>CM075777.1:47989169-50389169 GCA_037974665.1 Ehretia macrophylla | reverse complement strand
ATCAGTTTCTGGCCACTTTTATACAATTTGCACTGTTTTTCTACCAGGGTCGGTCGTCGTGAGCCGTGAAAAGGACGACAACTTGACTCACGGGATAGTAGACCACCCTACAACGCGCTGATATCACGTCTTTTGAGGATGCTTCACGGTTGAAGTCGATGGGCTATCGATAAGCCCATTGGGCTATTTGAATGGGCTATCTCCCTAGGCTGGGACTGTGAACCGTCAACACATTATGGCTTTGTACCCACAACATGATGGGTGCGATCATACCAGCATTAACGCAACGGATCCCATCAGAACTCCGAAGTTAAGCGTGCTTGGGCGAGAGTAGTACTCGGATGGGTGACCCCCTGGGAGGTCCTTGTGTTGTACCCCACTATTTGTTTTTTTTGCCCCGTTTAGCTTTCGCAAGATGTTTTCTCGTAATATTTCTTTCCTCGAGTCCCACGACATCTTGGGCCTCCAAGTTTAGCTCCACGGAGGGGTTGGGACGGCAAACCGATGGCGTAGGGCCGATTACTAGGTCACCGCCGCTTCAATGCCCATAACTTTTGATATGTAGGGAGTTATACGGCACACAACATGCCATTGGAAAGCTCTCCAAGAGCTCTACGACGGGGGTAACAAGCATGCTCCACTGCGCCTATTTTCGGTGCCCAAATTTGAAAGTTTTCATCAGTTTCTGGCAATTTTTCTTCTTTTTGTGCTATTTTTTCGTCCCGGGTCAGTCCTCGTGAGCCTCGAAAAGGACGACAACCCAGCTCGCGGGATAATAGGCCGCCTTACAACGAGCTAATATCACGTCTCTCTAGGCTGGGATTGTGAACCATCAACATATAATGGCTTTACACCCATAACATGACGGGTGCGATCATACCAGCACTAATGCACCAGAACCCATTAGAACTCCGAAGTTAAGCGTACTTGGACGAGAGTAGTACTAGGATGGGTGACCCCTTGGGAAGTCCTAGTGTTACACACCCTTTTCTGTTTTTTTTTGCCCCGTTTAGATTTGGCAAGATGCTCTCTCGTCACATTTTTTTCCTCGAATCCTACAATATCTTGGGCCGCCCAGCTTCATTTCCCAGAGGGGTTGGGCCACAAACCGAGGGCGTGGGGCTGATTACTAGGTCCCCGCTACTCCAATGCCCATAAATTTTATTCCGTAGGGAGTTATGGGGAGCACAGCATGCCGTGGGAAAGCCTTCCAGGAGCTCTACGACAGGGGTAGCAAGTTTCGGTGCCCAAAATTGAACGTTTTCATAAGGTTTTGGCCAATTTTCTTTAATTTGTGCCATTTTTCATCTCGGGTCGGTCGACGTGAGCTACGACAAGGACGACAACTTAACTCATGGGATAGTAGACTGCCTTACAATACGCCGATATCACGTCTCACGAGGATGCTGCACGGTTGAAGCTGATGGGCTGTCAATAAGCCCATTCGGCCGTTTGAATGGGCCATCTCTTTGGACTGAGATTGTGAACCGTCAACACATAATGGCTTTCTACGGACAAAATGACATTAACGATCATACCAGCACTAATACACCGGATCCCATCAAAACTCCAAAGTTAAGCATGCTTGGGTGAGAGTAGTACTAGGTTGGGCGATCCCATGGGAAGCCCTCTTGTTGTACCCCCCTTTTTATTTTTTTTTGCATTGTTTAGCTTTGGCAAGATGCTTTCTTGTCACATTTTTTCCTCGAGTGCCACGACATCTTGGGCCAGCTAGCTTCGCTTCACGGAGGAGCTAGGCTTGCAAACCAATGGCATGGGGCTGATTACCAGGTCCCTGCCACTCTAATGCCCATAACTTTTGATTCGTAGGGAGTTATGCGGCACACAGCTTGTCGTTGGAAAGCTCCTCGGGAGCTCTACGATGAAGGCAGCAAGCCTGCTCGGTTGTGCCTGTTTTTTGTGCCCAAAATAGAATGTTTTTATCAGTTTCTGGCCACTTTTATGCATTTTGCACTATTTTTCATCCCGGGTTAGTAGTCGTGAGCCGCAAAAAGCACGACAACCTAACTCATGGGATAGTAGACCACCATACAACGCGTCGACATCACATCTTTCGAGGATGCTTCACGGTTGAAGTCGATGGGCTGTCGATAAGCCCAATAGGCTGTTTGAATGGGCTATCTCCCTGGGCCAGGACTGCGAACCATCAACACATTATGGCTTTGTACCCACAATATGATGGGTGCGATCATACCAGCACTAATGTACCGGATCCCATCAGAACTTTGAAGTTAAGTGTGCTTTGGCGAGAGCAGTACTCGAATGGGTGACCCCTTGGGAAGTCTTAGTGTTTGCACCCCCCTATTTGTTTTTTTTCCCCCGTTGAACTTTGGCAAGATGCTTTCTCTTCACATTTCTTTCCTCGAGTCCTACGACATCTTTGGCTGCCCAGCTTCACTTCCCCGAGGGCTTGGGCCAACAAACTGATGGCGTGGGGCCGATTACTAGGTCCCCGCCGCACCAATTCCCGTAACTTTTGATCGGTAAGGAGTTATGCAGTGCACAGCATGCCCTTGGAAAGCTCTCCGGGACCTCTATGATGGGGGCAGCAAGCTTGCCCGCCTGCCCCTATTTTCGGTGCCCAAATTCAAATGTTTTCATTAGTTCTGGGTTTTTTTCTTCATTTTGTGCTGTTTTTTCATCCCGAGTCGGTCCTCGCGAGCCTCGAAAAGGACGACAACTGAACTAGCGGGATAGTAGACCGCCCTACAATGTGCTGATATCACATCTTGCGAAGATGCTGAACGGTTGAAACCGATGAGCTGTCGATAAGCCTATTGGGCCGTTTGAATGGGCCATCTCTCTGGGCTGAGACTATGAACCGTCAACACATAATGGCTTTGCACCCACAACATGACAGGTGCGATCAAACCACCACTAATGCAACGGATCCCATAAGAACTCCGAACTTAAGCATGCTTGGACGAGAGAAGTAATAGGATGGGTGACCCCCTGGGAAGTCCTCGTGTTGCATCCCCTTTTTTATTTTTTATTTTGCCCCATTTAGCTTTCGCAAGATGCTTTCTCGTCACAATTTTTTCTCGAGTCCCACGACATCTAACGCCACCCAGCTTTGCTTCCAGGAGAGGCTGGGTCCGCAAACCGAGGCCGTAGGGCCGATTACCAAGTCCCAGCCGCTTCAATGCCTATATCTTTTGTTCCGTAAGGAGTTATGCGGCGCACAACTTGCCGTTGGAAAGCTCTCCGGGAACTCTACGATGGAGGCAGCAAACCTGCTCGGCTGCGCCTGTTTTTGGTGCACAAAATCAATTTTTTTTTTCAATTTTTGGCTATTTTTCTCCATTTTTTATGCTATTTTTCATCCCAGGTCGATCGTAGTGAGCTGTGAAAACGACGACAACCTAACTCGCGAGATAGTAGACTGCACTACAATGCACCGATATCACGTCTTGCAAGGATGCCACACACTTGAAGCTGATGGGCTATAGATAAGCCCATTGGGTCGTTTGAAAAGGCCATCTCTCTGGGCTGGGATTGTGAACCATCACCACATAATGGCTTTGCACCCACAACATGATGGGTACGATCATACCAGCACTAATGCACCGGATGCTATCAGACCTCCGAAGTTAAGCATGCTTGGGCGAGAGTAGTACTAAGATGGGTGACCCCTTAGGAAGTCCTCGTTTTGCACCGCCATTTTTGTTTTTTTTTTTTGCCCCGTTTAATTATGGCAAGATGCTTTCTCATCACATTTCTTTCCTCGAGTCCCACGACAACTTGGGCCGCCCAGCTTCACTTCCCAGAGTGGTTGGGACCACAAACTGAGGGGGTGGGGCTGATTACCAGGTTCCCGCCACTCCAATGCTAATAACTTTTGTTCCATAGGGAGTTATGCGGCGCACAACATACCGTTGGAAAGCTGTCTGGGAGCTCCACGACGGGGGCTACAAGCCTGCTCGACTGCGCCTATTTTTTGTACCCAAGACCGAACATTCTCATAAGTTTCTGGCCACTTTTTAGCTTTTTGCATTGTTTTTTCATCCCGGGTCGGTCATCGTGAGCCTCGAAAAGGACGACAACCTAACTCGAGGGATAGTAGACATCCTTACAATGTGCTAATATCACGTCTTGCGAGGATGCTATACGGTTGAAGCCGATGGGATGTCGATAAGCCCATTGGGCTGTTTGAATTGGCCATTTCTCTGGGCTGGGAATGTGAATCGTCAACACATAATGGCTTTGCATCCACAACATGACGGGTGTGATCATACCAGCACTAATGCACCAGATCCCATCAGAATTTCGAAGTTAAGCATGCTTGAGCGAGAGTAGTACTAGGATGGGTGACCCCCTGGGAAGTCATCGAGTTACACCCTCCTTTTTGTTTTTTTAACCCCATTTAGCTTTGGCAATATGCTTTCTCATCACATTTCTTTCCTCGAGTCCCACGACATCATGGGCCGCCCAGCTTCACATCCAAGATGGGCTGGGCCTGCAAACCGAGGGTGTGGGGACAATTTCTAGGTCCCCGCCGCTCTAATGCCCATAACTTTTGTTCCGTAGGGAGTTATGCGGCGTATTGCATTCCGTCGGAAAGCTCCCCAGGAGATCTACGACAGGGATAGCAAGCCTGCTCAGCTGCGCCAATTTTTGGTGCCCAAAATTGATCATTTTCATCAGTTTTTGGGCACTTTTCTTATTTTTATGCTGTTTTTTCATCCCGGGTTGGTCGTCTTGAGCCTCGAATAGAACGACAACCTAACTCGCGGGATGGTAGGCTGCCCTACAATGTGCCGATATCACGTCTTGGAAGGATGCTACACGGTTGAAGCCGATGGGCTGTCGATAAGCCCATTGAATTGTTTGAATGGGCCATTTTCTGGGCTGGGACTGTGAACAGTCAACACATAATGGCTTTTCACCCACAACGTGAGGGGTGTGATCATACCAGCACTGCACAGATCTTGGCCACGATGGCCACTGCTATGAACACTATCGCCCAGTTTGTTACACAACAGTGTCAGCCAGGGGTCGTTGGAGGTAATCACGCTGCGAGAGCCGGAGGTAGTGGTCCTACCGGAGGGAATCTGTATGATCGGTTTATACATCATGGGGCCTATACTTTCTTTGGGGAGCTGGACGATATGAAGGCTGAGATGTGGCTAAGGAAGTTTGAGAGAGTAGCAGCAATACTCGAGTGCCATGATGACAGGAAGATTACTTATGCCACTTTCCTTCTTGAGGGTGATGCTGAAGATTGGTGGCATACCGTCAGTGAGAAATGGGAAGCCGAGGGCATTCATCATTCATGGGCTGACTTTGTCCGAGAATTTCGAGACAAGTATATATCGGTGGTTGCCCATGAGAGGCGTCAAACGGAGTTCATAAACTTGAAGCAGGGAAGTATGACGGTAGACCAATATGAGGCTACTTTTACCCGGCTTTCCCATTATGCACCAACTTTGATTCAGCCGGAGGACATGAAGATCCAGAGGTTCATCCTGGGTTTGAGGAGGGATATTATGCTAAACTTGTCTTCAAATGATTTTCCCAACTATGCTGCAGTAGTCCGAGCCGCCTCGAGGTATGAGAAACGGAAGGCCGATGTGTTAGCCGAGACCAGTCAATCGAGTAAACGGTTTCAGTCTCAGAGTCAAGGGTACCAGGGACAGGCTGTATCAGTTGGGCAAAGTTCATAACCGAGGCAGACTCAGAGTTATACAGGGCCTACTCAGACTCAGGCACGACCAGTTTAGAGTCAGACTCAGAGTTAGTTTCGTCCAGCAGTTTCCCATTCGCAGCAGGGTAGTTCAGCTACTTCTACTTACAGAGCTCCTTCTGGAGGCACTGTTGCAAGACGTCACCAGCAATGCAGCTTCTGTCAGCGCTAGGGCCACATTGAGGATGTTTGTTGGAAGAAACATAACAAGTGTACAGGTTGCGGTAGTGATTAGCACAGGGTTAAAGACTGTCAGAAATTTAGGAACCCTAGGGGTCAGACATTAGCTCAGAACTCTCAGACCAGGGCACCAGCTGCAGTACCACCACCACGAGGTCAGGCCCGTGTATTTGCTTTGGATGCTGAGGAGCTTCCGGATACAACCGCGGTGGTAGAAGGTATTTTTCTTCTTAATGATCAATCAGTTAAGGTTTTAATTGATTCCGGGGCTTCGCATTCTTTTATTACTCCTACTTGTGCACAAAATGCTAAATTGAAACATGATAAACTGTTGCATGAGATTGTGGTTTATACTCCTATGGGTCCGAAATTTGTTACTAGATATATCTGCAGAGCATGTAGTATATTTATTGAGGGTCGTGTTTTTCCTGCTGATTTGATTATCCTACCCTTCAATGACTTTGAAATTATATTGGGGATGGACTGGTTAAGTAAATATTATGCCCAGCTTGATTGTAGAAAGAAGGTTGTGTATCTAGAAATGCCTGACCAGCCTATACTTAAAATAGTTGGTAGTAGAAAATCTATGGGAACTCCTATTATTTCTTCTATTAGGGCATCTAAATTATTGAACAAGGGTTGTGAGGCTTATCTTGCATATTTGATTAATCAACCTGGGGATCAATTGAAATTGAATGATGTACCTATCGTGAGAGAGTTTCCGGGGGTCTTTCTTGAGGAATTACCTGGGTTACCGCCTGATAGAGAGATAGAGTTCATGATTGATTTATTGCCGGGGACTTCACCTATCTCTAGGACTCCGTATAGAATGGCTCCACCTGAATTGCAGGAATTGAAAGTTCAATTGCAGGGCTTGCTTGAGAAGGGATTCATTCAGCCAAGTTCTTCACCATGGGGCGCGCCAGTTCTATTCGTTAAAAAGAAAGACGGATCTCTTCGCCTATGCATTGATTACCGGGGTCTTAATCAGGTAACCATCAAAAATAAATATCCTTTGCCTTTAATCGAAAAGTTATTTGATCAGTTGCAAGGCGCCAGGGTATTCTCTAAATTTGATCTGAGGCAGGGCTATTATCAACTGAGGATTAAGAAAGATGATGTTCCTAAAACTGCTTTCAGAACTCGATATGGCCATTATGAGTTTGTTGTCTTGCCGTTTGGTCTTACTAATGCTCCCACCGCATTCATGGACTTAATGCAGAGGGTATTCCGTCCTTATCTGGACCAATTTGTGGTCATATTTATTGATGATATCCTTGTCTATTCTAAATCTGAGGCAGAACATGAACAGCATCACAAAATTGTGTTGCAGTCTCTTCAGGAGCATCAGTTATTTGCAAAGTTTAGCAAATGTGAATTCTGGCTTAAGCAAGTTGCTTTTCTTGGCCATATTATCTTGCAGGATGGTATTTCTGTTGATCCAGCAAAGATTGAAGTGGTGTTATCTTGAAAACGACCTGAAACTGTTACAAAAATTCGTAGCTTCCTTGGTTTAGCTGGGTATTATCGGAGGTTTGCCAAGGATTTCTCTAAGATTGCAGGGCCTTTAACTCGACTTACTCAGAAGAAAACAGTTTTTGACTGGAATGATAAATGCGAGGCCAGCTTCCAGGAATTGAAGAAGAGATTGACTACAGCTCTTATTCTTGCTTTACCTGAAGGTTATGATAATCTGGTGATCTATAGTGATGCTTCGAAGGAAGGTCTGGGTTGTGTATTGATGTAGAATAGCAGGGTTATTGCTTATGCTTCCAGGAAACTGAAGCCTTATGAACTCAACTATCCGACTCATGACCTTGAGCTTGCAGCTATCATTCTTGCATTAAAGAAATGGCGTCATTATCTCTGGGGCAACAAGTTTGAAATCTTTACAGATCATAAGAGCTTGAAATATCTGTTTTCACAGAAAGAGTTGAACATGAGGCAGATGCGATGGCTGGAGTTACTTGAGGACTATAACTGCACCATTAACTATCTTCCAGGTAAGGCCAATATTGTTGCTGATGCTTTGAGCCGAAAGGCTACTGTTGCTAGCTTGATTATCAAGAATTGGGAATTCATGGAAGAATTATGTTTATGGAAGCCTAGTACTTCAAATTCTGGTATCCAATTCGCAAGTTTGCAGATTCAATCTCTGTTATTATCCAGGATTCGAGAAGCTCAACAGGCTGATCTTCAATTATTGAAAGTCTTAGAGAATTCTAAAGGGGGAGAGTCGGATTTCAAACTGCACGACGATGGTATTCTTAAATTCAAAGGTAGAATCTGTATTCCGAATGATCCAAATCTGAAAAAGGATATTCTTGCTGAGGCACACAGTTCCAGATATACTATCCATCCAGGCAGTACTAAAATGTATAGAGATTTGAAGCAGAACTTCTGGTGGAATGATATGAAGAGAGAAATAGCTGACTATGTTGTTCGATGCGTTTATTGCCAGAAAGTTAAAGTAGAACATCAGAGACCTGCAGGGTTGTTGCAACCTTTGGCTATTCCTGTTTGGAAATGGGATCATATTACTATGGATTTCATTTCAGATTTTCCGAGGTCTTCGAGGGGTAATGACTCAGTCTGGGTAATTGTGGATAGACTGACCAAGACTTCTCACTTTATTGCTAAAAAGAAGTCTGATTGTCTTGATAAACTGGTAGAGTTGTATATTGAGAATGTTGTCCGACTTCATGGAATTCCAAATAGTATTGTGTCAGATAGAGATCCCAGATTCACATCGCAGTTCTGGCAGAAGATTCAGGAAGCTTTGGGCACGAATTTGAATTTCAGTACAACTTACCATCCCCAGACAGATGGTCAATCCGAGAGAACTATCTTAATCCTTCTTCATCCTTGAGGATATGTTACAGGCTTGCATTCTGGACTTCAGTAAGAGTTGGGAGAAGTATTTGCCACTCGCAGAGTTCGCCTATAACAATAGTTATCAAGCTACTATTGGTATGGCACCATATGAGGCACTGTATGGGCGTAAATGTCGGTCTCCTCTCTACTGGGATGATGTTGGCGAGATGAAGACTATCGACCCTACTCTCTTACCTGAAATGAACAAAATGATTGATCATGTGCAGCTTATCAGAAAAAGAATGCTTACAGCACAGAGCCGGCAAAAGAGTTATGCAGATAGACGCCGTCGTGATCTGAAATTTGCTGTAGGGGATCGAGTATTTCTAAAAATTTCTCCTCGCAAGGGTTTGATTCGGCATGGTAAAGGAGGTAAATTCAGTCCTCGATATGTGGGACCATTTGAGATAACTAAAACTGTTGGTGATTTGGCTTATCGTCTAGCTTTACCTCCCAGTCTGGGAAGAATTCATGATGTATTCCATGTTTCCATGCTTCGAAAGTATCAGCCAGATCCTTCTCACATACTTGAGCCAGAACCGCTAGAGATCAGTGAGACTTTGACCTACACAGAGAAACCTCTTCGAATTGTTGATCAGAAAGTTCAGGAGCTGAGGACTAAAAGCATTTCGATGGTTAAAGTTATGTGGGATCATCACGGCATAGAGTATGCGACGTGGGAGAGAGAGGATCAGATGCGGGAGCGATATCCAGAGTTATTTGCTGAATCATGTAAGAATTGCGTGGACGCAATTAGTTTAAGGGGGAGAGGATGTGACGCCCGAGATTTTTCCATGCATTAACTTACTGTTGCATCCCTTATTTGCGCATTTACTTCTGTGCCTTATTAACTGTCTTCTTAGGTTACTATTCACTCTGTATTTAAACTTCATTCTATTAGTGAATTAGCATTTTTATTAAATCATATTAATTGTAAAAGTAGTGGGAAAAATGTGCATTTGAACTAAAGGCGTTAGGAGGGCTCGTTTAGAAAATGATTTTTGTAGTTGAGTGAATAGTGTTACGTAACTAACTTAGGTAATTAATTAGCTAGCATATATTTTACTATCTAAGCTTGATTTAAAGCTTACTACGCGCATTATATTAGATCACTTAAGCACCCAAATGACCCCACCTCAACTTAGCCCCTTTTATATATCACTTAAGCTCATAAAATGCAAAAGAAAAAAAAAATTAAAAGCTGAAAACAGAGGGCAGAACCCGACAGCTCCAAGGGAGAAAAAGGAAGAGATTTTGCTCACCAAGCCTCCAATCCAAGCCTCTCCAAGCCTTGAGCAACTCGTGTAGGGTGTGTGCAAGGTTCCTAGGTGCTCCTACACGCTTTGGTGAGGGATTTCACGGCTTGTTTTTGCATTTCTAAATAGTTGTCAATTCTTGATTTGTTGAAAATGTGATCAAATGCCATTGTATTTGTTATCTATGCTATTATACCATGTATATGAATGCTAAAGAACATATTTGAGCCGTCGTTTCGCAATTTAAACGGTTAGAATCGTTAGTTTGATTTTTAGGGTGAATAGTGACATTTTTCTAGGGTTTTGCATAATTGCTCGAATTAGCTTGATGTAATGCTTCTAATAGATGCCTTAGGTGCTAGTGAAGGTAACCTAATAGCCCCGTGCACTTGCATTGTCCTTAAATCGCTTAAAATGGAAAATAGCCGACTTTAATTTGGGGCTTTCGGGGTTAATGCGAATCCGGGTGGATTCGGGCTTCAATTCTAGTATCCTTAGGCTACCTAGGTGCTATAGATGCCTTGATATCCCTTGTTTGAAGCCCGGACAATGTATGTGTAGTTTAAAGCCATAAGAGAGAATTTGGGGCTTTCGGGGTAATCGCGGGCATTTGAAGGAGTTAGAGGGTTAAGAGGGTACCTTGAGGGTTAGTTAGAAGGTTGGGAGAGTTTCCTTTGAAAATGGAATCATTAACCTTGGTTTGGAAGAGAAATAGTTTGAAAAACAAAGGGGTTTAGGTGCAATTTCGGTTGACTCACACTTCTAAACCCATGTCATGACTTCTTGAGTGTTTATAAGTGATTTTAAGTTGATTTGGAGCTTTTAGTATGATTCTAAACTTATCTTGCTAATGTCTCTTTGTAAAATTGCATATTTGCTTATATAATTGTTCTATTCTAATTGCATCGAGGTCAACCTACTTTGTTGATCCTCCTATGTGTTAACGCTTATATTATTGCTATTAAATTGCCATTGTTAAGTGCATTGCATCGTGGTTGCGCTACCATAGTGTCAGGGGCGGATGTGTTGAATATCAGTTGGGCGGCAGAGGGCTTGCCGGTGGATATTCAAACTCCGTGCCCTATTCCCTCATTCGCGTGGTCCGGAGATTGCCAAGGGATGTTGGGTTGTAGGATTCGGGGTACATCCGGAGTACACCCACTGGAGTGATTGGGGTTATGCCGGCTTATCGTGATCATGCTCGTGGATCATGATTGAAGACCAGTGAAGATTGGTGTATAGGGGATTGTGTGAAATGTATCCTTTTAAATGTGTGGTTACCTTAGTTATCATTGTTTCTTAAATTGTCTAAGTGATATTATTGCATAATTGTATTATCTGTTGCATTGCACGCCCCGGGACTATATCCCTCACTGGGCAACAGTGGTTGCTTATACCTCGATATCTGTTTTAGGAGACGCTGAGGGTGATCCCCAACTTGTTGAGTTAGTTGAGGAAGAAGAAATTCAGACTGATCCTCTACCTTAGTTGCCGTGCTTGATAGCTTGAGGTGGTTAATGAATTTGCTGCTATGTGGAAAGTTCAACTAATTGCTTTATGTAGTATTTTGTGGCATAAGGGCTATGTATATGCTTGTTGTATAAGTTGAAGACTAGTTGGTTGTGGTGTAGTTTTGAAAGCCTACGTACTGTAATAACTTATGAACTACTTCTATTCGCTTTGCTTGCTTGGGAGTGAATGGCTTAAAGTAGAAATGTTTGATCTTTCAATTATGTTTAATTGATTTCCTAGAATGTCATGATTATAAAACTATGTTGACAACTAGTTCTCGCATGCTTGTGTGTTTTGGAACTATAGTGTACTATAAGGCTCGGATGGCCTTAGAACTTTGTTGTTTAATTAAGAAAAGCTTGTATTGTATTGTTGGGACTTTGTTTGAGTGATTCCAGGTTTTTAGAATGTCCACGGTACAGGGGAGACTCTGTCCGTGTGTCGGGTCCGGACTTAACCTTTAGCTTGGGGGTTGGGTCGGGGCGTGACACCCTAGGAAGTCCTCGTGTTGCACCCCCCCCCCCCCTTTTGTTTTTTTTTTGCCCCATTTAGCTTTGGCAAAACGCTTTCTCGTCATATTTCTTTCCTCGAGTCCCACGACATTTTGGGCCGACCAGCTTCATTTCCAAGAGGGGCTGGGCCCGTAAATCGAGGGCGTGAGGCCAATTACCTAGTCTTAGCTGCTCCAATGCCTATAACTTTTGTTTCGTAGGGAGTTATGTGGCACACATCATGCTGTTGGAAAGCTCTTCGGGAGCTCTACGACGGAGGCAGTAAGCCTACACTGTAACACCTATTTTTGGTGACCAAAATTGAACATTTTCATCAATTTCTAGATACTTTGTTGGATTTTGCATAGTTTTTTCGTCCCGGGTCGGTCGTCGTGAGCCGCAAAAAGGACGACATCCTAACTCGCGGGTTAGCAGACTGCCCTTCAATGCGCCGATATCTCGTCTTATGAGGATGCTGCACGGTTGAAGCCGATGGGCTGTCGATAAGCCCATTGGGCTATTTGAATGGGCCATCTATATGGGCTAAGACTATGAACCGTCAACACATAATGACTTACCACCAACAACATGACGGGAGCGATCATACCAGCACTAATGCACCGGATCCAATCAGAACTCTGAATTTAAGTGTGCTTGGGCGAGGCTAGTACTAGGATGGGTGGCCCCCCGGGAAATCCTCGTGTTGCAACCAGCTTTTTTTTTTTTTACCCCGTTTGCCTTTGGCAAAATGCTTTCTCGTCACATTTCTTTCCTCGAGTCCCACGACATCTTGGGCCACCCAGCTTTGCTTCCTTGAGGGGCTAGGCCCACAAACCAAAGGCGTAGGGTCTATTACCAGGTCCCCGTCGCTCCAATGCCCATAACTCTTATTCTGTAGGGAATTATGCGGAGCACAGCATGCCGTTGGGAAGCTCTCCTAGAGCTCTACGGCTAGGGCAACGAGCCTGCTCAGCTGCACCTATTTTTGGTGCCTAAAATTGAACGTTTTCATTAGTTTCTGGCTATTTTTCTTTTTTTTTTTCTATTTTTTAATCCCGGGTCTGTCGTCATGAGTAGCGAAAAGGATGACAACTTGACTCACTGGATAGTAGACCGCCTTACAATGCGCCGATATCACGTCTTGTGAGGATGCTGCACGGTTGAAGCAGATGTGTTATCGATACGCCCATTCGGCTATTTAAATGGGCCATTTCTCTGGGCTGGGACTGTGAACCGTCAACACATAATGGCTTTGCACCCACAACATGACGGCTGCGATCATACCAGCACTAATGCACCGGAACCCATCAAAACTCTGAAGTTAAGCATACTTAGCTGAGAGTAGTACTAGAATAGGTATTCCCCTGGGAAGTCCTCGTGTTGCACCCTCCTTTTTGTTTTTTTACCCCGTTTAGCTTTGGCAAGATGCTTTCCTATCACATTTCTTTCCTCGAATCCAACGACATCATGGGCCGCCCAGCTTCACTTCCCGGAGGGGCTGGGCCCGTAACCCGAGGGCGTAAGGCTGATTACCAGGCCCCCGCCGCTCTAACGCTCATAACTTTTGTTTTGTAGAGAGTTATGCGGTGCACAGCATGCCGTTGGAAAGCTCTCCAAGAGCTCTACGATAAAGGCAGCAAGCTTGCAAAGCAGCGCCTAGTTTTGGTGCCCAATATCAAACGTTTTCATCTATTTCTAGATACTTTTTTGCATTTTGCGTTGTTTTTTCATCCCGGGTCAGTTGTTGTGAGCCGTGAAAAGGACGACAACCTAACTAGAAAGATAGTAGACTGCCCTACAGCGTATTGATATCACGTCTTACGAGGATGTTGCACGGCTGAAGCCGATGGGCTGAGACTGTGAACCGTCAACACATAATGGTTTTCCACCCACAACATGACAGGAGCGAACATACCAGCACTAATGCACCAGATCCCATCAGAACTCCAAAGTTTAGCGTGCTTAGCTGAGAGTAGTACTATGATGGGTGACCCCCTGGGAAGTCCTCGTGTTGCACCTTTCTTTTTGTTTGTTTTCCCCCATTTAGCTTTGACAAGATTCTTTCTTGTCACATTTTTTTTCTCGAGTCCCATGAAATCTTGGGCCACCCAGCTTCGCTCCCAGGAGGGGCTGGGCCCACAAACCGAGTGCGTGGGGCCGATTACTAGGTCCCAGCTGTTCCAATGCCTATAAATTTTGTTCCGTAGGGAGTTATGCGGCCCACAGCTTGCCGTTTGAAAGCTCTCCGGGAGCTCGATGACGAAGGCAGTCAAGGCTACTCGGCTGCGCCAATTTTTAGTGCCCAAAATCAAACATTTTTATCAGTTTCTAACCACTTTTCAACATTTTGTGATGTTTTTCATTCCGGGTCGTTCGTCGTGAGCTGCGAATATGATGACAATCTAACTCGCGAGATAGTAGACCGCCCTACAACGCATTGATATCACGTCTTTTGAGGATGCTGCACGGTTGAAGCTGATGGGCTATCGATAAGCCCATTGGGCTATTTGAATGGGCCATTTCTCTAGGCTGGCACTGTGATCCGTCAACACATAATGGCTTTGTACCCACAACATGACGGGTATGATCAGACCAGCACTAATGCACTGAATCCTATCAGAACTGCAAAGTTAAGCATGCTTGGGAGATAGTAGTACTAGGATAGATGACCCCCTGCGAAGTCCTCGTGTTGTGCTCCCTTTTTGTTTTTTTTTGCCCCGTTTAGCTTTGGAAAGATACTTTCTCGTCACATTTCTTTCCTTGAGTCCCTCGGCATCTTGGGCTGCCCATCTTTGCTTCCCGAAGGGGCTGGGATTGCAAACCGAGGGCGTGGGGTCGATTACTAGGTCCCCGCCGCTCCAATGCCCATAACTTTTGTTCCGTAGGGAGTTATGCGGCGCACAGCATGCCATTGGGAAGCTCTCCTAGAGTTCTAAGAAGAGGGCAACACGCCTCCTCAGCTGCGCCTATTTTTGGTGACCAAAATCGAACATTTTCATCTATTTTTGGGCACTTTTCTGGTTTTACGCTGTTTTTTCATCCCGGGTCTATTGTCGTGAGCCGTACAAAGGACGACAACCTAACTTACAGGATCATAGACCATCCTACAACACACCGAAATCATGTCTTGAGAGGATGCTGCACGATTGAAGCCGATGGGCTGTCGATAAGCCCGTTGGGCTGTTTGAATGGGCTATCTCTCTGGGCTGGGACTGTGAACCGTTAACACATAATGGATTTGCAGCCACAACATGACTGGTGCGATCATATCAGCCCTAATGCACCAGATCCCATCCGAACTCCGAAGTTAAGCATGCTTGGGCGAGAATAGTACTAGGATGGGTGAGAAATCCTCGTGTTGCACCCCATTATTTGTTTTTTTTTTGCCCCGTTTAGCTTTGGCAATATGCTTTCTCGTAACATTCTTTCCTCGAGCCCCACGATATCTTGGGCCGCCCAGCTCCGCATCCCGGAGCGGCTGGGCCCACAAACCGAGTGCGTGGGGCTGATTACCAGGTCCCCGTCGCTCTAATGCGCATAACTTTTGATCCATATGGAGTTATGCGGCGCACAGCATGCCGTTGCAAAGCTCACTAGGAGCTCTACGATGGGGGTAGCAAGCTTGCTCTGTTGCACCCATTTTTGGTGCCCAAAATTCAACATTTTCATCAATTTTTGGCCAATTTTCTTCATTTTGGCCATTTTTTTCATCCTGCGTCGGTCGTCGTGAGCCGCAAAAAGGACGACAACCTAACTTGCGAGATAGTAGACCACCCTACAACGCGCCGATAGTGCGTTTGGCGAGGATGCTACACGGTTGAAGCCGATGGGCTGTCGATAAGCCCATTGGGCCGTTTGAATGGGCCAACTCTCTAGGTTGGAACTGTGAACCATCAACACATAATGGCTTTGCACCCACAACATGACGGGTGCGATACTACAAGCACTAATGGATCAGATCCCATTCGAACTCTGAAATTAAGCGTGGTTGGGTGAGAGTAGTACTAGGATGGGTGACCCTTTGGGAAGTCCTCGTGTTGCACCGTATTTTTTTTTTTTTTTTTTGCCCCGTTTAGCTTAGGCAAGATGCTTTCCAATCACATTTTTTTCCTCGAGACCCACGACATCTTGGGCTGCCAAGCTTCACTTCTTGGAGGGGCTGGGCCCGCAAACCGAGGGCATGGGGCTGATTAACAAGTCCCCGTCACTCCAATGCCCATAACTATTGATCTGTAGAGAGTTATGTGGTGCACAACATGTCATTGGAAAGCTCTCTGGGAGCTTTATGACAAAGATAGCGAGCATGCTCGGATGCGCCTGTTTTTGGTGTCCAAAATTGCACTTTTTCATTAGTTTTTCGCCACTTTTCTTAATTTTGTGCTATTTTTTACTCCCGGGTCAGTCGTCGTGAGCAGCGAAAAGGACGACAACCTAACTCGCGGGATAGTGGACTACCCTACAATGCGCTGATATCACAACTTGCGAGGATGCTACACTGTTGAAGCCAATGGGCTATTGATATGCCCATTGGGCACTTTGAATGGACCATTTCTCTGGGCTGGGACTGTGATCCGTCAACACATAATGGCTTTGCACCTACAACATGACGGGTGTGATCATACCAGCACTAATGCACTGGATCCCATCAGAACTGCGAAGTTAAGAATTCTTGGGTGAGAGTAGTACTAGGATAGGTGACCCCCTGCGAAGTCCTCATGTTGTTACCCCCTTTTTATTTTTTTTACATCGTTTAGCTTTGGCAAAATGCTTTCTATTCACATTTCTTTCCTTGAGTCCCACGACATCTTGGGCTGCCCAGCTTCGCTTCCCGGACTGGCTAGGACCACAAACCGAGGGAGTACGGCTGATTACCCGATCCCTGCCGCTCTAAAGCCCATAACTTTTGACTCGTAAGAAGTTATGCGGCGCATAGCATGCCGTTGGAAAGCTCTCCGAGATCTCTACAACGGGGATAGCAAGGTTGCTTTGTTTCGCCTGTTTTCGGTGCCCAAAATCTAACATTTTCATCAATTTCTAGCTACTTTTGTTCTTATTTCGCTATTTTTTCATCCCGGGTCGATCGCCATGAGCCACGAAAAGGACGACAACATAACTCGCAGGATAGTAGACCGTTCTGCATGATTGAAGCCGATGGGCTGTCGATAAGCCCATTGGGTTGTTTAAATAGGCCATCTCTCTTGGCTGAGACTGTGAACTGTCAACACATAAGGGCTTTGCACCCACAATATGACGGGTGCGATCAAACCGTTACTAATGCACCGGATCCCATTAGAACTCCGAAGTTAAGCGTGCTTGGGCAAGAGTAGTACTAGGATAGGTGACCCCCTGGGAAGTCCTCGTGTTGCACCCCTTTTTTTGTTTTTTTTCTCCCCGTTTAGCTTTGGCAAGATGCTTTCTAGTCACATTTTTTTCCTTGAGTCCCACGAAATCTTGGGCCGCCCAACTTCACTTCTAGGAGGGCTGGGCCAGTAATCCGAGTGTGTGGGGCCGATTACCAGGTCCCAGCCGCTCCAATGCCTTTAACTTTTGATCGGTAGGGAGTTATGCAGCGCACAGCTTGCCGTTGGAAAGCTCTTAGGGAGCTCTACGACAAAGGCAGCAACCCTGCTCGAGTACGCTTGTTTTTGGTGCCCAAAATTGAACGTTTTCATATGTTTTTGGCCACTTTTCTCCGTTTACGCTTTTTTTCATCCTGAGTCGGTTGTCGTGAGCCAAAAAAATGACAACAATCTAACTTGCAGGATAGTGGACCGCCCTACAACACGTCCATATCACATCTTGCGAGAATACTGCACGGTTGAAGCAGATGGGCTGTCGATAAGCCCATTGGGCCATTTGAATGGGCCATCTCTCTAGGCTGGGCCTGTGATCTGTCAACACATAATGGCATTACACCCACACCATGACGGGTACAATCAGACCAGCACTAATGCACCAGATCCCATTAGAACTGCGAAGTTAAGCGTGCCTGGGCGAGAGTAGTACCAGGATGGGTGACCCTCTGCGAAGTCCTCGTATTAAACCCCTATTTTTGTTTTTCTTTGCCCCGTTTAGCTTTGGCAAGATGCTTTCTCATAACATTTCTTTCCTCGAGTCCCACGACATCTTGGGCCGCCCAGCTTCGGTTCGCAGAGGTGCTTGGACTGCGAACTGAGGGCATGGGGCCAATTACCAGGTCACCGCTGCTCCAATGCCCATAACTTTTGTTCCGTAGGGAGTTATGTGGCTCATAAAATGTCGTTAGGAAGCTCTCCTGAAGTTCTATGATGGAGGCAGCATGCCTGCTCGGCTGCACCTGTTTTTGGTGCCAAAAATTGAACGTTTTTATTAGTTTTTGGCAACTTTTCTATTTTTTTGGCTATTTTTTCGTCCCGGTTCGGTCATCGTGAGCCGTAAAAAGGACAACAACCCAACTTACTGGATAGTAGACCGCCCTACAACGTGCAGATATCACGTCTTGCTAGGATGCTGCACGGTTGAAGCTGATGGGCTATCGATAAACCCATTGGGCATTTTGAATGGGCCATCTCTCGGGGCTGGGACTGTGAACCATCAACACATAATGGCTTTGCACCTACAACATGACGAGTGTGATCATACCAGTACTAATGCACCAGATCCCTTCAGATCTTCGAAGTTAAGCGTGCTTCAGCGAGAGTAGTACTAGGATAGGTAACCCCCCGGGAAGTCCTCGTGTTGTACCCCACTTTTTGTTTTTTTCTACCCCGTTTAGCTTTGGCAAGATTCTTTGTCTTCACATTTCTTTCCTCGAGTAGCACGACATCTTGGGCCACCCATCTTCTCTTCGCGAAGGGGCTGGGCCCGCAAACCGAGGGCGTAGGGCTGATTACCAAGTCCCCGTCGCTCCAATGCCAGTAAATTTTGATCCGTAGGGAGTTATGAGGTGGACAACATGCCGTTGGAAATCTCTCCGGGAGCTCTACCACGGGAGCATCAAGCCTGATCGGCTGCACCTATTTTCGATGCCTAAAATCAAACATTTTCATCAGTTTCAGTCCACTTTTCTTCTTTTTGCGCTATTTTTTTGTCTCGTGAGCCGCGAAAAGGACGACAACCTAATTTGCAGGATAGTACACCTCCCTACAATGCACCGATATCACGTCTTGTGAGGATGCTGCACAATTGAAGTTGAAGGGCTGTCGATAAGCCCATAGGGCCGTTTGAATGCGCCATCTCTTTGGGCTAGGACTGTGAACCGTCAACACATAATGTGTCACGCCCCGACCCAACCTCCAAGCTAAAGGTTAAGTCCGGACCCGACACACGGATAGAGTCTCCCCTGTACCGTGGACATTCTAAAAACCTGTAAACACTTAAACAAAGTCCAAACAATACAATACAAGCTTTTCTTAATTAAACAACAAAGCTATAAGGCCATCCGAGCCTTATGGTACACAATATCTCCAAAACACACAAGCATGCGAGAACTTGTTATCAGCATAGTTTTATAATCATAACATTCTAGGAAATCCATAACAACTTAAAGGATAATGCATTCTACATTAACCATCCACTCCCAAGCATGCAAGGAAATAAAGGCAAGAATAAAAGTTATTACAAGACATGGCTTTCAGTTATACACCACAATCTACTATCCTTCCATTTGCACAACAAACATACACATAGCTCTTAGGCCACAAAATAGTATATAAGGCAATTAGTTGAACTTTCCACATAGCAGCAATTCATTAACCACCTCAAGCTATCAAGCACGGCAACTAAGGTAGAGGCTCAATCTGAACTTCTTCTTCCTCAACTAAATCAACAAGCTGGGGATCACCCTCAGCGTCTCCTGAAACAGATATCGAGGTATGAGCAACCACTGTTGCCCAGTGAGGGATATAGTCCCGGGGCGTGCAATGCAACAGATAATACAATTACACAACAATAACACTTAGACAATTTAAGAGACAACGATAACTTAAATAACCACACAATTAAAAAGGATACGTTTCAACAATCCCCTATACACCAATCTTCACAAGTCTTCAATCACGATCCACGAACCACGAGCACGATCACGATAAGCCGGCATAATCCCCAAACACTCCAGTGGGTGTACTCCAGATGTACCCCGAATCCTACGACCCAACATCCCCTGGCAATCTCCGGACCAGGCGAATGAGGGAATAGGGCACGGAGTTTGAATATCCACCGGCAAGCCCTCTGCCGCCCAGCCGATATTCAACACATCCGCCCCTGACACTATGGTTGCGCAACCACTATGCAATGCACTTAATGATGGCAAGTTAATAGAAATAGTATAAGCATTAACACATATGAGGATCAACAAAGTAGGTTGACCTCGTTGCAATTAGGATAGAAGCAAATATAGAAGCTAATAAGCAGTTTACAAATGAACATATACCAAATAAGCATAGAATCATACCAAAAGCTCCAAATCAATTTAAAATCACATATAAACACTCAAGAAGTCCTGACATGGGTTTAGAAGTGTGAGACAACTTAAATTGCACCTAAACCCCTTTGTTTTTCGAACTATTTCTCTTCCAAACCAGAGTTAATGATTTCATTTTCAAAGGAAACTCTCCCAACTTTCTAACTAACCCTCAAGGTACCCTCTCAACCCTCTAATTCAATCAAATGCCCGCGTTTACCCCGAAAGCCCCAATTTCCCTCTTTTGGCTTTAAACTACACCTATATTGTCCGGGCTTCAAACAAGGGATATCAAGGCATCTATAGCACCTAGGTAGCCTAAGGATACTAGAATTGAAGCCCGAATCCACCCGGATTCGCATTAACCCCGAAAGCCCCAAGTTAAAGTCGGCTATTTTCCATTTTTAGGCGATTTAAGGGCAATGCAAGTGCACGGGGCTACTAGGTTATCTTCACTAACACCTAAGGCATCTATTGGAAGCATTGAATCAAGCTAATTCGAGCAATTACGCAAAACCCTAGAAAAATGTCACTATTCACCCTAAAAATCAAACTAACGATTCTAACCGTTTAAAAAGTGAAACAACGGCTCAAATGTGTTCCCTAGCATTCATATAGATGGTATATTAGCATAGATAACAATTACAATGGCATTTGATCACATTTTCAACAAATCAAGAAATTGACAACTATTTAGAAATGCAAAAACAAGCCATGAAATCCCTCACCAATACGCGTAGGAGCACCTAGGGACCTTGCAAACACCCTACACTAGTTGCTCAAGGCTTGGAGAGGCTTGGATTGGAGGCTTGGTGAGCAAAATCTCTCTCTTTTCTTCTCTTGCTGCTGTCGGGTTTGGCTCCTGTTTTTCAGCTTTTTTTTTTTTTTTTTTTTTGCCTTTTTGTGAGCTTAGGTGATATATAGAAGGGTTAAGTTATGGTGGGGTCATTTGGGTGCTTAAATGATCTAATAAAATGTGCGTAGTAAGCTTTAAAACGAGCTTAGATAGTAAAATATATGCTAGCTAATTAATTACCTAAGTTAGTTACGTAACACTATTCATTCAACTACTAAAGTCATTTTCTAAACGAGCCTTCCTAACGCCTTAAGCTCAAATGCACATTTTTCCCACTACTTTTACAATTAATATGATTTAATAAAAATGTTAATTAACTAATAGGAGGCAGTTTAAAAATGGAGTGAATAGTAGTCACAAAAGTCAGTTAGTAAGGCACAGAAGTAAATGCGCAAATAAGGGATGCAACAATAATTAAATGCATGGCTAAATCTCGGGCGTGACATCCTCTCCCCCTTAAACTAATTGCGTCCACCCAATTCTTACATGATTCGGCGAATAACTCTGGATACCGTTCCCGCATCTGATCCTCTCTTTCCCATGTCGCATCCTCTACTCCGTGATGATCCCACAGAACTTTAACCATCGGAATGCTTTTAGTCCTCAGCTCCTGAACTTTCTGATCAACAATTCGAAGAGGTTTCTCTGTGTAGTTCAAAGTTTCACTGATCTCTAGCGGTTCCGGCTCAAGGATGTGAGAGGGATCTGGCTGATACTTCCGAAGCATGGAAACATGGAATACATCATGAATTCTGCCCAGACTGGGAGGTAAAGCCAAACGGTAAGCCAAATCACCAACAGTTTCAGTTATCTCAAATGGTCCCACATATCGAGGACTGAGTTTACCTCCTTTACCATGCCGAATCAAACCCTTGCGAGGAGAAATTTTCAGAAATACCCGGTCCCCCACAGCAAATTTCAGATCACGACGTCGTCTATCTGCATAACTCTTTTGCCGGCTCTGTGCTGTAAGCATTCTTTTTCTGATAAGCTGCACCTGATCAATCATTTTGTTCATTTCAGGTAAGAGAGTAGGGTCGATAGTCTTCATTTCACCAACATCATCCCAGTAGAGAGGAGACCGACATTTACGCCCATACAGTGCCTCATAAGGTGCCATACCAATAGTAGCTTGATAACTATTGTTGTAGGCGAACTCTGCTAGTGGCAAATATTTCTCCCAACTTTTACCGAAGTCCAGAACACAAGCCCGTAACATATCCTCAAGAATCAAGATAGTTCTCTCAGATTGACCATCTGTCTGGGGATGATAAGCTGTACTGAAATTCAAATTCGTGCCCAAAGCTTTCTGAATCTTCTGTCAGAACTGAGATGTGAATCTGGGATCTCTATCTGACACGATACTCTTTGGAATTCCATGTAGTCGGACAACATTCTCAATATACAACTCTACCAGTTTATCAAGAGAATCAGACTTCTTTTTAGCAATAAAATGAGAAGTCTTGGTCAGTCTATCCACAATAACCCAGACTGAGTCATTACCCCTCGAAGACCTCGGTAAATCTGATACGAAATCCATAGTAATATGATCCCATTTCCAAACAGGAATAGCCAAAGGTTGCAACAACCCTGCAGGTCTCTGATGTTCTGCTTTAACTTTCTGACAAGTAAGACATCGGGCAACATAGTCAGCAATTTCTCTCTTCATATTATTCCACCAGAAATTCTGCTTTAAATCTTTATACATTTTCGTACTGCCTGGATGGATAGTATATCGAGAACTGTGTGCCTCAGCAAGAATATCCTTCTTTAGAGTTGGATCATTCGGAATACAGATTCTACCCTTGAATTTAAGAATACCATCGTCGTGCAGTTTGAAATCCGACTCTCCCCCTTTAGAATTCTCTAAGACTTTCAACAATTGAAGATCAGCCTGTTGAGCTTCTCGAATCCTGGATAACAACAGAGATTGAATCTGCAAACTTGCAAATTGAATACCAGAATTTGAAGTACTAGGCTTCCATAAGCACAATTCTTCCATGAATTCCCAATTCTTGATAATCAAGCTAGCAACAGTAGCCTTTCGGCTCAAAGCATCAGCAACAATATTGGCCTTACCTGGAAGATAGTTAATAGTGCAGTCATAGTCCTCAAGTAATTCCAGCCAACGCCTCTGCCTCATGTTCAACTCTTTCTGTGAAAACAGATATTTCAAGCTCTTATGATCTGTAAAGATTTCAAATTTGTTGCCCCAGAGATAATGACGCCATTTCTTTAATGCAAGAACGATAGCTGCAAGCTCAAGGTCATGAGTCGGATAGTTAAGTTCATAAGGCTTCAGTTTCCTGGAAGCATAAGCAATAACCCTGCCATTCTGCATCAATACACAACCCAGACCTTCCTTCGAAGCATCACTATAGATCATCAGATTATCATAACCCTCAGGTAAAGCAAGAATAGGAGCTATAGTCAATCTCTTCTTCAATTCCTGGAAGCTGGCCTCACATTTATCATTCCAGTCAAATACTGTTTTCTTCTGAGTAAGCTGAGTTAAAGGCCCTGCAATCTTAGAGAAATCCTTGACAAACCTCCGATAATACCCAGCTAAACCAAGGAAGCTACGAATTTCCGTGACAGTTTCAGGTCGTTTCCAAGATAACACAACTTCAATCTTCGCTGGATCAACAGAAATACCATCCTGCGAGATAATATGGCCAAGAAAAGCAACTTGCTTAAGCCAGAATTCACATTTGCTAAACTTTGCAAATAACCGATGCTCCTAAAGAGTCTGCAACACAATTCTGAGATGTTGTTCATGTTCCGCCTCAGTTTTAGAATAGACAAGGATATCATCAATAAATATGACCACAAATTGGTCCAGATAAGAACGGAATACCCTCTGCATTAAGTCCATGAATGCGGCGGGAGCATTAGTAAGACCAAACGGCAAGACAACAAACTCATAATGGCCATATCGAGTTCTGAAAGCAGTTTTTGGAACATCATCTTTCTTAATTCTCAGTTGATAATAGCCCTGCCTCAGATCAAATTTAGAGAATACCCTGGCGCCTTGCAACTGATCAAATAATTCTTCGATTAAAGGCAAAGGATATTTATTTTTGATGGTTACCTGATTAAGACCCCGATAATCAATGCACAGGCGAAGAGACCCGTCTTTCTTTTTAACGAATAGAACTGGCGCACCCCACGGTGAAGAACTCGGCTGAATGAATCCCTTCTCAAGCAAGCCCTGCAATTGAACTTTCAATTCCTGCAACTCAGGTGGAGCCATTCTGTACGGAGTCCTAGAGATAGGTGAAGTCCCCGGCAACAAATCAATCATGAACTCTATCTCTCTATCAGGCGGTAACCCAGGTAATTCCTCAGGAAAGACCCCCGGAAACTCTCTCACGATAGGTACATCATTCAATTTCAATTGATCCCCAGGTTGATTAATCAAATATGCAAGATAAGCCTCACAACCCTTGCTCAATAATTTAGATGCCCTAATAGAAGAAATAATAGGAGTTCCCGTAGATTTTCTACTACCAACTATTTTAAGTACAGGCTGGTCAGGCATTTCTAGATACACAATCTTCTTTCTACAATCAAGCTGGGCATAATATTTACTTAACCAGTCCATCCCCAATATAATTTCAAAGTCATTGAAGGGTAGGATAATCAAATCAGCAGGAAAAACACGACCCTCAATAAATATACTACATGCTCTGCAAATAGATCTAGTAACAAACTTCGGACCCATAGGAGTATAGACCACAATCTCATGCAACAGTTTATCATGTTTCAATTTAGCATTTTGTGCACAAGTAGGAGTAATAAAAGAATGCGAAGCCCCGGAATCAATTAAAACCTTAACTGACTGATCATTAAGAAGAAAAATACCTTCTACCACAGCGGTAGTATCCGGAAGCTCCTCGGCATCCAAAGCAAATACACGGGCCTGGCCTCGTGGTGGTGGTGCTGCAGTTGGGGCCCTGGTGCTGACAGAAGCTGCACTGCTGGTGACGTCTTGCAACAGTGCCTCCCGAATGAGCTCTATAAGTAGAGGTAGCTGAACTACCCTGCTGCGAACGGGAAACTGCTGGACGGAATTGACTCTGAGTCTGACTCTGGACTGGTCGTGCCTGAGTCTGAGTAGGCCCTGTGTAACTCTGAGTCTGCCTCGGCTGCGAACTCTGCCCAACTGATACAGCCTGCCCCTGGTACCCTTGACTCTGAGACTGAAACCGTTTACTCGATTGACTGGTCTCGGCTAACACATCGGCCTTCCGTTTCTCATATCTCGAGGCAGCTCGGACTACTGCAGCATAGTTGGGAAAATCATTTGAAGACAAGTTCAGCATAATATCTCTCCTCAAACCCAGGATGAACCTCTGAATCTTCATGTCCTCCGGCTGAATTAAAGCTGGTGCATAACGGGAAAGCCGGGTAAAAGTAGCCTCGTATTGATCTACCGTCATACTTCCCTGCTTCAAGTTTATGAACTCAGTTTGTCGCCTCTCGCGGGCAACTACCGATATATACTTGTCTCGAAATTCTTGGACAAAATCGGCCCACGAATGATGACCTCCCTCAGCTCCCCATTTCTCACTGATGGTATTCCACCAATCTTCAGCATCACCCTCGAGAAGAAAAGTAGCATAAGTAATCTTCCTGTCATCATGGCACTCCAGTATCGCTGCCACTCTCTCGAACTTCCTTAGCCACATCTTAGCTTTCATATCGTCCGGCTCCCCAAAGAAAGTATAGGCCCCATGATGTATAAACCGATCATACAGATTCCCTCCGGTAGGGCCACTACCTCCGGCTCTCGCAGCCTGATTACCTCCAACGACCCCTGGCTGACCCTGTTGTGTAACAAACTGGGCGATAGGGTTCATAGCTGTGGGCATCATGGCCAAGATCTGTGCAGTGCTCGGTTCTTGAACCTGTGGTGCATTTTCGGCCACCTCTGCTTCTTGCCCATGAACCCCCTCGGGTTCTCCACCAACATTCGGATTATCAGTACGACGGCGAGGCCCCATCTCGAATAGCTAGAATGCAAAGTGTTATGACAGGTATATATATATGTATATATGCAATTTATAAGCAACACATGAAGAAAAGTCCAATTAGATTCACATAAAGTCAAGTACATAGAAGTTCAAATAAATATTCCACATTCTTGAAGTAAACATAAATCACTAGATCATGCTTGACATTCTAGACTCTTGATATTCTATTTCCATGCTAGCATGTTCATTCCTTATTCAAATTTCACTTAGGTCAATCAAAATCAAAGACTCACGTATTCACAAAGTCACATAACAAATCTCTACCCACAGACCGAGAAATTTAACCCGGCTTCATGCAATCTATAGCTCTGATACCACTTAAATGTCACGCCCTGACCCAACCCCCAAGCTAAAGGTTAAGTCCGGACCCGACACACGGACAGAGTCTCCCCTGTACCGTGGACATTCTAAAAACCTGTAAACACTTAAACAAAGTCCAAACAATACAATACAAGCTTTTCTTAATTAAACAACAAAGCTATAAGGCCATCCGAGCCTTATGGTACACAATATCTCCAAAACACACAAGCATGCGAGAACTTGTTATCAGCATAGTTTTATAATCATAACATTCTAGGAAATCAATAACAACATAAAGGATAATGCATTCTACATTAACCATCCACTCCCAAGCATGCAAGGAAATAAAGGCAAGAATAAAAGTTATTACAAGACATGGCTTTCAGTTATACACCACAATCTACTATCCTTCAATTTGCACAACAAACATACACATAGCTCTTAGGCCACAAAATAGTATATAAGGCAATTAGTTGAACTTTCCACATAGCAGCAATTCATTAACCCCCTCAAGCTATCAAGCACGGCAACTAAGGTAGAGGATCAATCTGAACTTCTTCTTCCTCAACTAAATCAACAAGCTGGGGATCACCCTCAGCGTCTCCTGA
Source organism: Ehretia macrophylla (assembly GCA_037974665.1). Classification (NCBI taxonomy): domain Eukaryota; kingdom Viridiplantae; phylum Streptophyta; class Magnoliopsida; order Boraginales; family Ehretiaceae; genus Ehretia; species Ehretia macrophylla. Next base: position 50,361,912 of record CM075777.1, on the reverse strand, counting down.
AACAGATATCGAGGTATGAGCAACCACTATTGCCCAGTGACGGATATAGTCCCGGGGCGTGCAATGCAACAGATAATACAATTATACAACAATAACACTTAGACAATTTAAGAGACAACGATAACTTAAATAACCACACAATTAAAAAGGATACGTTTCAACAATCCCCTATACACCAATCTTCACAAGTCTTCAATCATGATCCACGAACCACGAGCACGATCACGATAAGCCGACATAATCCCCAAACACTCTAGTGGGTGTACTCCGGATGTACCCCGAATCCTACAACCCAACATCCCCTGGCAATCTCCGGACCAGGCGAATGAGGGAATAGGGCACGGAGTTTGAATATCCACCGGCAAGCCCTCTGCCGCCCAGCCGATATTCAACACATCCGCCCCTGACACTATGGTTGCGCAACCACTATGCAATGCACTTAACGATGGCAAGTTAATAGCAATAATATAAGCATTAACACATATGAGGATCAACAAAGTAGGTTGACCTCGTTGCAATTAGGATAGAAGCAAATATAGAAGCTAATAAGCAGTTTACAAATGAACATATACCAAATAAGCATAGAATCATACCAAAAGCTCCAAATCAATTTAAAATCACATATAAATACTCAAGAAGTCCTGACATGGGTTTAGAAGTGTGAGACAACTTAAATTGCACCTAAACCCCTTTGTTTTTCGAACTATTTCTCTTCCAAACCAAAGTTAATGATTTAATTTTCAAAGGAAACTCTTCCAACTTTCTAACTAACCCTCAAGGTACCCTCTCAACCCTCTAATTCAATCAAATGCCCCCGTTTACCCCGAAAGCCCCAATTTTCCTCTTTTGGCTTTAAACTACACCTATATTGTCCGGGCTTCAAACAAGGGATATCAAGGCATCTATAGCACCTAGGTAGCCTAAGGATACTAGAATTGAAGCCCGAATCCACCCGGATTCGCATTAACCCCGAAAGCCCCAAGTTAAAGTCGGCTATTTTCCATTTTTAGGCGATTTAAGGGCAATGCAAGTGCACGGGGCTATTAGGTTATCTTCACTAACACCTAAGGCATCTATTAGAAGCATTGAATCAAGCTAATTCGAGCATTTACGCAAAACCCTAGAAAAAACGTCACTATTCACCCTAAAAATCAAACTAACGATTCTAACCGTTTAAAAAGCGAAACAACAGCTCAAATGTGTTCCCTAGCATTCATATAGATGGTATATTAGCATAGATAACAATTACAATGGCATTTGATCACATTTTCAACAAATCAAGAAATTGACAACTATTTAGAAATGCAAAAACAAGCCATGAAATCCCTCACCAATACGCGTAGGAGCACCTAGGGACCTTGCAAACACCCTACACTAGTTGCTCAAGGCTTGGAGAGGCTTGGATTGGAGGCTTGGTGAGCAAAATCTCTCTCTTTTCTTCTCTTGCTGCTGTCGGGTTTGGCTCCTGTTTTTCAGCTTTTTTTTTTTTTTTGCCTTTTTGTGAGCTTAGGTGATATATAGAAGGGTTAAGTTATGGTGGGGTCATTTGGGTGCTTAATTGATCTAATAAAATGTGCGTAGTAAGCTTTAAAACGAGCTTAGATAGTAAAATATATGCTAGCTAATTAATTACCTAAGTTAGTTACGTAATACTATTCATTCAACTACTAAAGTCATTTTCTAAACGAGCTCTCCTAACGCCTTTAGCTCAAATGCACATTTTTCCCACTACTTTTACAATTAATATGATTTAATAAAAATGTTAATTAACTAATAGGAGGCAGTTTAAAAATGGAGTGAAAAGTAGTCATAAAAGTCAGTTAGTAAGGCACAGAAGGAAATGCGCAAATAAGGGACGCAACAGTAAATAAATGCATGGCTAAATCTCGGGCGTCACATAATGGCTTTGCACCCACAACATGACTGGTGTAATAATACCAGTACTAATACACCAGATCACATCCGAACTCCGAAATTAAGCGTGCTTGGGCAAGAGTAGTACTAGGATGGGTGAACCCTTAGGAAGTCCTCGTGTTGCACCCGCCTTTCTATTTTTTTTTTTGCCCTATTTAGCTTTGGCAAGATGTTTTCCCATCACATTTCTTTCCTTCAGACCCACGACATCTTGGGCTGCCAAGCTTCGCTTCCCGGAGGGGTTGGGCCCGCAAACCTAGGGCGTAGGGCCAATTACCAGGTTCCTGTCACTCCGATGCCCATAACTATTGATCCGTATAGAGTTATGCGCCGCACAACATGCCGTTGGAAAGCTCATCGGGAGCTCTACGATGATGACAGTGAGCATGCTCGGATGCTCCTGTTTTCATTTCCTAAAATTGAATGTTTTCACTATTTTCTGGCCACTTTTCTTCTTTTTGCACTATTTTTTCATCCTGGGTCGGTCATCATGTGCCGCGAAAAGGACACCAATATAACTTGCGAGATAGTAGACCGCCTTACAATGTATCGATATCACGTCTTGCAAGGATGCTACACGGTTGAAGCTGATGGGTTGTCGATAAGCCCATTGGACCGTTTGAATAGGCCAACTCTCTCGGTTGGGACTGTGAACCGTCAACACATAATTGCTTTGCACCCACAGCAAGATGGGTGTGATCATACCAGCACTAATGCACCGGATCCCATCAGAACTCCAAGTTAAGCGTGCTTGGGCGTGACAAGTATTAGGATGGGTAACCCCTCGGGAAGTCCTCGTGTTGCACCCCTCTTTTTGTTTTTTTTTTTTGCCCTGTTTAGCTTTGGCAAGATGCTTTCTCATCACATTTCTTTCCTCGAGTAACACGATATCTTGGAACGCCCAACTTCGCTTCTCGGAGGTGCTAGGACTGCAAACCGGGGGCGTGGGGCTGATTACCAGGTCCTCGTCGCTCCAATGAAAATAACTTTTGATCTGTAGGGAGTTATGCGGCACACAGCATGCCGTTGAAAAGCTCTCCAGGAGCTCTACGATAGGGGCAATGAGCTTGCTCTGCTGCGCCTATTTTCGGTGCCCAAAATTCAACGTTTTCATCAATTTCTGGCCACTTTTCTTTATTTTGCGCTATTTTTTCATCCCGCATCGGTCGTCGTGGGTCGCGAAAAGGATGACAACCTAACTTGCAGGATAGTAGACCGATCTACAATGCGCCGATAGCGCATCTTGTAAGGATGCTGCACGGTTGAAGCTGATGGGCTATCGATAAGCCCATTGGGCCTTTTGAATTGGCCATCTCTCTAGGCTGGGACTGTGAACCGGTCAACACAAAATGTCTTTGCACCCGCAACAAGACTGGTGCGATCATACCAGTACTAATGCACCAGATCCCATCCAAACTTCGAAGTTAAGCGTGCTAGGGCGAGAGTAGTACTAGGATGGATAACCCCATGGGAAGTCCTCGTGTTGCACCCTTCTTTTTGTTTTTTTTGCCCCGTTTAGCTTTGGCAAGATGCTTTCTCATCACATTTCTTTCCTCGAGCACCGAGATATCTTGGGCCGCAAAGCTTCGCTTCCCGGAGGGGCTGGGCCTGCAAACAGAGGGCGTGGGGCCGATTACAGGTCCCCGTCTCTCTAATGCCCATAACTTTTCATCTGTAAGGAGTTATGCGGTGCACAGCATGCCGTTGCAAATCTCTACGGGAGCTGTACGATGAGGGGCATCGAGCATGCTCAACTACGATTGTTTTTGGTGCCCAAAATTTAATATTTTCATCAGTTTCTGGCCACTTTACTATTTTCTGTGTTGTTTTTTCATTCCGGGTCGGTCATAGTGAGCTCCAAAAATGATGACAACCTAACTTACAGGATAGTAGATTGCCCTACAATGCACCGGTATCACGACTTGCGAGGATGCTGCGCGGTTGAAGTCGATGGGCTATCGATAAGCCCATTGGGCCGTTTGAATGGGCCATCTTTCAGGGCTGGGACTGTGAACCATCAACACATAATGGCTTTGCACCCACAGCATGACGGGTGTGATCATACTAGCACTAATGCACAGGATCCCATCAGAACTCCGAAGTTAAGCTTGCTTGGGCGAGAGTAGTACTAGAATAGGTGACCCCCTGGGAAGTCCTTATGTTCCACCCCCTTTTTAATTATTTTTTGCCTCGTTTAGCTTTGGCAAGATGCTTTCTCATCACATTTCTTTCCTCGAGTCCCAAAACATCTTGGGCTACCCAGCTTTGTTTCCCAGAAGGGCTGGGCCTGCAAACCGAGGGCGTGGGGCCGATTACTAGGTACCCGCGGCTCCAATGCCCATAACTTTTGATCCGTACAGAGTTATGCGGCGCACAGCATGCCGTTGGAAAGCTCTCTGGGAGCTCTACGATGGTGGAAGTGAGCATGCTCGACTGCGCATATTTTCTGTGCCAAAAATTGAACATTTTCAATAGTTTCTGGCCACTTTTTTTATTTTTTTTTGCGATGGTGGAAGCGAGCATGCCCTTGGGAAGTCGTCGTGTTACACCCTTTTTTTATTTTTTTTTGCCCTGTTTAGCTTTGGCAAGATGCTTTCTCGTCACATATCTTTCCTCGAGCCCCACGATATCTTGGGCCACCCAGCATCACTTCCCGGAGGGACTGGGCCCGCAAACTGAGGGTGTGAGGCCGATTACCTAGTCCCCGTCGCTCCAATGCCTGTAACTTTCAATTCGTAGGGAGTTATGCAGCGCATAATAGGGTGTTGGAATGCTCTCCGGGAGCTCTACGACGGTAACAGCGAGCATCCTCGACTACGCAAGTTTTTTATGGCCAAAATTGAACGTTTTCATCAGTTTCTGGCCACTTTTCTTCGTTTTGTACTATTTTTTCATCCCGGGTAGGTCGTCGTAAGCCGCGAAAAAGACAACAACCTAACTTGCAGGAAAATGGACCGCACTACAATGCGCCGATATTGTGCCTTGCGAGGATGATGAACGGTTGAAGCCGATGGGCTGTCAATAAGCCCATTGGGCCGTTTCAATGGGCCATCTCTCTGGGCTGGGAATGTGAACCATCAACACATAAAGGCTTTGCACCCACAACATGACGGGTGCGATCATACCAGAACTAATGCATTGGATCCCATCAAAACACCGAAGTTAAGCGTGCTTGGGCGAGACTAGTACTAGGATGGGTGACCCCCTAGGAAATCCTCTTGTTGTACCCCCCTTTTTGTTTATTTTTGCCACATTTATTTGTGGCAAGATGCTTTCTCGTCGCATTTCTTTCCTCGAGTCCCATGATATCTTGGGTTGCCCAGCTTCGATTCCCAAAGGGGCAGGGCCAGCAAACTAGGGATGTAGGGCTGATTACCAAGTCCCCGTCGCTCCATTGCCTATAACTTTTGATCCGTAGGGAGTTATGCGGCGCACAGCATGACGTTAGAAAGCTCTCCAAGAGCACTACGACGAGGGCAGTGAGCTTGGTCGGTTGCACCTTTTTTTGTTGCCTAAAATTGAATGTTTTCATCAATTTTTAGCCAGTTTTTTTCATTTTGCACTTTTTTTCATATCGGGTCGGTCGTCGTGAGCCGCGAAAAGGACGACAACCTAACTCGCGGGATAGTAGACATCCCTACAACGTGCCGATATCAAGTCTTGTGTGGATGTTGCATAGTTGAAGCTGATGGGCTGTCGATAAGCCCATTGGACTATTTGAATGGGCCATCTCTCTGGGATTGTGAACCGTCAACACATAATAGCTTTGCACCCACAGCATGACGAGTGCGATCATACCAGCACTAAGGCACTAGATCCCATCAAAACTCCGAAGTTAAGCGTGCTTGGGCGAGATTAGTACTAGGATGGGTGACCTCCTGGGAAGTCCTCATGTTGCACCCCCATTTTTTTTTTTTGCCCTGTTGAGCTTTGGAAAGATGCTTTCTCGCCACATTTCTTTCCTCGAGTCCTACAACATCTTAGGCTGCCCAACTTCTCTTTCCGGAGGGGCTGGGCTTGCAAACCGAGGGCGTGGGGCCGATTACCAGGTCCTCGCAACTCCAATGGCCATAACTTTTGATCCATAGAGAGTTATGCAGCGCACAGCATGCCGTTGGAAAGCTCTCCGGAGCTCTACGACGGGGGCAGCAAGCTTGCTAGGCTATGCCTATTTTTGTTGCCCATTATCGAGCATTTTCATCAATTTATGGCCACTTTTCTTCATTTTGCGCTGTTTTTTCATCCCAGGTCGGTCGTCATGAGCCGCGAAAAGGACAACAACCTAACTTGCGGGATAGTAGATAGCACTACAACACGCCGGTATCACATCTTACGAGGATGTTGGACGGTTTAAGCCGATGTGCTGTTGATATACCCATTGGGCCGTTTGAATGGGCCATCTCTCTGGGCTGGGACAGTGAACCATCAAAACATAATGGCTTTCCCCTACAACATGATTGGTGCGATCATACCAGCACTATTGCACTAGATCCTATCCGAACTCCGAAGTTAAGCATGCTTGGGCGAAAGTAGTACTAGGTTGTGTGACCCCTTGGGAAGTCCTCGTGTTGTACTACACTTTTTGTTTTTTTTTTCCTCCGTTTAGCTTTGGTAAGATGCTTTCTCATCCCGTTTCTTTCCTCTAGTCCCACGATATCTTGGGCCGCCCAGATTCGTATCCCGGAGGGGCTAGGCACGCAAACCGAGGGCGTAGGGCCGATTACCAGGTCCCCGACGCTCCAATGCCGTTAAGATATGATCCATTTAGAGTTTTGCTGTGCACAACACACCGTTGGAAAGCTCTCTGGGAGCTCTACAATGGGGGCAGCAAGCCTACTTGGTTGCGCCTATTTTCGGTGCAAAAAATTGAACATTTTCTTTAATTTTTGACCACTTTTCTTTTTATTGAGCTATTTTTTCATCCGGGTTGGTCGTGATGAGCTGTGAAAAGGACGACAACCTAACTTGCAGGGTAGTAGACCGTCCTACAACATGCCGATATCACTTCTTGTTAGGATGCTGCACAGTTGAAGGCAATGGGTTGTTGATAAGCCCATTGGTCCGTTTGAATGGGCCATCTCTCTGGGCTGAGATTGTGAACCGTCAACACATAATGGATTTGCACCCACAACATGACTAGTGCGATCATACCAGCACTAATGCACTGGATCCCATCTGAACTCCGAAATTAACCATGCTTGGGTAAGAGTAGTACTAGGATGGGTGACCCTTTGGGAAGTCCTCGTGTTGTACCCCCTTTTAGTTTTTTTTTGGCCCCGTTTAGCTTTGGCAAGATGCTTTAATGTCACATTTCTTTCCTCTAGTCGCACGACATCTTGGGCTACCAAGTTTCACTTCCCGGAGGAGCTGGGCCCCTAAACCGAGTGCATGGGGCCAATTACCAGGTCCCCGTCGCTCCAATGCCTAGATTTTTTGATCCGTATGGAGTTATGTGGCGCACAACATGCCATTGGAAAGATCTCCAGGAGCTCTACGACGGTGACAGCGAGCATGCTTGGCTGTGCCTCTTTTCGGTGCTCAAAATTGAACATTTTCATCTGTTTTTGGCCAATTTTCTTCATTTTGTGCTGTTTTTCATCCCAAGTTGGTCAACGTGAGCAGCGAAAAGGACAACAACCTAACTTGTGGGATAGTAGACTGCCTTACAGCGCACTGATATCACATCTTGGGAGGATGTTGCACGATTGAAGCTGATGGGCTGTTGATAAGCCCATTGGGCCATTAAAATGGGCCATCTCTCTCGGTTGGGACTGTGAACCGTCAACACATAATGGCTTTGCACCCACAGCATGACGGGTATGATCATACCAGTACTAATGCACCAGATCCCATTAGATCTCTGAAGTTATGCATGCTTGGGCGAGAGTAGTACTAAGATGGGTGACCCCTTGGGAAGTCCTCGTGTTGCACCCCCCATTTTTTTTTTGCCCCATTTAGCTTTCGCAAGATGCTTTCTCGTCACATTTCTTTCCATGAGTCCCATGATATCTTGGATCACTTAGCTTCACTTCCCGGAGGGGTTGGGACCACAAACAGGGGGCGTGGGGCCAATTACTAGGTCCACATCGCTCCAATGCCCATAACTTTTGATCCGAAGGAGTTATGCGGCGCACAACATGTCATTGGAAAGCTCTACGGGAGCTCTATGACAAGGGCAACGAGCTTTCTCTGTTGTGCTAGTTTTCGGTGCCCAAAATCGAATGTTTTCAACAATTTTTGGCTACTTTTCTTCATTTTGCGCTATTTTTTCATCCCGAGTTGGTTGTTGTGAGCCAAGAAAATGACGACAACCTAACTTGTGGGATAGTAGACCACCCTACAATGTGCCGATATCACGTCTTGTGAGGATGCTGCACGGTTGAAGCCGATGGGCTATCGACAGGACCATTGGGCTGTTTGAATAGGCCATCTCTCCGGGCTGGGACTGTGAACCATCAACACATAATGGCTTTGCACCCAAAGCGTGACGGGTGCAATCATACCAGCACTAATGCACAGGATCCTATCAGAACTCTGTAGTTAAGCGTAATTGGGCGAGAGTAGTACTAGGATGGGTGGACCCCTGGAAAGTCCTCTTGTTACACCCCTTATTTGTTTTTTTTTTTTGCCCCGTTTAGCTTTGGCAAGATGCTTTCTCGTCACATTTCTTTCCTCGAGCCCCACGATATCTTGGGCCTTCCAGCATCGCTTCCCGAAGGGGCTGGGCCCGCAAACTGAGGGCGTGGGGCCGATTACCAGGTCCCTGTCACACCAATGCCCATAACTTTTGATTCGTAGGGAGTTATGCCGCGCACAGCAGGCTGTTGGAAAGCTCTCCGGGAGCTCTACAATGGTGACAGCGAGCATGCTCGACTGCGCATGTTTTTGGAGCCCAAAATTGATCATTTTCATCAGTTTTTGGCTACTCTACTTCTTTTTGCGCTGTTTTTTCATTCCTAGTCGGTCGTAATGAACTGCAAAAATGACAACAACCTAACTCCCGAGATAGTAGACCGCCCTACAATGCGCCGATATCGTGCCTTGTGAGGATGCTGCACGGTTGAAGCCGATGGGCTGTTAATAAGCCCATTGGGCCATTTGAATGGGCCATCGCTCTGGGCTGGGACTGTGAACTGTCAACACATAATGGCTTTGCACCCACAGCATGACGGGTGCGATTATACCAGCACTAATGCTCGGGATCCCACCTGAACTCCGAGGTTAAGTGTGCTTGGGCGAGACTAGTACTAGGATGGGTGACCCTCTAGGAAGTCCTCGTGTTGCACCCCCCCCTTTTTGTTTTTGTTTTTGCCTTGTTTATCTTTAGCAAGATGCTTTCTTATCACATTTTTTCCTCGACTTCCATGAAATTTTGGGCTGCCCAGCTTCGCTTGCCAGAGGGGCTGGGCCTGCACATCGATGGCGTGGGCCCGATTACCAGGTCCCCGTCGCTCCAATGCCGATAACTTTTGATCCGTAGGTAGTTATACGGCGCATAGCATGTTGTTGGAAAGCTCTCCGGGAGCTCTACGACGGTGATAGCGAGCATGGTCAACTACGCCTATTTTCGGTGCCTAAAATCGAACATTTTCATCAGTTTCTAGACACTTTTCTTGATTTTACGCAGTTTTATCATCCCGGGTCATTCGTCGTGAGCGGCGAAAAGGATGACAACCTAACTTGCAGGATAGTAGACTACCCTACAATACGCCAATATCGTGCCTTGCGAGGATGCTACACGGTTGAAGCCGATGGGCTGTCAATAAGCCCATTGGGCCATCTCTCTGGGCTAGGACTGTGAACCATCAACACATAATGACTTTGCACCCACAACATGACGCCTGCGATCATACCAGTTCTAATGTACCGGATCCCATCAAAGCTTTGAAGTTAAGTGTGCTTGGGCGAGAGTAGTACTAGAATAGGTGACCCCCGGGGAAGTCCTCGTGTTACACCCACATTTTTGTTTTTTTTTTTTGCCACGTTTTGCATTGGGAAGATGCTTTCTCGTCACATTTCTTTCCTCGAGTCCCACGATATCTTGGGCCGCCGAGCTTCAATTCCCAAAGGGATTGGGCCTACAGACCGAGGGTGTGGGGCTGATTACCAGGTCCCCGTCGCTCTATTACCTATAACTTTTGATCCGTAGGGAGTTATGCGGCACACATCATGCCGTTAGAAGGCTCTCTGGGAGCTCTACGACGGGTGTAGCTAGCTTGCATAGCAGCACCAATTTTTAGTTCCCAAAATTGAATATTTTCATTAGTTTCTGGTCATTTTTCTTCTTTTTACGCTATTTTTTCATCTTGGGTTGGTCGCCATGAGCTGCGAAAAGGACGACAACTTAACTCACGGGATAGTAGGCCGTAATACAACGCACCGATATCACGTCTTACGAGGATGTTGTGCGGTTGATGCCAATGGCCTGTTGATAAGCCCATTCGGCCGTTTGAATGGGCCATCTCTGTCACGCCCCAACCCGGCCTATAAGGTTAGACTAGGGTGTGATCTAAACGTTCAAGACATGTCACATACTTTACCGTTTACGAAGATTTAACTCTTATCGTTTTGGTCTAAACTCTAAATTTCTTCAGAAAATCGGCAGCATAACGGGTGTAATTGGAATTTTTGGTTTGGCCTAATTCTCTAAACGCCTCAAAATTTACTATCTCAATTTCATTTCCAACTAAGATTACTATTTAACATCAATTGAAATGCCTATTGGTTATCTCGATGTCTCGTTCGATTTATAACCTAGCATGATACTATGTCTCATTTGTTTGTTTATCCTCGTTATAAAAGTACCTGTTGATCTTAGCTTAATAGCGAGTACCCGTTTAAGATTGGATAAGTTCATTTACTTAGTCCTTAACTAATACGCCATAACCTATGATAGATACTAGCGGTAATAATAGCAAAAAGAATCATAGTAGTGTCTAGCATCAGTCTACTTAATACCAGTACAAACTAAAATTAGACCCCAAATTACAACGGGGGTCTTTTACATTTGAAATAGCAAGCAACATGAAAGAAATAGTCTTCAAGTAACACAAAGTTCACAAGTAGCCACAATCACGCAAAGCAAACTAGACAGGCAATCACTCCAAGGATTCATCATTAGGCACACCTTCCTCGGGTACCTGTTCTGGATCTTCTTCACCTGAGATGATAAAAGAGACTGAGTCCTTATGAACTCAGTGAGGGGGAACGAGAAATAGGTTTTGAAACTCATTTTCCAGTTCAACTTGTGAAAATCCTTTTGCAAGCATGAATACAACAATAATATAAGTACAGGAATAGAAATACCGGTCTTTCCTCCCCGAGGTTCTCTAGGAACCAAGCGAGAGTACTTATACAAACAATAAAAAGGATACGGTGAGCTTTTGCTCTCAGATCAGTTCCAGAATCAGTTGTTGTGGCCGACTTCAAATCATCCCCCAAACACGCCAGGTGGGTGTATGAAACCCCACTTGTCTATCTTATCTCGTTTTTCGTGCTTTATCTCATTTTGCGTGAATTAACTCGTCTATGTGCTATGTGACTTAGAATGTGGTAATTTTGATATCAATACTCCTAGAACATGCTAAATGAGCATTTATGAAATTTTCATAAAAAACGGAGTCAGAAATTTTATCGTCGATTTTTAGTAATAGTGTTTTCGAAACACGTCAACTAAAATTTTGAAACTGGTCTTTTTAACCCATCTAGACCTAGTCCACGGACTTTAATAGACCTGTGTTTGATTAAAACGGTTTTAAAATCGGCTTAAGAATTTATTAGGGTTTTTACACCGACTTTTGCGAAAATTGAGTTTTAAGCCGACTCAGGTGAAAATGTTCGATTGTAAAACTTCTTGTCACCTAAAAATAACCTACTCGAGCTATCTTGGGTGTTGAATAATTATTTTGAACTTTGGTGATCAATAAAATGCATTTAAAGTCAATAAAACACTAAAAATACTAAAGTTTCAACTTTGACTTTCATTTAACTTGTTGACTTCCAAGCTTATATCGCCAACACACACTCACAAAGTACAAAAACACCCACAATTGCACACACATTGCCAAGAGGAAGAAGAGAGAAAAGGGAAAAGAGTTTTCAAGGTTTTCAAAGCAAATTTTAAAAGAAAAACCTAGTTTTTGTCCGTAGAACTTCGTGCCAAGTTGGATTCCGCTTGTTGGGCATGCATTGCACGCATTCCTAGGCTTTTATCACATCAAAGGTGAGAGAAAAATTCTAGATCTCAAAACTCATTTTTTTGTTTTTGCATAGAATTGAAAATTGAACCATTAGAATGTTAATCTGATGTTAGATTATTGCTCCATGCATGCTAGGGATCATTTATATGTAATCCTACGAGGTTTGAACGGTTGTAGCATAATTATTATTTTTCGGGTATTTAAAGTTGAATAATTTGGTTAATGTTGATTATTTTGAGTTGTATTGATCGGAATCGATTGCTGTCAATTTTTAAAAGTTTGTTAATTACGTGGTAATGCCGTTATAATGCCAAATTTTCGATTATGATGTTTGGGTGAAAATCCAGAAATTTCAGCCTAGGTGCCTTGAGGTTTTAGGGTTGTTGGGCTTGATTTTGATGTGTCTTGGTTGGTTTTCGAGAGGGCTAATGTAGTTGATCGAATGGGTGAGTGTTTGAAACTGATTTGGGGTTGTTTGGATTGGTAGAATGTAAGATATGATTATTTGAAGTTTAGGTTATCTTTCTTTAAATTATTGAATTGAGCCTTAGTTGATCAGGTGTGGTTTGAGTGATTGAATTGTGAGTTGTTGATGGGTAAACTAGGGTTGATTGTGTGTTTAATGCATGTTCGGTTGGATGGCCTACTTTGTCATCTAACTTAGTTATTTGTTGTTAAATTGATTATTGATGTTATTATGATGATAATATGATTATTGATTATGATATTATGATTATTGATTATGATTGATGATTATTGATTGATGATTGATGCTGGGAGGTAGGCAGTTTTGCTAGACTGTTCTCCTGTGAATGATTGATGTTTATATTTATTGCTGAGTCTCTGGTATGTGTGTGCCACCTCTCAGGCAGTATCGGGCTGTCGGGTTGAAAACGGCATGACTATTAGAGACTGCCTCCAGCTCGCATGACGGAGGTGTCATAGAGAGAGAGGTTATTGGGGGTACCTCGGGTGCGTGAGTTTATGGGAGTCACAAGAAGGCTGTTATGATCGTGATGGTGATTGGAGCTACACCAACTAGTGTATCCTTTATTGAATAGTCATATAGATTATGTGATGATAGTATTATTGATGTTATTGTGTGTTTACTGACTCAAAGGATTATTCCAAGGAGTTTAGTAAACCTTGCAAGAGATCTATCGGATCCTCACTGGGCTTATTTTATATAAGTTCACTCTCTATTATTGTATATATACAGGTGTACTATCGCAGGATTACGGGTACGTGCCTCCTGAAAAGGAAAATGTGCCTTACGTGGATGAGTCCTATGTTCTAGAGTCTTATCCTTGATGTTGTATAGTCTTACTATTTTGTATATTAACTTAGCAGACTTTTATATGCCTTGTAGTTATAATGTATAAGATGTTGAAAAGATAATAAATTAGTTGATGTTGTCTTAGAAGCCTTTCTTTTGTCTATGATTAGGTTGCAAGGTTGGTATCAACATATTTTGCAATGTATATTAAGGTTTATGTATTATGTTGGAACGGAGGCGTATAATGAGGAACGATTATTGTATAATATGGTTATGATGTATGTTGTATTTTATTGAGGGGTTGTTTGTTGTATGGTTTGTGGAGTTGATGTATGTTGTTCTATTGAGGTTGGTTTAGAGCCTTGGCATCCTATTTATTTTCGTTATACTGCCGAAATTCCATTGCGTCCTGACTGATTGTAGGAGGGGTCGAGTTGGGGCGTGACATTTAAGTGGTATCCGAGCTCTTGTTAGTTGTCAGCCGGGGTATTCTCATAATGTGGGTAATGGTCTTAGCAAGAAAGTATGTATGAAAAGAAAGAAAAGTGATCTATGTATTAATATGATTAAATGATTAAGTGATTAGGTGATTATGTGATTTAGATCTATGTATTAATATGATTAAATGATTAAGTGATTATGTGATTATGTGATTTAGTACTTATGTGATTATGTGATCAATTTGTTTATGTGTTTTATATGACTTTGTTGTTTATGTGTTAATAGTATTTTATAACCTGTTTACATGCTATAACCTGTGCTAACTCTTTGATTAGTAGAATGACGGGCAGACCGAGAACCAGAGGTAGGCCCGAGATGACTGATGAGACACCGAGTAACACGGCACCGGGCCGTGATAGGGGTGATGACTGTTTGGGAGCAGCTATGGAGAGGATAGCTGAGTTAGTGGCTAGTCAGGCATAGTTACTGGCAGGGCAGGCTGCCCAAAATCAGGCTTTGCAGGCTCAGCTACTGAATGTGCAGGGTGGAAACCACGGGCGTGGTACCCTTAAAGAGTTTTTAGGATATCATCCACCTAGATTTCAGGGGAAGCCGGATGATAGGAAAGCTGAGGCGTGGATAAGCAAGTTGGAGAAGATTTATGATCCACTTGATTATAGTGATGAGCAGAAGGTCTCTTTTGCCGTGTACTTGTTAGATGATGAGGCAGAGAAATGGTGGCACACAGTGAGAACTAGCTGGGCGGCACATGGTATTCCGTATGTTTAGGGTACCTTCTTGAGAGCTTTCTGGGAGAAGTATGTCCCGAGGATTGCGAGGGAGCGAAGAGAGGCAGAGTTTCTAGCCTTAGTGTTGGGAGATGCTACAGTGGCTCAATATGAGGCCACCTTTACTCGATTGTCCCAGTATGCACCGGAGTATGTGGCAGACGAGGAGCGGAGGATTCGTAGATTTATGTTGGGGTTGAGGCCCGAGATTCAGGATGTGATGACACTGAATCGGTATGATATTTTCACTGGGGCTTTTGAGGCAGCTTCTAGACTAGAGAAGAGAAAGGGGGATCAGCTTGTGTCTAGTCAGCCCAGTAAGAGGCCATATCAACTGCAGTATCAGCAGGGTGTTTATAGGCCTCCCGTACAGCAGGTTGGGTATAGGCCACCAGTTCAGCAGGGTTCTTTTAGGCCACAGGGGCAGCAGGGTTATTATCGGCCTCAATTTCAGCAGGGGTCATATTAGGTTCAGTCCCAGTTTAGGCCAGCCCAGTCTCAGGGTCAATATAGGCCTAGTTTGGTAAGGCCTCAGCAGCAGGATGGATCAGTTGTTTCTTCAGCTCCTGGTTCTTCTAGGGGCAGTGTTAGTGCATCATCACCGCAGTGTACACACTGCAAGCGCACGTGGCATGTGGAGGCCGATTGTAGAGTGAAAGAAGGGACGTGTTTAGGTTGCGGCAACAATCAGCACAAGGCGAGGGATTGCCCTAGGTATTCGAGAACTGAGGGTCGAGCAGCGACTCAGGGTTATCAGGGCTGACCTGCGGCCAGTGCACCTCAGCAGCAGTGGGTCCAGGCTTGGGCCTACGCAGTTGACTTAGAAGAGATGCCTGAGGAGACTGCAGTTGTGGAAGGTAACTTCCTTATACTTGATCAACTTGTTAAAGTGTTGATTGATTCTGGTGCTACGCATTCTTTCATTACTCCTGCTTGTGTGCAACGTGTTAATATGCAACCTGAAAGATTGCCTTATGTGGTTGAGATTATTACCTCTTTGACTGATAAGTATGTGACTGGTTTAGTATGTAAGGATTGTATAATACATGTTAAGGGGCATAATTTTCCTTCGGACCTTATCTTATTTCTTATCCGGGGGTATGATGTTATCTTGGGTATGGATTGGCTTTCTAAGTATGATGCCCAGTTGAACTGTAGAACCAAGGTAGTACAGTTTCGTTTGCCAGATCAGCCAGTAGTTGAGGTAGTAAGGAATCGGGGTGCTAAGACGAGCTTTGTTATCTCAGCAACTAAAGCTGTTAAGTTGGTTAGTAGGGGTGTTCGGGTTATCTAGCTTATTTGATCAACAAGCCATCTAATAAGCTACAGTTGGAGGAAGTCCCTATTATTTGGGAATATCCCAATGTATTTCCAGAGGAGTTGCCAGGGTTACCGCCACAGAGAGATGTGGAGTATGTGATCAATCTTATTCCTGGTACTCAACCTATTTCTAAATCAGCGTACCGGATGGCATCGGCTGAGTTGAAGGAGTTGAAGACTCAATTGCAGGAGTTATTGGAGAAGGGATTTATTCAGCAGAGTTCTTCACCTTGGGGAGCTCCTGTTTTATTTGTGAAGAAGAAGGATGGTTGCTTAAGGTTGTGTATTGATTACCGTGGTTTGAATCAGGTGACCATCAAGAACAAATATCTTTTTCCACTGATTGACGAGTTGTTCGATCAATTTCAGGGAACCAAAGTCTATTCTAAATTTGATTTGAGGTAGGGGTATTATCAGCTTCGGATTCGCGCGGAGGATGTTCCAAAGTCTGCCTTCAGGACTCGGTGCGGGCATTATGAGTTTGTTGTCATGCCCTTTGGTTTAACTAATGCACCGGCAGCATTCATGGATCTTATGCATCGGGTTTTCCAGCCGTATTTAGACCAGTTCGTGGTAATCTTTATTGATGATATCTTGGTCTATTCTAAATCTAAATCGGAGCATGAGCAACATCTACGGCTTGTTTTACAGAAGCTGCAGGAGCATCAGTTGTTTGCCAAGTTTAGCAAATGTGAATTTTGGCTGCAACGCATATCTTTTCTTGGCCATGTTATTACACAGAGCGGTATTTCTATAGATCCCACTAAGATTGAGGTGGTGATGTCTTGGAAACGGCTAGAGAATGTTTCTGAGGTCCGTAGCTTTCTTGGCTTGGCGGGTTATTACCGTAGGTTTGTCAAGGACTTCTCGAAGATTGCTGTGCCACTTTCTAAGTTGACTCATAAACGGACTATCTTTAATTGGGATGAGAAGTGTGAGAGTGGGTTTCAAGAGTTGAAAAAGAGATTGACTACTGCTCCAGTACTTGCTCTTCCAGAGGGAACCAATAATATGGTTATTTACAGCGATGCATCCAAGGAGGGCTTAGGATGTGTTCTTATGTAGAATGGCCGAGTTATTGCCTATGCTTCTAGGAAGTTGAAGCCTTATGAGGTGAATTATCCGACTCATGATCTTGAGTTGGCAGCAGTGAAGAAGTGGCGTCATTATCTGTGGGGCAGTAAATTAGAGATTTTCACTGATCATAAGAGTCTGAAGTACTTGTTCTCACAGAAGGAGTCGAATATGCGTCAGCGGAGGTGGATGGAGCTTCTTGGAGATTATAATTGTTCTATCAATTATCTGTTTGGCAAGGCAAATGTTGTAGCAGATGCTCTTAGTCAGAAGGCGAGTATCTCTTGTTTAGCTGTCAAGAAATGGGAGATTCTTGAAGAATTCACTTATTGGAGACCAGAATTGACTCAGGTTGGGGTGATGTGTTCATATCTCCGTATTCAGCCTTTATTGTTGTCTCAGATCAGGGAACTTCAGCAACTTGATGTTAAACTTCAGAAGATCAAGGATCAGATCACGGATGATCAATCTGACTTTAAAGTGCATGAGGATGGTATTCTTCGGTTTCAGAACATGATTTGTGTTCCCGATGAACCGGGCTTGAGACGAGGTATTCTAGAGGAAGCTCATAATTCTAAGTACACTATTTATCCTGGTAGAAACAAGATGTATCGAGATTTGAGGCAACATTACTGGTGGAATAACATGAAGAGGGAGGTTGCTCAGTTTGTATCTAGATGTTTGAATTGTCAGAGAGCGAAAGCCAAGCATCAACGACCTGCAGGTTTGCTTCAGCCGTTGGCTATACCAGAGTGGAAATGGGAGCATATTACGATAGATTTCGTCACTGGTTTGCCTAGAACTCTGAGGGGTAATGATGCAGTTTGGGTTGTCGTGGATCGTTTGACGAAGACAGCTCATTTTATTTCGATGAGGATGGGAGATGAGGTTACAAAGTTGACGGATCTTTATTTAGATCAGATTGTTAGACTTCACAGGATTCCATCTAGTATTGTCTCAGATCGAGATCCTCGATTTACTTCTCGTTTGTGGGAGAAACTTCAGGAGACCTTGGGTACTCAGTTGAACTTCAGTACCGCATATCATCCATAGACCGACGGTCAGTGTGAGCGAACTATTCAGATTATGGAGGATATGCTTAGGGCTTGTGTTCTAGACTTCGGGAAGAACTGGAAGAAACATCTGCCACTTGCCGAGTTTGCCTATAACAATAGTTATCAAGCTACTATTGGGATGGCACCTTTCGCAGCTCTTTACGGTCATAAGTGCCGTTCACCTTTATATTGGGACGAGGTAGGGGAGATGAAGACTATTAATCCGACCATCATGCCAAAGCTTCTTGAGAAAATTGAGAATGTTCAGTTGATCAGGCAGAGAATGCTTACGGCATAGAGTAGATTCAAGAGTTATGCTAATAAGCGTTGTCGGGACTTAGAGTTTGCAGTCGGAGATCGGGTTTTCTTGAGATTGTCTCCTCGTAAGGGGTTTGCTCGTTATGGTAAAGGTGGTAAGCTGAGTCCGAGATTTGTTGGGCTGTTTGAGATTACTGGCAGGGTTGGTAAGTTGGCATATCGGTTGGATTTACCGGAGAATTTCTCTAATGTCCACGATGTATTTCACGTGTCTAATTTGCAGAAATATAATCTAGATCCTTCTCATATTCTTGAGCCAGAGCCGTTACAGCTTCGTGAGAATCTGACTTATGACGAGCATCCGATTCGTATTCTTGATCAGATGGAACAAGAGTGGAGGTTGAAGAAGATTCCGATGGTTAAAAGTGTTGTGGAAGCACCACGGCATTGAGGAAGCTACTTGGGAGAGATGAGATCAGATGCAGCGGCAGTACCCAGATCTGTTCAGTACATCAAGTAAGAATTTCGACGGTAAAATTTCTTTAAAGGGGGGAGAATGTGAAACCCCACTTGTCTATATTAGCTCGTTTTGCGTGCTTTATCTCATTTTGCGTGAATTAACCTGTCTATGTGCTATGTGACTTAGAATGTGGTAATTTTGATATCAATACTCCTAGAACATGCTAAATGTGCATTCATGAAATTTTCAGAAAAAATAGAGTCAAAAATTTTATCATCGATTTTTAATGAATAGTATTTTCGAAACACGTCCGCTAAAATTTTGAAACTGGTCTTTTTAACCTACCTAGACCTAGTCCATGGACTTTAATAGACTTGTGTCTGATTAAAATAGTTTTAAAATCGGCTTAAGAATTTATTAATTACACCGACTTTTGCGAAAATCGAGTTTTAAGCCGACTCGGGTGAAATTGTTTGATTGTAAAACTTCTTGTCACCTAAAAATAACCTACTTGAGCTATCTTGGGTGTTGAGTAATTGTTTTGAACTTTGGTGATCAATAAAATGCATTTAAAGTCAAGAAAACACTAAAAATACAAAAGTTTCAACTTTGACTTTCATTTAACTTGTTGACTTCCCAGCTTATATCACCAACACACACTCACAAAGCACAAAAACACCCACAATTGCACACACATTTCCGAGAGGAAGAAGAGAGAAAAGAGAAAAGAGTTTTTAAGGTTTTCAAAGTAAATTTTCAAAGAAAAACCTAGTTTTTGTCCGTAGAATTTCGTGCAGAGTTGGATTCCGCTTTTTGGGCATGAATTGCACGCATTCCTAGGCTTATATCGCATCAAAGGTGAGAGAAAAATTCTAGATCTCAAAACTCATCTTTTGTGTTTTTGCATAGAATTGAAAATCGAACCGTTAGAATGTTAATCTGATGTTAGATTATTGCTCCATGCATGCTAGGGATCATTTATATGTAATCCTACAAGATTTGAACGGTTGTATCATAATTATTATTTTTCGGGTATTTAAAGTTGAATAATTTGGTTAATATTGATCATTTTGAGTTGTGTTTATCGGAATCAATTGCCGTCGATTTCTAAAAGTTTGTTAATTACGTGGTAACGCCGTTATGATGCCGAATTTTCGATTATGATGTTTGGGTGAAAATCCAAAAATTTCAGCCTAGGTGCCTTGAGGTTTTAGGGTTGTTGGGCTTGATTTTAAGGTGTCTTGGTTGGTTTCCAAGATGGCTAATGTAGTTGATCGAATGGATGAGTGTTTGAAACTGATTTGGGGTTGTTTGGATTGGTAGAATGTAAGATATGATTATTTGAAGTTTAGTTATCTTTCTTTAAATTATTGAATTGAGCCTTAGTTGATCGGGTATGGTTTGAGTGATTGAATTGTGAGTTGTTGATGGGTAAACTAGGGTTTGATTGTGTGTTTAATGCATGTTCGGTTGGATGGCCTACTTTGTCATCTAACTTAGTTATTTGTTATTAAATTGATTATTGATGTTATTATGATAATAATATAATTATTGATAATGATTGATGATTATTGATTGATGATTGATGCCGGGTGATAGGCAGTTCTGCTAGACTGTCCTCTTGTGAATGATTGATGTTTATTATTATTGTTGAGTCTTTGATACGTGTGTGCCACCTCTCGGGCAGCATCGGGCTGTCGAGTTGATAACGGTATGACTATCAAAGACTGCCTCCAACTCGCATGACGAAGGTGTCATGGAGGGAAAGGTTATTGGGGGTACCTCGGGTGCGTGAGTTTATGGGAGTCACAAGAGGGCTGTTATGATCGTGATGGTGATTGGAGCTACACCAACTAGTGTATCCTTTATTGAATGGTCATATAGATTATGTTATGATAGTATTATTGATGTTATTGTGTGTTTACTGACTCAAAGGATTATTCCAAGAAGTTTAGTAGACCTTGCTCGAGATCTATCGGATCCTCACTGGGCTTATTTTATATAAGCTCACTCTCTGTTATTGTATGTATACAGGTGTACTATCGCAGGATTACGGGTACGTGCCTCCTGAAAAGGAAAATGTGCCTTACGTGGATGAGTCCTATGTTCCAGAGTCTTATCCTTGATGTTGTATAGTCTTACTATTTTGTATATTAACTTAGCAGACTTTTATATGCCTTGTAGTTATAATGTATAAGATGTTGAAAAGATAATAAATTAGTTGATGTTGTCTTAGTAGCCTTTCTTTTGTCTATGTTTAGGTTGCAAGGTTGGTATCAACATATTTTGCAATGTATATTAAGGTTTATGTATTATGTTGGAACTGAGGCGTATAACGAGGAATGATTATTGAATAATATGGTTATGATATATGTTGTATTTTATTGAGGGGTTGTTTGATGTATGGTTTGTGGAGTTGATGTATGTTGTTCTATTGAGGTTGGTTTAGAGCCTCGACGTCCTATTTACTGTCGTTATACTGCCGATATTCCGTTGCGTCCTGACTGATTGTACGAGGGGTTTAGTTGGGGCGTGACAGGGTGTACTCGGGATGTACCCCGAAATCCTACGACCCAACTCTCCGAGGAAGTCTAGCCCCTAAGCGAGAAAGGGAATGGGACCATGGTAGTCACGGGTGCACCGGCAAGCCCGATGCCGCCCGGTGTGCGTGATCGCTACCATGCCGATAGGAAAGGTTGCAACCTTGTATGCAATGCACATTTATGACATTAACATATCACGTTAGGAGGACAACAAAGTAGGTTGCCTCCGGACAGTCATAAGATTGCACATTGACAAGTAAACAGGCAGGGTACGATAAAACAAGTAATTTCACTTGAAAGGCACATAGAGTTATATGAATATTAAACGGGTAGCCATGTAACACATGTAAATCAAGTCATATAACTAATTACGAAGTCCACGTGATCGAGTAATAAGATTATTCAACATGCAATAACATCTACGTGGGTTCGGGTGCAAGAAAAGCCTATTTGTCAACATGCAATGATCAAAATCACATTTAGGACTATAAATGCATTTACGGACAGCCTACTAAACATATAATTCCACACAATATCTAAATGATCAACACTTAGCGAAACTACCTAGTCATTAGGGTTTCCATTTTGTGCATATTCATGCAATTTGAGCCTCAAACCAACTCAAGTAAATCTCAAACCATGCATTATTTAATTCAACATCCTCAAACATTCAAAACAGTCCACACAAAACTGTCTAGATTTGCACACTTTTCAGTAATTGACATTTTTGAGGTCCTTAGGGTCAGATTTGGCCTTAGTCTATTTCTGACAAAAATGTCTAGAACTGAAAAATATATCAGTACACCAAATTTAATGCATTTTGGATATCATTTACTAAGTCAACTCTGGTTTGTTCTACAAGACCAGTGCATCTGCCAAAACCTGCTTCATTTTTCCAGATTTCCAGATTTGGACACATTTTAAAGATTTGCCAGTTTTAGGACTTTAGAGTCAAAATTAGCTTTGGCCTATTTCTGTGAAAAGTGTTCAAAACTATCCAAACTAGTCACCTACCAATTTTCATGCATTTGTAACATCATTTGCCAAGCTAAAATTACCTCGAAACAAACTGGTCAGAGAGCTGTCAACAATCCGACTTCACCTATCATCACTTTCAAGCCAAGATCCTGCCATGCATGGTTGTAAAAGCTTATGAACGAACATATAACTCAAGTACAGAAGCAAATACATACATTTATGAGCATGCATGTGGATTTTTGAAGGATTTTCAAAAGGTTTTAGCCCTCACCTTAGCAAATCAACAAGAAGATGCGCAAAACTTGATGAAGAACAATTTTCATCTTCTTCCTTGCTTAGCCAAGACACCACCCAATTTCTCTCTATTTTTCCTAGCTTAGTGGCCAAGTTCTTAGTACATGCATGTGGTTAGAACAAGAAGAAAAGAAATGGAACCTAGTAAACTCACCAAGGCCGAAAATGGTGACTCAAAAAGCTTGCATGTGTGATTCTTGCATCCTAGCTAGCTTGGGTGAGTTTCTTTACTTGTTGTTTGTCTTGATGCACCATGGATTGATGAAGATAAGCTAAGGGATGAAGAAACTCAGCCAAAACCGAGATTGAGAGAGAAGAATGAGATGGAGAGAGAGAGAAATGTGAGGAGAGTGAGAGAAATGAGAGAAAATAGAAGCTTTTGCAATTGTTGATGCAATTGTTGCCCTTGGGCTTGCAAAATTTTGTTTTTGTGTCATCTTTTGAATTGTTTTAGCATGTGTGTAAGAGAATGTTGGGTATTTAGGGATTTTAGGTAGAATAGAATATAGGATATGTTTAGAGGTTTGTGAGATTTTGTCTTGTAGTGAGTTTAAAATATAATATTTAGGTGTTAGTAGATTTTGTAGAGATTTGAATTAGGATTATAATAATAGTTAGTGAAGTTTGTAGGATTATTTTATAGTCTAGTATTTTGTGTAGGATTCTTTCTTGATCAACGTGGTGGCACAGATTCCTAGGTCTAGGGCATGAATTACGAGGTAAATACGAACTACGAGGTTAGACACGAACTTCAAGACTAATGCATGCACTTCAAGATAAATGTACGCAAGTCTATATGAATGCACGTAATTCAATGCATGGCACATAAAATGAACACAATTCTTAAACCTAGGTCAAGGCACGCAAATCTAGGTTAGGACACACAAAATGAGGTACTGCACGCAAGTCGGGGTCAGGCCTCACATCCTCCCCTCCTTAAAAGAATTTTGTCCCGAAATTCAATATTACCTTGAAATAATGCTGGATACTGCTGCTCCATCTGGTCTCGCCTTTCCCACGTTGCTTCTTCGACTCCATGATGATCCCACAGCACTTTTACCATAGGTATAGTTCTGTTGTGCAACTCCCAATCCTGCTGGTCTAGGATCTGAATGGGCTTCTCCTCATAAGACAAGTTCTCCCGAAGCTACAACGGCTCTGGCTCCAAGATATGCGACGGATCAAGATGATACTTCCGCAGCATCGAAACATGAAAGACGTCGTGAATATTGGAGAGGTTCTGGGGTAGCGCTAGGCGATACGCCAACTTGCCAACCTTCTCAACTATCTCAAATGGTTCTACAAACCTCGGGCTCAACTTTCTACCCTTGTCATGTCTAATCAGTCCCCTCCGAGGTAATATCTTCAAGAATACCTTATCACCAACCTCAAACTCGAGACTCCGTCTCCGTCGGTCTACATAACTCTTTTGCTTGCTCTGGGCGGTAAGCATCCGTTTTCGGATGAGGTGGATATTATAAACAGTCTTCATAAGATCAGGTAAAAGGGTCGGGTCAAAAGTCTTCGTCTCACCTACTTCATCTCAGTAAATCGGGGATCGACACTTACGTCCATACAATGCCTCAAATGGGGCCATCCCAATAGTGGCCTGATAACTATTGTTATAAGCGAACTCCGCTAGACATAGATATTTCTCTCAACCTTTTCTGAAATCCAAAACACACGCCCTCAACATATCTTCCAAAACCTGAATAGTCCTTTCCGATTGTCCATCAGTCTGAGGGTGATAAGCCGTGCTGAAACTCAACTTCGTTCCCAAAGCTTCCTGCAATCTCTTCCAAAATCGGGAAGTAAAACAAGGATCCCTATCCGATACAATATTCACAGGCATCCCGAGCAATCTTACAATCTCCGCTATATACATATCTCCCAATTTCTCAGGACTATTCTTCTTGTTCATCGGTAAAAAGTGTGCTGACTTAGTCAATCTATCCACTATGACCCAAATAGCGTCATGACCTTTTTGCGATCTGGGCAGGTCCATAACAAAATCCATAGTGATATGTTCCCATTTCCATTGAGGAATCTCCAACGGCTGAGGTAAACCTGCGGGTCGCTGATGTTCCGCTTTGACTCTCTGGCAAGTCAAACACCGTGCCACAAACTCCGCAATTTCTCTTTTCATGTTATTCCACCAATAGTGTTGCTTCAAATCCCAGTACATCTTTGTTCCACCAGGGTGAATAGTATATCTTTAATTATGGGCTTCTTCAAGAATCTTCTTTTTCAGCTCTGGCTCATTGGGAACACAAATCTGATTCCTAAACCTCCAAATACCATCATCATGAAACTTGAAATCTGCATTGCTTTCCTTAATCTTCTGAAACTATTGGTCCTTCTGTTGAGCCTCTCGTAACTCAGGCAACAAGGTCGATTGGACTTGTGTAGTGGCAAAAAGTAACCCCTTCCGAGTCAATTGTGGTTTCCACAAAAATGCTTCCTCCAACAAGTCCTGTACCTTGACTTCCAGTTTCGCCATGCTTGCTTTTCTGCTTAAGGCATCTACAACTACATTTGCTTTACCGGACACATAATTGATTGAGCAGTTATAATCATCCAAAAGCTCCATCCACTGCATTTGTCTCATATTCAACTCCTTTTGAGAGAACAAGTATTTCAAGCTCTTATGATCAGTAAATACTTCAAACTTGTTACCCCACAGATAATGCCTCCATTTCTTGAGTGCAAACACAATAGCCGCTAACTCCAAATCATGTGTCGGGTAATTCACTTCATACGGCTTTGGTTTCCTAGAAGTATATGCAATCACTCTTCCATTTTGCATCAACACACAACCCAATCCTTCTTTCAAAGCATCACTATAGATTACAAAACCTTGACTCCCTTCAGGCAATGCAAGAATAGGTATGGTAGTCAATCTTTTCTTCAACTCTTGGAAGCTGTTCTTACACTTATCATCCCACACGAACTTTGTTTTCTTTTGAGTGAGCTTTGTAAGTGGTCTTGCAATCTTAGAAAAATCTTTCACGAATCTCCGATAATAATCGGCTAGACCAAGAAAACTCTGAACCTCCGTAACATTTTCCGGCTTCTTCCAAGACATTATTGCTTCTATCTTTGCTGGATCTACCGCTATTCCCTCTTGGGATATGATATGTCCCAAAAATGCAATCTGTTGTAGCCAAAATTCGCACTTGCTAAACTTTGCATACAATTGATGCTCTCGAAGTTTCTGCAATACCAATCGCAGATGTTGTTCATGCTCAGCCTCGGATTTCGAGTATACCAAAATATCATCAATGAAAATCACTACAAATTGGTCCAAGTAGGGTTGAAACACGCTGTGCATCAAATCCATAAAAGATGCAGGGGCATTGGTTAGTCCAAAGGGCATCACCACATATTCATAATGCCCATATTTTGTCCTAAAAGCCGTTTTAGGCACATCCTCCTTTTTGATCCAGAACTGATAGTACCCTTGCCTCAAGTCGAGTTTCGAATACACTTTGGCTCCCTAAAGTTGGTCAAATAACTCATCGATCAGTGGAAATGGGTATTTATTCTTGATAGTCACTTGGTTCAATCCTCGGTAGTCGATGCAAAGCCTCAATGTTCCGTCTTTCTTCTGTACAAATAGAACTGGTGTACCCCACGGTGAAGAACTCGGTTGAACAAACCCTTTCTTCAACAATCCTTGCAATTGATCCTTCAATTCTTGTAGCTCGGCCGGTGCCATACGATAGGGAGCTTTAGCTATCGGCTGGGTGCCAGGCAGTAGCTCTATGACAAACTCGATCTCCCGATTCGGGGATAAATCGGGTAATTCTTTTGGAAACATATCTGCATAGTCTTTGATCACTGGCATCTCCTCCAACTTAGCTTTGTCTGAAAGCTTGTTGATAAGGTAAGCCAAGTATCCGCTGCCCTCTTTCCTCAAGGACTTCACTGCTTTTGTAGATGAAATGATGGAACTCCCGGTGAAATCTCTTTGATCCATAACCTCCAGTATTGGTTGATCAGGTACCCGGAACGTTATAATCTTCGCCCGACAATCTAGTTGGACATGATGTTTTGCCAGCCATTCCATCCCCAAAATGACCACATAATCTCAAAAAGGTAATACAATAAGATTGGCTGAGAATTCCCTATCCTTAATTTGGATTTTACATGCTTTACAAGCCGAGCTAGTTACAAGTTTAGAACCCATTGGAGTACCAACTTCTACTTCATATGGCAAACATACAACGTTCAGTTTCACATGTTCCACACATAAGGGAGTAATAAATGAATGAGTAGCACCCGGATCAATTAACACCTTAACAGGTTGATTCAGTATGAAGAATGTACCTTCAACAACAGTGGTCTCATCTGGAATCTCCTCGCACTCAATAGCATAGGCTCGAGCCTGAACTCTAGGAATTGGAGTCTTGCCTCTACCGGCTAGTTTACCCTAATTCTGTCCTGCCTGCCGTTTAGGGCAATCCTTGATCTGATGCTGATCACTGACACATCTCATACACCGTCCTGACTTCCTCCAACACTGGGCCTCGGTATGCCCCTTCCTGTCATAATAAGAACAGCTGACGGACTGAGAAGCAGGTGAACTACTTGTAGATCCGCGGGCGGAAGAGGCTGATGGCACTTTCGTCGGGCCATTGTTATTCACTGGCCTGTTCTGGCTCGGACCCTGATTATGACTCTGACTTTGGAATTTCCTCTGCTGACTTGGAGGCTGGTATGGTTTCTTGTTCGACTGACTCGAACCGGCTCTATCTAGTTTCCTCTTCTCAACTCAAGAAGCAGTAGCAAAGAGAGCAGAATAAGTATCGAAGTCATGAGAAGCTAACTGGTCCTGAATCTCTGGCCTCAATCCAGTAGTAAATTTCCACATCTTCGCCTCCGGAGTACTAACCATATATTGAGCATAACGGGACAGTCGGTCAAAACGAGCCTCATACTGGGCTACCGTCATGTTACCCTGGGTCAAGTGCATGAACTCCTCAGCTCGCCTCTGCTTGGAGACTGCAGGTACATATTTCTCCTTAAATGCCTTAACGAAATTACCCCACAAGCGAGGTGTCTAATCTGTTTCCCATAGTGCCTCCACAGTGTGCCACCAATGTTCAGCATCCCCGTGCAACAGAAACACCGCAAACTCCACTTTTTCTTCATCAGTATAGTCGAGTGGCCTAAAAATATTCTCGATCTCGGACAGCCAAGCCTCTGCTTTCTCATCATCAGCTTCCCCGTGGAATTTAGACAGGCGAAAGTCAAGGAATTCCCTCATTTTGCTATGTCTCCCATGGTTACCCTCATTCTTGTTGTTGTTGTTGTTGTTGGCCTCACGTGTATCCTGGCGCTCCATCACTCGTGATACATGATCCATGGCATTTGCCATCATATTAAACATAGCTATAACGGGATTAGTTTGATAGGCATCTCCGGTCTCTTGGGGTTCACCGCTCCTATTAGTAGTACGGGTGCTAGGGCCAGCCATCTATAGGCATATATTACGATGCACAATTTATTGAATTATGACAATTAAAAATTTAATGTATAAGATATGTAACATAATATTGGTACAATTCTAGAAACATTTAAGGCATGTTAATCACTTAAACACATAAACATAGAAGGTACATTTATCACACAATAATACATAAACAAGTCATCCTAATTATCTTAGGGCTCTACCCACGGTCCGAGAGTTAAACCTGGCTTAAGCAATCTAAGCTCTGATACCATTCTAGTTCTAAGGTGTCATGCCTCAACCCGGCCTATAAGGTTAGACTAAGGTGTGATCTAAACGTTCAAGACATGTCACATACTTAACTGTTTACGAAGATTTAACACTTATCATTTTGGTCTAAACTCCAAATTTCTCCAAAAAATCGGCAGCATAACGGCTGTAATTGGGCTATTTGGTTTGGCCTAATTCTCTAAACGCCTTAAAATTTACTATCTCAATTTCATTTCCAACTAAGATTACTATTTAACATCAATTGAAATGCCTATTGGTTATCTCGATGTCTCGTTCGATTCATAACCTAGCATGATACTATGTCTCGTTTGTTTGTTTATCCTCGTTATAAAAGTACCTGTTGATCTTAGTTTAATAGCGAGTACCTGTTTAAGATTGGCTAAGTTCATTTACTTAGTCCTTAACTAATACGTCATACCCTATGATAGATACTAGCGGTAATAATAGCAAAAATAATCATAGTAGTGTCTAGCATCAGTCTACTTAATACCAGTACAAACTAAAATTAGACAGCAAATTACAATCGGGGGTCTTTTACATTAGAAATAGCAAGCAGCATGAAAGAAATAGTCTTCAAGTAGCACAGAGTTCACAAGTAGCCACAATCACGCAAAGCAAACTACACAGGCAATCACTCCAAGGATTCATCATTAGGCACACCATCCTTGGGTACCTGTTATGGATCTTCTTCACCTGAGATGATAAAAGAGGTTGAGTCCTTATGAACTCAGCGAGGGGGAAGGAGAAATAGGTTTTGAAACTCATTTTCCGGTTCAACTTATGGAATCCTTTTGCAAGCATGAATATAACAATAATATAAGTACAGGAATAGAAATACCGGTCTTTCCTCCTCGAGGTTCTCTAGGAACCAAGTAAGAGTACTTATACAAACAGTAAAAAGGATACAGTGAGTTTTTGCTCTCAGATCAGTTCCAGAATCAGTTGTTGTGGCCGACTTCAAATCATCCCCCAAACACGGAAAGTGGGTGTACTCCGGATGTACCCCGAAATCCTACGACCCAACTCTCCGAGGAAGTCTAGCCCCCAAGCGAGAAAGGGAATGGGACCATGGTAGTCACGGGTGCACCGGCAAGCCCGAAGTCGCCCGGTGTGCGTGATTGCTACTATGATGATAGGAAAGGTTGCAACCTTGTATGCAGTACACATTTATGACATTAACATATCACGTTAGGAGGACAACAAAGTAGGTTGCCTCCGGACAGTCATAAGATTGCACATTGACAAGTAAACAGGCATGGCACGATAAAATAGGTAATTTCACTTGAAAGGCACATAGAGTTATATGAACATTAAACGGGCAGCCATGTAACACATGTAAATCAAGCCATGTAACTCATTACAATGTCCACATGATCGAGTAATAAGATTATTCAACATGCAATAACATCTACGTGGGTTCAGGTGCAAGAAAAGCCTATTTGTCAACATGCAATGATCAAAATCACATTTAGGACCATAAATGCATTTACAGGCAGCCTAATAAACATATAATTCCACACAATATCCAAATGATCAACACTTAGCAAGACTACCTAGTCATTAGGTTTTCCATTTCGTGCATATTTGTGCAATTTGAGCCTCAAACCAACTCAAGTCAATCTCAAACCATGCATCATTTAATTCAACAGCCTCAAACATTCAAAACAGTCCACACAACATCCCAAAGCTACAATCCCAAGCATTTATTCAACAAGAGGAGTCACAACAATTTTTCTAAGCACAACATTAAGTGAAACCCTTACTGCAATAGGCTGTTTTCTCACAATCAATCGGATAAGCAAACAATCTTAAAATCCAGTGAATAAGGTGTCAAATTAAATCTTAAGAAGTTAACGAAAATCAAAAACAAACCTTGCATCAATTGGAGTTCGGGATCATTAGATATTGCCGAAACAGTGGGATAGCACAAAACTGTCCAGATTTGCACACATTTCATTAATTGACATTTTTGATGTCTTTAGGGTCAGATTTAGCCTTCGTTCATTTCTGACAAAAATGTCCAGAACGGAAAAATATAGCAGCACACCAAATTTCGTGAATTTGGGACATCATTTACTAAGTCAAATCTGGTTCGTTCTACAAGGTCAGTGCATCTGCCAAAACCTGCTCTATTTTTCCAGATTTCCAAATTTGGACACATTTTAAAGATTTGCCATTTTGAGGACTTTAGAGTCAAAATTAGCTTTGGCCTATTTCTGCGAAACATGTTCAAAACTGTCCAAACTAGTCACCTACCAATTTTCATGCATTTTAAACATCATTTGCCTAGCTAAACTTACCTCGAAACAAACTGGTCAGAGAGTTGTCAACAATCCGACTTGACCTATCATCACTTTCAAGCCAAGATCTTGCCATGCATGGTTGTAAAAGCTTATGAACGAACATATAACTCAAGTACAGAAGAAAATACATACATTTAAGAGCATGCATGTGGATTTTTGAAAGATTTTCAAAAGGTTTTAGCCCTCACCTTAGCAAATCAACAAGAACATGCACAAAACGTGGTGAAGCACAATTGTCTTCTTCTTCCTTGCTTTGCCAAGACACCACCCGATTTCTCTCTATTTTTCCTAGCTTAGTGGCCAAGTTCTTAGTACATGCATGTGGTTAGAACAAGAAGAAAAGAAATGGAACCTAGTAAACTCACCAAGGCCGAAAATGGTGACTCAAAAAGCTTGCATGTGTGATTCTTGCATCCTAGCTAGCTTGGGTGAGTTTCTTTACTTGTTGTTTGTCTTGATGCACCATGGATTGATGAAGATGAGCTAAGGGATGAAGAAACTCAGCCAAAACCGAGATTGAGAGAGAAGAATGAGAGGGAGAGAGAGAAATGTGAGGAGAGTGAGAGAAAATAGAATCTTTTGCAATTGTTGATGCAAATGTTGGCCTTGGGCATGCAAAAATCTGATTTTGTGTCATCTTTTGAATTGTTTTAGCATGTGTGTAAGAGAATGTTGGGTATTTAGGAATTTTAGGTAGAATAGAATATAGGATATGTTTAAAGGTTTGTGAGATTTTGTCTTGTAGTGAGTTTAAAATATAATATTTAAGTGTTAGTGGATTTTGTAGAGATTTGAATTAGGATTAAAATAATAGTTAGTGGTGTTTGTAGGATTATTTATAGTCTAGTGCTTTGTGTAGGATTCTTTCTTAATCAACGTGGTGGCACGGATTCCTAGGTCTAGGGCATGAATTACAAGGTAGACACGAACTTCAAGACTAATGCACGTACTTCAAGTAAATGCACGCTACCCTAAATGAATGCACGTAATTCAATGCAAGGCACACAAAATGAACACAATTCTTAAACCTAAGTCAAGGCACGCAAATCTAGGTTAGGACACATGAAACGAGGTACCACACGCAAGTCGTGGTTGGGCCTAACAATCTCTCTCGGCTGGGACTGTGAACCGTCAACACATAATGGCTTTGCACCTACAACATGACTGGTGCGATCATATCAGCACTACTGCACTAGATCCCATCCGAAGTCTGAAGTTAAACATGCTTGGGAGAGAGTAGTACTAGGATGGGTGACCCTCTGGGAAGTCCTCGTGGTGCACTTCCCTTTTTATTTTATTTTTCCCCCGTTTTAGGTTTCGCAATATGCTTTCTCATCACATTTCTTTCCTCAAGCCCCACGATATCTTGGGCTGCCAAACTTCGATTCCCTGAGGGGTTGGGCCAGTAAACCGAGGGTGTGGGGTCGATTAACAGGTCCCCAACGCTCTAATGCCCATAACTTTTGATCCGTAGGGAGTTATACGGCACACAGCACGCAGTTGGAAAGCTCTCCTGGAGCTCTATGACGGGGGCAGGAAGTGTACTCGATTGCGCCTATTTTTGGTGCAGATAATCGATCATTTTCTTTAGTTTTTGACCACTTTTCTTCTTTTTACGTTATTTTTTTGCCCTAGGTCGGTCGTTGTGAGCTAAAAAAATAACGACAACCTAACTTGCAGGATAGTAGACCACCCTACAATGCACCGATATCACGTCTTATGAGGATGCTACACGGTTGAAGCCGATGGGCTGTTAATAAACCCATTTGGCCATTTGAATAGGCCATCTCTCTGGGCTGGGACTGTGCACCATCAACACATAATCACTTTGCACCCACAACATGACGGGTACGATCATACCAGCGCTAATGCACCAGATCTTATCCGAACTCTGAAATTAAACGTGCTTAGGCGAGAGTAGTACTAGGATGGGTGACCCCCTGGGAAGTCTTCATGTTGCACCTCCCTTTTTTGTTTTTTTTTTTGCCCTGTTTAGCTTTGGCAAGATGTTTTCCCGTCATATATCTTTCCTCGAGTCCCACGACATCTTGTGCTACCAAGCTTTCCTTCCCGGAGGGGTTGTGCCCGCAAATTGAGGGCGTGGCGCCGATTAATAGGTCCCCGTTGCTCCAAAGCCTATAACTTTTGATCCGTAGGGAGTTATATGGCGCATAGCATGCCGTTAGAAAGCTCTCCTAGAGCTCTATGACGGGGTAGGAAGTTTACTCGATTGCGCCTATTTTTGGTACAAATAATCGATCATTTTCTTCAGTTTATGACAACTTTTCTTCTTTTTATGTTATTTTTTTGTCCTAGATCGGTCGTCGTGAGCTGAAAAAATAACGACAACCTAACTTGCAAGATAGTAGTCTGCCTTACAATGCGCCGATATCGCGCCATGCGAGGATGCTGCATGGTTGAAGCCGATGGGCTGTAGATAAGCCCATTGGGCCGTTTGAATGGGCCATCTCTGGGCTGAGACAGTGAACCATCAACACATAATGGCTTTGCACCAACAATATGACGGGTGTGATCATACCAACACTAATCCACCAAATCCCATCAGAACTCCGAAGTTAAGCGTACTTAGGCGAGACTAGTACTAGGATGCGTGACCCCCTGGGAAGTCCTCGTGTTGCATCCCCCTTTTTGTTTTTTTTTTTTGCCACGTTTAGCTTTGGCAAGATGCTTTCTCGTCACATTTCTTTCCTCAAGTCCCACGATATCTTGGGCCACCTAGCTTCACTTCCCAAAGGGGCTGGGCCTGTGACCGAGGGCATGAGGCTGATTACCAGGTCCCCGTCGCTCCATTGCCCATAACTTTTGATCCGTATGGAGTTATGCAGTGCACATCATGACGTTGGAAAGCCCTCCGGGAGCTCTACGACGAGGGTAGCGAGCTTGGTCAGCTGCACCTGTTTTTGTTGCCAAAAATTGAATGTTTTAATCAATATATGTCCATTTTTCATCTTTTTGCACTGTTTTTTCATCCCGGGTCGGTCGTCGTGAGCTGCGAAAAAGACAACAACCTAACTCGTGGGATAGTAGACCACACTACAATGTGCCAATATCACGTCTTGCGAGGATGTTGCACGGTTGAAGCTGATGGGCTATCGGTAAGCCCATTGGCTCGTTTGAATAGGCCATCTCTCTGGGCTGGGACTGTGAACCATCAACACATAATGACTTTGCACCCACAGCATGATGGTTGCGATCATACCAGCACTAATGCACTAGATCCCATCAGAACTCTGAAGTTAAGCGTGCTTGGGCGAGAATAGTACTAGGATCGGAGACCCCCTGGGAAGTCCTCGTCTTACACCCCCTTTTTTGTTTTTTTTTGCCCCGTTTAGCTTTGGCAAGATGCTTTCTCGTCACATTTCTTTCCCCGTGCCCCACGATATCTTGGGCTGCCCATCTTCGATTCCCAAAAAGGCTGGGCCAGCAAACCGAGGGCGTAGGGCCGATTACCAGGCCCCCGTCGCTCTAATGCCCTAAATTTTTGAACCATAGGGAGTTGTATGGTGCACAGCAGGCTGTTGGAAAGCTCT
Organism: Ehretia macrophylla; assembly: GCA_037974665.1. NCBI lineage: Eukaryota > Viridiplantae > Streptophyta > Magnoliopsida > Boraginales > Ehretiaceae > Ehretia > Ehretia macrophylla. The sequence goes on along the minus strand of CM075777.1, from coordinate 50,327,715 downwards.
CTGGGAGCTCTACGACGGGGGCAGCGTGCTTGCTTAGCTGCGCCTATTTTTACTGCCTAAAATCAAATGTTTTCATCAATTTATGGCCATATTTCTTCTTTTTGAGCTGTTTTTTCATCCCGGGTCGGTTGTCGTGAGCCGCAAAAAGGACGACAACCTAACACGTGGGATAGTAGACTGCCCTACAATGTGCTGATATCACGTCTTGCGAGCATGTTGCGCCGTTTGAATGGGCCATCTCTCTAGGCCGGAACTGTGAACTGTCAACACATAATGGCTTTGCACCCACAACATGACTGGTGTGATCATACTAGCACTAATGCACCAGATCCCATCCGAACTCCGAAGTTAAGTGTGCTTGGGCGAGAGTAGTACTAGGATAGGTGACCCATTGGGAAGTCCTCGTGTTGCACTCCCTTTTTGTTTGTTTTTCCCCCATTTAGCTTTGGCAAGATGCTTTCTCGTCACATTTCTTTCCTCTAGCCCTACGATATCTTGGGCAGCCCAGCTTCGTTTCTCGGAGGGGCTGGGCCTACAAACCGAGGGCGTGAGGCCGATTACCAAGTCCACGTCGCTCCAATGCCCATAACTTTTGATCCGTAGGGAGTTATGCGGCGCACATCAAGCCGTTGGAAAGCTCTCCGGGAGCTCTACGACGGGGACAACAAGCCTACTAGTTTGCGCTTGTTTTCGGTGCAGATTATCGATCATTTTCTTCAGTTTCTGACCATTTTTCCTCTTTTTTACTTTATTTTTTCATCCCAGGTCGGTCGTTGTGAGCTGTAAAAATGGCTTCAACCTAACTTGTGGGATAGTAGACCGCCCTACAACGCGCCGATGTCACATCTTGCGAGGATACTGCACGGTTGAAGCCATTGGGCTATCGATAAGCCTATTGGTCCGTTTGAATGGGCCATCTCTCTGGGCTGGGACTGTGAACTGTCAACACATAATGGCTTTGCACCCACAATATGACTGGTGCGATCATACCAGCACTAATGCACCAGATCCTATCTGAACTCCGAAATTAAACGTGCTTGGGCGAGAATAGTACTAGGATGGGTGACCCTAGGGAAGTCCTTGAGTTGCACCCCCTTTTTTTTTTTTATTTGCCCCGTTTAGCTTTGGCAAGATGCTTTCCCGTCACATTTCTTAGGTTGGCAAGCTTCGCTTCCCGGAAGGGATGGGCCCGCAAACCGAGTGCGTGGGGCTGATTACCAGGTCCCCGTCACTCCAATGCCTATAACTTTTGATCCGTATGGAGTTATACAATGCACTGCATGCCGTTAGAAAGCTCTCTGGGAGCTCTACGACAGTGACAACGAGCATGCTCGGCTACGCCTATTTTTGGTGCCCAAAATCCAACATTTTCATTAGTTTCTGGCCACTTTTCTTCATTTTGCGCTGTTTTCTCATCCCGAGTCGGTCGTCATGAGGCTCAAAAAGGACGACAACCTAACTTGCGGGATAGTAGACCGCCCTGCAATGCGCCGATGTCACGTCTTGCAAGGATGTTGCACGGTTGAAGCTGATGGGCTGTCGATAAGCCCATTGGGCCGTTTGAATGGGCCATCTCTCTGGACTAGGACTGTGAACCGTCAACAAATAATAGCTTTGCACCCACAACATGACTGGTGCGATCATACCAGTATTAATGCACCAGATCCCATCTGAACGTCGAGGTTAAGCGTGCTAGGGCGATAGTAGTACTAGGATGGGTGACCCCTTGGGAAGTCCTCATGTTGCACCCCCTTTTTGTTTTGTTTTACCCCATTTAGCTTTGGCAAGATGCTTTCTCATCACATTTCTTTCTTCGAGTCCCACGAAATCTTGGGCCGCCCAACTTCACTTCCCGGAGAGGCTGGGACCGCAAATCGGGGGCGTGGGGTCGATTAGCATGTCCCCATCGCTCTAATGCCCATAACTTTTGATTCGTAGGGAGTTATGCAGCGCACAACAGGCCATTGGAAAACTCTTCGGGAGCTCAACGACGGTGACAGCGAGCATGCTCGGCTGCACCTATTTTTGGTGCCCAAAATCTAACATTTTCATCAGTTTCTAGCCACTTTTCTACTTTTTGCACTGTTTTTTCATCCCGGGTCGATCGTCGTGAGTAGCGAAAAGGATGACAACCTAACTCGAGGGATAGTAGACTACCCCTACAATGCGCCGATATCATGTCTTTACGAGGATGCCGCACGGTTGAAGCTGATGGGCTGTCGATAAGCCCAGTGAGCCATTTGAATAGGCCATCTCTCTGGGCTGGGACTGTGAACCGTCAACACATAATGGCTTTGTACCCACAACAGGACGGGTGCGATCATACCAGCACTAATGCACAAGATCCTGTCCGAACTCCGAAGTTAAGCGTGCTTGGGCGAGAGAAGTACTAGGATGGGTGGCCCCATGGGAAGTCCTCGTGTTGCACCCCTTTTTTGTTTTTTTTCCCCCGTTTAGCTTTGGCAAGATGCTTTCTCATCACATTTCTTTCCTCGAGCCCCACGATATCTTGGGCCGCCCAGCTTCCCTTCCCGGATGGGCTGGGCCCATAAACCAAGGGCGTGGGGCCGATTACTAGGTGCCCGTCACTCCAATGGCCATGACATTTGATCTATTGGGAGTTATGCGGTGCACATCATGCCGTTGGAAAGCATTCTGGGAGCTCTACAATGGGGGATGCGAGCATGCTCGACTGCGCCTATTTTCAGTGCCCAAAATCGATCGTTTTCATCAGTTTCTGGCCATTCTACTTCTTTTTGCGCTATTTTTTCATTCCTAGTCGGTCGTAGTGAGCTGTAAAAATGACAACAACCTAACTTGCGGGATAGTAGACCACCTACAATGCACTGATATCACGTCTTGCAAGGATGCTGCACGGTTGAAGCCGATAGGCTGTCGATAAGCCCATTGGGCCGTTTGAATAGGCCATCTCTCTGGGCTGGAACTGTGAACCATCAACACATAATGGCTTTGCACCCACAGCATGACGAGTGCGATCATACCAGCACTAATGCACTGGATCCCATTAGAACTCTGAAGTTAAGTGTGCTTGGGCGAGAGTAGCACTAGGATGGGTGACCCTTTGGGAAGCCCTCATGTTGCACCCCCTCTTTTTTTTTTTGCCCCATTTAGCTTTGGCAAGATGCTTTCTTGTCACATTTCTTTCCTCCAGCCCACGATATCTTGGGCTGCCCAGCTTCTCTTCCCTGAGGGGCTGGGCCCGCAAATCGAGGGCGTGGGGCCGATTACCACATCCCTGTCGCTTCAATGGCCATAACTTTTGATTTGTAGGGAGTTATGCGGCGTATAGCACGCCATTGGAAAGATCTTCCAGAGCTCTACGACGGGGGCATCAAGACTACTTGGTTGCGTTTGTTTTTGGTGCAAATAATCGATCATTTTCTTCAGTTTCTAACCACTTTTCTTCTTTTTCACTATTTTTTCGTCCCGGGTCGGTCGTCGTGAGCTGCCAAAATGACGACAACCTAACTTGCGTAATAGTAGACCACCCTACAACGTACCAATATCACGTCTTGTGAGGATGCTACACGATTGAAGCCGATGGGCTGTCGATAAGCCCATTGGTCCGTTTGAATGGGCTATCTCTCTGGGTTGGGACTGTGAACCGTCAACACATAATGGCTTTGCACCCACAACTTGACTGGTGCGATCATACCAGCACTAATGCACCAGATCCCATCTGAACTCTGAAATTAAGTGTGCTTGGGCGAGAGTAGTACTAGGATGGGTGATGCCTTGGGAAGTCCTCGTGTTGCACCCCTTTTATTATTTTTTTTGCCCCGTTTAGCTTTGGCAAGATGCTTTCCAGTCACATTTCTTTCCTCGAGTCCCACGACATCTTCGGCTGCCAAGCTTCGCTTCCCAAAGGGGCTGGCCCCGCAAATCGAGGGCATGGGGCTAATTACCAGGTCCTCGTCGCTCCAATGCCCATAACTTTTGATCCGTATAGAGTTATGTGGCGCACAGCATACCGTTGGAAAGCTCTCTGGGAGCTCTACGACAATGACAGTGAGCATGCTCATCTGCAATTGTTTTTCGTACCCAAAATCAAATGTTTTCATCAATTTTTGGCCACTTTTCTTCATTTTGCGCTATTTTTTCATCCTAGGTCGGTCGTCATGTGAGGCCCGACCTCGAACTGCATGCCTTAACCTATGTATAACTGTCATGTCTTGAATTACGTGCATTCATTTAGGGTTGCATGCATTTACCTTGAATACGTGCATTTGTCTCGTAGTTCATGCCTTATCTCGTAGTGCGTGCCCTAGACCTAGGAAAGCGTGCTTGCACGCTAATCAATAAAGAATCCTACACAAAGCACTAGACTATAAATAATCCTACAAACTCCACTAACTAATATTTTAATCCTAAGTCAACTCACAAAAGACAAAAACACTAAACACTAAACATTCTTTATTCCTTATTCTTTTTGCAAAATCCATGCACCTCATATACCACAATCAACCTACAATAAAATAAGCTTTAAACATACAAAAAATTCAGATTTATGAGCACAAGATGGCAGGCCATACCTAAGTCGTTGAGCAAAAATTTGAACAAAACAAATAATTCATGCATGCTTAGACACAATCGTACACAATGTCATAACTTTTCTTGCACCAATGCACCTTTTGCTAAACACCAAGCTTCAACATCTCGGCCTCCTCACCTTATGTCTCCTCACAATTCAAAATTGCTCAAAGAACAAAACAATTTCAGCCTTGCAAGTCCTAGGGTCGACACACACATACACACAAACATTTCATTTCTCTAAAACCTTCTCTCATTCTCTCCCATTCACTCTCCCTCTCGGCTATGACCTTCCCTTGAACATCCAAGGCTGAAAAATTGCTCTCCATATCACTCAAGCTTCGACTAAAGCAAGTAACAAGCAAGCAACAAAGCAAGACTTCACACAAGCTCACAAAACTCTTCATTTTCGGCCTAAGGTAAGTCCTGATAGTTTTCTTCCATTTCTTTTGGTTTCACACACATGCACACCTTCCTTACATGCTAACTAAGTTAAAAATTAAGGGAAAACAAGCTATCTCTCGGCCAAAGCAAGGAAGAAGCCCCTTTGTGCATTTTCAAGAGAATTTGTGCATCTTTACCCATCAATAGGCTAAGGTGAGAGTTAAACTATTTTAAATGCTTTCAAAGCTTACATGCATGCTCTCATATGGCTATATTTAACTCTGTAGTTGATGTATATGTGGGTATATGAGCTTATCTTCCCATGCATGGCTTGATTTTGGCTAGAAACTTAGAGATATGCAAACTCATTTTTCTGGCAGATTACTGACTTTGTAGAACAAAGTATTTTTGACCTAGTAAACCTTGAAAAAAATGCATGAAAATTGATAGCTTGCTAGATTTTCAGTTCTGGACATTTTTGTCAGAAATAGGCTAACGCTAAATCTGACTCTAAGACCCTCAAAAATAGCAAAAATCATAATGTTTCTAAAATTGGACAGTTTTGCGTAGTCTCACGGTTTTGGACATAACTCCTAAGTCCGAACTCCAAATGCAGCGAGGTTTGTTCGTAAATTTAAATCACTCATTAAGCTTCAAATTGAAATTTGGTTCACTGAAATTCGAGACTAATTGCTTGACTAATTGAATGTGGGAAAACAGACCATTGCAGTGAAGTTTTTGCTTAGTGATATGCTTTGAATTATGTTGTAACCTTGCTTGAGGTATTAAATGTTTGGAATTGTGGCACTTAGAAGTTGTGTGGGCTGTTGTAGTTGGTTGTGGTTGCTAAATTTGGTTGATGCATGGCTTGGGATCATTAATTGATGAATGGTTTGCTTAATCGCATGTGTAAGCACGGAATTGAGGCCCTAGCGCTTATGACTATTTGCTAAGAGATGATCCTATGGTTAAATGTGTTTAATTGTGTGGTTAATATGCTACCCGTAATTGTCCTTATATCTCTAAATATGATCCCCGATGATTGCATGTTGATAAGTGAGCTATTCTTGCATCTGGTCTCGTGTAAGCGTCGTTGCATGCTTGTATAATGTTAATACTTGATACGTGAACCTCGAAATGAGTTATATGACTTGATTTATATGTGTTACTTGGCTGCCCGTTTAATGTTCATATAACTCCACGTGTTCTACAAAGTGAAATTTCATGTCAAGCATGCCTCGTTCGTTTACTTGGCAATATGTGATCTTGAAATTGCTCGGAGGCAACCTACTTTGTTGTCCTCCTAATGTGAATTGTTCAATGGTATAATGTACATTGTATACAAGTTTGCAACCTTTCATTGTGGCATGGTAGCGTTTCACGAACGCCGGGTGGCATAGGGCTTACCGGTGCTCCTGTGACTACCATGGTCCAATTCCCTCTCTCGCTTGGCATTCCACCCTCATAGAGTTGGGTCATAGGATTTTGGGGTACATTCAGAGTACACCCAATTGGGAGCGATATATGGATGATTGAAGTCGGCCGCAACAATTGTTATCGAAAATGATATTGAGAGCAAATGCTCACCGATTGAACTTGAGAGCAAAAGCTCAGCGTATCCTTAGAATGATTGGTAATTGTATCTGTTCAATTTGATTCTTATGATTTGCGTACTTTATTATTTGTAATACGTGACATGTTTTCAAAAAGAGACTTTCATGAGATTAATCGGAAAAGAGTTTCAAAACATTATCTCTCGTTCCCCCTCGCTGAGTTCATAAGGACTCACCCTCTTTTATCATCACAGGTGAAGAAGATCAGGAACAGGTACCCGAGGTGAACGTGCCTATTGATGACTCCTTGGAGTGATTGCTTGTCTTACGTACCTTGTTTGACTGTGGCTATTTTGTGAACGATATGTTTGTTTTGAAGACTATTTCTTATGATTGTTGTTGTTGTAAATGACCCCCGTTGTAATTTGGGATCTAATTTTGGCTTGTACTGATTATGACTAGACAAACACTCTATCTTGTGGGTTGCTTTCGCTATTTTGATTTAGTAACTATCATAGGCAACTCAATCACTAGGTGAAGAAATCAAATGATGTAACTCTATCTAATTTCACCTAGGTGCTCAATAGTAAGCTAAAGATCAAAGGTACTTGCGCCATAGGAATTGACAAGTAAACGGGATATAGTCATCGTGCTAGGCTTATAAATCAAACAAGACTTTCGAGATAAATTAACAAGCATTGGTTGATGACCAAATAAGAGTCCTTAATGGAATTTGATTAATGATTGGTATAATTGAGGCATTTAGAAATTAGGTCGAACCAAAAGGTCCTAATTACAGCCGCTATGCTGCCAATTTTTTGAGAAATCTTTCGAAGTTTTAGGCTAACGTTAAGTGTTAAACCTTAACAAATGATTAAGTATGTGAAACAGTGTAAATGATTAGATCACACCCTAGTCTAACCTCTATAGGTCGGGTTGGGGCGTGACACTTTATATTAATGGTATCAGAGCTTAGATTGCTTAAGCCGGGTTTAACTCTCAGACCATAGGTAGAAGCCCTAAGATAGTTATGATGACTTGTTTATGTGTGTTAATGTGTGCCAATGTTAAATATGTCTTCCTTGTTTCTACGTGCTTATGTGATTAACGTGTCTTAACTGTTTTGAGAATTATATGTCTATGTGAAATTGTATGTTGCATACTCTATACATTAATTTCTTGTCTTGTCGTATTCCAATAAATTGTGCATAATAATCTGTGTCTAAAGATGGCTGGCCCTAGTACCCGCAATACCAATAGGGGCGATGAGCCTCAAGAAGCCGGAGATACTGACCAAACTAATCCCGACATGACTATGTTTAACATGATGGCAAGTGCTATGGATCGCGTGTCGCGAGTAATGGAACGTCAAGAAGCACGTGAAGCAGCCCATAACAACAACAATTACGGAGCTGGTGGTAACATAAACAGGAATGGTGGTAACAATGGGAGAAACAACACGATGCGGTAGTTCCTTGATTGTCACCCATCCAAATTCTTCGGGGAAACTAATGATGAAAAGCCAGAGGCTTCGCTATCTGAGATTGAAAGGATTTACAGGCCACTTGACTATACTGACGAAGAGAAGATTGAGTTTGCTGTGTACCTGTTACACGGGGATGTGGAGCATTGGTGGCATACTGTGGAGGCACTTTGGGAAACTGATCGTACACCTCGCTTGTGGAGTAACTTCATCAAGGCCTTCAAGGAGAAATACATACCTGCAGTTTCGAGGTAGTGGCGGATTGAAGAGTTTATGACCTTGACTCAAGGCAACATGATAATGGCTCAGTATGAGGCCCGTTTCGACAGACTGTCCCACTATGCACAATACATGGCCAGTACCCCTGAGGCAAAGATGTGGAAATTTATGAATGGGTTGAGGCCAAAAATTCAGGATCACTTGGCTTCACATGACTTTACTACATATTCTGCTCTTTTTGCTACTACTTCCTGAGTTGAGAAGAGGAAACTTTATAGAGTCGGTTCGAGTCAGCCGAATAAGAAACCTTACCAGCCTCAAGGACAACAGAGGAACTTCCAGACTCAGAGTCACAGTCAGGGCTAGAACCAGTCAATAACCGTGGCCCGTCTAAAGCACCATCAGCCTCTTCCACCCGTGGATCCATAAGTAGTTCACCTGCTACTCAGGCTGTCACCTGTCCTTACTATAATAGGAAGGGTCACACTGAGACCCAATGCTGGAGGAAATCGGGACGATGCATGGGGTGTGATAGTGATCAACACCAAGTTAAGGATTGCCCTAAATGACAAGGGGGACAAAATCAGAATAAACCAGCTGGTAGAAGCAAGACTCCAATTCATAGAGTTCCGACCCGAGCATATGCTATTGAATGCGAGGAGCTTCCTGAGGAGACTACTGTTGTTGAAGGTACATTCTTGATACTGAATCAACCTGTTAGGGTGCTAATTGACCCAGGTACTACTCATTCATTTATTACTCCCTTATGTGTGCAACGTGTGAAATTACAAGTTGAATGTTTGCCTTACGAAGTAGAAGTTGGTACTCCGATGGGTTCTAAACTCGTTACTAGCTCAGCTTGTAAAGCATGTAAAATCCAAATTAAGGATAGGGAATTCTCAGCCAATCTTATAGTGTTACCATTTCAAGATTATGAAGTCATCTTAGGGATGGACTGGTTGGCAAAGCATCATGCCCAACTAGATTACCGGACGAAGATTGTAACATTCCAAATACCTGGCCAACCAACATTGGAGGTAATGGGTCGAAGAGACTTCACTTGGAGTTCCATCATTTCATCCACGAAAGCAGTGAAGTCCTTGAGAAAAGGGTGTAGTGGATACTTAGCTTACCTCATCAATAAGCCATCGGATAAAGCTAAGTTGGAGGAAATGCCAGTGATTAAAGAATATGCCGATGTGTTTCTAGAAGAATTGCTAGGTTTACCTCCAGATCGGGAGATCAAGTTTGTAATAGAATTACTGCCTAGCACCTAGTTGATATCTAAAGCTCCCTATCATATGGCACCAGCCGAGCTACAAGAATTGAAGGACCAATTGCAAGGGTTGTTGAAGAAGGGGTTTGTTCAACCCAGTTCTTCTCCGTGGGGTGCACCAGTCCTATTTGTAAAGAAGAAAGATGGAACGTTGAGGCTATGCATCGATTACCGAGGATTGAACCAAGTGACCGTCAATAATAAATACCCACTTTCATTGATCGATGAGTTGTTTGACCAACTTCAAGGAGCTAAAGTGTATTCAAACTCGACTTGAGACAAGGATATTATCAGCTGCGGATCAAGAAGGAGGATGTTCCTAAATCAGCTTTCAGGACGAGATATGGGCACTATGAGTTTGTGGTAATGACATCTGGGCTGACTAATACCCCTGCAGCTTTTATGGACTTAATGCACAGGGTGTTTGGACCCTACTTGGACCAATTTGTGGTGATCTTTATTGATGATATTCTGGTATACTCAAAATCTGAGGCTGAGCATGAACAACATCTACGATTGGTATTGCAGAAACTTCGGGAGTAGTTTAGCAAATGTGAATTTTGTTTGCAGCAGATTGCATTCTTGGGACACAACATATCCCAAGAAGGAATAGCGGTGGACCCAGCAAAGATTGGAGCAGTGATATCTTGGAGGAAGCCGGAAAATGTCACAGAGGTTCAGAGTTTTCTTGGTTTAGCCGGCTATTATCAGAGGTTCGTGAAGGATTTCTCAAAGATTGCAGGACCACTTACAAAGCTCACTCAGAAGAAAACAAAGTTCGTGTGGGATGACTAGTGTGAGAACAGCTTTTAGGAGTTGAAGACAAGATTGACAACCGCACATGTTCTTGCATTACCTGAAGGAAGTCAAGGCTTTGTAATCTATAGCGATGCTTCTAAGGAAGGACTAAGTTGTGTTTTAATGCAGAATGGTAGAGTGATTGCGTATGCCTCTAGGAAGCCAAAGCCATATGAATTGAATTACCCGACGCATGATTTGGAGCTAGCGGCTATTGTGTTTGCACTAAAGAAATAGAGGCACTATCTGTGGGGTAACAAGTTTAAGGTGTTTACGGATCACAAGAGTTTGAAGTAATATGAAGCAAAAACAGTGGATGGAGCTCTTGGATGATTATAATTGCACAATCAATTATGTGCCCGGTAAAGCGAATGTAGTAGCTGATGCCCTAAGCTGGAAGGCAAGCATGGCAAAATTGGAGGTTAAGGTGTGGGAGATGTTAGATGAAGCATTTTTGTGGAAGCCGCAATTGACTCAAAAAGGGTTACTATTTTCCACTATACGAGTTCAATCGACCTTGTTGTCTGAGATTTGAGAGGCACAACAGAAAGATCAACTGTTTCAGAAGATTAAGGAAAGCAACGCAGATTTCAAGTTTTATGATGATGGTATTTGGAGGCTCAGGAGTCGAATTTGTGTCCTTAATGACCTAGAGTTGAAAAAGAAGATTCTTGAAGAAGCTTATAACTCAAAATACACCATTCACCCCGGTGGAACAAAGATGTACCGGGATTTGAAGCAACACTATTGGTGGAATAACATGAAGAGAGAGATTGCAGAGTTTGTGGCACGGTGTTTAAGTTGTCAGAGAGTCAAAGCAGAACATCAACGACCGGCAGGTTTACTTCAGCCGTTGGAAATTCCCCAATGGAAATGGGAACATATAACTATGGACTTTGTCATGAACCTGCCCAGGTCACAAAAGGGTCATGATTCCGTTTGGGTCATAGTGGATAGATTGACTAAGTCAGCATACTTCTTACCGATGAACAAGGATGATAGTCCAAAGAAACTGGGAGATATGTATGTGGCGGTTATTGTAAGGCTACATGGGATGCCTGTAAGTATTGTGTTGGATAGGGATCCTTGTTTTACTTCCCAATTTTGGAAGAGATTACAAGAAGCTTTGGGGACGAAGTTGAATTTTAGTACAACTTATCACCCTCAGACTTATGGACAATCTGAGAGGACTATTCAAATTTTGAAGGATATGCTGAGGGCGTGTGTTCTAGACTTCGGAAAAGGTTGGGAGAAATATTTGCCTCTAGCGGAGTTCGCTTATAATAACAGCTATCAGGCCACTATCGGGATGGCTTCATTTGAGGCATTATATGGACGTACGTGTCGATCCCCAATATACTGGGATGAAGTAGGTGAGACGAAGACTTTTGACCAGACCCTTCTACCAGAACTTATGAAGACGGTTGAAAATGTCCACCTCATCCGGAAACGGATGCTTACCGCCCAAAGCAGGCAGAAAAGTTATGCAGACCGACGAAGACAAAATTTGTAATTTGAGGTCGGCGACAAGGTGTTCTTGAAGTTATCACCTCGGAGGGGATTGATTAAACATGGTAAGGGTAGAAAGTTGAGCCCGAGGTTTGTAGGACCATTTGAGATAGTTGAGAAGGTTGGCAAATTGGCGTATTGCTTGGAACTTCCCCAAAACCTCTCCAATATTCATGATGTCTTCCATGTCTCAATGTTGCGGAAGTATCACCCTGATCCATCGCACATCTTGGAACCAGAGCCGTTGCAACTTGGGGAGAACTTGCCTGATGAAGAAAAGCCTATTCGGATCCTAGACGAACAAGATCGGGAGTTGCGCAACAAGTCAATGCCGATGGTGAAATTGTTGTGGGATCACCATGGAGTTGAAGAAGCAACGTGGGAAAGGCAAGACCAGATGGAGCAACAGTATCCAACGTTATTCCAAAGGTAATACTAAATTTCGGGATGAAATTCTTTTAAGGAGGGGAGGATGTGAGGCCCAACTTCGAACTACGTGCCTTAACCTAGGTTTAAGAGTCGTGTCTTGAATTACGTGCATTCATTTAGGGTTACATGCATTTACTTAGAATACGTGCATTTTCCTCGTAGTTCGTGGTTTACCTCATAGTGCTTGACCTAGACCTAGGAAAACGTGCCTGCACGCTAATCAATAAAGAATCCTACACACAAAGCACTAGACTATAAATAATCCTACAAACTCCACTAACTAATATTTTAATCCTAAGCCAACTCACAAAAGACAAAAACACTAAACACTAAACATTCTTTATTCCTTATTCTTTTTGCAAAATCCATGCACCTCAAATACCACAATCAACCTACAATAAAATAAGCTTTAAACATACAAAAAATTCAGATTTATGAGCACAAGATGGCCGGCCATACCTAAGTCCTTGAGCAAAAATTTGAACAAAACAATTAATTCATGCATGTTTAGATACAATCTTACACAATGTCATAACTTTTCTTGCACCAATGCACCTTTTGTTAAACACCAAGCTTCAACATCTCGGCCTCCTCACCTTATTTCTCCTCACAATTCAAAATTGCTCAAAGTACAAAACAATTTCAGCCTTGCAAGTCCTAGGGTCGACACACACACATACACAAATATTTCATTTCTCTCAAACCTTCTCTCATTCTCTCCCATTCACTCTCCCTCCTGGCTATGACCTTCCCTTGAACATCAAAGGCTGAAAAATTGCTCTCTATATCACTCAAGCTTCGACTAAAGCAAGTAACAAGCAAGCAACAAAGCAAGACTTCACACAAGCTCACAAAACTCTTCATTTTCGGCCTAAGGTAAGTCCTGATAGTTTTCTTCCATTGCTTTTGGTTTCACGCACATGCACACCTTCCTTACATGCTAACTAAGTTAGAAATTAAGGGAAAACAAGCTATCTCTCGGCCAAAGCAAGGAAGAAGCCCCTTTGTGCATTTTCAAGAGCATTTGTGCATCTTTACCCATCAATAGGCTAAGGTGAGGGTTGAACTATTTTAAATGCTTTCAAAGCTTACATGCATGCTCTCATATGGCTATATTTACCTCTGTAGTTGATGTATATGTGGGTATATGAGCTTATCTTCCCATGCATGGCTTGATTTTGGCTAGAAACTTAGAGATATACAAACTCATTTTTCTGGCAGATTACTGACTTTGTAGAACACAGTGTTTTTGACCTAGTAAACCTTGATAAAAATGCATGAAAATTGATAGCTTGCTTGATTTTCAGTTCTGGACATTTTTGTCAGAAATAGGCTAAGGCTAAATCCGAGTCTAAGACCCTAAAAAATAGCAAAAATCATAATGTGTCTAAAATTGGACAGTTTTGCGTAGTCTCACAGTTTTGGCCATAACTCCTAAGTCCGAACTCCAAATGTAGCGAGGTTTGTTCATAAATTTAAATCACTCATTAAGCTTCAAATTGAAATTTGGTTCACTAAAATTCGAGACTAATTGCTTGACTAATTGAATGTGGGAAAACAGACCATTGCAGTGAAGTTTTTGCTTAGTGATATGCTTTGAATTATGTTGTAACCTTGCTTGAGGTATTAAATGTTTGGAATTGTGGCACTTAGAAGTTGTGTGATAACCCGAACTCGGCATGCATTTAATTGCATTTAATTAAGTGTTATCTTAAATGTTAGCATTAAATTTTGTGTTTATTTTAGTTAAACATTCATTTGTAGCATTATTTTCATATTTTGTTAATCGGTTTTGGTTTTTTTCTTGCATCTTAATGCTAGGTTTTCAATTAAATGAAAATTAGCTCCGAGCTGGAGTAAATTTTGAACTATGTTACCTTTCGAAAATTATATTTTCTTAAATTCTTTGAAGTTTAATTGTTATTTCTTTTATTGTCGCAAAGTGCATAGCATATCGAGAGAGATAGTTAGAAAATGATTTCTAGTCCTCAGCAAATAGTGAAAACTAGTGTTTAGTGTTTTAATTTTAGTGTTTTAATTGTTGTTAGCTAGAATTAATATTACATTAGTTATTTTAGCTTTAAAAATGCATAAAATAGGCTAATTTGACCAACTTAGTTAGCATTGACCAAGCCTTGACCAAATTGACTTGTTTGTCACCTTTTAAAAGCTTATATTAGCACAAAATAAAAATAAAAAAGGGCTGAAAACAGAAATGCAAGGGCCGAACATGGAGGAGAAGAAAAAAAAACATTTCAAATTCAAATCTTCGATTCTTCGCGTGATCTTGCACGGGGTGGTTTTCGAGGCATCCAGCGCGGTTTCCCTAGCGTCTAGGAGCGTCTAAGGTGAGGGTTTCATGTTTATTTGTGCATTTGAATATTTTGTGTATTAACTTTGATTTTTGGGTTTTATCCGTATATTGTTATTTTAATCGTTTTGAGGCTTAAAGAATGTTCCCTAGCAATTGTAGAACATGTATTTATAGCTTTTTAACATTTTTTGCGATTGAATATCGAAATTGAAATATATATTGTTTAATGAATAGTAAAATGTGAATAGTAACCCCCGTTTCGATGAAGTAGCTCTGTTATGTGTTCTGTTGATGTAGGAAGGTGCTAGATATGCTAGAATGCCTAAATGTATGGTTTAATTGGATTATGTAATGGAAAAACGGAGAAAAATGGCTTAGTGAAAGTTGGGGTCGTTTCGGTCATGTTTGGAATTTTCTCAATTTGCGTGAAGGCATTGTCGAGATACGTCATGGAAGCACTTTTGGTGCAGTTGTGACATTGGTTGGGTAATCGGTTGAGGTAGCGGTAGTTCAAACGAGCAAAGGGGGAAATCAGGCCTTTGCGTGAGTTCTAAGGTTAAGTAAGGTTTCGGGGTCTCTAGACGTGCCTTATAGTGACCTAGGAGGATTGGTGAAGTCGGTTTCCAAAACACGTGGCTCGTTTGAAAGTAGTAGCGTTTACAAGTTGGGGTCATTTTTGTGATTTTGTGTGTTTTCATAGTATATTGCCTATAGAATGCTTATATTGCCTATATAATGTTTATAATGCCTATAGAATGCTTATAATGCCTATAGAATACTTGTTATTGCTTGATAATGTTTGTTGGTGTTGTTCTTGTTACTTATTTAATTGTAAATGCTTGTTATCTTGTTTATCACCTCTAATCTGTATTGTTGTGCTATCGCTCGTTTATCGTCTTGTATCGTGTCTTGCATTGCATAGTGTCAGGCGCGTGAGTGATGGGCCTCTCTGGGTAGCCTCGGGTTGCCAGTGTTGGTTGCTCTAGCTCCGTGTCCTATTCCCTTTTCTCGCTTGGGTTGCCTCCCAAGGAGATTTGGGTCGTAGAATTGATGGATACTTCCGGAGTATTCCAAACTGAAGTTATAAGGTGGTTGCGCGCTTATTGTCATCATTGTCAACATCAAGCTCGAGATTGATGTATCGCTCGTGAAATGGTACATTGCTCGTATGAGTGAACCATAGCCTTCAGAGTGTGGTATAGCTTTGAATGGTTGTGTTAATGCTTTCAGTAATTGCTTATTGTATTGATTATTTTTCTTGATTGCTTACTTATTAGTTATATAGCTTAACTGTCTTATTTGCATTGCACGAATTTCGTTATCTCCAATTCGATATCTGTCTTGCCCTCACTGAGTATACGTGTTGTGTATACTCACTCTTCACCACCATATTTCGGGAAATGTCATGTTAGCTGGAAAGTTCGTGATTTCGTGAAAGTTCGTGCTTGAAGAGTTGTCTTGCGTGCCTATGTGGCTTGAGTTGTCGAAGTTGTAAAGATGTATGCTTTTATGTATTGTATGTATTTAATGTCAAAAGGGATGTAATTTAAGTTTCATTAGATTATTGAAGTGGTTTGATAAGTTAGATTATGTATCTAGTTAATGTAGCTTAACTTCAAAGCACGTTTGTGTTGTCCAAAAGAAAGAGTTAGAAAGGTATGATAGTCTAACTTATGCAATAGGTTGGTATAGTTTAATTGCTAAACATGAATGTATATTTGCTTGTGATTGCTTGTTGTGAACCAAGGCTCGAATAGCCTTGAGGTGGTTGAATGTTGTACATGGTATTGGTCCACTTATATATTGTTGCTGGTTTGCTTTTTGCCTAGAAACAGGAGAGACTCCGTCCGTTTTCTCTAAAATTTTGCCTGAGTTTGGAATTGGGTTGTGATTAGATTGATTGATAGAACTCCCGGTCTCGAGAGGGATCGGGGTGTTAGAAGTTGTGTGGGTTGTTGTAGTTGGTTGAGGTTGCTAAATGTGGTTGATGCATGGCTTGGGATCATTAATTGATGAATGGTTTGCTTAATCGCATGTGTAAGCACGGAATTGAGGCCCTAGCGCTTATGACTATTTGCTAAGAGATGATCCTATGGTTAAATGTGTTTAATTGTGTGGTTAATAGGATGCCCGTAATTGTCCTTATAGCTCTAAATATGATCCCCGATGATTGCATGTTGATAAGTGAGCTATTCTTGTATCCGGTCTCGTGTAAGCGTCGTTGCATGCTTGTATAATGTTAATACTTGATACATGAACCTCGAAATGAGTTATATGACTTGATTTACTAGGTCCCCATTGCTCCAATGCCCATAAATTTTGATCCGTAGAGAGTTATGCAGCGCACAGTATGCCTTTGGAAAGTTCTCCAGGAACTCTACTACGGGGGTAGTGAGCTTACTCTATTGCGCCTATTTTCGGTGCCCAAAATCGAACATTTTTATCAATTTCTGGCCACTTTTCTTCATTTTGTGCTGATTTTTCATCCCTGGTCGGTCGTCGTGAGCCGCGAAAAGGACGACAACCTAACTTGCGGGATAGTAGACCGCCTTACAACGCACCGATATCACGTCTTGCAAGGATGTTGCACGGTTGAAGTTGATGGGTTGTCGATAAGCCCATTAGGCCGTTTTAATGGGCCATCTCTCTGGGCTGGGACTGTGAACAGTCAACACATAATGGCTTTGCACCCATAGCATGATGGGTGCAATCATACCAGCACTAATACAATGGATCCTATCAGAACTCTGAAGTTAAGCGTGCTTAGGCGAGACTAGTACAAGATAGGTGACCCCCTGGAAGTCCTCGTGTTGCACCCCCCATTTTGTTTTTTTTTTGCCTTGTTTAGCTTTAGCAAGATGTTTTCTCGTCACATTTCTTTCTTCGAGTCCCACAATATCTTCGGCCCCCCAACTTCACTTCCCGGAGGGACTAGGCCCGCAAACCGAGGTCGTGGGGCTGATTACTAGGTCCCCGTCGCTCAAATGCCCATAACTTTTGATCTGTAGGGAGTTATATGGCGCACAGCATGCAGTTGGAAAGCTCTATGGGAGCTCTACTACGGGGCTAGTGAGCTTGCTTAGCTGTGCTTATTTTCGGTGCCCAAAATCGAACATTTTCATCAATTTCTGGCCACTTTTCTTCTTTTTGCGCTGTTTTTTCATCCTGGGTCGGTCGTCGTGAGCTAAGAAAAGGATGAAAACCTAAATCACGGGATAGTAGACCACCTTACAATGCGCCGATATCATGTCTTGTGAGGATACTGCACGGTTGAAGCCGATGGGCTGTCGATAAGCCCATTGGGCCGTTTGAATGGGCCGTCTATCTGGGCTGGGACTATGAACCGTCAACACATAATGGTTTTGCACCCACAACATGACTGGTGCAATCATACCAGTAGTAATGCACTAGATCCCATCCGAACTCCGAAGTTAAGCGTGCTTGGGCAAGACTAGTACTAGAATGGGTGACCTCTTGGAAAGTCCTCGTGTTGCACCCCCCTTTTTGTTTTTTTTGCCCCGTTTAGCTTTGGCAAGATGCTTTCTTGTCACATTCCTTTCCTTGAGTCCCAAGACATCTTGGGCGGCCCAGCTTCGCTTCTCGGAGGTGCTGGGCTCGCAAACCGAGGGCATAGGGCCAATTACCAGGTCCCCGATGCTCAAATGCCCATAACTTTTGATCCGTAGGGAGTTATGCGGCGCATAGAATACAGTTTGAAAGCTCTACGGGAGCTCTACAACAGGGACACTGAGCTTGTTCTACTGTGGCTATTTTTGGGCCCAAAATCGAACGTTTTCATCAGTTTCTATCCACTTTTCTTCTTTTTGCGATGTTTTCTCATCCCGGGTCGGTCGTCGTGAGCCGCGAAAAGGATGACAACCTAACTTGCGGGATAGTAGACCACCCTACAACGCACCGATATCACATCTTGCGAGGATGTTGCACGGTTGAACCCGATGGGCTGCCGATATGCCCATTGGGCCGTTTGAATAGACCATCTCTCTAGGCTAGGACTATGAACCGTCAACACATAATAGCTTTGCACCCACAACATAACGGGTGCGATCATACCAGCACTAATGCATTGGATCCCATCAGAACTCCGATGTTAAGCGTGCTTGGGTGAGACTAGTACATGAATGGGTGACCCCTTGGGAATTCCTCATGTTGTACCTCCCTTTTTTGTTTTTTTTTTGGCCCCGTTTAGCTTTGGCAAGATGCTTTCTTGTCACATTTCTTTCCTTGAGTACTAAGAAATCTTGGGCCGCCCAACTTCGCTTCCCGGAGGGGCTGGGCCCACAAACTGAGGGTGTGGGGCCAATTACCAGGTCCCCGACGCTCCAATGCTCATAACGTTTGATCCGTAAGGAGTTATGTGGCACACAGCATGCCGTTGGAAAGCTTTCCAGGAGCTCTACGATGAGGGCATTGAGATTGCTTGACTACAGTTGTTTTCGGGGCCCAAAATCGAACATTTTCATCCATTTCTATCCATTTTTCTTCTTTTTACGCTATTTTTTCATCCCAGGTCGGTCTTCGTGAGCTGCGTAAAGGACAACAACCTAACTCGCGAGATAGTAGACCGCCTTATAATGCGCCGATGTCATGTCTTGCAATGATGCTTCACGGTTGAAGCCGATGAGCTGTCGATAAGTCCATTGGGCCGTTTGAATGGGCCATCTCTCTGGGCTTGGACTGTGAACCGTCAGCACATAATGGCTTTTCTCCCACAGCATGACGGGTGCGATCATACCAACACTAATACACCGAATCCTATTAGAACTCCGAAGTTAAGCGTGCTTGGGCGAGAGTAGCACTAGGATGGGTGACCCCATGGGAAGTCCTCGTGTTGCACTCCCTTTTGTTTTTTCCTTTTGTCCTGTTTAGCTTTGGCAAGATGCTTTCTCGTCACATTTCTTTCATCAAGTCCCATGATATCTTGGCTGCCCAGCTTCGCTTCCCGGAGGGGCTGGGCCTGCAAACAAGGGGCGAGGGGCAGATTACCAGGTCCTTGTCGCTCCAATGCCCATAACTTTTGATACGTAAAGAGTTATGTGGCGTACAACATACCGTTGGAAAGCTCTCTGGGAGCTCTACAATAAGGACTGCAAGCATGCTCGGCAGTGCCTATTTTTAGTGCCCAAAATCGAACATTTTCATCAGTTTCTAGCAACTTATCTTCTTTTTGCGCTATTTTTTCATCCCGAGTCGGTCGTCGTGAGCCACAAAAAGGACGACAACCTAACTCGCGGGATAGTATGCCATGCCCCAACCCAACCTATAGAGGTTAGACTAGGGTGTGATCTAGTCATTTACACTATTTCACATACTTAATCATTTGTTAAGGTTTAATACTTAACGTTAGCCTAAAACTCTGAAAGATTTTCAAAAAAACCGGCAGTATAACGGTTGTATTTAGGACCTTTTGGTTTGACCTAAATTTCTAAATGCCTCAATATACCAATCATTAATCCAATTCCATTAAGAACTTCTATTTGGTCATCAACCGATATACCTACTAGTTTATCTTGAAAGTCTTGTTTGATTAAAAAGCCTAGCATGATGACTATATCCTGTTTACTTGTCGATTCCTATGGCGCAAGTACCTATTGATCTTTAGCTTACTATTGAGTACCTAGGTGAAATTATATAGAGTTACCTCATTTGATTTCTTCACCTAGTGATTGAGTTGCCTATAGAAGTTACTAAATCAAAACAGTAATAGCAACCCACAAGATAGCATGTCATCTAGTCATAGTCAGTACAAGCGAAAATTAGACCCCAAATTACAACGGGGGTCATTTACAACAACAACAAAAAACATAAGAAATAGTCGTCAAAACAACATAGTGTTCACAAAATAGCTATAGTCAAGCAAGGCACGTAAGGCATCCAATCACTCCAAAGAGTCATCAACAAGCACGTTCTCCTCAGGTACCTATTCCTGATCTTCTTCACCTGTGATGATAAAAGAGGGTGAGTCCTTATGAACTCAGCGAGGGGGAACGAGAGATAATATTTTGAAACTCTTTTCCGGTTAATTTCATGAAAATCCTTTTTTGAAAACATGTCACGTATTACAAATAATAAAGTACACAAAGTATAAGAAACAAATTGAAAAACATATACAATTACCAATCATTCAAGGATACGGTGAGCTTTTGCTCTAAAGTTCAATCGGTGAGCATTTGCTCTCAATATCATTTTCAATAACAATTGTTGCGGCCGGCTTCAATCATCCACTTATCGCTCCCAATTGGGTGTACTCCGGTTGTACCCCGAAATCCTGTGACCCAACTCTCCGAGGGTGAAATGCCAAGTGAGAGAGGGAATTGGACCATGGTAGTCACGGGTGCACCAGCAAGTCCTATGCCACCCGGCGTTCGTGAAACGCTGCCATGCCCCAATGAAAGGTTGCCACCTTGTATACAATGTACATTTATACCATTTACCATTTCACCTTAGGAGGGCAACAAAGTAGGTTGCCTCCAAGCAATTTCAAGATCACATATTGCCAAGTAAACGAACGATGCATGCTTAATATGAATTTTCACTTTGTAAAACATAGAGTTATATGAACATTAAATGGGTAGCCATGTAACACATGTAAATCAAGTCATATAACTAATTTTGGGGTTCACGTATCAAGTATTAGGATTATACAAGCATGCAACGACGTTTACATGAGACCGGGTATAAGAAAAGTTTACTTATCAACATGTAATAATCGGGAATCACATTTAGAACTATAAGGACAACTACGGGAAGCCTATTAACCACACAATTTAACACATTTAACCATAAGACATCTCTTAGCAAATAGTCATAAGCGTTAGGGCCTCAATTCCGTGCTTAAACATGCGATTAAGCAAACCATTCATCAATTAATGATCCAAAGCCATACGTCAAGCAAATTAAGAACCTCAACCAACCAAAATAGTCCACACAACATCTAAGTACCACAATTCCAAGCATTCAATACCTCAAGCAAGGTCTCAACATGATTCTAAGCATATCACTAAACAAAAACCTCACTGCAATAGTCTGTTTTCCCACATTGGATTAGACAAGCAAACAATCTCCAATTTTAGAGAACCAAATTTCAAATTGAAGCTTAATGAGTGATTTAAATCTAAGAACAAACCTCGTTGCATTTGGAGTTCGTACTTAGGAGTTATGGCCAAAATCGTGAGACTGCGCAAAACTGTCCAGTTTTAGACACATTATGATTTTTTCCATTTCTGAGGGTCTTAGAGTCAGATTTAGCTATAGCCTATTTCTGAAACAAATGTCCAGAACTGTGAAATATAGCAACCTACGAATTTTCATGCATTTTAATGAATGTTTACTAGGTAAAAAACATTTTGTTCCACAAAGCCAGTAATCTGCCAGAAAAATGAGTTTGCATATCTCTAAATTTCTAGCCAAAATAAAGCCATGCATGAGAAGATAAGCTCATATACACACATATACATCAACTACAGAGGTAAATATAGCCATATGAGAGCATGCATGTAAGCTTTGAAAGCACCTTAGCCTATTGATGGTTAAAGATGCACCAAAGCTCTTGAAAATGCACAAAAAGGGTCTTCTTTCCTTGCTTGGCCAAGAGATAGCTTGTTTTTCTTTAATTCCTAGCTTAGTTAGCATCTTCTTAGTGTGTGCATGTGATTAGAACAAAAAGAGATGAAACAAAACTATCAAAACATACCTATGGCCGAGATAGAGAGATTTGTGAGCTTTGTGAGAGATTTCTTGCTTGTGGTTTGCAATGGTCGAGTTCCTTAGAGTCCTTGAGAGCCTAGGTGAGTCTTATAATGTGAGCTTGAGCTATGGAGATTCAAGTTGCAGCCATGGCCATAAATGAGAGAGAAAGAGAGCTTGAGAGAATTTTTGAGAGTGTTGATGCTTTTGTGTGTGTGTGTGTGTCAGCCTAGAGCTCTTCAAAATCTGAAATTATGTCATCTTTTGAGCATTTTCAATTGTGAGGGATGGGCATGGTGTGTAGGCCGAGAAAGGTAGCTTAGGATAGGGTGCTTTAGAGTTTTTTTATGCATGGTGTCTTGTGTTGGTGTCATAGATTGTCTAGGATAAATTGAAATTATGCAATGCTTGATCAAAAGCCTTCACATGGTCAGCCAAGGCAAGGTTCAATTCTGAATTTTTTGTCATGTTTTAAGCTTTATTTTATTGTAGATTGATTGTGGTATTTGAGGTGCATGGATTTTGAAAAAGGAATAAAGAATGTTTAGTGTTTAGTGTTTTGTCTTTTAGTACATTGACTTAGGATTAAAATAATAGTTAGTAGAGTTGTAGGATTATTTAATAGTATAGTGTTTTATGTAGGATGCTTTATTGATTAGCGTGCGTGCACGCTTTTCTAGGTCTAGGGCATGCACTACGAGGTACGGCATGAACTACGAGACAGACGCACATAATTCAAATAAATGCACGCAACCCTAAATGAATGCACGTAATTCAAGACACGACTCTTAAACCTAGGTTAAGGCACGCAGTTCAAGGTCAGAGCACATGAAATAAGAGAACGCACGTAATTTGAGGTCGGGCCTCACATAGTAGACTGCCTGACAACACACCGATATTACGTCTTGCAAGGATGTTGTACAGTTGATGCCGATGGGCTATCGATAAGCCTATTGGGCTGTTTGATTGGGCCATTTCTCTGGGCTGGGACTGTGAACTGTCAACACATAATGGCTTTGTACCCACAACATGACGGGTGCGATCATACCCATACTCATACACCGGATCCCATCAGAACTCCGAAGTTAAGCTTGCTTAGGCGAGAGTAGTACTAGGATAGGTGACCCCCTGGGAAGTCCTCGTGTTGCACCCTCATTTTCATTTTTTTTGTCCCGTTTAGCTTTGGCAAGACGCTTTCACGTCATATTTCTTTCCTCGAGTTCAACGACATCTTGGGCCACCCAGCTTCGCATCTCGGAGGGGCTGGGACCGTAAACCGAGGGCGTGGGGCTAATTACCAGGTCCTAACCGCTTCAATGCCCATAACTTTCGATCTGTACGGAGTTATGCGGCACAAAACATGCTGCTGGAAAGCTCTTTGGGAGCTTTACGACGAGGGCAGTGAGCTTGCTCAGCTGCGCTTGTTTTGGTATCCAAAATTGAACATTTTTATTAGTTTTGGGCCACTGTTCTTCTTTTTGCGTTGTTTTTTCAACCCGGGTTGGTCGCCATAAGCTGCAAAAAGGACGATAACCTAACTCGTGGGATAGTAGACCACCTTACAACGCGCCGATATCACGTCTTGTGAGGATGCTGAACGGTTAAAGTTGATGGGCTGTCAATAAGCCAATTTGGCCATTTGAATGGGCCATCTCTCTGGGCTGGGACTGTGAACCGCCAACACATAATGGCTTTGCACCCACAGCATGATGGGTACAATCATACCAGCACTAATGCACCGGATCCCATCAGAACTCCAAAGTTTAGCGTGCTTGGGCAAGGGTAGTACTAGGATGGGTAACCCCGTGAGAAGTCCTCGTGTTACATCCCCCTTTTTATTTTTTTTTGCTCCTTCAGCTTTGGCAAGATGCTTTCTCTTGACATTTCTTTCCTCGAGTCCCACGATATCTTGGGCCACCCAAATTCACTTCCTGGAGGGCTGGGCCCGCAAACCGTGGGCGTGGGGCGGATTACTAGGTCCCCGACATTTTAATGCCCATAACTTTTGATTCATTGGGAGTTATGCGGTGCACATCATGCTGTTGGAAAGCTCTCTGGGAGCTCTACGACGGGGGCAGCAAGCCTGCTCAGCTGTGCCTATTTTCGGTGCCCAAAATCAAATATTTTCATCAGTTTCGTGCCACTTTTCTTCTTTTTGCGCTATTTTTTCATCCCAGGTCGGTCGTCATGAGCCGTGAAAAGGACGACAACCTAACTTGTGGGATAGTAGACCACCCTACAATGCGCCGATATCACATCTTGCAAGGATGCTGCACGGTTGAAGCCGATGGGCTGTCGATAAGCCCATTGGGCCAATTGAATGGGCCATCTCTCTAGGCTGAGATAGTGAACCGTCAACACATAAAAGCTTTGCACCCACAACATGACGGGTGCAATCATACCAGCACTAATGCACTGGAACACATCATAAGTCCGAAGTTAAGCGTGCTTGGGCGAGAATAGTACTAGGATGGGTGACCTCCTGGGAAGTCCTCGTGTTGCACCCCCTTTTTTATTTTTTATTTTTGCCCCGTTTAGCTTTGGCAAGATGCTTTCTCGTCACATTTATTTCCTTGAGTCCCACGATATCTTGGGCCGCCCAGCTTCACTTCCCGAAGTGGTTGGGGCCCTAAACTGAGGGCGTGGGTCTGACTTCCAAGTCCCCGCCGCTCTAATGCCCATAACTTTTGATCTGTAAAGAGGTATGTGGCGCACAACATGCCGTTGGAAAGCTCTCTGGGAGTTCTACGATGGGAGTAGCAAGCCTGCTCAGCTGCACTTGTTTTCGGTGCCCAAAATGGAATGTTTTCATCAGTTTCTGGCTACTTTACTCTGTTTTGCGCTGTTTTTTCATCCCGGGTCGGTCGTCTTGAGCTACGAAAAGGAGGACAACCTAACTTACGAGATAGTAGACCACTCTACAAGGGACCGATATCACATCTTGCGAGGATGCTTCACGGTTGAAGGCGATGGGCTGTCGATAAGCCCATTAGGTCATATGAATGGGCTATTTCTCTAGGCCGGGACTGTGAACCATCAACACATAATGGATTTGCACCTACAACATGACGGGCGTGATCATACCGGCACTAATACAACAGATCCCATCAGAACTCCGAAGTTAAGCGTGCTTCGCCGAGAGTAGTACTTGGATGGGTGACCTGTTGGGAAGTCTTCGTGTTGCACCCCCATTTTTTTCCCCCGTTTAGCTTTTGCAAGATGCTTTCTCATCACATTTCTTTCCTCGGGTCCCACGAAATTTTTGGCCACCCAACTTTGCTTCACGGAGGGGTTGGGCCAGCAAACTTAGGGCGTGGGACCGATTACCAAGTCCCCGTCGCTCCAATGCCTATAACTTTTGATCCGTAGGGAGTTATGTGGCGCACAACATGTCGTTGGAAAGCTCTCCGGGAGCTCTACGACGGGGGAAATGAGCCTACTCGGCTGTGCCTATTTTTGGTGCCCAAATTCGAACGTTTTCATCAGTTTCTAGCAACTTATCTTCTTTTTGCGCTATTTTTTCATTGGCGAAAAGAACGACAACCTAACTCACAGGATAGTAGACCGCCCAACAACACACTGATATCATGTCTTGCGAGGATGCTGCACGGTTGATGCTGATGGGGTGTTGATAAGCCCATTGGGCCGTTTGAATGGGCCATCTCTCTGGGTTAGGACTATGAACTATCAACATATAATGGCTTTGCACCCACAGCATAAAGGGTGCGATCATACCAGCACTAATACACCGGATCCCATCAGAAATTCTGAGTTAAGCATGCTTGGACGAGAGTAGTACTAGGATAGGTGATCCCCTGGGAAGTCCTCGTTTTGCACCCCCCTTTTTGTTTTTTTTTTTGTCCAGTTTAGCTTTGGCAAGATGCTTTCTCGTCACATTTCTTTCCTCGAGTCCCACGACATCTTGGGCCGCCCAACTTCGCTTCCCGGAGGGGCTGGGCCAGCAAATCGAGGGCGTGGGGCCGATTACCAGGTCCCCGCCGCTCCAATGCCCATTACTTTAGATCCGTGGGGAGGTATGTAGCGCACAGTGTACAGTTGGAAAGCTCTCTAGGAGCTCTACGACGGGGGCAGCAAGGCTGCTCGACTGCACTTGTTTTCGAAGCCCAAAATGGAACGTTTTCATCAATTTCTAGCCACTTTTCTTCTTTTGCGCTGTTTTTTTGTCCCGGGTCGGTCATCGTGACCTGCAAAAAGGATGACAACCTAACTCACGGGATAGTAGACCACCTTCGACACGCCGATATCACGTCTTACGAGGATGCTGCACGGTTGAAGCCGATAGGCTATCGATGAGCCCATTGGGCCGTTTGAATAGGTCATCTTTCTCGGTTGGCACTATGAACCATCAACATATAATGGCTTTATACCCACAGTATGACAGGTGCGATCATACCAACTATAATGCACCGGATCCCATCAGAACTCTGTAGTTAAGCGTGCTTGGGCGAGACTAGTACTAGGATGGGTGACCCCCTAGGATGTCCTCGTGTTGCACCCCATTTTTTGTTTTTGTTTTTGCCCTATTTAGCTTCGGCAAGATGCTTTCTTCTCATATTTCTTTCCTCGAGTACCACAAAATCTTTGGCCACCCAGCTTCGCTTCCCGAAGGGGCTGGGCCAACAAACCAAGGGCGTGGGGCCGATTACCAAGTCCCCACCACTCCAAGGCCTATAACTTTTGATCCGTAAGGAGTTATGTGGCGCACAGTATGCCGTTGGAAAGCTCTCCGGGAGCTCTACGATGGGAGAAATGAGCCTACTCGGCTGTGCCTATTTTTGGTGAAGTAAATTGAACGTTTTCATCAGTTTCTAGCCACTTTTCTTCTTTTTGTGCTATTTTTTCATCCCGGGTCGGTCATCACGAGCAGCGAAAAGGACGACAACCTAACTCGCGTGATAGTAGACCGTCATACAACGCGCTGATATCACGTCTTGTGAGAATACTGCACTATTGAAGCTAATGGGCTGTTGATAGGCCCATTGGGCTGTTTGAATGGGCCATCTCTCTGGTCAGGGACAGCAAACCGTCAACACATAATGGCTTTCTACCCATAGCATAGCGGGTGCGATCATACCAGCACTAATGCACCAGATCCCATCAGAACCCCGAAGTTAAGCGTGCTTGGGCGAGAGTAGTACTAGGATGGGTGACCCCCTTGGAAGTCCTCATGTTGCACCCCTCTTTTTGTTTTTTTTTTTTGCCCCGTTTAGCTTTGGCAAGATGCTTTCTCATCACATTTCTTTCCTCAAGTCCCACGACATCTTGGGCCGACCAACTTCACTTCCTAGAGAGGTTGGGCCTATAATCCCGAGGCGTGGGGCCGATTACCAGGTCCCCACCGCTCTAATGCCTATAACTTTTGATCCGTAGGGAGTTATGCGGCGCACAGCATGCCGTTGGAAAGCTCTCCGGGAGCTCTACGACGGGAACAATGTGCGTGCTCGGCTACGCCTATTTTTGGTGCCCAAAATCAAATGTTTTCATCAGTTTCTTGCCACTTTTCTACTATTTGTGCTGTTTTTTTTATCCCGGGTCGGTCGTCGTGAGTTGCGAAATGGATGACAACCTAACTCATGGGATAGTAGACCGCCCTACAATGCACCTATATCACGTCTTGTGAGGATGCTGCACGGTTGAAGCCGATGGGTTGTCGATAAGCCCATTGGGCCGTTTGAATGGGCCATCTCTCTAGGCTGGGATTGTGAACCATCAACACATAATGGCTCTGCACCCACAACATGACGGGTGCGATCATAGCAGCACTAATGCACCGAATCCCCTCAGAACTCTTAAATTAAGCGTGCTTGGGCGAGAGTAGTACTAGGATAGGTGACCCTCTGGTAAGTCCTCGTGTTGCACCCCCTTTTTTGTTTTTTTTTGCCCCGTTTAGCTTTGGCAAGATGCTGTCTTGTCACATTTCTTTCCTCAAGTCCAATGACATCTTGGGCAACCCAACTTCGCTTCACAGAAGGGCTAGGCCTGCAAACTGAGAGCGTAGGACCGATTACCTGGTCCCCGATGCTCCAATGCCCAATAACGTTTGATCCGTAGGGAGTTATGCGACGCACAGCATGTCACTGGAAAGCTCCCCGGGAGCTCTACGACGAGGGTGGTGAGCCTGCTCGGTTGCGCCTATTTTTGGTGCCCAAAATTGAATGTTTTCATCAGTTTTTAGCTACTTTTCTTCATTTTGCGCTATTTTTTCATCCCTGGTCGGTCGTCATGAGTAGCGAAAAGGACGACAACCTAACTTGCGGGATAGTAGACTGCCTTACAACACGTCAATATCATGTCTTGTGAGGATGCTGCACGGTTGAAGCCGATGGGCTATCGATAAGCCCATTGGGCTGTTTGAATGGGCCATCTCTCTGGGATGGTATTGTGAACCGTCAACACATAATGGCTTTGTACCCACAACATGACGGGTGGGATCATAGCAGTACCAGTGCACCGGATCTTATCAGAACTCAAAAATTAAATGTCCTTGGGTGAGAGTTGTACTAGGATGGGTGAGCCCCTAAGAAGTCCTCGTGTTGCACTCCTCCGTTTTGTGTTTTTTGCCCCGTATAGCTCTGGCAAGATGCTTTCTCGTCACATTTCTTTCCTCGAGTCCCACGACATCTTGGACCGCCCAGTTCCGCCACCTGGAGGGGTTAGGCCCACAAATCGACGGCGTGGGGCCGATTACCAGGTCCCTACCGCACTAATGCCCATAACTTTTGATCCGTACGGAGTTATGCGATGCACAGAATGTTGTTCGAAAGCTCTCTGGGAGCTTTACGATAGGGGAAATGAGCCTACTCAGCTCTGCCTATTTTCAGTGCCCTAAATCGAACATTTTCATCAGTTTCTAGCCACCTTTCTTTTTTTTTGCACTGTTTTTTCATCCCGTGTCGGTCTCCATGAGCAGCGAAAAGGACGAAAACCTAACTCGCGGGATAGTAGACCACTATACAACGCGCCGATATCACATCTTGTGAGGATACTGCACAATTGAAGCTGATAGGCTGTCGATAAGCCTATTGGTCCGTTTGAATACGCTATCTCTTTAGGCTGGGACTGTGAACCGTCAACACATAATGGTTTTGCACCCACAACATGACTTGTGCGATCATACCAGCACAAGTGCAATAGATCCCATAAGAACTCTGAAGTCAAACGTGCTTAGGCACGTGTAGTACAAGGATGGGTGACCCCCTGGGAAGTCCTCGTGTTGCAACCCCCCGTTTTGTTGTTTTTTTGCCCCATTTAGCTTTGGCAAGATGCTTTCTCGACACATTTCTTTCCTTGAGTCCCACGATATCTTGGGCCACCCAGCTTCACTTCCCGGAGGGGCTGGGCCCACAAACCGAGGGCGTGGGGCCGATTACCAGGTCCCCGTCACTCTAATGCCCATAACTTTTGATCCGTAGGGAGTTATGTGGCGCACAATATGCCGTTGGAAAGTTCTCCGGGAGCTCTACAACAAGGATGACGAGCATGCTCGAATGTGCCTGTTTTCAGTGCCCAAAATCGAACGTTTCATCAGAACTCCGAAGTTAAGCGTGCTTGGACGAGAGTAGTACTTGGATGGGTGCACCACCCTTTTTGATTTTTTTTTTCTCCCGTTTTGCTTTGGCAAAATGCTTTCTCATCACATTTCTTTCTTTGAGTCCCACGACATCTTGGGCCGCCCAGCTTCGCTTCCCGGAGGGTTTGGGCCTACAAACCAAGGGCGTGGGGCCGATTACTAGGTCCCTATCGCTCCAATGCCCTTAACTTTTGATCCGTAGGGAGTTATGTGGTGCACAGCATGCCGTTGGAAAGCTCTCTAGGAGCTATACGACGGGAGCAGTGTGCGTGCTCGGCTGCGCCTATTTTTGCTGCCCAAAATTGAACGTTTTCATCAGTTTCTTGCCACTTTTGTACTTTTTGCGCTGTTTTTTCATCCTGGATCGATCGTCGTGAGTCGTGAAAAGGACGACAACCTAACTCACGGGATAGTAGACCACCCTACAACACACCAATATCACGTCTTGCAAGGATGCTGCACTGTTGAAGCCAATGGGCTGTCGATAAGCCCGTTGGGCCGTTTGAATGGGCCATCTCTCTGGGTTGGGATTGTGAGCCGTCAGCACATAATGGCTTTGCACCCACAACATGACGGGTGCGATCATAGCAGCACCAATGCACCGGATCCCATCAGAACTCAGAAATAAGTGTCCTTAAGCAAGAGTAGTACTAGGATGGGTGACCCGCTGGAAAGTCCTCGTGTTGTACCCCCTTTTTTTGTTTTTTTTGCCCCATTTAGCTTTGGCAAGATGCTTTCTCATCACATTTCTTCCTTTTTGTCCAACGACATCTTTGGCAGCCCAGCTTCGCTTCCCGGAGAGGCTGGGCCGGCAAACTGAGGGTGTAGGGTCGATTACCAGGTCCCCGCCGCTCTAATGCCTATAACTTTTGATCCGTAGGGAGATATATAGCGCACAACATTCTGTTGGAAAGCTCTCCTGAAGCTCTACGTTGAGGCTAGCGAGCATGCTCGGCTACGCCTATTTTTGGTGCCCAAAATCGAACGTTTTCATCAGTTTCTGGCTAGTTTTCTTCTTTTTGTGTTGTTTTTTCATCCCTGGTCGGTCATCGTGAGCAGCGAAAAGACAACCTAACTTGCGGTAATAGTAGACTGCCCTACAACGCGCCGATATCACGTCTTGCAAGGATGCTGCACGATTGAAATCGATGGGATGTCGATAAGCCCATTGGGCCGTTTGAATGGGCATAGCTTTGCACCTACAACATGATGGGTGCGATCATACCAGCACTAATGCACCGGATCCCATCAGAACCCCGAAGTTAAGTGTGCTTGGGCGAAAGTAGTACTAGGATGGGTGACCCCTTGGAAGTCCTCGTGTTGCACTCCCTTTTTTGTTTTTTTTTTCACCCGTTTAGCTATGGAAAAATGTTTTCTCGTCACATATCTTTCCTCGAGTCTCACGACATCTTTGGCCGCCCAACTTCACTTCCCGGAGGGGTTGGGCCCACAAACCCATGGCGTGGGGCCGATTACTTGGTCCCTACTGTTCCAATGCCCATAACTTTTGATCCGTAGGGGGTTATGTGGCACACAGCATGCCGTTGGAAAGCTCTCCAGGAGCTTTACGATGGGGACAACGAGCATGCTCTACTGTGCTAGTTTTTGGTGCCCAAAATCGAACGTTTTCATTAGTTTCTGGCCCCCTTTCTTCTTTTTAAGCTATTTTTTCATCCCAAGTCGGTCGTCGTGAGCAGCAAAAAGGATAACAACCTAATTCACGGGATAGTAGACCGCCCTACAACGCGCCGATATCACGTCTTGCGAGGATGCTGCACAGTTGAAGCCGATGGGCTGTCCATAAGCTTATTGGGCCGTTTGAATGGGCCAACTCTCTGGGCTGGGACTGTGAACCGTCAACACATAATGGCTTTGCACCCACAGCATGACGAGTGCGATCATACCAGCCCTAATGCACCAGATCCCATCAAAACTCAGAAGTTAAGCGTACTTGGGCGAGAGTAGTACTAGGATGGGTGACCCTCTCAGAAGTCCTTGTGTTGCACCCCCCTCTTTGATTTTTTTTGCCCCGTTTAGCTTTTGGCAAGATGCTTTCTCGTCAAATTTATTTCCTTGAGTCCCACGATATCTTGGGCCGCCCAGCTTCGCTTCCCATAGGGGCTGGGCCAACAAACCGAGGACGTGGAGCCCATTACCAAGTCCATGTCGCTCCAATGCCCATAAGTATTGATACGTAGGGAGTTATGCGGCATATAATATGCCGTTGGAAAGATCTCCGGGAGCTCTACGACGGGGGTAACCAGCCTGCTCGGCTGAGCCTGTCACGCCCTAACCCGGCCTATAAAGGTTAGACTAGTGTGTGCTCTAAACGTTCGGGACATGTCACATGCGTAACCGTTTATGATGATTTAACACTTATCGTTTTAGTCTAAACTCTAAGTTTTTCAGAAAACCAGCAGCATAACAGCTGTAATCGGGCTCTTTGGTTTGGCCTAATTCTCTAAACGCCTCAAATTTTTTAAACTCAAGTTTCATTTCCAACTAGGATTACTATTTAACATCAATTGAAATGCCTATTGGTTATCTCGATGTCTCGTTTGATTTATAACCTAGCATGATACTATGTCTCGTTTGTTTGTTTATCCTCGTTACAAAAGCACCTATTGATCTTAGCTTAATAACGAGTACCTGTTTAAGATTGGATAAGTTCATTTACTTAGTCCTTAACTAATACGACATAACCTATGATAGATACTAGCGGTAATAATAGCAAAAATGATCATAGATTAGTCTAGCGTCAGTCTACTTAATATCAGTACAAACCAAAATTAGACCCCAAATTACAACGGGGGTCTTTTACATTATAACATCAAGCAACATAAAAGGAAATAGTCTTCAAGTAGCATAATGTTCACAAGTAGCCATAATCACGCAAAGCACACAAACAGGAAATCACTCTAAGGATTCATCGTTAGGCACATCGTCCTCGGGTACCTGTTCTGGATCTTCTTCACCTGAGAAGATAAAAGATGGTGAGTTCTTATGAACTCAGTTAGGGGGAATGAGAAATAGGTTTTGAAACTCATTTTCCGGTTCAACCTATGAAAATCCTTTTGCAAGCATGAATATAACAATAATATAAGGTAAAAGAATAGAAATACCAGTCTTTCCTCCCTGAGGTTCTCTAGGAACCAAGCGAGAGTACTTATACAAATAGTAAAAAGGATACAGTGAGCTTTTGCTCTCATATCAGTTCCAGAATCAATTGTTGCGGTCGACTTCAAATCATCCCCCAAACACGCTAGGTGGGTGTACTCTAGATGTATCCCAAAATCCTATGACCCAACTCTCCGAGGAAGTCTAGCCCCCAAGCGAGAGAGGAAATGGGACTATGGTAGTCACGGGTGCACTGGCAATCCCGATGCCACCCGGTGTACGTGATCGCTACTATGCCGAAATAAAAGGTTGCAACCTTGTATGCAATACACATTTATGACATTCATATATCACATTAGGAGGACAACAAAGTAGGTTACCCCCGGACAGTCATAAGATTGCACATTGACAAGTAAACAAGCAGGGCACGATAAGACAAATAATTCCACTTGAAAGGCATATAGAGTTATACGAACATTAAACGTGCAGCCATGTAACACATGTAAATCAAGCCATGCATCATTTAATTCAACATCCTCAAACATTCAAAACAGTCCACACAACATCCTGAAGCTACAATCCCAAGCATTTAATTCAACAAGATGAGTCACAACAATTTTTCTAAGCATAACACTAAGTGAAACCCTTATTGCAATAGGCTGTTTTCTCACAATCAATAGGATAATCAAACAATCTCCAAATCCAGTGAATAAGATGTCAAATTAAAGCTTAAGAAATGAACTAAAATCAGAAATAAACCTTGCATCATTTGGAGTTCAGGATCATTAGTTATAGCCAAAACAGCAGAATAACACAAAACTGTCCAGATTTGCACACTTTTTAGTAATTGATGTTTTTGAGGTCCTTAGGGTCAGATTTAGCCTTGGTCTATTTCTGACAAAAATATAGCAGGACACCAAATTTCATGCATTTTGGACATCATTTACTAAGTCAAATCTGGTTCGTTCTACAAGGTCAGTGCATCTGGCAAAACCTGCTTCATTTTTCCAGATTTTCAAATTTGGACACATTTTAAATATTTGCTATTTTGAGGACTTTAGACTCAAAATTAGCTTCGATCTATTTCTGTGAAAAATGTTCACAACTGGCAAAACTAGTCACCTAACAATTTTCATGCATTTTCAATATCTTTTTCCTAGCTAAACTTACCTTGAAACGAACTGGTCAGAGAGCTGTCAACAATCCGACTTCACCTATCATCACTTTCGAGCCAAACTCTTGCCATGCATGGTTGTTTAAGCTAATGAACGAACATATAACTCAAGTACAGAAGCAAAGACATACATTTGTGAGCATGCATGTGAATTTTTGAAGGGATTTCAAAAGGTTTTAGCCCTCACCTTAGCAATCAACCAAGAGGATGCACAAAAACTTGTTGAAGCAAACTTTTCTTCTTCTCCTTTGCCTAGTCGAGGTTCCAACTAGATTTTCTCTATTTTTCCTAGATTAGTGACCAAGTTCTTAGTACATGCATGAGGTTAGGACAAGAAGAAAAGAAATGGAAGCCATGAAACTTACCTAGGGCCGAAATGAAGATTCAAGGAGCATACATGTGTGATTTTCGCATCCTAGCTAGTTTGGTCGAGCCTCTTGCTTGTTGCTTGCCTTGAACAACTATGGTGTGATGAAGATGAGCTATGGAGGCAACAATGTTCAGCTAGGGCCGAGAGAGAGAGAGAGAAGAATGAGAGGGAGAGAGAGAGAAAAGATTGAGAGGAAAGGGAGAGAAATGAAAAAAAAGCACAAGCCTTGCTATTGATGAGGCATGCTTGGCCTTGGGCAGGAAAATTTCAGCATTTTGTGTCTTCAAGGTGGAATTTAAAAATGCTAGTATGGGCAATGGTTGTTTGGTCGAACAAGGAGAGGAAATTGAGGTGGTTTTGAGCAATTTTTTATGCATTGATAAGAGTTTTTGTGTCATGACTTGTCTAGAATAATTTTGAATTAAACATGCATGCAAAGAAACCACATAGTGGTCGGCCAAAGCTAGTTTCAAATCTGAATTTTTGTCATCTTTGAGCATTATTTAATTGTGTCTTGAAAGTGCAAAAAGAATAAGGAATAAAGAATAAGGAATGTCTAGTGTTTAGTGATTTTTTTGTCTTCTAGTGAGTTGAATTAGGATTGTAATATTGATAGTGGATTTTGTAGGATTGTCTAATAGTCTAGTACTTTGTGTAAGATGCTTCCTTGATTAGCGTGATGGCACATTTTTCTAGGTCTAGGGCACACACTACAAGGTAGCACACGAACTACGAGACGAACACACATTTTTCAAGTAAATGCACGCAACCCTAAATGAATGTACGTAATTCATTGTAAGGCACACAAAATGAATGCAATTCTTAAACCTAGGTCAAAACACGCAAATCTAGATTAGGGCACACGAAACGATGTATCGCACGTAAATCGGGGTCGGGCCTCACATCCTCCCCTTCTTAAAAGAATTTTATCCCGAAATTCAATATTACCTTGAAATAAAGCTGGGTATTGCTGCTCTATCTGGTCTAGCCTTTCCCACGTTGCTTCTTCGACTCCATGATGATCCCACAACACTTTCACCATTGGTATAGTTTTGTTGCGAAACTCCCGATCCTACTGGTCTAGGATCCGAATGGGCTTTTCCTCGTAAGACAAGTTCTCCCGAAGCTGCAACGACTCTGGCTCCAAGACATGTGACGGATCAGGATGATACTTCTGCAGCATCGAAACATGAAACGGGGCAAAAATAAAAATAAAAAGGGGGTGCAACACGAGGACTACCCAGGGTGTCACCTATCCTAGTACTGCTCTCGCCCAAGCATGCATAACTTTGGAGTTCTGATGGGATCCAATGCATTTCTGCTAGTATGATCACACTCGTCATGTTGAGGGTGCAAAGCCTTTATGTGCTGACGGTTCACATTCCTAGCCTAGAGAGACGGCCCTTCAAAAGGCCCAATGGGTTTATCGATAACCTATCTACTTCAACAATTCTGTATCCACCCAATACGTGAAATCGACGCGTTGTCGGGCCCTCTAATGTCCCACAAGTTAGGTTGTCGTCCTTTTCACGGCTCACGACGAAGGATCCGGGATGAAAAAACATCGCTAAATGAAGAAAAGTGGCCCGAAATTGAACAAAACGTTCATTTTTTAGATGCAAAAATAGGCTTGGTCAAGCAGGCTTGCTACCCCAGTCGTAGAGCTCCTAGAGAGCTTTCCAATGGTATGGTGTGCGCCGTATAACTCTTTACGAATCAAAAGTTATGGGCACCGGAGCAAGAGAGACTGGGTTGCAGGCCCCACGCCCTCGATTTGTCGGCCCAACCTTTACGCGAAGCGAAGTTGTCTTGACCAAGAAGCCGTGGGACTCGATAATAGAAATTTGATGAATAAAGCATCTTGGCAAGGCAAAACGGGGCTAAAAAAAATGAAAAGGGTGGTGCAGCACGAGGACTTCCCAGGGGGTCACCCATCATAGTACTACTCTCGCCCAAGCACGCTCAACTTCGGAATGTTGATGGGATCCAGTGCATTAATGCTGGTATGATTACACCTGTCATGTTGAGGGCGCAAAGCCCTTATGTGCTGACGGTTCACATTCCCAGCCCAGTGAGACGGCCCATTCAAAAGGCCCAATGGGCATATCGACAACCCATCTGCTTCAACAATGCAGCATTCTCCCAAGATGTGGTATCGACACGTTGTAGGTCCCTCTAATGTCCCTCGAGTTAGGTTGTCGTCTTTTTCGCGGCTCACAACGAAGGATATGGGATGAAAAAACATCATAAAAAGATGAAAAGGGGCCCAAAACTAATGAAAACGTTTATTTTTGGGCTCCAAAAATCAGAGCAGCCGAGCAGGCTTGCTGCCCTAGTCGTAGATCTCCCAGAGAGCTTTCTAACGGTATGCTGTGTGTCGCATAACTCTTTACAGATCAAAAGTTATGGGCAACAGAGCGACGGAGACCTGGTCCCAGGCCCCACACCCTTGGTTTGCCAGCCCATCCTCTACGCGAAGTGCAGTTGTCTTGCCCAAGATGCCGTAGGACTTGATAATAGAAATGTGACGGATAAAGCATCTTGGGAAGCCAAAACGGGAAAAAAAATGAAAAAGGGGGTGCAACATGAGGATTTCCCAAGGGGTCACCCATCCTAGTGCTACTCTTGCCCAAGCACGCTTAACTTCAGAGTTCTGATGTGATCTGGTGCATTAGTGCTGGTATGATCGCACCCATCATGTTGAGGGTGCAAAGCCCTTATGTGTTGACAGTTAACAGTCCCAGCCCAGAGAGACAACCCATTCATAAGGTCCAATAGGCTTATCGATAACCTATCTGCTTCAACAATGCAACATCCTCCCAAGACTTGATATCTATGCATTGTAGGGCCCTCTAATACCCCGTGAGTTAGGTTGTCTTCCTTTTCGGAGCTCACGACGAAGTATTCGGGATGAAAAAACATCGTAAAAAGCAGAAAAGTAGCCTAAAACTGATGAAAATGTTCTTTTTTGGCTCCAAAAATAGGTGCAGCCGAGGAGGTTTGCTGCCCCACTGGTGGAGCTCCTGGAGAGCTTTTTAACGGTATGTTGTACGTCACATAACTCCTTACGGATCAAAAGTTATGGGCAATGGAGCAATGGAGACCTGGCCCCAAGCCCCATGCCTTCGGTTTGTGGGCCCAGCCTTTACGCAAAGCGAAGTTGTCTTGCCCAAGATGCCGTTGGACTCTATAATAGAAACTTGATGGTTAAAGCATCATGGCAAGGCAAAACGGGGCAAAAATAAATGAAAAGGGGGGTGCCATACGAGGACTTCCTAGGGGGTCACCCATCCTAGTGCTACTCTCGCCCAAGCACGCTTAACTTCGGAGTTCTGATGGAATCCAGTGCATTAATGCAGGTATGATCGCACCCTTCATGTTGAGGGCGCAAAGCCCTTATGTGCTGACGGTTCACATTCCCAGCCCAGAGAGACGGCCTATTCAAAAGGCCTAATGGGCTAATCGACAACCCATCTGCTTCAACAATGCAGCATCCTCACAAGACGTGATATTGATGCATTGTAGGGCCCTCTAATGTCCTGCGAGTTAGGTTGTCGTCCTTTTCGCGGCTCACGACGAAGGATCTAGGACCAAAAAACGTAATAAAAAGAAGAAAAGTGGCCGAAAACTGATGAAAATGTTTGTTTTTAGGCTCCAAATATAGGTGCAGCTGAGCAGGTTTGCTACGCCCATCGTAGAGCTTCCGGAGAGCTTTCTAACGGTATGCTGTGCACCGCATAACTCCTTGCGGATCAAAAGTTATGGGCATCGGAGCGACAAAGACTTGGTCCTAGGCCCCACGCCATCAGTTTGCAGGCCCTGCCTCTAAGCGAAGAGAAGTTGTCTTGCCCAAGATACCGTGGGACTCGATAATAGAAATGTGATAGATAAAGCATCTTGGCAGGGCAAAACGGGGCAAAAAAAAAATGAAAAGGGGGGTGCAACATGAGGACTTCCCAGGGGGTCACCCATCCTAGTACTACTATCGCCCAAGCACGCTCTCGGAGTTCTGATGGCATCCGGTGCATTAGTGCTGGTATGATCGCACCTGTCATGTTGAGGACGCAAAGCTTTTATGTGCTGACGGTTCATAGTCCCAGCCCAGAAAAAAAACCCATTCAAAAGGCCCAATGGGCTTATCGACAACGCATCTACTTCAACAATGCAGTATCCTCCCAAGACGTGATATCGATGAGTTGTAGAGCCCTTAATATCCGGTGAGTTATGTGTCGTCCTTTTAGCAGCTCACGATGAAGGATCCGAGACGAAAAAATATCGCAAAAAGAATAAAAGTGCCCGAAACTGATAAAAATGTTCATTTTTGGGCTGCAAAAATAGGCGCAGCTGAGCAGTCTTGTTGTCCCCATCGTAGGGCTCTCAGATAGCTTTTCAACGGTATGCTGTGCGCTGCATAAATCCTTATGGATCAAAAGTTATCGGCACCGGAGAGATAGAGACAAGGTCTTTGGCCCCACGCCCTCGGTTTGCCGGCCCAACCTCTACGCGAAGCGAAGTTGTCTTGCCCAAGATGGCGTGGGACTCGATAATAGAAATGTGATGGATAAAGCATCTTGGCAAGGCAAAACGGGGCAAAAAAAAGGAAGGGGGGGTACAACACGAGGACTTCCCTAGGGGTCACCCATCCTAGTACTACTCTCGCCCAAGCACGCTTAACTTCGGAGTTCTGATGGGATCTAGTGCATTAGTGCTGGTATGATCGCACCCGTCATGTTGAGGGTGCAAAGCCCTTATGTGCTGACGGTTCACAGTCCCAGCCCAGAGAGACGACCCATTCAAAAGGCCCAATGGGCTTATCGACAACCCATCTGCTTCAACAATGCAGCATCCTCCCAAGACGTGTTATCGACTCATTGTAGAGCCCTCTAATGTCCCGTGAGTTAGGTTGTCATCCTTTTCGCGGCTCACGACGAAAGATCCGGGACCAAAAAACATCACAAAAAGAAGAAAAGTGGCCCAAAATTGATGAAAAGGTTCATTTTTTGTGCTCCAAAAATTGGTGCAGCCGAGCAGGCTTGCTGCCCCCATCATAGAGCTCTCGGAGAGCTTTCCAACAGTATGTTGTACGCTGTATAACTACTTACGAATCAAAATTTATAGGTACTAAAGCGATGGAGACTTGGTCCCAGGCCCCACGCCCTCGGTTTACGGGCCCAGCCACTACGCGAAGCAAAGTTGTCTTGCCTAAGATGCCATGGGACTCAATAATAGTAATGTGATGGATAAAGCATCTTGGCGAGGCAAAACGAGGCAACAAAATGAAAAGGGGGGTACAACACGAGGACTTCCCAAGTGGTCACCCATCCTCGTACTACTCTCGCCCAAGCACGCTTAACTTCGGAGTTCTGATGGGATTCGGTGAATTTGTGTTGGTATGATCGCACCCGTCATGCTTAGTGCACAAAGCCCTTATGTGCTGACGGTTCACCGTCCCAGCCGTGAGAGGCGGCCCATTCAAAAGGCCCAATGGGCTTATCGACAACCTATATGCTTCAACAATGCAGCATCCTCCCTAGTAGTGATAGCGACGCATTGTATGGCCTTCTAATGTCCCGTGAGTTAGGTTGTTGTCCATTTCGCGGCTCATGAAGAAGGATCCGGGATGAAAATACAATGCAAAAAAAAGAAAAGTGGCCCAAAACTGATGAAAACATTCATTTTTGAGCTGCGAAAATAGGCACACTGAGCAGGCTTACGACCCTCGTCGTAGAGCTCCTGGAGAACTTTGCGACGGCCTGCTGTGCACCGTATAACTCCTTACGGACCAAAAGTTATGGGCACCAGAGCGATGGAGACCTGGTTACAGGCCCCACGCCCTCGGTTTGTGGGTCCAGCCTCTACGGGAAGCGAAGTTGTCTTGCCTTTGATGCCGTGTGACTCGATAATAGAAATTTGATGAATAAAGCATCTTGGCAAGGCAAAACGGGGGAAAAAAATGAAAAAAGGGGTGCAACACGAGGACTTCCCAGGGGTCACTTATCCTAGTACTACTCTCTCCCAAGCACGCTTAACTTCGGAGTTCCGATGGGATCCAGTGCATTAGTGCTGGTATGATCGCACCTGTCATGTTGAGGGCACAAAGCCCTTATGTGCTGACAGTTCAAAGTCCCAGCCTAGAGAGACGGCCCATTCAAAAGGCCCAATGGGCTTATCGATAACCCATCTGCTTCAACAACATAGTATCCTCCCAAGACGTGATATCAACGCATTGTATGGCCCTCTAATGTCTTGCGAGTTAGGTTGTCGTCCTTGTCATGGCTCACAGCCAAGGTCCGGGATGAAAAAACATCATAAAAAGTAGAATAGTGGCCCAAAATTGATGAAAATGTTAATTTTTGGGCTCCAAAAATAGGTGCAGCCGAGCAGGTTTGCTGCCCCCATCGTAAAGCTCTCGAAGAGCTTTCTAACGGTATGCTATGCGCCGCATAACTCCTTGCAGATCAAAAGTTATGGGCACCAGGGCGACGGAGACTTAGTTCCAGGCCTCACGCCCACGGTTTGCGGGCCCAGCCTCTACGCGAAGTGAAGTTGTCTTGCCCAAGATGTTGTGGGACTCGATAATAGAAATGTGATGGATAAAGCATCTTGGCATGGCAAAATAGGGCAAAAAAAATTAAAACGGGGGTGCAACACGAGGACTTCCCAGGGGGTCACCCTTCTTAGTACTACTCTAGCCCAAGCACGCTTAACTTCGGAGTTCTGATGGGATCCGGTGCATTAGTGTTGGTATGATCGCACCTATCATGTTGAGGGCGCAAAGCCCTTATGTGCTGACAGTTCACAGTCCTAGCCCAAATAGACGGCCAATTCAAAAGGCCTAATGGGCTTATCGACAACCCATTTGCTTCAACAACGCAGCATCCTCCCAAGTCGTGGTTTCAACGCATTGTAGGGCCCTTTAATGTGTGAGGCCCGACCTTGATTTACTTGCGATATCTCGTCTCGTGTACCTAACCTAGATTTGTGTGCCTTGACCTTGGTTCAAGAATTGTGTTTCATTTTGTGTGCCTTGCATTGAATTACGTGCATTCATTTAGGGTTGTGTGCATTTATTTGGGAAACGTGTATTTATCTCGTAGTTCGTGCCTTACCTCGTAGTGCGTGCCCTAAACCTAGGAAAACATGCCCATGTTAATCAAGAAAGCATCTTACACGAAGCACTAGATCATTAATTAATCCTACAAATCCCACTAACTAATATTAAATTGCTAATTCAACCCACTAGAAGACAAAATCTCACAAAAGCTAAACATTCTTTATTCTTTATTCTTTGCATATCCCAAACACACAATTAATTATTGCTCAATCAAGACAAAAAATTCAGATTTATGTACAAGCTTGGCCGACCACTATTGCATATTAGACAAGCATTTCAATTTCAAAAATTTAATCCCAAACATTCTACGACATATTATGACACAAAGCAATAAAAAAATTGGCTAAAAACTCTATCCAAAGCTCCAAATCTCGACAAAAGCTCCTTGCCCACGCTAGACACTTCAAATAATGCTTCTTGAAGTCACAAAATCAGATTTTTGCAAGGCCCTACGCCGACACAAGCTTCAAACATTGCAAGGCTTTCATTTTCTTTCATTTTCTCTTATTTCCTCTCATTCTTCTCTCATTCATCTCTCTCTCTCTCGGCCCTAGCTGAAAATATACTCTCCATAGCTAAGTTCTTCATCCTAAGGCTCTTCAAGACCTCCAAGCTACCAAGGAACTCGACCAAGCAAAGTTAGAGTGCAAGAGACACACATGCAAGCTCTTTGAACCTTCATTTCGGCTTAGGTGAGTTGTTAGCCTCCATTTCGTTTTCTTCTTGTTCTAACCACATGCACCTACTAAAAACATGGTAACTTAGCTAGAAAATTAGAGAAATCCCAAGTTGTCTCTCGGCTAAGCAATGAGAAGAGTCATCTTATGCATCCTCAAGAGTTTGTGCATCTTCTTTGTTGTCTTGCTAAGGTGACGGCTAAAACTTCTTGAAAATCTTTCAAAAACCACATGCATGCCCTTAAATGTCTATCTTTACTTCTGTACTTGTGATTTATGTGTGTTCATGAGCTTTTGTAAACATGCATGGCAAGATATTTGGCTAGAATGTGATGATAGATGAAATCGGGTATGTGACAGCCTTCTTCCTTGTTGGTGCGAGGTGATTTTGACAAGGTAAATGTTGTTAAAAATGTGTGAAAATTGGTAGGTAACTAGTTTTGCCAGTTCTGAGAAGTTTTCGCACAAATAGGACAAAGCTAATTTTTACTCTAATGGCCTCAAAATATGTCCAAATCTGGGAAGTCCGGAAAAATGAAGCAGGTTTTCGTAGATTCATTGACCTTGTAGAACAAATCAGTTTTGACTTAGTAAATGACATAAAAAATGCATGAAATTTGGTATACTGCTATATTTTTCAGTTATGGACATTTTTATCAGAAATGGACTAAGGCTAAATCTGACCCTAAGGCCCTCAAAAACGACAAGCATTGAAATGTGTGAAAATCTGGACAATTTTGTGTAGTCTCACTGTTTTGGCTATAACTCTTGAACCCGAACTCTAAATGAAGCGAGGTTTGTTTCTAAACTTAGTTAAATACTTAAGCTTTAATTTGAAATCTTGTTCACTAGAATTGGAGGTTGTTTTCTTGTCTAAATGATTGTGAGAATTCAGTCCATTGCAGTGAGGGTTTCACCTATTGATATGCTTAGAAAAATTATTCTAGCTTCTCTTGTTGTACTAAATGCTTGGGATTGTGGCATTTGGATGTTGTGTGGACTGTTTTGAATACTTGAGGGTGTTTGAATTAATCAATGCTTGGCTTGAGTTTAAATACGAGATGACTTGGGCTTAATCGCATGGGTAAGCATGAATTGAAACCCTAGTGACTAGTTAAATTTGCTAAGTGTTGATCCTATGAATATCGTGTTTAATTATGTAATTAATAGGCTGACCATAGTTGCCCTCATAGCCCTAAACATGGTTTCAATGATTACATGTTGACAAGTAGGCCTTTCTTGCACCTGGTCCCACATAGATGTCGTTGCATGTTGGATAATCTTATTATTTGATTACGTGAACTTCAAAATGAGTTATATGACTTGATTTACATGCGTTACATGACTGCCCGTTTAATATTCATATAACTCCACATGTTTTTCAAGTGAAATTGCTTGTCATATCGTGTCTCACTTGTTTATTTGTCAATGTGCAATCTTATGACTGCTCGGAGGCAACCTACTCTGTTGACCTCCAAATGTGATATATTAAATGTCATAAATGTGCATTGCATACAAGGTTACAACCTTTCATTCTGGCGTGGTAGCGTTCACGTACACCGGGCAGCATCGGGCTTGCCGGTGCAACCGTGACTACCATTATCCAATTGTCTCTCTCGCTTGGGGGCTAGACTTCTTCGGAGAGTTGGGTCATAGGATTTCGGGGTATATCTGGAGTACACCCATTTGGTGTGATAAGGGGATGAATTGAAGTCGGCCGCAACGACTGATACTGGAAATGAACTGAGAGCAAAAGCTC
Source organism: Ehretia macrophylla (assembly GCA_037974665.1). NCBI lineage: Eukaryota > Viridiplantae > Streptophyta > Magnoliopsida > Boraginales > Ehretiaceae > Ehretia > Ehretia macrophylla. The sequence continues at coordinate 50,283,693 of CM075777.1, read as the reverse complement.
ACCGTATCCTTTTCACTATGTGTATAAGTACTCTCGCTTGGTTCCTAGAGGACCTCGTGGAGGAAAGACGGGTAATTGTGTTCCCTTACTTTTACATTACGTTATGTACTTACTTGTGATATATTCATGCTTGCAAAAAGGATTTTTCATAAGTTGAACCGGAAAATGAGTTTCAAAACTTATTTCTCGTTCCGTCTCGCTGAGTTTATAAGGACTCACCCTCTTTTATCATCTAAGGTGAAGAAGACCAGGAACAGGTACCCAAGGACAACGTGCCTAATGATGATTCCTTGGAATGATTGCTTGCCCTACGTGCCTTGCTTGACTATGACCATTTTGTGAACAATATGTTGCTTGAAGACTATTTCATATCTTATGATGCTTGTTATTGTACTGTAAATGACCCCCGTTGTAATTTGAGATCTAATTTTGGGTTGTACTAATCATAACTAGATAGACACTACTATGGTCATTTTTGCTATCGTTATTGGCTAGTATCTATCATAGGATTATGAAGTATCAGGTAAGGATTAAGTAAATTGAACCTATCCAGTTTTAAGTAGGTACTCATTATTAAGCTAAGATCAACAGGTACTTTTGTAACAAGGATTAATAAACAAACGAGACATAGCATCATGCTAGGTTATTAATCAAATGAGACTTCGAGATAACTAGCAGGCTTTTCGATTGGTGATAAATAGTAATCTTAGTTGGAAATGAATTTAAGATTGAAGGTTTGGAGGCCTTTAGAAAATTAAGTCAAACTAAAGAGCCCAATTACAATCGTTATGCTGCCGGTTTTCCGGAGAATTTATGGAGTTTAGGCTAAACATTAAGTGTTAAACCCTCTTGAATGTTTAGATCACACCCTAGTCCAACCTTCATAGGTTGAGTTGGGGCGTGACATAATGTCCTGCGAGTTAGGTTGTCGTCCCTTTCGCGGCTCACGACGAAGTATCCGCGACGAAAAAATAGCACAAAAAGAAGAAAAGTTGCCCAAAACTTATGAAAATGTTCATTTTTGGGCCGCGAAAATAGGCGCAGCCGATCAGGCTTGCTACCTTTATCGTAGAACTCCTGGAGACCTTTTCAACGGTATGCTGTGCGTCGTATAACTCCTTACAAATCAAAAGTTATGGGCACCGGAGCGATGGAGACTTGGTCGTAGGCGCCACCCTTTCGGTTTGGGGTCCAGCCTCTACGCGAAGCGAAGTTGTCTTGCCCAAGATGCTGTGGGACTCGATAATAGAAATTTGATAGATAAAGCATCTTGGCAAGGCAAAATGGGGCAAAAAAATGAAAAAGGGGGTGGAACACGAGGACTTCCCAAGGGGTCACCCATCCTAGTACTACTCTCGCCCAAGCGAGCTTAACTTCAGAGCTCTGATGGGATCCAATGTATTAGTGCTGGTATGATCGCACCCGTCATGTTGAAGGCGCAAAGCCCTTATGTGCTAACGGTTCACAGTCCAAGCCCAGAGAGACGACCCATTCAAAAGACCCAATGGGCTTAGCGATTACCCATCTGCTTCAACAACGTAGAATCCTCCAAAGATGTGATATCGATGCGTTGTAGGGCCCTCTAATGTCCTGCGAGTTAGGTTGTCATCCTTTTCGCGTCTCCCGAAGAACGATCCGGGATGAAAAAACATCGCAAAAAGAAGAAAAGTGGCTCAAAACTGATGAAAACGTTCATATTTGGGTTATGAAAATAGGTGTAGCTGAGCAGGCTTGCTGTCCCCATCGTAGAGTTCTTGCAGAGCTTTCCAACAGTATGTTGTGCGCCACATAACTCCTTACAGATCAAAAGTTATGGGCACCGGAGCGACGGAGACCTGGTCGTAGGCCCTACGCCCTCGATTTGCGGGACCAGCCTCTACGCGAAGCGAAGTTGTCTTGCCCAAGATGCCGTGGGACTCATTAATAGAAATGTGATGAATAAAGCATCTTGGAAAGGCAAAACGGGGCCAAAAAAATGAAAAGGGCGGTGCAACACAAGGACTTCCCATGGGGTCACCTATCATTGTACTACTTTTGCCCAAGCACGCTTAACTTTGGAGTTCTGATGGGATTCGATTCATTAGTGCTGGTATGATTGCACCCGTCATGTTAAGGGAGCAAAGCGCTTATGTGGTGACGGTTGACAGTCCTAGCCCAGAGAGACGGCCCATTCAAAAGGCCCAATGGACTTATCGACAACCTATCTTCTTCAACAATGCAGCATCCTCCCAATACGTGATATCGACGCGTTGTAGGGCCCTCTAATGTCCAGCGACTTAGGTTGTCGTCCTTTTCGCGGCTGACGACGAAGGATCCGGGATGAAAAAATATCGCAAAAAGAAGTAAAGTAGCTCGAAACTGATAAAAACGTTCATTTTTGGGTAGCGAAAACAGGCGTAGCCAAGCAGGCTTGCCACCCCCGTTATAAAGGTTCCGAAGAGTTTTTCAATGGTATGCTGTGCGCCACAGAACTCCTTACGGATGAAATGTAATGGGCACCAGAGCAATAGAGACCTGGTTGTAGGCCCCACGCCCTTAGTTTGCCGCCCCAGCCTTTACACGAAGCTAATTTTTCTTGCCCAAGATGCCGTGGGACTCGATAATAGAAATTTGATGAATAAAGCATCTTGGCATGGCTAAATAGGGCAAAAAAAAGTGAAAAGGAGGATGCAACACGAGTAATTCCCAGGGGGTCACCCATCCTAGTACTACTCTTGCCCAAGCATGCTTAACTTCGGAGTTCTAATGGGATCCGATGCATTAGTGCTTGTATGATTGCACCTGTCATGTTGAGGGTGCAAAGCCCTTTTTTGTTGATGGTTCACAGTCGCAGCCTAGAGAGACAGCACATTCAAAAGGCCCAATAGGCTTATCGACAACCCATCTGCTTCAACAACGCAGCATCCTCGCAAGACGTGATATCGACGCGTTGTAGGGACTTTTAATATGCTGTGAGTTAGGTTGTCGTCCTTTTCGCGGCTGATGACGAAGGATCCAGGATGAAAAAACATTGCAAAAAGAAGAAAAGTGGCCTAAAACTGATGAAAAAATTCATTTTTTTGCTCTGAAAATAGGCGCAGCTGAGCAGGCTTGCTGCCCTCGTCATAGAGCTCTTAGAGAGCGTTCTAACGGTATGTTGTGCGCTGCATAACTCTTTACGAATCAAAAGTTATGGGCACTGGAGCGACGGAGACATGGTCGCAGGCCCCACGCCCTTGGTTTGCGGGCCTAGCCTTTACGCGAAGCGAAGTTGTCTTGCCCAAGATGCCGTGGGACTTGATAATAGAAATGTGATGGATAAAGCATCTTGGCAAGCCAAAACGGGGCAAAAAAAATGAAAAGGGGGGTGCAACACGAGGACTTCCCAGGGGGTCACCTATCCTAGTACTACTCTTGCCCAAGCACGCTTAACTTTGGAGTTCTAATGGGATCCAGTGCATTAGTGCTGGTATGATCGCACTCGTCATGTTGAGGGCGCAAAGCCATTATATGCTGACGGTTCACAGTCCCAGCCCAGAGGGACGGCCCATTCAAAAGGCCTAATGGGCTTATCGACAACCTATCTACTTTAACAATGCAGCATCTGTGAGGCCCGACCTCGAATAATGTGTCCTACCTCGATTTGCGTGCCTTAAACCCAGAATTATGTGACCGACCTTGGATTACGTTCCCTGTCTTGGTTTTCATGAATGCCTCGTCATACGTGTCTTGACCTAGATATATGTGCCCTAATCCTCGATTTACGTGCATTACCTCGATTCGTGTGTCCTAACCCTGAACTGTGTGCCTTAACCTAGGTTTAAGAGTTGTACATTGAATTACGTTCCTTGCATTAGTTTACGTGCATTCACCTAGGGTTGCATGCATTTACTTTGAAATCCGTGTATCTGTCTTGAAGTGCGTGCCTTACCTCGTAGTGCGTGCCCTAAACTTTGGAATGCGTGCCTGCACGCTAATCAATAAAGATTCCTACACAAAGCACTAGACAATAAAATAATCCTACACAATCCACTAACCAATATTAAATTCCCTAATTCAAATCCTACAAACTCCACTAACTATAAAATAACAATAAACTATTCCTAAACATTCCACTAACAATATTTTTATCCTAATTCAAACTCACTACAAGACAAAATCCTATCATCACCCAAACCATCCCCAATATAATATACCTAACCACCTTTTCCTATAAAATCCACTAACGATTAAATACTATACTGTAATCCCAATTCAACCCACTAGAAGAGAACAACCCAACATTCTCTTACACACAAAATTGTAAATTAAACTCACACAAGACACAATGCATAAAAAAATTCCTATGTATCCTACCCCAAGACCCCTTTCTCGACCAAATCACCCTAGCATGCTAACAATTCAAAATAATGCTCAAAAGATGACACAAAAATCAGTTTTTACAAGCTCAAGGCCGACACACACACACAAGCATCATTTCTCTCTCAAACTCTCTCTTTCCTCTCATTCTCTCTCCTTCTCTCTCATTTTCGACCATGGCTGCTCTTTGAGCTCCCAAGACTCCTAACAACTCTCAAGGAGACTCTAAGACTCTCCCAAGCTCGGCCATAGCAAGCACAAGCAAGCAAGAAGCAAGAAAATCTCACACAAGCTCTCAAACCTCTCATTTTCGGCCCTAGGTAAGTTTTGATAGTTTTCTTCCATTTATTTTTGTTCTAAACACATGAACACCTCCTACATAAGCTAACTAAGCTAGGATTTAAGGGAAATCAAGATACCTCTTGGCCAAAGCAAGGAAAAAGGTCTAGTTGTACGATTCAAAGAGCGTTTGTGCATCTTCATCTATCGATTTGCTAAGGTGAGGGTTAAACTCTTTTAAAAGCTTTCAAAACTCACACGCATGCTCTCATAAGGCTATATTTACCTCTGTAGTTATTGTATATGTGTGTATATGAGCCTATCCACTCATTCATGGCTTGATAATGGCTAGAAACTTGAATATATGTAAACACGTTTTTTTCTGGCAAATTACTGACCTTGTAGAACGAAGTATTTTTGGCCTAGTAAAAGTTGATAAAAATGAATGAAAATTGGTAGGTCACTAGATATGTCAGTTCTGAACATTTTTTTGCAGAAATAGGCCAAGGCCAATTTTGAGTTTAAAGGCTTCAAAAGTAGAAAATATCGAAATGTGTACGAATCTGGACAGTTTTGTGCGGTCTCACGGTTTTGGCCATAACTCCTAAATCCGAACTCCAAATGCAGCGAGGTTTGTTTCTAAATTTAAATCACTCATTAAGCTTCAATTTGAAATTTGGTTCACAGAATTTGGAGATTATTTGATTGGCTAAATGAATGTGGAAACACAGACCATTGCAGTAGGGTTTTTGGCTTGGTAATATGCTTTGAATCATGTTAAAACTTTATTTGTGGTCTTGAATGCTTGGAATTGTGGCAATTAGTAGTTGTGTGGGCTGTTTTGGATGGTTGAGGATGCTTAATTAATTGATGCATGGCTTGGGGTTAATTACATGACGAATTGTAGCTTAATCACATGTGTAAGCACGAATTGAGGCCCTATTGCTTATGAAAAATTCCTAAGAATTGATCCTATGGTTAAATGTGTTCAATTGAGTATTTAGTAGACTGTCCAATAATTGCTAAGTATGCTTGAAATGGTTTAAGTGTTTCTTGTGGTCCTTAGCAAACAAAATCAACACCCGAGCATGTTTATTGTAAACCCTAATGGCCACGGAGGTTCCCAAGTTCTAAACTATTCATGTGTATCTTATAATTGATGTTGAGAAATGTTAATGGACTGCCCGGAATTGTCTTTATAGCCCTAAGCATGATTCTTGATGATTGCATGTTGATAAGTTAACTATTCTTGCACCCGGTCTTGGGTAAATTGTCGTAGCATGCTCGTGTGATCCTAATACTTGGTATGTGAACTGAATTGGGTAAAATGACTTGTTAGCAAGATGTTACTTGGCTGCCCGTTAAATGTTCATATGCCTCTAAGTGTTTTACAAAGTGAATATACATGTCAAGCATGCCTTGTATGTTTACTTATCGATATGTGATCTTATAATTGCTCGGAGGCAACCTACTTTGTTGACCTCCTAATGTGAATTGTTAAAAGATATTCAATGGCTTATTTGAACATGATTACTTGGCTTCCCGTGAAAGTTTAATTGCTTTCAAATGGATATATGAAATGATTATATGTTCTTACAATGCCTTATATGTCAATATGTCAAAATGTGATCATATACTTGCTCGGAGGCAACCTACTTTGTTGACCTCCTAATGTGAAATGTTAAATGGCATAAATGGGCATTGCATACAAGGTTGCAACCTTTCACTGTGGCATGGTATCATTTCACGAACGCTGGGCGGCATAGGGATTGCCGGTGCTCCTGTGACTACCGTGGTCCAATTCCCTCTCTCACTTGGTATTCCACCCTTGGAGAGTTGGGTCATAAGATTTCAGGGTACATTCGGAGTACACCCATTTGGAGTGATAAGTGGATGATTGAAGCCGACCGTAACAATTGTTATCGAAATCAACTTAAAAGCAAAAACGCAATGTATCTCTTGAACGGCAGGAACTAAGTGCTATACGGGGCAAAGTACTACACCTAAAAGTGGTGGAAGCTACCTCTTGAGCCCGTATGAGCCACCTCTAGAGTCTTTACGTATCAAAACGTGTCCTCTTTACTATGTGTTTAAGTACTCTCACTTGATTCCTAGAGGACCTCGGGGATGAAAGACGGGTAAATATGTTTATTTATATTTATGTTATGTTATGAACTTGATTATTTCATATGACATGTTTTCAAAAGGGTTTTTCATCAGAGTAATCAGAAAAGAGTTTTTAAAACGTTATCTCTCATTCTCCCTCGCTGAGTTCATAAGGACTCACCCTCTTTTATCATCACAGGTGAAGAAGGTTTACAATAGGTATCCGAAGAGAGTGTGCCTATTGATGATTCCTTGGAATGATTATGTGCTTTATGTGCCTTGCTTGATAGTGGCTATTTTGTGAACGTTGTGTTTGCTTTGAAGACTACTTATTTTGTTGATGTAAATGACCCCGTTATAATTTGGGTCTAATTTTGGCTTGTACTGATTATAACTAGACGAACACTCTATTTGGTCATTTTACTATCACTATTTTAATTTAGTAACTATCATAGGCAACTGAAGCATTATGTGAAGGATCAAATAAAATGAATCTATCTAATCTTACCCAGGTACTTACTCATAGGCTAAAGGATAATAGGTACTCGCATAAAAGGGATTGACAAATAAACGGAACATAGTTATCGTGTTAGGCTTGTTAATCAAATGAGACATCTGAGTTAGATCAATAGGCATATCGGTTGATGATAAATAGGGGTCTCAATTGAAATCGAATCAATGATTGAAAATTTTTAAGGCGTTTTAGAAAATAGGTCAAACCAAAGGTCTTAAATACAGCCGTTGTGCTATCGATTTTTTGGAAAAACGTTTGGAGTTCTCGGCCAGCGTTAAGCATTAAATCATAGTCAAACGGTTAAGGACATAAAATAACAATGATGATTCAGGTCACACCCTAGTCTAGCCTCTATAGGTCGGGTTGGGGGCGTGACAGCATCCTTCCAAGACGTGATATTGACGCATTGTAGGGCCTTCTAATGTCCCACGAGTTAGGTTGTCGTCCTTTTTGCGGCTCATGACGGTCGATCCGGGATGAAAAAATATCGTAAAAAGAAGAAAAGTGCCCCAAAATTGATGAAAACGTTCATTTTTGTGCTCCAAAAATAGGCACAGCTGAGTAGGCTTGCTGTCACCATCATAGAGCTCTCGGAGAGCTTTCCAACGGTATGCTGTACGCCGCATAACTCCTTACGGATCAAAAGTTATGGACACCGGAGCGACGGAGACTTGGTCCCAGGCCCCACGCCCTCGGTTTGCGGGCCCAGCCTCTACGCGAAGCGAAGTTGTCTTGCCCAAGATACCGTGGGACTCGATAATAGAAATGTGATGGATAAAGCATCTTGGCAAGGCAAAACATGGCAAAAAAAATGAAAAGGGGGGTGCAACACGAGGACTTCCCAGGGGGTCACCCATCCTAGTACTACTCTTGCCCAAGCACGCTTAACTTCGGAGTTCTGATGGGATCCGATGAATTAGTGCTATGATCGCACCCATCATGTTGAGGGCACAAAGCCCTTATGTACTGATGGTTCACAATGCCAGCCCAGAGAGACAGCCCACTCAAAAGCCCTAATGGGCTTATCGACAATCCATCTGCTTCAATAACAAGCATCCTCCCAAGTCGTGATATCATTGAATTGTAGGGCCTTCTAACATCCCGTGAGTTAGGTTGTTGTCCATTTTACGGCTCACGAAGAAGGATCTGGGACGAAAAAATATCGCAAAAAGAAGAATAGTGGCCCGAAATTGATGAAAATGTTCATTTTTGAGCTGTGAAAATAGGCACAGCCGAGAAAGTTTGCTACTCCCGTCGTAGAGCTCTTGGAGAGCTTTCCAACGATATGTTGTGCGCTACTTAACTCCTTACGGATCAAAAGTTATGAGCACCGGAGCAACGGAGACTTGGTCCTAGGCCCCACGCCCTCGGTTTGTAGGCCCAAGCACTACGCGAAGAGAATTTGTCTTGGCCAAGATGCCGTGGGACTCGATATTAGAAATGTGATGGATAAAGCATCTTGGCATGGCAAAACGGGGCAAAAAAAAAAATTAAAAGGGGGTTGCAACACGAGGACTTCCCAGGGGTTCACCTATCGTAGTACTACTTTCATCCAAGTGCGCTTAACTTCGGAGTTCTGATGGGATCCAGTGGATTAGTGCTGGAATGTTTGCACCTTTGCTTACGGTTCACAGTCCCAGCCCAGAGAGACGGCCCATTCAAAAGGCCCAATGGGCTTATCGACAACCCATCTGTTTCAACAACGCAGCATCCTCCCAAGACGTGATATCATCGGGCTATAGGGCCCTTAATGTCCCACGAGTTAGGTTGTCGTCCTTTAGCCGGCTCACGACGAAGGATCCAGGACGAAAAAATATCGCATAAAGAAAAAAAGTGGCCCAAAACTGATGAAAACGTTCCTTTTTGGGTTGCCAAAATAAGCGCAGCCGAGCAGACTTGCTGCCCCTGTCATAGAGCTTCCAGAGAGCTTTCCACCGGTATGTTGTGGGCCGCATAACCCCTTACGGATCAAAAGTTATGGGCACCGGAGCAACGGAGACCTCGTCATAGGCCTCACGCCCTCGGTTTGTGGGCCCAGCCTCTATGCGAATCTAAGTTGTCTTGCCCAAGATGCCGTGGGACTCGATACTAGAATTTCGACTGATAAAGCATCTTGGTAAGGCAAAACGAGGCAAAAAAAAATGAAAAGGGGGGTGCAACACGAGGACCTCCCAAGGGGTCACCCATCCTAGTACTATTCTTACCCAAGCACGCTTAACTTCGGAGTTCTAATGGGATCCGGTGAATTAGTGCTAGTATGATCACACCCGTCATGTTGAGGGCGCAAAGCCCTTATGTACTGACGGTTCACAGTCCCAGCCCAGAGAGATGGCCCATTTATAAGGCCTAATGGGCTTATCGACAACCCATTTCCTTCAATGACACTGCATCCTCCCAAGTTGTGATATCGTCACGTTGTAGGGCCCTCTAACGTCCTGCGAGTTAGGTTCTCGTCCATTTTGCGGCTCACGAAGAAGGATCCGGGATGAAAAAATCACAAAAAGAAGAATAGTAGACCGAAATTGATGAAAATGTTCATTTTTGAGCTGTGAAAATAGGCGCAACTGAGCAGGCTTGCTACTCCCGTCGTAGAGCTCCTGGAGAGCTTTCCAACGGTATGCTGTGCGCTACATAACTCCTTACGGATCAAAAGTTATGGGCACCGGAGCGACGGAGACCTGGTCCTAGGCTCCATGCCCTCGGTTTGCTGGCCCAGCCTGTCACGCCCCAACTCGACCCCACCTAAAATCAGTCAGGACGCAACGGAATTTCGGCGGCATAGCGACAGTAAACAGATTTCCGAGGTTCTAAACCAACCTCATAAAACATCATACGTTCCAGTAATTCCTCAATACAAACAACAACATACAACACAACCATATTATACAATAAAACATCCTCGTTATACGCCTCCTTTCCAACATGACATACAAGACCTCAACTTTATCATACATTTCAAAAGTAAGTTGTGACACAACTACAACTTAACCATAAACAAAAGAAAGCTACTAAATTAACATCATTTGGATCATCATCTTTTCAACAACTATTACACTAAGAACCGTAAAGCATTTAAAAGTCTATTAAGCTAATATACATAACGTTTAATAACATAGAATCATGAATAAGACTCAGGAACATATGACTCATCCACGAAAGGCAGGTTTTCCACATTCTCCTCTTCAGGAGGCACGTACCCGTAATCTTGTGAAAGTACACCTGAAAACATGCAATAATAGAGAGTGAGCTTATATACATAAGCTCAGTGAGGATCCGATAGATCTCGACAGTATTCACTACGCTCCTTGGATTTAGTCCTTTGAGCAAGTAAACACACAACAACATAAATAAAGCTATCATCACATAACTATATAACCAATCAATAAGGATACTCTATTTGGTGTAGCTCCAAACGCCATCACGATCTCAACCGTTCTTCTTATAACTCCCCATTACTCACGCACCCGAGGTACCTCACTAGCCCCTCCCTCCATGACACCTCCGTCATGCGAGCTGGGGGTAGCCTATGGCAGTCATGCCGTTATCAACCCGACAGCCCGACGCTGCCCGAGAGGTGGCACACACATACCAAGACTCCATAAACATCATTCATCAATCAATCATCAATCAATCAATCAATTGGGAGATCAGCAACAAGAGTGCCCGATTCCCGCATTCAATAATAATCAATCAATAACATCAATATAACATCAATATTAAATTAAACAACAAACAACGTAGTTAGATGACAAAGTAGGCCATCTAACCGGACATGCATAATATACTTAATTAAACTTTAAATTACTCATCAACAACTCACCATTCATCACTCGAACACTACCCAACCATCTAAGGCATCGTTCAAGAAATTAAAGAATGACAACCTAAACTTCTAAAATTCATAACTTACAATCTACTAATCCAAACATTGCCAAATCAGTTCCTATCACACACCCATTCAACCTACTACATTAGCCCTCTCGGAAATCCACCATAACACCTCCAAATCATGTCCGATAACCCTAAAATCCTAAGATGTCATGGCTGGATTTTCCGGATTTTCACACGAACAATGTAATCGAAAATTCGGCATTACAACAGCGCTAACACGTAATTATCAAGTATTTAGAAATCGACGGCAATCGATTTCGATCAACACAACTCAATTAAATCGACTTTGAACATTTTATTCAAAATTAAATACCCGGAAAATAAAAATTATGCTACATCCGACAGAAATTCGTAGTATTAGTATATAATGATCCCTAGCATGCAAGGAGCAATAATCTAACATCAGATTTCAATTCTAACGGTTCAATCTTCATTTATACGCAAAAACACAAAAATGACATTTTGAGATCTAGAATTTTTCTCTCACCTTAGATGCGATATAAGCCTAGGAATGCATGCTATGCGTGCCCAACAAGCAGAATCCAAGTCGGTGCGAAGTTTCACGGACAAAAACTAGGTTTTTCTTTGAAAAATTGGATTGAAAGCTTGAGTTTTTCTCTTCTCTTTTCTCCCTCTTTTCTCTCGGCCTTGTATGTGTGTGTGATGGTGTTTTTGTGTTGTGTGAGTGTGTGTTGAGGACATTAGCTTATAAGGTCAAATAATTAATTAAAGTCAAAGTTAATTTAAATTAGTATTTTTGTGTTTTAATGACTTTAATTGCATTTTAGTGCTCACCAAGTTAAAAATAATTATGCCACCCCCAAGTTATCTCAAGTGGATTATTTTTAGGTGACAAGAAGTTTTACAATCCAACAATTTCACCCGAGACGGCATAACACTCGATTTTCGCAAAAGTGGGTGAAAAAACCCTAATAAATTCTTAACCCGATTTTAAACCCATTTTCATCAAACACAGGTCTATTAAAGTCCGTGGACTAGGTCTAGAAGGGTTAAAAAGACCAGTTTCAAAATTATAGCGGACGTGTTTCGAAAACACTATTCACTAAAAATCGACGATAAAATTTCTGACTCCGTTTTTGATGAAAATTTCATGAATGCACATTTAGCACGTATTAGAAGTATTGACATCAAAATTATAACTTTCTAGGTCCTATAGCACATAAACAGATCATATGCACGCAAAACGAGGTAAAGCACGTAAAACGAGATAAGCAGGAAAAGTGGGGTTTCACATTCTCCCCTCCTTATAGAAATTTCGTCCTCGAAATTCTTACTTGATGTACGGAAAAGATCTGGGTATTGTTGCTGCATCTGATCTCGTCTCTCCCACGTAGCTTCCTCAATGCCGTGATGCTTCCACAACACCTTAACCATCGGAATCCTCTTCGACCTCAACTCTCGGTCCATCTGATCTAGAATACGAATCGGACGCTCGTCATAAGTCAAATTCTCTCGAAGCTGTAACGGCTCTGGCTCAAGAATATGAGAAGGATCCGGATTGTATTTCCGCAAATTAGACACGTGAAATACATCGTGGACATTAGAGAAGATTTCCGGTAAAGCCAACCGATATGCCAACTTACCAACCCTGCCAGTAATCTCAAACGGTCCAACAAATCTCGGACTCAGCTTACCACCTTTACCATAACGAACAAACCCCTTTCGAGGAGACAATCTCAAGAAAACCCGATCTCCAACTGCAAACTCCAAGTCTCGACGACGCTTATCAGCATAACTCTTGAATCTACTCTGCGCCGTAAGCATTCTCTGCCTGATCAACTGAACATTCTCGATCTTCTCAAGAAGTTCTGGCATAATAGTCGGATCAATAGTCTTCATCTCTCCTACCTCGTCCCAATATAAAGGTGAACGGCACTTACGACCGTAAAGAGCTGCGAAAGGTGCCATCCCAATAGTAGCTTGATAACTATTGTTATAGGCAAACTCGGCAAGTGGTAGATGTTTCTCCCAATTCTTCCCAAAGTCCAGAACACAAGCCCTAAGCATATCTTCCAGAATCTGAATAGTCCGCTCAGATTGACCGTCGGTCTGTGGATGATACGCGGTACTGAAGTTCAACTGAGTACCCAAAGTCTCCTGAAGTTTCTCCCACAAACGAGAAGTAAATCGAGGATCTCGATCAGAGACAATACTAGATGGAATACCGTGAAGTCTAACAATCTGATCCAGATAGAGGTCCGTCAACTTTGTAACCTCATCTCCTAACCTCATTGCAATAAAATGAGCTGTCTTCGTCAAACGATCCACAACAACCCAAACTGCATCATTACCCCTCGGTGATCTAGGCAACCCTGTGACGAAGTCCATCGTAATATGCTCCCATTTCCACTCTGGTATAGCCAACGGCTGAAGCAAACCTGCTGGTCGTTGATGCTCGGCTTTCACTCTCTGACAAGTTAAACATCTAGATACAAACTGAGCAACCTCCCTTTTCATGTTGTTCCACCAGTAATGCTGTTTCAAATCCCGATACATCTTGGTTCCACCGGGATGAATAGTATATTTAGAATTATGAGCTTCCTCCAGAATACCTCGTCTCAAGCCCGGTTCATCGGGAACACAAACCCTGTTCCGAAACCGAAGAATACCATCCTCATGCACTTTAAAGTCAGACTGATCATCCGAAATCTGATCCTTGATCTTCTGAAGGTTAACATCAAGCTGCTGAGCTTCCCTGATCTGAGACAACAATAAAGGCTGAATACGGAGATGTGAACACATCACGCCAACCTGAGTCAACTCTGGTCTCCAATAACTAAACTCCTCAAGACCTTCCCACTTCTTGACAGCCAAACAAGAAATACTAGCCTTCCGGCTGAGAGCATCTGCCACAACATTTGCCTTTCCAGGCAGATAATTGATAGAACAATTATAATCTCCAAGAAGCTCCATCCACCTCCGCTGGCGCATATTCAACTCCTTCTGTGAGAATAAATACTTTAGACTCTTATGATCAGTGAAAATCTTGAACTTACTGCCCCACAGATAATGACGCCACTTTTTCATTGCGAAGACAACTGCTGCCAACTCAAGATCATGAGTCGGATAATTCACCTCGTAAGGCTTCAACTTCCTGGAAGCATAGGCAATAACTCGGCCATCCTGCATAAGAACACATCCCAAGCCCTCCTTGGATGCATCACTGTAAATGACCATATTATCGGTCCCCTCTGGTAGAGCAAGTACTGGAGCGGTAGTCAACCTCTTTTTCAACTCCTGAAACCCACTCTCACACTTCTCGTCCCAATTAAAGATAGTCCGTTTCTGAGTCAACTTAGATAGTGGCCCCGCAATCTTTGAGAAGTCCTTGACAAACCTATGGTAATAACCCGCCAATCCAAGAAAACTACGGACATCAGTAACACTCTCCGGCCGCTTCCAAGACATCACCGATTCAATCTTAGTGGGATCTACAGAAATACCGCTCTGTGTGATAACATGGCCAAGAAAAGATATGCGTTGCAGCCAAAATTCACATTTGCTGAACTTGGCAAACAACTGATGCTCCTGCAACTTCTCCAATACAAGCCGTAGATGTTGCTCGTGCTCCGATTCAGATTTAGAATAGACCAAGATATCATCAATAAAAATCACCACGAACTGGTCCAAGTACGGCTGAAAAACTCGATGCATAAGATCCATGAATGCTGCCGGTGCATTAGTCAAACCAAAGGGCATAACAACAAACTCATAATGCCCGTACCGAGTTCTGAAGGCAGACTTCGGAACATCCTCCGTACGAATCCGAAGCTGATAATACCCCTGCCTCAAATCAAACTTAGAGTAGACTTTGGCTCCCTGAAGTTGATCAAACAACTCATCAATCAGTGGCAAAGGATATTTATTCTTGATAGTCACCTGGTTCAAACCACGGTAATCAATACATAATCTCAAAGTACCATCCTTCTTCTTCACAAATAAAACAGGAGCTCCCCAAGGTGAAGAACTCTGCTGAATAAATCCTTTCTCCAACAACTCCTGTAACTGAGTCTTCAACTCTTTCAACTCAGCTGGTGCCATCCGGTACGCTGATTTAGAAATAGGTTGAGTACCGGGAACAAGATTAATCACAAACTCTATATCCCTCTCAGGCGGCAACCCTGGCAACTCCTCGGGAAATACATTAGGATATTCCCGGATAATAGGGACTTCCTCTAGCTGTAGCTTATCAGATGGCTTGTTGATCAAATAAGCTAGATAACCCGAACACCCCTTACTCACCAACTTAACGGCTTTAGTTGCTGAGATAACAAAACTCGTCTTAGCACCCCGGTTACCCGCTACCTCAACTACTGGCTGATCTGGCAAACGAAACAGTACTACCTTGGTTCTACAGTTTAACTGGGCATCATACTTAGAAAGCCAATCCATACCCAAGATAACATCATACCCCCGGATAGGAAATAAAATAAGGTCCGAAGGAAAATTATGCCCCTTAACATGTATTATACAATCCTTACATACTAAGCCAGTAACATACTTATCAGTCAAAGAGGTACTAATTTCAACCACATAAGGCAATCTTTCAGGTTGCATTTTAACACGTTGCACACAAGCAGGAGTAATGAAAGAATGCGTAGCACCAGAATCAATCAATACTTTAACAAGTTGATCAAATATAAGGAAGTTACCTTCCACAACTGCAGTCTCCTCAGGCATCTCCTCTAAGTCAACTGCATAAGCCCGAGCCTGAACCCGCTGCTGCTGTGGTACACTGCCCGTAGGCCTACCCTGGTAACCCTGAGTCGCTGCCCGACCCTCAGTCCTCGCATACCTAGGGCAATCCTTCGCCCTATGATCGATGCTACCACAACCCAAACATGTCCCTGCCTTTACCCTGCAGTCGGACTCTACATGCCCTGGGCGCTTGCAGTAATTACACTGCGATGATGTGGCACTAACACTGCCCCTAGAATAACCAGAAGCTGATGAAGCAGCTGATACAGCCTGCTGCTGAGGTCTCACCATGCTAGGCCTGTACTGACTCTGAGACTGCGCTGGCCTATACTGAGTCTGAACCTGATATGGCCTCTGCTGAAACTGAGGCCGATAGTAACTCTGCTGACCCTGTGGCCTATAAGAACCCTGCTGGGCTGGTGGCCTGTAGACAACCTGCTGTACTGGAGGCCTATATATAACCTGCTGGCCCTGTGGCTGATACGGCCTCTTACTAGGCTGACTGGAGACAATCTGATCCCCTTTCCTCTTCTCTAACCTAGAAGCTGCCTCAAAAGCCTCATTGAAAATATCATATCGATTCAGAGCCATCACATCCTGAATCTCGGGCCGCAACCCCAACATAAACCTGCGAGTCCTCCGCTCCTCGTCTGCCACATACTCCGGTGCATACCGGGACAATCGAGTAAATATGGCCTCATATTGAGCCACTGTAGCATCTCCCTGGACCAAGGCTAGAAACTCGGCCTCTCTCCGTTCCCTGCAAATCCTCGGGACATACTTTGCTCGGAAAGCCATCAGAAAGGTACCCCAAACATAAGGAATACCCTGTGCCGCCCAGCTAGTCCTTACCGTGCGCCACCACTCCTCTGCCTCGTCATCTAACAAATACACGGCAAAAGAGACTTTCTGCTCATCAGTATAGCCAAGTGGATCATAAATCTTCTCCAACTTGCTAATCCATGCCTCCGCCTTCCTATCATCCGGCTCCCCCTGAAATCTCGGTGGGTGATATCCTAAAAACTCCTTCAGGGTACCACGCCCGTGGTTACCACCCTGAATATTCAGAAGCTGAGCCTGCATAGCCTGATTCTGGGCAGCCTGCCCTGCTAATAAATGTGCCTGACTAGCCACTAACTCTGCAATCCGCTCCATAGCTGCTCCTAATCGGTCATCACCCCCGTCACGGCCCGGTGCCACGTTACTCGGAGTCTCATCAGCCATCTCAGGCCTACCTCTGGTTCTCGGTCGACCGGCCATTCTACTAATCAAAGAGTTAGCACAATTATAGCACGTAGACAGGTTATAAACAACTATTAACACATAAATAACAAACTCATATAAAACACATAAACAAATTGATCACATAATCACATAAGCACTTTAATCATATAATCACTTATCACTTAATCATATTAACACATATTTCACTTTTCTTTCTTTTCATACATATTCCATGCTAAGACCATTACCCACATTCCGAGAATACCCCGGCTGACAACTAACATGAGCTCTGATACCACTTAAATGTCACGCCCCAACTCGACCCCACCTAAAATCAGTCAGGACGCAACGGAATTTCGGCGACATAACGACAGTAAACAGATTTCCGAGGTTCTAAACCAACCTCATAAAACATCATACATTCCAGTAATTCCTCAATACAAACAACAACATACAACACAACCATATTATACAATAAAACATCCTCGTTATACGCCTCCGTTCCAACATGACATACAATACCTCAACTTTATCATACATTTCAAAAGTAAGTTGAGACACAACTACAACTTAACCATAGACAAAAGAAAGCCACTAAATTAACATCATTTGGATCATTCTCTTTTCAACAACTATTACAATAAGAAGCGTAAAGCATTTAAAAGTATATTAAGCTAATATACATGACGTTTAATAACATAGAATCATGGATAAGACTCAGGAACATATGACTCATCCACGAAAGGCACATTTTCCACATTCTCCTCTTCAGGAGGCACGTACCCGTAATCTTGTGAAAGTACACCTGAAAACATGCAATAATAGAGAGTGAGCTTATATACATAAGCTCAGTGAGGATCCGATAGATCTCGACAGTATTCACTACGCTCCTTGGATTTAGTCCTTTGAGCAAGTAAACACACAACAACATAAATAAAGCTATCATCACATAACTATATAACCAATCAATAAGGATACTCTATTTGGTGTAGCTCCAAACGCCATCACGATCTCAACCGTTCTTCTTATAACTCCCCATTACTCACGCACCCGAGGTACCTCACTAGCCCCTCCCTCCATGACACCTCCGTCATGCGAGCTGGGGGTAGCCTATGGCAGTCATGCCGTTATCAACCCGACAGCCCGACGCTGCCCGAGAGGTGGCACACACATACCAAGACTCCATAAACATCATTCATCAATCAATCATCAATCAATCAATCAATTGGGAGATCAGCAACAAGAGTGCCCGATTCCCGCATTCAATAATAATCAATCAATAACATCAATATAACATCAATATTAAATTAAACAACAAACAACGTAGTTAGATGACAAAGTAGGCCATCTAACCGGACATGCATAATATACTTAATTAAACTTTAAATTACTCATCAACAACTCACCATTCATCACTCGAACACTACCCAACCATCTAAGGCATCGTTCAAGAAATTAAAGAATGACAACCTAAACTTCTAAAATTCATAACTTACAATCTACTAATCCAAACATTGCCAAATCAGTTCCTATCACACACCCATTCAACCTACTACATTAGCCCTCTCGGAAATCCACCATAACACCTCCAAATCATGCCCGATAACCCTAAAATCCTAAGATGTCATGGCTGGATTTTCCGGATTTTCACACGAACAATGTAATCGAAAATTCGGCATTACAACAGCGCTAACACGTAATTATCAAGTATTTAGAAATCGACGGCAATCGATTTCGATCAACACAACTCAATTAAATCAACTTTGAACATTTTATTCAAAATTAAATACCCGGAAAATAAAAATTATGCTACATCCGACAGAAATTCGTAGTATTAGTATATAATGATCCCTAGCATGCAAGGAGCAATAATCTAACATCAGATTTCAATTCTAACGGTTCAATCTTCATTTATACGCAAAAACACAAAAATGACATTTTGAGATCTAGAATTTTTCTCTCACCTTAGATGCGATATAAGCCTAGGAATGCGTGCTATGCGTGCCCAACAAGCAGAATCCAAGTCGGTGCGAAGTTTCACGGACAAAAACTAGGTTTTTCTTTGAAAAATTGGATTGAAAGCTTGAGTTTTTCTCTTCTCTTTTCTCCCTCTTTTCTCTCGGCCTTGTGTGTGTGTGTGATGGTGTTTTTGTGTTGTGTGAGTGTGTGTTGAGGACATTAGCTTATAAGGTCAAATAATTAATTAAAGTCAAAGTTAATTTAAATTAGTATTTTTGTGTTTTAATGACTTTAATTGCATTTTAGTGCTCACCAAGTTAAAAATAATTATGCCACCCCCAAGTTATCTCAAGTGGATTATTTTTAGGTGACAAGAAGTTTTACAATCCAACAATTTCACCCGAGTCGGCTTAAAACTCGATTTTTGCAAAAGTCGGTGTAAAAACCCTAATAAATTCTTAAGCCGATTTTAAAATCGTTTTCATCAAACACAGGTCTATTAAAGTCCGTGGACTAGGTCTAGAAGGGTTAAAAAGACCAGTTTCAAAATTATAGCGGACGTGTTTCGAAAACACTATTCACTGAAAATCGACGATAAAATTTCTGACTCCGTTTTTGATGAAAATTTCATGAATGCACATTTAGCACGTATTAGGAGTATTGAAATCAAAATTATAACTTTCTAGGTCCTATAGCACATAAACAGATCATATGCACGAAAAACGAGGTAAAGCACGTAAAACGAGATAAGCAGGAAAAGTGGGGTTTCACACATCCTCCACGTGAAGGGAAGTTGTCTTGCCCAAGGTGCCGTGGGATTCGATAATAGAAATTTGGTGGATAAAGTATCTTGGCATAGCAAAACGGGGCAAAAAAAATTAAAAGGGTGGTGCAACACGAGGACTTCCCAAGGGGTCACCTATCGTTGTACTACTCTCGCCCAAGCATGCTTATTTTCAGAGTTCTGATGGGATCCGATGCATTAGTGCTGGTACAATCGTACCCTTCATGTTGATGACGTAAAGCTGTAAGGCCCGATCTCGAATTGCGTGCGATACCTTGATTCGTGTGCCTTAATCTTGAACTACGTACCTTAATCTAGGTTTAAGTGTCGTGTCTTGAATTACGTGCATTCATTTAGGGTTGCGTGCATTTACTTGGAAAGCGTGCATCTATTTCGTAGTTCGTGCCTTACCTCGTAGTGAGTGCGCTTGACCTAGGAAAGCGTGTCCGCACGCTAATCAATAAAGAATCTTATACAAAGCACTAGACTATTAAATATTCCTACAACTCCACTAACTAATATTTTAATCCTAAGTCAATGCACTAAAAGACAAAACACTAAACACTCAACATTCTTTATTCTTTTTTGCAAAATTCATGCACCTTAAATACCACAATCAACCTACAATAAAATAAACCTTGAGACAAAACAAAAAAAATCAGAATTGAACAACAAGATGGCCGGCCATACCTATGTGCTTGAGCAAATATTTGAACAAACTAATTAATTCATGCATGCTTAGACACCATCTTACACAATGTCATAACTTTTTTTGCACCAATGAACCTTTTGCTAAACACCAAGATTAAACATCTTGGCCTCTTCACCTTATGTCTCCTCACAATTCAAAATTGCTCAAAGAACAAAACTATTTTCATCCTTGCAAAGCCTATAGCCGACACACTCACACAACTCTTCAACATCAAAAATTTTGCTCTCAAGCTCTCTCACTCTCTCTCTCTCTCTCTCTCGGCCATGGCTGCTTCATGAACCTCCATAGCTCAAGCTCACATTCTAAGACTCACCTAGGCTCTCAAGGACTCTAAGGAACTTGACCATTGCAAGCCACAAGCAAGACATCTCCCACAAAGCTCACAAATCTCTCTATCTCGGCCATAGGTATGTTTTGATAGTTTTGTTTCATCTCTTTTTGTTCTAATCACATGCACACACTAAGAAGATGCTAACTAAGCTAGGAATTAAAGAACAACAAGCCATCTCTCGGCCAAGCAAGGAAAGAAGACCCCTTTTCTGCATTTTCAAGAGCTTTGGTGCATCTTTAACCATCAATAGGCTAAGGTGAGGGTTAAACTCTTTTAAATGCTTTCAAAGCTTACATGCATATGGCTATATTTACCTCTGTAGTTGATGTAAATATGTGTATATGAGCTTATCTTCTCATGCATGGCTTGATTTTGGCTAGAAACTTAGAGATATGCAAACTCGTTTTTCTGGCAGATTACTAACTTTGTGGAACGAAGTATTTTTTACCTAGTAAACGTTGATAAAAATGTATGAAAATTGGTAGGTGGCTAAATTTCGCAGTTATGGACATTTTTTTCAGAAATAGGATAAGGTTAAATCTGACTCTAAGACCCTAAAAAATGGAAAACATCGTAATGTGTCTAAAATTGGACAGTTTTGCATAGTCTCACGGTTTTGGCCATAGCTCCTAAGTCCGAACTCCAAATGCAATGAGGTTTGTTCCTAGATTTAAATCACTCATTGATATTCAATTTGAAATTTGGTTTACTAAAATTGCAGATTATTTGCTTGTCTAATCGAATGTGGGAAAACAAACCATTATTGTGAGGTTTTTATTTTATGATATGCTTAGAATCATGTTGAGACCTTGCTTGAGGTATCGAATGCTTGAAATTGTGGCACTTAGATGTTGTATGGACTATTGTGGTTGGTTGAGGTTTTTTAATTTGATTGATGTTTGGCTTGGGATCATTAATTGATGAATGATTTGCTTAATCGCATATTTAAGCATGGAATTGAGGTCCTAACGCTTATGACTATTTGATAAGAAATGATCTTATGGTTAAATGTGTTAAATTATGTGATTAATAGGCTGCCCGTAATTGTCCTTGTAGCTCTAAATGTGATTTCTGATGATTACATGTTGATAGGTAAACTTTTCTTGTACCCGGTCTCATGTAAACGTCGTTACATGCTTGTGTGATCTTAATACTTGACACGTGAACCCCGAAATGAGTTATATGACTTGATTTATATGTGTTACTTGGCTGCCCATTTAATGTTCGTATAACTCTAGGTGTTCTACAAAGTGAAATGTCATGTCAAGCATGCCTCGTTCGTTTACTTGGCAATATATGATTTTATAATTGCTCGTAGGCAACCTACTTTGTTGACCTCCTAATGTGAAATGTTAAATGGCATAAATGTGCATTGCATACAAGGTTGCAACCTTTCATTCTAGAATGGTAGCATTTCATGAACGCCAGGCGGCATCGGGCTTGTCGGTGCTACCGTGACTACCATGGTCCAATTCTCTATCTTGCTTGGGGGCTAGACTTCCTCGGAGAGTTGGGTCATAGGTTTGGTGTACATCTGGAGTATACACATTTTGAGTGATAAGTGGATGATTGATGCCGACTACAACAACTGTTATCAGAAATACACTTGAGAGCAAAAGCTCACCATATCCTTTTCACTATGTGTTTAAGTACTCTCGCTTGGTTCCTAGAGGTCCTCGGGAAGGAAAGATGAGTAAATGTGTTTATTTACATTTATATTATGTTATAAATTTGTGTTATATGTCATGCTTTTAAAAAGGGTTTTTCATAAGCTTAACCAGAAATGAGTTTCAAAACGTATTTCTCGTTCCCCCTCGCTAAATTCATAAGGACTCACCCACTTTTATCATCGCAGGTGAAGAGGATCAGGAATAGGTACCCGAGGATAACGTGCCTGTTGATGACTCCTTGGAGTGATTACCTGCCTTACGTGCCTTGCTTGACTGTGGCTATTTTGTGAACGATGTGTTTGTTTTGAAGACTATTTCTTATGTCAAGCATGCCTCGTTCGTTTACTTGGCAATATGTGATTTTATAATTGCTCGGAGGCAACCTACTTTGTTGTCCTACTAATGTGATATGTTAAATGTTATAATTGTGCCTTGCATACAAGGTTGTAACCTTTCATTCTGGCATTGTAGCATTTCACGCACGCCAGGCGGTATCGGCCTTGTTGGTGCTACCGTGACTACCATGGTCCAATTCCCTCTCTCGCTTGGGTGCTAGACTTCCTTGGAGAGTTGGGTCGTAGGTTTGGTGTACATCCGGAGTACACCTGTTGGAGTGATAAGTGGATGATTGAAGCCAGCTGCAACAACTGTTATCAGAAATAAACTTGAGAGCAAAAGCTCACCATATCCTTTTCACTATGTGTTTAAGTACTCTCGCTTGGTTCCTAGAGGACCTCGGGAAGGAAAAATGAGTAAATGTGTTTATTTACATTTATATTATGTTATAAACTTGTGTTATATGCCATGCTTTCAAAAAGGATTTTTCTTAAGTTTAACCGGAAAAGAGTTTCAAAACGTATTTCTCGTTCCCCCTCGCTGAGTTCATAAGGACTCACCCACTTTTATCATCACAGGTGAAGAAGATCAGGAATAGGTACCCGAGGATAACATGCCTGTTGATGACTCCTTGGAGTGATTGTTTGCCATACGTGCCTTGCTTGACTATGGCTATTTTGTGAATGATGTGTTTGTTTTGAAGACTATTTCTTATGTCAAGCATGCCTCGTTCGTTTACTTGGCAATATGTGATTTTATAATTGCTCGGAGGCAACCTACTTTGTTGTCCTATTAATGTGATATGTTAAATGTTATAATTGTGCCTTGCATACAAGGTTGTAACCTTTCATTCTGGCATAGTAGCATTTCACGCACGCCAGGCGGCATCGGGCTTGTCGGTGCTACCGTGACTACCATGGTCCAATTCCCTCTCTCGCTTGGGGTCTAGACTTCCTTGGAGAATTGGGTCGTAGGTTTGGTGTACATCTGGAGTACACCCGTTGGAGTAATAAGTGGATGATTGAAGCCGGCCGCAACAACTGTTATCAGAAATAAAATTGAGAGCAAAAGCTCAATGTATCCTTTTCACTTAGTGTTTAAGTACTCTCACTTGGTTCCTAGTGGACCTCGGGGAAGAAAGACGGGTAAATGTGTTCATTTACATTTATATTATGTTATAAACTTACTTGTGTTATATGACATGCTTTCAAAAAGGGTTTTTCATAAGTTTAACTGGAAAAGAATTTCAAAATGTATTTCTCGTTCCCCCTCGCTGAGTTCATAAGGACTCACCCATTTTTATCATCACAAGTGAAGAAGATTAGGAATAGGTACCCGAGGATAACGTGCCAGTTGATGACTCCTTGGAGTGATTACCTGCCTTACGTGCCTTGCTTGACTGTGGCTATTTTGTGAACGATGTGTTTGTTTTGAAGACTATTTCTTATGTTGTTTGTTGTTGTTGTAAATGACCCCCCCTCCCCCTCCCCTCCCCCCCCCCCCCTCGTTGTAATTTGAGGTCTAATTTTGGCTTGTACTGACTATGATTCGACGGTACACTATCTTGTGGGTTGTTGTTACTGTTTTGATTTAGTAACTATCGTAAGCAACCCAATCACTATGTCAAGAATCAAATGATGTAACTTTATCTAATTTCACCTAGGTGCTCAATCATAAGCTAAAGATCAACAGGTACTTGCGCCATAGGAATTAACAAGTAAACGGGATATGGTCATCGTGCTAGGCTTATTAATCAAACAAGACTTTCGAGATAAACTAGCAAGTACATTTGTTGATGACCAAATAGGAGTCCTTAATGAAATTGGATTAATGATTGGTATCATTGAGGCGTTTAGAAATTAGGTCAAATTAATGTCCTAAATACAGCCGTTATGCTGCCGATTTTTCGAAAAATCTTTTGGAGTTCTAGGCTAACGTTAAGTGTTAAATCTTAACAAGTGATTAAGTATGTGAAATGGTATAAATGATTAGATCACACTCTAGTCTAACCTCTATAGGTCGGGTTGGGGCATGACAAAAGCCCTTATGTGCTGACGGTTTACAGTCTCAGTCTAGAGAAACAGCCCATTCAAAAGGCCCAATGGGCTTATCGATAATCCATCTGCTTCAACAACTCAGCATCCTCCCAAGATGTGATATCAGCACATTGTAGGGCCCTTAATGTCCCACGAGTTAGGTTTTCGTCCTTTTAGCGACTCACGACGAAGGATCCGAGATGAAAAAATCTCGTAAAAAGAAGAAAAGTGGCTCGAAATTGATGAAAACCTTCATTTTTGGGCTACGAAAATAGGCGCAGCTATGCAGGCTTGCTACCCTTATCGTAGAGCTCTCGGAGAGCTTTCCAACGATATGCTGAGCGCTACATAACTCCTTACAGATCAAAAGTTATGGCACCAGAGCAACGGAGACCTGGTCGTAGGCCCCACGCCCTCGATTTGGGAGCTTAGTCTCTACGCGAAGCGAAGTTGTCTTGCCCAAGGCGACATGGGACTCGATAATAGAAATGTGATGGATAAAGCATCTTGGCAAGCCAAAACGGGGCAACAAAAATGAAAAGAGGGGTGCAACACGAGGACTTCCCAAGGGGTCGCCCATCCTAGTACTACTCTCACCCAAGCACGCTTAATTTCGAAGTTTGGATAGGATCTGGTGCATTAGTGCTAGTATAATCGCAGCCATCATGTTGAGGGCACAAAGCCCTTATATGCTGACGGTTCACAGTCCCAGCCTAGAGAGACGGCCCATTCAAAAGGCCCAATGGGCTTATCGACAACCCATCTTCTTCAACAACGCAGTATCCTCCTAAGATGTGATATCGACGGGTTGTAGGGCCATCTAATGTCCCGCGAGTTAGGTTGGCGTCCTATTGACGGCTCATGACGGACGATCCGGGATGAAAAAAATAGCAAAAAGAAGAAAAGTGACCTGAAACTGATGGAAACGTTCATTTTTGGGATTCAAAAATAGGAGCAGTCGAGCAAGCTTGCTGCCCCCATCGTAGAGCTCTCGGAGAGCTTTCCAACAGTATGCTGTACGTCACATAACTCCTTACGGATCAAAAGTTATGGGCACTAGAGCGACGGAGACCTGGTCCCAAGCCCCACGCCCTCAGTTTGCAGGCCCAGCCTCTACGCGAAGCGAAGTTGTCTTGCCCAAGATGTCATGCGACTCAATAATAGAAATGTTACGGATAAAACATCTTGGCAAGGCAAAACAGGGCAAAAAAAAATGAAAAAGGGGGGGGGGGGGGTGAAACTCGAGGACTTCTTAGGGGGTCATCCATCCTAGTACTACTCTCGCCCAAGCACGCTTAACTTCAGAGTTCTGATGGGATCCGGTGCATTAGTGCTGGTATGATCGCACCCATCATGTTGAGGGCGTAAAGCCCTTATGTGTTGACGGTTCACAATCCCAGCCCAGAGAGACGGCCCATTCAAAAGGCCCAATGGGCTTATCAATAACACATCTGCTTCAACAATGTAGCATCCTCCCAAGACGTGATATCGACGTGTTGTAGGGCCCTCTAATGTCCAGTGAGTTAGGTTGTTGTCCTTTTCGCGGCTCACGACAGACGATCCGGGATGAAAAAACATTGCAAAAAGAAGAAAAGTGGCCCGAAACTGATGGAAACGTTCATTTTTGGGCTCCATAAACAAGTGCAGTCAAGCAGGCTTGCTACCGTCGTCGTAGAGCTCTTGGAGAGCTTTCCAACGGTATGATGTACGCCACATAACTCCTTATGAATCAAAAGTTATGGGCACTAGAGCGACGGAGACCAGGCTCCAGGCCCCACACCCTCGGTTTGCAGGCCCAGCCTCTACGCGAAGCGAAGTTGTCTTGCCCAAGATGCCGTGGGACTCGATAATAGAAATGTTATGGATAAAGCATCTTGGCAAGGCAAAACGGGGCAAAAAAAATGAAAAGGGGGGTGAAACACGAGGACATCCCGGGGGGTCATCCATCCTAGTACTACTCTCGCCCAAGCACGCTTAACTTCAGAGTTCTGATGGGATCCGGTGCATTAGTGCTGGTATGATCGCACCCATCATGTTGAGGGCGTAAAGCCCTTATGTGTTGACAGTTCATAGTCCCAGCCCAGTGAGACAGCCTACTCAAAAGGCCCAATAGGCTTATCGACAACCCATCTGCTTCAACTATGTACCATCCTCCCAAGACATGACATCGACGCATTATAGGGCCCTCTAATGTCCTGCGAGTTAGGTTGTCGTCCTTTTCGCGGCTCACAACGAATAATCTGAGATGAAAAAACATCGAAAAAAGAAGAAAAGTGGTTCAAAACTAATGAAAACATTCATTTTTTTGCTTGGAAAATAGGCACAACCGAGCAAGCTTGCTGCCTCCATCATAGAGCTCTTAGAGAACTTTCCAACGGTATGCTGTACGCTGCATAACTACTTACGAATCAAAAGTTATGGGCACCGCAGTCACGGAGACCTGGTCCCAGGCCCCACGCCCTCGGTTTGCAGGCCCAACCTCTACGTGAAGTGAAGTTGTCTTGCCAAAGATGCCGTGGGACTCGATAATAGAAATATGATGGATGAAGCATGTTGGCAAGGCAAAACGGGGCAAAAAAAATGAAAAGGGGGTGCAACACGAGGATTTCCCAAGGGGTCACCCATCCTAGTACTAATCTCGCTTAAGCATGCTTAACTTCGGAGTTCTGATGGGATCCAGTACATTAGTGCTAGTATGATCTTACCCGTTATGTTGAGGGCGCAAAGCCCTTATGTGCTGACGGTTGACAGTCCCAGCCCAAAGAGACGGCCTATTCAAAAGGCCCAATGGGCTTATCGACAACCCATCTGCTTCAACAACGCAGCATCCTCCCAAGACGTGATATCGACGCATTGTAGGGTCCTTTAATGTCCCGCGAGTTAGGTTGTCATCTTTTTCGCGGCTCACAACGGTCGATCCGGGATGAAAAAAACATCGCAAAAAGAAGAAAAGTGGACCAAAATTGAAGAAAATGTTCATTTTTGTTCTCCAGAAATAGGCGTAGCCAAGCAAGCTTGCTTCCCCCGTCGTAGAGTTCTCGGAGAGCTTTTCAACGGTATGCTGTTTGCGACATAACTCCTTACGGATCAAAAGTTATGGGCACCGGAGCGACGGAGACTTGGTCCCAGGCCCCACGCCCACGGTTTGCGGGTGCAGCCTCTACACGAATCGAAGTTGTCTTGCCTAAGATGACGTGGGCTCGATAATAGAAATGTGATGGACAAAGCATATTGGCAAGGCAAAACGGGGCAAAAAAAATGAAAAGGGGGGTACAACACGAGGACTTCCTAGGGGGTCACCCATCCTAGTACTACTCTCGCCCAAGAACGCTTAACTTTGGAGTTCTAATGTGATCCGGGGAATTAGTGCTGGTATGATCACACCCGTCATGTTGAGGGCATAAAGCCCTTATATACTGACGGTTCACAGTCCTAACCTAGAGAGACAGCCCATTCAAAAGGCCCAATGGGCTTATCGACAACCCTTCTGCTTCAACAACACAGCATCCTCCAAAGTTGTGATATCGACGCATTGTAGGGCATTCTATTGTCCCGCGACTTAGGTTGTCGTCCATTTTGCGGCTCACGAAGAAGGATCCGAGACGAAATAACATTGCAAGAAGAAGAAAAGTGGCTAGAAACTGATGAAAACGTTCATTTTTGAGATGTAAAAATAGGTACAGCTGAGCAAGCTTGCTACGCCCGTCGTAGAGCTCCCAGATAGCTTTCCAACGGTATGCTGTGCGCAGTATAACTCCTTACAGATCAAAAGTTATGGGCACTGGAGCGATGAAACCTGGTCCCAGGCCCCACGCCCTCGGTTTGCGGGCCCAGCCTCTACGCAAAGCGAAGTTGTGTTGCCCAAGATGCCGTGGAACTCGATAATAGAAATTTGACTGACAAAGCATCTTGGCAAGGCAAAACAAGGAAAAAAATGGAAAAAGTGGTGCAACACGAGGACTCCCAAGGGGTTACCCATCCAAGTACTACTTTCGCCCAAGCACGCTTAACTTCAGAGTTCTGATAGGATCCGGTGCATTAGTGCTAGTACAATCGCACCCGTCAAGTTGAGGGCGCAAAGCCCTTATGTGCTGACGGTTCACAGTCCCGACCCAGAGAGACGGCCCATTCAAAAGGCCTAATGGGCTTATCGACAACTCATTTGCTTCAACAACGCAGCATCTATGAGGCCTGGCCCCGAATAATGTGTCCTACCTCGATTTGCGTGCCTTAGACCTAGAATTATATGACCGACCTTGGATTACGTGCCCTGTGTTGGTTTTTGTGCATGCCTCGTCATACGTGTCTTGACCTAGATATATGTGCCCTAATCCTCGATTTACGTGCATTACCTCGATTCGTGTGTCCTAACCCTGAACTGTGTGCCTTAACCTAGGTTTAAGAGTTGTACATTGAATTACGTGCCTTGCATTAGTTTACATGCATTCACCTAGGGTTGCGTGTATTTACTTTGAAATCCATGCATCTGTCTTGAAGTGCGTGCCTTACCTCGTAATACGTGCCCTAGACTTTGGAATGTGTGCCTGCACGCTAATCAATAAAGATTCCTACACAAAGTACTAGATAATAAAATAATCCTACACAATCCACTAACCAATATTAAATTCCCTAATTCAAATCCTACAAACTCCATTAACTATAAAATAACAATAAACTATTCCTAAACATTCCACTAACAATATTTTTATCCTAATTCAAACTCACTACAAGACAAAATCCTATCATCACCCAAACCATCCCCAATATAATATACCTAACCACATTTTCCTACAAAATCCACTAACTATTAAATATTATACTATAATCCCAATTCAACCCACTAGAAGACAACAACCCAACATTCTCTAACACACAAAATTTTAAATTAAACTCACACAAGACACAATGCATAAAAAAATTCTTATGCACCCTACCTCAAGACCCCTTTCTAGACCAAATCACTGTAGCATGCTAACAATTCAAAATAATGCTCAAAAGATGACACAAAAATCAGTTTTTACAAGCTCAAGGCCAACACACACACACAAAAGCATCATTTCTCTCTCAAACTCTCTCTTTCCTCTCATTCTCTCTCCTTCCCTCTCATTTTCGACCATGGCTGCTCTTTGAGCTCCCAAGATTCCAAACAACTCTCAGGGATAGTCTAAGACTCTCCCAAGCTCAGCCATAGCAAGCACAAGCAAGCAAGAAGCAAGAAAATCTCACACGGGCTCTCAAACCTCTCATTTTCGGCCCTAGGTAAGTTTTGATAGTTTTCTTCCTTTTATTTTTGTTCTAAACGCATGCACACCTCCTACATAAGCTAACTAAGCTAGGATTTAAGGGAAATCAAGATACCTCTTGCCTAAAGCAAGGAAAAAGGTCTA
Organism: Ehretia macrophylla; assembly: GCA_037974665.1. Classification (NCBI taxonomy): domain Eukaryota; kingdom Viridiplantae; phylum Streptophyta; class Magnoliopsida; order Boraginales; family Ehretiaceae; genus Ehretia; species Ehretia macrophylla. The sequence continues at coordinate 50,253,407 of CM075777.1, read as the reverse complement.
ATTGTGCGATTCAAAGAGCGTTTGTGCATCTTCATCTATCGATTTGCTAAGGTGAGGGTTAAACTCTTTTAAAAGATTTCAAAACTCACATGCATGCTCTCATATGGCTGTTTTTACATCTTTAGTTATTGTATATGTGTATATGAGCCAATCTACTCATGCATGGCTTGATAATGGCTAGAAACTTGAAGATATGTAAACACGTTTTTGCTGGCAGATTACTGACCTTGTAGAACGAAGTATTTTTGACCCAGTAAACGTTGATAAAAATGCATGAAAATTGGTAGGTCACTAGATTTTTCAGTTCTGAACATTTTTTTGCAGAAATAGGATAAGGCTAATTTTGAGTTTAAAGACCTCAAAAGTAGCAAATATCGAAATGTGTACGAATCTGAACAGTTTTGTGTGGTCTCACGATTTTGGCCATAACTCCTAAATCCGAACTCCAAATGCAGCGAGGTTTGTTTCTAGATTTAAATCACTCATTAAGATTCAATATGAAATTTGGTTCACTGAATTTGGAGATTATTTTCTTGGCTAAATGAATGTGGAAAGACAGACCATTACAGTAGGGTTTTTGGCTTGGTAATATGCTTTGAATCATGTTAAAACATTACTTGTGGTCTTGAATGCTTGGAATTGTGGCAATTAGTAGTTGTGTGAGCTGTTTTGGATGGTTGAGGATGCTTAATTAATTGATGCATGGCTTGGGGTTAATTACATGACGAATTGTAGCTTAATCACATGTGTAAGCACGAACCGAGGACCTATTGCTTATGAAAACTTGCTAAGTAATGATCCTATGGTTAAATGTGTTCAATTGAGCATTTAGTAGGCTGTCCAATAATTTCTAAGTATGCTTGAAATGTTTTAAGTGTTTCTTGTGGTCCTTGGCAAACAAAATCAACACCCGATCATGTTCATTGTAAACCCTAAGGGCCACGGAGGTTCCCAAGTTCTAAACTACTCATGTGTATCTTATAATTGATGTTGAGAAATGTTAATGGACTTCCCAGAATTGTCTTTATAGCCCTAAGCATGATTATTGATGATTGCATGTTGATAAGTTAACTATTCTTGCACCCGGTCTTGGATAAATTCTCGCAGCATGCTCGTGTGATCCTAATACTTGGTATGTGAACTAAATTGGGTAAAATGACTTGTTAGCAAGATGTTACTTGGCTTCCCGTTAAATGTTCATATGCCTCTTAGTGTTTTACAAAGTGAATATACATGTCAAACATGCCTTGTATGTTTACTTATCGATATGTGATCTTATAATTACTCAGAGGCAACCTACTTTGTTGACCTCCTAATGTGAATTGTTAAACTATATTCAATGGCTTATTTGAACATGATTACTTGGTTGCCCATGAAAGTTTAATTGTTTTCAAATGGATATATGAAATGATTATATGTTCTTACAATGCCTTATATGCCAATATGTCAAAATGTAATCATATACTTGCTCGGAGGCAACCTACTTTGTTGACCTCCTAATGTGGAATGTTAAATGGCATACATGGGCATTGCATACAAGGTTGCAACCTCTCATTGTGGCATGGTAGCATTTCACGAATGCCGGGCGGCATAGGGCTAGCCGGTGCTCCCGTGACTACCATGGTCTAATTCCCTCTCTCACTTGGTATTCCACCCTTGGAGAGTTGGGTTGTAGGATTTTGGGGTACATCCGGAGTATACCCATTTGGAGTGATAAGTGGATGATTGAAGTCGGCCGCAACAATTGTTAGCAAAATCAACTTGAAAGCAAAAGCGCAATGTATCCCTTGAACGGCATGAACTAAGTGTTATACGGGGAAAAGTACTACACCTGAAAGTGGTAGGAGCTACCTCTTGAGCCCGTAGGAGCCACCTCTAGAGTCCTGTACATATCAAAACGTATCCTTTTTACTACGTGTTTAAGTACTCTCGCTTGGTTCCTAGAGGACCTCAGGGAGGAAAGACGGGTAAATGTATTCATTTATATTTATGTTATGTTATGAACTTGCTTATTTCATATGACATGTTTTCAAAAGGGTTTTTCATAAGAGTAGTCGAAAAAGAGTTTTTAAAATGTTATCTCTTGTTCCCCCTCGCTAAGTTCATAAGGACTCACCCTCTTTTATCATCACAGGTGAAAAAGATTTGGAATAGGTACCCGAGGAAAATGTGTCTGTTGATGATTCCTTGGAGTGATTACGTGCTTTATGTGCCTTGCTTGACAGTGGCTGTTTTGTGAATGTTGTGTTTGTTTTGAAGACTACTTATTTTGTTAATGTAAATGACCCTATTGTAATTTGGGTCTAATTTTGGCTTGTACTTATTATAATTGGACAAAAACTCTATTTGGTCATTTTACTATCACTATTTTAATTTAGTAACTATCATAGGCAACTGAAGCATTATGTGAAGGATCAAATAAAATGAATCTATCTAATCTTACCCAAGTACTTACTCATAGGCTAAAGGATAACAGGTACTCGCATAAAAGGGATTGAAAAATAAACGGAACATAGTTATCATGTTAGGCTTTTTAATCAAATAAGACTTCCGAGTTAGATCAATAGGCATATCGGTTGATGATAAATAGGGGTCTCAGTTGAAATCGAATCAATGATTGAAAGTTTTTGAGGCGTTTTAGAAAATAGGTCAAACCAAAGGTCTTAAATACAACCGTTATGATGTCAGTTTTTCGGAAAAAACTTTTGGAGTTCTCGGCCAACGTTAAGCATTAAATCATAGTCAAACGGTTAAGGACATAAAATAACAATGATGATTCAGGTCACACCCTAGTCTAGCCTCTATAGGTCGGGTTGGGGGCGTGACAGCATCCTTCCAAGATGTGATATTGATACATTGTAGGGCCCTCTAATGTCCCGTGAGTTAAGTTGTCATCCTTTTCGCTGCTCACGAGGTCGATCCGGGATGAAAAAACATCGTAAAAAGAAGAAACATGGCCCAAAATTGATGAAAATGTTCATTTTGTGCTCCAAAAATAGGCACAGCCGAGCAGGCTTGTCGTCATCATTGTAGAACTCTCGGAGAGCTTTCCAACGGTATGCTGTACACCACATAACTCCTTATGAATAAAAAGTTATGGACACCGGAGCGGCGGAGACTTGGTCCCAGGCCCCACACCCTCGGTTTACGGGCCCAGCCTCTATGCGAAGCGAAGTTGTCTTGCCCAAAATACTGTGGGACTCAAGAATAAAAATGTGATGGATAAAGCATCTTGGCAAGGCTAAACGGGGAACAAAATGAAAAGGGGGTGCAACACGAGGACTTCCCAGGGGTTCACCCATCCTAGTACTATTCTCACCCAAGCACGCTTAACTTCGGATTTCTGATGGGATCCGGTGCATTAGTGCTGGTATGATCGCATCTGTCATGTTGAGGGTGCAAAGCCCTTATGTACTGACAGTTTACAGTCCCAGCCCAGAAAGACGGCCTACTCAAAAGCCCCAATGGGCTTATCGACAACCCTCTGCTTCAATAACACAGCATCCTCCCAAGTCGTGATATCGTTCTATTGTTGGGCCCTCTAACATCCCGCGAGTTAAGTTGTTGTCCATTTTACGGCTCACGAAGAAGTATCCGGGATGAAAAAATATCGCAAAAAGAAGAATAGTGGCCCGAAATTGATGAAAATGTTAATTTTTTAGCTGTGAAAATAGGCGTAGCCGAGAAGGCTTGCTACTCCCGTCATAGAGCTCCTGGAGAGCTTTCCAACGATGTGTTATGCACTATATAACTTCTTACGGATCAAAAGTTATGAGCACCGGAGCAACGGAGACTTGGTCCCAAGCCCCACGCCCTCGGTTTGTGGGCCCAACTACGTGAAGAGAAGTTGTCTTGCCCAAGATGCCGTGGGACTCGATATTAGAAATGTGATGGATAAAGCATCTTGGCATGGCAAAACGGGGCAAAAAAAATTAAAAGGGGGTTGCAACACGAGGACTTCCCAGGGGGTCACCTATCGTAGTACTACTCTCATCCAAGCACGCTTAACTTCGGAGTTCTGATGGGATCCAGTGCATTAGTGCTGGAATGTTCGCACCTTTCATGTTGAGGGCACAAAGCTCTTATGTACTGATGGTTCACAGTCCCAGCCCAAAGAGACGGCCTATTTAAAAGGCCCAATGGGCTTATCGACAAACCATCTGCTTCAACAACTCAGCATCCTCCCAAGACGTGATATTCACACATTGTAGGGCCCTTAATGCCCCATGAGTTAGGTTGTCGTCCTTTTAGGGACTCACGACGAAGGATCCGGGACGAAAAAATATCGCAAAAAGAAGAAAAGTGGCCCAAAACTGATGAAACTTTAATTTTTGGGCTGCAAAAATAGGCGTAGCTGAGCAGACTTGCTGCCCCTGTCGTAGAGCTTCCGGAGAGCTTTCCAACGGTATGTTGTGCGCCGCATAACCCCTTACGGATCACAAGTTATGGGCACTGGAGCAACGGAGACCTCGTCATAGGCCCCACGCCCTCGGTTTGCGGGCCCAGCCTCTATGCGAATCTAAGTTGTCTTGCCCAAGATGCTGTGGGACTCGATAATAGAAATTCGACTGATAAAGCATCTTGGCAAGGAAAAACGGGGCAAAAAAAAATCAAAAAGGGGGTGCAACACGAGGACTTCCTCAGGGGTCACCCATCCTAGTACTACTCTCACCCAAGCACGCTTAATTTCGGAGTTCTGATGGGATCCGGTGAATTATTGCTGGTATGATCACACCTATCATGTTGAGGGTGCAAAGCCCTTATGTACTGATGGTTCACAGTCCCAGCTCAGAGAGATGGCCCATTCAAAAGGCCCAATGGGCTTATCGACAACCCATTTGCTTCAATGACACAACATCCTCCCAAGTCATGATATCGTCGCATTGTAGGGCCCTCTAACATCCCGCGAGTTAGGTTGTTGTCCATTTTGTGGCTCACGAAGAAGGATCCGGGATGAAAAAACATCACAAAAAGAAGAATAGTAGACCGAAACTGATGAAAATGTTCATTTTTGAGCTGTGAAAATAGGCGCAGCTGAGCAGGCTTGCTACTCCCGTCGTAGAGCTCTCGGAGAGCTTTCCAACGGTATGTTGTGCACCGCATAACTCCTTACGGATCAAAAGTTATGGGCACCGGAGCGACGGAGACCTAGTCCTAGGCTCCACGCCCTCGGTTTGCGGACCCAGCCTCTATGCGAAGCGAAGTTGTCTTGCCCAAGATGCCGTGGGACTTGATAATAGAAGCGTGATGGATAAAGCATCTTGGCAAGGCAAAATGGGGCAAAAAAATAAAAAGGGGGTGCAACACAAGGACTTCCAATGGGGTCACCTATCATAGTACTACTCTCGCCCAGGCACGCTTAACTTCGGAGTTTTGATGGGATCCGGTGCATTAGTGCTGGTATGATCGCACCCGTCATGTTGAGGATGCAAAGCAATAAGGCCCGATCTCGAATTGCGTGAGATACCTTGATTCGTGTGCCCTAACCTTGAACTACGTGCCTTAACCTAGGTTTAAGAGTCGTGTCTTAAATTACGTGCATTCATTTAGGGTTGTGTGCATTTATTTGGAATGCGTGCATCTATCTCGTAGTTCGTGTCTTACCTCGTAGTGAGTGCGCTAGACCTAGAAAAGCGTGCCCGTACGCTAATCAATAAAGAATCCTACACAAAGCACTAGACTATTAAATATTCCTACAACTCCACTAACTAATATTGTAATCCTAAGTCAATGCACTAAAAGACAAAATACTAAACACTAAACATTCTTTATTCCTTTTTGCCAAATCCATGCACCTTAAATACCACAATCAACCTACAATAAAATAAACCTTAAGACAAAACAAAAAAAATCAGAATTGAACAACAAGATGGCCAGCCATACATATGTGCTTGAGCAAATATTTGAACAAAATAATTAATTCATGCATGCTTAGACACCATCTTACACAATGTCATAACTTTTCTTGCACCAATGCACCTTTTGCTAAACACCAAGCTTCAACATCTTGGCCTCTTCACCTTATGTCTCCTCACAATTCAAAATTGCTCAAAGAACAAAACTATTTTCAGCCTTGCAAAGCCTATAGCCGACACACTCACACACAACTCTTCAACATTAAAAATTTTGCTCTCAAGCTCTCTCATTCTCTCTCTCTCTCGACCATGGCTGATTCATGAACCTCCATAGCTCAAGCTCATATTCTAAGACTCACCTAGGCTCTCAAGGACTCTAAGGAACTTGACCATTGCAAACCACAAGCAAGAAATCTCTCACAAAGCTCACAAATCTCTCTATCTCGTCCATAGGTATGTTTTGATAGTTTTGTTTCATCTCTTTTTGTTCTAATCACATGCACACACTAAGAAGATGCTAACTAAGCTAGGAATTAAAGAACAACAAGCCATCTCTCGGCCAAGCAAGGAAAGAAGACCCTTTTTGTGCATTTTCAAGAGCTTTGGTGCATCTTTAACCATCAATAGGCTAAGGTGAGGGTTAAACTATTTCAAATGCTTTCAAAGCTTACATGCATATGGCTATATTTACCTCTGTATTTGATGTATATATGTGTATATGAGCTTATCTTCTCATGCATGGCTTGATTTTGGCTAGAAATTTAGAGATATGCAAACTCGTCTTTCTGGCAGATTACTAACTTTGTGGAATGAAGTATTTTTGACCTAGTAAACGTTGATAAAAATGTATGAAAACTGGTAAGTAGCTATATTTCGCAGTTATGGACATTTTTGTCAGAAATAGGATATGGTTAAATCTGACTCTAAGACCCTCAAAAATGGAAAACATCGTAATGTGTCTAAAACTGGACAGTTTTGCATAGTCTCACGGTTTTGGCCATAGCTCCTAAGTCCGAACTCCAAATGCAACGAGGTTTGTTCCTAGATTTAAATTACTCATTAAGATTCAATTTGAAATTTGGTTTACTGAAATTGGAGATTATGTTCTTGTTTAATCGAATGTGAGAAACCAGACCATTGCAGTGAGGTTTTTGTTTAGTGATATGCTTAGAATCATGTTGAGACCTTGCTTGAGGTATTGAATGCTTGGAATTGTGGCACTTAGATGTTGTATGGACTGTTGTGGTAGGTTGAGGTTGTTTAATTTGATTGATGTATGGCTTGGGATCATTAATAGATGAATGGTTTGCTTAATCGCATGTTTAAGCATGGAATTGAGGTCCTAATGCTTATGACTATTTGCTAAGAAATGATCTTATGGTTAAATGTGTTAAATTATGTGATTAATAGGCTGCCCGTAATTGTCCTTATAGCTCTAAATGTGATTTCTGATGATTACATGTTGATAGGTAAACTTTTCTTGTACCCAGTCTCATGTAAACGTCGTTACATGCTTGTATGGTCTTAATACTTGACACGTGAACCACGAAATGAGTTATATGACTTGATTTATATGTGTTACTTGGCTGCCCATTTAATGTTCGTATAACTCTAGGTGTTCTACAAAGTGAAATGTCATGTCAAGCATGCCTCGTTCGTTTACTTGGCAATATATGATTTTATAATTGCTCGGAGGGAACCTACTTTGTTGTCCTCCTAGTGTGATATGTTAAATGTTATAATTGTGCATTGCATACAAGGTTACAACCTTTCATTCTGGCTTAGTCGCGTTTCACGCACGCCAGGCGACATCGGGCTTGCCGGTGCTACCGTGACTACCATGGTCCAATTCCCACTCTCGCTTGGGGGCTAGACTTCCTTAGAGAGTTGGGTCATAGGATTTGGGGTACATCTGGAGTACGCCCATTGGAGTGATAAGTGGATGATTGAAGCCGACTGCAACAACTGTTATCAAAAATGAACTTGAGAGTAAAAGCTCACCGTATCTTTTTCACTATGTGTTTAAGTACTCTCGCTTGGTTCCTAGAGGACCTCGGGGAGGAAAGACGAGTAAATGTGTTCATTTACATTTATATTATGTTATAAACTTACTTGTGTTATATGTCATGCTTTCAAAAAGGGTTTTTCATAAGTTTAACCGAAAAAGAGTTTCAAAACGTATTTCTCGTTCCCCCTCGCTGAGTTCATAAGGACTCACCCATTTTTATCATCACAGGTGAAGAAGCTCAGGAACAGGTACCCAAGGATAACGTGCCAGTTGATGACTCCTTGGAGTGATTACCTGCCTTACGTGCCTTGCTTGACTGTGGCTATTTTGTGAACGATGTGTTTGTTTTGAAGACTATTTCTTATGTTGTTTGTTGTTGTTGTAAATGACCCCCCCCCCCCCCCCGCGTTGTAATTTGGGGTCTAATTTTGGCTTGTACTGACTATTATTAGACGGCACGCTATCTTGTGGGTTGCTGTTACTGTTTTGATTTAGTAACTATCGTAGGCAACTCAATCACTAGGTCAAGAATCAAATGATATAACTTTATCTAATTTTACCTAGGTGCTCAATCATAAGCTAAAGATCAACAGGTACTTGCGCCATAGGAATTAACAAGTAAACGGGATATGGTCATCGTGCTAGGCATATTAATCAAACAAGACTTTCGAGATAAACTAGCAGGTACATCTGTTGATGACCAAACAGGAGTCCTTAATGAAATTAGATTAATGATTGGTATCATTGAGGCGTTTAGAAATTAGGTCAAATCAAAAGGTCCTAAATACAGCTGTTATGCTGCCCATTTTTTGAAAAATCTTTTGGAGTTCTAGGCTAGCGTTAAGTGTTAAATCTTAACAAGTGATTAAGTATGTGAAATGGTATAAATGATTAGATCACACTCTAGTCTAACCTCTATAGGTCGGGTTGGGGCTTGACAAAAGCCCTTATGTGCTGACGGTTTACAGTCTCAGCCTAGAGAGACGACCCATTCAAAAGGCCCAATGGGCTTATCGCCAACCCATCTGCTTCAACAACTCAGCATCCTCCCAAGACGTGATATCGACGCATTGTAGGGCCCTTAATGTCCCACGAGTTAGGTTTTCGTCCTTTTAGCGACTCACGACGAAGGATCCGAGATGAAAAAATCTCGTAAAAAGAAGAAAAGTGGCTCGAAATTGATGAAAACCTTCATTTTTGGGCTACGAAAATAGGCGCAGCTATGCAGGCTTGCTACCCTTATCGTAGAGCTTCCGGAGAGCTTTCTAACGGTATGCTGTGCGTCGCATAACTCCTTAAGGATCAAAAGTTATGGGCACTGGAGCAACAGAGACCTGGTCGTAGGCCCCACGCCCTCGGTTTGCGGGCCCAGCTCTACGCGAAGCGTAGTTGTCTTGCCCAAGATGCTGTGGGACTCGATAATAGAAATTTGACTGATAAAGCATCTTGGCAAGGCAAAACGGGGCAAAAAAATAATGGAAAGCGGGGTGCAACATGAGGACTTCCCAAGGGGTCGCCCATCCTAGTACTACTCTTGCCTAAGCGCGCTTAATTTCAGAATTCTAATTTGATCTGGTGTATTAGTGCTGGTATAATCACACCCATCATGTTGAGGGCACAAAGCCCTTATATGCTGACGGTTCACTGTCCCAGCCTAGAGAGACGGCCCATTCAAAAGGCCCAATGGGCTTATCGACAACCCATCTTCTTCAACAACGCAGTATCCTCCTAAGATGTGATATCGACGGGTTGTAGGGCCATCTAATGTCCCGCGAGTTAGGTTGTCGTCCTATTGACGGCTCATGACGGACGATCCGGGATGAAAAAACATAGCAAAAAGAAGAAACGTGGCCCGAAACTGATGGAAAGGTTCATTTTTGCGATCCAAAAATAGGCGCAGTCGAGCAGGCTTGACGCCCCCGTCATAAAGCTCTTGGAGAGCTTTCCAACAGTATGCTGTACGTCACATAACTCCTTACGGATCAAAAGTTATGGGCACTAGAGCGACGGAGACCTGGTCCCAAGCCCCACGCCTTTAGTTTGCAGGCCCAGCCTCTACGCGAAGCGAAGTTGTCTGGCCCAAGATGCCGTGGGACTCGATAATAGAAATGTTATGGATAAAGCATCTTGGCAAGGAAAAACGGGGGCAAAAAAAAAAGAACAGGAGGGTGAAACATGAGGACTTCCCGGGAGGTCATCCATCCTAGTACTACTCTCGCCCCAGCACGCTTAACTTCAGAGTTCTGATGGGATCCGGTGCATTAGTGCTGGTATGATCGCACCCATCATGTTGAGGGTGTAAAGCCCTTATGTGTTGATGGTTCACAATCCCAGCCCAGAGAGATGGCCCATTCAAAAGGCCCAATGGGCTTATCGGCAACACATCTGCTTCAACAATGTAGCATCCTCCTATGACGTGATATCGACGGGTTGTAAGGCCCTCTAATGTCCCGCAAGTTAGGTTGTCGTCCTTTTTGCGACTCACGACGTACGATCCGTGACAAAAAAATAGCGCAAAAAGAAGAAAAATGGCTCAAAACTTAGGAAAACGTTCAATTTTGGGATCCAAAAACTAGCGCAGTCAAGCAGGCTTGCTACCCTCGTCGTAGATCTCTTGGATAGCTTTCCAACAGTATGCTATGCGCGGCATAACTCCTTACAGATCAAAAGTTATGGGCATTGGAGCGACGGATACCTGGTCCCAAGCCCCACACCCTCAGCTTGCGGGCCTAGCCTCTATGCGAAGTGAAGTTGTCTTGCCCAAGATGCCGTGGGACTCGATAATAGAAATTTTATGGATAAAGCATCTTAGCAAGGCAAAATGGGGCAAAAAAAAAAATGAAAAGGAGGATGAAACACGAGGACTTTCTATGGGGTCATCCATCCTAGTACTATTCTCACCCAAGCACGCTTAACTTCGGAGTTCTGATGGGATCCGGTGCATTAGTGCTGGTATGATTACACCCGTCATGTTGAGGGCACAAAGCCCTTATGTGCGGACAGTTCACAGTCCCAACCCAGTGAGACGGCCCACTCGAAAGGCCCAATAGGCTTATCGACAACCCATCTGCTTCAACTATGTAGCATCCTCCCAAGACATGACATCGACGCATTGTAGGGCCCTCTAATGTCCTGCGAGTTAGGTTGTCATCCTTTTCGCGGCTTACAACAAGCAATCTGGGATGAAAAAACATCGCAAAAAGAAGAAAAGTGGCCCAAAACTAATGAAAATGTTCATTTTTTTGCTTCGAATATAGGCACAGCCGAGTAAGCTTGATGCCCCCATCATAGAGCTCTAGGAGAGCTTTCCAACAGTATGTTGTACGCTACATAACTTCTTTTGAATCAAAAGTTATGGGCACCAGAGCGACAAAGACATGGTCACAAGCCCTACGCCCTCGGTTTGCGGGCCCAACCTCTACGCGAAGCGAAGTTGTCTTGTCCAAGATGCCATGGGACTTGATAATACAAATGTGATGAATAAAGCATCTTGGCAAGGCAAAACGGGGCCAAAAAAATGAAAAAGGGGGTACAACACGAGGACTTCCCAAGGGGTCACCCATCCTAGTACTACTCTCGTTCAAGCACGCTAAACTTCAGAGTTCTGATGGGATCCAGTGCATTAGTGCTGGTATGATCGCACCCATCATGTTGAGGGCGTAAAGCCCTTATGTGTTGACGGTTCACAATCCCAGCCCAGAGAGACGGCCCATTCAAAAGGCCCAATGGGCTTATCAATAACACATCTGCTTCAACAACACAGCATCCTCCCAAGACGTGATATCGATGCATTGTAGGGTCCTTTAATGTCCCGCGAGTTAGGTTGTCGTCTTTTTCGAGGCTCACAACGGTCGATCCGGGATGAAAAAATATCGCAAAAAGGAGAAAAGTGACCCAAAATTGATGAAAACATTCATTTTTGTTCTCCAAAAATAGGCGTAGCCAAGCAAGCTTGCTTCCCCCGTCGTAGAGTTCTCGGAGAGCTTTCCAACGGTATGCTGTTTGCCGCATAACTCTCTATGGATCAAAAGTTATGGGCACTGGAGCGACGGAGACTTGGTCCCAGGCCCCACGCCCTCGGTTTTCGGGCGCAGCCTCAACACGAAGCGAAGTTGTCTTGCCCAAGATGTCGTGGGCTCGATAATAGAAATGTGATGGACAAAACATCTTGGCAAGGCAAAACGGGGCAAAAAAAATGAAAATGGGGGTGCAACACGAGGACTTCCTAGGGGGTCACCAATCCTAGTACTACTCTCGCCCAAGAACGCCTAACTTTGGAGTTCAATGGGATCCGGGGAATTAGTACTGGTATGATCACACCCGTCATGTTGAGGGCACAAAGCTCTTATATACTGATGGTTCACAGTCCTAGCTTAGAGAGACAGCCCATTCAAAAGGCCCAATGGGCTTATCGTTAACCCTTCTGCTTCAACAACACAGCATCCTCCCAAGTTGTGATATCGACGCATTGTAGGGCACTCTAATGTCCCGCGACTTAGGTTGTCGTCTATTTTGCGGCTCACGAAGAAGGATCTGAGACGAAATAACATTGCAAAAAGAAGAAAAGTGGCCAGAAACTGATGAAAACGTTCATTTTTGAGATGCAAAAATAGGTACAACTGAGCAAGCTTGCTACCCCCATCGTAGAGCTCCCGGATAGCTTTCTAACGGTATGCTGTGCGCTGTATAACTCCCTACGGATCAAAAGTTATGGGCACCAGAGTGACGAAACCTGGTCCCAAGCCCCACGCCCTCGGTTTGCGGGCCCAGCCTCTATGCGAAGCGAAGTTGTCTTACCCAAGATGCCGTGGGACTCAATAATAGAAATGTGATGGATAAAGCATCTTGGCATGGCAAAACGGGGCAAATAAATTAAAAAAGGGGTGCAACACGAGGACTTCCCAGGGAGTCACCCATCGTAGTACTACTCTCGCCCAAGCACGCTTAAATTCGGAGTTCGGATAGGATCTAGTGTATTATTGCTGGTACGATTGGACCCGTCATGTGGAGGGCGCAAAGCCCTTATGTGCTGACGGTTCACAGTCCCAACCCAGAGAGATGGCTTATTCAAAAGACCCAATGGGCTTATCGACAACCCATCTTCTTCAATAACGCAGCATCCTCCCAAGATGTGATATCGACGAGTTGTGGGGACCTTAATGTCCCGCGAGTTAGGTTGTCGTCTTTTTAATGGCTCATAACGAAGGATCCGAGACAAAAAAATATCATAAAAAGAAGAAAAGTAGCCTGAAACTGATGAAAACGTTCATTTTTGGGCTGCAAAAATAGGAGCAGCCGAGCAGGCTTGCTACCCCTGTCGTAGAGCTTCCGGAGAGCTTTCCAACGGTTTGCTGTGCGCCGCATAACTCCTTACGAATCAAAAGTTATGGGCACCGGAGCGACAGAGACCTAGTTGCAGGCCCCACGCCCTCGGTTTGCGAGCCTAGCTTCTACGTGAAGCGAAATTGTCTTGCATAAGATGCCATGGGACTCGATAATAGAGATTTGATGGATAAAGCACCTTGGCAAGGCAAAACGGAGCAAAAAAAAGGATAGGGGGTGCAACACGAGGACTTCCTAAGGGGTCACCAATCTTAGTACTACTCTCGCCCAAGCACGCTTAACTTCGGAGTTCGGATAGGATCCAGTGCATTAGTGCTAGTATGATCGCACCCGTCATGTTGAGGGCGCAAAGCCCTTATGTGCTGACGGTTCACAATCCCAGCCCAGAGTGACGGCCTATTCAAAAGGCTCAATGGGCTTATCGACAACCCATCTACTTCAACAACGCAGCATCCTCCGAAGACGTGATATCGACACATTGTAGGGTCCTTTAATGTCCCGCGAGTTAGGTTGTCGTCTTTTTCGTGTCTCACAATGGTCGATCCGGGATGAAAAAACATCGCAAAAAGAAGAAAAATGGACCAAAATTGAAGAAAATGTTCATTTTTGTTCTCCAAAAATAGGCGTAGCCAAGCAAGCTTGCTTCCCCCGTCATAGAGTTCTCGGAGAGCTTTCCAATGGTATGCTGTTCGCCACATCACTCCTTACGGATCAAAAGTTATAGGCACCGGAGCGACGGAGACTTGGTCCCAGGCCCCACGCCCACGGTTTGCGGGCGCAGCCTCTACACGAATCGAAGTTGTCTTGCCTAAGATGACGTGGGCTCGATAATAGAAATGTGATGGACAAAGCATATTGGCAAGGCAAAACGGGGCAAAAAAAATGAAAAGAGGGGTGCAACACGAGGACTTCTTAGGGGGTCACCCATCCTAGTACTACTCTCGCCCAAGAACGCTTAACTTCAGAGTTCTGATGGAATCCGAGGAATTAGTGCTGGTATGATCGCACCCGTCATATTGAGGGCGCAAAGCCCATATATACTGATAGTTCACAGTCCCAGCCCAGAGAGACAGCCCATTTAAAAGGCCCAATGGGCTTATCAACAACCCTTCTGCTTCAACAACACAGCATCCTCCCAAGTCATGATATCGATGCATTGTAGGGCACTCTAATGTCCCGCGACTTAGGTTGTCATCCATTTTGCGGCTCACGAAGAAGGATCCGGGATGAAATAACATTGCAAAAAGAAGAAAAGTGGCCAGAAACTGATGAAAACATTAATTTTTGAGATGCAAAAATAGGCACAGTTGAGCAAGCTTGCTACCCCCGTCGTAGAGCTCCCGGATAGCTTTCTAACGGTATGCTGTGCGCTGTATAACTCCCTACGGATCAAAAGTTATGGGCACCGGAGCGACGAAACCTGGTCCCAGGCCCCATGCCCTCGATTTGCGGGCCCAGCCTCTATGCGAAGCGAAGTTGTCTTACCCAAGATGCCGTGGGACTCAATAATAGAAATGTGATGGATAAAGCATCTTGGCATGGCAAAATGGGGCAAAAAAATTAAAAAAAGGGTACAACAGGAGGACTTCCCAAGGAGTCACCCATCGTAGTACTACTCTCGCCCAAGCATACTTAACTTCGGAGTTCTGATGGGATCCAGTGCATTAGTGCTGGTACGATCACACCCGTCATGTTGAGGGCGCAAAGCCCTTATGTGCTGACGGTTCACAGTCCCAACCCAGAGAGACGTCTTATTGAAAAGACCCAATGGGCTTATCGACAACCCATCTTCTTCAACAATGCAGCATCCTCCCAAGACGTGATGTCGACGAGTTGTGGAGACCTTAATGTCCCGCGAGTTAGGTTGTCGTCTTTTTAATGGCTCACGACGAAGGATCCGAGACGAAAAAATATCATAAAAAGAAGAAAAGTAGCCCAAAACTGATGAAAACGTTCATTTTTGGGCTGCAAAAATAGGAGCTGTGATAACCCGAACCCGGCATGCATTTAATGGCATTTAATTAAGTGACATCTTAAATGTTAGCATTGAACTTGTATTTATTTTTAGTTAGACATTTCTTTGTAGCTTTATTTTCATATTTCTTTTAGAAGTAATTAAATAATACTTGAGTTAATTATTTTAACGGAATATCAACTACTTTTCATATTCATGTTAATCGGTTTTATTTTTCTTGCTTCTTAATGCTCAGTTTTTATTTAAATGAAAAGTAGCTCCGAGCTGAAGTAAATTTTGAACTATGTTACTTTTCAAAAATTAAATTTTCTTAAATTCTTTGAGATTTAATTGTTATTCTTTTATTGTCGAAAAGTGCATAGCATATCGAGAGCGATAGTTAGGAAATAATTTCTAGTTCTCAGCAAATAGTGAAAACTAGTGTTTAGTGTTTTAATTTTAGTATTTTAGTTGTTAATAACTGGAATTGGATTTATGTTAGTTGTTTTAGCCTTAAAATGCCTAAAATTAAGGTTATTTGACCAACTTAGGTTAGCTTTGACCAAGGCTTGACCAATTGACTTGTTGCCATCATATTTAAAGCTTGGTATAACACAAAAAAAAAAAAGAAAGCTGAAAACAGAAAGAGGGCAGGCCGAAACAAGATGGAGAAAAAAAAAGAGATTTCAACTTTCAAATCCTCAAATCTTTGCGTGAGCTTGCACGGGGTGGTTTTCGAGGCATCCAGCGTGGTTTTCCTAGCGTCTAGGAGCGTATAAGGTGAAGGTTTCATCGTTATTTGCGCATTTGAAAATATTATGTCTAAACTTTAAAATTTAGAAATTATGCGTAGATTGTTATTTTATCCGTTTTGTTGCTTAAAGAATGTTCCCTAGCAATTGTAGAACATGTATTTGTAGCTTTTTAGCATTTTCTACGGTTGAATATCGAATTTGCAATTTAGATTGATAATTGAATAGTAAATTGTGAATAGTAAATCCCCGTTTCGATGAAGTTGCTCCGTTATGCGTTCTGTTGATGTAGGAAGGTGCTAGATATGCTAGAATGCCTAAATGTGTGGTTTAATTGGATTGTGTAATGGAAAAATGGAGGAAAATGGCTTAGTGAAAGTTGGGGTCGTTTAGGTCAAGTTTGGCATTTTATTGTTTTGCATGATGGCATTGTCTCGGGAGGCCATGTAAGTACTTTTGGTGTGATTATGGCATTGGTTGGGTGTTTGGTTAGGGTAGCGGTAGTTCAAACGAGCAAAGGAGAAAATCAGGGCTTTGTGTGAATTCTAGGGTTAAGTAGGGTTTCATGGTCTTTAGACGTGCCTTATGGTGACCTAGGAGGATTGGTGAAGTCGGTTTTCAAAACTCGTGGCTCGTTTGAAAGTAGTAACATTTTGAAAGTTGGGGTCATTTTGTGATTTTGTGTGTTTTCATAGTGTAGTGCCTATAGAATGCTAAATATTGCTTGTTAAGCTTGTTAAAGTTGATTATGATTGAATTTGTGTATCAATTGTTGAAAATGCTTGTTGGTGTTGTTCTTGTTACTTAATTGATTGTAGTTGCTTATTGTGTGCTTATTGTATCACATGTTGTTACTAATCTGCATTTTCGTGCCTTGCTCGATTATCGTTATATGTCTCGTATTGCATTGAATAAGTGTCAGGTGCGTGAGTGATGGGCCTCTCTAGGTAGCCTCGGGTTGCTAGTGTTGGTTGCTCTAGCTCCGTGTCCTATTCCCTTTCTCGCTTGGGATGCCGCCCAGGGCATTTAGGTCATAGAATTGACAGAGTATATCCGGAGTACTCTAATGAAAGTTATAAGGTGGGTGAGCCGGCGCGTCATCGTTAAAGTCATCGAAATCGTGATCGGTACATTACTCGTATGAGTGAACCATAGCCTTTAGAGTGTGGTATAGCTTTGAATGGTTGTGTTAATGCTTTCTTTATTTGTTTATTGTATTGTTGTGTATATTGAATGTTTTCTTATTTATTATATTGCTTAACTGTCTTATTTGCATTGCACGATCTTCTTTCTCTCCTCCTCGATATCTGTCTCGCTCTCACTGAGTATACGTGTTGAGTATACTCACTCCTCACCACTACATTTTAGGAAATGCCATGTTAGATGGAAAGTTCATGATTACGTGAAAGTTCGTGCTTGAAGAGTTGTCTTGCGTGCTATGTGGCTTGGGTTGTCAAAGATGCAAAGATGTATGTTCATGTGTAGTATGTATTTATTGCTAAAAAGAATGTAATTTAAATTCAACTAGGTAATTGAGGTAGAATGAAAAGCTAGTTTATGTCTTTAGTTAGTATAGCTTAACCTTAATGCATGTTTGTATTGTTTAAAGAAAGAGTTAGAATAGTCTAGTACTTGGAAATGTATGTATATTTGCTGTGTTTGATTGTTGAGAACTGAGGCTCGGATGGCCTTGAGGTGGTTGAATGTTTGGACATGGTATTGGTCCACTTATTTGCTGCCGCAGGTTTGCATTTTGCCTAGAAACAGGGGAGACTCCAGCTTTCTTTCCCTAAAATTTTGCCCGGGTTTGGAATTGGGTTGCGATTTGATTGATTGATAGAACCTTCGGTCTCGAGAGGGATCGGGGTATTACAGGTGGTATCGGAGCTTGTTTAGCTCATAAGCCAGGACAGGGTCCTCGGTCTGGTAGGTTGTGATCCTTGAATGTGTGCTTGATAAATGTGTCTTGAAAGTGTATGCTTGTATGTGAGATTGTGTGGCTTGACCTGAATGTGTGCTCCTACGTGATATAGTTATGTGTTATGAGTTAATTGTGTGCTATGTAAAGTGAAGTGGCTGGTTGTGCTTTGAATTGACCTATAGACTTGGCATTGTGTATCGAATCGACCTCATGAAATTGTTATTTGCTTGAAGTATTGCTTGTAATATGTGTATTGAAATGTCTTGAATTAGCTATCCTGTGATTTGAATTGATTAAGTTGTGCTTGACTTGGTTGTCGTGCTTGAGTGACTTTGTTGATTAAACTCTTTTGTAAACTTGCTTGCATAATAGTTTAAGGCATGTGTATAAATGTGATATCTTGGCATTCATACATGTCTTGTGGAAATGGTAAGTAAGTCCTCTTTCTCCCCTGAAGAAAGTGGTTCGCAACTGGCCTTTCAAGGTGTATGGATTAGCAAGAAATGAATGGTATTTAACTTGCCTTTATTTGGGAGTTGGTGTTTGTTTTTGGAGCTCAGTTTTTGACATACTTCTAAGACTCTTCTTTGTGGTTGGCAATCATAAAAAGATAACTTTCTTTGGAGTTTCTGTATGATGGCTCTTGGTAGCATTCTTTGGTTTCTTACTGGGTATTCTTTGGAGACTTCTGTTGGCACTTCTTGGTAGACTTGGCTATTGGGTTTTCAGTTGGACTTACTGCATGGTATTATCTATGGTATATGTGTCTCGGTCTTTATTGGAGTGCTACCGGCATTCCTTATTGGAAATTCTTCAATGGCATTCTCTAGGATTCTTAGTGGCCATTTATTTAGTATTACTTATTGGGCAATTCTTGGTACTTTCTTACTGGAGTATTGTCCGGGTATTTTCTTTGGCATCCCTCAGTTGGTTTGGTAATTGGAATTCCTATCAGACTTATTATCTCATATTGCTTACGGTATGCTGTGGAATACTTTGGGCTTTCTTGGTGGTAAGTTGTATAAAGTTCTCACTTGGCAAACAGTGAAGAGACCTCAGAGTTTGGTTTTGTATGTTGTGCACCAGCTCGATATTTTCCTTAGGGTTTTCGTTTATTTGGGAAACTATATTTGTTATTCAACTTGATTGTCTTATTGGGCACATTATATTTTCTCTGCTATTCCCTTTGACATTCTTCTCAGCATTTGATAGCGATACTCGGAATCTAATTGGTTGTCCTATGGGATTATTATTTGGAAGGCTTCTTTGGAACTTTTGAAGTATATTTGATTGGGTTTCTTAGTATTTTCTTCAGCACTCTTAACAGAGAATTCTTCTATGAAATTCATGACCAGCGGGGTACTTCTTTGGACCTCTAGATGGAACCTTTGTTTGAGCCTTTATTTTGCTTCTTGCTTGGGAATTCTCGGGCAGTAATAGTTGAACTTCTACTAGAGATTCGTGTATGGGGTATTCATTCGGTGTTCTTCTTATCATTAATATGTGATGTGATTTTATCTACAGCATCTTTGCTTTGGTCTTTATTGGTATTATCTCGGTGCTTTTGGTTGGAATTTTATTCTTCTTCGGTATTCGTGTCAACGGGATTCTTGTGCGGTATCTACATTTGAGCCTTTATTCAGCATTACTACTTGGAATTTCTTCTTAAACTTCCTTATTGGTTATCTTGATTAATATACTTGCTTGGCAGCTGATGAAGATTAGTCAGAATTGGATTTCAGTGCATGCAAAGTTTCATTGGAAGAAGAATTGCGAGGACACAATTGTTTTAAGGGGGAAGGATGTGATAACCCGAACCCGACATGCATTTAATGGCATTTAATTGCATTTAATTAAGTGACATCTTAAATGTTAGCATTGGATTTGTGTTTATTTTTAGCTAAACATTTCTTTGTAGCTTTATTTTCATATTTCTTTTAGAAGTTATTAAATAATACTTGAGTTAATTATTTTAACAGAATATCAACTACTTTTCATATTCATGTTAATCAGTTTTATTTTCTTGCATCTTAATGCTCGGTTTTCAATTAAATGAAAAGTAGCTCCGAGCCGGAGTAAATTTTGAACTATGTTGTTTTTCGAAAATTATATTTTCTTAAATTCTTTGAGATTTAATTGTTATTCTTTTATTGTCGAAAAGGGCATAGCATATCGAGAGCGATAGTTAGGAAATGATTTCTAGTCCTCAGCAAATAGTAAAAACTGGTGTTTAGTGTTTTAATTTTAGTATTTTAGTTGTTATTGACTGGAATTGGATTTATGTTAGTTGTTTTAGCCTCAAAATGCCTAAATTAAGCTTATTTGACCAACTTAGGTTAGCTTTGACCAAGGCTTGACCAATTGACTTGTTGCCATCTTATTTAAAGCTTGGTGTAACACAAAAAAAAAAAAGAAAGCTGAAAACAGAAAAAGGGCAGGCCGAAACAAGAGGGAGAAAAAAAAAGAGATTTCAACTTTCAAATCTTCACGTGAGCTTGCACGGGGTGGTTTTCGAGACATCCAGAGTGGTTTTCCTTGCGTCTAGGAGCATCTAAGGTGAGTGTTTCATCGTTATTTGCGCATTTGAAAATTTTATGTCTAAACTTTAATTTTTAGAAATTATGCGTAGATTGTTATTTTAACCGTTTTGAGGCTTAAAGAATGTTCCCTAGCAATCGTAGAACATGTATTTATAGCTTTTTAGCATTTGTTGCAGTTGAATATCGAAATTGCAATTTAGATTGATAATTGAATAGTAAATTATGAATAGTAAACCCCCATTTCGATGAAGTTACTCCGTTATACGTTCTGTTGATGTACGAAGGTGCTAGATATGCTAGAATGCCTAAATGTATGTTTTAATTGGATTGTGTAATGGAAAAAATGGAGGAAAATGGCTTAGTGAAAGTTGGGGTCGTTTAGGTCAAGTTTGGCATGTTAACGTTTTACGTGATGGCATTGTCTCGGGAGGCCATGGAAGCACTTTTGGTGTGGTTATGGCGTTGGTTGGGTGTTTGGTTAGGGTAGCGGTAGTTCAAACGAGCAAAGGAAAAAATCGGGGCTTTTCATGAATTCTAGGGTTAAGTAAGGTTTCGTGGTCTTTAGACGTGCCTTATGGTGACCTAGGAGGATAGGTGAAGTCGGTTTTCAAAACTCATGGCTCGTTTGAAAGTAGTAACGTTTTGAAAGTTGGGGTCATTTTGTGATTTTGTGTGTTTTCATAGTGTAGTGCCTATAGAATGCTTAATATTGCTTGTTAAGCTTGTTAAAGTTGATTATGATTGAATTTGTATATCAATTGTTTATAATGCTTGTTAGTGTTGTTCTTGTTACTTAATTGATTGTAGTTGCTTATTGTGTGCTTATTATATCACATGTTGTTACTGACTTGCACTTCAGTGCCTTGCTCGATTATCGTTATATATCTCATATTGCATTGCATAAGTGTCAGGCGCGTGAGTGATGGGCCTCTCTGGGTAGTCTCGGGTTGCCAATGTTGGTTGCTCTAGCTCCGTGTCCTATTTCCTTTCTCGCTTGGGATGCCGCCCAGGGAGTTTGGGTCGTAGAATTGACAGAGTATATCCGGAGTACTCTAATGGAAGTTATAAGGTGGGTGAGCCGGCGCGTCATCGTTAAAGTCATCGAAATCGTGATCAGTACATTGCTCGTATGAGTGAACCATAGCTTTCAGAGTGTCGTATAGCTTTGAATGGTTGTGCTAATGCTTTCTTTAATTGTTTATTGTATTGTCGTGTATATTGAATGTTTTCTTATTGATTATATTGCTTAACTGTAGCTATTTGCATTGCACGTCCTTCTTTCTCTACACCTCGATTTCTGTCTCGCCCTCACTGAGTATACGTGTTGAGTATACTCACTCCTCACCACTATATTTCAGGGAAATGCCATGTTAGCTGGAAGTTCGTGATTACATGAAAGTTCGTACTTGAAGAGTTGTCATGCGTGGTATGTGGCTTGGGTTGTCAAAGATGCAATGATTTATGTTCATGTGTTATATGTATTTATTGCTAAAAGGAATGTAATTTAAATTCAACTAGGTAATTGAGGTAGAATGAAAAGCTAGTTTATGTCTTTAGTTAGTATAGCTTAACCTTAATGCAGGTTTGTATTGTTTAAAGAAAGAGTTAGAATAGTCTAGTACTTGGAAATATATGTATATTTCCTGTGTTTAATTGTTCAAAACCGAGGCTCGGATGGCCTTGAGGTGGTTGAATGTTTGGACATGGTATTGGTCCACTTATATGCTGCCGCAAGTTTGCATTTGCCTAGAAACAGGGGAGACTCCGTCCGTCTTTCCCTAAAATTTTGCCCGGGTTTGGAATTGGGTTGTGAATAGATTGATTGATAGAACTCTCGATCTTGAGAGGGATTGGGGTATTACAGGAGCAGCCGAGCAGGCTTGCTACCCCTGTTGTAGAGCTTCTGGAGAGCTTTCCGATGGTTTGCTGTGCGCCACATAACTCCTTACGAATCAAAAGTTATGGGCATTGAAGCGACAGAGACCTAGTTGGAGGCCCCACGCCCTTGGATTGTGAGCCCAGCCTCTACGCAAAGCGAAATTCTCTTGCATAAGATGCCGTGGGACTTGATAATACAGATTTGATGAATAAAGCATCTTGGCAAGGCAAAACAGGGCAAAAAAAATGAAAAGGGGGTGCAACACGAGGACTTCCCATGGGGTCACCCATCATAGTACTACTCTCGCCCAAACACGCTTAACTTCGGAGTTCTGATGGGATCCGATGCATTAGTGCTAGTATGATCACACCCGTTATGTTGAGGGCGCAAAACCCTTATGTGCTGACGGTTCACAGTCCCAGCCTAGAGAGACGGCCCATTCAAAAGGCCCAATGGGCTTATCGACAACCCATCTGCTTCAACAACGCAGCACCCTCCCAAGACGTGATATCGACGGGTTTTAGGGCCCTTGATGTCCCGCGATTAGGTTGTCGTCCTTTTAGCGGCTCTCGACGAAGGATCCAGGATGAAAAAATATCGCAACAAGAAGAAAAGTGGCCTGAAACTGATGAAAACGCTCATTTTTAGGCTGCAAAAATTGGTGCAGCCGAGCAGGCTTGCTGCCCTATTCGTAAAGCTTCTGGAGAGCTTTCCAACGGTTTGCTGTGCGCCGCATAACTCGTTACGAATCAGAGGTTATGGGCACCGGAGCAACAGAGTCCTGGTTGCAGGCCCTACACTCTCGATTTGCCGGCCCAACCACTACGCGAAGCGAAGTTGTCTTGCCCAAGATACCGTAGGACTTGATAATAGAAATGTGATGGATAAAGCATCTTGGCAAGGCAAAACATGGCAAAAAAAATGAAAAGCGGGTGCAACACGAGGACTTCCCATGGGGTCACCCATCATAGTACTACTCTCGCCCAAGTAGTCTTAACTTCGGAGTTATGATCTGATCCTATAAATTAGTGCGGGTATAATCACACTCGTCATGTTGAGGGCGCAAAGCCCTTATGTGCTGACGGTTCACAGTCCCAGCCCAGAGAGACAGCCCATTCAAAAGGCCCAATAGGCTTATTGACAACCCATCTGCTTCAACAACGCAGCATCCTCCCAAGACGTCATATCGACTAGTTGTAGGGCCATTTTATGTCCCACAAGTTTGGTTGTTGTCCTCTTCGCGAATCACGACGAAGGATCCAGGATGAAAAAATATCGCAAAAAGAAGAAAAATGGCCCGAAACTGATGAAAACGTTCTTTTTTAGGCTACGAAAATAGGCGCAACCGAGCAGGCTTGCTGCCCTCATCGTAGGGCTTCTGGAGAGCATTCCAACGGTTTGTTGTGCGCTGCATAACTCCTTACGAATCTAAAGTTAGGGGCATCAGAGCGACATAGACCTGGTTGCAGGCCCTATGCCCTCGATTTGCGAGCCCAACCTCTACGCGAAGCGAAGTTGTCTTGCCCAAGATGCCATGGGACTCGATAAGAGAAATGTGATGGATAAAGCATCTTGGCAAGGCAAAACGGGGCAGAAAAAATGAAAAATAGGTGCAACACGAGGACTTCCCATGAGGTTACCCATCCTAGTACTACTCTAGCCCAGGCACGCTTTATTTTAGAGTTCTGATTGGATCCGGTGCATTAGTGCTAGTATGATCGCGACCGTCATGTTGAGGGTGTAAGAATATAACCAATTTCCCAGAAACGTCTTAACAACAATCAAGTAAAAAGACGACACTAATCATTATAACAATTCAATATAACACTTACAAGATAATTGTCCCACCGTGCGCTCTCAAGATTAGAGCTTCAATGGCTTTTGGACTTATAAGAAGAATACAAAAAAGAAAGACTAACTTAGGATTGTGTTTGGAGTTGTGTTGTGGATTAAATGATGAACTAATGCATACCTATTTATAGAATTCAGCTAGCCCGCCACAGGAGACTTTCCTATCAAACATTTCAATCTTGGTTGGCTTTACCAACCATGTTCAAAGTATTAACTACCCATATTTATCACATGGGTGGCTACAATTGACCACATGGATGGCTAGCATCCAAGTCAACTTCTAGGAAGTTTCCTTTGGTCAAATTGGCTAACTTTAGCATTGCATCAACCCGACGTCATCTTAGGTAATTCTAAATTCCCGAACTTCTTTCTTGTAGCCATCGCGATCTCTTTTGACCTCATCGACGTTTAAGTCAAAATCATTAATTTATGCTACCATATGATTAACGATACTTATTATGAAGAGGTGGATATTGATATATACCAACATCCCCCTCAATGTTCACCTCATGTTAACTAAGCTATTGGGCCAACACCCAATGTTTGAAGATGTTTGCTCTATCGGAAGCTCTCTAACGCTTTAGTGAAGATATCTACACAATTATCTTCTGTAGGGCAGCACTCTATGTAGATTTGACCTTCCTCTATCAGTTCCCTCACATAGTGATACTGAATCTCTATGTGTTTTGTTCTGGCATGAAATACCGGATTCTTTGAGAAGGCTATACAACTCTGACTGGTACATTTCAACATTGTTGTTTCCTTTATTGGAACGCCAATATCAGTCATGATACGTTGTAGCCAAATAGCTTCACAGGATGCTACATAAGCAGCCTTGTATTCCGCATCCATTGATAAAAGTACAACAGTGGGTTGCTTCTTACTAGCCCATGAGATAATTCCACCACCGAATATGAATACGTAACCTATAATAGATTTTCTTGAGTCAATATCACCAGCCCAATCTGAGTTACAGTACCCAGATAAAGTATCTCCAGACTTATATAATATGCCATACTCCAACGTGCCTTTGAGATATTTGAGAATCCGCATCCCTGCTTGTCAGTGACTTTGTCTCGGTTTATTTGAAAACTGACTAAGAACTCCCATAGCATAATTAATATCAGGTCTTGTGTTACAAAGGAAGATTAAACTTCCCACCAACCTTCTGTAGAGCTTGTTATCAACTTGTTCTGAAGGATCGTTGGTTGATAACTTTGTATTCACTTCCATCGGGGTGACAACTGGTTTGCACTCGGACATACCAAATGCAATAAGAAGCTCACGAACATATCGTTTCTGTGAGAGGAAGATCGTATGAGGTTTTTGCCATACCTCGATTCCCAAGCAATAATAAAGAAGACCAAGATTTGTCATTTCAAATTCTTGGCTCAACCATTCTTGCGTCTTCCGAATATTATCTTCATGGTCACCAGTGATTACAAGATCATCCACATATAGGACTACAATTACCTTATTTCCTTGTTCACTTAGAACATACAAGTTGGCCTCTGATTTGCTTCTACAGAAACCATGTTGCAAGAAGAAAGAGTCTATACGTTTGTACCAAGCTCGTGGTGCTTGCTTTAACCCATATAAAGCCTTTTTCAATTTGCAGACTTTTTCTTCTTCACCTGGTATTTGGAAGCTAGGGGGTTGTGCAACATAGACTTCTTCTTCAAGTTGCCCATTAAGAAAAGCTGACTTAACATCCATTTGATGTACAATCCATTCATAATGCACGGCAGCTGCAACAACTAGCCTGATTGTTGACATTTTTGCTGTTGGAGCAAAGGTTTCATATACATCGAAACCTTCGACTTGCGAAAATCCTTGTGCTACAAGGCGTGCCTTGTATTTTTCAAGACTTCCATCTGCCTTGTACTTCACTTTCCATATCCATTTGGTACCGATAATTTTTCTATTCGGTGACTGTTCAACGATCTCCCAAGTATCATTTTTCGTGATCCTATCATACTCGGCTTGCTTAGGCGCTCTCCAATTTGGATCTGACATGGCTTCCTCCACAGTTACCGGTTCTTTTACCGTCTTGATGATTTGGGTCATCAAAGCCATGTTTACTAGTTGTTGTCCTGATCTGTTCTGCTCCTCTATTCTCTTTGATCGTCTTAGTCTATCAGGACATGGACTATCATCAGTAATTCCTGGATTTCTTCCATCAAAGAGCTGTTAGAACCACTTCGGTTGTGGCTTCCTTGTGGATACAACAGGTTGGTCTTCAGTCTCTTCATTGTTAGAGACTTTTTCATTGTTCAACGGTCGTTGTTCAGGCACTTGGTGGATTATTTCATCGGTTGATGACGAAATGGCAGGACCGCTATCTTCTATTGAGTGTGGTCGCTCATTAAACACCGCATCTCGACTTATGATCACCTTCTTGGCCTCTACATCATAGAGTCTGTATGCTTTAGACTCTTCACTATATCCCAAGAAAATGCCCTTCTTGCTCTTGTCATCCAATTTCTTTTTATTTTCATTTGGGATGTGTACAAAACACTCACACCCAAATTTTCTTAAATGAGACACAGAAGGTTTCGTACCATAATAAGCCTCATTAGGAGTCTTATCGTTGAGTACCCTGGTTGACCACCGATTGAGGATGTATACTGTTGTGTTGTCTGCTTCAGCCCAGAATGTGTCAGGTAGGCCAGCACCTTTCAACATGCATCGAGCCATTTCTACAATTGTTCGATTTCTTCATTCCACAACTCCATTTTGTTGTGGTGTGTATGGAGCAGTCAATTGGCACTTAATCCCACGCTTGTTGCAGTAGTTGGTGAACTCTGTAGAATAGAATTCCCCCCCACGATCGGTACGAAGTTTCTTCAACTGAGTTGTGTTCTCATTTGTCATAAGTTTGTGCCATACTTTAAATTTTTCAAGAGCATCAGCCTTGTCCCGAAGGAAGTACACCCACATCTTCCTACTATAATCATCGACTAACAGCATAAAGTAGGAAGATCCTCCCAACGCCGTCGAAGTCATTTTTCCGCAGAGGTCAGCATGTACCAACTCTAGAGGAGCCTTTGATTGGTTATGACTCTCTTTGGGAAATGACTGTCTATGTTGCTTGCCCAGCATACAAGCTTCACATGGTCCTTCAATTTCTTCAATTGAAGGCAAGTCAGCCACCATCTTCTTCTTTTGCATTTCCTTTAACACAGGATAGGAAATGTACCCAAATCTTTCATGCCAAAGTTGACTTGTTTTGGCATCCACGACATCAGAAAGAGAGCTGATTTCGTAAAGATTATTTTTGCGAATACCTTTACTCACGATATTTTGATCCTTATCAAGAATCAAAGCTTCCGTCTTCTTGAACCGCACTTCTAGATCATTATCTGTAATAGCAGCTACAGATAAAAAATTTCTGGTGATCTGGGGTACAAAGAGTACGTTGGATAGCTTCTTGCTTCCTCCATCTTTAGACACGAGTGAGATGGTTCCAGTGCCCTCAACGGGAGACCTAGCATTATTCCCGACGATAACATTCATTGGTTCTTGTAGAGGTTTTTTGGAGTCATATAACTCCTTCTTGTTGGTCATGTGTCGGGAAGCTCCACTATCTAACACCCATGGACTTGTTTGATGTACATGTGCGCTAGTACACGTTTCCTCCGATACATCTGTTACAGTAAACAGATGCACTTCCGTTTCAGCCGTATTGGCAGATTCTTTATTTCTCCAATTTGGCTTTAAAGTTCCGTTCTTCTCGTCATGGATTCGTTTCCTGCAATCTTTGACAGCATGACCTTTCTTATTGCAGTAGTAGCACGATCCAGAGAACATCTTCTTCTTTGCTTTCTTCTTTTCTTCTTGGTTACTCCTCGCCTTGGCTGTAAAGGCAGAGTCAAGTTGATTTTCTCTGCTCCTCAGCCTCATCTCCTCCTCCATCAACATGGCAGTGAATTCTTCAAATGTCAAAGGAGGAATGCGAACTTGTGTATTGAGTGTTGTCACAAGGCCGTTAAATTTTGAAGGCAACACTCTAATGCACCTTTGAGCTAGTTCTTCGATTGATTTGGCAATACCAACTGCTGCCATTTGATCACGTAGGTTTTTCATCCTACTGATAAATGACTCAACTGCTTCATCTTCACTTAATCTCTCAGCAGCTAACTGATTCTCCAAGTTCTGAATGCGAGTCTGGTTCCTTGTTTCATACTGATTTCTCAGTATGTTCCAAGCTTCAGTTGCCTTGGTTGTGTGTTGAATTAGAGTAAGGACGAAATCTTGAACACTTGTTACAATTGCACAAAGTGCATCAGCATTTCGTCTCCTCCATTCTTTAACAAGCTGAGGATCTGGAGGTGTGACCTTTTTTGTGTCATCTTCAGCACGAACTGCAACTGGTTCTGCATCTGTGCCTAACACTGTATCAAGGAGTTCGTAGGAGTCCAGAACTGTAGTGATTTTGAACTTCCACAAAAGATAGTTCGTGCCATCAAGCTTTCCTTCTATGAAGGTAGGGGGACGGATACGAATTATCGGTACTAAACCGGAACTAGAACTGGTAGAAGAAGAACTAGCACCTTGAGTAGTCATAGTTGTTGAGTTTTACTAGACAAGATTGTTGTTAAGAGCCCCTTAAGCTCTTGATACCATGTGAGAATATAACAAATTTCTCAGAAACGTCTTAACAACAATCAAGTAGCAAGACAACACTACTCATTATAACAATTCAATATAACACTTACAAGATAATTGTCCCACCGTGCGCTCTCAAGATTAGAGCTTCAATGGCTTCTGGACTTACAAGAAGAATACAAGAAAGAAAGACTAACTTAGGATTGTGTTTGGAGTTGTGTTGTGGATGAAAATGATGAACTAATGCATGCCTATTTATAGAATTCAGCTAGCCCGCCACATGAGACTTTCCTATCAAACATTTCAATCTTGGTTGGCTTTACCAACCATGTTCAAAGTATTAACCACCCATATTTATCACATGGGTGGCTATAATTGACCACATGGATGGCTAGCATCCAAGTCAACTTCTAGGAAGTTTCCTTTGGTCAAATTGGCTAACTTTAGCATTGCATCAACCCGACGTCATCTTAGGTAATTCCAAATTCCTGAACTTCTTTCTTGTAGCCATCGTGATCTCTTTTGACCTCATCGACGTTTAAGTCGGAATCATTAATTTATGCTACCATATAATTAACGATACTTATTATGAAGAGGTGGATATTGACATATATCAACAGAGGGCGCAAAGCCCTTATGTGCTGACGGTTCATAGTCCCAGCCTAGAGAGGCGGCCCATTGAAAAGGCCCAATGGGCTTATCGATAACCTATCTGCTTCAACAACGCATCATCTTTCCAAGACGTGATATCGACGAGTTGTAAGGCCTTCAATGTCCCGCGAGTTAGGTTGTTGTCATTTTAGCAACTGACGATGAAGGATTCGGGATGAAAAAATATCGCAAAAATAAGAAAAGTGGCCCGAAACTGATGAAAACGTTCATTTTTGGGCTGCAAAATAGGTGCAGCCGAGCAGGCTTGCTGCCCCTTTCGTAGAGCTTTCGGAGAACTTTCCAACGGTTTGTTGTGGGCCGCTTAACTCCTTACGAATCAAAAGTTATGGGCACCGGAGCGACAGAGACCTGGTTGCAGGCCCCATGCCCTCGATTTGCGGGCCCAACCTCTACGCAAAGCGAAGTTGTCTTGCCCAAGATGCTGTGGGATTCGATAATAGAAATGTGATGGATAAAGCATCTTGGGAAGGCAAAACGGGGCAAAAAAATGAAAAGGGGGTGCAACACGAGGACTTCCTAAGGGGTCACCCATCCTAGTGCTACTTTTGCCTAAGCACGATTAACTTCGGAGTTCTGATGGTATCCGGTGCATTAGCGTTGGTATGATCGCACCCGTCATGTTAAGGGCGCAAAGCCCTTATGTGCTAACGGTTCATAGTCCCAGCCCAGAAAGACGGCCCATTCGACAACCTATCTGCTTCAACAACGCAGCATCCTCCCAAGACGTGATATCGACGGGTTGTAAGGCCCTCTAATGTCCTACGAGTTAGGTTGTTGTCCTTTTTTAGGCTCACGACGGCCGATCCGGGATGAAAAAACATCAGAAAAAGAAGAAAAGTGGCCCGAAACTGATATAAACGTTCATTTTTGGGCTTTAAAAATAGGTACAGTCCGGCAGTTTTGTTGCCCCTGTCGTAGAGCATCCGGAGAGCTTTCCAACGGTTTGCTGTGCGCCGCATAACTCTTTAAGAATCAAAAGTTATGGGCACCGGAGCGACAGAGACCTGGTTGCAGGCACCACGCCCTCGATTTGCCGGCCCAACCTCTACGCGAAGCGAAGTTGTCTTGCCCAAGATGCCGTGGGACTCGATAATAGAAATGTGATGGATAAAGCATCTTGGCAAGGCAAAATGGGGCAAAAAAAAGGAATAGGGGGTGCTACACATGGACTTCCGATGGAGTCACCCATCATAGTACTACTCTCGCCCAAGCACGCTTAACTTCGGAGTTTTGATGGGATCCGGTGCATTAGTGTTGGTATGATCGCACCCGTCATATTGAGGGCGCAAAGCCCTTATGTGCTAATGGTTCACAGTCCCAGCCTAGAAAAATGACCCATTTAAAATGTCCAATGGGCTTATCGACAACCCATCTGCTTCAACAACGCAACATCCTCCCAAGACGTGATATCGACACATTGTAGGGCCCTCTAATGTCCCGCGAGTTAGGTTGTCGTCCTTTTCGCAGCTCACGACGAAAGATCCGGGATGAAAAAACATCGCAAAAAGAATAAAAGTGGCCCAAAATTGATGAAAACATTCATTTTTGGGCTCCGAAAATAGGCGTAACTGAGGAGGCTTGCTGCCCATGTCGTAGAGCTCCTGGAGAGCTTTCTAACGGAATGTCGTGCGTTGCATAACTCTTTACGGATCAATAGTTATGGGCATTGGAGCGATAGAGACATGGTCACAGGCCCCACGCCCTCGGTTTGCGGGCCTAGCCTCTACGTGAAAAGAAATTGTCTTGCCCAAGATGCCGCGGGACTCGATAATAGAAATGTGATGGATAAAGCATCTTGGCGATGCAAAATGGGGCAAAACAAAATTAAAAGAGGGGCGCAACACGAGCACTACCCAGGGTGTCACCAATTATTGTACTAATCCCGCCCAAGCCCGCTTAACTTCGGAGTTCTGATGGGATCCAGTGCATTAGTGCTGGTATGATCGCACCCGTCATGTTGAGGGTGCAAAGCCCTTATGTGCTGACGATTCACACTCCAAGTCCACACCCTCGGTTTGCAGGCCCAGCCTCTACGCTAAGGGAAGTTGTCTTGCCCAAGATGCTGTGGTACTCGATAATAGAAATTTGATGGATAAAACATCTTGGCAAGGAAAAACGGGACAAAAAAAATGAAAAGTGGCTTGAAAATGATGGAAACGTTCATTTTTGGGTCTTAAAAATAGGCACAGTCCAGCAGGCTTGCTGTGCCCATCGTAGATCTTCTGGAGAGCTTTCCAATGTTTTGTTGTATGCCGCATAAGTCTTTACGAATCAAAAGTTATGGGCACCGGAGCAACAGAGACCTGGTTGCAGGCCCCACGCCCTCGATTTGTTGGCCCAACCTCTACGTGAAGTGAAGTTGTCTTGCCCAAGATGCTGTGGGACTCGATAATAGAAATGTGATGGATAAAGCATCTTGGCAAGGCAAAACGGGGCAAAAAAAATGAAAAGGGGGTGCAACACGAGGACTTCCCATGGGGTCACCCATCCTAGTACTACTCTCGCCCAAGCATGCTTAACTTCAGAGTTCTGATGGGATCCGGTGCATTAGTGCTAGTATGATCGCACCCGTTATGTTGAGGGCGCAAAGCCCTTATGTGTTGACAGTTCACAGTCCCAGCCAAGAGAGACGACTCATTCAAAAGGCCCAATGGGCTTATCGACAACCCATCTGCTTCAACAACGTAGAATCCTCCCAAGACGTGATATCGACGAGTTCTAGGGCCTTTAATGTCCCGCGAGTTACGTTGTCGTCTTTTAGCGACTCACGATGAAGGATCCGGGATGAAAAAATATCGCAAAAAGAAGAAAAACGGCCTGAAAATGATGAAAAGTTCATTTTTGGGCTGCAAAAATAGGTGCAGCCGAGCAGGCTCGCTATCCCCTTCGTAGATCTTCCGGAGAGATTTCCAACGGTTTGCTGTGTGCCACATAACTCCTTAGGAATCAAAAGTTATAGGCACCGGAGCGACAGAGACGTCGTTATAGGCCCCACGCCCTCGGTTTGCTGGCCCAGCCTCTATGCGAAGTGAAGTTGTCTTGCCTAAGATGCCATGGGACTCGATAATAGAAATTTGACTGATAATGCATCTTGGCAAGGCAAAACGGGGGAAAAAAATGGAAATGGGGGTACAACACGAGGACTTCCCTGGGGGTCACCCATCATAGTACTACTTTCGCCCAAGCACGCTTAACTTCAGAGTTCTGATAGGATCCGGTGCATTAGTGCTGGTATGATCGCACCCATCATGTTTAGGGCGCAAAGCCCTTATGTGTTGACGGTTCATAGCCCCAGCCTAGAGAGACGGCCCATTGAAAAGGCCCAATAGGCTTATCGACAACTCATCTGCTTCAACAACGTAGCATCTTCCCAAGACATGATATCGATGGGTTGTAGGGCCCTTTAATGTCCTGCGAGTTAGGTTGTCATCCTTTTTGCGGCTCACGACGGCAGATTCGGGATGAAAAAAATCACAAAAAGAAGAAAAGTAGCCCGAAACAGATGGAAACGTTCATTTTTGGGCTTTAACAATAGCCGCAGTCTAGCAGGCTTACTGCTCCCATCGTAGAGCTTTTGGAAAGCTTTCCAACGGTTTGCTGTGAGCCGCATAACTCTTTACGAATCAATAGTTATGGGCACCGGAGCGACAGAGACTTGGTTGCAGGCCCCACGCCATCGATTTGTCGTCCCAACCTCTACGCGAAGCGAAATTGTCTTGCCCAAGATTCCGTGGGACTCGATAATAGAAATTTGATGGATAAAGCATCTTGGCAAGGCAAAACGGGGCAAAAAAAATGAAAATGGGGTGCAACACGAGGACATCCAATGGGGTCACCTATCATAGTACTACTCTCGCCCAAGCATGCCTAACTTCGGAGTTACGATGTGTTCCAGTAAATTAGTGCTGGTACGATCGAACCCGTCATGTTGAGAGCGCAAAGCCCTTATGTGCTGACGATTTACAGTCCCAGTCCAGAGAGACGTCCCATTCAAAAGGCCCAATGGGCTTATCGATAACCCATCTGCTTCAACAACGCAACATCCTCCCAAGACGTCATATTGATTAATTGTAGGGCCCTTTAATGTCCTGCGAGTTAGGTTGTCGTCCTTTTCGCGGCTCACGACGAATGATCTAGGATTAAAAAACATCGTAAAAAGAAGAAAAATGGGCCGAAACTGATACAAACGTTCTTTTTTGGGCTACAAAAACTAGTGCAGCTGAGCAGGCTTGCTACCCCCATCGTAGAGCTCTCGGAGAGCTTTAAACGGCATATTGTGCATCACCGAACTCCTTAAAGATCAAAAGTTATGGGCATTGGAGGGACGGAGACCTAGTCACAGGCCCCACACCCTCGGTTTGTGGGCCCAGCCTCTATGCGAAACGAAGTTGTCTTGCCCAAGATGCCGTGGGACTCAATAATAGAAATGTGATGGATAAAGCATCTTGGCAAGGCAAAACGGGGCAAAAAAAATGAAAGGGGGTGCAACATGAGGACTTCCCATGGGGTCACCTATCCTAGTACTACTCTCACCCAAGCATGCTTAACTTCGGAGTTTTGATGGGATCCGGTGCATTAGGGCTGGTATGATCGCACCTATATTGTTGAGGGCGCAAAGTCCTTATGTGCTGACAGTTCAAAGTCCCAGCCCAGAGAGATGACCTATTCAAAAGGCCCAATGGGCTTATCGACAACCCATCTGATTCAACAACGTAGCATCCTACCAAGACGTGATATTGACAGGTTGTACGACCCTCTAATGTCCTGCGAGTTGGGTTGTCGTCCTTTTTACGGCTCACGACGGATGATCCGGGATGAAAAAACATCGCAAAATGAAGAAAAGTGGCCTGAAACTGATAGAAATGTTTGTTTTTACCCTTTAAAAATAGGCGTAGTCTAGTAGGCTTGCTGCCTCCGTCGTAGAGATTCTGGAAAGCTTTCAAAGGGTTTGTTGTGCGCCGTATAACTCCTTACGAATCAAAAGTTATAGGCACCGGAGCGACAGAGACCTGGTTGCAGGCCCCACGCCCTCGATTTGTTGGCCCAACCTCTACGCGAAACAAAGTTGTCTTGCCCAATATGTCGTGGGACTCGATAATAGAAATGGGATGGATAAAGCATCTTGGCAAGGCAAAACGGGGCAAAAAAAATAAAAAGAGGGTGTAACACAAGGACTTCCAATGGGGTCACCCATCATAGTACTACTCTCGCCCAAGTATGCTTAACTTCGGAGTTCTGATGGGATCCGGTGCATTAGTGTTGGTATGATCGCACACGTCATGTTGAGGGCGCAAAGTCCTTATGTGCTGACGGTTCACAGTCCCAGTCAAGAGAAGCGACCGATTCAAATGGCCCAATGGGCTTATCGACAACCCATATGCTTCAACAATGCAACATCCTCCCAAGACATGATATCAACGCGTTGTCGGGCCCTCTAATGTCCGCGAGTTAGGTTGTCGTCCTTTTCGCGGCTCACGACGAATGATCCAGGACGAAAAAATATCGCAAAAAGAAGAAAAGTGGCCCGAAACT
Source organism: Ehretia macrophylla (assembly GCA_037974665.1). NCBI lineage: Eukaryota > Viridiplantae > Streptophyta > Magnoliopsida > Boraginales > Ehretiaceae > Ehretia > Ehretia macrophylla. The sequence continues at coordinate 50,218,492 of CM075777.1, read as the reverse complement.
GATGAAAACGTTCCTTTTTGGGCAGTAAAAATAGGTCCAGCTGAGCAGGCTTGCTGCCCCCTTCGTAGGGCTTCCGAAGAGCTTCCCAACGGTTTGCTGTGCGCCACATAACTCTTTAAGAATCAAAAGTGATGGGCACCGGTGCGACAGAGACCTGGTTGCAGGCACCACGCCCTCGATTTGCCGGCCCAACCTCTACGCGAAGCGAAGTTGTCTAGCCCATGATGCCATGGGACTCGATAATGGAAATGTGATGGATAAAGCATCTTGGCAAGGCTAAACGGGGCAAAAAAAATGAAAAGGGGTGCAACATGAGGACATCCCAAGGGGTCACCCATCATAGTTCTACTCCCGCCCAAGCACGCTTAACTTCGGAATTATGATGTGATCCGGTAAATTAGTACTGGTATGATCGCACCCGTCATGTTGAGGGCGCAAAGCCCTTATGTGCTGACGTTTCACAGTCCCAGCCCAAAGAGACGACCCGTTGAAAAAGCCCAATGGTCTTATCGACAATCCATCTGCTTCAACAACGCAGCATCCTCCCAAGATGTGATATCGACGAGTTGTAAGGCCCTTAATGTCCCACGAGTTAGGTTGTTGTCATTTTAGCGGCTCACGATGAAGGATCCAGGACGAAAAAATATCGCAAAAAGAAGAAAAGTGGCCCGAAACTGATGAAAACGTTCTTTTTTGGGCTGCGAAAATAGGCGCAACAGAATAGGCTTGCTGCCCCCTTCGTAGAGCTTCTGGAGAGCTTCCCAACGGTTTGCTGTGCACCGCATAACTCTTTAAGAATCAAAAGTTATGGGCACCAGAGCGACAGAGACCTGGTTGCAGGCACCACGCCCTCGATATATGGGTCCAACCCCTACGCGAATCGAAGTTGTCTTGCCCAAGATGCCGTGGGACTCGATAATAGAAATGTGATGGATAAAGCATCTTGGCAAGGCAAAACAGGGCAAAAAAAATGAAAAGGGGGTGCTACACATGGACTTCCGATGGAGTCACCCATCATAGTACTACTCTCGCCCAAACACGCTTAACTTCGGAGTTCTGATGGGATCCGATGCATTAGTGCTAGTATGATCACACCCGTCATGTTGAGGGCGCAAAGCCCTTATGTGCTGACGGTTCACAGTCCCAGCCTAGAGAGACGGCCTATTCAAAAGGCCCAATGGGCTTATCGACAACCCATCTGCTTCAACAACGCAGCATCCTCCCAAGACGTGATATCGACGAGTTCTAGGGCCCTTAATGTCCCGTGAGTTAGGTTGTCGTACTTTTAGCGGCTCACAACGAAGGATCCAGGAGGAAAAAATATCACAAAAAGAAGAAAAGTGGCCCGAAACTGATGAAAACTTTTATGTTTGGGCTGCAAAAACAGGTGTAGCCGATCAGGCTTGCTGTCCCCTTCCTAGAGCTTCCGGAGAACTTTCCTACGATTTCCTGTGCGCCGTATAACTCCTTACGAATCAAAAGTTATGGTCACCGGAGCGACATAGACCTGGTTGCAGGCCCAGCCTCTAAGCGAAGCGAAGTTGTCTTGCCTAAGATGTCGTAGGACTCGATAATAGAAATTTGAATGATAAAGCATCTTGGCAAGATAAAAAGGGGCAAAAAAAAAATAGAATGAGGTGTGCAACACGAGGACTTCCCAACGGGTCACCTATCCAAGTACTACTCTCACCCAAGCACGCTTAACTTCGGAGTTCTGATGGGATCCGGTGCATTAGTGCTGTATGATCGCATCCGTCATGTTGAGGGTGCAATGTCCTTATGTGCTGACGGTTCACAGTCCCAGCACAGAGAGACGGCCCATTCAAAAGGCCCAATGGGTTTATCGACAACCCATTTGCTTCAACAACGCAACATCCTCCCAAGACGTAATATCGACGGGTTGTAGGGCCCTATAATGTCCTGTGAGTTAGGTTGTCATCCTTTTCGCGGCTCACGATGGCCAATCCGTGACAAAAAAATAACGTAAAAAGAAGAAAACTAGCCCAAAATTGATAGAAACGTTCGTTTTTAGGCTTTAAAAACAGGCGCCCCGTCATAGAGCTTTCCAATGGTTTGCTGTGCGCCACATAACTGCTTATGAATCAAAAGTTTTGAGCACCGGAGCGACAGAGACCTGGTTGCAGGCCCCACACCCTCGATTTGCCGGCCAAACTGCTACGCGAAGGGAAGTTGTCTTGCCCAAGATGCCACGGGACTCGATAATAGAAATGTGATGGATAAAGCAACTTGGCAAGGCGAAACGGGGCAAAAAAGATGAAAAATGGGTACAACACGAACACTTCCCAGGGGTCACCCATCCTAGTACTACTCTCACCCAAGCACGCTTAACTTTGGAGTTCTGATGGGATCCAGTGTATTAATGCTAGTATGATCGCACCCGTTATGTTGAGGGCGCAAAGCCCTTATGTGCTGACGGTTCACAGTCCCAGCCCAGAGAGACGGCCCATTCAAAAGGCCAAATGGGCTTATCGACAACCCATCTGCTTCAACAACGCAGCATCCTCCCAAGACGTCAAATCGACTAGTTGTAGGGCCCTTTAATGTCCCTTGAGTTAGGTTGTCTTCTTTTTTGCGGCTCACGACGATGGATCCAGGATGAAAAAACATCGCAAAAAGAAGAAAAGTGGCCGAAAACTGATGAAAACGTTCTTTTTTGGACTACAAAAATAGGTACAGCCGAGCAGGCTTGCTGCCCTCTTAGTAGAGCTTCTGGAGAGCTTTCCAACGGTTTGCTGTGCGCCGTATAACTCCTTACCAATCAAAAGTTATGGTCATCGGAGCGACAGAGACCTTGTTGCAGGCCCCACACCCTCGGTTTACGGGCCCAACCTCTACGTGAAGTGAAATTGTCTTGCCTAAGATGCCGTGGGACTCGATAATAGAAATTTGACTGATAAAGCATCTTGGCAATGAAAAACAGGGCAAATAAAAAATGGAAAGGGGGGTGCAACACGAGGACTTCCCAAGGGGTCACCCATCCTAGTACAACTCTCGCCTAAGCACGCTTAACTTCGGAGTTCTGATGGGATCCGGTGCATTAGTGCTGGTATGATCGCACCCATCATGTTGAGGGCGCAAAGCCCTTATGTGCTGACGGTTCACAGTCCCAACCCAGAGAGATGGCCCATTGAAAAGTCCCAATGGGCTTACCGACATCTCATCTGCTTCAACAATGCAGGATCCTCCCAAGAAAAAACATCGCAAAAAGAATAAAAGTGGCCCAAAATTGATGAAAACATTCATTTTTGGGCTCCGAAAACAGGCGCAACCGAGCAGGCTTGCTGCCCCCGTCGTAGAGCTCCTGGAGAGCTTTCTAACGGAATGCTGTGCGTCGCATAACTCCTTACGAATCAAAAGTTATGGGCATCGAAGCGACGAAGACTAGGTCCCAGGTCCCACACCCTTGGTTTGTGGGCCCAGCCTCTACACGAAGCGAAATTGTCTTGCCCAAGATGCCGTGGGACTCGATAATAGAAATGTTATGGATAAAGCATGTTGGCAAGGCAAAACTGGGCAAAAAAAATGAAAAGGTTGGTACAACAAGAGGACCCAGGTTGTCACCCATCGTTGTACTACTCTCACCCAAGGACGCTTAACTTCGGAGTTATGATGGGATCCAGTGCATTAGTGCTGGTATGATCGCACCTATCATGTTGAGGGTGCAAAGCCCTTATGTGCTAACGGTTCACATTCCTAGTCCACACCCTCAGTTTTCAGGCCCAGTCTCTACGCGAAGCGAAGTTGTCTTGCGTAAGATGTCGTGGAACTCGATAATAGAAATTTGACAGATAAAGCATCTTGGCAAGGCAAAACAGGGAAAAAAAATGGAAATAGTGGTGCAACACGAGGACTCCCAAGGGGTCACCCATCCTAGTACTACTTTCGCCCAAGCACGCTTAACTTCGGAGTTCTGATAGGATCCGGTGCTTTAGTGCTGGTATGATCGCACCCGTCATGTTGAGGGTGCAAAGCCCTTATGTGCTGAAGGTTCACAGTCCCAGCCCAGAGAGACAGCCCATTCAAAAGGCCCAATGGGTTTATCGACAACCTATCTGCTTCAAGAACGCAGCATCCTCCCAAGAAGTGATATCGAAGGGTTGTAGGGCCCTCTAATGTTCCGCGAATTAGGTTGTCGTTCTTTTTGCGGATCACGACGGCCGATCCGGGTTGAAAAAATATCACAAAAAGAAGAAAAGTGGCTTGAAAATGATGGAAACGTTCATTTTTGGGTCTTAAAAATAGGCACAGTCCAGCAGGCTTGCTGTGCCCATCGTAGATCTTCTGGAGAGCTTTCCAATGGTTTGCTGTACGCCACATAACTCTTTACAAATCAAAAGTTATGGGCACCGGAGAAACAGAGACCTGGTTGCAGGCCCCACGCCCTCGATTTGTCGCCCCAACCTCTACGTGAAGCGAAATTGTCTTGCAAAGATGCTGTGGGACTCGATAATAGAAATTTGATGGATAAAGCATCTTGGCAAGGCAAAACGGGGCAAAAAAAATGAAAATGGGGTACAACACGAGGACATCCAAGGAGGTCACCCATCCTAGCACTACTCTCGCCTAAGCACGCTTAACTTCGGAGTTCTGATGGGATCCGGTGCATTAGTGCTGGTATCACCGCAGCCATCATGTTGATGGTGCAACGCCCTTATGTGCTGACGGTGGACAGTCCTAGCCTAGAGAGATGACCCATTCAAAAGGCCCAATGGGCTTATCGACAACCGATCTAATTCAACAACGTATCATCTTCATAAGACATGATATTGATGCATCGTAGGGCAATCTAATGTCCCGCGAGTTAGGTTGTCTTTCTTTTCGCAGCTCACGACAAAGGATCCGTGATGAAAAACATCATAAAAGGAATAAAAGTAGAACAAAATTGATGAAAATGTTCTTTTTGGGCTACAAAAATAGGTACAGCCGAGCAGGCTTGCTGTCCTCGTCGTAGAGCTCCCGGATAGCTTTCTAACGGAATGTTGTACATCGCATAAATCCTTACGGATCAAAAGTTATGGGCACCAGAACGACAGAGACCTGGACACAGGCCCCACGCCCTCGGTTTGCGGGTTCATCCTCTACGCGAAATGAAGTTGTCTTGCCCAAGATGTCGTAGGACTCGATAATAGAAATGTGATGGATAAACCATCTTGGCAAGGCCAAACAGGGCAAAAAAAAGGAAAAAGGGCGTGCAACACGAGGACTACCCAGGGTGTCACCAATTATTGTACTACTCCCGCCCAAGCACGCTTAACTTCGGAGTTCTGATGGGATCTAGTGCATTAGTGCTGGTATGATGGCACCCGTCATGTTGAGGGTGCAAAGCACTTATGTGTTGACAGTTCACTGTCCCAGCCCAAAGAGACGGCCCATTCAAAAGGTCCAATGGGTTTATCGACAACCCATCTGCTTCAACAATTCTGCATCCACCCAATACGTGATAGCGATACATTGTAGGGCCCTCTAATGTCCCACAAGTTAGGTTGTCGTCCTTTTCACGGCTAACGACGAAGGATCCGGGATGAAAAAACATCGCTAAATGAAGAAAAGTGGCCCGAAATTGAACAAAACGTTCATTTTTTAGATGCAAAAATAGGCTTGGCCAAGCAAGCTTGTTGCCCCAATCGTAGAGTTCCCGGAGAGCTTTCCAATGGTATGGTGTGCGCCGTATAACTCTTTACGAATCAAAAGTTATGGGCACCGGAGCAAGAGAGACTGGGTTGCAGGCCCCACGCCCTCGATTTGCCGGCCCAACCTTTACGCGAAGCGAAGTTGTCTTGACCAAGAAGCCGTGGGACTCGATAATAGAAATTTGATGAATAAAGCATCTTGGCAAGGCAAAACGGGGCTAAAAAAAAATATGAAAAAAATGGTGTAACACAAGGACTTCCCAAGGGGTCACCCATCATAGTACTACTCTCGCCCAAGCACGCTTAACTTCGGAATGTTGATAGGATCCAGTGCATTAATGCTGGTATGATTACACCTGTCATGTTGAGAGCGTAAAGCCCTTATGTGCTGACGGTTCACATTCCCAGCCCAGTGAGACGGCCCATTCAAAAGGCCCAATGGGCATATCGACAACCCATCTGCTTCAACAATGCAGCATTCTCCCATGACGTGGCATCGACGCATTGTAGGTCCCTCTAATGTCCCTCGAGTAAGGTTGTCGTCTTTTTTGCGGCTCACAACGAAGGATCCGGGATGAAAAAACATCGTAAAAAGATGAAAAGGGGCCCAAAATTGATGAAAACGTTCATTTTTGGGCTCCAAAAATCGGAGCAGTCGAGCAGACTTGCTGCCCTAGTCGTAGATCTCCCGGAGAGCTTTCTAACGGTATGCTGTGCATCGCATAACTCCTTACAGATCAAAAGTTATGGGCAACAGAGCGACGGAGACCTGGTCCCAGGCCCCACGCCCTTGGTTTGCCATCCCAGCCTCCACGCGAAGCGATGTTGTTTTGCCCAAGATGCCGTGGGACTCGATAATAGAAATGTGATGGATAAAGCATCTTGGCAAGGCAAAACGGGGTAAAAAAATGAAAATGGGGGTGCAACATAAGGACTTCACAGGGGGTCACCCTTCCTAGTACTACTCTCGCCCAAGCACGCTTAACTTCAGAGTTCTGATGGGATCCGGTGCATTAGTACTGGTATGATTGCACCCATCATATTGAGGGCACAAAGTCCTTATGTGTTGATAGTTAACAGTCCCAGCCCAGAGAGACAGCCCATTCATAAGGCCCAATAGGCTTATCGACAACCCATTTGCTTCAACAACGCAGCATCCTCCCGAGACTTGATATCGATGCATTGTAGGGCCCTCTAATGTCCCACGAGTTAGGTTGTCTTCCTTTTCGCGGCTCACGACGAAGTATTCGGGATGAAAAAACATCGTAAAAAGCAGAAAAGTAGCCTAAAACTGATGAAAATGTTCTTTTTTGGCTCCAAAAATAGGTGCAGCCGATGAGGTTTGCTGCCCCACTCGTAGAGCTCCTAGAGAGCTTTCTAACAGTATGTTGTATGTCACATAACTCCTTACGGATCAAAAGTTATGGGCACTGGAGCGAAAGAGACCTGGTCCCAAGCCCCATGCCTTTGGTTTGCGGGCCCAGCCTTTACGCGAAGCGAAGTTGTCTTGCCCAAGATGCCGTTGGACTCGATAATAGAAATTTGATGGTTAAAGCATCTTGGCAAGGAAAAACGGGGCAAAAAAAAATGAAAAGGGGGGTGCCACACGAGGACTTCCTAGGGGGTCACCCATCCTAGTACTACTCTCGCCCAAGCACGCTTAACTTCGGAGTTCTAATGGAATCCAGTGCATTAGTGCTGGTATGATCGCACCCGTCATGTTGAGGGCGCAAAGCCCTTATGTGCTGACGGTTCACATTCCCAGCCCAGAGAGACGGCCAATTCAAGAGGCCTAATGGGCTAATCGACAACACATCTCCTTCAACAATGCAGAATCCTCACAAGACGTGATATTGACGCATTGTAGGGCCCTCTAATGTCCTGCGAGTTAGGTTGTCGTCCTTTTCTCGGCTCACGACGAAGGATCTAGGACCAAAAAACATCGCAAAAAGAAGAAAAGTGGCCCAAAACTGATAAAAATGTTTGTTTTTTGGCTCCAAATATAGGTGCAGCCGAGCAGGTTTGCTACCCCCATCATAGAGCTTCCGGAGAGCTTTCTAACGGTATGTTGTGCACCGCATAACTCCTTGCGGATCAAAAGTTATGGGCATCGGAGCGACAAAGACTTGGTCCTAGGCCCCACGCCATCAGTTTGCAGGCCCTGCCTCTAAGCGAAGAGAAGTTGTCTTGCCCAAGATACCGTGGGACTCGATAATAGAAATGTGATAGATAAAGCATCTTGGCAGGGCAAAACGGGGCAAAAAAAATAAAAATGGGGGTGTAACATGAGGACTTCCCAGGGGGTCACCAATCCTAGTACTACTATCGCCCAAGCATGCTCTAGGAGTTCTGATGGCATCCGGTGCATTAGTGCTGGTATGATCGCACCTGTCATGTTGAGGACGCAAAGCCCTTATGTGCTGACGGTTCATAGTCCCAGCCCAGAGAGACGGCCTATTCAAAAGGCCCAATGGGCTTATCGACAACCCATCTGCTTCGACGACACAACAACCTCCCAAGACGTTATATCGACTCATTATAGGGCCCTCTAATGTCCCACGAGTTAGGTTGTCATCCTTTTCGCGGCTCACGACGAACGATCTGGGATGAAAAAACATCACAAGAAGAATAAAATTAGCCCGAAACTGATGAAAATATTCATTTTTGGCCTCCGAAAATAGGCGCAGCTGAGCAGTCTTGTTGTCCCCATCGTAGGGCTCTCAGATAGCTTTTCAACGGTATGCTGTGCGCTGCATAAATCCTTATGGATCAAAAGTTATCGGCACCGGAGAGATAGAGACAAGGTCTTTGGCCCCACGCCCTCGGTTTGCCAGCCCAACCTCTACGCGAAGCGAAGTTGTCTTGCCCAAGATGGCGTGGGACTTGATAATAGAAATGTGATGGATAAAGCATCTTGGCAAGGCAAAACGGGGCAAAAAAAATGGAAAGGGGGGTACAACACGAGGACTTCCCTAGGGGTCACCCATCCTAGTACTACTCTTGCCCAAGCACGCTTAACTTCGGAGTTCTGATGGGATCTAGTGCATTAGTGCTGGTATGATCGCACCCGTCATGTTGAGGGTGCAAAGCCCTATTGTGTTGACGGTTCACAGTCCCAGCCCAGAGAGACGACCCATTCAAAAGGCCCAATGGGCTTATCGACAACCCATCTGCTTCAACAATGCAGCATCCTCCCAAGACGTGTTATCGACTCATTGTAGAGCCCTCTAATGTCCCGTGAGTTAGGTTGTCATCCTTTTCGCGGCTCACGACGAAAGATCCGGGACCAAAAAACATCACAAAAAGAAGAAAAGTGGCCCAAAATTGATGAAAACGTTCATTTTTGTGCTCCAAAAACAGGTGCAGCCGAGCAGGCTTGCTGCCCCCATCGTAGAGCTCTCGGAGAGCTTTCCAACAGTATGTTGTACGCTGTATAACTACTTACGAATCAAAATTTATAGGTACTAAAGCGATGGAGACTTGGTCCCAGGCCCCACGCCCTCGGTTTACGGGCCCAGCCTCTACGCGAAGCAAAGTTGTCTTGCCTAAGATGCCGTGGGACTCAATAATAGTAATGTGATGGATAAAGCATCTTGGCGAGGCAAAACGAGGCAAAAAAATGAAAAGGGGGGTACAACACGAGGACTTCCCAAGTGGTCACCCATCCTCGTACTACTCTCGCCCAAGCATGCTTAACTTTGGAGTTCTGATGGGATTCGGTGAATTTGTGTTGGTATGATCGCACCCGTCATGCTTAGTGCGCAAAGCCCTTATGTGCTGACGGTTCACCGTCCCAGCCGTGAGAGGTGGCCCATTCAAAAGGCCCAATGGGCTTATCGACAACCCATCTGCTTCAACAATGCAGCATCCTCGCTAGTAGTGATAACGACGCATTGTAGGGCCCTCTAATGTCCCGTGAGTTAGGTTGTTGTCCATTTCGCGGCTCATGAAGAAGGATCCGGGATGAAAAAACATCGCAAAAAAAAGAAAAGTGGCCCGAAACTGATGAAAACATTAATTTTTGAGCTGTGAAAATAGGCACACTAAGCAGGCTTGCGACCCCCATCGTAGAGCTCCTGGAGAGCTTTGCGACGGTATACTGTACACCGTATAACTCCTTACGGACCAAAAGTTATGGGCACCAGAGCGATGGAGACCTGGTTACAGGCCCCACGCCCTAAGTTTGTGGGTCCAGCCTCTACGGGAAGCGAAGTTGTCTTGCCCTTGATGCCGTGTGACTCGATAATAGAAATTTGATGAATAAAGCATCTTGGCAAGGCAAAACGGGGGAAAAAAATGAAAAAAAGGGTGCAACACAAGGACTTCCCAGGGGATCACCTATCCTAGTACTACTCTCTCCCAAGCACGCTTAACTTCGGAGTTCCGATAGGATCCAGTGTATTAGTGTTGGTATGATCGCACCCGTCATGTTGAGGGCACAAAGCCCTTATGTGCTGATAGTTCACAGTCCCAGCCTAGAGAGACGGCCTATTCAAAAGGCCCAAGGGGCTTATCGACAACCCATTTGCTTCAGTAATGCAGTATCCTTCCAAGACATGATATCGGTGCATTGTAAGGCCCTCTAATGTCTTGCGAGTTAGGTTGTCGTCCTTTTCGTGGCTCACGGCCAAGGTTCGGGATGAAAAAACATCATAAAAAGCAGAATAGCGGCCCAAAATTGATGAAAATGTTAATTTTTGGGCTCCAAAAACAGGCGCAGCCGAGCAGGTTTGCTGCCCCCATCGTAAAGCTCTCGGAGAGCTTTTTAACGGTATGCTGTGCGCCACATAACTCATTGCAGATCAAAAGTTATGGGCACCAGGGCGATGGAGACTTGGTCCCAGGCCTCACGCCCTCGGTTTGCGGGCCCAGCCTCTACGCAAAGCGAAGTTGTCTTGCCCAAGATGCCGTGGGACTCGATAATAGAAATGTGATGGATAAAGCATCTTGGCATGGAAAAATGGGGCAAAAAAAATTAAAAGGGGGGTGCAACACGAGGACTTCCCAGGGGGACACCCTTCTTAGTACTACTCTAGCCCAAGCACGCTTAACTTCGGAGTTCTGATGGGATCTAGTGCATTAGTGTTGGTATGATCGCACCCATCATGTTGAGGGCGCAAAGCCCTTATGTGCTGACAGTTCACAGTCCTAGCCCAGATAGACGGCCCATTCAAAAGGCCCAATGGGCTTATCGACAACCCATTTGCTTCAACAATGCAGCATCCTCCCAAGTCGTGATATCAACGCATTGTAGGGCCCTTTAATGTGTGAGGCCCGACCTCGATTTACGTGCGATATCTCGTCTCGTGTACCTAACCTAGATTTGCGTGCCTTGACCTAGGTTTAAGAATTGTTTTTCGTTTTGTGTGCCTTGCATTGAATTACGTGCGTTCATTTAGGGTTGCATGCGTTTACTTGGAAAACGTGCATTCATCTTATAGTTCGTGCCTTACCTCGTAGTTCGTGCCCTAAACCTAGGAAAGCGTGGCCATACGTTAATCAAGAAAGCATCTTACACGAAGTACTAGGTCATTAATTAATCCTACAAATCCCACTAACTAATATTAAAGTACTAAGTCAACCCACTAGAAGACGAAATCTCACAAAAGCTACACATTCTTTATTCTTTATTCTTTATTCTTTGCATATCCCAAACACACAATTAATTATTGCTCAATCAAGACAAAAAATTCCGAATTATGCCCAAGCTTGGCCGACCACTATTGCATATTAGACGAGCATTTCAATTTTAAAAATTTAATCCCAAACATTCTATGACATATTATGACACAAAGTAATAAAAAAATTGGCTCAAAACTCTACCCAAAGCTCCAAATCTCAACACAAGCTCCTTGCCCATGCTAGACACTTCAAATAATGCTTCTTGAAGACACAAAATCAGATTTTTGCAAGGCCCTAGGCCGACACAAGCTTCAAACATTGCAAGGCTTTTATTTTTTTTTCATTTTCTCTCATTTCCTCTCATTCTTCTCTCATTTCTCCTCTCTCTCTTGGCCCTAGCTGAAAAATATACTCTCCATAGCTAAGTTCTTCATCCTAAGGCTCTTCAAGATTAGCTACCAAGGAACTCGACCAAGCAAAGCTAGAGTGCAAGAGACACACATGGAAGCTCATTGAACATCCATTTGGCTTAGGTGAGTTTGTTAGCTTCCATTTCATTTCCATCTTGTTCTAACCACATGCACTTACTAAGAACATGGTAACTTAGCTAGGAAATTAGAGAAATCCCAAGTTGTCTCTCAGCTAAGCAAGGAAAAGAGTCAATCTCGTGCATCCTCAAGAGTTTGTGCATCTCTTTGTTGTCTTGCTAAGGTGAGGGCTGAAACTTCTTGAAAATCTTTCAAAAACCACATGCATGCCCTTAAATGTCTATCTTTACTTCTGTACTTGTGATTTATGTGTGTTCATGAGCTTTTGTAAACATGCATGGCAAGATATTTGGCTAGAATGTGATGATAGATGAAATCGGGTATGTGACAGCCTTCTATCTTGTTGGTGTGAGGTGATTTTGGCTAGGTAAATGATGTTACAAAATGCATGAAAATTGGTAGGTAACTAATTTTTCTAGTTCTGAGCATTTTTCATAGAAATAGGACAAAGCTAATTTTGACTCTAATGGCCTCCAAATGGAAATTATCAAAATGTGTCCAAATTTGGGAAGTCCGGAAAAATGAAGCAGGTTTTGGCAGATTCACTGACCTTGTAGAACGAATCCGTTTTGACTTAGTAAATGACATAAAAAATGAATGCAATTTGGTATACTAATATATTTTTCAGTTCTGGACATTTTTCTCAGAAATGGACTAAGGCTAAATCTGACCCTAAGACCCTCAAAAACGACAAGCATTGAAATGTGTGAAAATCTGGACAGTTTTGTGTAGTCTCACTGTTTTGGCTATAACTCGTGAACCCGAACTCCCAATGATGCGAGGTTTGTTTCTAATCTTAGTTAACTCCTTAAGATTTAATTTGACATCTTGTTCCCTAGAATTGGAGGTTGTTTGCTTGTCTAAATGATTGTGAGAATTCAGTCCATTGCAGTGAGGGTTTCACCTATTGATATGCTTAGAAAAATTATTGTAGCTTCTCATGTTGTACTAAATGCTTGGGATTGTGGCATTTGGATGTTGTGTGGACTGTTTTGAATACTTGAGGGTGTTTGAATTAATCAATGCTTGGCTTGAGTTTAAATACGAGATGACTTGGGGCTTAATCGCACGGGTAAGCATGAATTGAAACCCTAGTGACTAGGTAAATTTGCTAAGTGTTGATCCTATGAATATCGTGTTTAATTATGTAATTAGTAGGCTGACCGTAGTTTCCCTCATAGCCCTAAACATGGTTTCGATGATTACATGTTGACAAGTAGGCCTTTCTTGCACCCGGTCCCACATAGATGTCTTTGCATGTTGGATAATCTTATTATTTGATTACGTGAACTTCAAAATGAGTTATATGACTTGATTTACATGCGTTACATGACTGCCCGTTTAATATTCATATAACTCCACATGCTTTTCAAGTGAAATTGCCTGTCATATCGTGCCTCACTTGTTTATTTGTCAATGTGCAATCTTATGACTGCTCGGAGGCAACCTACTCTGTTGACCTCCAAATGTGATATATTAAATGTCATAAATGTGCATTGCATACAAGGTTACAACCTTTCATTCTGGCGTGGTAGCGTTCACATACACCGGGCAGCATCGGGCTTGCCGGTGCAACCGTGACTACCATTATCCAATTCCCTCTCTCGCTTGGAGGCTAGACTTCTTCGGAGAGTTGGGTCATAGGATTTTGGGGTACATCCGGAGTACACCCATTTGGCATGATAAGGGGATGAATTGAAGTCGGCCGCAACAACTTATACTGGAATTGAACTGAGAGCAAAAGCTCACCGTATCCCTTTCACTATGTGTATAAGTACTCTCGCTTGGTTCCTAGAGGACCTCGGGGAGGAAAGATAGGTAATTGTGTTCCCTTACTTTTACATTATGTTATGTATTTACTTGTGATATATTCATGCTTGCAAAAAGGATTTTCATAAGTTGAACCGAAAAATAAGTTCCAAAACTAATTTCTCGTTCCCTCTCGCTGAGTTCATAAGGACTCACCCTCTTTTATCATCTCAGGTGAAGAAGACCAGGAACAGGCACCCGAGGACGACGTGTCTAACGATGATTCCTTGGAATGATTGCTTGCCCTACGTGCCTTGCTTGACTATGACCATTTTGTGAACAATATGTTGCTTGAAGACTATTTCATTTCTTATGATGCAAATTATTGTATTGTAAAAGACCCCCGTTGTAATTTGGGGTCTAATTTTGGCTTGTACTGATCATAACTAGATAGACACTACTATGGTCGTTTTTGCTATCGTTATTGGCTAGTATCTATCATAGGATTATGAAGTATCAGGTAAGGATTAAGTAAATTGAACCTATCCAGTTTTAAGCAGGTATTCATTGTTAAGCTAAGATCAACAGGTACTTTTGTAACAAGGATTAATAAACAAACGAGACATAGCGTCATGCTAGTTTATTAATCAAATGAGACTTCGAGATAACTAGCATGCTTTTCGACTGGTGATAAATAGTAATCTTAGTTGGAAATAAATTTAAGATTGAAGGTTTGGAGGCCTTTAGAAAATTAGGTCAAACTAAAGAGCCCAATTACAGCCGTTATGCTGCCGATTTTTCGGAGAATTTGTGGAGTTTAGGCTAAACATTAAGTGTTAAACCCTCTTGAATGTTTAGATCACACCCTAGTCCAACCTTCATAGGTCAAGTTGGGGCGTGACATAATGTCCTGCGAGTTAGGTTGTCATCCCTTTCACGGCTCACGACGAAGTATCCAGGATGAAAAAACATCGCAAAAAGAAGAAAAGTTGCCCAAAACTTATGAAAATGTTCATTTTTGGGCCGCGAAAATAGGCGCAGCCGATCAGGCTTGCTACCTTTATCGTAGAACTCCTGGAGACCTTTTCAACGGTATGCTGTGCGTCACATAACTCCTTACAAATCAAAAGTTATGGGCACCGGAGCGACGGAGACTTGGTTGTTGGCGCCACGCCTTCGGTTTGGGGGTCCAGCCTCTACGCGAAGCGAAGTTGTCTTGCCCAAGATGCCGTGGGACTCGATAATAGAAATTTGATAGATAAAGCATCTTGGCAAGGCAAAACGGGGCAAAAAAATGAAAAGGGGGTGCAACACGAGGACTTCCCAAGGGGTCACCCATCCTAGTACTATTCTCGCCCAAGCGAGCTTAACTTCAGAGCTCTGATAGGATCCAATGTATTGGTGCTAGTATGATCGTACCCGTCATGTTGAGGGGCGCAAAGCCCTTATGTGCTAACGGTTCACAGTCCCAGCCCAGAGAGACGGCTCATTCAAAAGGCCCAATAGGCTTATCGATAACCCATCTGCTTCAACAACATAGAATCCTCCAAAGATGTGATATCGATGCGTTGTAGGGCCCTCTAATATCCTGCGAGTTAGGTTGTCGTCCTTTTCGCGTCTCCCGAAGAACGATCCGGGATGAAAAAATATCACAAAAAGAAGAAAAGTGGCTCAAAACTAATGAAAACGTTCATTTTTGGGTTCTGAAAATAGGTGCAGCTAAGCAGGCTTGCTATCCCCATCGTAGAGTTCTTGCAGTGCTTTCCAACAGTATGCTGTGCGCCACATAACTCCTTACAAATCAAAAGTTATGGGCACCGGAGCGACGGAGACCTGGTCGTAGGCCCTACGCCCTCGGTTTGAGGGACCAGCCTCTACGCAAAGCGAAGTTGTCTTGCCCAAGATGCCGTGGGACTCATTAATAGAAATGTGATGAATAAAGCATCTTGGAAAGGCAAAACGGGGCCAAAAAAATGAAAAGGGCGGTGCAACACAAGGACTTCCCATGGGGTCGCCCATCATTGTACTATTTTTGCCCAAGCATGCTTAACTTTGGAGTTCTGATGGGATTCGGTGCATTAGTGTTGGTATGATCGTACCCGTCATGTTGAGGGAGCAAAGGCCTTATGTGCTGACAGTTCACAGTCCCAACCTAGAGAGACAACCCATTCAAAAGGCCCAATGGGCTTATCGACAACCCATCTACTTCAACAACGCAGCATCTTCCCAAGACGTGATATTGACGTGTTGTAGGGCCCTTTAATGTCCAGCGACTTAGGTTGTCATCCTTTTCACGGCTGACGACGAAGGATCCTGGATGAAAAAATATCGCAAAAAGAAGTAAAGTAGCTCGAAACTGATAAAAACGTTCATTTTTGGGTAGCGAAAACAGGCGTAGCCAAGCAGGCTTGCCACCCCCGTTATAAAGGTTCCGAAGAGTTTTTCAATGGTATGCTGTGCGCCACAGAACTCCTTACGGATCAAAAGTAATGGGCACCAGAGCGATAGAGACTTGGTCGCAGGCCCCACGCCCTCGGTTTGTGTCCCCAGCCTCTACGCGAAGCTAAGTTTTCTTGCCCATGATGTCGTGGGACTCGATAATAGAAATTTGATGAATAAAGCATCTTGGCAAGGCAAAATGGGGCAAAAAAAAATGACACGGGGGTGCAATACGAGGACTTCTCAGGGGGTCATCCATTCTAGTACTACTCTCGCCCAAGCATGCTTAACTTCGTAGTTCTGATGGGATCCGGTACATTAGTGCTTGTATGATTGCACCTGTCATGTTGAGGGAGCAAAGCCCTTATGTGCTGACGGTTCATAGTCCCAGCCTAGAGAGACGATCCATTCAAAAGGCCTAATGGGCTTATCGACAACCCATCTACTTCAACAATGCAGCATCCTCCCAAGACATGATATCGACGCGTTGTAGGGCCCCCTAATGTCCAACAACTTAGGTTGTCATCCTTTTCGTGGCTGATGACGAAGGATTCGGGATCAAAAAACATCACAAAAAGAAGAAACGTGGCCTAAAACTGATAAAAACATTCATTTTTTTGCTTTGAAAATAGGCGCAGCTGAGCAGGCTTGCTGCCCCCGTCATAGAGCTCTCAGAGAGCTTTCCAACGGTATGTTGTGCACTACATAACTCTTCACGGATCAAAAGTTATGGGCACCGGAGCGACGGAGACATGGTCGCAGGCCCCACGCCCTCGGTTTGCGGGCCCAGCCTCTACACGAAGCGAAGTTGTCTTGCCCAAGATGCTGTGGGACTCGATAATAAAAATGTGATGGATAAAGCATCTTGGCAATCCAAAACGGGGCAAAAAAAATGAAAAGGGGGGTGCAACACGAGGACTTCCCAGGGGGTCACCCATCCTAGTACTACTTTTGCCCAAGCACGCTTAACTTCGGAGTTCTGATAGGATCCAGTGCATTAGTGCTGGTATGATCACACCCGTCATGTTGAGGGCGCAAAGCCATTATATGCTGACGGTTCACAGTCCCAGCCCAGAGAGATGGCCCATTCAAAAGGCCTAATGGGCTTATCGACAACTCATCTGCTTCAACACCGTAGCATCTGTGAGGCCCGACCCCAAATAATGTGTCCTACCTCGATTTGTGTGCCTTAGAGCTAGAATTATATGACCAACCTTGGATTATGTACCCTGTCTTGGTTTTCGTGCATGCCTCGTCATACGTGTCTTGACCTAGATATATGTGCCCTAATCCTCGATTTACGTGCATTACCTCGATTCGTGTGTCCTAACCCTGAACTGTGTGCCTTAACATACGTTAAAGAGTTGTACATTGAATTACGTGCCTTGTATTGGTTTACGTGCATTCACCTAGGGTTACGTGCATTTATTTTAGAATTTGCGCATTTGTCTTGAAGTACATGCCTTACCTTGTAGTGCGTGCCTACACGCTAATTAATAAAGAATCCTGCACAAAGCACTAGACAATAAAATAATCCTACACAATCCACTAACCAATATTAAATTCCCTAATTCAAATCCTACAAACTCCACTAACTATAAAAGAACAATAAACAATTCCTAAACATTCCACTAACAATATTTTAATCCTAATTCATACTCACTACAAGACAAAATCCTATCATCACCTAAACCATCCCCAATATAATATACCTAACCACATTTTCCTACAAAATCCACTAACTATTAAATACTATACTATAATCCCAATTCAACTCACTAGAAGACAAACAACCCAACATTCTCTTACACACAAATTTGTAAATTAAACTCACACAAGACACAATGCATAAAAATTTCCTATGCACCCTACCCCAAGACCCTTTTCTCGACCAAATCACCCTAGCATGCTAACAATTCAAAATAATGCTCAAAATATGATACAAAAATCAGTTTTTACAAGCTCAAGGCCGACACACACATACAAGCATCATTTCTCTCTCAAATTCTCTCTTTCCTCTCATTATCTCTCATTTTCGACCATGGCTTCTCTTTGAGCTCCCAAGACTCCTAACAACTCTCAAGGATACTCTAAGACTCTCCCAAGCTCGGCCATAGCAAGCACAAGCAAGCAAGAAGCAAGAAAATCTCACACAAGCTCTCAAACCTCTCATTTTCGGCCCTAGGTAAGTTTTGATAGTTTTCTTCCATTTCTTTTTGTTCTAAACACATGCACACCTCCTACATAAGCTAACTAAGCTAGGATTTAAGGGAAATCAAGATACCTCTCACCCAAAGCAAGGAAAAAGGTCTAGTTGTGCGATTCAAAGAGCGTTTGTGCATCTTCATCTATCGATTTGCTAAGGTGAGGGTTAAACTCTTTTAAAAGCTTTCAAAACTCATATGCATGCTCTCATATGGCTATATTTACCTCTGCAGTTATTGTATATGTGTGTATATGAGCTTATCCACTCATGCATGGCTTGATAATGGCTAGAAACTTGAAGATATGTAAACACGTTTTTTTCTGGCAGATTACTAACCTTGTAGAACGAAGTGTTTTTGGCCTAGTAAACGTTGATAAAAATGTATGAAAATTGGTAGGTCACTAGATTTTCAGTTCTGAACATTTTTTTTCAGAAATAGCCTAAGGCTAAGTTTGAGTTTAAAGGCCTCAAAAGTAGCAAATATCGAAATGTGTACGAATCTGAACGGTTTTGTGCGGTCTCACGGTTTTGGCGATAACTCCTTAATCCGAACTCCAAATGCGGCGAGATTTGTTTCTAGATTTAAATCACTCATTAAGCTTCAATTTGACATTTGGTTCACTGAATTTTAGGATTATTTTCTTGGCTTAATGAATGTGGAAAGACAAACCATTACAGTAGGGTTTTTGGCTTGGTAATATGCTTTGAATCATTTTAAAACTTTACTTGTGGTCTTGAATGCTTGGAATTGTGGCAATTAGTAGTTGTGTGTGCTGTTTTGGATGGTTGAGGATGCTTAATTAATTGATGCATGGCTTGGGTTTAATTACATGACGAATTGTGGCTTAATCACATGTGTAAGCACGAATCGAGGCCCTATTGCTTATGAAAACTTGCTAAGTAATGATCCTATGGTTAAATTTTTTCAATTGAGTATTTAGTAGGCTTACCCCGGAAGTATCCATCAATCTACGATCCAAATCTCCCTAGGAGGCAACCCAAGCGAGAAGAGCGAATAGGACACGAAGCTAGAGCAACCAACACTGGCAACCCGAGGCTACCCAGAGAGGCCCATCACACCACCCTGACTCTATGAATGCAATACAATATACAATGCAACAATCGAGCAATAAAGCCACACATGGGAGAATAACAAAGTAGGTTACTCTCGCACGCAATAGCCACAGTTCATAAACATTTCAACCAAATCAACTCTAACAAGCATAATAAGCATTAACAAACATTAACAAGTATTCTACAAGCCAAATTCTATGAAAACCAACAAATCAACAAAACGACCCCAACTTATCCAACGCTACTACTTTCAAACGAGCCACGAGTCCTAGAAACCGATTTCACCAATCCTCCTAGGTCACCATAAGGCACGTCTAAAGACCCCCAAACCCTACTTATCCCCAGAATGCACGCAAAACGCCGCTTTTCCGCTTTTTCTCGTTTGAACTACAACTATATCAACCAAACACCCAACCAACGCCATAATCACACCAAAAGTGCTTCCATGGCCTCCCGAAACAATGCCAACATGCAAAACGAGAAAACGTTAAAGTCGACCTAAATGACCCTGACTTTCACCAAGGCATATTTCTCGTTTTTCCCATTACGCAACCTAAACAAACCATGCATTTAAGCATTCTAGCATACCTAGCACATTTCTACATCAACGGAAAGCATAACAGCGCAACTTCATCGTTTCAAGGGTTTACTATTCATATATTACTATTCAATTAAAATTTTAAATTACAATCTCAACATTTAACCGCAGAAAATGTTAAAAAGCTATAAATACATGTTCTACAATTGTCAAGGAACATTCTAGAAGCATCAAAATGCTTTAAACAACAACCTACGGATAAAACTCAAAAATCACCAAGTTGACATACATATCATTTAAATGCGCAATTAACGTGCTTCCCTCACCTTAGGCACTCCTAGTCGCTAGGAAAACAACGATGGTTGCCTCAGAAACCACCACACACGAGCTCACGCGAAGATTTGAATTTTTGAAGATTTGAAATGTTTTTTTTTCCTCTTTAAGCCCTCGGCCTACTCTTGGCTGTTTTAGCTTTTATTTTTTTTATTTTGCTTTGTTTTAAGCTTATAAGGTGATAACTTGGTCAAAAGGTCAAAGCACTTGGTCAAATAACTTAAAATTGGTCAATAGGCTTATTTTTATGCATTTTTAAGCTAAAATAAACATCACCAACTTAATTCTAGCTAACAACAAATAAAATATAAAATGTAAGGCACTAAAATACTAGTTTCACTATTTGTTGAGGACTAGAAAACACTATCTAGCTATCGCTCTCGATATGCAATGCACGTTGCGACAGCAAAGAAGTAACAATTAAATCTCAAAGAATTTAAGAAATATAATTTTCAAAATAACAAACAAGAAATTTCTACATTCCGGGCTCGGGTATTACACCTTACGTATCAAAACGTGTCCTCTTTACTATGTGTTTAAGTACTCTCACTTGATTCCTAGAGGACCTCGGGGAGGAAAGACAAATAAATATGTTCATTTATATTTATGTTATGAAATGAACTTGTTTATTTCATATGACATGTTTTCAAAAGGGTTTTTCATAAGAGTAATCAGAAAAGAGTTTTTAAAACGTTATATGTTGTTCCCCCTCGCTGAGTTCATAAGGACTCACCCTCTTTTATCATTACAGGTGAAGAAGATTTGGAACAGGTACCCGAAGAGAATGTGCCTATTGATGATTCCTTGGAATGATTACATGTTTTATGTGCCTTGCTTGACAGTGGCTGTTTTGTGAATGTTGTGTATGCTTTGAAGACTACTTATTTTGTTGATGTAAATGACCCCGTTGTAATTTAGGTCTAATTTTGACTTGTACTGATTATAACTAGACGAACACTCTTTTTGTCATTTTGCTAACACTATTTTAATTTAGTAACTATCATAGGCAACTGAAGCATTAGGTGAAGGATCAAATAAAATGAATCTATCTAATCTTACACAGGTACTTAATCATAGGCTAAAGGATAACAAGTACTCGCGTAAAAAGGATTGACAAATAAACGAAACATAGTTATCATGTTAGGCTTTTTAATCAAATAAGACTTCCGAGTTAGATCAATAGGCATATCGGTTGATGATAAATAGGGGTCTCAGTTGAAATCGAATCAATGATTGAAAGTTTTTGAGGCGTTTTAGAAAATAGGTCAAACCAAAGGTCTTAAATACAACCGTTATCGATTTTTTGGAAAAACTTTTGGAGTTCTCGGCCAACTTTAAGCATTAAATCATAGTCAAACAATTAAGGACGTAAGATAACAATGATGATTCAGGTCACACCCTAGTCTAGCCTCTATAGGTCGGGTTGGGGGCGTGACAGCATCCTTCCAAGACGTGATATTGACGCATTGTAGGGCCTTCTAATGTCCCACGAGTTAGGTTGTCGTCCTTTTTGCGGCTCATGACGGTCGATCCGGGATGAAAAAATATCGTAAAAAGAAGAAAAATGGCCCAAAATTGATGAAAACGTTTATTTTTGTGCTCCGAAAATAGGCACAGCCAAGCAGGCTTGCTATCACCATCGTAGATCTCTAGGAGAGCTTTCCAATGGTATGTTGTATGCCACATAACTCCTTACGGATCAAAAGTTATGGACACCGGAGCGATAGAGACTTGGTCCCAGGCCCCATGCCCTTGGTTTACGAGCCCAGCCTCTACGTGAAGCGAAGTTGTCTTACCCAAGATATCGTGGGACTTGATAATAGAAATGTGATGGATAAAGCATCTTGACAAGGCAAAACGAGGCAAAAAAAATGAAAAGGAGGGTGCAACACGAGGACTTCCAAGGGGGTCATCCATCCTAGTACTACTCTTACCCAAGCACGCTTAACTTTGGAGTTCTGATGGGATCCAATGAATTAGTGCTGGTATGATCGCACCCATTATGTTGAGGGCACAAAGCCCTTATGTACTGACGGTTCACAGTGCCAGCCCAGAGAGACGGCCCACTCAAAAGCCCTAATGGGCTTATCGACAACCCATCTGCTTCAATAACATAGCATCCTCCCAAGTCGTGATATCATTGCATTGTAGGGCCTCTAACATCCCGCGAGTTAGGTTGTTGTCCATTTTACGGCTCACGAAGAAGGATCCGGGACGAAAAAATATCGTAAAAAGAAGAATAGTGGCCCGAAATTGATGAAAATGTTCATTTTTTAGCTGTGAAAATAGGCGCAGTCGAGAAAGCTTGCTACTCCCGTCGTAGAGCTCCCAGAAAGTTTTCCAACGATATGTTGTGCGCTACTTAACTCCTTACGGATCAAAAGTTATGAGCACCGGAGCAACGGAGACTTGTTCCAGGCCCCACGCCCTCGGTTTATAGGCCCAAGCACTACGCGAAGAGAAGTTGTCTTGCCTAAGATGCCGTGGGACTCAATATTAGAAATGTGATGGATAAAGCATCTTGGCATGGCAGAACAGGGCAAAAAAAATTAAAAGGGGGTTGCAACACGAGGACTTCCCAGGGGGTCACCTATCGTAGTACTACTCTCATCCAAGCACGCTTAACTTCGGAGTTCTGATGGGATCCAGTGCATTAGTGCTGGAATGTTCGCACCTTTCATGTTGAGGGCACAAAGCTCTTATGTGCTGACGGTTCACAATCCTAGCCTAAAGAGACGGCCCATTTAAAAGGCCCAATGGGCTTATTGACAACCCATTTGTTTCAACAACTCAGCATCCTCCCAAGACGTGATATTCACACATTGTAGGGCCCTTAATGCCCCATGAGTTAGGTTGTCGTCCTTTTAGGGACTCACGACGAAGGATCCGGGACGAAAAAATATCGCAAAAAGAAGAAAAGTGGCCCAAAACTGATGAAACTTTAATTTTTGGGCTGCAAAAATAGGCGTAGCTGAGCAGTCTTGCTGCCCCTGTCGTCGAGCTTCCGGAGAGCGTTCCAACGGTATGTTGTGGGCCGCATAACCCCTTACGGACCACAAGTTATGGGCACTGGAGCAACGGAGACCTAGTTGTAGGCCCCACGCCCTCGGTTTGCGGGCCCAGCCTCTACGTGAAGTGAAGTTGTCTTGCCCAACATGCCGTGGAACTCGATAATAGAAATTTGACTGACAAAGCATCTTGGCAAGGCAAAACAGGGCAAAAAAAAAGGAAAGGGGGGTGCAACACGAGGACTTCCCAAAGGGTCACCCATCCTAGTACTACTTTCTCCCAAGCACGCTTAACTTCGGAGTTCTGATGGGATCCAGTGCATTAGTGCTGGTATGATTGCACCCGTCATGTTGAGGGCACAAAGCCCTTATGTGTTGACAGTTCACAGTCCCAGCCCAGAGAGACGGCCCATTCAAAAGGCCCAATGGGCTTATCGACAACCCATCTGCTTCAACAAAGCAACATCCACGCAAGATGTGATATCAACGCATTGTAGGGCCCTCTAATATCCCGCAAGTTAGGTTGTCGTCCTTTTCGCAGCTCACGACGAACGATCCGGGATCTAAAAACAAAGCAAAATACAGAAAAGTGGCCCAAAACTTATGAGAACATTCGATTTTGGGCTCCAAAAATAGGCGCAGCCAAGTAGGCTTGCTGCCCCGATCACAGAGCTCCTGGAGAGCTTTCCAATGGTATGTTGTGTGAGGCTTGACCCCGAATAACGTGCCTTACCTCGATTTACGTACCTTAGACCTAGAGCTGTATGACCGACCTTGGATTACGTGCCCTGTCTTGGTTTTTGTGCATGCCTCGTTATACATGCCTTAACCTAGAATTGTGTGTCCTAATCCTCGATATACGTGCGATACCTAGATAAACATGCCATGACCTTAATTTACGTGCGGGACCTCAATTTGTGTATGTCTCTTCGTTTCGTGTGCATTAACCTTGAATTGCGTGCTTTAGCCTAGGTTTAAGAGTCGTGTCTTGAATTACGTGCCTTGTATTGGTTTACTAAACAATAAAATAATACTAAACTATTCCTACATTTCCCACTAACTATTATTCTATTCATAATTCAAATCATCAACAAACATTCCTGTATTTTATTCTACCTAGATTTCCTCATTCCCCAATATTTCTATGACAATTCTAATGACACAAATGCATAAAAAAATTAGTCCTAGACAAACTATGACACACATACAAGACACTAGGCATAAAATAGCCCCAAAACCCTACCCAATGCACACCATTTTCGACCAAGGGCTCCTTGCCCATGCTAGGAATTTCAAAATGCCTCTTGAAGACATAAAAATCAGAATTGCTGAGCTCAAGGCTGAACCCATGCATCAACTTTTGCAAAAAGCCTCATTTTTCTCTCATTTCTCTTACTTTCCTCACATTTCTCTCTCTCCCTCTCATTCTCTCTCTCCATTTCGGTTTTGGGCTGAGTTCTCACCTTCCATATCTCATCTCCTTCGCACCATGGTTGATCAAGTCAAGCAATCATCAAAGAAACTCAAGCAAACAAGCTAGGATGCGAAAATCACACATGCATGCCCTTTGAAGTCCTCATTTCGGCCCTAGGTGAGTTTTTAGGCTTCCATTTCTTTTCTTCTTTTTCTAACCTCATGCATGTACTAAGAGCTTGGTCACTAAGCTAGGAAAATAGAGAAAACCAAGTTGGAATCTCGGCTAAGCAAGAAGAAGAAGAGATTTGAAGGTTCAACAAGTTTTTGAGCATCTTTTGGTTGATTGCAAAGGTGAGGGTTAAAACCTTTTGAAAACTCTTTAAAAACTCACATGCATGCTCATAAATGTGTGTATTTGCTTCTATAATTGAGATATATGGTCGTTCATAAGCTTAAACAACCATGCATGGCAAGATCTTGGCTTGAAAATGATGCTAGGTGAAGTCGAAATGGATGACAGCCCTCTGGCCAGTCTGTTCGAGGTAAGTTTAGCTAAGAAAATGATGTTTAAAATACTTGAAAATTGGTGGGTGACTAGTTTGGACAGTTTTGAACATTTTTCCCAGAAATAGGCCGAAGATAATTTTGACTCTAAGGTCCTCAAAATGGCAAATCTCTAAAATGTGACCAAATCTGGAAATCTGGATAAATGAAGCAGGTTTTGGCAGATGCACTGACCTTGTGGAACGAATCATATTTGACTTAGTAAATGATGTCCAAAATGAATGAAATTTGGTGTGATGCTATAGTTTTAAGTTCTGGACAACTTTGTCAGAAATGGACCAAGGCTAAAACGGACCCTAAGGACCTCAAAAAGACAATTTCTGAAAAGTGTGCAAATCTTGACAGTTTTGTGCTATTCCACTGTTTCGGCTATATCTAATGATTCCGAACTCCAATTGATGCAAGGTTTGTTTCTGATTTTAGTTAACTTCTTAAGCTTTAATTTTACATCTTATTCACTGGATTTGGAGATTTTTTGATTATCCTATTGATTGTGAGAATACAGTCTATTGCAGTAAAGGTTTCACTTAGCTATATGCTTGGAAAATTGTTGTAACCTCTCTTGTGGTGCTAATTGCTTGGAATTGTGGTGTTGGGATGTTGTGTGGACTGTTTTGAGTACTTGAAGATGTTTTAATTGAATGATGCATGACTTGAGAATGAACTTGAGTTGACTTAGGGTTTAATCACGCGGTTAAGCATGAAACGGAAACCCTAATGACTAAGTAGTCTTGCTAAGTGTTGATCATTTGGATATTGTGTGGAAATTATATGCTTAGTGGGCTGCCCGTAAATGTGTTATGACTTCAAATGTGATTTTGACCATCGCATGTTGACAAATAAACTTTTCTTGCACCCGAACCCATGATTGATGTCATTGCATGTTGAATAATCTTATCACTTGATCACGTGGGCTTCTTAGTGAGTTATATGGCCTGTTTTACATGTGTTACATGGCTGCCTGTTTAATTTTCATATAACTCTATATGCCTTTCAAGTGAAATTACCTATCTTATCATGCCCTGCTTGTTTACCTGTCAATGTGCAATCTTATGACTGTCCGGAGGTAACCTACTTTGTTGTCCTCCTACTGTGATATATTTCATGTATTATCATGCCCTGCTTGTTTACCTGTCAATGTACAATCTTATGACTGTCTGGAGGCAACCTACTTTGTTGTCCTCCTACTGTGAGATATTACATGTCATGAATGTGCATTGCATACAAGGTTGCAACCTTTCCTGTCGGCATGGTAGCGATCACGCACGTCGGGCGGCATCGGGCTTGCCGGTGTTACCGTGACCACCATGGTCCCATTCCCTCTCTCGCGTAGGGGCTAGACTTCCTCAGAGAGTTGGGTCGTAGGCTTTCGGGGTACATCTGGAGTACACCCACCTGGCGTGTTCTGGGGAATGATTTGAAGGCGGTCGCAACTTCTGATTCTGAAACTGATCTGAGAGCAAAAGCTCGCCGTATCCTTTTTATTATGTGTATAAGTACTCCCGCTTGGTTCCTAGAGAACCTCGGGGAGGAAAGACCGGTATTCCTGTTCTGTACTTGTATTTTTGTTGTATTAATGTTTGAGAAAAGGATTTTCATAAGTTTAACCGGAAAATAATTTTCAAAACTTATTTCTCGTTCCCCCTTGTTGAGTTCATAAGGACTCATCCTCTTTTATCATCTCAGGTGAAGAAGATCAAGAACAGGTACCCGAGGATGATGTGCCTAACGATGATTCCTTGGAGTGATTGCCTGTCTTGTGTGCTTTGCGTGATTTTGGCTATTTGTGAACTATGCTACTTGAAGACTATTTCTTTTATGTTGCTCGTTATTTATTGATGTAAATGACCCTGTTGTAATTTGGGTCTAATTCTGGGATTGTACTATCTATAACCGGACGAACTTTTATTTGGTTGTTTGCTTTCGTTTTCTTAATTAGTAGTTATCATAGGCATTTAAACCACTAGATGAACAATCAACTAAGTTAATTCTATCTAATTTCACTTAGGTGCTCATTTGCAAACTAAAAGATAATAGGTACTTGCATGATAGGAAATTGACAAATAAACAGGACATAGTTATCATGTTAGGCTTATTAACCAAACGAGACTTTCAAGGTAAACTAGTTAGCCAATCGGTTGGTGTCAAATAGGAGTCCTTAATGGAATTGGATTAATGATTGGAATAATTAAGGCGTTTAGAGAATTAGGCAAACCAAAGAGCCCAATTGCAGCCTTTATGCTACCGGTTTACCGAAAAATTTTAGAGTTTAGGCCAAGACGTTAAGTGTTAAATCTTCATGAATGGTTAAGTACGAGACGTGACTTGAATGTTTAGATCACACTCTAGTCTAACATTTATAGGCCGGGTTGGGGCCTGACAGGAAAAAAGGGTGCAGCCGAGCAGGCTTGCTGGCCCCGTTGTAGAGCTTTCGGAGAGCTTTCCAACGGTTTGCTGTGCGCCACATAACTCCTTATGAATCAAAAGTTTTGGGCACCGGAGCGACAGAGACCTGGTTGCAGGCCCCACACCCTCGATTTGCCGGCCAAACTGCTACGCGAAGCGAAGTTGTCTTGCCCAAGATGCCGTGGGACTCGATAATGGAAATGCGATAGATAAAACATCTTGGCAAGGCAAAACAGGGCAAAAAAAATGAAAAGGGCGTGCAATACGAGAACTTCCCATGGGGTCACCCATCATAGTTCTACTCCCGCCCAAGCACGCTTAACTTCGGAATTATGATGTGATCCGGTAAATTAGTACTGGTATGATCGCACCTGTCATGTTGAGGGCGCAAAGCCCTTATGTGCTGACGGTTCATAGTCCCAGCCTAGAGAGACGGCACATTCAAAAAGTCCAATGGGCTTATCGACAACCCATCTGCTTCAACAACGCAGCATCCTCCCAAGATATGATATCGATGACTTGTAGGGCTCTTAATGTCCAGCGAGCTAGGTTGTCGTCCTTTTTGCGGCTCACGACGAATGAGCCAGGATGAAAAAACATCGCAACAAGAAGAAAAGTGGCCCAAAAATGATGAACATGTTCTTTTTTGGGCTGCGAAAATAGGCGTAGCTGAGCAGGCTTGCTGCCTCCATCGTAAAGCTTCTGGAAAGCTTTCCAACGGTTTGCTGTGAGCCGTATAACTCCTTACAAATCAAAAGTTATGGGCACCGGAGCAACAGAGACCTGGTTGCAGGCCCCACGCCCTCGATTTGTAGGCCGAACCTCTATGTGAAGTGAAGTTGTCTTGCCTAAGATACCATGGGACTCGATAATAGAAATGTGATGGATAAAGCATCTTGGCAAGGCAAAACGGGGCAAAAAAAATGAAAGGGGGTGCAACATGAGGACTTCCCATGGGGTCACCTATCCTAGTACTACTCTCACCCAAGCATGCTTAACTTCGGAGTTTTGATGGGATCCGGTGCATTAGGGCTGGAATGATCGCACCCGTATTGTTGAGGGCGCAAAGCCCTTATGTGCTGACGGTTCACAGTCCCAGCCCAGAGAGACGGCCCATTCAAAAGGCCCAATGGGCTTATCGACAACCCATCTGATTCAACAACGTAGCATCCTACCAAGACGTGATATTGACAGGTTGTACGACCCTCTAATGTCCTGCGAGTTGGGTTGTCGTCCTTTTTACGGCTCACGACGGATGATCCGGGATGAAAAAACATCGCAAAATGAAGAAAAGTGGCCTGAAACTGATAGAAATGTTTGTTTTTGGGCTTTAAAAACGGGTCTAGTCCAGTAGGCTTGCTGTCCCCGTCGTAGAGCTTCCGGAGAGATTTCAAACGGTTTGTTGTGCGCCGTATAACTCCTTACGAATCAAAAGTTATAGGCACCGGAGCGACAGAGACCTGGTTGCAGGCCCCACGCCCTCGATTTGTTGGCCCAACCTCTACGCGAAACAAAGTTGTCTTGCCCAAGATGCCATGGGAATCAATTATAGAAATGTGATAGATAAAGCATCTTGGCAAGGCCAAACGGGGCAAAAAAAAATGAAAAAGGGGTGTAACACAAGGACTTCCCATGGGGTCACCCATCATAGTACTACTTTCTCTCAAGCACGCTTAACTTCGGAGTTCTGATGGGATCTGGTACATTAGTGCTGGTATGATCACACCCTTCATATTGAGGGCGTAAAGCCCTTATGTGCTGATGTTTCACAGTCCCAGCCAAGAGAGACGACTCATTCAAAAGGCCCAATGGGCTTATCGACAACCCATCTGCTTCAACAACGCAGTATCCTCCCAAGACGTGATATCAACGAGTTGTAGGGCCCTTAATATCCAGCGAGTTATGTGTCATCCTTTTAGCAGCTCACGACGAAGGATCCAGGACGAAAAAATATCGCATAAAGAAAAAAAGTGGCCCAAAACTGATGAAAACGTTCATTTTTGGGAAGTAAAAATAGGTCCAGCTGAGCAGGCTTGCTGCCCCCTTCGTAGAGCTTCTGGAGAGCTTCCCAACGGTTTGCTGTGCGCCGCATAACTCCTTACGAATGAGAAGTTATGGGCACCGGAGCAACAGAGTCCTGGTTGCAAGCCCTACGCTCTCGATTTGCCGGCCCAACCGCTACACGAAGCGAAGTTGTCTTGCCCAAGAAACCGTGGGACTTGATAATAGAAATGTGATGGATAAAGCATCTTGGCAAGGCAAAACAGGGCAAAAAAATGAAAAGCGGGTGCAACACGAGGACTTCCCATGGGGTCACCCATCATAGTACTACTCTCGCCCAAGTAGTCTTAACTTCGGAGTTATGAAGTGAACCTGTAAATTAGAGCTGGTATTATCGCATCTGTTATGTTGAGGGCATATAGCCCTTATGTGCTGATGGTTCATAGTCCCAGCCCAGAGAGACGGCCTACTCAAAAGGCCCAATGGGCTAATTGACAACCCATCTGCTTCAACAACGCAGCATCCTCCCAAGATGTGACATCGACGAGTTGTAGGGCCCTTAATGTCCAGCGAGTTAGGTTGTCTTCTTTTTTGCGGCTCACGACGAAGGATCCAGGATGAAAAAACATCGCAAAAAGAAGAAAAGTGGCCCGAAACTAATGAAAATGTTCTTTTTTGGGCTGCGAAAACAGGCGCAACCGAGCAGGCTTGCTACCCCCGTCATAGAGCTTCTGGAGAGCATTCCAACGGTTTGCTGTGCGCCGCATAACTCCTTACGAATCTAAAGTTAGGGGCATCGTAGCGACAAAGACCTGGTTGCAGGCCCCACGCCTTTGATTTGCGGTCCAAACCTCTACGCGAAGCGAAGTTGTCTTGCCTAAGATGCCGTGGGACTTGATAATAGAAATGTGATGGATAAAGCATGTTGGCAAGGCTAGACAGGGAAAAAAATATGAAAAGGCGGTGCAACACGAGGAATTCCTATAGGGTCCCCCATCCTTGTACTACTCTCACCCAAACACACTTAACTTTAGAGTTCTAATGGTATCCGGTGCATTAGTGCTGGTATCATCACACCCGTCATGTTGATGGTGCAAAGCCTTTATGTGTTGACGGTTCACAGTCCCAGCCCAGCAAGACGGCCCATTCAAAAGTCCCAATGACCTTATCGACAACCCATCTGCTTCAACAACGCAGTATCCTGCCAAGACGTGATATCGACGAGTTGTAGGGCCCCTAATGTTCCGCGAGTTAGGTTGTCGTCCTTATAGCGGCTCACGACGAAAGATCCAGGATGAAAAAATATCATAAAAAGAAGAAAAGTGGCCTAAAACTGATGAAAACATTCATTTTTGGGCTGCAAAAATAGGTGCAGCCGAGCAGGCTTGGTGCCCCCTTCGTAGAGCTTCCGGAGAGCTTTCCAACAGTTTGCTGTGCGCCGTATAACTCCTTACGAATCAAAAGTTATGGTCACCGGAGCGACATAGACCTGGTTGCAGGCCCTACACCCTCGGTTTGTGGGCCCAGCCTCTATGTGAAGCAAAATTGTCTTGCCTAAGATGCCGTGGGACTCGATAATAGAAATTTGACTGATAAAGCATCTTGGCAATGAAAAACAGGGCAAATAAAAAAATGGAAAGAGGGGTGCAACACGAGGACTTCCCAAGGGGTCATCCATCCTAGTACAACTCTCGCCTAAGCACGCTTAACTTCGGAGTTCTGATGGGATCCGGTGCATTATTGCTGGTATGATCGCACCCATCATGTTGAGGGCACAAAGTCCTTATGTGCTAACAATTCACAGTCCCAGCCTAGAGAGACGGTCCATTCAAAAGGCTTAATAGGCTTATCGACAAGCCATCTGCTTCAACAACGCATCATCCTCCCAAGACGTGATATCGTCAGGTTGTAAGGCCCTCTAATGTCCTGCGACTTAGGTTGTCATCCTTTTCGCGGCTCACGAAGGCCGATCCGGGATGAAAAAATAACGTAAAAATAAGAAAAGTAGCCCAAAACTGATGGAAACATTCATTTTTGGGCTTTAAAAATAGGTGCAGTACAGCAGGCTTGCTGCCCCCATCATAGAGCTTTCGGAGAGCTTTCTAACGGTTTGCTGTGCGCTGCATAACTCCTTACGAATCAAAAGTTATGAGCACCGGAGCGATAGAGACCTGGTTGCAAACCCCACACCCTCGATTTGCAGGCCCTGCCTCTACGCGAAGCAAAGTTGTTTTGCCCAAGACACCGTGGGACTCGATAATAGAAATTTGATTATAAAGCATCTTGGCAAGGCAAAATGGGGTTAAAAAAATGAAAAAGGGGGGTGCAACACGAGGACTTCCCAAGGGGTCACCCATCCTAGTACTACTCTCGCCCAAGCATGCTTAACTTAGTAGTTCTGATGCGATCCGGTGCATTAGTGCTGGTATGATTGCACCTATCATGTTGAGGGGGCAAAGATCTTATGTGCTGACGGTTCACAGTCCTAACCTAGAGAGACGGCCCATTCAAACGGTCCAATGGGCTTATCGACAACCCATCTGCTTCAACAACGCAGCATCCTCCCAAGACGTCATATCGACTAGTTGTACGGCCCTTTAATGTCCCGCGAGCTAGGTTGTCGTCCTTTTTGCGGCTCACGACGAATGAGCCAGGATGAAAAAACATCGCAACAAGAAGAAAAGTGGCCCAAAAATGATGAACATGTTCTTTTTTGGGCTGCGAAAATAGGCGTAGCTGAGCAGGCTTGCTGCCTCCATCGTAAAGCTTCTGGAGAGATTTCCAACGGTTTGCTGTGTGCCACATAACTCCTTAGGAATCAAAAGTTATAGGCACCGGAGCGACAGAGACCTGGTTGCAGGCCCCACGCCCTCGATTTACGGGCCCAGCCTCTACGCGAATCGAAGTTGTCTTGCGCAAGATGTCGTGGAACTCGATAATAGAAATTTGACTGATAAAGCATCTTGGCAAGGCAAAACAGGGAAAAAAAATGGAAATAGTGGTGCAACACGAGGACTTCCCAAGGGGTCGCCCA
Source organism: Ehretia macrophylla (assembly GCA_037974665.1). NCBI lineage: Eukaryota > Viridiplantae > Streptophyta > Magnoliopsida > Boraginales > Ehretiaceae > Ehretia > Ehretia macrophylla. Next base: position 50,185,903 of record CM075777.1, on the reverse strand, counting down.
TCCTAGCACTACTCTCACCCAAGCACTCTTAATTTTGGAGTTCTGATAGGATCCGGTGCATTAGTGCTAGTATGATCGCACCCGTCATGTTGAGGGTACAAAGCCTTATGTGCTGACGGTTCACATTCCCTATCCACACCCTCGGTTTGCAGGCCCAGCTTCTACGTGAATCGAAGTTGTCTTGTCCAAGATGCCGAGGGACTCGATAATAGAAATATGATGGATAAAGCAACTTGGCAAGGCAAAATGAGGCAAAAAAAATGAAAAAGGGGTACAACACGAGGACTTCCCATGGGGTCACCTATCCTAGTACTAATCTCACCCAAGCACTCTTAACTTCAGAGTTTTGATGGGATCCGGTGCATTAGTGCTGGTATGATCACATCTGTCATGTTGAGGGTTCAAAGCCCTTATGTGTTGATGGTTCACAGTCCCAGCCTTGAGAGACCGCCAATTCAAAAGGCCCAATGGGTTATCGACAACCCATCTACCTTAACAACGCAGCATCCTCCCAAGACATGATATCGAAGGGTTGTAGGGCCCTCTAATGTTCCGCGAGTTAGGTTGTTGTCCTTTTTTAGGCTCACGACGGCCGATCCGGGATGAAAAAACATCAAAAAAAGAAGAAAAGTGGCCCGAAACTGATGTAAACGTTCATTTTTGGGCTTTAAAAATAGGTGCAGTCCAGCAGGCTTGCTGCCCCTGTCGTAGAGCATCCGGAGAGTTTTCCAACCGTTTGCTGTACGTCGCATAACTCGTTAAGAATCAAAAGTTATGGGCACCGGAGCGATGGAGACTTGATTACCGGCCTCTTGCCCTTGATTTGCCGGCCCAACCTCTACGCGAAGCGAAGTTGTCTTGCCCAAGATGCCGGGGGACTCGGTAATAGAAATGTGATGGATAAAGCATCTTGGCAAGGCAAAATGGGGCAAAAAAAATGAATAGGGGGTGCTACACATGGACTTCCGATGGGGTCACCCATCATAGTACTATTCTCGCCCAAGCACGCTTAACTTCAGAGTTCTGATGGGATCTGGTGCATTAGTGCTGGTATGATCGCACCCGTCATATTGAGGGCGCAAAGCCCTTATGTGCTGATAATTCACAGTCGCAGCCCAGAGAAATGACCCATTTAAAAGGCCCAATGGGCTTATCGACAACCCATCTATTTCAACAACGTAACATCCTCCCAAGACGTCATATCGACGCGTTGTTGGGCCCTTTAATGTCCCGGGAGTTTGGTTGTCGTCCTTTTCGCGGCTCACAACGAAGGATCTAGGATGAAAAAACATCACAAAAAAACAAAAGTGGCCCAAAATTGATGAAAATATTCATTTTTGGGCTCCGAAAACAGGCGCAACCGAGAAGGCTTGTTGCCCCCGTCGTAGAGCTCCTAGAGAGGTTTCTAACGGAATGTTGTGCATCACATAATTCCTTGTGAATCAAAAGTTATGGACATCGGAGAGACGAAGACCAGGTCCCAGGCCTTACACCCTCGGTTTACGAGCCCAACCTCTACACGAAGCGAAGTTGTATTGCCCAAGATGCCCTGTGACTCGACAATAGGAATGTGATGGATAAAGCATCTTGGCAAGGCAAAACGGGGAAAAAACAAATGAAAAGGGGGGTGCAACACGAGAACTACCCAGGGTGTCACCCATCCTTGTACTACTCTCACCCAAGCACACTTAACTTCTGAGTTCTGATGGGATCTAGTGCATCAGTACTAGTATGATCGCACCTGTCATGTTGAGGGTGGAAAGCCCTTATGTGTTGACGGTTTACATTCCCTGTCCACACCTTCGGTTTGCAGGCCCAGCTTCTACACGAATCGAAGTTGTCTTGCCCAAGATGCCGTGGTACTCGATAATAGAAATTTGATGGATAAAGCATCTAAGCAAGGCAAAATGGGGAAAAAAAATAAAAGAAAAGATGGGTGCAACACGAGGATTTCCCAAGGGGTCACCCATCCTAGTACTACTCTCGCCTAAGCACGTTTAACTTCGAAGTTTTGATGGGATCCGGTACATTAGTGATAGTATGATCACTCCCGTCATGTTGAGGACGCAAAGCCCTTATGTGCTGACGGTTCATTGTCCTAGCCTAGAGAGACGACCTATTCAAAAGGCCCAGTGGGCTTATCGACATCCCATCTGCTTCAACAATGAAGCATCCTCCCCAGACGTGATATTGAGGCATTGTAGGGCCCTCTAATGTCCCGCGAGTTAGGTTGTCGTCCTTTTTTAGGCTCACGACGGTAGATCTGTGACGAAAAAACAACGTAAAAAGAAGAAAAGTAGCCTGAAATTGATGGAAACGTTCGTTTTTGGGCTTTAAAAACAGGCACAATTGTAAGGCCCGACCCCGAATAACGTGTCCTAACTCGATTTACGCACCTTAGACCTAAAATTAAATGATCGACCTTGGATTACGTGTCCTGTCTTGGTTTTCGTGCATACCTCGTCATACGTGCCTTGACCTAGAATAGTGTGCCCTAATCCCCGACTCACGTGCAGTACCTAGAAATACGTGCCATGACCTCGATGTACGTGTGTTATCTCATTTCGTGTGCCTTAACCTTGAACTGCGTACCTTAACCTAGGTTTAAGAGTCGTACCTCGATTTGTGTGCATTACATTGAATTACATGCCTTGCATTGGTTTATGTGCATTCACCTAGGATTGCCTGCATTAGTCTTGAAGTCCGTGTCTTACCTCGTAGTTCGTGTCTACCTCGTAATTCGTGCCCTATATTGATTTTTGTGTGTGTCTCGTAGTACGTGCCATAGACATAGGAAAGCGTGCCCGTACGCTAATCGATAAAGAATCCTACACAAAGCACTAAACTATAAAATAATCCTACACAATCCACTAACCAATATTATATTCCTAATTCAAATTCTCTACAAACTCCACTAACAATAAAATAATACTAAACTATTCCTACATTTCCCACTATCTATTATTCTATTCATAATTCAACTCATCAACAAACATTTCTATATTTTATTCTACCTAGATTCCCTCATTCCCCAACATTCCTATGACAATTCTAATGACACAAATGCACAAAAAATTAGTCCTAGACAAACTATGACAAAACACTTAACACAATGCATAAAAAATTGCTCAAATTCTCCTCAAATTCCCACCATTTTCGACCAAACACTTCATGCCCATGCTAGCCATTTCAAAATACTCCTTGAAGACACAAAAAGACTGAAAATGGGCTGCCCAAGGCTGACCATATGCTTGAATCAATGCAAAACATCACTCTTTGTCATATTCTTTCATTTCTCTTTATTTTCTCTCACTTCCCTCTCATTTTCTCTCTCCATCTCGGTTTTGGGCTGAGTTTCTTCATCCCTTAGCTCATCTTCATCATCCTATGGTTCATCAAGACAAACCACAAGCAAAGAAACTCACCCAAGCAAGCTAGGATGCAAGAAACACACATGCAAGCATTTTGAGTCACCATTTTCGGCCTTGGTGAGTTTTTAAGCTTCCATTTCTTTTCTTCTTGTTCTAACCTCATGCATGTGCTAAGAGATTGATCACTAAGCTAGGAAAAATAGAGAAAAGCTAGTTGGAATCTCGGCTAAGCAAGAAGAAGAAGAGATTTGAGCTTCAACAAAGTTTTTGAGCATCTTTTGGTTGATTGCAAAGGTGAGGGTTAAAACCTTTTGAAAACTCTTCAAAAATTCTCATGCATGCTCATAAATGTGTGTATTTTCATCTGTACTTGACCTACATTGTCGTTCGTAAGATTAAACAACCATGCATGGCAAGATCTTGGCTTGAAAATGATGATAGGTGAGGTCGAAATTGTTGACAGCTCTCTGACCAGTCTGTTCGAGGTAATTTTAGCTAGGCAAATGATGTTGAAAATGCTTCAAAATTGGTAGGTGACTATTTTGGACAGTTTTGAACATTTTTCCCAGAAATAGGCCGAAGCTAAATTTGAGTTTAAGGTCCTCAAAATGGAAAATCTTTAAAATGTGACCAAATCTGGAAATCTGGAAAAATGAAGCAGGTTTTGGCAGATGCACTGACCTTGTGGAACGAACCATATATGACTTAGTAAATGATGTCCAAAATGCATGAAATTTTGTGTATTAATAGATTTTTCAGTTCTGGACAATTTTTTCAGAAATGAACCAAGGCTAAAACTGACCCTAAGGACCTCAAAAACGTCAATTTCTGAAAAGTGTGCAAATCTGGAAAGTTTTGTGCTATTCCACTGTTTCGGCTATATCTAATGATCCCAAACTCCAATTGATGCAAGGTTTGTTTCTGATTTTAGTTAACTTCTTAAGATTTAATTTGACATCTTATTCACTGAATTTGGAGATTTTTTTCTTATCCGATTGATTGTGAGAAGACAGCCTATTGCAGTAAGGGTTTCACTTAATGTTGTGCTTAGAAAATTGTTGTAACCTCTCTTGTGGTACTAATTGTGTGGAAATGTGGTGTTGGGATGTTGTGTGGTCTGTTTTGAATGTTTTAGGATATTGAATTAAATGATGTATGGTTTGAGATTGACTTTGAATTGGGTTGAGGCTCAAATTGCACGAATATACATGAAATGAAAGCCCTAATGACTAGGTAGTCTTGCTAAGTGTTGATCATTTGGATATTGTGTGGAAATTAGATGCTTAGTGGGCTGCCCGTAAATGTCTTATAACTTCAAATGTGATTTTGACCATTGCATGTTGACAAATAAGCTTTTCTTGCTACCGAACCCACGTAAATGTTGTTGCATGTTGAATAATTCGTATCACTTGATTATATGAGCCTCTTAATGAGTTATATGGCCTGTTTTACATGTGTTACATGGCTGCCCGTTTGATGTTCATATGACTCTATATGCCTTTCAAGTGAAATTACTTGTCTTATCGTGCCTTGTTTGACTACTTGACAACGTGCGATCTTATAACTGTTCGGAGGCAACCTACTTTGTTGCCCTCCTAATGTGATATGTTAAATGTTATAAATGTGCATTGCATACAAGGTTTCATCCTTTCAGTGTGTCATGGTAGTGTTTCACGCACGCCGGTCGGCATCGGGCTTGCTGGTGTTACCGTGACTACCATGGTCCAATTCCCTCTCTCGCTTGGCATTTCACCCTCAGAGAGTTGGGTCGTAGGTTTCGGGGTACATCCGGAGTACACCCACCTGGCGTGTTTTGGGGTTATTTGAAGTCGGCCGCAACTTCTGATTCTGAAACTGATCTGAGAGCTAAAGCTCACCGTATCCTTTTAGTGTGTGGATAAGTACTCTTGCTTGGTTCCTAGAGAACCTCGGGGAGGAAATACTGGTATTTCTGTTTATGTACTTGTATTATTGTTATATTCATGCTTGCAAAAAGGATTTTCTTAAGTTAAACCAGAAAATGAGTTTCAAAACTTATATCTCGTTCCCCCTCGCTGAGTTCATAAGGACTCACCCTCTTTTATCATCTCAGGTGAAGAAGAACAAGTACAGGTACCCGAGGACAACGTGCTTATCGATGAACCCTTGGAGTGATTGCCTGTCATTGTTGTTTTGCTTGAATGTGGTTATTTGTGAACTATGCTACTTGAAGACTACTTCTTTTACATTGCTCGTTGTTTATTGATGTAAATGACCCCGTTGTAATATGGGTCTAATTCTGGGATTATACTATCTATAACCTGACAAACTTTTATTTGGTTGTTTGCTTTTGTTTTCTTAATTAGTAGTTATCGTAGGCATTCAAACCACTAGATGAAAAATCAACTAAGTTAATTCTATCTAATTTCACTTAGGTGCTCACTTGCAAACTAAATGATAATAGGTACTTGCATGATAGAAAATTGACAAATAAACGGGACATAGTTATCATGGTAGGCTCATTAACCAAACAAGACCTTCAAGATAAACTAGTAGGCAAATTGGTTGGTGACAAATAGGAGTCCTGAATGGAATTGGGTTAATGATTGGAATAACTGAGGCGTTTAGAGAATTAGGTCAAACCGAAGAGCACAATTACAACCATTATGCTGCTAGTTTTCCAAAAATTTTTGGAGTTTAGGCCAAAACGTTAAGTGTTAAATCTTCATAAAAAGTTAAGTATGTGATATTACCTGAATGTTTAGTTCACACCCTAGTCTAACCTTATAGGTCGGGTAGGGGTGTGACAACAGTCCCGCAAGCTTGCTACCTCCATCGTAGATCTTCTGGAGAGCTTTCCAATGTTTTGTTGTATGCCGCATAAGTCTTTACGAATCAAAAGTTATGGGCACCGGAGCAACAGAGACCTGGTTGCAGGCCCCACGCCCTTGATTTGTTGGCCCAACCTCTACGTGAAGTGAAGTTGTCTTGCCCAAGATGCCGTGGGACTCGATAATAGAAATGTGATGGATAAACCATCTTGGCAAGGCCAAACAGGGCAAAAAAAAGGAAAAAGGGCGTGCAACACGAGGACTACCCAGGGTGTCACCCATCATAGTACTACTCTCGCCCAAGCTCGCGTAACTTCGGAGTTTTGATGGGATCCTATGCATTAGTGCTAGTATGATCTAACCCATCATGCTGAGGGTGCAAAGCCCTTATGTGCTGACGATTCACAATCCCAGCCCAAAGAGACGACCCATTCAAAAGGCCCAATGGGCTTATCGACAACCTATCTTATTCAACAACGTATCATCTTAGCAAGACATGATATCGACGCATCGTAGGGCCCTCTAATGTCTCGCGAGTTAGGTTGTCTTCCTTTTCACGGCTCACGACGAAGGATCCGTGATGAAAAACATCACAAAAAGAATAAAAGTGGCCCAAAATTGATGAAAACATTCTTTTTTGGGCTGCAAAAATAGGTACAGCCGCGCAGGCTTTCTTCCCCCGTCGTAGAACTCCCAAATAGCTTTCTAACAGAATCTTGTGCATCACATAACTCCTTACGGATCAAAAGTTATGGGTACCAGAGCAACAGAGACCTGGTCACAGGCCCTACGCCCTCGGTTTGCGGGCCCAACCTCTACGCAAAGTGAAGTTGTCTTGCCCAAGATACCATAGGACTCGATAATAGAAATGTGACGGATAAAGCATCTTCGTAAGCCTAAATGGGGCAAAAAAACAAAACAAAAAGGGGGATGCAACACGAGGACTTCCCTGGGTGTCACCTATCCTAGTACTACTCTCGCCCAAGCATTCTTAAGTTCGGGGTTCTGATGGGATCTGGTGCATTAATGCTGGTATGATTTCACTCGTCATGTTGAGGGTGCAAAGCCTTTATGTGCTGATGGTTCACATTCCCAGCCTAGAGAGACGACCCTTCAAAAGGCCCAATGGGTTTATCGACAACCCATCTGCTTCAACAATGCTGCATCCACCCAATACGTGATATCGATGCATTGTAGGGCCCTCTAATGTCCCACAAGTTAGGTTTTCGTCCTTTTTGCGGTTCACGACGAAGGATCCGGGATGAAAAAACATCGCTAAATGAAGAAAAGTGGCCCGAAATTGAACAAAACGTTCATTTTTGGGATGCAAAAATAGGCTTGGCCAAGCAAGCTTGTTGCCCCAATCGTAGAGTTCCCGGAGAGCTTTCCAATGGTATGGTGTGCGCCGTATAACTCTTTACGAATCAAAAGTTATGGGCACCGGAGCAAGAGAGACTGGGTTGCAGGCCCCACGCCCTTGATTTGCCGGCCCAACCTTTACGCGAAGCGAAGTTTTCTTGACCAAGAAGCCGTGGGACTCGATAATAGAAATTTGATGAATAAAGCATCTTGGCAAGGCAAAACGGGGCAAAAAAAAATGAAAAAGGTTATACAACACGAGGATTTCCTAAAGGGTCCCCCATCATAGTACTACTCTCGCCCAAGCACGCTTAACTTCGGAATGTTGATAGGATCCAGTGCATTAATGCTGGTATGATTACACCTGTCATGTTGAGAGCGTAAAGCCCTTATGTGCTGACGGTTCACATTCCCAGCCCAGTGAGACGGCCCATTCAAAAGGCCCAATGGGCATATCGACAACCCATCTGCTTCAACAATGCAGCATCCTCCCATGACGTGGCATCGACGCATTGTAGGTCCCTCTAATGTCCCTCGAGTTAGGTTGTCGTCTTTTTCGCGGCTCACAACGAAGGATATGGGATGAAAAAACATCATAAAAAGATGAAAAGGGGCCCAAAACTAATGAAAACGTTTATTTTTGGGCTCCAAAAATCAGAGCAGCCGAGCAGGCTTGCTGCCCTAGTCGTAGATCTCCCAGAGAGCTTTCTAACGGTATGCTGTGTGTCGCATAACTCTTTACAGATCAAAAGTTATGGGCAACAGAGCGACGGAGACCTGGTCCCAGGCCCCACACCCTTGGTTTGCCAGCCCAGCCTCTACGCGAAGCGATGTTGTCTTGCCCAAGATGCCGTGAGACTCGATAATAGAAATATGATGAATAAAGCATCTTGGCAAGGCAAAACGGGGTAAAAAAATGAAAATGGGGGTGCAATACGAGGACTTCATAGGGGGTCACCCTTCCTAGTACTACTCTCGCCCAAGCACGCTTAACTTCAGAGTTCTGATGGGATCCGGTGCATTAGTACTGGTATGATCACACCCATCATATTGAGGGCACAAAGTCCTTATGTGTTGACAGTTAACAGTCCCAGCCCAGAGAGACAGCCCACTTATAAGGCCCAATAGGCTTATCGACAACCCATCTACTTCAACAACGCAGCATCCTCCCAAGACTTGATATCGATGCATTGTAGGGCCCTCTAATGTCCCGCGAGTTAGGTTGTCTTCCTTTTCACGGCTCACGACGAAGTATTCAGGACGAAAAAACATCGTAAAAAGTAGAAAAGTAGTCTAAAACTGATGAAAATGTTCTTTTTTGGCTCCAAAAATAGGCGCAGCCGAGGAGGTTTGCTGCCCCACTGGTGGAGCTCCTGGAGAGCTTTTTAACGGTATGTTGTACGTCACATAACTCCTTACGGATCAAAAGTTATGGGCAATGGAGCAATGGAGACCTGGCCCCAAGCCCCATGCCTTCGGTTTGTGGGCCCAGCCTTTACGCAAAGCGAAGTTGTCTTGCCTAAGATGCCGTGGTACTCGAGAATATAAATATGATGGATAAAGCATCTTGGCAAGGCTAAACGGGGCAAGAAAAAATAAAAAGGGGGATGCAACACGAGGACTTCCCAGGGGTTTACCTATCCGAGTACTATTCTCGACCAAGCATGCTTAACTTCGGAGTTCTGATGGGATCTGGTGCATTAGTGCTGGTATGATCGCACCCGTCATGTTGAGGCCGCAAAGCCCTTATGTGCTGAAGGTTCACATTCCCAGCCCAGAGAGACGGCCCATTCAAAAGGCCCAATGTCCTTATCGACAACCCATTTACTTCAACAACGCAGCATCCTCCCAAGATGTGATATTGACAACTTGTAGGACCCTCTAATGTCCTGCGAGTTAGGTTGTCGTCCTTTTCTCGGCTCACGACGAAGGATCTAGGACCAAAAAATATCACAAAAAAAAGTAGCCCAAAACTGATAAAAATGTTTGTTTTTTGGCTCCAAATATAGGTGCAGCCGAGCAGGTTTGCTACCCCCATCATAGAGCTTCCGGAGAGCTTTCTAACGGTATGTTGTGCACCGCATAACTCCTTGCGGATCAAAAGTTATGGGCACCGGAGCGACAGAGACTTGGTCCCAGGCTCCACGGCCTCAGTTTGCAGGCCCTACCTCTAAGCGAAGAGAAGTTATCTTGCCCAAGATGCCGTGGGACTCGATAATAGAAATGTGATAGATAAAGCATCTTGGCAGGGCAAAACGGGGCAAAAAAAATTGAAAATGGGGGTGCAACATGAGGACTTCCCAGGGGGTCACCCATCCTAGTACTACTATCGCCCAAGCACGCTCTCGGAGTTCTGATGGCATCCGGTGCATTAGTGCTGGTATGATCGCACCTGTCATGTTGAGGACGCAAAACCCTTATGTGCTGACGGTTCATAGTCCCAGCCCAGAGAGACGACCCATTCAAAAGGACCAATGGGCTTATCAACGACCCATCTTCTTCGACGACACAGCAACCTCCCAAGACGTGATATCGACTTATTGTAGGGCCCTTTAATGTCCCGTGAGTTAGGTTGTCATCCTTTTCGCGGCTCACGACGAAAGATCCGGGACCAAAAAACATCACAAAAAGAAGAAAAGTGGCCCAAAATTGATGAAAACGTTCATTTTTGGCCTCCGAAAATAGGCGCAGCTGAGCAGTCTTGTTGTCCCCATCGTAGGGCTCTCAGATAGTTTTTCAACAGTATGCTGTGCACTGCATAACTCCTTATGGATCAAAAGTTATCGGCACCGGAGAGATAGAGACAAGGTCTTTGGCCCCACGCCCTCGGTTTGCCAGCCCAACCTCTACGCGAAGCGAAGTTGTCTTGCCCAAGATGGCGTGGGACTTGATAATAGAAATGTGATGGATAAAGCATCTTGGCAAGGCAAAACGGGGCAAAAAAAATGGAAAGGGGGGTACAACACAAGGACTTCCCTAGGGGTCACCCATCCTAGTACTACTCTTGCCCAAGCACGCTTAACTTCGGAGTTCTGATGGGATCTAGTGCATTAGTGCTGGTATGATCGCACCCGTCATGTTGAGGGTGCAAAGCCCTTATGTGCTGACGGTTCACAGTCCCAGCCCAGAGAGACAACCCATTCAAAAGGTCCAATGGGCTTATCGACAACCCATCTGCTTCAACAATGCAGCATCCTCCCAAGACGTGATATCGACTCATTGTAGAGCCCTCTAATGTCCCGCGAGTTAGGTTGTCATCCTTTTCGCAGCTCACGACGAAAGATCCGGGACCAAAAAAATCACAAAAAGAAGAAAAGTGGCCCAAACTTGATGAAAACATTCATTTTTGTGCTCCAAAAACAAGTGCAGCCGAGCAGGATTGCTGCCCCCGTTGTAGAGCCCTCAGAGAGCTTTCCAACAGTATGCTGTACGCTGCATAACTACTTACGGGTCAAAATTTATGGGTACTAAAGCGACGGAGACTTGGTCCCAGGCCCCACGCCCTCGGTTTACGGGCCCAGCCTCTACGCGAAGCAAAGTTGTCTTGCCTAAGATGCCATGGGACTCAATAATAGTAATGTGATGGATAAAGCATCTTGGCAAGGCAAAACGGGGCAAAAAAAATTAAAAGGGGGGTACAACATGAGGACTTCCCAAGTGGTCACCCATCCTCGTACTACTCTCGCCCAAGCACGCTTAACTTCGGAGTTCTGATGGGATTCGGTAAATTTGTGTTGGTATGATCGCATCCGTCATGCTTAGGGCGCAAAGCCCTTATGTGCTAACGGTTCACCGTCCCAACCCTGAGAGACAGCCTATTCAAAAGGCCCAATGGGCTTATCGACAACCCATCTGCTTCAACAATGTAGCATCCTCCCTAGTAGTGATATCGACGCATTGTAGGGCCTTCTAATGTCCCGTGAGTTAGGTTGTTGTCCATTTCGCGGCTCATGAAGAAGGATCCGGGATGAAAAAATGACGCAAAAAAAAGAAAAGTGGCCCAAAACTGATGAAAACATTCATTTTTGAGCTGCGAAAATAGGCACACTGAGCAGGCTTACGACCCTCGTCGTAGAGCTCCTGGAGAACTTTGCGATGGCATGCTGTTCACCGTATAACTCCTTACGGACCAAAAGTTATGGGCATCAGAGCGATGGAGACCTGGTTACAGGCCCCACGCCCTCGGTTTGTGGGTCCAGCCTCTACGGGAAGCGAAGTTGTCTTGACTTTGATGCTGTGTGACTCGATAATAGAAATTTGATGAATAAAGCATCTTGGCAAGGCAAAACGGGGGAAAAAAAATGAAAAAAGGGTGCAACACGAGGACTTCCCAGGGGATCACCTATCCTAGTACTACTCTCTCCCAAGCACGCTTAACTTCGGAGTTCCGATAGGATCCAGTGTATTAGTGTTGGTATGATCGCACCCGTCATGTTGAGGGCACAAAGCCCTTATGTGCTGATAGTTCACAGTCCCAGCCTAGAGAGACGGCCTATTCAAAAGGCCCAATGGGTTTATCGACAACCCATCTGCTTCAACAACGCAGTATCCTCCCAAGACGTGATATCAACGCATTGTAAGGCCCTCTAATGTCTTGCGAGTTAGGTTGTCGTCCTTTTCGTGGCTCACGGCCAAGGTCCGGGATGAAAAAACATCATAAAAAGCAGAATAGCGGCCCAAAATTGATGAAAATGTTAATTTTTGGGCTCCAAAAACAGGCGCAGTCGAGCAGGTTTGCTGCCCCCGTCGTAAAGCTCTCGAAGAGCTTTCTAACGGTATGCTATGCGCCGCATAACTCCTTGCAGATCAAAAGTTATGGGCACCAGGGCGACGGAGACCTGGTCCCAGGCCCCATACCCTCGTTTTACGGGCCCAGCCTCTACGCGAAGTGAAGTTGTCTTGCTCAAGATGCCGTGGGACTCATTAATAGAAATTTGATGGATAAAGTATCTTGGCATGGCAAAATGGGGCAAAAAAAACGAAAAGGGGGGTGTAACACGAGGACTTCCCAGGGGGTTACCCATCTTAGTACTACTATCACCCAAGTACGCTTAACTTTGGAGTTCTGATGGGATCCGGTACATTAGTACTGGTATGATTGCACCCGTCATGTTGAGGGCGCAAAGCCCTTATGTGCTGACGGTTCACAGTCCCTGCCCAGATAGACAGCCCATTCAAAAGGCCCAATGGGCTTATTGACAACACAGCATCCTCCCAAGTCGTGATATCGATACATTGTAGGGCCCTTTAATGTGTGAGGTCCGACCTCGATTTACGTGCGATACCTCGTCTCGTGTATCTAACTTAGATTTGCGTGCCTTGACCTTGGTTTAAGAATTGTGTTTCATTTTGTGTGCTTTGCATTGAATTACATGCATTCATTTAGGGTTGCGTGCATTTACTTGGGAAACATGCATTCATCTTGTAGTTCGTACCTTGCCTCGTAGTACGTGTCCTAAACCTAGGAAAGCGTGCCCACACGTTAATCAAGAAAGCATCTTACACGAAGCACTAGGTCATTAATTAATCCTACAAATCCCACTAACTAATATTAAATTACTAATTTAACCCACTAGAAGACAAAATCTCACAAAAAGCTGGACATTCTTTATTCTTTATTCCTTATTCTTTTGCAATTCCCAAACACACAATTAAATAATACTCAACCAAGACAAAAAATTCAGATTTATGAACAAGCTTGGCCAACCACTATTGCATATTAAACAAGCATTCCAATTTCAAAAAAAAATTTCCAAACATTCTATGGCATATTATGACACAAAGCAATAAAAAAAATGGCTCAAAAACCCTCCCCAAAGCTCCAAATCTCGGCACAAGCTTCTTGCCCATGCTAGACACTTCAAATAATGCTTCTTGAAGACACAAAATCAGATTTTTGCAAGGCCCTAGGCCGACACAAGCTTCAAACATTGCAAGGCTTTTATTTTTCTTTCATTTTCTCTCAGTTCCTCTCATTCTTCTCTCATTTCTCCTCTCTCTCTCGGCCCTAGCTGAAAAATATACTCTCCATAGCTAAGTTCTTTATCCTAAGGCTCTTCAAGACTTCCAAGCTACCAAGGAACTCGACCAAGCAAAGCTAGAGTGCAAGAGACACACATGGAAGCTCATTGAACATCCATTTGGCTTAGGTGAGTTTGTTAGCTTCCATTTCATTTCCATCTTGTTCTAACCACATGCACTTACTAAGAACATGGTAACTTAGCTAGGAAATTAGAGAAATCCCAAGTTGTCTCTCAGCTAAGCAAGGAAAAGAGTCAATCTCGTGCATCCTCAAGAGTTTGTGCATCTCTTTGTTGTCTTGCTAAGGTGAGGGCTGAAACTTCTTGAAAATCTTTCAAAAACCACATGCTTGCCCTTAAATGTCTATCTTTACTTATGTACTTGTGATTTATGTGTGTTCATGAGCTTTTGTAAACATGCATGGCAAGATATTTGGCTAGAATGTGATGATAGATGAAATCGGGTATGTGACAGCCTTCTTCCTTGTTGGTGCGAGGTGATTTTGACCAGGTAAATGATATTGAAAATATGTGAAAATTGGTAGGTAACTAGTTTTTCCAGTTCTAAGCATGTTTCGCAGAAATAGGTCAAAGCTAATTTTGACTCTAATGTCCTCAAAATGGAAAATTATCAAAATGTTTCCAAATCTGGGAAGTCCAGAAAAATGAAGCAGGTTTTGGCAGATTCACTGACCTTGTAGAACGAACCAGTTTTGACTTAGTAAATGACATCCAAAATGCATGCAATTTGGTTTACTGCTATATTTTTCAGTTCTGGACATTTTTTTCTGAAATGGACTAAGGCTAAATCTGACCCTAAGGCCCTCAAAAACGACAAGCATTGAAATGTGTGCAAATCTGGACAGTTTTGCGTAGTCTCACTGTTTTGGCTATAACTCTTGAACCCGAACTCCAAATGATGCGAGGTTTCTTTCTAAACTTAGTTAACTCCTTAAGATTTAATTTGACATCTTGTTCACTAGAATTGGAGGTTGTTTCCTTGTCTAAATGATTGTGAGAAATCAGTCCATTGTAATGAGGGTTTCACCTATTGATATGCTTAGAAAAATTATTGTAGCTTTTCTTGTTGTACTAAATTCTTGGGATTGTTGGATTTGGGTGTTGTGTGGACTGTTTTGAATACTTGAGGGTGTTTGAATTAATCAATGCATGGCTTGAGTTTAAATACGAGATGACTTGGGTCTTAATCGCATGGGTAAGCACGAATTGAAACCCTAGTGACTAGGTAAATTTGCTAAGTGTTGATCCGATGAATATCGTGTTTAATTATGTAATTAGTAGGCTGACCGTAGTTGCCCTCGTAGCCCTAAACATGGTTTTGATGATTACATGTTGACAAGTAGGCATTTCTTGCACCTGGTCCTACGTAGATGTCGTTGCATGTTGGATAATCTTATTATTTGATTACGTGAACTTCGAAATGAGTTATATGACTTGATTTACATGTGTTACATGGCTGCCCGTTTAATATTCATATAACTCCACGTGTTTTTCAAGTGAAATTGTCTGTCATATCGTGCCTTACTTGTTTATTTGTCAATGTGCAATCTTATGACTGCTCGGAGGCAACCTACTTTGTTGACCTCCAAATGTGATATATTAAATGTCATAAATGTGCATTGCATACAAGGTTACAACCTTTCATTCTATCGTGGTAGCATTCACGTACACTAGGCAACATCGGGCTTGCCGGTGCAACCGTGACTACCATTATCCAATTCCTTCTCTCGCTTGGGGGCTAAACTTCCTCGGAGAGTTGGGTCGTAGGATTTCGGGGTACATCCAGAGTACACCCATTTGGCATGATAAGGGGATGAATTGAAGTCGGCCGCAACAATTGATACTAGAATTGAACTGAGAACAAAAGCTCACCGTATCCTTTTCACTATGTGTATAAGTACTTTCGCTTGGTTACTAGAGGACCTCGGGGAGGAACGATGAGTAATTGTGTTCCTTTACTTTTACATTACATTATGTACTTACTTGTGATATATGTCATGCTTGTAAAAAGGGTTTTCATAAGTTGAACCAGAAAATGAGTTTCAAAAGTTATTTCTCGTTCCCCCTCGTTGAGTTCATAAGGACTTACCCTCTTTTATCATCTCAGGTGAAGAAGACCAGGAACAGGTACACGAGGACGACGTGCCTAACAATGATTCCTTGGAATGATTGTTTGCCCTACGTGCCTTGCTTGACTATGGCCATTTTGTGAACAACATGTTGCTTGAAGACTATTTCATTTCTTATGATGCTTGTTATTGTATTGTAAAAGACCCCCGTTGTAATTTGGGGTCTAATTTTGGCTTGTACTGATCATAACTAGATAGACACTACTATGGTCATTTTTGCTATCGTTATTGGCTAATATCTATCATAGGATTATGAAGTATCAGGTAAGGATTAAGTAAAATGAACTTATCCAATTTTAAACAGGTACTCATTGTTAAGCTAAGTTCAACATGTACTTTTGTAACAAGGATTAACAAACAAACGAGACATAGTATCATGCTAGGTTATTAATCAAACAAGACTTCGAGATAACTGGTAGGCGTTTCGACTAGTGATAAATAGTAATCTTAGTTGGAAATGAATTTGAGATTGAAGTTTTGGAGGCCTTTAGAAAATTAGGTCAAACTAAAGAGCCCAATTACAGCCGTTATGCTGCCTGTTTTTCGGAGAATTTATGGAGTTTAGGCTAAACGTTAAGTGTTAAACCCTCTTGAACGATTAAGTACGTGATGTAACTTGAATGTTTAGATTACACCCTAGTCTAACCTTCATAGGTCGGGTTGGGGCGTGACATAATGTCCTGCGAGTTAGGTTGTCATCCCTTTCGCGGCTCACGACGAAGTATCCGGGACGAAAAAACATTGCAAAAAGAAGAAAAGTTGCCCGAAATTGATAAAAATGTTCATTTTTGGGCTGCGAAAATAGGCGCAGTTGATCAGGCTTGCTGCCCTTATCGTAGAGCTTATGGAGACCTTTTCAACGGTATGCTGTGCGTCACATAACTCCTTACAAATCAAAAGTTATGGGCACCGGAGCGACGGAGACTTGGTTGTTGGCGCCACGCCTTCGGTTTGGGGGTCCAGCCTCTACGCGGAGCGAAGTTGTCTTGCCCAAAATGCTGTGGGACTCGATAATAGAAATTTGATAGATAAAGCATCTTGGCAAGGCAAAACAGGGCAAAAAAAAATGAAAAGTGGGGTGCAACACGAGGACTTCCCAGGGGGTCACCTATCCTAGTATTACCCTCGCCCAAGCACACTTAACTTCGGAGTTTTGATGGGATCCGATGTATTAGTGTTGGTATGATCGCACCCGTCATGTTGAGGGCGCAAAGCCCTTATGTGCTAACGGTTCACAGTCCCAGCCCAGAGAGACGGCTCATTCAAAAGGCCCAATAGGCTTATCGATAACCCATCTGCTTCAACAACATAGAATCCTCCAAAGATGTGATATCGATGCGTTGTAGGGCCCTCTAATGTCCTGCGAGTTAGGTTGTCATCCTTTTCGCGTCTCCCGAAGAACGATCCGGGATGAAAAAACATCGCAAAAAGAAGAAAAGTGGCTCAAAACTGATGAAAACGTTCATATTTGGGTTATGAAAATAGGTGTAGCTGAGCAGGCTTGCTGTCCCCATCGTAGAGTTCTTGCAGAGCTTTCCAACAGTATGTTGTGCGCCACATAACTCCTTACAGATCAAAAGTTATGGGCACCGGAGCGACGGAGACCTGGTCGTAGGCCCTACGCCCTCGATTTGCGGGACCAGCCTCTACGCGAAGCGAAGTTGTCTTGCCCAAGATGCCGTGGGACTCATTAATAGAAATGTGATGAATAAAGCATCTTGGAAAGGCAAAACGGGGCAAAAAAAATGAAAAGGGCAGTGCAACACAAGGACTTCCTATGGGGTCGCCCATCATTGTACTATTTTTGCCCAAGCATGCTTAACTTTGGAGTTCTGATGGGATTCGGTGCATTAGTGTTGGTATGATCGCACCCGTCATGTTGAGGGCGCAAAGCCTTTATGTGCTGACGGTTCACAGTCCCAGCCAAGAGAGACAGCCCATTCAAAAGCCCCAATGGGCTTATTGACAACCCATTTGCTTCAATAACGCAGCATCCTCCCGAGATGTGATATTGACACATTGTAGGGCCCTCTAATGTCCAGTGAGTTAGGTTGTTGTCCTTTTCGCGGCTCACGATGGACGATCCGGGATGAGAAAACATTGCAAAAAGAAGAAAAGTGGCCCGAAAATGATGGAAACGTTCATTTTTGGGCTCCACAAACAGGAGCAGTGGAGCAGGCTTACTGCCCCTGTCGTAGTGCTCCCAGAGAGCTTTCCATCGGTATGTTGTACGCTGTATAACTCCTTACGGATCAAAAGTTATTGCCACCGGAGAGATAGAGACCTGGTCCTCGACCCACGACCTTTGTTTGCTGGCCCTGCCTCTACGCTAAGCGAAGTTGTCTTGTCTAAGATGCCGTGGGACTCGATAATAGAAATGTGATGGATAAAGCACTTAGCAAGGCAAAACGGGGCAAAAAAATGAAAAGGGGGTGCAACACGAGGACTTCCTATGGGTTCACCCATCATAGTACTACACTCCCCCAAGCACGCTTAACTTCGGAGTTCTGATGTGATCCAGTGCATTAGTGTTGGTATGATCGCACCCGTCATGTTGAGTGATATCGATGCATTGTAGGGCCCTCTAATGTTCCGCGAGTTAGGTTGTCGTCCTTTTTGGGGATCACGACGAAGGATCTGGGATGACAAAACATCACAAAAAGAAGAAAAGTGGCCCAAAATTGATGAAAATATTCTTTTTTGGGCTCCGAAAACAGGCACAGCTAAGTAGGCTTGCTGCCCCCGTCGTAGGGCTCCCAAGGAGCTTTCTAACGGTATGCTGTGTGCCATGTAACTTCTTACGGATGAAAAGTTATGGGCACTAGAGCGGCGGAGACCTGGTTGTAAGCCCCATGCCCTCGGTTTGTGGGCCCAACCTCTACGCGAAGCTAAGTTGTCTTGCCCAAGATGCCGCGAGACTCGATAATAGAAATTTGATGGATAAAGCATCTTGGCAAGGCAAAACGGGAAAAACAAAAATGAAAAGGAGGGTGCAACAAGAGGATTCCCAAGGGGTCACCCATCCTAGTACTACTCTTACCCTAGCACACTTAACTTTTTAGTTCTGATGGGATCAGGTGCATTAGTGCTGGTATGATCGCACCCGTCATGTGGAGGGTACAAAGCCCTTATGTGCTGACGGTTCACAGTCCCAGCCTAGAGAGACGGCCCATTCAGAAGGCCCAATGGGCTTATCGACAACCCATCTGATTCAATAACACAACATCCTCCCAAGATGTGATATTGACACGTTGTAGGGCACTCTAATGTCCCGTGAGTTAGGTTGTCATCCTTTTCGTAGCTCACGACGAAGGATCCGATACGAAAAACATCGAAAAAAGAAGAAAATTGGCCCAAAACGAATGAAAGTGTTGATATTTGGGCTACGGAAACAGGCACAGCCGAGCAGGCTTGCTGCCCCCCTCGTAGAGATCCTGGAGAGCTTTCCAACGGTATGCTATGCGCCGTATAACTCCTTACGGATCAAAGGTTATGGGCACCGGGGTGACAGAGACTAGGTCGCAGGCCCCACACCCTCGGTTTGCGGGCCCAGCCTCTACGTGAAGCTAAGTTGTCTGGCCTAAGATGCCGTGGGACTCAATAATAGAAATTTGATGGATAAAGCATCTTGGCAAGGCAAAACGGGGCAAAAAAAATGAAAAAAAGGGTGCAACACGAGGACTTCCCAGGGGGTCACCCATCCTAGTACTACTCTCGCCCAAGCACGCTTAACTTCGGAGTTCTGATGGGATCTGGTCCATTAGTGCTGGTATAATTATACCCGTCATGTTGAGGGCACAAAGCCCTTATATGCTGACGGTTCACTGTCCCAGCCCAAAGAGACGGCCCATTCAAAAGGCCCAATGGGCTTATCGACAACCCATCTACTTCAACAATGCAATATCCCCCCAAGACGTGATATCAACAACTTGTAGGGCCCTCTAATGTCCTGTGAGTTAGGTTTTCGTCTTTTTCACAGCTCACGACGAAGGATCCGGGACGAAAAAACATTGCAAAAAGAAGAAAAGTGGCCCAAAACTAATAAAAACGTTCATTTTTGCTCTCCAAACACAGGTGCAGCCGAGCAGGCTTGCTGCCCCAGCAGTAGGGCTCTCGGAGAGCCTTCCAACGGTATGCTGTACGTCGCATAACTCCTTATGAATCAAAAGTTTTGGGCATCGGAGCGACGGAGACTGGTCTCAGGCCCCACGCCCTCAGTTTGCGGCCCAGCCTCTACACGAAGCGAAGTTGTCTTGCCCAAGATGCCGTGGGACTCGATAATAGAAATGGGATGGATAAAGCATCTTGGCAAGGCAAAGTGGGGCAAAAAAAATGAAAAGGGGGTGCAACACGAGGACTTCCCATGGGGTCACCCATCATAGAACTACTCTCGCCCAAGCACGCTTTACTTCAAGTTCTGATAGGATCCGGTGCATTAGTACTGGTATGATCGCACCAATAAAGTTGAGGGTGCAAAGCCCTTATGTGCTGACGGTTCACAGTTCCAGCCCAGAGAGACGGCCTATTCAAAAGGCCCAATGGGCTTATCTATAACCCATCTGGTTCAACAACGCAGCATCCTCCCAAGACGTAATATCAACGGGTTGTAGGGCCCTTTAATGTCCAGCGAGTTAGGTTGTCGTCCTTTTCGCAGCTCACGACAAAGGATTCGGGACGAAAAAATATCGTAAAAAAAGAAAAATAGCGCAGAATTGTTGAAAACGTTCTTTTTTAGGTTGCGAAAACAGGCACAACCGAGCAAGCTAGTGGCCCTCATCGTAGAGCTCCCGGAGAGCTATGCAATGGTATACTGTGCACCGCATAACTCATAACGAATCAAAAGTTATAGGCACCAGAGCGACGGAGACCTGGTCGCAGGCCCCAAGCCCTAGGTTTGCAGGCCCAACCTTTACGTAAAGCAAAGTTGTCTTGCCCAAGATGTCGCTGGACTCGATAATAGAAATTTGATGGATAAAGCATCTTGGCAAGGCAAAACGGGGTAAAAAAAATGAAAAGAGGGGTGCAACACGAGGATTTCCCTTGGGGTCACACATCCTAGTACTACTCTCGTCCAAGCACGCTTAACTTCGGAGTTATGATGGGATCCTGTGCATTAGTACTGGTATGATCGCACCCATCATGTTGAGGGCTCAAAGCACTTTTGTGCAGACGCTTCACAGTCCCAGCCTAGAGAAATGGCCCATTCAAATGGCCCAATGGGCTTATCGACAACCCATCTGCTTCAACAATGCAGCATCCTCCCAAGACGTGATATCGACGCATTGTAGCGCTCTTTAATGTCCTGCGAGTTAGGTTGTCATCCTTTTCGCGGCTCACGACGAAGGATCCAGGACGAAAAAACATTGCAAAAAGAAGAAAAATAGCACAAAACTGATGAAAACTTACTTTTTTGGGTTGCGAAAATAGGTGCAGCCGAGCAAGCTAGCTGCCCTCGTCGTAGACCTCCCGGAGAGCTTTCAAATGGTATACTGTGCGCCACATAACTCCTAACGGATAAAAAGTTATAGGCACCAGAGCGAAGGAGACCTGGTCGCAGGCCCCAAGCCCTCGGTTTGCATGCCCAACCTCTAAGCGAAGCAAAGTTGTCTTGCCCAAGGTATCGTGGGACTCGATAACAGAAATTTGATGGATAAAGCATCTTGGGGAGGCAAAACGGGGCAAAAAAAAATAAAAGAGGGGTGCAACACGAGGACTTCCCAATGGGTCACCCATCCAAGTACTACTCTCGCCCAAGCACGCTTAACTTCAGAGTTCTGATGGGGTCCGGTGCATTAGTACTGGTATGATCGCACCATTCTTGTTGAAGGCGCAAAGCCCTTATGTGTTGACGGTTCACAGTCCCAGCCCAAAGAGACGACCCATTCAAAAGGCCCAATGGGCTTATTGATAACCCATCTGGTTCAACAACGCAGCATCCTCCCAAGACGTGATATCGACGAGTTGTAGGGCCCTCTAATGTCCCGGGAGTTAGGTTGTCGTCCTTTTTGTGGCTCACGACGAAGGATCCGGGACTAAAAAATATCACAAAAAGAAGAAAAATGGCACGAAATTGATGAAAACGTTCAATTTTGTGCTAAGAAAATAGGTGCAACCGAGCAGGCTTTCTGCTCCCGTCGTAGAGCTCCCGGAGAGCTTTCCAACGGCATGCTGTGCGCCACATAACTCCTTACGGATCAAAATTTATGGGCACTAGAGCGACGGAGACTTGGTCGCAGGCCCCACACCCTCGGTTTGCGGGTCTAGCCTCTATGCGAAGCGAAGTTGTGTTGCCCAAGATGCCGTGGGACACGATAATAGAAATGTGATGCATAAAGCATCTTGGTAAGGCAAAACAGGGCAAAAAAAGAAAAAGGGGGCGCAACACGAGGACTTTCCAGGGGGTCACCCATCCTAGTATACTCTCGCCCAAGCACGCTTAACTTCGGAGCTCTAATGGGATCCGGTGCATTAGTGCTGGTATGATCGCACCTGACATGTTGGGGGCTCAAAGCCCTTATGTGCGGACGGTTCACAGTCCCAACCCAGAGAGACGACCCATTCAAAAGGCCCAATGGGCTTATCGACGAGCCATCTCCTTCAACAATACAACATCCTCCCAAGACGTGATATCGATGCATTGTAGAGCCCTCTAATGTCCTGTGAGTTAGGTTGTCGTTCTTTTTGCGACTGACGACGAAGGATCCGGGATGAAAAAACATCACAAAAAGAAGAAAAGTGACCCAAAATTGATGAAAACGTTCATTTTTGGGCTGCAAAAATTGGCGCAGCCAAGCAAGATTGTTTCCCTTGTCGTAGAGCTCTCGGAGAGCTTTTCAACGGTGTGCTGTGCGCCACATAGCTCTTTACGGATCAAAAGTTATGGACACTGGAGCGACGGAGACTTGGTCGCAGGCCCCACGCCCTCGATTAGTGGGCCCAGCCTCTACTCGAAGCTAAGTTGTCTTGTCCAAGATACCATGGGACTCGATAATAGAAATTTAATGGATAAAGCATCTTGGTAAGGCAAAACAGGGCCAAAAAAAATGAAAAGGGGGATGCAACCCGAGGACTTCCCAAGGGGTCACCCATCCTAGTACTACTCTCGCCCAAGCATGCTTAACTTCGAAGTTCTGATGGGATCCCGTACATTAGTGCTGGTATGATCACACCCATCATGTTGAGGGCGCAAAGCCCTTAAGTGCTGACGATTCACAGTCCCAGCCCAGAGAGACGGCCTATTCAAAAGGCCCAATGTTCTTATTGACATCCCATCTGCTTCAATAACGCAGCACCCTCCCAACATGTGATATCGATGCATTATAGGGCCCTCTAATGTTCCACGAGTTAGGTTGTTGTCCTTTTCGCGGCTCAAGAACGAAGAATCCAGGATGAAAAAACTTCACAAAAAGAAGAAAAGTGGCCCGAAACTGATGAAAATGTCCAATTTTGTGCTACAAAAGCAGGCGCAGTCAATCAGGCTTGTTGCCCCAGTCGTAGAGCTCCCGGAGAGCTTTCCAACAGTATGTTGTGCGCCGCATAACTCCTTACGAATCAAAAGTTATGGTCACCGGAGCGATGGAGACCTGGTCGCAGGCCCTACGCCTCGGTTTGCGGGCCCAGCCTTTACGCTAAGCAAAGTTGTCTGGCCCAAGATGCCGTAGGACTCGATAATAGAGATGTGAAGGATAAAGCATCTTGGCAAGCCAAAATGGGGCAAAAAAAAGAAAAAGAAAATGGGGCGTGCAACACGAGGACTTCCCAGGGGGTCACCCATCCTAGTACTACTCTTGCCCAAGCACTCTTAACTTCGGAGTTCTTATGGGATCCGATGCATTAGTGCTGGTATGATCGCACAAAGTCCTTATGTGCTGACGGTTCACAGTCCCAGCACAGAGAGACGGCCCATTCAAAAGGCCCAATGGGCTTATCGACAACCCATATACTTTAACAACGTAGTATCCTCCCAAGAAGTAATATCGACACGTAGTAGGGCCCTCTAATATCCCGCGAGTTAGGTTGTCGTCCTTTTTGAGGCTCACGACGAAGCACCCGTGATGAAAAAACATCGTAAAAAGAAGAAAAGTGGCCTAAAACTGATGAAAACATTCATTGTTTGGCCGCAAAAATAGGCGCAGCCGAGCAGGGTTGCTACCCTTGTTGTAGAGCTCCCAAAGAGCTTTCCAACGGTATGCTGTGCGCTGCATTACTTCTTTCGGATCAAAAGTTATGGGCACCGGAGTGACGAAGACCTATTCGCAGGCCCCACGCCGTCGGTTTGCGGGCCCATCCTCTACGCGAAGCTAAGTTGTCTTGCCCAAGATGCCGTGGGACTCCATAATGGAAATTTGATGGATAAAGCATCTTGGCAAGGCAAAACGGGGCAAAAAAAAATTAAAAGGGGGGTGCAACACGAGGACTTCCCAAGGGTCACCCATCCTAGTACTACTCTCGCCCAAGAACACTTAACTTCGGAGTTCTGATGGGATCTGGTGCATTAGTGCTGGTATGATCGCACCCGTCATATTGAAGGCGCAAAGCCCTTGTATGCTGACGGTTCACAGTCCCAGCCCAGAGAGATGGCCTATTCAAAAGGCCCAATGGACTTATCGACAACCCATCTGCTTCAACAACGCAGCATCCTCCCAATATGTGATATCGACTCATTGTAGGGCCCTCTAATGTCTCGCAAGTTAGGTTGTCGTCCTTTTCGCGGCTCAAGAACGAAGGATTCGGGATGAAAAAACTTCACAAAAAGAAAAAAAATGGCCCAAAACTGATGAAAATGTTCAATTTTGTTCTACAAAACAGGCGCAGTCGAGCAGGCTTGCTGCCCCCATCGTAGAGCTCCTGGAGAGCTTTCCAACGGTATGCTGTGCGCCACATAACACCTTACGGATCAAAAGTTATGGTCACCGGAGCAACAGAGACCTGGTCGTAGGCCCCACGACCTCAGTTTGCGGGCCTAGCCTCTACGTGAAGTGAAGTTGTCTTGCCCAATATGCCGTGGGACTAGATAATAGAAATGTGATGGATAAAGCATCTTGGCAAGGCAAAATGGGGAAAAAAATGAAAAGGGGAGTGCAACACGAGGACTTCCCAGTGGGTCACCTATCCTAGTGCTACTCTCGCCCAAGCACGCTTAACTTCATAGTTCTTATGGGATCCGGTGCATTAGTGTTGGTATGATCGCGGAAAGCCCTTGTGTGCCGACGGTTCACAGTCCCAGCACAGAGAGACGGCCTATTCAAAAGGCCCAATGGGCATATTGACAACCCATATGCTTCAAGAATGTAGAATCCTCCCAAGACGTTATATCAACACGTTGTTGGGCCCTCTAATGTCCCGCAAGTTAGGTTGTCGTCCTTTTTGCGGCTCACGACGAAGGATCCGGGATGAAAAAACATCACAAAAAGAAGAAAAATGGCCCAAAACAGATGAAAACTTTCTTTGTTGGGCTGCAAAAACAGGTGCAGCCGAGCAGTCATACTACCTTTGTCATAGAGCTCCCAGAGAGCTTTCCAACGGTATGTTGTGCGCTGCATACCTCCTTGCGGATCAAAAGTTATGGGCACCGGAACGACGGAGACTTGGTCGCAGGCCCTACACCCTCGGTTTGCCGGACCAGCCTTTACGCGAAGCTAAGTTGTCTTGCCCAAGATGCCGTGGACTCAATAATAGAAATTTGATGGATAAAGTATCTTGGCATGGCAAAACGGGGCAAAAAAAAATAAAAATGGGGGTGCAACACGAGGACTTCCCAAGGGGTCACCCATCCCAGTACTACTCTCGCCCAAGCACGCTTAACTTCGAAGTTCTGATGGGATCCGGTGAATTAGTGCTGGTATGATCGCACCCTTCATGTTGAGGGCGCAAAGCCCTTATGTGCTGACGGTTCACAGTCCTAGCCCAGAGAGGCAGCCCATTCAAAAGGCCCAATGGGCTTATCGACAACCCATCTGCTTTAGTAACGTAGTATCCTCCCAATACGTGATATCGACGTGATATAAGGCACTCTAATGTCCAGCGAGTTAGGTTTTTGTCCTTTTCCCGGCTCATGACGAAGAATCTGAGACGAAAAAATATCACATAAAGAAGAAAAGGGGCCTAAATCTGATAAAAACATTCAATTTTGTGCTACGAAAACAGACGTAGCCGAGCAAGCTTGTTGCCCACGTCGTAGAGCTCCCAGAGAGCTTTCCAACGGTATGCTGTACACCGCATAACTCCTTACGGATCAAAAGTTATAGGCACCGGAGCGACGAAGACCTGGTCGTAGGCCCCACGCCCTCGGTTTCCGGGCCCAAGCTCTACGCGAAGCTAAATTATCTTGCCCAAGATGCCGTGGGACTCGATAATAGAAATTTGATGGATAAAAAATCTTGACAAGGCAAAACGGGGAAAAAAATGAATAAGGGGGTGCAGCACAAGGACTTCCTAGGGGGTCACCCATCCTAGTACTACTCTAGTCGAAGCACGCTTAACTTCGGTGTTCTGATGGGATCTGGTACATTAGTGCTGGTATGATCGTACCCGCCATGTTGAGGGCACAAAGCCCTTATGTACTGACGGTTCACAGTCCCAGCCCAAAGAGACGGCCTATTCAAAAGGCCCAATGGGCTTATCGACAACCCATCTACTTCAACAATGCAGCATCCTCCCAATACGTGATATCGACGTGATGTAGGGCCCTCTAATGTCCCGCCAGTTAGGTTGTCGTCCTTTTCGCGGCTCACGACAAACTATCAGTGATGAAAAAACATCGCAAAAAGAAGAAAAGTAGCCCAAAACTGATGAAAACTTTCATTTTTTGACTCCAAAAATAGGCGCAGTCAAGCATTCTTGCAGCCCTTGTTGTAGGGCTCTCGGAGAGCTTTCCAATGGTATGCTGTACGCCGCATAACTCATTACGGATCAAAAGTTATGGGCACTGGAGCGACGGAGACCTAGTCCTAGGCCCCACACCCTCGGTTTGCGGCCCATCCTCTACTCGAAGCGAAGTTGTCTTGCCCAAGGTGCTATGGGACTCGATAATAGAAATGTGGTAGATAAAGCATCTTGGCAAGGCAAAACGGGGCAAAAAAAATGAAAAGTGGGGTGTAACACGAGGACTTCCCATGGGGTCACCCATCATAGTACTACTCTCGCCTAAGCATGCTTAACTTCGGAGCTCTGATGGGATCCGGTGCATTAGTGCTGGTATGATCGCACCCAGCAAGTTAAGGGCGCAAAGCCCTTATGTGTAGAAGGCTCACAGTCCCAGCCGAGAGAGATGGCCCATTCAAAAGGCCCAATGGGCTTATCGACAACCCATCTGCTTCAACAACGCAGCATTCTCCCAATATGTGATATCGACGCGTTGTAAGGCCCTCTAATGTCCCGCAAGTTAGGTTGCTGTCCTTTTTACATCTCACAACGAAGGATCCGCGACAAAAAACATTGCAAAAAGAAGAAAAGTGGCCCAAAACTGATAAAAATGTTCTTTTTTGGGTTATAAAAACTGGCGCAGCATAACTCCTTATAGATCAAAAGTTATGGGCACCAGAGCGACAGAGACCTGGTCGCCGGCCCCATGCCTTCGGTTTACGGGCCCAGCCTCTACGCGAAGCGAACTTGTCTTGCCCAAGATGCCGTGGTACTCGATAATAGAAATGTGATGGATAAAGCATCTTGTCAAGGCAAAACGGGGCAAAAAAAATGAAAATGGGGGTACAACACGAGGACGTCCCATGGGGTCACCCATCATAGTACTACTCTCGCCCAAGCATGTTTAACTTAGGAGTTCTGATGGGATCTGGTGCAACGCAAGGACTTCCCAAGGGGTCACCTATCCTAGTAGAACTCCCGCCGAAGCATGCTTAACTTTGGAGTTCTGATGGGATCTGGTGCATTAGTGTTGGTATGATCGCACGCGTCATGTTGAGGGCACAAAGCCCTTATGTGCTGACTGTTCAGAATTCCATCCTAGAGAGACGGCCCATTCAAAAGGCCCAATGGGCTTATCGACAACCCATCTGCGTCAACTACGTAGCATCTTCCCAAGATATGATATCAACGCGTTGTAGGGCCCTCTAATATGCTGCGAGTTAGGTTGTCGTCTTTTTCGCGGCTCGCGACGAAGGATCCAGGTTGCAAAAACATCACAAAAAGAAGAAAAGTGGCCTAAAACTGATGAAAAAATTCATTTTTGAGCTCTGAAAAAAGGCGCAGCATAGCAATCTTGCTGCACCCATCATAGAGCTCCTGGAGAGCTTTCTAACGGTATGCTATGCGCCGCATAACTCCTTATGGATCAAAGGTTTTGGGCACCGAAGCAACGGAGACTTGGTCGCAGGCCCCACTCCCTCGGTTTGCGGGCCCTGCCTCAACTTTATGCGAAGTTGTCTTGCCCAAGATGTCGTGGGACTCGATAATAGAAATGTGATGGATAAAGCATCTTGGCAAGGCAAAACAGGTCAAAAAAAATAAAAAAAGGGGTGCAACCCGAGGACTTCTCAGGGGGTCACCCATCCTAGTACTACTCTCGCCCAAGCACGCTTAACTTCGAAGTTCTGATGGGATCCCGTACATTAGTGCTGGTATGATCACACCCTTAAGTGCTGACGGTTCACAGTCCCAACCCAGCGAGACGGCCTATTCAAAAGGCCTAATGTTCTTATCGACATCCCATCTGCTTCAACAACGCAGCATCCTCCCAACATGTGATATTGATGCGTTGTAGGGCCCTCTAATGTCCCACGAGTTAGGTTGTTGTCCTTTTCGCGGCTCAAGAACGAAGAATCCAGGATGAAAAAACTTCACAAAAAGAAGAAAAGTGGCCCGAAACTGATGAAAATGTTCAATTTTGTGCTACAAAAGCAAGCGCAGTCAAGCAAGCTTGTTGCCCCAGTCGTAGAGCTCCCGGAGAGCTTTCCAACAGTATGTTGTGCGCTGCATAACTCCTTACGGATCAAAAGTTATGGTCACCGGAGCGATGGAGACCTGGTCGCAAGCCCTACGCCTCGGTTTGCGGGCCCAGCCTCTACGCTAAGCAAAGTTGTCTGGCCCAAGATGCCGTGGGACACGATAATAGAAATGTGAAGGATAAAGCATCTTGGCAAGCCAAAACGGGGCAAAAAAAAAAGAAAAGGGGGGTGCAACACGAGGACTTTTCGGGGGTTAGCCATCCTAGTACTACTCTCGCCCAAGCACTCTTAACTTCGGAGTTCTTATGGGATCCGATGCATTAGTGCTGGTATGATCGCGCAAAGCCCTTATGTGCTGACGGTTCACAGACGGCCCATTCAATAGTCCCAATGGGCATATCGACAACCCATATGCTTCAAGAACGCAGAATCCTCCCAAGACATTATATCAACATATTGTAGGGCCCTCTAATGTCTTATGAGTTAGGTTGTCGTCCTTTTTGCGGCTCACGACGAAGGATCCGGGATGAAAAAACATCACGAAAAGAAGAAAAATGGCCCAAAACAGATGAAAACTTTCTTTGTTGGGCTGCAAAAATAGGCACAGCCGAGCAGTCATGCTGCCTTTGTCGTAGAGCTCCCAGAGAGCTTTCCAACAGTATGTTGTGCGCTGCATAACTCCTTACGGATAAAAAGTTATGGGCACCAGAATGACGGAGACTTGGTCGCAGGCCGCACACCCTCGGTTTGCCGGACCAGCCTTTACGCGAAGCTAAGTTGTCTTGCCCAAGATACCGTGGGACTTAATAATAGAAATTTGTTGGATAAAGCATCTTGGCCTGGCAAAACGGGGCAAAAAAAAATGAAAAGGGGGGTGCAACACGAGGACTTCCCAGGAGGTCACCCATCCCAGTACTACTCTCGCCCAAGCACGCTTAACTTCGAAGTTCTGATGGGATCTGGTGCATTAGTGCTGGTATGATCGCACCCTTCATGTTAAGGGCGCAAAGCCCTTATGTGCTGACGGTTCACAGTCCCAGCCCAGAGAGACGACCCATTCAAAAGGCCCAATGGACTTATCGACAACCTATCTTCTTCAACAATGCAGCATCCTCCCAATACGTGATATCGACGCATTGTAGGGCCCTCTAATGTCCCGCGAGTTAGGTTGTTGTCCTTTTCCCAGCTAACGACGAAGGATCTGGGACGAAAAAATATCACATAAAGAAGAAAAGTGGCCTGAAACTGATGAAATTGTTCAATTTTGTGCAACAAAAATAGGCACAGCCAAGTAGGCTTGTTGCCCACGTCGTAGAGCTCCCAGAGAGCTTTCCAACGGTATGCTGTACACCGCATAACTCCTTACGGATCAAAAGTTATAGGCACCGGAGCGACAAAGACCTGGTCGTAGGCCCCACAACTTCAGTTTGCGGGCCCAGCCTCTACGTGAAACTAAATTGTCTTGCCCAAGATGCTGTGGGGATCGATAATAGAAATTTGATGGATAAAGCATCTTGGCAAGGAAAAACGGGGCAAAAAAATGAATAAGGGGGTGCAGCACAAGGACTTCCTAGGGGGTCACCCATCCTAGTACTACTCTAGTCGAAGCACGCTTAACTTCGGTGTTCTGATGGGATCTGGTACATTAGTGCTGGTATGATCGTACCCGCCATGTTGAGGCACAAAGCCTTTATGTGCTGACGGTTCACAGTCCTAGTCCTCGTGTTGTACCCCCTTTTCATCCCAAATCCTTCATTCCTGAACCGCGAAAATTGTAGCATCCTCCCAATACGTGATATCGACGCGATGTAGGGCGTTCTAATGTCCCGCGAGTTAGGTTATCGTCCTTTCCGTGGCTCACGACCAAGGATTTGGGACGAAAAAATATCACAAAAAGAAGAAAAGTGGAACCAAACTGATAAAAATATTCATTTTTGGGCTCCTAAAATAGGTGCAGCCGAGTAGGCTTGCTTCCCCCGTCGTAGAGCTCCTGGAGAGCTTTCTAACGGTATGTTGTACGCCGCATAACTCCTTACAAATCAAAAGTTATGGGCACCGGAGCGACGGAGACTAGGTTGCAAGCCGCACGCCCTTGGTTTGCGGGTCCAGCCTCTACGTGAACCTAAGTTGTCTTGCCCTAGATGCCGTGGGACTCAATAATAGAAATTTGATGGATAAAGCATCTTGGCAAGGCAAAATGGGGTAAAAAAAAATGAAAAGGGGGTGCAACTCGAGGACTTCCCAAGGGGTCACTCATCCTAGTACTACTCTCACCCAAGCACGCTTAATTTGGAGTTCTGATGGGATCCGGGGTATTAGTGCTAGTATGATCGCACCCATCATGTTGAGGGTGCAAAGCCCTTATGTGCTGACGGTTCACAATCTTAGCCCAGAGAGGCAGCCCATTCAAAAGGCCCAATGGGCTTATCGACAACCTATCTACTTCAGTAACGCAGTATCCTTCTAATAAGTGATATCGACGCAATGTAAGGCGCTCTAATGTCCAGTAAGTTAGGTTGTCGTCCTTTTCATAGCTCACGACGAAGGATCCGGGATGAAAAAACAACGCAAAAAGAAGAAAAGTGGCCCAAAACTGTTGAAAAAGTTCATTTTTTGGCTCCAAAAACAGGCACAACTTAGCAGGCTGGCTGCTCCTGTCGTAGAACTCCCGGAGAGTTTTCTGACGTTATGTTGTGCGCCACATAACTTCTTACGGATCGAAAGTTATGGACACCGGAGCGAAGGAGGCCGGGTCGTAGGCCCCACGCCCTCAGTTTGCGGGCCCAGCCTCTACGCGAAGCTAAGTTGTCTTGGCCAAGATGCCGTGGGACTCAATAATAGAAATTTGATGGATAAAGCATCTTGGCAAGGCAAAACGGGGCAAAAAAAAAATGAAAAGTGGGATGCAACAGGAGGACTTCCCAAGGGGTCACCCATCCTAGTACTACTCTCGCCCAAGCACGCTTAACTTCGAAGTTCTGATGGGATCCCGTACATTAGTGCTGGTATGATCACAACCGTCATGTTGAGGGCGCAAATCCCTTATGTGCTGACGGTTCACAGTCCCAGCCTAAAGAGATGGCCCATTCAAAAGGCCTAATGGGCATATCGACAACCCATCTACTCAACAACGCAACATCCTCCCAAGACGTGATATCGACACATTGTAGGGCCCTCTAATGTCCTGCGAGTTAGGTTGTTGTCCTTTTCGCGGCCCATGACGAATGATCTGGGATGAAAAAATATCATAAAAAAGAAGAAAAATGATCCAAAACTGATGAAAACAGACACAGCCGAGCAATCTTGCTATACCCGTTGTTGAGCTCCTGAAGAGCTTTCTAACGGTATGTTGTGCGCCTTATAACTCCTTACGGATCAAAAGCTATAGGCACCGGAGCGACGGAGACCTGGTCGCATACACCACGACCTCAGTTTACTTGCCCAGCCTCAACGCGAAGTGAAGTTGCCTTGCCCAAGATGCCGTGGACTCGATAATTGAAATGTGATGGATAAAGCATCTTGGCAAGGCAAAACAGGGCAAAAAAAAAATGAAAAGGGGGGTGCAACACGAGGACTTCCCAGAGGGTCACCCATCCTAGTACCACTCTTGCCCAAGCAGGCTTAACTTCGTAGTTATGATGGGATCTGATGCATTAGTGCTGGTATGATCGCACCCGTCATGTTAAGGGCGCAAAGGCCTTATGTGGTAATGGTTCACAGTCCCAGCCCAAAGAGACGGCCCATTCAAAAGGCCCAATGGGCTTATCGACAACCGATCTACTTCAACAACGCAACATCCTCCCAATACGTGATATCAATGGGTTGTAGGGCCCTCTGATGTCCAGCGAGTTAGGTTGTTGTCCTTTTCGCGGCTCACGACGAAGGATCCGTGACGAAAAAACATCACAAAAAGAAGAAAAGTAGCCCAAAACTGATAAAAATGTTAGTTTTTGGGATACAAAAATAGGCGCAGCTGAGCAGGCATGTTGCCCTCGTCGTAGAGCTCCCGGTGTACTTTCCAACGCTATGCTGTGCGCCGTATAACTCCCTCTGGATCAAAAGTTATGGTCACCGGAGCGACGGAGACCTGGTCCCAAGCCCCACGCCCTTGGTTTGTAGGCCCAGCCTCTACGCGAAACGAAGTGGTCTTGCCCAAGATGCTGTGGGACTCGATAATTGAAATATGATGGATAAAGCATCTTGGCAAGGCAAAACGGGGCAAAACAAATGAAAAGGGGGATGCAACACGAGCACTTCCCATGGGGTGACCCACCATAGTACTACTCTCGCCCAAGGACGCTTAACTTCAGAGTTCTGATGGGATCCGGTGCATTACTGCTGGTATGATCGCACTCGTCATGTTGAGGGCGCAAAGCCCTTATGTGCTAACGGTTCACAGTCTCAGCCTAGAGAGACGGCCCATTCAAAAGTCCTGATGGGCTTATCGACAACCCATATGCTTCAACAACGCAGCATCCTCCCAAGATGTGATATCGCCGCATTGTATGGCCCTCTAATGTCCCGCGAGTTAGGTTGTCGTCCTTTTCGTGGCTGACGACGAAGGATCCGGGAAGAAAAAACATCGTAAAAAGAAGAAATGTAGCCCAAAACTGATGAAAATGTTCATTTTTTGGGCTGCAAAAATAGGCGAAGCCGAGCAAGCTTGCTGCCCCAGTCGTAGAGCACCCGGAGAGCTTTCCAACGGTATGCTGTGCACAGCATAACTCCTTACGGATCAAAAGTTATGGGCACCGAAGCGACAGAGACCTGGTTGCAGGTCCCACGCCCTCGGTTTGCGGGCCCAGCCTCTAGGCAAAGCTAAGTTGTCTTGCCCAAGATGCCGTGGGACTCAATAATATAAATTTGATGGATAAAGCATCTTGGCAAGGCAAAACGGGGAAAAAAAATGAAAAGCGGGGTGCAACACGAGGACTTCCCATGGGGTGACCCATCATAGTACTACTCTCGCCTAAGCACGCTTAACTTCGGAGTTCTGATGGGATTCGGTGCATTAGTGCTGGTATGATCGCACCCGTCATGTTGAGGGCGCAAAGCCCTTATGTGCTAACGGTTCACAGTCCCAGCCCACAGAGATGGCTCATTCAAAAGGCCCAATGGGCTTATCGACAACCCATCTGCTTCAACAACGCAGAATCCTCCCAAGACGTGATATCGATGTGATGTAGGACATTTTAATGTCTCGCGAGTTAGGTTGTCATCCTTTTCGTGGCTCACGACGAAGGATCCGGGATAAAAAAACATCGCAAAAAGAAGAAAAATGGCGTAAAATTGATGAAAACATTCTTTTTTGTGCTCTGAAAATAGGCGCAACCTAGCAGCCTGGCTGCTCCTGTCGTAGAGCTCCCGGAGAGCTTTCTAACAGTATGTTTTGCACCGCATAACTCCATATGGATCAAAAGTTATGGGCACCAGAGCGTTGGAGACCTGGTCGCAGGCCCCACGCCCTCGGTTTACAGGCCCATCCACTATGCGAAGCTAATTTGTCTTGCCCAAGATGCCGTGGGACTCGATAATAGAAATATAATGGATAAAGCATCTTGGAAAGGCAAAACGGGGCAAAAAAATAAAAAGTGGGGTGCAACACGAGGACTTCCCATGGGGTGACCCATCATAGTACTGGTCTCGCCCAAGCACGCTTAACTTTGGAGTTCTGATGGGATCTGGTGCATTAATGCTGGTATGATCACACCCGTCATGTTGAGGGTGCAAAGCCCTTATGTGCTGACTGTTCGTAGTCCCTGCCCAGAGAGACGACCCATTCAAAATACCCAATGGGCGTATCAGCAACCCATCAGCTTCAACAACACAGTATCCTCACAATACGTGATATCAATGTGATGTCGGGCCCTCTAATGTCCCAGAGTTAGGTTGTCATCCTTTTCGCGGCGCACTACGAACGATCCAGGACAAAAAAATATCATAAAAAGAAGAAAAGTGGCCCAAAATGGATGAAAACGTTCATTTTTAGGCTCTGAAAATAGGCGCAGCCGAGGAGGCTGGCTGCCACCATCATAGAGCTCTCGAAATGCTTTCCAACTGTATGCTGTGCTCCACATAACTCCTTACGGATCAAACGTTATGGGCACCGGAGCAACGGAGACTTGGTCGCAGGGCCCACGCCCTCGGTTTGCGGGCCAAGGCTCTACGCAAAGCAAAGTTGTCTTGCCCAAGATGCCGTGGGACTCGATAATAGAAATTTGATGGATAAAGCATCTTGGCAAGGCAAAACGGGGCAAAAAAAATAAAAAGAGGGGTGCAACACGAGGACTTCCCAAGGGGTCACCCATCCTAGTACTACTCTCGTCCAAGCTCGCTTAACTTCAGAGTTCTGATGGGATCCAGTACACTAGTGCTAGTATGATCACACCCATCATGTTGAGGGCGCAAAGCCTTTATGTGCTGATGGTTCACAGTCCCAACCCAGAGAGACGGCTTATTCAAAAGGACCAATGGGCTTATCGACAACCCATCTGCTTTAACAATGCAGCATCCTCCCAAGATGTGATTTCGACGCATTGTAGGGCACTTTAATGTCCGGCGAGTTAGCTTGTTGTCCTTTTCACGGCCCACGACAAAGGATTCGGGACGAATAAACATCGCAAAAAGAAGAAAAGTGGCTTGAAACTAAAAAAAATGTTCATTTTTGGGCTCCAAAAATAGGCGCAGCCGAGCAGGCTTGCTGCCCCCATTGTAGAGCTTTTAGATAGCTTTCCAACGGTATGCTATACG
The DNA here is from genome assembly GCA_037974665.1 of Ehretia macrophylla. Taxonomy (NCBI): domain Eukaryota; kingdom Viridiplantae; phylum Streptophyta; class Magnoliopsida; order Boraginales; family Ehretiaceae; genus Ehretia; species Ehretia macrophylla. The sequence goes on along the minus strand of CM075777.1, from coordinate 50,150,541 downwards.
CTGCATAACTCCTTACGAATCAAACGTTGTGGGCACCTGAGCGACGGAGACCTGGTCCCAAGCCCCACGCCCTCGGTTTGCGAGCTCAGCCTCTATGCGAATCGAAGTTGTCTTGCCCAAGATGTCGTGGGACTCGATAATAGAAATGTGATGGATAAAGCATCTTGGCAAGCCAAAACGGGGCAAAAAAAAATGAAAATGGGGGTGCAACACGAGGACTTCCCAGGTGGTCACCCATCCTAGCACTACTCTTGCCCAAGCACGCTTAACAACAGAGTTCTGATGGGATTCGGTGAATTAGTACTGGTATGATCGTGCTCGTCATGTTGAGGGTGGAAAGCCCTTATGTGCTGATGGTTCACAGTCCCAGCCTAGAGAGATGGCCCATTCAAAAGGCCCAATGGGCTTATTGACAACCTATCTGCTTCAACAACACAGCATCCTCCCAAGTCATGATATCGACGCATTGTAGGGCCCTCTAATGTCCCGCAAGTTAGGTTGTCGTCCTTTTCGAGGCTCACGATGAAGGATCCGGGATGAAAAAACATCACAAAAAGAAGAAAAGTAGACCGAAACTGATGAAAACGTTCATTTTTGGGATGCAAAAAAGGCACAGCCTAGCAGGATTGTTGCCCCCGTCGTAGAGCTCCCGGAGAGCTTTCTAATGGTATGTTGTGCGCCGCATAACTCCTTACGGTTCAAAAGTTATGGGCACCGGAGCGACGGAGACCTGGTCGCAGGCCCCACGCCTTCGGTTTGCGTGCCCAGCCTCTACGCGAAGCTAAGTTGTCTTGCCCAATATGACGTGGGACTCGATAATAGAAATTTGATGGATAAAGCATCTTGGCAAGGCAAAACGGGGCAAAAAAACTGTAAAAGGGGGTGCAACGCGAGGACTTTTCATGGGGTCACCCCATCATAGTGCTACTCTCGCCCAAGCATGCTTAACTTTGGAGTTTTGATGGGATTCGGTACATTATTACTGGTATGATCGTACCCGTCATGTTGAGGGCGCAAAGCCCTTATGTGCTGACAGTTCACAGTCCCAGCCAAGAGAGACGGCCCACTCAAAAGGCCCAATGGGCTTAATGACAACCCAACTGCTTCAACAATGACGTATCCTCCAAAGACGTGATATCGACGCGTTGTACGGCCCTTTAATATCCCCCTAGTAAGTTGTTGTCCTTTTGTGGCTCACGATGAAGTATCCGGGATGAAAAAACATAGCAAAAAAGAAGAAAAGTGGCCTGAAATTGATGAAAATGTTCTTTTTTGGGCTACAAAAGTAGGCGCAGTCGAGCAGGCTTGCTGCCACCTCGTAGAGCTCCCATAGAGCTTTTTAAGGGTATACTGTGCGCCACATAACTCCTTACGAATCAAAAGTTATGGGCACCGGAGCGACGGAGACCTGGTCGTAAGGCCCACACCCTCCGTTTACGAGCCTAGCCTCTACGCGAAGTGAAGTTGTCTTGCCCAAGATGCTGTGGGACTCGATAATAGAAATTTCATGGATAAAGCAACTTGGCAAGGAAAATGGGGCCAAAAAAAAATGAAAATGGGGTGCAACACAAGGACTTCCCAAGGGGTCACCTATCCTAGTACTACTCTCATCTAAGCACGTTTAACTTCGGAGTTTTGATGGGCTCTGGTGCATTAGTGTTGGCATGATTGCACCCATCATGTTGAGGGCGCAAAGCCCTTATGTGTTGACGGTTCCCAGTCCTAGCCAAGAGAGACGGCCCATTCAAAAGGCCAATGGGCTTATCGACAACCCATCTGCTTCAACAACGCAGCATCCTCCCAAGACGTGATATTGACGCATTGTAGGGCCCTCTAATGTCCGGTGAATTAGGTTGTCGTCCTTTTCGCGGCTCACGACGGACGATCCAGGGTGAAAAAACATCACAAAAAGAAGAAAAGTGGCCTAAAACTGATGAAAATATTCATTTTTGGGCTCCAAAAATAGGCGCAGCTGAGCAGGCTTGTTGCCCCTGTCGTAGAGCTCCCGAAGAGCTTTCCAACGGTATGTTGTGCGCCACATAAATCCTTACAAATCAAAAGTTATGGGTACTGGAGCGACGGAGACCTAGTCGCAGGCCCCACGCCCTCGGTTTGCGAGCCCAGCCTCTACGCTAAGCGAAGTTGTCTTGCCCAAGATGCCGTGGGACTCGATAATAGAAATATAATGGATAAAGCATCTTGGCAAGGCAAAACGGGGCAAAAAAAATGAAAATGTGGGTGCAACACGAAGACTTCCCATAGGGTCACCCATTATAGTACTACTCTCGCCCAAGCACGCTTAACTTTGAGTTCTGATGGGATCCGGTGTATTAGTGCTGGTATGATCACACTCGTCATGTTGAGGGCGCAAAGCCCTTATGTGTTGACGGTTCACAGTCCCAGCCTAGAAGGATGGCCCATTCAAAAGGCCCAATAGGCTTATCGATAACCCATTTGCTTCAACAATGCAGCATCCTCCCAAGACGTGATATCGACGCATTGTGGTGCCCTCTAATGTCTCGCGAGTTAGGTTGTCATCCTTTTCGCGGCTCACGACGAAAGATCCGGGACGAAAAAACATCAAAAAAGAAAAGAAGTGGCTCGAAACTGATGAAAACGTTCCTTTTTGGGCTCTGAAAATAGGTGCAGCCCAGTAAGTTGGCTGCCCTCGTCGTAGAACTCTCGAAGAGCTTTCCAACGATATGCTGTGTGTAAGGCCCGACCCCGAATAATGTGTCTTATCTCGATTTGTGTGCCTCAGACCTAGAATTATATGATCGACCTTGAATTACGTGCCCTATCTTGGTTTTTGTGCATGCCTCGTTATACATGCCTTGACCTAGGATTGTGTGCCCTGACCTCGATTTACGTGCATTACCTCGATTCACGTGCCCTAACCTTGAACTGCTTGCCTTAACCCAGATATAGAGTCGTGCCTTAATTTACGTGCATTGCATTGAATTACGTGCCTTGTTTTGGTTTACGTGCATTCACTTAGGGTTGCGTGCATTTACCTTGGAATCTATGCATTTGCCTTAAATTGCGTGCCTTACCTCGTAATGCATGGCATGCCATAAACCTAGGAAAGCGTGCATATAAAGATTACTGCACAAAGCACTAGACAATAAAATAATCCTGCACAATCCACTAACCAATATTAAATTCCCTAATTCAAATCCTACAAACTCCACTAACTATAAAATAATATTAAACTATTCCTAAACATTCCACTAACATTATTTTAATCCTAATTCAAATTCACTACAAGACAAAATCCTATCATCACTGAAACCATCCCTAATATAATATACCTAATCACATTTTCGTACAAAACCCACTAACTATTAATACTATACTTTAATCCTAATTCAACCCACTAGAAGACAAACAACCCAACATTCTCTTACACACAATTATAATTTAAACTCTTACAAGACACAAAAACATCCTATGACACACACAAAACACAAAGCATAAAAATAATCCCATACCCCCTACCCCAAGTTCCCTTTCTTGGCCCTCTCAATGCCCATGCTCCTCACAATTCAAAAATGCAAAAGATGACAAGAAATTTCAGATTTTGCAAGCCCAAGGCCCACACACACACAAACAACTCATCAAACTCTCTCTTTCCTCTCAAACTCTTCCATTCTCTCTCCATTTTCGACCATGGCTTCCCTTTGAGCTCCCAAGACTTCTAACAAGCTCTCAAGGACTCTCAAGACCACTCCAAGCTCAGCCATAGCAAGCAACATAGCAAGAATCTCTCACAAAGCTCAAAAACCTCTCATTTTCGGCCATAGGTAAGTTTTGATGGTTTTCTTCCTTGTCTTTTGGTTTCACACATATGCACACCTCCAACACAAGCTAACTAAGCTAGGACTTAAGGAAAAACCAGCCACCTCTCGGCCAAAGCAAGGAAAGAGGACCTTTTGAGCGTTTTCAAGAGCATCCCTGCATTTTCATCCATCAAGTTGCTAAGGTGAGGGTTAAAATCTTTTAAAAGCTTTCAAAACTCACATGCATGCTCTCATATGGCTGTATTTACCTTTGTAGTTCATGTATGAGCCTATCTACTCATGTATGGCTTGATAATGGCTAGAAACTTGAAGATATGTAAACACATTTTTCTGGCAGATTACTGACCTTGTGGAACAAAGTGCTTTTGGTTTAGTAAACATTGATAAAAATACATGAAAATTAGTAGGTCACTAGATTTTTCAGTTATGAACATATTTTGAAGAAATATGCCAAGTCCAATTTTTACTCTAAGACCTCCAAAATGGTCAAATATCGTAATATGTCTAAATCTGAAAAACTTGGAAATATGAAGTAGGTTTCTGGCAGCTTTCTGACCTTGTAGAACGAAATAGTTTTGGCCTAGTAAACGATGTAAAAAATGCATTAAATTTGGTAGGTCACTATATTTGTCAGTTCTGAACATATTTTTCAAAAATAGGCTAAGGCTAATTTTGAGTTTAATGGACTCAAAAATGGAAAATATCGAGATGTGTATGAATCTGGACAGTTTTGCGTAGTCTCACGGTTTTGGTCATAACTCCTAAGTATGAACTCCAAATGCAGCGAGGTTTGTTCCTATATTTAAAGCACTCATTAATATTAAATTTGAAATTTGGTTCACTGAATTTGGAAATTATTTACTTGGCTAAATGGATGAGGAAAAACTGACCATTGTAGTAAGGTTTTTGGCTTTGTAATATGCTTTGAATCATGTTGTAACTTTACTTGTGGTATTGAATGGTTGGAATTGTGGTATTTAGAAGTTGTGTGGGCTGTTTTGGTTGGTTGAGGATGCTTAACTGATTGATGTATGGCTTGGGTATAATTACATGACGAATTGTTGCTTAATCGCATGTGAAAGCACAAAATTGAGGCCCTATTGCTTATAAATACATGCTAAGTGATGATTCTATGGCTAAATGTGTTTAATTGAGTGGTTAGTAGGCAGCCCAATAATTACTAAGTATGCTTGAAATGGTTTAAGTGTTTCTTGTGGTGCTTAGCAAATAAAATCCACACCCGAGCACGGCCTTGTAAGCCCTAATGGCCCGTAGACTCTCAAGTCATAAACCACTCTTGTGTGATCATAATTGATGTTGAGGATTGTTAATAGGCTGCCCGGAATTATCTTTATAGCTCTAAACATGATCCCCGATGATTGCATGTTGATAAGTGAACTATTCTTGCACCCGGTTTTGTGTAAGTGTCGTAGCATTCTTGTATGATCTCAACACTTGATATGTGAACTAAAATGAGCTATATGACTTGTTTTATATGGTGTTACTTGGCTGTCCGTTAAATGTTCACATTCTCCTAAGTGTTTTACCAAGTGAATTTACGTGTCAAAGCATGCCTCGTATATTTACTCGTCAATATGTGATCTTATATTTGCTTGGAGGCAACCTACTTTGTTGACCTCCTAATGTGAATTGTTAAAATATATTCTATGGCTTGTTTTGAACATGATTACTTGGCTGCCCCTGAAAGTTTAATTGCTTTCAAATTGATATATGAAAGGATTATATGTTCTTACAATGCCTTATGTGCCAATATGTCAAATGTGATCATATACTTGCTCGGAGGCAACCTACTTTGTTGACGTCCTAATATAAAATGTTAAATGGCATAAATGTGTATTGCATACAAAGTTGCAACCTTTCATTTTGGCATGGTAGCATTCGCGTCACTCCGGGCGGCATCGGGCTAGCTGGTGTATTGGCGTGACTATCATGGTCCAATTCCCTCTCTCACTTGGGGGCTAGACTTCCTCGGAGAGTAGGGTCGTAGAATTTCGGGGTACATATGAAGTACACCCATTTGGAGTGATAAGTGGATGATTGAAGCCAGCCACAACAACTGTTATCGGAAATGATCTTGAGAGCAAATGCTCACCGATTGAACTTGAGAGCAAAAGCTCACCGTATCCTTTTTACTATGTGTTTAAGTACTCTCGCTTGGTTCCTAGAGGACCTCTGGGAGGAAAGATGGGTAAATGTGTTCCTTTATATTTATGTATTGTTATGAACTTACTTATTTTATTTGACATGTTTTCAAAGGAGTTTTCACAAGTTAACCGGAAAAGGATTTTCAAAACCTTGTCACTTGTTCCCTCCTCGCTGAGTTTATAAGGACTCACCCTCTTTTTGTCACAGGTGAAGCAGATTTAGAATGGGTACCTTAAAAAATGTGCTAGTTGATGAACCTTTGGAACAACTATGTGCACTGCGTGCTTTTCATGAACATGGATTCTATTAGGGATGTTGTGTTTGTTTGTGGACTCTTTATCTTGTTGATGTAAATGACCCCATTGTAATTTGGGTCTAATTTTGACTTGTACTGATTATAACTAGACGAACACTCTAATTGGTCGTTTTGCTATCACTATTTTGATTTAGTAACTATCATAGGCAACTGAAACATTAGGTGAAGTATCACATAAATGAATCTATCTAATCTTACCCAGGTACTTATTCATAGGCTAAAGGATAACAGGTACTTGTGTAAAGGAATTGACAAATAAACGGATCATAGTTATCTTGTTAGGCTTGTTAATCAAATGAGACCTTCGAGTTAGATTAATAGGCATATTGGTTGATGATACAATAGGGATCTTAGTTGGGAATCAAAACAATTATTGGAAGTTTTGAGGCATTTAGAAAATTAGGTCAAACCAAAGATCCTAAATACAACAGTTATGCTGCTGGTTTTCTGAAAAGCTTTTGGAGTCTATGCTAACGAATAAGCATTAAATCATAACAAACGGCCAAGTGTATGAAATAACGATAATGATTTAGGTCATACCCTAGTCTAGCCTCCATAAGTCGGGTAGGGGCATGACACTGTGCGCCACATAACTCCTTACGGATCAAAAGTTATAGGCACCAGAGCGACGGAGACCTGGTCCCAGGCCCCACGACCTCGGTTTGCAAGCCCAATCTTTACGCGAAGCGAAGTTGTCTTGCCCAAGATGACATGGGACTAGATAATAGAAATGTTATGGATATAGCCTCTTGGCAAGGCAAAACGGGGCAAAAAAAATGAAAAGAGGGGTACAACATGAGGACTTCCTAGAGGGTCACCCATCCTAGTATTACTCTCGCCCAACCACGCTTAACTTCGGAGTTCTGATGGGATCTGATGCATTAGTGCTGGTATGATCGCACCTGTCATGTTGAGGGCGCAAAGCCTGTATGTGCTGACGGTCACAGTCCCAGCCTAGAGAGACAACCCATTCAAAAGGCCTAATGGCCTTATCGATAACCTATCTGCTTCAAAAACGCAGCATCCTCCCAAGACGTGATATTGATGCATTGTAAGGCCCTCTAATATCCCGCGAGTTAGGTTGTCGTTCTTTTCGCGGCTCACAACGAACGATCCGGGACAAAAAATAACACAAAAAGAAGAAAAGTGGCCCAAAACTGATGAAAATGTTCATTTTTGGGCCTTAAAAATAGGTGCAGCTGAGAAGGTTTAATGCCCCCGTCGTAGAGCTCACAGAGAGGTTTCTAACGGTATGCTGTACGCTGCATAACTCCTTACAGTTCAAAAGTTATGGGCACCTAAGCGACGGAGACCTGGACCCAGTCCCCACGCCCTCGGTTTGCGGGTCCAGCCTCTACGAGAAGCGAAGTTGTCTTGCCCAAGATGCCATGGGACTCGATAATAGAAATGTGATGGATAAAGCATCTTGGCAAGGCAAAATATGGCCAAAAAAATGAAAAGAGGGGTGCAACACGAGGACTTCCCAAGGGGTCACCTATCCTAGTACTATTCTCATCCAAGCACGCTTAACTTCGGAGTTCTGATGGGATCCGGTGCATTAGTGCTGGTATGATCGCACCCGTCATGTTGAGGGCATAATGCCCTTATGTGCTGACGCTTCACAGTCCCAGCCTAGAGAAATGGCCCATTCAAAAGGCCCAATGGGCTCATAGACAACCTATCTACTTCAACAACGCATCAACCTCCCAAGACGTGATATCGACAAGTTGTAAGGCCCTTAAATGCCCCTCAAGTTAGGTTGTCATCCTTTTCGCGGCTCACGACGAACGATTTGGGATGAAAAAATATCGCAAAAGGAAGAAAAGTGGCTCAAAACTGATGAAAATGATCATTTTTGGGCTCCAAAAATAGGTACAGACGAGCAGGCTTGTTGTCCCCGTTGTAGAGCTCTCGGAGAGCTTTCCAACGGTATGCTGAGCACTATATAACTCCTTACGGATCAAAAGTTATGGGTATCGAAGCGACGGAGACCTGGTCGCAGGCCCCACGCCCTCAGTTTGCAGGCCCAGTTTCTACGCGAAGCGAGGTTGTCTTGCCCAAGACGACATAGGACTCAATAATAGAAATGTGATGGATAAAGCATCTTGGCAAGGCAAAACGGGGCAAAAAAAATAAAAAAAGGGTGCAACACGAGGACTTCCTAAGGGGTCACCCCATCCTAGTACTACTCTCGCCCAAGCACGTTTAACTTCGGAGTTCTGATGGGATTCGGTCCATTAGTGCTAGTATGATCACACCCGTCATGTTGAGGGCACAAAGCCCTTATGTGCTGACGGTTCGCTATCCTAGCCTAGAGAGACGGCCCATTCAAAAGGCCCAGTGGGCTTATCAACAGCCCATCTGCTTCAACAATGAAGCATCCTTCCCAGACGTGATATTGACGCATTGTAGGGCCCTCTAATATCCCGCAAGTTAGGTTGTCGTCATTTTCGCGGCTCACTACGAACGATCTGGGATGAAAAAACATCACAAAAAGAAGAAAAGTGGCTCAAAATTGATAAAAATGTTCATTTATAGGCTCCAAAAAATAGGCACAGTCGAGCAAACTAGCTACACTCATCGTAGAGCACTCGGAGAGCTTTCCAATGGTATGCTATAGCCTCATGACTCTTTACGGATCAAAAGTTATAAGCACTGGAGCAACGGAGACCTGGTCCCAGGCCCCACGCCCTTGGTTTGCAGGCCCAGCTGCTACGCGAAGCGAAGTTGTCTTGCCCAAGATGCCGTGGGACTCGATAATAGAAATGTGATGGATAAATCATGTCGGCAAGGAAAAATGGAGCAAAAAAAATAAAAATGGGGGTGCAACACGAGGACTTCCCAAGGGGTCACCCATCCTAGTACTACTCTTGCCCAAGCACGATTAACTTTGGAGTTCTGAAGGGATCCGGTGTATTAGTGCTGGTATGATCACCCCCGTCATGTTGAGGGCACAAAGCCCTTATGTGCTGACGGTTCACAGTCCCAGCCTAGAGAGACGGCCCATTCAAAAGGCCCAATGGGCTTATCGATAACCTATCTGCTTCAACAATGCTACATCCCCCCAAGACATGATATCGACGCATTGTAGGGCCCTCTAATGTCCTACGAGTTAGGTTGTCTTCCTTTTTGCGGCTCATGACGAATGATCCGGGACGGAAAACACCGCAAAAAGAAGAAAATTGTACCAAAACTAATGAAAACATTCATTTTTGGGCTCTGAAAATAGGCACAGGCAAGTAGGCTTGGTGACCCAGTCGTAGAGAACTCGGACATCTTTCCAACGGTATGTTGTACGCCCCATAACTCCTTATGGATCAAAAGTTATGGGCATTGGAGCGACGGAGACCTAGTCCTAGCCCCACGCCCTCGGTTTGCGAGCCCAACCTCTACGCGAAGCGAAGTTGTCTTGCCCAAGATGCCGTGGGACTCGATAATAGAAATTTGACAGATAAAGCATCCTGGCAAGGCAAAATAGGGCAAAAAAAATGAAAAGGGGGGTGCAACACGAGGACTTCCCACGGGGTCACCCATCTTAGTACTATTCTCGCCTAAGCACACTTAACTTCGGAGTTCTGATGGGATCCGGTGCATTAGTGCTGGTATGATTGCACCCGTCACGTTGAGGGCACAAAGCCCTTATGTGCTGATGGTTCACAGTCCCAGTCCAGAGAAACGGCCCATTCAAAAGGCCCAATGGGCTCATCGACAACTCATCTGCTTCAACAACGCAGTATACTCCCAAGACGTGATATCGACGCGTTGTAAGGCCCTTTAATGTCCCGCAAGTTAGGTTGTCGTCCTTTTCGCGGTTCACGACGAATTATCTGGGTTAAAAAAAACATCACAAAAAGAAGAAAAGTGGCCCAAAATCGATGAAAACGTTCATTTTTGGGCTCCAAAAATAGGTGCGGCCAAGCAGGCTTGTTGCCTCCGTCGTAGAGCTCTCGGAGAGCTTTCGAACAGTATACTGAGCGCTACATAACTCCTTACGGATCAAAAGTTATGGGCACCGAAGCGACGGAGACCTGGCCGCAGGCCCTATGCCCTTGATTTGCAGGCCCAACCTTTACGCGAAGAGAAGTTGTCTTACCCAAGACAGTGTGGGGCTCGATAATAGAAATTTGATGGATAAAGCATCTGGGCAAGGCAATAAGGGGCAAAAAAAGTGAAAAGAGGGGTGCAACACGAGGACTTCCCAAGGGGTCCCCCATCCCAGTACTACTCTCGCCCAAGCACGCTTAACTTCAGAGTTCTGATGGGATCCGGTGCATTATTGCTGGTATGATCGCACCTATCATGTTGAGGGCCCAAAGCCCTTATGTGCTGATGGTTCACAATCCTACTCTAGAGAGACGGCGTATTCAAAAGGCCCAATGGGCGTATCGACAACCCATCTGCTTCAACGACGAAGAATCCTCCCAAGACATGATATCAACGTATTTTAGGGCCCACTAATATCCCATGAGTTAGGTTTTTGTCCTTTTTCGGTTCACAACGAACGATTCGAGATAAGAAAACATCGCAAAAAGAAGAAAATTGGCTCAAAACTGATGAAAACATTCATTTTTGGGCTCCTAAAATAGGCGCAACCAAGTAGTCTTGCTGCACCCTTCGTAGAGCTCTTGGAGAGCTTTCCAATGGTATGCTGTACACCACATAACTCCTTACGGATCAAAAGTTATGGGCACCGGAACGACGGACACCTGGTCCTAGGCCCCACACCCTCGATTTTTGGGCCCAGCCTCTACGCGAAGTGAAGTTGTCTTGCCCAAGATGCCGTGGGACACGATCATAGAAATGTGATGGATAAAGCATGTTGGCAAGGCAAAACAGGGCAAAAAAATTGAAAAGTGGGGTGCAACACGAGGACTTCCTAAGGGGTCACCCATCCTAGTAATACTCTCATCCAAGCACGCTTAACTTTGGAGTTCTAATGGGATCCGGTGCATTAGTGCTGGTGTGATCACACCCGTCATGTTGAGGGCGCAAAGCCCTTATGTGGTGACGGTTCACAGTCCCATCCCAGAGAAATGGCCCATTCAAAAGGCCCAATGGGCTCATCGACAACCCATGTGCTTCAATAACGCAGCATCCTCCCAAGATGTGATATCGACGCGTTGTAAGGCCCTTTATTGTCTTGCGAGTTAGGTTCTCATCCTTTTCGCGGCTCACGACGAACAATCAGGGATAAAAAAACATTGCAAAAAGAAGAAAAATGGCCCGAAACTGATGAAAACATTCATTTTTAGGTCCGAAAACAGGCGCAACTGAGCAGGCTTTTTGCCCCTATCGTAGAGCTCTCGGAGACCTTTCCAACGGTATGCTGAGTACTACATAACTCCTTATGGATCAAAAGTTATGGGCATCGGAGCGACGGAGACCTGGTCGCAGGCCCCACACCCTCGGTTTGCGGGCCCAGTCTTTACGCTAAGCGAAGTTGTCTTGCCCAAGACGACATGTGTCACGCCCCAACCCGACCTATGGAGGCTAGACTAGGGTGTGACCAAAATCATTATCGTTATTTCACACACTTAGCCTTTTGTTATTGTCACGCCCCGACCCGACCCGACCCCGCAAAAGGCCAAGCCCGGACCCGACACACGGACGGAGTCTCCTCTATACCGCGGACGATCCGAAAACCCTAAAATCAATATAATACTTGCGAAAGCCATAAAATAATCAAAACAAGCCAACTTTCTATAAAACATACAATTCTTATTATCCAACTTTCCAAACCAAAAATGATATGCATACTACACAAGTACATATGCCACTAAACCATTAGCCATTAGCATGCATTTCTTCACTAGTCATCCGAGTATAAGTTTACAATTTACAAACTTTAATCCATTACAACATAAGACCATTAAAGGTCTCAACTAGAAAATATATACAAGGCTACAAGCCTCAAAATTAAACGACCTCCACGCAATATACATAACAAGCAAGGTTCGCACAAAACTGGTAACCAACCACCAGCAAAGCAGGGAAGTGCCATCACGGAAACACCTCCACCTGCTCCTCCTCCTCAATTACCTCTAGAGGGTCTGCTTCAACTACTCCTGTAAAAACATGGTATAGAAAGGAATGAGCAAAAACTATTGCTCAGCGAGGGCAATTGGTCTCAAGGACGGAGATGAGAGAAGTATGCAATGCAATTAGCCCAGCAATACATACAAATCACATAAAGATACAACCAAAGCCAATAATAAAGCAAGGCAAGTATCTAAAGCTGCAAACACTCATTCAAAGGATACGGTACTCTTTTCACGAGCAATTTTCAAATACAATTCGATGACGATGCGCCGGCCCAAAACTACCTTATAACACCAGTTTGGAATACTCCGGAAGTATCCATCAACCTACGACCCAAATCTCCCTGGGAGGCAACCCAAGCGAGAAAGGGAATAGCAGCGGAGCTAGAGCAACTAACACTGGCAACCCAAGGCTACCCAGAGAGGCCCATCACTCACGTGCGAGACACTATGCAATGCAAGACTCGATACAAGACAATAAACAAGCGATAAAGCCACGCGTGGGAGAATAACAAAGTAGGTTACTCTCGCACGCAATAGCATCAATTTGATAAGCAATTCAATCCAAAACAACTCAACAAGTAATTCAAGTAATTCTAAGCATTCTATAAGCATAAAGACAAGTAAACACACAAAAACACAAATCGGCCCCAACTGTCAAAATGCTACCATTTCCAAACGAGCCACGAGTTCTGGAAACCGACTTCGACAATTCTCGTAGCTCACCATAAGACACGTGTAAACACCCCAAAATCTTTCTTTACCTTAGAACTCGCGCAAACCCCCGTTTTCCCCCTTTCTTGTTTGAACTTCAACAACCAAACACCCAACCAACGCCATAATCGCACCAAAAGTACTTCCATGGCTTCCTGAAGCAATGCCAACACGCAAAACGAGAAAACGCCAAAGGCGACCTAAACGACCCCGACTTTCCCAAAGGCTTAATTCTCATTTTTTCCACTACGCAACCCAAACAAACCACACATTTTAGCATTCTAGCATACCTAGCACGTTTCTACATCAACGGAAAGCATAACAGCGCAACTTCAACGTTTCAAGGTTTTACTATTCACAAAACACTATTCATTCCACAATTCAAGTTGCAATCACAACATTTAACCGCAGAAAATGTTACAAAGCCATAAATACATGTTCTACAAATGCTAAGGAACATTCTAGAAGCATCAAATTGCTTTAAATAACGATCTACGGATAAATCTAAAAATTGACAAAGTTAACAAACACAAGGTATAAATGCGCAAATAACATGCTTCCCTCACCTTAGGTACTCCTAGTCGCTAGGAAAACAACGTTGGTTGCCTCAAAAATCACCCCGCACGAGCACACGCGAAGATTGATCGTTTGGTAGGTGAAAGGGTTTTTTTTTTCTCTACGGAAGCTCACGACCTGCTGCTGGTTTTGCTGCTGTTTTTATTTTATTTTGCTTAGTTTTAACTTATTTAAGGGTCAAATGGTCAAAGGGTCAAAGGCCTAAGTCAAACTACTTAAAAACTTGGTCAAAGGGCCCTATTTCGCGCGTTTTAAAGCCGTTTCAGCTACGGTAAGTTCAATTAAAGTTAGCAACAATTAAAATATAAAATTTAAGTCATCTAAATACTAGTTTCACTATTTGCTGAGGACTGGAACTCGTTATCTAGCTATCGCTCCTTAAATGCAATGCACGTTGCGTCGGCGAGAAAGTAACAGTTAATTCACAAAGAATTTAAGGAAATATAATTTTCAAAATAATAAACAAAGAAAATTCACATTCCGGGCTCGGGTATTACAGTTATGATTAACGTTGGCTTAGAACTCCAAAAGTTTTTCCTGAAAACCGGCAGCATGATGGCTATATTTAGGACCTTTGATTTGACCTAATTTTCTAAAACACCTCAAAACCTTTAATCATTGATTCAATTTCAACTAAAATTTTTTATTTTGTTATCAATAGATATACTTACTAATTTATCTCGATAGTCTCGTTTGATTGACTAGCCTAACATGATAACTATGTCCCATTATTTGCCAGTTCCTATCTTGCAAGTACTTATTATCCCTTAGCTTACACATAAACACCTAAGTGAGATTATATAGAGTTTCATTATATACTTCTTCACCTAGTGGTTTAAACACCTATGATAACTACTAAACAAGATAATGAAAGCAAACAACCAATAAAGTGTTTGTCCGGTTATAATAGTACAATCCCAAAATTAGACATAAATTACAACGGGGTCATTTACATCAATAACATGAACAGTTTGCAATCAAACACAACATCCATATAGCAACCACTTTCAGGCAAAGTACAAAAGCACGTAGTCACTCCAAGGAATCATCAACAAGTACATTTACTTCGGGTACTTGTTCCAAATGCCACAATCTCAAGCATTTAATTCAACAAGATAATTTTTCTAAGCATATCACTAAGTGAAACCCTCACTGCAATAGACTATTTTTTCACAATCATTAAGACAAGCAAACAATCTCCAATTATAGTGAATAAGATGTCAAATTAAATCTTAAGGAGTGAACTAAATTTAGAAACAAACCTCACATCATTTGGAGTTCGGGTTCAATAGTTATAGCCAAAACAGTGAGACTACACAAAACTGTCCAGATTTGCACACATTTCAATACTTGTCGTTTTTGAGGGCCTTAGGGTCAGATTTAGCCTTAGTACATTTCTTACAAAAATGTCCAGAACTACAAAATCTAGCAATACACCAAATTTCATGCATTTTGGACATCATTGACTAAGTCAAAACTGGTTTGTTCTACAAGGTCAGTGAATGTGCCAAAACCTGCTTCATTTTTCTAGACTTTCCAGATTTGGACACATTTTAATATTTTGTCATTTTGAGGACATTGGAATCAAAATTAGCTTTGGCCTATTTCTGCGAAATGTGTTCAGAACTGGCAAAAAGAGTTACCTACCAATTTTTACTCAATTTAAACATCATTTACCTGCTCAAAATCACCTCTAAACAACAAGATAGAAGGCTGTCCCATACACGATTTCATCTAACATCACATTCTAGCCAAATATCTTGCCATGCATGTTTACAAAAGCTCATGAACAGATATATATCACAAGTACAGAAGTAAAGATAGACATTTAAAGGCATGCATGTGGATTTTGAAAGCCTTTCAAGAAGTTTTAGCCCTCACCTCTTTGAAGATCTAGCAAATGAGCACAAAATCCTTGTTTTTGAGCTTTGTGTGAGTTTTCTTGCTATGTTGCTTGCTTGTGCTTGCTATGGCCAAGCTTGGGAGAGTCTTAGAGAGTTGTTAGGAGTCTTGAATGCTCAAGGAGCAGCCATGGTCAAAAATGAGAGAGAAGGAGAGAGAATGGGAGAGTTTTGAGAGAAAAATGAATGTTTGAAGAGTTGTTTATGAGCATTGGCTTATGTGTCGGCCTTGAGCTTTGAAAAATCCGATTTTGTGTCATCTTTTGAGCATCTTTTGAATTGTTTTAGCATGTGGGTTGAGAGGGACAACAAAGTGATCTTAGGTGTTAGTAAAATAGTGCATAGCTGCAAGGAAAAACATGACATGGTGTAAGAGAATGTTGGGTAGAATAGAATATTTTATAGTTAGTGGGTTTTTTAGAGATTTGAATTAGAAATATAATATTGGTTAGTGGATTGTGTAGGATTATTTAATAGTCTAGTGCTTTGTGTAGGATTCTTTATTGGTTAGCGTGTAGGCACACAGTTTGAGGTTTAGGGTACGCACTACAAGGCATGCACCGAAATCAATACGGGGCACGAATCACGAGATAGACACGAACTACGAGATAAAGCACGTACTTCAAGATAAATGCACGGATTCCAATACAAATGCACGCAACCCTAGGTAGATGTACGTAAACCAATACAAGGCACGTAATTCAATGCAATGCATGTAAATTATGGTACAACTCTTAAACCTAAGTTAGGACACGCAATTCAAGTTCAGGGCACACAAAACAAGATAACGCACGCAATTTAAAGTCGGGGCACGTAAGTCGAGGATTAGGGCACATAATTCTAGGTCAAGGCATGAATGACAAGACATGCACGAAAACCAAGACAGGGCACGTAATCCAAGGTAGTCATATCATTCTTTGTCTATGGCACGCAAATCAAGGTAACACACATTATTCGGGGTTAGGCCTCACATCCTCCCCTTCTTAAAAGAATTTCGTCTCGAAATTCATTCTTGCCTATTGAGGTCATTTAGACGAATTCTGACCCTTGTTATTCTTCCTATTCCGGTTCGTCCCGTGTTTGGTGTTCTTTTACTGCAACCAATTCACTTCTTATGTTTCTCCAATCATTTAGTTCGGTGTGACCTTCACAATTACAGTTCGTTCCTTCAAACGACTCTATTCCTTCCATTTGATCTTAAGGTCAAGTTCATTAACTAAGGTTAGAGTCTTCAAACGTAGTCATCAAAGCTGCATCGGTATTCTAACTATATAACTATAACTCTAGAATCATGACTCATGTTGTATCAAATTCGCCTCCATACTTCAAAAAGGAATATCACCATACGCTAATTTCAAGATAACAAGTCTATATCCGATTTACATATCCTATCTACTAGCTTTAAAACTGATATCACATAGGTCATACACATGTTATGAATTATTTCCACAATACGGCCCTATTTTTAAGAACAACTCACCAAACAAACTAATCCATCTCAAATCGTCATCTATCGATAGTATCATAATCCTTATCTCGTAGGTACATTAGATTAGTAAATATTCTAATGACTAGTCTCCCGGTTACAGTCTCCTATTCATTAACATTCTTCCCCAGCTTTGTTAACCTTCAAGCTCGTAATCAAGAAGAAAGACCGTTAAGATTTGTTAAACTCAAACTCTAAGTTTTATTAAGTACCCCCACCAACTGCCATCGAAATTGCATGGGTAAATTGATCATGTCGCACTAGTTCAACTCTTACAAGTAAATTCATCAACTCGTAATCCACAATTTATTTCTTTATTCGAACCTCTATCTTCAAGTCACGAGGCTTCAGAATTTCTTTAATCTTAACCAAGACTCCTAAGGCGAATAGTTTCAATCTCAAATAAATTTCACTCACCTCAATCCAAGGTTTCGTCATACTTAAGAAGATAATGGTCCTACTTACTTAGCGACCTAGTCATTCCTTCGAACACTTAATGCCCGCCAATATATCTTCAACATTAATGTTACTAAGCTAGGGCCATAGCCATGTAAGTGATATCAATGCTCCACTAGGTTATCGGCCAAACAACAACAATCCTAGGACTATAAATGGGTACCGAAATGATCAAGCTCATAAAATACTTACATGAGATAACTTTAAGGTTGTATCAACATAAGAATTATGGCCACGAGGCATCCTTCAACATAACCTAATAGAACTTCAAAAGTAATCAACCACTCATTTAACTATCATTACAAGATTCACCCTTCTATTCAACGAACACAATTCGAAGTCTACCAATCTCTAGTTTCTAGATGTGAAAAGGTGCACATAGATATGGTGGTCTCACAATCGTCTCCTGGGTCATTAAGCCTCTAATTCATCTCTTTCTTAACTACATGGAATCTCACTCTTCTCATTTACATGTTCAACTAACTAAGAGCATCAGGACACATCGACCTTAGGTCCTAGGGTTCACCATGAATCATCATGCATACTCATTATTAGCTATTTAGGATTACTAATCATACCCTAACAACTCTACTTTGTAACCAGATGCTTTAATCTCATTTCCATGTTTTATATACTAGGTCCATTGGTCTTACTTAGGGATATATGCTTTCTAACGTCCTCTAGGGTATACAAACAAAGAGTGCATAGAATGACTTACTTTGCATAATCACAACTAAATCCGAGAGGAACCAAATTAATACTATGATTCTAAATACCACCGATATCCAACCTCGTACCTTTAGCCACATTAGTCATCTAATGCATAATTCAATACCTTACACTTCTATTCAACCTAACATTTAGGTGTAGTCTTCTGAACACGAGTTCTAGTTACGTGAATTCCTCAATTCCAACATCCCAATATCTTGTTATACTAAAGATTCATCAACCTTGTTAAACTTAGTCTCCAGAGTTGCCTACATGTCTTGGGATTATCCATTGTTAAGTTACTTAAACAAACTATTCATGCCTTAATAATCTAACCCCTATCGTCAATTTTCACAAGTTCATCTATTAATTTTTGGGTTACAATCTTACCATTGAGTAAACTTGAAACTCGTTAATATACACCTTATTAGGTTCAACGATGCTTAATTCCAATTAAGTAAGGATTCAATCATATAAATAGTCTATTATACCATTTTAAGATATAAGAATTTGATTCAAAAGCAACTCCTAAGTCAAACTTCCATTATAAGCATATGAATATATATATACTACTCCACATGTCTAATAGTATATTCTTATATCTAAGGAAAGTTGTATGTCCTTAACATTTATTCTTAACCACAATTAGAAGAATGGTTTAACAGAATCAAGGACTTTATGGCTATAAAATTGATAACTTAATCACAGGCATATGTATTCCAAAGATAAGGAGATAATTTTACTTCAACAATTATACCTGTGCTACGCATTTTATATATATGCACATCCAATAATACATATGATCGATCGAGTACATGTGAAGATAGGAGAAATCTCTAACCGAGCCTTTTCGTTCGTCTTGCACAAATTCACTTCCCTGAAAGTCCTAATCCTAACTATCTATGTGTATAAACAGTCATTCACGGTTATATAACATGCACATATATCAAGGAAGGAGTATAAAAGCATGCATGCATTATCGAGGTCACTAACATGTCGGTGTGCATGACACATAATACATATGGTCCTCAAAGCACATAATATTCGATGCTCAAAACAATTAAAGCACATTATTACACATTAACACATATAAACAAGACATCATAATTACCTTAGGGCTTCCACCCATGGTCCGAGAGTTGAACCCGACTAATGCCTAGCTAGCAAACTAAGCTCTGGTATAACTCATTAATATACACCTTATTAGGTTCAACGATGCTTAATTCCAATCAAGTAAGGACTCAATCATTTAAATAGTCTATTATACTATTTTAAGATATAAGAATTTGATTCAAAAGCAACTCCTAAGTCAAACTTCCATTATAAGCATGTGAACATATATATATATATATATATATATACTACTCCACATGTCCAATAGTATATTCTTATATCTAAGGAAAGTTGTATGTCCTTGACATTTATTCTTGAACCACAATTAGAAGAACGATTTAACATAGTCAAGAACTTTATAGCTATAAAATTGATAACTCAATCACAGGCATGTGTATTCCAAAGATAAGGAGATAATTTTACCTCAGCAATTATACCTGTGCTATGCATTGTATATATATGCATATCCAATAATACATAGGATCCTTCGAGTATCTGTGAAGATGCAAGAAATCTCTAACTAAGCCTTTTCGTTCGTCTTGCACAAATTCACTTCTCTGAAAGTCCTAATCCTAACTATCTATGTGTATAAACAGTCATTCACGGTTATATAACATGCACATATATCAAGGAAGGAGTATAAAAGTATGCATGCATTATCGAGGTCACTAACGTGTCGGTGTGCATGACACATAATACATATGGTCCTCAAAGCACATAATATTCAATACTTAAAGCAATTAAAGCACATTAGCACACATTAACACATATAAACAAGATATCATAATTATCTTAGGGCTTCTACCTACGGTCTGAGAGTTGAACCCGACTAAGGCCTAGTTAGTAAACTAAGCTCTGATACCATTCTAATATAGGGTGTCACGCCCCAACCCGACCTATGGAGGCTAGAATAGGGTGTGACCTAAATCATTATCGTTATTTCACATACTTAGCCATTTGTTATGATTTAATGCTTAACATTGGCTTAGAACTCCAAAAGTTTTTCCTGAAAACTGGCATCATGATGGCTATATTTAGGATCTTTGGTTTGACCTAGTTTTCTAAAATACCTCAAAACCTTTAATCATTGCTTCTATTCCAACTAAAATTTTCTATTTTGTTATCAATAGATATACTTACTAATTTATCTCGATAGTCTCGTTTGATTGACTAGCCTAACATGATAACTATGTCCTGTTATTTGCCAGTTCCTATCTTGTAAGTACTTATTATCCCTTAGCTTACGCATAAACACCTAAGTGAGATTAGAGAGAGTTTCATTATATACTTCTTCACCTAGTGGTTTAAACACCTATGATAACTACTAATCAAGATAATGAAAGCAAACAACCAGTAAAGAGTTCGTTCGGTTATAATAATACAATCCCAAAATTAGACCCAAATTACAACGGGGTCATTTACATCAATAACATGAACAGTTTGCAATCAAACACAACATCCATATAGCAACCACTTTTAGGCAAAGCACAAAAGCACGTAGTCACTTCAAGAAATCATCAACAAGCACATTTACTTCGGATACTTGTTCCAAATGCCACAATCTCAAGCATTTAATACAACAAGAGAAGCTACAACATTTTTTCTAAGCATATCACTAAGTGAAACCCTCACTGCAATGGACTGTTTTCTCACAATAATTAAGACAAGAAAACAATCTCCAATTCCAGTGAATAAGATGTCAAATTAACGTTTAAGGAGTGAACTAAATTCAAAAATAAACCTCACATCATTTGGAGTTCGGGTTCAATAATTATAGCTAAAACAGTGAGACTGCACAAAACTATCCAGATTTGCACACATTTCAATACTTGTCATTTTTGAGGGCCTTAGGGTCAGATTTAGAATTATTCCATTTCTGACACAAATGTCTAGAACTGAAAAATCAAGCAGAATACCAAATTTCATGCATTTTTTATATCACTTACTAAGTCAAAACGGGTTCGTTCTACAAGAACAGTGAATCTGCCAAAACCTGCTTCATTTTCCCAGATTTTCCAGATTTTCCAGATTTGGACACATTTTAATATTTTTCCATTTTGAGGACCTTAGAGTCAAAATTAGCTTTGGCCTATTTCTACAAAACGTGTTCAGAACTGGAAAAACTAGTTACCTACCAATTTTCACTCATTTTCAACATCATTTACCTGGTCAAAATCACCTCGCAACAACAAGACAAAAGGCTGTCCCATACACAATTTAATCTAACATCACATTCTAGCCAAATATCTTGTCATGCATGTTTAAAAAAGCTCATGAACACACATATATCACAAGTACAGAAGTAAAGATAGACATTTAAAGGCATGCATGTGGATTTTGAAAGCTTTTCAAGTAGTTTTAGCCCTCACCTCTTTGAAGATCTAGCAAATGAGCACAAAATCCTTGTTTTTGAGCTTTGTGTGAGTTTTCTTGCTATGTTGCTTGCTTGTGCTTGCTATGGCCGAGCTTGGGAGAGTCTTAGAGAGTTGTTAGAAGTCTTGAATGCTTAAGGAGCAGCCATGGTCGAAAATGAGAGAGAAGGAGAGAGAATGGGAGAGTTTTGAGAGAAAAATGAATGTTTGAAGAGTTGTTTATGAGCATTGGCTTATGTGTCGGCCTTGAGCTTTTGAAAAATCTGATTTTGTGTCATCTTTTGAATTGTTTTAGCATGTGGGTTGAGAGGGACAAGAAAGTGAGCTTGGGTGTTAGTAAAATTGTGCATAGGTGCAAGGAAAAGCAGGACATGGTGTAAGAGAATGTTGGTTAGAATAGAATATTTTATAGTTAGTGGGTTTTGTAGAGATTTGAATTAGGAATATAATATTGGTTAGTAGATTGTGTAGGATTATTTAATAATCTAGTGCTTTGTGTAGGATTCTTTATTGGTAAGCGTGTAGGCACACAGTTCGAGGTTTAGGGTACGCACTACGAGGCTCGCACTGAAATCAATACGGGGTACGAATCACGGGGTAGACACGAACTACGAGGTAAGGCACGTACTTCAAGATAAATGCATGGATTCTAATGCAAATGCACGTAACCCTAGGTAAATGTACGTAAACCAATACAAGGCACGTAATTCAATGCAATGCACGTAAATCAAGGTACGACTCTTAAACCTAGGTTAGGACACGTAATTCAAGGTTAGGGCACACAAAACGAGATAACGCACTAAATTCGAAGTTGGAGCACGTAAGTCGAGGATTATGGCACATAATTCTAGGTCAAGGCACGTAATCCAAGGTCAGTCATATCATTCTTGGTTTATAGCACGTAAATCAAGGTAATACACGTTATTCGGGGTCGAGCCTCACAACATGGGACTCGATAAAAGAAATATGATGGATAAAGCATCTTGGCAAGGATAAACGGGGGAAAAAAATAAAAAAAGGGTGCAACACGAGGACTTCCTAAGGGGTCATCCCTTCCTAATACTACTCTCGCCCAAACACGCTTAACTTCGGAGTTCTGATGGGATCTGGTCCATTAGTGCTAGTATGATCACACCCGTCATGTTGAGGGCACAAAGCCTTTATGTGCTGACGGTTCACCGTCCCAGCCTAGAGAGACGGCCCATTTAAAAGGCCCAATGGGCTTTTTGACAAGCCATCTGCTTCAACAATGAAGCATCCTCCCAAGACGTGATATCGACACATTGTAGGGCCCTCTAATGTCCCGCGAGTTAGGTTGTCGTCCTTTTCGTGGCTCTCGACAAACGATCTGGGACGAAAAAACATCACAAAAAAAGAAAAGTTGCTTGAAACTGATGAAAACATTCATTTTTGGGCTCCAAAAATAGGTGCAGCCGAGCAGGCTAGCTGTACTCGTCGTAGAGCTCTCGGAGAGCTTTCCAATGGTATGTTGTACACCGCATAGCTCATTACGGATCAAAAGTTATAGGCACCGGAGCGACGGAGACCTTGTCCCAGGCCCCACGCCCTCAGTTTGTTGGCCCAGCAGCTACGAGAAGCAAATTTGTCTTGTTCAAGATGCCGTGGGACTTGATAATAGAAATGTGATGAATAAAGCATGTTGGCAAGGCAAAACGAGGTAAAAAAAAATTAAAATGGGGGTACAACACGGGGACTTCCCAAGGGGTCACCCATCCTAGTACTACTCTCGCCCAAGCACGCTTAACTTTGGAGTTCTGATGGGATTTGGTGCATTAGTGCTGGTATGTTCACACCCGTCATGTTGAGGGCACAAAGCCCTTATATGCTGATGGTTCACTGTCCCAGCCCAGAGAGACGGCCCATTCAAAAGGCCCAATGGGCTTATCGACAACCCATCTGCTTCAACAACATTGCATCCTCCCAAGACTTGATATCGACGCGTTGTAAGGCCCTCTAATGTCTCGCGAGTTAGGTTGTCGTCCTTTTCGCGGCTCACAACGAATGATCCGGGACAAAAAACATCATAAAAAGAAGAAAATTGGACCAAAATAGATGAAAATGTTCATTTGCCTCTGAAAACAGGCACATCCAAGCAGGCTTGCTGCCCCAGTTGTATAGCACTCGGAGAGCTTTCCAACGGTATGTTGTATGCCCCATAACTCCTTACGGATCAAAAGTTATGGGCAATGGAGCTACGGAGACCTGGTCCGAGGCCCCACTCCCTCGGTTTACGGGCCCAGCCTCTATGCGAAGAAAAGTTGTGTTGCCCAAGATGCCATGGGACTCGATAATAGAAATTTGACAGATAAAGTATGTGGGCAAGGCAAAACGGGGCAAAAAAAATGAAATGGGGGGTGCAACACGAGGACATCCCAAGGGGTTACACATCCTAGTACTATTCTCGCCCAAGCACGCTTAACTTTGGAGTTCTGATGAGATCCGATACATTAGTGTTGGTATGATCACACCTGTCAAGTTGAGGGAGCAATGCCCTTATGTGCTGACGGGTCGAAGTCCCAGCCCAGAGAGATGGCCCATTCAAAAGGCCCAATGGGCTTATTGACGACCCATCTGCTTCAACAACGTTGCATCCTCCCAAGACTTGATATCGACGCGTTGTAGGGAAATCTAATGTCCCGCGAGTTAGGTCGTAGTCCTTTTCGCGACTCACAACGAACCATCTGGGTCGAAAAAACATCATAAAAAGAAGAAAATTGGACCGAAAGTAATGAAAATATTCATTTTTGGGCTCCAAAATCAGGCGCAGCCAAGCAGGCTTGCTACCCCAGTCGTAGAGCACTTGGAGAGCTTTCCAACGGTATGCTGTACGCCCCATAACTACTTACGGATCAAAAGTTATGGGCACCGGAACGACGGAGACCTGGTCGCAGGCCCCACGCCCTCGGTTTGCCGGACCAGCCTCTACGCGAAGCTAAGTTGTCTTGCCCAAGATGCCGTGGGACTCAATAATAGAAATTTGTTGGATAAATCATCTTGGCATGGCAAAATGGGGCAAAAAAAAAAATGAAAAGGGGGGGTGCAACACGAGGACTTCCCAGGGGGTCACCCATCCTAGTACTATTCTCGCCCAAGCATGTTTAACTTCAGAATTCTGATGGGATCTGGTTCATTATTGCGAGTATGATCACACCCGTCATGTTTAGGGGGCAAAGCCTTTATGTGCTAACGGTTCACAGTCCTATCCCAGAGAGACGACCCATTCAAAAGGCCCAATGGGCTTATCGACAACCCATCTGCTTCAACAATGATGCATCCTCCCAAGACGTGATATCGACGCATTGTAGGGCCCTGTTATGTCCCACGAGTTAGGTTGTCATCCTTTTCGCAGCTCACGACGAAGGA
Source organism: Ehretia macrophylla (assembly GCA_037974665.1). Lineage (NCBI taxonomy): Eukaryota > Viridiplantae > Streptophyta > Magnoliopsida > Boraginales > Ehretiaceae > Ehretia > Ehretia macrophylla. Next base: position 50,125,511 of record CM075777.1, on the reverse strand, counting down.
TCCGGGACGAAAAAACATTACAAAAAGAAGAAAGTGACCCAAAACTGATGAAAACATTCATTTTTGGGCTCTGCAAATAGGCGCAGCTGAGCAGGCTTGCTGCCCTCATCGTAGAGCTCTCGGAGAGCTTTTCAACGGTATGCTGTTCACCACATAACTCCTTACGGATCAAGAGTTATGGGCACTAGAGCGACGGAGACCTAGTCTCAGGCCCTACGCCCTCAGTTTGCTGGCCCAGCCTCTTCGCGAAGCGAAGTTGACTTGCCCAAGATGCCGTAGGACTCGATAATAGAAATGTGACGGATAAAGCATCTTGGCATGGCAAAACGGGGCAAAAAAAAAAATGAAAATGGGGGTGCAACACGAGGACTTCCCAAGGGGTCACCCATCCTAGTACTACTTCCGCCCAAGCACGCTTAACTTTGGAGTTCTGATGGCATCCGGTGCATTAGTGTTGGTATGATCACACCCGTCATGTTGAGGGCGCAAAGCCTTTATGTGCTGACGGTTCACAGTTCTAGCCCAGAGAGACGGCTCATTCAAAAGGCCCAATGGGCTTATCGATAACCCATCTGCTTCAACAACGGTGCATCCTCCCAAGACTTGATATCGACACATTGTAGGGCCCTATAATGTCTTGCGAGTTAGGTTGTCGTCCTTTTCGTGGCTCAAAACTGATGAAAACATTCATTTTTGGGCTCTGAAAATAGGCGCAACCGAGCAGGCTAGTTGCACTCGTCGTAGAGATACTTATGAAAAAGTTCATTTTTGGGCTCCAAAAACAGGCACAGCAAAGCAGGCTTGCTGCCCCAGTCGTAGAACACTTAGAGAGCTTTCCAAATATCACGCCCCAACCCAACCCCTAAGCTAAAGGTTAAGTCCGGACCCGACACACGGACAGAGTCTCCCCTATACTATGGACATTCTGAAAACCTGTAAACTCTCAATTATGGTAATCACAAGATAGACAAGCTTTTTATGGCTAAATATTTAAAGATTCAAGACCATCTGAGCCTTGAAGCAAAAACAATTCCAAAACCACCCAAGCATGCAAGTAACCTGTTTACAATATAGGCTAATAGTCATGCCATTCTAGGATAACATTAAAACATACTTAAAAGATAAAGCATTTCTACATTAGGCCATTCACTCCCAAGCATGCAAAGTGAGTAAAAGTAGAAATATAAGTTATTCCAAGGCATAGGTTCCCAATTCTACATTACAACCAACTATCCTTCAACTTCCTACAACAACCAACATAAACATAGCCCTCAGGCCACAAAATAGGTATACAAGTACCAAATAGAAACAAGAAGGCACAGCCACCTCAGAACAACACACAGCAACTATGGCAAAGGCTCTATCTGCACCTCTTCCTCCTCCACTACTACCTCAACAAGCTGGGGATCACCCTCAGCATCTCCTGAAACATATATCGAGGTATGAGCAACCACTGTTGCCCAGTGAGGGATATAGTCCCGGGGCGTGCAATGCAACAAGTAATACAGTTAGACAACAATAACAATTAGACAATTAAAGAAACAATGATAGCTTAAATAATCACACATTTAAAAGGATACATTTCACATAACCCCTATACACCAATCTTCACTGGTCTTCAGTCACGATCCACGAACCACGATCACGATCACGATAAGCCGGCATAACCCCAAACACTCCAGTGGGTGTACTCCGGATGTACCCCGATAATCCTACGACCCAATATCCCCTGGCAATCTCTGGACCAGGCGAATGAGGGACTAGGGCACGGAGTTTGAATATCCACCGGCAAGCTCTCTACCGCCCAACCGATATTCAACACATCCGCCCCTAACACTATGGTTGCGCAACCACTATGCAATTCACTTTACAATGGCAAGTTAATGTCAATAATATAAGCAATAACACATAGGAGGATCAACAAAGTAGGTTGACCTCGATGCAGTTAGAATAGAAACAATTATATAAGCAAATAAGCAGTTTTACAAAGGGACATATACAAGATAAGCATAGAATCATACCAAAAGCTCCAAATCAACTAGAAACAACATATAAACACTCAAGAAGTCATGCTATGGGCTTAGAAGTGTGAGTCTACCGAAATTGCCCCTAAACCCCTTTGTTTTTCAATCTATTTCTCTTCCAAACCAAAGTTAATGATTCAATTTTCAAAGGAAACTCTCCCAACCTTCTAACTAACCCTCAAGGAACCCTTCCAACCCTCTAACTCATTCAAACGGCCGCAATTATCCCGAAAGCCCCAAATTCCCTTTTATGGCTTTAAACTACACGTACCACATCTGGGTTATCAAAGCTTCTATAGCACCTAGGTAGCCTAAGAGTACTAGAAGTGTAGCCCGAATCCACCCGGATTCGCATTAACCCTAAAACCCCTTTGTTAAAGTCGACTATTTCACGTTTTATGCGATTCTAGAGCAATGCAAGTGCACGGGGCTATTAGACTACCTTCATTAGCACCTAAGGCATCTATTAGGAGCATTGAATCAAGTTAAAATGCGCAAATTCACAAAATCCTAAAATTTTCGTCACTATTCACTCCTACGAATTAACTAACGATTTCTACCGTTTAATACATGAAACAATAGCATAAATGTGGTCCCTAATACACGTACACAACATATATAAGCTTATTTGAGCCTTGCAATAGCATTTAACATCATTTCTAACAAATTAAGAAAATAGCAACTATTTCAAAATACGAAAATAAGCCATGAAATCCCTCACCAATGCGCTTAGGAGCACCTAGGAAGCTTGCACACACCCTAAACTACTTGCTCTAGGCTTGGCTTGGCTTGAATTGATGATTTGATGAAGCAAAAATCTCCAAATGTGCAAGGGAAGGGCTGTCGGGTTTGGGCACTGTTCACCTGCTGAATTTTTTTGTTTTGTGTTAAAATGAGCTTGTGTTATGTTATATTGAGTATGTATTGAGGTGGGGTCATGTTGGTTGCTTAAGTGAACTCCTAAAATGCGCGTTATTGACTTAAAAACGAGCCTAAGGTGAAAAGTGTAGGCTAGCTAATTAAATCACTATGTTCTGTTACGTAACACTATTCATACAACTACAAAAATCATCTTCTAAACGAGCTCTCCTAACGCCTCTAGCTCAATTGCTCATTTTTCCCACTACTCTAACAATTAATATGATTTAATTAAAAATGCTAATTCGTTAGTAGCATGAAGTTTAAAAATGGAGTGAATAGTAATTTAAGAAGAAAGTTAATAAAGCACAGAAGGAAATGAGCAAACAAGGGATGCAACAGTAATTGAATGCATGGCTAAATCTCGGGCGTCATATCCTCTCCCCCTTAAAAATTGGGACTCGATAATAGAAATGTGATGGATAAAGCATGTTGGGAAGGCAAAACGGGGCAAAAAAATGAAAAGGGAGGTGCAACACGAGGACTTCCCAAGGGGTCACCCATCCTACTACTACTCTCGCCCAAGCACGCTTAATTTCGGAGTTCTGATGGGATCCGGTGTATTAGTGCTGGTATGATCGCACCTGTCATGTTGAGGGCGCAAAGCTCCTATGTGTTGACGGTTCACAGTCCCAGCCTAGAGAGACGGTCTATTCAAAACGCCCAATGGGCTTATCGACAACCCATTTGCTTCAACAATGCAACATCCTCCCAAGACGTGATGTTAACGTATTGTAGGGCCCTCTAATGTCCCGTGAGTTAGGTTGTCGTCCTTTTCGCTACTCATAACGAACGATCCGGGAAGATAAAACATCGCAAAAAGAAGAAAAGTGGCCCGAAACTGATGAAAATATTCATTTTTGGCTATAAAAATAGGCGCATCATAGTATGCTTGCTGCCTCCGTTGTAGAGCTCTCAGAGAGCTTTCCAATGGTATGTTGTACGCCGCATAACTCATGGATCAAAAGTTATGGGCACCGCAGCGACGGAGATCTGGTCCCAGGCCCCACGCCCTCGATTTATGGGTTCAGCCTCTACCTGAAGTGAAGTTGTCTTGCCAAAGATGTCGTGGGACTCGATAATAGAAATGTGATGGATATAGCCTCTTGGCAAGGCAAAACGGGGCAAAAACTATGAAAAGGGGGGTACAACATGAGGACTTCCCAGGGGGTTACCCATCTTAGTACTACTCTCACCCAAGCACGTTTAACTTTGGAGTTCTAATGGGATTCAGTGCATTAGTGCTGGTATGATCACACCCATCATGTTGAGGGCACAAAGCCCTTATGTGCTGACGGTTCACAGTCCCAACCTAGAGAAACGGCCCATTCAAAAGGCGCAATGGGCTTATCGACAACCCATCTACTTCAACAACACTACATCCTCCCAAGTCGTGATATCGACGCATTGTAGGGCCCTCTAATGTCCCGCGAGTTAGGTTGTCTTCCTTTTTGCGGCTCACGGCGGATAATCCGGGAGAAAAAATATCGCAAAAAGAAGAAAATAAAATTGAAACTAATGAAAATGTTCATTTTTGGGTTCCGAAAATAGGCGCAGCCAAGTAGGCTTGCTGCCTCAGTCGTAGAGCTCTCGGAGAGCTTTCCAACGGTATGCTGTACACCAAATAACTCTTTACGAATCAAAAGTTATGGGCACCAAAGCGACGGAGACTTGGTCCCAGGCCCTACGCCCTCGGTTTGCGAGTCCAGCCTCTACGCGAAGTGAAGTTGTATTGCCCAAGATGCCGTGGGACTTGATAATAAAAATGTGATGGGTAAAGCATGTTGGCAAGGCAAAATGGGGCAAAAAAAAAATGAAAAGGGGGGTGCAACACGAGGACTTCCTACGGGGTCACCCATCCTAGTACTACTCTCGCCCAAGCACGCTTAACTTCGGAGTTCTGATGGGATCAGGTGCATTAGTGCTGGTATGATCGCACCCGTCATGTTGAGGGTACAAAGCACTTATGTGCTGACGGTTCACAGTCCCAGCTCAGAGAAATGGCACATTCAAAAGGCCCAATGGGCTTATCGACAACTCATCTGCTTCAACAATATAGCATCCTCCCAAGACATAATATCAATGCATTGTAGGGCCCTCTAATGTCCCACGAGTTAGGTTGTCGTCCTTTATACGAATCATGACGAACGATCCGGGATGAAAAAACATCTTAAAAAGAAGAAAAGTAGACCAAATTGATGAAAATGTTCATGTTTGGGCTCTGAAAGCAGGCCCAGCTGAGAAAGCTTACTGTCCACATCGTAGAGCTCTCGGAGAGCTTTCCAACGATATGCTGTACGCCGCATAACTCCTTACGGATCAAAAGTTATGGGCACCGGAGGCACGGAGACCTAGTCCCAGGCCCTACGCCCTCAGTTTGCAGGCCTAGCAACTACGCGAAGCGAAGTTGTCTTTCCCAAGATGACGTGGGACTCGATAATAGAAATATGATGGATATAGCCTCTTGGCTAGGCAAAACGGGGCAAAAAAATGAAAAGGGAGGTGCAACACGAGAACTTCCAAGGGGGTCACCTATCTTAGTACTACTCTCGCCCAAGAACACTCAACTTTGGTGTTCTGATGAGATCCGGTGCATTAGTTCTGGTATGATCGCACCCGTCATGTTGACGGCACAAAGCTCTTATGTGGTGACGGTTCACAGTCCTAGCCTAGAGAGACGGCCTATTCAAAAGGGCCAATGGGCTTATCGACAACCCATCTGCTTCAAAACGCAGCATCCCCCCAAGACGTGATACCGACACATTGTAAGGCCCTCTAATGCCCCGCGAGTTAGGTTGCCGTCCTTTTCACTGCTCACGACGAACGATCCGGGATGAAAAAACATTGCAAAAAGAAGAAAAGTAGCCTGAAACTGATGAAAATGTTCATTTTTGGGCTCTGAAAATAGATGCAGCCAGGCAGGCTTGCTACCCCAGTCGTAGAGCTCTCAGAGAGCTTTCCAATGGTATGCTGTATGGTGCATAACTCCTTACGGATCAAAAGTTATGGGCACCGGAGCGAATGAGACCTAGTCCCAGGCCCCATGACCTCGGTTTGCGGGCCCAACCTCTACGTGAAGCGAAGTTGTCTTGCCCAAGATGCCGTGGGACTCGATAATAAAAATGTGATGGATAAAGCATGTTGGCAACGCAAAACGGGGCAAAAAAATGAAAAAGGGGGTGTAACACGAGGACTACCCAAGGGGTCACCCATCCTAGTACTACTCTCGCCCAAGCACGCTTAATTTCAGAGTTCTAATGGGATCTGTTGCATTAGTGCTAGTATGATCACACCCATCATGTTGAGGGCACAAAGCCCTTATGTGCTGACGGTTCACAGTCCCAACCTAGAGAAACGGCCCATTCAAAAGGCGCAATGGGCTTATCGACAACCCATCTACTTCAACAACGCTGTATCCTCCCAAGACTTGATATCAACGCGTTGTAGGGCCTTTAATGTCCCGCGAGTTAGGTTGTCTTCCTTTTTGCGGCTCACGACGAACGATCTAGGAGGAAAAAATATTGCAAAAAGAAGAAAATTAGACCGAAACTGATGAAAATTTTTATTTTCTGGTTCCAAAAATAGGCGCAACAAGCAGGCTTACTACGCTAGTCATATAGCTCTCGAAAAGCTTTGCAATGGTATGATGTATGCCCAATAACTCCTTACAGATCAAAAATTATGGGCACCGAAGCGACGGAGACCTGGTCCCAAGTCCTACGCCCTCGGTTTGCGGGCCCTGCCTCTACGCGAAGCAAAGTTGTTTTGCCTAAGACACCATGGGACTCGATAATAGAAATGTGATGATAAAGCATCTTGGCATGGCAAAATGGGGCAAAAAAATGAAAAGACGGGTGCAACACGAGGACTTCCCAAGGGGTCACCCATCCTAGTACTACTCTCGCCCAAGCACGCTTAACTACGGAGTTCTTATGGGATCCGATACATTAGTGCTGGTATGATTGCACCTGTCATGTTGAGGGCGCAAAGCCCTTATGTGTGGACGATTCACAGTCCCAGCCCAGAAAGATGGCACATTCAAAAGGCCCAATGGGCTTATCAACAACCTATCCTCTTCAACAATGTAGAATCCTCCCTAGACAAGATATCGACGCATTGTAGGGCCTTCTAATGTCCCGAGAGTTAGGTTGTCATCCTTTTCGGAGCTCACGACGAACGATCCGGGATGAAAAAATATTGTAAAACGTAGAAAAATAGCCAAAAATTGATGAAAACGTTCATTTTGGGGTCTGAAAATTGGCACAACCAAGAAGGCTTGCTGTCCCCATCATAGAGCACTCAGAGATCTTCCTAACGGTATGATGTACGCCGGATAACTCCTTACGGATCAAAAGTTACTGGCACCGGAGGGACGGAGACTTGGTCCCAAACCCTACGCCCTTGGTTTGTTGGCCCAGCCACTACATGAAGCGAAGTTGTCTTACCCAAGATGCCATTGGACTTGATAACAGAAATGTGATGGATAAAGCATCTTGGAAAGGCAAAACGGGGCAAAAAAAATGAAAAGGGGGGTGCAACACGAGGACTTCCCAAGAGGTCACCCATTCTAGTTCTACTCTCGTCCAAGCATGCTTAACTTCAGAGTTCTTATGGGATCCGGTGAATTAGTGCTGGTATGATCGCACCCGTTATGTTAAGGGCGCAAAGCCCTTATGTGTTGACGGTTCACAGTCCCAACCAAGAGAGACGGCCCATTCAAAAGGCCCAATAGGCTTATTGATAACCCATCTGGTTCAACAAAGCAACATCACTACAAGACCTGATATCGATGCAGTGTAGAGCCCTCTAATGTTACGTGAGTTGGGTTCTTGTCCTTTCGCGGCTCACGCCGAATGACCCAGGATGAAAAAACAGCGTAAAAAGAAGAAAGTGGCCCAAAACTGATGAAAATGTTCAATTTTTTGGTTCTGAAAACAGGCGCAGCTGAGTAGGCTCACTGCCCCCGTCGTAGAGCTCCCGGAGAGCTTTCCAATGATATGCTGTGTGCCACAAAACTCCTTACGGATCAAAAGTTATGGGCACCGGAGTGACGGAGACCTGGTCCCAGGCCCCACGCCCTAGGTTTTCGAGCCCAGCCTCTACGCGAAGCAAAGTAGTCTAGCCCAAGATGCCGGTTCACAGTCCCAGCCTAGAGAAACAGCCCATTCAAAAGGCCCAATGGGCTTATCGACAGCCCATCTGCTTCAACAACGATGCATCCTCCCAAGATGTGATATTGACACGTTGTAGGGCCCTCTAATGTCCCGTGGGTTAGGTTGTCTTCCTTTTTGCGGCTCACGACGAACGATCCTGGTGGAAAAAATATCGCCAAAAGAAGAAAATTAGACTAAAATTGATGAAAATGTTCATTTTTGGGCTCTGAAAATAGGCACAGCAAGTAGGCTTGCTGCCCAGTCGTAAAGCTCTCGGAAAGCTTTCCAACGGTATGCTGTACGCCCAATAACTCCTTGCGGATCAAAAGTTATGGGCACTAGAGCGACTGAGACTTGGTCCCAGGCCCTACACCCTCGGTTTGCAGGCCCAGCCTCTACGCGAAGCGAAGTTGTCTTGCCCAAGACGCCATGGGACTCGATAATAGAAATGTGATGGATAAAGCATCTTGGCAAGGCAAAACGGGGCAAAAAAAATGAAAAGAGGGGCGCAACACGAGGACTTCCCAAGGGGTCACCCATCCTAGTACTACTATCGCTCAAGCACGCTTAACTTCGGAGTTCTTATGGGATCCAGGGCATTAGTGCTGGTATGATCGCGCCCGTCATGTTGAGGGCACAAAGCCCTTATTTGCTGACGGTTCACAGTCCCAGCCTAGAGTAACGGCACATTCAAAAGACCCAATAGGCTTATCGACAAACCATCTGCTTCAACAATGCAGCATCCTCCCAAGACGTGATATCGACGCATTGTAGGGCCCTCTAATGTCCCATGAGTTAGGCTATCGTCCTTTTTGCGGCTCATGACGAACAATTCGGGACAAAAAAACATCGCAAAAAGAAGAAAAGTGGACCGAAATTAATGAAAATGTTCATTTTTGGGCTTTGAATATAGGCGCAGCTGAGAAGGCTTACTGTCCCCATCGTAGAGCTCTCGGAGTTCTTTCCAACGGCAAGCTGTATGCTGCATAACTCCTTACGGATCAAAGTTACGGGCACCGGTGGGGCAAAAGCAGATCCTAGGCCCTACGGCCTCGATTTGCGGGCCTAGCCTTTACACGAAGCGAAGTTGCCTTGCCCAAGACGCCGTAGGACTCGATAATAGAAATGTGATGGATAAAGCATATTGGCAAGGCAAAACGTGGCAAAAAAAATGAAAAGGGGGGTGCAACACGAGGACTTCCCAGGAGGTAACCCATCCTAGTACTACTCTCGCCCAAGCATGCTTAACTTCGGAGTTCTGATGGGATCTAGTGCATTAGTGCTGGTATGATCGCACCCATCATGTTGAGGGCGCAAAGCCCTTATGTGCTGACGGTTCACAGTCCCAGCCTAGAGAGACAGTCCATTCAAAAGGCCTAATGGGCTTATCGATAACTCATTTGCTTCAATAATGCAGCATCCTCCCAAGACATGATATTGACGCATTGTAAGGCCCTTTAATGTCCCGCGAGTTAGGTTGTTGTCCTTTTCGCTGCTCACGACGAACGATCCGGGATGATAAAAAATCGCAAAAAGAAGAAAATTGGCCCGAAACTGATGAAAACATTTATTTTTGGGCCCCAAAAATAGGCGCAACCGACCAGGATTGCTGCCCTCGTCATATAGCTCTCAAAGAGCTTTCCAGTGGCATGTTATACACCGCATAACTACTTACGGATCAAAAGTTATGGGCACCAGAGGGACGGAGACCAGGTCCTAGGCCCTATGCCCTCGGTTTGCGGGCCAAGCCTTTATGAGAAGTGAAGTTTCTTTGCCCAATACGTCGTGGACTCGATAATAGAAATGTGATGGATAAAGCAAGTTGGCAAGGCAAAACGGGGGAAAAAAATGAAAAATTGGGGGGGGGAGGGTGTAACATGAGGACTTCCAAGGGGGTCACCTATCCTAGTACTACTGTCGCCCAAGCACTTTTAACTTCTGATTTCTGATGGGATCCGGCACATTTGAACTGGTATGATCGCACCTGTCATGTTGAGTGTGCAAAGCACTTTTTGTTGACGGTTCACAGTTTTAGCCCAGAGAGACGGCCCATTCAAAAGGCCCAATGTGCTAATTGACAACCCATCTACTTCAATAACGCAGCATCCTCGCTAGACATGATATCGATGCGTTGTAAGGCTCTCTAATATCCCTTGAGTTAGGTTGTTGTCCTTTTTTCGGCTCACGACGAACGATCCAAGACGAAAAAGCATCACAAAAAGAAGAATAATGGCCCAAAACTAATACAAACGTTCATATTTTGGCTCTAAAAATAGGCGTTGTTGAAAAGGCTTGCTGCCCCCGTCGTAGAGCTCTTGGAGAGCTTTCCAACAGTATGTTGTACGCCACATAACTCTTTACGGATCAAAAGTTATGGGCACTAGAGGGACAGAGACCTGGTCCTAGGCCCTACGCCCTTGGCTTGTGGGCCCAGCCTCTACACGAAGTGAAGTTGTCTTTCCCAAGATTCCCTGGGACAAAATAATAGAAATGTGATGGATAAAGCATCTTGGCAAGGGAAAACGGGGCAAAAAAACTAAAAAAGGGGTGCAACACGAGGACTTCCCACTGGGTCACCCATCGTAGTATTACTCTCGCCCAAGCACGCTTAACTTCGGAGTTCTAATGGGATCCGGTGCATTAGTGCTGGTTTGATCCCACCCGTCTTGTTGAGGGCGCAAAGCTCTTATGTGCTAAAGGTTCACAGTCCCAGCCCAGAGAGACGGCACATTCAAAAGGCCCAATGGGCTTATCGATAACCCATCTGCTTCAACAATGCAGCATCCTCCCAAGACGTGATATCGATGCGTTTTAGGGTCCTTTAATGACCCGTAAGTTAGGCTGTCGTCCTTTTCGCGGCTCAAGACGTACGATCCTGGATGAAAAAACATCGAAAAAAGAAGGAAAGTGGCATGAAACTGATGAAAACGTTCATTTTTGGGCTCTGAAAATAGCGGCAGCCAAAAAGACTTGCTGCCCCCGTCGTAGAGCTCTCAGAAAGCTATCCAATGGTTTGTTGTACGCCGTATAACTCCTTATGGATCAATAGTTATGGGCACTGGAGCGACGGAGACCTGGTCCCAGTCCCTACGTCCTCGTTTTGCAGGCCCAGCCTCTACGCGAAGTGATGTTGTCTTGCCCAAGATGCCGTGGGACTCGTTAATAGAAATTTGATGGATAAAGCATCTTGGCAAGGCAAAACGGGTCAAAAAAAATAAAATGAGGGGTGCAACATGAGGACTTCCTAGGGGCTTACCCATCATAGTATTACTATTGCCCAAGCATGCTTAACTTCGGAGTTTTGATGGGATCCGGTGCATTACTGCTGGTATGATCCCGTCATGTTAAGGGTGCAAAGTCCTTATGCGCTGACGGTTCACAATCTCTGCCTAGAGAGACGGCACACTCAAAAGGCCCAATGGGCTTATCGACAGCCCATCTACTTCAACAACACAGCATCCTCCCAAGATATGATATCAACATGTTGTAGGGCCCTCTAATGTCCCGCTAGTTAGGTTGTCGTCTCTTTCGCGGCTCACGACAAATGATCCGGGATGAAAAAACATCACAAATAGAAGAAAAGTGGCCCAAAATTGATGAAAACGTTCATTTTGGGGCTATGAAAACAGGTGCAGTCGAGAAGGTTTGCTGCCCTCATCGTAGAGCTCTCGTAGAGCTTTCCAACGGTATGTTGTATGCTGCATAACTCCTTACGGATCAAAAGTTATTTGCACTGGAGGGACGGAGACTTGGTTCAAGGACCTACACCTTTGGTTTGCGGGCCCAGCCTCTACGTGAAGCGAAGTTGTCTTGCCGAAGACACCGCGGGACTCGATAACATAAATGTGATGGATAAAGCATCTTGGCAAGGCAAAACGGGGCAAAAAAAATGAAAAGGCGGGTGCAACACGAGGACTTCCCACGGGATAACCCATCCTAGTACTACTCTCGCCCAACCACGCTTTACTTCGGAGTTCTAATGGCATCCGGCGCATTAGTGCTGGTATGATCGCACCCGTCATGTTGAGGACGCAAAGCTCTTATGTGCTGATGGTTCACAGTCCCAGCCCAGAGAGATGGCACATTCAAATGGCCCAATGGGCTTATTGACAATCCATCTGCTTCAACAACGCAGCATCCTCCTAAGACGCAATATTGACACGTTGTAGGGCCCTCTAATGTCCCACGAGTTATGTTGTTGTCCTTTTCGCGGCTCATGACGAACGATCCAGGATGAAAAAACATCACAAAAGGAAGAAAAGTGGCCCAAAACTGATGAAAACGTTCATTTTTAGGCTCTGAAAATAGGCACAGCCGAAAAGGCTTGCCACCCTCGTTATAGAGCTCTCAGAGAGCTTTCCAATGGTATGTTATACGCCGCATAACTCCTTTCGGATCAAAAGTTATGGCACCGGAGCGACGGAGACCTGGTCCTAGGCCCTACACCCTAGGTTTGCGGGCCCAACCTCTATGCGAAGCGAAGTTTTCTTGCCCAAGATGCTGTGGGACTCGTTAATATAAATTTGGCAGATAACGCATCTTGGAAAGGTAAAACAGGGTAAACAAATGAAAAGAGGAGTACAACACGAGGACTTCCGAAAGGGTTACCCATCCTAGTACTATTATCGCCCAAGCACGCTTAACTTCGGAGTTCTGATGGGATCCGGTGAATAGTATAGGTATGAGCGCAACCGTCATGTTGAGGGCGCAAAGCCCTTATGTGCTGACGGTTCACAGTCCCTGCCCAGAGAGATAGCACATTTAAAAGGCCCAATGGGCTTATCGACAACCCATCTGCTTCAACAACGTAGCATCCTCCCAAGACGTGACATCAACGCGTTGTAAGGCCCTCTAATGTCCAGCTAGTTAGGTTGTCATCCTTTTCACGGCTCACGACGAACGATCCAGGACGAAAAAACATTGCAAAATGTAGAAAAGTGGCCCGAAACTAATGAAAAGTTCATTTTTGGGCTATGAAAACATGCGCAGCTGAGAAGGCTTGCTGCCCCTGTCGTAGAGCTCTCAGAGAGCTTTTCAACGGTATGTTGTATGCCGCTTAACTCCTTACGGATCAAAAGTTATGGGCACCGGAGGGACGGAGACCTGGTCCCAGGCCCTATGCCCTTGGTTTGTGGGCCCAGCCTCTACGTGAAGCAAAGTTGTTTTGCCCAAGACACCGTGGGACTCGATAATAGAAATGTGATGGATAAAGCATCTTGGCAAGGCAAAACGGGGCAAAAAAGAAAGAAAAGGGTGTACAACACGAGGACTTCCCAAGGGGTCACTCATCCTAGTCCTACTCTCGTCCAAGCACGCTTAACTTCGGAGTTCTTATGGGATCCGGTGCATTAGTGTTGGTATGATTGCACCTGTCATGTTGAGGGCGCAACGCTCTGATGTGCTGATGGTTCACAGTCCCAGCCTAGAGAGACGACCCATTCAAAAGGCCCAATGGGCTTATCGACAACCCACTTGCTTTAAAAATGCAGCATCCTAGCAAGACGTGATATCTACTAGTAGTAGGGCCCTCTAATGTCCCGTAAATTAGGTTGTCGGCCTTTCGCGGCCTAAGACATACGATCCTGGATGAAAAAACAACGCAAAAAGAAGAAAACTAGCATGAAACTGATGAAAATATTCATTTTTGGGCTCTGAAAATAGGCGCAGCCAAAAAGGCTTGCTGCTCCTGTGATACCCCAAACCTGGCATATATTTAATAGCATTTAAAGGTCATTTAAATTGCATTTTATTGACCTTCCACTTTCTTTGACCAAACTAGTTGACTTTTCATCTACAATGACCAACTAGGACAAGGTAAAAATTTTTGAAATGTTTAATATAGGGCAAACTTGGGATTAGAAATAAAACAATGCAATGTTAAGTTAGTCAAATTTTGGGTCAACTTTGGAATTAAATCTGAACCAATTGGGGAAGAGTTAGGTAGCAAATTATATATGGTTGGAAAGCTCTATGAGTCTAGTTTCTAAGGCTTCAAACCGTTCGTGAATTGGAGTTTTCTAGAAGTTATGGCCGTTTTCGTAAGGTCGCGCATAGCTGTTTTGGTTTAGCGGGTTGACCGAAGCTTTGACCATTTGTCATCTTTTATTTAAGTATGAAATACGAAACAAAAGAGGAAAATCAGGAAATAAAGAAGGCCATGGCTGAAACCATAGAGGAAAAAAGAAAAAAAAAATATTGCAACTTCAAACTTCAATTTCTTTGTGTGAGCTTGCAAGGGGTAGTTTCCGAGGCATCCTAGGAGGTTTTCCTTCCATCTAGGAGCGTCTAAGGTGGGGGTTTCATTGTTAATTGTGCATTTGAAAATGTTGATCATAAACTTTAATTTTTGTGATTTAACTGTAGGTTGTTATTTTGTCCGTTTCATTGCTTAAAGAATGTTCCCTAGCAATTGTAGAACGTGTATTTATAGCTTTTTAACATTTTCTGTGGTTGAAATCGAATTTGAAATATAAATTGTGTAATGAATAGTAATTAGTGAATAGTAAACCCCCGTTTCGATGAAGTTGCGCTGTTATGTTTTCTGTTGATGTGAAAAGGTGCTAGGTATGCTAGAATGTCTAAATGCATGGTTTGTTTGGGTTGCGTAATGAAAAAAACAAGAATTATGCCTTGGTAAAAGTCGGGGTCATTTAGGTCGAGTTTGGCATTTTCTTGTTTTGCGTGTTGGCATTGTTTTGGAAGGCCATGGAAGCACTTTTGGTGCGATTTTGGCATTGGTTGGGTGTTTGGTTGGTATAGTTATAGTTCAAACGAGCAAAGGGGGAAATCGGGGCTTTGCGCGAATTCTAGGGTAAAGTAGGGTTTCGGGGTCCTTAGACGTGCCTTATGGTGACCTAGGAGGATTGGCAAAGTCGGTTTCTAGAACTCGTGGCTCATTTGGAAATGGTAGTGTTTTGATAGTTGGGGCCAATTTGTGAATTTGCTTGTTATCTTGATATTATGCCTATAGAATGCTTAGGGTTGCTTGATATACTTGTTTAATTGGTGTTATTGTTGCTTATTATTGCTTGTTATGCTTGAAAGGTTAGTTGAATGCTAATATTGATTGTGATTGCTTGTTATCTCGTTTGTTATCACTAGTTTGTATTGTTGCGTTATCGCTCGTTTATTACCTTGTATCGAGTCTTGCATTGCATAGTGTCTCGCACGTGAGTGATGGGCCTCTCTGGGTAGCCTCGGGTTGCCAGTGTTGGTTGATTTAGCTTCGTAGCTATTCCCTTTTCTCGCTTGGGTTGCCTCCTAGGGAGATTTGGGTCGTAGAATTGATGGTTACTCCTGGGGTATTCCAAACTGGGGTTATAAGGTGGTTGCGCACTTATTGTCATCCTTGTCAACATCAAGCTCGAGATTGATGTATCGCTCGTCTAATGGTATATTCCTCGTAAGCATGACCCTTACCCTCCAGAGTGTGGTATATCTTTGAATGGTTGTGTTAATGCTTTCTTGAATGTTTAATATATTCTCGTTTGTATTGAATTCTTTCTTATTGATATTATTGCTTAGCTGTGTCTATTTGCATTGCACGACTTTCTTTCTCTCCAATTCGATATCTGTCTCGCCCTCACTTAGTATACGTGTTGTGTATACTCACTCCTCACCACCAAATTTTAGGAAATGTCATGTTAGCTGGAAAGTTCGTGATTTCGTGAAAGTTCGTGCCTGAAGAGTTGTCTTGCGTGCCTATGTGGCTTGAGTTGTCAAAGATGCAAGATGTATGCTTTTATGTATTGTATGTATTTATTGTTAAAAGAGATGTAATCTAAATTAGCTAAATAGTTGAGGTAAATTAATAAACTAGTTATGTAATCAGTTAGCATAGCTTAACTTCTATGCATGTTTGTAATGTCCCAAGGAAAAGAATTAGAATGGCATGATAGTTTATTTTATGCAGTAGCTTAGTATGGTTTAATTGTCTAGTTTGAATGTACTTGTCAAAAATGAAAAGTGATAGGTTAGCTTTTAAATTGGAAATGTATATATACTTGCTGAGTTTAATTGTTGAGAACCAAGGCTTGGACGGCCTTGAGGAAGTTTTGTATGGTTGGACACGGTGTTGGTCCATTTATATGCTATTACAAGTTTTGCAATTCGCCTAGAAACAGGGGAGACTCCGTCCGTTTTTCCCTGAAAATTTATGCCCGGGTTTGGTTTGGGTTGTGATTAGATTGATTGTTAGAACTCCCGGTCTCGAGAGGGATCGGGGTGTTACAGGTGGTATCAGAGCTTGTTTAGCTCATCAGCCGGGACAGGGTCCTCGGTCTAGTGGGTAGTGACCCTTGAATGTGTGCTTGTTAAGTGTGTCTGGAAAGTGTATGCTTGTATGTGAGATTGTGTGTCTTGACTTGAAAGTATGCACCTATGTGATATAGTTATGTGTTATGTGTTAAATGTTTCTCAAGTAAAGTGAAGTGTCTAGTTGTGCATTGAATTGACCTATTAAATTGGCATCATGAATCGAATCGACCTCGTGAATTGTTATTTGCTTGAAGTTTTGCTTGTATTGTGTTTATTGAAATGTCTTGATTTAGCTATGCGGTGATTTGAATTGATTATGTTGTGTTTGACTTGATTGCCGTGCTTGAGTGACTTTGTTGAATAAACTGTTTCGTAAACTTGCTTGCATACTAGTTTAAGGCATATGTATAACTGTGATATATTGGCATTCATACATATCCTATGGAAATGGTAAGTAAGTCCTCTTCCTCCCCTAGAGAAAGTGGTTCACCGCTGGCTTTTTAAGGTGTATGGATTGGCAGGAAATGAATGGCATTTGGCTAGCCTTTATTTGGAAATTGGTGTTTGCTTTTGGAGCTCGGCTATTGGCAAATCTCTATGGCCTTCTCTGTGCTTAGCATTTGTGAAAGAGTAGTTTTGTTTTAAGGTTCTATTTGGCTGTTCTTCGGAGAGCAATCTTTGGTTTTCTTATTGGGTATTCTTTGGAATCTTTTGTTGGCACTTCTCGGTGGACTTGGCTATTGGGATCTCAATCGGACTTACTGTATGGTATTATCTATGGCATATGTGTCTCGGTCTTTATTGGTGTGATACTGGCATTCCTGATTGGAAATTCTTCAATGGTATTTTATGGAATTCTCAGTGGCCAATTATTTAGTATTTACTTATTGGGCAAACTTAGCTACTTTGTTATTGGTGCAGTGTTTTGGATATCATTTTTCACTGTTCCTCAGTAGGTTTGGTATTTGGAGTTCCTATCAGACTTATTGTATAATACTACTTATGGTATTCTTTGAAATTCTTATTGGGCGTTCTATTGTTATTTTCCTTATTAGCAAGGTTGTATGAAGTTCTCACTTGGCAAACAATGAAGAGGCCTCAGAGTTTGGTTTCGGTATATTGTTCACCAGTTCGGTGTTTATCCTTGGAGTTTTCATCCATCTGGGAAGCTATGTTTATTATTCAACTTGATTGTCTTATTGGGCACATTATATTTTCTCTACTATTCCTTAGACCTTCTTCTCAGCATTTGATAGCGATACTCGGAATCTAATTGGTTGTCCTAAGGGGTTATTATTTGGAAGGCTTCTTTGGAACTTTTGAAGTATATTTGATTGGGTTCTTATTATTTTCTTCAGCACTCTTAACAGGGCATTCTTCTATGAAATTCATGACCAACGGGGTAATTCTTTGGACCTCTAGATGGAACTTTTGTTTGAGCTTTTATTTGGCTTCTTGCTTGGGAATTCTCGGGCAGTAATAGTTAGACTTCTATTGGAGATTCGTGCGTGGGGTATTCTTCTTGTCGTTATTGTGCGGTATTAATGACATCTACAGTATCTTTGCTTTAGTCTTTATTGTATTATCTCGGCGCTCTTGGTTGGAATTTTATTCTTTTTCGGTATTCGTGTCAACGGGATTCTTGTACGGTATCTACATTTGAGCCTTTTTTGGCATTACTACTTGGAATTTCTTCTTAAACTTCCCTATTAGTTATCTTGATTAATATACTTGCTCAGCAGCTGAAGAAGATTAGTCAGAGTTGGATTTCAGTGGATGCAGAGTTCTATTGGAAGAAGAATTGCGAGGACGCAATTGTTTTAAGGGGGGAAGGGTGGGGTACCCCGAACCTGGCATATATTTAATAGCATTTAAAGTTCATTTAAATTGCATTTTATTGACCTTTCAACTTCTTTGACCAAACTAGTTGACTTTTCATCTACAATGACCAACTAAGGCAAGGTGAAAATTTTTGAAGTGTTTAATAAAGGGCAAACTTGGGATTAGAAATAAAAAAATGCAATGTTAAGTTAGTCAAATTTTGGGTCAACTTTGGAATTAAATCTGAACCAATTGGGGAAGAGTTATGTAGCAAATTATATATGGTTGGAAAGCTCTATGAGTCTAGTTTCTAAGGCTTCAAACCGTTCGTGAATTAGAGTTTTCTAGAAGAAGTTATGGCCGTTTTCGTAAGGTTGCGCATAGCTGTTTTGGTTTAGCGGGTTGACCGAAGCTTTGACCATTTGTCATCTTTTATTTAAGTATGAAATAAGAAACAAAAGAGCAAAATCAGGAAATAAAGAAGGCCATGGCTGAAACCATGGAGGAAAAAGAAAAAAAAACATTTCAACTTCAAACTTCAATTTCTTCGTGTGAGCTTGCACGGGGTGGTTTCCGAGGCATCCTAGGAGGTTTTCCTTGCATCTAGGAGCGTCTAAGGTGAGGGTTTCATCGTTAATTGTGCATTTGAAAATGTTGAACATAAACTTTAATTTTTGTGATTTAACTGTAGGTTGTTATTTTGTCCGTTTCATTGCTTAAAGAATGTTCTCTAGCAATTATAGAACGTGTATTTATAGCTTTTTAACATTTTCTGCGGTTGAATATGGAATTTGAAATATCAATTGTGTAATGAATAGTAAATAGTGAATAGTAAACCCCCGTTTCGATGAAGTTGCGTTGTTATGTTTTCTATTGATGTGAAAAGGTGCTAGTTATGCTAGAATGTCTAAATGCATGGTTTGTTTGGGTTGCGTAATGGAAAAAACAAGAATTATGCCTTGATAAAAGTCAGGGTCGTTTAGGTCGAGTTTGGCATTTTCTTGTTTTACGTGTTGGCATTGTTTCGGAAGGCCATGAAAGCACTTTTGGTGCAATTATGGCGTGGGTTGGGTGTTTGGTTGGTATAGTTATAGTTCAACCGAGCAAAGGGGGAAATCGGGCCTTTGCATGAATTCTAGGGTAAAGTAGGGTTTCGGGGTCCTTAGACGTGCCTTATGGTGACCTAGGAGGATTGGCGAAGTCGGTTTCCAGAACTCGTGGCTCGTTTGGAAATGGTAGTGTTTGGATAGTTGGGGCCAATTTGTGAATTTGCTTGTTATCTTGATATTATGCCTATAGAATGCTTAGGGTTGCTTGATATACTTGTTTAATTGGTGTTATTGTTGCTTATTATTGCTTGTTATGCTTGAAAGGTTAGTTGAATGCTAGTATTGATTGTGATTGCTTGTTATCTCGTTTGTTGTCACTAGTTTGTATTGTTGTGCTATCGCTCGTATATTGCCTTGTATCGAGTCTTGCATTGCATAGTGTCTAGCACATGAGTGATGGGCCTCTCTGGGTTGCCTCGGGTTGCCAGTGTTGGTTGCTCTAGCTCCGTAGCTATTCCCTTTTCTCGCTTGGGTTGCCTCCCAGGGAGATTTGGGTCGTAGAATTGATGGATACTTCCGGGGTATTCCAAACTGGTGTTATAAGGTGGATGCGCGCTTATTGTCATCGTTGTCAACATCAAGCTCGAGATTGATGTATCGCTCGTGAAATGGTATATTGCTCATAAGAGTAAACCATAGCCTTCAGAGTGTGGTATAGCTTTGAATGGTTGTGTTAATGCTTTCTTGAATGTTTAATATATTGTCGTTTGTATTGAATGCTTTCTTATTGACCTTATTGCTTAGCTGTGTTTATTTGCATTGCACGACTTTCTTTCTCTCCAACTCGATATCTGTCTTGCCCTCACTGAGTATATGTGTTGTGTATACTCACTCATCATCACCACATTTCAGGAAATGTCATGTTAGCTGGAAAGTTCGTGATTTCGTGAAAGTTCGTGCCTGAAGAGTTATCTTGCGTGCTATGTGGCTTGAGTTGTCAAAGATGCAAGATGTATCTTTTATGTATTGTATGTATTTAATTGTTAAAAGAAATGTAATCTAAATTAGCTAAATAGTTGAGGTAAATCGATAAGCTAGTTATGTAATCAGTTAGCATAGCTTAACTTCAATGCTTGTTTGTAATGTCCCAATGAAAAGAATTAGAATGGCATGATAGTTTATTTTACGCTGTAGCTTAGTATGGTTTAATTGTCCAGTTTGAGTATATTTGTCAAAAATGAAAAGAGATAGGTTAGCTTTTAAATTGGAAATGTATGTATACTTGCTGAGTTTAATTGTTGAGAACCGAGGCTCGGATGGCCTTGAGGAAGTTTTGTATGGTTGGACACGGTGTTGGTCCATTTATATGCTATTACAGGTTTTGCAATTTGCGTAGAAATAGGGGAGACTCCGTCCGTTTTCCCTGAAAATTTATGCCCGAGTTTGGTTTGGATTGTGATTAGATTGATTGATAGAACTCCCGGTCTCGAGAGGGATCGGGGTGTTACAACCCCGTCTTAGTGCTCTCAGAGAGCTTTCCAATGGTTTGCTGTATGCCATATATATCCATATGGATCAAAAGTTATGGGCACTGGAGTGACGGAGACCTGGTCCTAGGCCCCACGCCCTCGATTTGCGGGCCTAGCCTCTACGCAAAGCGAAATTGTATTGCCCATAATGCTGTGGGACTCGTAAATAGAAATTTGACGGATAAAGCATCTTGGCAAGGCAAAATGGGGGAAAAAAATGAAAAGGGGGGGTGCAACACGAGGACTTCCTAAGGGGTCACTCTTTCTAGTCCTATTCTCGTGCAAGCACGCTTAACCTCGAAGTTTTTATGGGATCCAGTGTATTAGTACTGGTATGATATAACCTGTCATGTTGAGGGCGCAAAGCTCTGATATGCTGACGGTTCACAGTCCTATCCCAGAGAGACGACCCATTCAAAAGGCCCAATGGGCTTATCGACAACCCATCTGCTTCAACAATGATGCATCCTCCCAAGACGTGATATCGACACATTGTAGGGACCTCTAATGTCCCGCGAGTTAGGTTGTCCTATTCGAGGCTCACGTCAAACAATCCGGGATCAAAAAATATCATAAAAAGATGAAAATTGGACCAAAACTGATGAAAACATTCATTTTTGGGCTATGCAAACTAGCGCAGCCATGCAGGCTTGCCACCCCAGTTGTAGAGCTCTCGGAGAGCTTTCCAACGGTATGCTGTACGCCCCATAACTCCTTACGGATCAAAAGTTACGAATCAAAAGTTATGGGCACCAGAGCGACGGAGACCTGGTCCTAGGCCCTACACCCCCTCTGTTTCTGGGCCCAGCCTCTATGTGAAGCGAAGTTGTCTTGCCCAAGATGCTGTGGGACTCATTAATAGAAATTTGACGGATAAAGCATCTTGGCAAGGCAAAACGGGGCAAAAAAAATGAAAAGGGGGGTGCAACACGAAGACTTCCCTTGAGGTTACCCATCCTAGGACTACAATTGCCCAAGCACGCTTAATTTCGAAGTTCTGATGTGATTCTTTGCATTAGTGCTGGTGTGATCGCACCCATCATATTGAGGGTGCAAAGCTCTTATGTGCTGACGGTTCACAGTCCCACCCTAGAGAAACGACACATTCAAAAGACCCAATAGGCTTACAGACAACCCATCTGCTTCAACAACGTAGCATCCTCCCAAAACGTGATATCAATGCGTTGTAGGGCCCTTTAATGTCCCTTGAGTTAGGTTGTCGTCCTTTTCGCAGCTCACGACGATGGATCCAGGATGAAAAAACATCGCAAAAAGAAGAAAAGTGGCCCGAAACTGATTAAAATATTAATTTTTGGGCCCCAAAAATAGGCGTAGTCGAGCAGGCTAGCTTCCCCCGTCGTAGAGCTCTCGGAGAGCTTTCTAATGGTATGTTGTACGCCACATAACTCCTTACAGATCAAAAGTTATGGGCACCGGAGCGACGGAGACTTGGTCCTAGGCCCCATGCCCTCGGTTTGCGGGCCCAGCCTATATACGAAGCGAAGTTGTCTAGCCCAAGATGCTGCGGGACTCGATAATAGAAATGTGATGGATAAAGTATGTTGGAAAGCAAAACGGGGCAAAAAAAATAAAAAGGGGGGGTGCAACATGAAGACTTCCCAGGGGGTCACCCATCCTAGTACAATTCTCGCCCAAGCACGCTTAACTTCGAAGTTCTGATAGGATCCGGTGCATTTGGGCTGGTATGATCACACCCATCTTGTTAAGGGCAAAAATCCCTTATGTGCTGACGGTTCACAGTCCCATCCCAGAGGCATGGCCCATTCAAAAGGCCCAATGGGCTTATCGACAACCCATTTGCTTCAACATTGCTGCATCCTCCCAAAACGTGATATTGACGCGTTGTAGGGCCCTCTAATATCCCGCGAGTTAGGTTGTCGTGCTTTTCGCAGCTCACGAAAAATGATTCGGGATGAAAAAACATCACAAAAAGAAGAAAATTGGACTAAAACTGATGCAAACGTTTGTTTATGGGCTACGAAAACAAGCACAGCCAAGAATGCCTGCTGCCCTAAGTGTAAAGCTCTCAGAGAGCTTTCCAACAGTATGCTGTACGCCCCATAACTCCTTACAGATCAAAAGTTATGGGCACCGGAGCAACGGAGACCTGGTCCTAGGCCCCACACCCTCAGTTTGCAGGCCCAGCCTCTACGTGAGGCAAAGTTGTCTTACCCAAGTTGCCATGGGACTCGTTAATAGAAATTTGACGGATAAAGCATCTTAGCAAGGTAGAACGAGGCAAAAAAAAATGAAAAGAGGGGTGCAACACGAGGACTTCTCAGGGGGTTACCCATCCTAGTACTACTATCGCCCAAGCACGCTTAACTTCGGAGTTCTGATGGGATCCGGTGCATTATTGTTAGTATGATCGCACCTGTCATGTTGCGGGTGCAAAGCCCATATTTGTTGACGGTTCACAATCCCAACCCAAAGAGACAGCACATTCAAAAGGCCCAAAGGGATGATAGACAACCCATCTAATTCAACAATGTAGCATCCTCCCAAGACATGATATCGACTCGTTGTAGGGCCCTCTAATGTCCCGCGAGTTAGGTTGTCGTCCTTTTCGCGGCACACGACGAACGATCCATTACGAAAAAACATCGCAAAAATAACCAAAATAGCCCGAAACTCATGAAAAAGTTTATTTTTGGGCTCTGAAAATAGGCGTGGCCGAGAAGGCTTACTTCCCCCGTCGTAGAGCTCTCGGAGAGCTTTCCAACGGTATGCTGTATGCCGCATAGCTCCTTACAGATCAAAAGTTATGGGCATCGGAGGGACGGAGACTTGGTCCCAGGCCCTAGGCCCTCGGTTTGCGGGCCCAGCCTCTACGCGAAGTGAAGTTGTCTTGTCCAAGATGCCGTGGGAATTGAGAATAGAAATATGATCGATAAAGCATCTTGGCACGGCTAAATGGGAAAAAAATGAAAATGGGGTACAACACGAGGACTTCCTAGGGGGTCAGCCATCCTAATACTACTCTCGCCCAAGCACGCTTAACTTCAGTGTTCTGATAGAATCCGGTGCACTAGTGCTAGTATGATCGCACCTGTCATGTTGAGGGCTCAAAGCCCTTATGTGTTGACAGTTCACAGTCCTAGTCCAGAGAGACGACCCATTCAAAAGGCCCAATGGGCTTATCGACAACACATCTACTTCAACAACCCAGCTTCTTCCCAAGAAGTGATATCGAAGCGTTGTAGGGCTCTCTACTCTCCCTCGAGTTAGGTTGTCATCCTTTTTGCGGCTCACGATGAACGATCCAGGACGAAAAATTATCACAAAAAGGAGAAAAATGGCCCAAAACTGATGAAAATTTTCATTTTTGGGCCCCGAAAACAAGCGCAGTCGAGCTAGCTTGCTACCCCCGTCGTAGAGCTCTCAGAGAGCTTTTCAATGGTATGTTGTACACCGCATAACTCCTTCCGGATCAAAAGTTATGGGCACCAGAGCGACAGTGACTTGGGCCTAAGCCCCACGCCCTTGGTTTGCGGGCCCAGCCTCTACACGAAGTGAAGTTGTGTTGCCCAAGATGCCTTGGGACTCAATAATAGAAATGTGATGGATAAAGCATGTTGGCAAAGCAAAACGGGGCAAAAAAAATGAAAAAGGGGTACAACACAAGGACTTCCCAAGGGGTCATCCATCCTAAAAATACATTTGCCCAAGCACGCTTAACTTCAAAGTTCCGATGGGATCGGGTGCATTTGTGCTGGTATGATCACACCCGTTTTATTGAAGGCACAAAGCCCTTATGTGCTGACGGTTCACAGTCCCATCCCAGAGAGACGGCCAATTCAAAAGGCTCAATGGGCTTATCGACAATCTATCTGCTTCACCAACATTGCATCTTTCCAAGACGTGATATCAACACTTTGTAGGGCCCTCTAATGTCCCACGAGTTAGATGTCGTCCTTTTCGCGGCCCACGACAAACGATCCGGGACCAAAAAAACTCACAAAAGGAATAAAATTGGACCAAAATTGATGAAAACATTTGTTTTTGGGCTCTGAAAACAGGCACAACCAAGAAAGCTTGCTTCCCCAAGTGTAGAGCTCTTGAAGAGCTTTCCAACAGTATGTTGTACGCCTTATAACTACTTACAGATCAAAAGTTATGGTCACCGCAGCGACGGAGACCTGGTCCCAGGCCCCATGCCCTCAGTTTGCGGGCCTAGCCTCTACGTGATGCGAAGTTGTCTTGCCTGAGATGCTGTGGGACTCATGAATAGAAATTTGACAGATAAAGCATCTTGGCAAGGCAAAACCGGGCAAAAAAAATGAAAAGGGGGGTACAACACGAAGACTTCCCAAGGGTTACCTATCCTAGTACTACTATCGCCCAAGCACGCTTAACTTCGGAGTTCTGATGGGATCCAGTGCATTAGTGCTGGTACGATCGCACCCGTCATTTTTAGGGCGCAAAGCCCTTATGTGCTGACGGTTCACAGTCCCAACCCAGAGAGACAGCACATTCAAAAGCCCCAATGGGCTTATCGACAACCCATCTGCTTCAACAACGCAGCATCCTCCCAAGGCGTGATATCGACACCTTGCAGGGCCCTCTAATGTCCCGCTAGTTAGGTTATCGTCCTTTTCGTAGCTCACAACGAACAATCCGGGATGAAAAAGCATCATAAAAAGAAGAAAAGTGGCCCGAAACTGATGAAAATATTATTTTTTGGGATCTGAAAACAGGCGCGGCCGAAAAGACTTGCTACCCCCGTCATAAAGCTATTGGAGAGCTTTCCAACGGTATGTTGTACGCCGCATAACTCCTTGCGGATCAAAAGTTGTCAGCATCGGAGGGACGGAGACCTGATCCAAGACCCAACGCCCTCGGTTTGCGTGCCCAGCCTCTACGCGAAGCGAAGTTTTCTTGTCCAAGATGCCGTGGGACTCATTAATAGAAATTTGACGGATAAAGCATCTTGGAAAGGCAAAACGGGGGAAAAAATGAAAAGGGGGGTGCAACACGAGGACTTCCCACAGGGTCACCCATCCTAGTACTACTCTGGCCCAAGCACGCTTAACTTCGGAGTTCTAATGGGATTCTGTGCATTTGTGCTGGTATGATCGCACCTGTCACGTTGAGGGCGCAAAACCTTTATATGCTGACGGTTCACAGTCCCTGCCCATCGAGACGACACATTCAAAAGGCCCAATGGGTTTATCGACAACCCATCTGCTTCAACAACGCCGCATCCTCCCAAGACGTAATATCGAAGCATTGTAGGGCCCTCTAATCTCCCGCGAGTTAGGTTGTTGTCCTTTTCGCGGCTCACGACGAACGATCCCGGACGAAAAAACATCACAAAAAGAAGAAAAGTGTCCCGAAACTGATAAAAATATTTATTTTTGGGCTCTGAAAATAGGTGCATCCGAAAAGGCTTGCTACCCCCATCGTAGAGCTCTCGGAGAGCTTTCCAATGGTGTATTGTACACCGCAGAACTCTTTACAAATCAAAAGTTTTGGGCATCGGAGTAACGGAGACCTGGTCCCAGGCCCTACGCCCTCGTTTTGCGGGCCCTGCCTCTACGCGAAGCAAAGTTGTTTTGCCTAAGACACCATGGGACTCGATAATAGAAATGTGATGATAAAGCATCTTGGCATGGCAAAATGGGGCAAAAAAATGAAAAGACGGGTGCAACACGAGGACTTCCCAAGGGGTCACCCATCCTAGTACTACTCTCGCCCAAGCACGCTTAACTTCGTAGTTCTGATGGGATCCGGTCCATTAGTGCTGGTATGATTGCACCTGTCATGTTGAGGGCGCAAAGATCTTATGTGCTAACGGTTCACAGTCCCAACCTAGAGAGACGACCCATTCAAATGGTCCAATGGGCTTATAGACAACCCATCTGGTTCAACAATGCAGCATCCCCCCAAGACGTGATATCGACGCGTAGTAGGCCCTCTAATGTCCCGTGAGTTAGGTTGGCGTCCTTTTCGAGGCTCACGATGCACGATCTGGAACAAAAAAATATCGCAAAAAAAAGAAAAGTGGCCAAAAACATATTTAAATGTTCATTTTTGGGATATGAAAACGGGAGCAGCCGAGCAAGCTTGCTACCCCCGTAGTAGAGCTCTTGGAGAGGTTCCGAATGGTATGTTGTACGCCACATAACTCCTTACGGATCAAAAGTTATAGGCACTAGAGCGATGGGGACTTGGTCCCAAGCTCCACGCCTTCGGTTTACGGACCCAACCTTTATGCAAAGCAAAGTTGTCTTGCCCAAGATACTATGGGACTAGATAATAGAAATGTGATGGATAAAGCTTGTTGACAAGGCAAAACCGGGCAAAAAAAATGAAAAGAGGGGTGCAACACGAGGATTTTCCTGGGGTCACCCATCCTAGTACTACTCTCACTCAAGCACGCTTAATATCGGAGTCTTGATGGGATCCGTTGCATTAGCGCTAGTATGATCACACCCATCATGTTGAGGGCGCAAAGCCCATATGTGCTAACGGTTCACAGTCCCAGCCCAGAGAGACGGCCCATTCAAAAGGCCCAATGGGCTTATCGATGACCCATCTGCTTCAACAAAGTAGCATCCTCCCATGATGTGATATTGACGCATTGTAGGCCCTCTAATGTCCTGCGAGTTAGGTTGTCGTCCTTTTCGCGACTCACAACTAACGATCCAGGAAGAAAAAACATCACAAAAAGAAGAAAATTAGACTGAAACTAATGAAAACGTTCATTTTTGGGCTCTGAAAATAGGCGCAGCCAAGTAGGCTTGCTGCCTCAGTCGTAGAGCTCTCGGAGAGCTTTCCAACGGTATGCTGTACGCCCTATAACTCCTTACGGATCAAAAGTTATGGACATCGGAGCGACGGAGACCTAGTCCCAGGCCCCACGCCCTCGGTTTGCAGGCCCATCCTCTACGCGAAGCGAAGTTGTCCTGCCCAAGATGCCGTGGGACTCGATAATAGAAATTTGACAGATAAAGCATCTTGGCAAGGCAAAACGGGGCAAAAAAAATGAAAAAAGAGGTGCAACACGAATACTTCCCAGGGGTTACCCATCCTAGTACTACAAATGCCCAAGCTTGCTTAACTTTGGAGTTCTGACGGGATCCGGTGCATTAGTGTTGGTAAGATCGCAACTGTCATGTTTAGGGTTCAAAGCCCTTATGTGTTGACGGTTCACAGTCCCAGCCTAGAGAGACGGCCCATTCAAAAGGCCCAATGGGCTTATCGACAACCTATCTGCTTCAACAACGCAGCATCCTCCCAAGACATGATATCGATGCATTGTAGGCCCTCTAATGTCCCGCGAGTTATGTTGTCGTACTTTTTGCAGCTCGCGAAAAATGATCCGGGAAGAAAAAATATCGCCAAAAGAAGAATATTAGATCAAAACTGATGAAAACATTCATTTTTGGCCATTGAAAATAGGCACAGCCAAGCAACCTTGTTGCCCCAGTTGTAGAGCTCTCGGAGAACTTTACAACGGTATGCTGTATGCCCTATAACTCCTTACGGATCAAAAGTTATGGGCACCGGAGCGACGGAGACCTGGTCTCAGGCCCCACGCCCTCGGTTTGCAAGCCGAGCCTCTACGTGAAGCGAAGTCGTCCAACCCAAGATGCTGTGGGACTCGATAATAGAAATTTGACGGATAAAGCATCTTGGCAAGGCAAAATGGGGCAAAAAAAATGAAAATAAGGGTACAACACGAGGACTACACTCGACCAAGCACGCTTAACTTCGGAGTTCTGACAGGATCTGGTGCATTACTGCTGGTACGATCACATCCGTCATGTTGAGGGCGCAAAGCCCTTATATGCTGGCAGTTCATAGTCCCAGCCCAGAGAGGCAGCACATTCAAAAGGCCCAATGGGCTTATCGACAACCCATCTACTTCAACAACGCAGCATCCTCCCAAGACGTGATATCGCCGTGTTGTAGGGCCTCTAATGTCCCGCGAGTTAGGTTGTCGTTCTTTTCGCGGCTCACGATGAATGATCCGGGACGAAAAAACATCGTAAAAAGTAGAAAAGTGGCCTGAAATTGATGAAAACGTTCATTTTTGGGCTCTAAAAATAGGCACACAAGGAAGGCTTACTGCCCCCGTAGTAGAGCTCTCGGAGAGCTTTTCAACGGTATGTTGTACGCCGCATAACTCCTTACGGATCAAAAGTTACGGGCACCGGAGGGAGGGAGACCTGGTCCCAGGCCCTACACCCTCGGTTTACTGGCCCAGCCTCTACGCGAAACGAAGTTGTCTTGCCCAAGATGCCGTGGGACTCGATAATAGAAATGTGATGGACAAAGCATCTTGGCAAGACAAAATGGGGCAAAAAAAATGAAAAGTGGGGGGTGACACGAGGACATCCCAGGGGCTCACCCATTCGAGTACTACTCTCGCCCAAGCACGGTTAACTTCAGAGTTCTGATGGGATCTGGTACATTAGTGCTAGTATGATCGCACCTGTCATGTTCAAGGCACAAAGCCCTTATGTGCTGAGGGTTCACAGTCCCAGCCCAGAGAGACGGCCTATTCAAAAGCCCAATAGGCTTATCGACAACCTATCGGCTTCAACAACACAACATCCTCCCAAGACGTGATATCGACACGTTATAGGCCCTCTAATGTCTCACGAGTTAGGTTGTCGTGCTTTTCGCGGCTCACGACGAACAATCTGGGACAAAAAAAGATCGCAAAAAAGAAGAAAAGTGGTCCAAAACTGATAAAAATATTCATTTTTGGGCTCCAAAAATAGGCGCAACTAGTAGGCTTGCTACCCCCATTGTAGAGCTCTCGGAGAGCTTTCCAATGGTATGTTGTACGTCGTATAACTCCTTACGGATCAAAAGTTATGGGCACCGCAACAACGGAGATCTGGTCCCAGGCCCCACGCCCTCATTTTGCCGGCCCAGCCTCTACGCGAAGCGAAGTTGTCTTGCCCAAGATGCCGTAGGACTCGATAATAGAAATGTGATGGATAAAGCATCTTGGCAAGGCAAAACGGGGCAAAAAAAATGAAAAGGGGGGTGCAAAACGAGGACTTCCCAGGGGGTCACCCATCCTAGTATTACTCTCGT
Source organism: Ehretia macrophylla (assembly GCA_037974665.1). Lineage (NCBI taxonomy): Eukaryota > Viridiplantae > Streptophyta > Magnoliopsida > Boraginales > Ehretiaceae > Ehretia > Ehretia macrophylla. The sequence continues at coordinate 50,095,686 of CM075777.1, read as the reverse complement.
CCAAGCACTCTTAACTTCAGAGTTCTGATGGGATCCGGTGCATTAGTGCTGGTATGATCACACCTGTCATGTTGAAGGTGCAAAGCCCTTATGTGCTAACGGTTCACAGTCCCATCCCAGAGAGATGGCCCATTCAAAAGCCCAATGGGCTTTTCGACAACCCATCTGCTTCAACAATGCAGTATCCTCCAAAAATGTGATATCAACGCGTTGTAGGGCCCTCTAATGTCCTGTGAGTTAGGTTGTCGTCCTTTTCGCGGCTCCCGACGAATAATTCGGGACAAAAAAACATTGCAAAAAGAAGAAAAGTGGCCCAAAACTGATGAAAACGTTCCTTTTTGGGCTCCGTAAATAGGCTCAGTGGAGAAGGCTAGCTGCTCCCATCGTAGAGCTCTTGGAGAACTTTCCAACGGTATGTTGTACGCCGTATAACTCCTTACGAATCAAAAGTTATGGGCATCGGTGCGACAGAGACTTGGTCACAGGCCCCAAGCCCTCAGTTTGCGGGCCCAGCCTCTACACGAAGCGGAGTTGTCTTGTCCAAGATGTCGTAGGACTCAATAATAGAAATGTGATTGATAAAGAAACTTGCTAAGGCAAAACGGGGCAAAAAAAATGAAAAAAGGGGGTGCAACATAAGGAATTCCCAGGGGGTTACCCATCCTAGTACTACTCTCACCCAAGCACGCTTAACTTCGGAGTTATGATGGGATCTGGTGCATTAGTGCTGGTATGATCGCACCCATCATATTGATGGCGCAAAGCCCTTATGTTCTGACAGTTCACAGTCCCAGCCTAGAGAGACAGCCCATTCAAAAGGCCCAATGGGCTTATCGACAACCCATATGCTTCAAGTTTTAGACACATTACGATTTTTTCCATTTTTGAGGACCTTAGAGTCAAAATTGGCCTTAGCCTATTTCTGACAAAAATGTCCCGAACTGCACAATATAGCAACCTACCAATTTTCATGCATTTTTAGCAACATTTACTAGGTCACAAATACTTCGTTCTACAGAGTCAATAATCTGCTAAAAACCTATTTCATTTTTCCAATTTTTCCAGATTTAGACACCTTTCGATATTTTGCCATTTTGGGGATCTTAGTGTCAAAATTGGCCTTGGCCTATTTCTACAGAAAATGTTCATAACTGAAAAAATAGTGATCTATAGATTTTCACGCATTTTTATCAAGGTTTACTAAGCCAAATACACTTCGTACTATAAGGTCAGAAAACTGCCAGCAAAAATGTTTTTACCTATCTTCAAGTTCTAGCCATTATCATGTCATGCATGACTAGATAAGCTCATATACACACATATACAACAACTACAGAGGTAAATATAGCCACATGATAGCATGCATGTGAGTTTTGAAAGCTTTCAAAAGAGTTTAACCCTCACCTCGTTGAAGACTTAGCAAATGTGCACAAAAACCTTGTTTTTGAGCTTTGTGTGTGACTTTGAGCTATCCTTGCTTGATTACCTAGCTATGGCCAAGCTTGGAAGGGTCTTGAGAGTCCTTGAGAGCTTGTTAGAAGTCTTGGATGCTCAAGAAAATGCTATGGCCGAAGATGAGAGAGAAAGAGAGAGTTTGAGAGAGTTTTTGAAAGGAAAATGATGTTTGAAGTGGTTGTATGAGTGGTGCTTGTGTGTGTGTCGACCTAGAGCTTACAAAATCTGATTTTCGTGTCATCTAAAGTCTAATTTGAATTGTTAAGAGCATGGGTATTGAGAAGGCCGAGAAAGGGTGCTTGGGGTAGGGTGTTAGGGAATTTTGTAAAGCTTTGTGTCTTGTGTTGTGTCATAGTTTGTCGAGATTGGTTTGGTTTTGTCTATCCTAGGTAGCATGCTGTCTTGTGTTGTCATAGGAATGTTGGGTAATTAGGGAATCTAGGTAGAATAAAATATAGGAATGTTTGTTGGTGAAGTTGAGTTATGAGTAGAATAATCGAAGGTGGGAAATGTAGGAATAGTTTAGTATTATTTTATTGTTAGTGGAGTTTGTAGAGAATTTGAATTAGGAATATAATATTGGTTAGTGGATTGTGTAGGATTATTTAATAGTCTAGTGATTTGGGTAGGATTCTTTGTTGATTAGCCTGCAGGTACGCTTTCCTAGGTCTAGGGCACACACTACGAGGTAAGGCACGCACTACGAGACACACACAAAAATCAATACGGGGCACAAATCACGAGGTAGACACGAACTACGAGGTAAGTCACGTACTTCAAGATAAATGCATGGATTCCAATGCAAATGCACGCAACCCTAGGTGAATGCACGTAAATCAATGCAAGGCACGTAATTCAATGCAATGTAGGTAAAACAAAGTCAAGGCACGTAAGTCGAGGATTAGGGCACACAATTCTAGGTCAAGGCACGTATGACAAGGCATGCACGAAAACCAAGACAGGGCACGTAATCTAAGGCCGGTCATATAATTCTGGGTTTGTGGCATGCAAATCCAGGTAAGACATGTTATTCAGGGTCGGGCCTCACATCATCCCCTCCTTAAAAGAATTTCGTCCCGAAATTCATTCTTACTCATTAAGGTCATTTGGACGGATTCTGACCTTTGTTTTTTTTTTTCCACTCCAGTTCATCCCGTGTTCTGTGATCTTAAGGCCGAGTTCCTGAAATAAGATTAGAACCTCCGAGCATAGTAATCAAAGCTGCATCGGTATTCTAACAACATAACAATAACTCCAAAATCTTGACCTATGTCGTGATATATCCTAATTTCAAGATGATAGGTCTATATCCGATTTATATATCCAATCAACTAGCTTCACAATTGTTAACATGTAGGACATACACAAGTTATGGATCATTTTCACAATACGACCCTATCTTCAAGAAGAACTCACCAAACAAACTAATCCATCACAAGTTGTCGTCTATCGATAGTATCATAGTCCTTATCTCGTAGGTACCTTAGGTTAGTAAATCTTCAAATGACTAGTCTCCCGGTTACAAGCTCCTATTCACTAATATTCTTTCCCAGCTTCATTAACCTTCATGCTCGTAATCAAGGAAGAAGACCGTTGAGATTCATTAAACTCGAATTCTAAGGTTTATTAAGTACCACCAACAAATTGCCATCAAAATTGCATGGGTAAACTAATCATGTGGCACTAGTTCAACTCTTCAAGTAAGTTTCATCAGCTTGTGATCCACAATTTATTTCCTTATTCAAATCTCTATCTTTAAGTCACGAGGCTTCAGAATTTCTTTTAATTTTAACCAAGACTCTTAAGGTGAATAGCTTCAACCTCAAATAAATTCCACTCACCTCAATCCAAGGTAACGTCATATTAGGAAGACAATGGTCCTACTCACTTAGCAACCTAGTCATTCGTTCGAACACTCAATGCCTGCCAATATATCTTCAACATTAGTGTTACTAAGCTAGGTTCACAGCCATGTAAGTGATATCAATGCTCCACTAGGTTACCGACCGTACAACAACAGTCTTAGGACTATAAATGGGTACCAAAATGATCTAGCTCATAAGATACTTACCATACTAATCTAAGTAGCTTATTACATGAAATAACTTCAAGGCTATGTCATCATAAGAATTATAACCACAAGTCATCCTACAATATAATCTAATAGAACTTCAAAAGTAATCAACTACTCATTTAACTATCACTACAAAATCCACCCTCTATTCAACGACCACGATTCGAAGCCTACCAACCATTAGTTTCTAGACGTGAAACGGTGCACATAAATACAATTGTCTTACAGCAATCTCTTGGGTCATCATGACTCTAATTCATCTCTATCTTAACTAAATGAAATCTTACTCTCCTCATTCACATGTTCAACTAGTTAAGAACATCAAGACTCATCGATCTTAGGTCCTAGGGTTTACCATGAATCATCATGCATACTTAATCTTAGCTATTTAGGATTACTAATCGTACCCTAACGACTCCACTTGCAGCCGGACGCTTTAATCTCACTTCCATGGTTTATATACTAGGTCCATTGGTATTACTTAGGGATATATGCTTCTTAGCATCCTCTATGGTATCCAAATAACGAGTGTATATAATGATTTACTTTGCATAGTCACAACTAAATCCGAGGGCACCAAACTAATACCATGTTTCTTAATATCACCAATATCCAACTTAGGACCTTTAGCAACGTTAGTCATCTAATACATAATTCAATACCTTACACTTCTATTCGACCTAACATTTTAGGTGTAGTCTTCCGAACACATGTTCTAGCTACGTGAATTCCTCGATTACAGCATCCCTATATCTTGTTATACTAAAGAATCATCAACCTTGTTAAATTTGGTCTCCAAAGTTGCCGATATGTCTTGAGGTTATCCATTGTTAAGTCACTCAAATACACTATCCATGTCTTAATAATCTAACCCTTAAAAGTAAACTATTGTCAACTTCCACGAATTCATCTCTTAATTTCTAGCTCGCGGTCTTACCATTTAGTGAACTTGAAACTCGCTAGTATACACTATATCGGATTCATCAATGCTTCATTCCAATCAAGTAAAGATTTTATCGTACGAGTATATTGCTAACTTCTTAGATAGTCTATCAAGCCAATTTTAAGATGTGAGAAATGGATTCAAAGCAACCTCTAAGTCAACTTCCACTATAAGCACATAGGAATATATACTACTCTACATATCTAATAGTATACTCTTATATCCTAAGGGAAGTTGTATGTCATTAACCTTTATACTTGAACCACAATTAGAAGAAGGGTTTAATGGAATCAAGAACTTCATAGCTATAAAATTGACAACTTAATCATAGGTATGGGTATTCCAAGACAAGGAGATAACTTTACCTCAACAATTATACCTGTGCTACACATTTTATATATGCATATCCAATAATACATACGATACATCGAGTACTTGTAAGATGTGAGAAATCTCTAACCGAGCCTTTTCGTTCTTCCTGCATACATTCAATTCCCTGAAAGTCCTACTCCTAACTATCTATGTGTATAAATAGTCAGTCATGGTTATGTAACATGCACATGTATCAAAGAAGGAGTATAAAAGCATGCATGCATTATTGAGGGCACTAACGTGTCGGTGTACATGACACAGAGTACATATGGTCCACAAAGGCACATGATATTCAATGCACAAAGCAATTAAAGAACATTAACACACATTAACGCATATAAACAAGACATCAAAATTACCTTAGGGCTTCTACCCATGGTCCGAGAGTTGAACCCGACTAATGCCTAGTTAGCAAACTAAGCTCTGATACCATTCTAATATAGGTGTCATGCCCTAACCCAACCTAAGGAGGCTAGACTAGGGTGTGATCTAATCATTCACATTATTTTTCAAAAAATTGGCAGCATAACGACTGTATTTAGGACCTTTTAGTTTGACCTAATTTCTATACGCCTCAATTATTCTAATCATTAATCCAATTCCATTAAGAATTCCTATTTTGTCGTCAACCGATATGTCTACTAGTCTATCTCGAAAGTCTCGTTTGATTAACAAGCCTAGCATGATAACTATGTCCCGTTTATTTGTTAATTCCTATCGCGCAAGTACCTGTTGTTCTTTAGCTTATGATTGAGCACCTAGGTGAGTTTAGATAGAGTTACGTTACTTGATTTTTCACCAAGTGGTTTAAACACCTACGATAACTACTAATCAAAAAAAATGAAAGCAAACAACCAAATAAAGAGTTTGTCCGGTTATAATTAGTACAAGCTAAAATTAGACCCAAATTACAACGGGGTTATTTGCAACAACAACAACAAACAACATAAGAAATAGTCTTTAAAACAAACATATCGTTCACAAAATAGCCACAGTCAAGCAAGGCACGTAAAGCATGCAATCACTCCAATGAGTCATCAACCGGCACGTTATCCTCGGGTACCTGTTCCTGATCTTCTTCACCTATGATGATAAAAGAGGGTGAGTCCTTATGAACTCAGCGAGGGGGAACGAGAGATAACATTTTGAAACTCTTTTCCGGTTAATCTTATAAAAATCTCTTTTTGAAAACATGTCACGTATTACAAATAATAAAGTACACAAGGTATAAGAATCAAATTGAACAACAGATACAATTACCAATCATTTCAAGAATACGGTGAGCTTTTTCTCTCAAGTCCAATCAGTGAGCATTTGCTCTCAATATCTTTTTTGATAACAATTGTTGAGGTCGGCTTCAATCATCCACTTATCGCTCCTAATTGGGTGTACTCTGGATGTACCCCGAAATTCTATGACCCAACTCTCCAAGAGTGGAATGCCAAGCGAGAGAGGGAATTGGACCATGGTAGTCACGGGAGCACCGGCACGCCCTCTGCCGCCCGGCGTTCGTGAAACGCTACCATCCCCCAATTAAAGGTTGTAACCTTGTATACAATGTACATTTATACCATTTAACAATTCACATTAGGAGGGCAACAAAGTAGGTTGCCTTCGAGCAATTTCAAGATCATATATTGCCTAGTAAACGAACGAGACATGCTTAACATGAATTTTCACTTTGCAAAACACATAGAGTTATAGGAACATTAAATGGGCAGCCAAGTAACACATGTAAATCAAGTCATATAACTCATTTCGGGGTTCACGTATCAAGTATTAAGATTATACAAGCATGCAACGACGTTTACATGAGACCGAGGGCAAGAAAAGTTTACTTATCAATATGTGATCATCGGGAATCACATTTAGAGCTACAAGGACAATTACGGGCAGCCTATTAACCACACAATTTAACACATTTAACCATAAGATCATCTCTTAGCAAATAGTCATAAGCGTTAGGGCCTCAATTTCGTGCTTATACATGCGATTAAGCAAACCATTCAAAAATTAATGATCCCAAGCCATGGATCAATAAAATTAAACACCCTCAATCAACCACAACAGTCCACACAACATCTAAGTGCCACAATTCCTAGCATTCACTACCTCAAGCAAGGTCTCAACATGATTCTAACCATATCACTAAACAAAAACCTAACTGAAATGGTCTGTTTTTCCACATTTGATTAGACAAGAAAATAATCTCCAATTTCAGTGAACCAAATTTCAATTTGAATCTTAATGAGTGATTTAAATCTAGGAACAAACCTCGCTGCATTTGGAGTTCGGACTTAGGAGTTATGGCCAAAACCGTGAGACTACGCAAAACTGTCTAGTCTTAGACACATTACAATTTTTGCCATTTTTTAGGGTCGTAGAATCAGATTTTGCCTTAGACTATTTCTGACAAAAATGTGCAGAACTGCAAAATATAGAAATCTACCATTTTTCATTCATTTTTAGGAACATTTACTAGGTCAAAAATACTTTGTTCTACATAGTCAGTAATCTGCCAGAAACCTATTTCATTTTTTCAAATTTTCCAGATTTAGACACCTTTCGATATTTTGCCAGTTTCGGGGTCTTAGATTCAAAATTGGCCTTGGCCTATTTCTACAAAAAATGTTCGTAACTGACTAAAATAGTGCCCTTCCAATTTTCTCACATTTTTATCAAGGCTTAGTAAGCCAAATGTACTTCGTACTACAAGGTCAGAAAACTGCCAGTAGAAACGTTTTTAGCTATCTTCAAGTTCTAGCGATTATCATGCCATGCATGAGTACATAAGCTCATATACACACATATACAACAACTACAGAAGTAAATATACCCACATGAGAGCATGCATTTGAGTTTTGAAAGCTTTCAAAAGACTTTAACCCTCACCTCTTTGAAGACTTAGCAAATGTGCACAAAATCCTTGTTTTTGAGCTTTGTGTGTGACTTTGAGCTATCCTTGCTTGATTACCTTGCTATGGCTGAGCTTGGAGGGGTCTTGAGAGTCCTTGAGAGCGTGTTAGAAGTCTTGGATGCTCAAGAAAATGCTATGGCCAAAGATGAGAGAGAAGGAGAGAGTTTGAGAGAGTTTTTGAGAGGAAAATGATGTTTGAAGTGGTTGTATGAGTGGTGCTTGTGTGTGTGTCGACCTAGAGCTTACAAAATCTGATTTTTGTGTCATCTAAAGTCTAATTTGAATTGTTAAGAGCATGGGTGTTTAGAAGGCCGAGAAAGGGTGCTTAGGGTAGGGTGTTAGGGAATTTTTTAAAGCTTTGTGTCTTGTGTTGTGTCATAGTTTGTCTAGATTGTTTTTGTTTTATCTATCCTAGGTAGCATGGTGTCTTGTGTTGTCATAGGAATGTTGGGAAATTAGGAAATCTAGGTAGAATAAAATATAGGAATATTTGTTGATGAGTTTGAATTATGAATAGAATAATAGATAGTGGGAAATGTAGGAATAATTTAGTGTTATTTTATTGTTAGTGGAGTTTGTAGAGAATTTGAATTAGGAATATAATATTGGTTAATGGATTGTGTAGGATTATTTAATAGTCTAGTGCTTTTTGTAAGATTATTTATTGATTAGCGTGCGGGCATGCTTTCCTAAGTCTAGGGCACGCACTACAAGGTAAGGCACGCATACGAGAGACGCACAGAAATCAATACGGGGCACGAATCACGAGATAGACACGAACTACAAGGTAAGGCACGTATTTCAACATAAATGCATGGATTCCAATGCAAATGCATGCAACCCTAGGTGAATGCATGTAAACCAATGCAAGGCACGTAATTCAATGTAATGCACGTAAATCAAAGTCAAGGCACGTAAGTCGAGGATTAGGGCACATAATTCTAGGTCAAGGCATGTATGATGAGGCATGCTTAAAAACTAAGATAGGGCACGTAATCCAAGATCGGTCATATAATTCTGGGTCTACAACACGTAAATCGAGATAAGACATGTTATTCGGGGACGGGCCTCACAAACGGCCCATTTGAAAGGCCCAATGGGCTTATCGACCACCTATCTGCTTCATCAACATAGCATTCTCACAAGACATGATATTGATGTGTTGTAGGGCCTCTAATATCCCGCGAGTTTGGTTGTCGTACTTTTCGCAGCTCACGACGAACTATTGGGGACCGAAAAACAGTGTAAAAAGAAGAAAAGTAGCCCGAAACTATTGAAAACATTCAATTTTGGACTCAAAAACAAGCGCAACTGAGCAAGCTTTTGCCCCCATCGTAGAGGTCCTAGAGAGCTTTCCAACGATAGGTTGTGCGCCACATAACTCCTTACGGATCAACAGTTATGGGCACCGGAGCGACGGATACCAGGTCACACGCCTTACAACCTAGGTTTCTCGGGCCAGCCTCTCTACAAGGCGAAGTTTTCTTGCCCAAGATGTCATGGGACTCGATAATAGAAATGTGATGGATAAAGCATCCAGGCAAGGCTAAACGGGGCAAAAGAGAAAATGAAAAAAGGGGGTGCAACACGAGGACTTCGTAGGGGGTCACCCATCCTAGTACTAATCTCACCCAAGCACGCTTAGCTTCGGAGTTCTGATGGGAACCGGTGCATTAGTGTTGGTATGATTGCACCCGTCATGTTGATAGGGCAAAGCCCATTTGTGTTGACCGTTCAAAGTCCCAGCCTAGAGAGATGGCCTATTTGAAAGGCCCAATGGGCTTATCGACCACCCATCTGCTTCAACAACGTAGCATCCTCGCAAGACGTGATATCAACGCATTGTAGGGTCCTCTAATGTCCCACGAGTTCTGTTGTCATCCTTTTCGCGGCTCACGATGAACGATCCAAGAGCTGAAAACAACGCAAATAGAAGAAAAGTGGCCCAAAACTGATGAAAACATTCAATTTTGGGCTCCTAAAATAGGTTCAGCTAAGCAGGCATACTGCCACCATCGTAGAGCTCTCGGATAGCTTTCCAACGGTATACTGTGCGACACATAACTCCTTACGGATCAAAAGTTATGGGCATCGGAGCGACGAATACCATGTCACGCGCCCTACGTACTCTGGTTGCGGGCCCAGCCTCTCCGCGAGGCGTAGCTGTCTTGCCCAAGATGTCGTGGGACTCGATAATAGAAATGTGATGGATAAAGCATCTTTGCAAGGCTAAACGGGGCAAAAAAAATGAAAAGTGGGGTGCAACACGAGGACTTCGCATGGGGTCACCCATCCTATTACTACTCTCGCCCAAGAACGCCTAGCTTTATATTTCTGATGGGATCCGGTGCATTAGTGCTGGTATGATCGTGCCCGTCATATTGATGGCGCAAAGCCCTTATGTGTTTACCGTTCATAGTCCCAGCCTAGAGAGAAAGCCCATTCGAAAGGCCCAATGGGCTTATCGACCACCTATCTGCTTCATCAACGCAACATCCTCACAAGACGTGATATCGACGTGTTGTAGGGCCCTCTAATATCCGACGAGTTAGGTTGTCGTACTTTTTGTGGCTCACAACGAACTATTTGGGATGGAAAAACAGTACAAAAAGAAGAAAACTTGCCCGAAACTGATGAAAATGTTAGATTTTGGGTTCTGTAAATAGGTGTAGCAAAGCAGGCTTGCTGCCCCCATCGTAGAGGTCCCAGAGAGCTTTCCAACGGTATACTGTAGGCTGCATAACTCCTTACAGATCAAAAGTTATGGGCACCAGAGCGACAGACACCAGGTCACACACCCTACGACCTAGGTTTGCCGGCCTAGCCTCTCCGCGAGATGAAGTTGTCTCGCCCAAGATGCCGTGGCAGTTGATAATAGAAATGTGATAGATAAAGCATCTTAGCAAGGCTAAACAGGGCAAAAAAAAAAGGGGGGAGGGGGGGGTGCAACACGAGGACTTCCCAAAGGGTCGCCAATCCTAGTACTACTCTCGCCCAAGCACGCTTATCTTCGGAGTTCTGATGTGATCCAGTGCATTAGTGCTAGTATGAACGCACCCGTCATGTTGATGGGGCAAAGCCCTTATGTGTTGACAGTTCACAGTCCCAGCCAAGAGATGGCCCATTTGAATCGCCCAATGGGCTTATCGACCACCCATCTGCTTTAACAACATAGCATCCTCACAAGACGTGATATCGACGCATTGTAGGGCCTTCTAATGTCCCGAGAGTTATGTTGTCGTCCTTTTAGCGGCTCACGACGAACGATCCGGGACATAAAAACAGCACAAAAAGAAGAAAAGTGGCCCAAAACTAATTAAAACTTTTGATTTTGGGCTCCGAAAACTTGTGCAATCTAGCAGTCTTGCTGCCACCATCGTAGAGCTCCCGAAGAGCTTTTTAACAACATGCTGTGCACCGCATAACTCCTTACAGATCAAAAGTTATGTGCACTGGAGGGATGAATACCAGGTCATATGCCCTACGACCATGGTTTGTGGGCCTAGCCTCTCCGCGAGGCGTAGTTGTCTTGCCCAAGATGCCGTGGGACTCGATAATAGAAATGTGATGGATAAAGCATCTTGGCAAGGCTAAATGGGGCAAAAAAAATAATGAAAAGTGGGGTGCAACACAAGGACTTCCCATAGGGTCACGCATCCTATTACTACTCTCGCCCAAGCACGCTTAGCTTCAGACTTCTGATGGGATCCGGTGCATTAGTACTGGTATGATTGTACCCATCATGTTGATGGTGCAAAGCCCTTATGTATTTACCGTTCACAGTTCCAGCCCAGAGAGATGACCCATTCGAAAGGCCCAATGGGCTTATCGACCTCCTATCTGCTTCATCAACGTAGCATCCTCGCAAGATGTGATATCATCGTGTTGTAGGGCCCTCTAATATCCCGCGAGTTAGGTTGTCGTACTTTTTGCGGCGCACGATGAACTATTCAAGATGGAAAAACAGTGCAAAATAAGAAAATTGGCCCGAAACTAATGAAAACATTCGATTTTGGGCTCCGAAAATAGGCACGGCTAAGCAGGCTTGTTATCCCCATCATAGAGGTCTTGGAGAGCTTTCCAACAATAGGTTGTGCACCGCATAACTCCTTACGGATAAAAAGTTATGGGCACCGGAGGGACGGACACAGGTCACACGCCCTACGACCAAGGTTTGCCGGCCCAGCCTCTTTGCGAGGCGAAGTTGTCTTGCCCAAGATGCCGTGGGACTCGATAATAGAAATGTGATGGATAAAGCATCTCAACATGGCTAAACAGGGCAAACAAAAAAATGAAAAGGGGGTGCAACGCGAGGACTTCCAAGGGGGTCACCCATCCTACTACTACTCTCGCCCAACCACACTTAGCTTCGGAGTTCTGATGCCATCCGGTGCATTAGTACTGGTATGACCGCACCCGTCATGTTGATAGGGCAACGCCCTTATGTGTTGACCATTCACACTCCTAGCCCAAAGAGGTGGCCTATTTGAAAAGCCCAATGGGCTTATCGACCACCCATTTGCTTCAACAACGTAGCATCCTCGCAAGACGTGATATCGACACATTATAGGGCCCTCTAATGTCCCGCAATTTCGGTTGTCGTCCTTTTTGCGGCCCACGACGAACGATCCAGGATGTAAAAATAGTGCTAAAAGAAGAAAAATGGCCTAAAACTGATGAGAACATTCAATTTTGGGCTGTGAAAATAGGCGCAGCTAAGCAGGCATGCTGCCGCCATCGTAGAGCTCTCAGAGAGCTTTCCAACAGCATGTTGTGCACCCCATAACTTGTAAGGCCCGACCTCGAATTGCGTGTGTTACGTCGTTTCATGTGCCCTAACCTTGAACTGTGTGCCTTAACCTAGGTTTAAGAGTTGTGTCTTGAATTACGTGCATTCATTTAGGGTTGCGTTCATTTACTTGGAATACGTGCATTTGTCACGTAGTTCATGCCTTACCTTGTAGTACATGCCCTAGACCTAGGAAAGCGTGCCTGAACGCTAATCAAGAAAGCATCCTACACAAAGCACTAGACTATAAATAATACTACAAACTCCACTAACTAATATTTTAATCCCAAGTCAACTCACTAGAAGATAAAATTTCAGTAAACACTACACATTCTTTATTCTTTATTCTTATTCCAAATCCAATGCACCTCAAATTCCACACTTATTATAACCTATAATACATTAACTTGAATCTGAAATTTCAGATTTTCCCTTGCATTACACTGCCAAGACAAGCCAGTTAATCAACATTGCACAATTAAATTAAAGCCTAGACATTTTATGATACAACACAAGACACAATGCATAAAAAATAAAACTAAGCACCCTACCCAAGCATGCCTTTCTCGGCCTACACACCACACCCATTCCTCACAATTCAAAATGCTCAAAAGATTACACAATTTTCAGATTTGAAGAGCCCAAGGCCGACACACACTCAAAGCATCTCAAAGCATCATTCTCTCAAAAAAATTCTCTCAAGCTCTCTCTTTCTCTCTCATTTTTGGCCATGGCTGCATCTTGAATCTCCGTAGCTCAACCTCACCTTCTAATACTCACCTAGGCTCTCAAGGATCCCAAGAGACTCGACCATAGCAAGCAAAGCAAGAAAAATGCACACAAGCTCTCAAAACACTTCATTTTCGGCCTAAGGTAAGTCTTGATAGTTTTCTTCCATTTCTCTTGGTTTCACACACATTCACACCTTCCTCACATGTTAACTAAGTTAGAAATTAAGGGAAAACAAGCTATCTCTTGGCCAAAGCAAGGAAGAAGACCCATTTGTGCATTTTCAAGAGCATTTGAGCATCTTTACCCATCAATAGACTAAGGTGAGGGTTAAACTCTTTTAAATGCTTTCAAATCTTACATACATGCTCTCATATGGCTATATTTACCTCTGTAGTTGATGTATATGTGTGTATATGAGCTTATCTTCCCATGCATGGCTTGATTTTGGCTAGAAACTTAGAGAAATGTAAACTCATTTTTCTGGCAGATTACTGACTCTGTGGCACGAAGTGTGTTTGACCTAGTAAACGTTGATAAAAATGCATGAAAATTAGTAGGTTTCTAGATGTTTCAGTTCTGGACATTTTTGTCCGAAATAGGCTAAGGCTAAATCTGACTATAAGACCCTCAAAAATGGCAAAAATCGTAATGTGTCTAAAACTGGACAGTTTTGCGTAGTCTCACGGGTTTGGCCATAACTCCTAAATCCGAACTCCAAATGCAGCGAGGTTTGTTCCTAGATTTAAATCACTCATTAAGCTTCAATTTGAAATTTGGTTCACTAAAATTGATGATTATTTTATTGTCTAATTGAATGTGGAAAAACAGACCATTGCAGTAAGGTTTTTGCTTAATGATATGCTTTGAATCATGTTGAGGCCTTGCTTAAGGTATTGAATGCTTGGAATTGTGGCACTTAGATGTTGTGTGGACTATTGTGGATGGTTGAGGTTGTTTAATTTGATTGATGAATGATTTGGGATCAATAATTGATGAATGGTTTGCTTAATCGCATGTATAAGCACGAAATTGAGGCCCTAACGCTTATGACTATTTGCTAAGAGATGATCTTATGGTTAAATGTGTTAAATTGTGTGGTTAATAGGCTGCCCGTAATTGTCCTTATAGCTCTAAATATGATTCCCGATGATTACATGTTGATAAGTGAACTTTTCTTGCACCCAGTCTCATGTAAACGTCGTTGCATGCTTGTATAATCTTAATACTTGATACGTGAACCCCGATATGAGTTATATGACTTGATTACATGTGTTACTTGGCTGCCGGTTTTTCAAAAAATCTTTGGAGTTCTAGGCTAACGTTAAGTGTTAAATCTTAACAAATGATTAAGTATGTGAAATGGTGTAAATGATTAGATCACACCCTAGTCTAACCTCTATAGGTCGGATAGAGGTGTGACATAACTCCTTATGGATCAAAAGTTAAGGGCATTGGAGCGACGAACACTAGGTCACACGCCCCACGTCCTCAATTTGCAGGTCCAGCCTCCCCGCAAGGCGAATTTGTCTTGCCTAAGATGCCGTGGGACTCAATAACAGAAATGAGATGGATAAAGCATCTTGGCAAGGCTAAACGAGGCCAAAAAAAATAAAAAGGGGGGTGCAACACTAGGACTTCCCAGGGGGTCACCCATCCTAGTACTACTCTCACCCAAGCACGCTTAGCTTTGGAGTTCTGATGGGATCCAGTGCATTAGTGCTGGTATGATCACTCCCGTCATGTTGATAGGGCAAAGCCCTTATGTGTTGACTGTTCATAGTCCCAACCCAGAGAGACGACCCATTCGAAAGGCCCAATGGGCTTATCGACCACCCATCTACTTCATCAATACAGTATCCTCGCAAGACGTGATATCCACGTGTTATAAGGCCCTTTAATATCCCGCGAGTTACTTTGTCATCCTTTTTGCGGCTCACGACGAACGATTTGAGACGTATAAACAACATAAAAAGAAGAAAAGTGGCCCAAAACTGATGAAAACATCCAATTTTGGGCTCCGAAAATAGGTGCAGCAAAGAAGGCTTACTGCCCCCATTGTAGAGCTCCCGGAGAGCTTTCCAACGGTATGCTGTGCGCTGCATAACTCCTTACGGATCAAAAGTTATGGGCACCGAAGCGACGAACACCAGGTCACACGCCCCACGTCCTAGGTTTGCAGGTCCAGCCTCTCCGCGAGGCGAAGTTGTCTTGCCTAAGATGCCGCGAGACTCGATAATATAAATGTGATGGATAAAGCATCTTGGCAAAGCTAAACGAGGCCAAAAAAAAAAATGAAAAGGGGGGTACAACACAAGGACTTCCCAGGGGGTCACCCGTCCTAGTACTACTCTCGCCCAAGCATGCTTAGATTCGGAGTTCTGATTGCATTCGGTGCATTAGTACTGGTATGATTGCACCCGTCATGTTCATGGCGCAAAGCCCTTATGTGTTTACCGTTCACAGTCCCAGCCTAGAGAGACCACCCATTCGAAAGGCCTAATAGGCCTATCGACAACCCATCTACTTCATGTGAGGCTCGACCTCGATTTGCGTGCGATACCTCATTTCGTGTGCCCTAATCTAGATTTGCATGCCTTGACCTAGGTTTAAGAGTTTTGTTTCGTTTTGTGTGCCATGCATTGAATTACGTGCATTCATTTAGGGTTGCGTGCATTTACTTAAGAAACGTACATTTGTCTCGTAGTATGTGCCTTACCTCGTAGTGTGTGTCCTAAACCTAAGAAAGCGTGCCCTCACGCTAATCAAGAAAGCATCTTACACAAAGCACTAGGTCATTAATTAATCCTACAAATTTCATTAACTATTATTAAATTACTAATTCAACCCACTAGAAGACAAAATCTCACAAAAAGCTAGACATTCATTATTCTTTATTCCTTATTCTTTTTGCACTTTCAACACACAATTAAATAATGCTCAAAAGATGACAAAAAAATCAGATTTTTAGATGCCTTGACCGACCACCATGTGGGCTTTTGTGCTTGCTTGCTTAATTCAATTTAAATTCTAGACAATCTATGACAATTCTATGACACAAATGCATAAAAAAACTAGCTCAAATACCTCCTCAAAGCCTTCAAATCTTGACCAAATGCTCCTTGCACATGCTAGGAATTTCAAAATGCTTATTGAAGACATAAAAACCTGAATTGCAATGCCCAAGGCCGAACACTTGCATCAATATTTGCAAAAGCTATCATTTTTTTTTCATTTCTTTCATTCTCCTCACATTTCTCTCTCTCCCTCTCATTCTTCTCTCTCTCTCGGCCTTGGCTGAGTTTCTTCATTCCATAGCTCATATTCATCATTCTATGGTGCATCAAGACAAGCAACAAGCAAAGAAACTCAACCAAGCTAGCTAAGTTGCAAGAATCACACATGCAAGCTTTTTGAACAACAATTTCAGCCTAGGTGAGTTTCTAGTTTCCATTTCTTTTCTTCTTGTTCTAACCACATGCACCTACTAAGAACTTGGCCACTAAGCTAGGAAAAATAGAGAAAATCAAGTTGGAGTCTTGGCTAAGCAAGGAAGAGGATCAAATTTGTGCTTCATCAAAGTTTTGTGCATCTTCTTGTTGATTTGCTAAGGTGAAGGCTAAAACTTCTTGAAAATCTTTCAAAAATCAACATGAATGCTCTTAAATGTTTGTCTTTGCTTCTGTACTTTTGTTATATGTGTGTTCATAAGCTTTTACAACCATGCATGGCAAGATTTTGTCTTGTAGGTGATGAGAGAGGAAGTCGGGTTTGGTGACAGCTCTCGGTCTTGTTGTTGAGAGGTGAGTTTGGCTAGGCAAATGATGTTGAAAATGTGTGAAAATAGGTAGGTAACTATTTTTTCCAGTTTTGAACATTTTTGGAAGAAATAGACGAAAGCTAATTTTGACAATAAAGTCCTCAAAAGGGCAAATCATTAAAATGTGTCCAAATCTAGAAGTCTGGAAAAAATGAAGCAGGTTTTGGCAGATGCACTGACCTTGAAGAAAGAACTTGTTTTGCAATTTGGTGTACTGCTAGATTTTTCATTTCTAGACATTTTTCTCAGAAATGGACTAAGGCTAAATCTGACCCTAAGGACCTCAAAAACAACAAGTATTGAAATATGTGCAAATCTGGACAGTTTGGTGCAATCCCACTGTTTTGGCTATAACTATTGATCCCGAACTCCAAATGATGCCAGGCTTGTTTCTGAATTTATTTCACTTCTTAAGCTTTAATTTGACATCTTATTCACTGGAATTGGAGATTGTTTGCTTGTCTTAATGATTGTGAGAATACAGCTTATTACAGTAAGGGTTTCACTTAGTTATATGCTTAGAAAATTGGTTGTAACTTCTCTTGTGGTATTAAATGCTTGGGATTGTGGCATTGGGATGTTGCATGGACTGTTTTGAATATTTGGGGATGTTTGAATTAATTGATGCATGGCTCGAGATTGATTTTGAGTTGACTTGGGGCTTAATCGCACGGGTAAGCACGAAATGGAAACCCTAGTGACTAGGTAAACTTGCTAAGTGTTGATCCTTTGGATATTGTGTGTAATTATATGTTTAGTAGGCTGCCCGTAGTTTCCCTTCTAGCCCTAAATGTGATTTTGGTCATTGCATGTTGACAAATAGGCATTTCTTACATCCGAACCCACGTAGATGTTGTTGCATGTTGAATAATCTTATTATTTGATTACATGGACTTTGAATTGAGTTATATGACTTGATTTATGTGCGTTACATGGCTTCCCGTTTAATGTCCATATAACTACATATGCCTTTCAAGTGAAATCACTTGTCGTATCGTGCCTCGCTTGTTTACTTGTCAATGTGCAATCTTATGACTGTCCGGAGGCAACCTACTTTGTTGTCCTCCTAATGTGATATATTAAATGTCATAAATGTTCATTGTATATAAGGTTGCAACCTTTCATTCTGGCGTGGTAGCATTCACGCACACCGGGCGGCATTGGGCTTGCCGGTGTAACCGTGACTACTATTGTCCAATTCCTTCTCTTGCTTAGGGGCTAGACTTCCTCGAAAAGTTGGGTCGTAGGATTTCGGGGTACATCCGGAGTACACCCACTTGGCGTGATAAGGGGATGATTTGAAGTCGGCCGCAACAACTGATACTGGAAATGAACTGAGAGCAAAAGCTCACCGTATCCTTTTTACTATGTGTATAAGTACTCTCGCTTGGTCCCTAGAGGACCTCGGGGAGGAAAGATGGGTAATTGTGTTCCTTTACTTTTATATTATTGTTATGTACTTAATTGAGTTATATTCATGCTTGCAAAAAGGATTTTCATAAGTTGAATCGGAAAATGAGTTTCAAAACCTATTTCTCGTTCCCCCTCGCTGAGTTCATAAGGACTCACCCTCTTTTATCATCTCAGGTGAAGAAGATCAAGAACAGGTACCCAAGGATGACGTGCCTAACGATGATTCCTTGGAGTGATTGTCTGTCCTATGTGCTTTGCGTGATTATGGCTAATTGTGAACACTATGCTACTTGAAGACTATTTCTTTTATGTCGCTTGTTGTTTGTAATGTAAAAGACTCCCGTTGTAATTTAGGGTCTAATTTTGGTTTGTACTGATATTAACTAGACAGACACTAGACACTACTATGGTCATTTTGCTATTATAACTGGCTAGTATTTATCATAGGTTTATGACGTATCAGGTAAGGACTAAGTAAACGAACTTATCCAATCTTAAGCAAGTACTCACTATTAAGCTAAGATCAACAGGTACTTTTGTAATGAGGATTAATAAACAAACGAGACATAGTATCATACTAGGTTATTAATCAAACGAGACTTCGAGATAACCAATAGGCATTTCAATCGACGGTAAATAGTAATCTTAGTTGGAAATGACATTGAGATTGAAAAATTTGAGGCGTTTAGAGAATTAGGTCAAACTAAGGAGCCCAATTACAGCCGTTATGCTACCGGATTTTCAGAGAATTTGTAGAGTTTAGGCCAAAACGTTAAGTGTTAAATCTTCATAAATGGTTAAGTATGTGATATGACTTGAATGTTAGATCACACCCTAGTCTAACCTTTATAGGCCGGGTTGAAGCATGACACCTTAGAAGAAAAAAAAATTGTATTAGAGCTTAGATTGCTTAAGGCGGGTTTAACTCTCGGACCATGGGTAGAGCCCTAAGATAATTAGGATGACTTGTTTATATGTTATTGTGTGGTAATGTTAATTGTGCCTTCTATGTTCTATGTGCTTAAATGGTTAATATGTCTTAATTGTTTCTAGAATTATGTTGCATTAAATTCTTGTTTGTCATATTACAATAAATTGTGCATCGTAATCTGTGCCTATAGATGGCTGGCCCTAGTACCCGTACTACTAATAGGAGCTGTGAACCTCAAGAGACCGGTGATGCTTATCAAACTAATCCCGGTATAGCTATGTTTAACATGATGGCAAATGCCATGGATCACGTATCACGAGTGATGGAGCGTCAAGATGCATGTGAAGCCAACGACAACAACAACAACAGGAATGATGGCAACCATGAGAGACATAGTAGAATGAGGGAGTTTCTTGACTTTCGCCCGTCCAAATTCCACGGGGAAACTGATGATAAGAAAGTAGAGGCTTGGCTGTCCGAGATCGAGAAGATTTTCAGGCCACTTGATTATACTGAGGAAGAAAAGGTGGAGTTTGCAGTGTTTCTGTTGCACAGGGATGCTGAACATTAATGGCACACTGTGGAAGCACTGTGGGAAACTGATCAGACACCTTGCTTGTGGGGTAATTTCGTTAAGGCATTCAAGGAGAAATATGTTCCTACAGTTTCCAGGCAGAGGCAGATTGAGGAGTTCATGGACTTGACCCAGGGTAACATGACGGTGGCCTAGTACGAGGCTCGTTTTGACCGACTGTCCCGTTATGCTCAGTATATGGTCAGTACTCCAGAGGCGAAAATGTGGAAATTTATGACTAGAATGAGGCTAGAGATTCAGGACCAGTTGGCTTCTCATGACTTCGATACCTATTCTGCTCTCTTTGCTGCTGCTTCCCGAGTTGAGAAGAGGAAACTTGATAGAGCCGGTTCGAGTCAGCCGAACAAGAAACCATACCATCCTTCAGGTCAACAGAGGAAATTCTAGAGCCAGAGTCGTAGTCAGGGCCAGAGCTAGAACAGACCAGTGAATAACTGTGGCCTGACGAAAGCACCATCAGCCTCTTCCACCCGCGGATCCACAGGTAGTTCACCTGCTACTTAGTCTGTCAATTGTTCTTACTGTGACAAGAAGGGGCATACCGAGGCCCAGTGCTAGAAGAAGTCAGGACGATGTATGAGATGTGGCAGTGATCAGCATCAAATCAAGGATTGCCCTAAATGGCAGGCAGGGCAGAATCAAGGTAAACCAGCTAGTAGAG
The DNA here is from genome assembly GCA_037974665.1 of Ehretia macrophylla. NCBI lineage: Eukaryota > Viridiplantae > Streptophyta > Magnoliopsida > Boraginales > Ehretiaceae > Ehretia > Ehretia macrophylla. The sequence goes on along the minus strand of CM075777.1, from coordinate 50,074,987 downwards.
GTAAGACTCCAGTTCCTAGAGTTCAGGCTCGAGCCTATGCTATTGAGTGCGAGGAGCTTCCAGATGAGACCGCTATTGTTGAAGGTACATTCTTCATACTGAATCAACCTGTTAGGGTGCTAATTGATCCGGGTGCTACTTATTCATTTATTACTTCCTTGTGTGTGCAACGTGTGAAACTGAAAGTTGTATGTTTACCATACGAAGTAGAAGTTGGTACTCCGAAGGGTTCTAAACTTATTACTAGCTCAGCTTGTAAAGCATGTAAAATCCAAATTAAGGATAGGGATTTCTCAGCCAATCTTATTGTATTACCTTTTTGAGACTATGAGGTTATCTTAGGGATGGACTGGTTGGCAAAGCATCATGTCCAACTAGATTGCCGGACGAAGATTGTAACGTTCCGGGTACCTAAAAAATGATCCAGGACGTAAAAATAGCGCAAACAATAGAAAAGTGGATCAAAACTGATGAAAACATTCGATTTTGGTCTCCGAAAATAGGTACAGCCAAACAGGGTTAGTGACCTCATTGTAGAGTTCCCGAAGAGCTTTCCAATGGTATGCTTTGCGCTGCATAACTCCTTACGGATCAAAAGTTATAGGCACCAGAGCGACGGAAACCAAGTCACAAGCCCCATGCCATTGGTTTGCGGGCCCAGCCTCTACACGAGGCAAAGTTGTCTTGCCCAAGATGCCATGGGACTCAATAATAGAAATGTTATGGATAAAGTATCTTGGCAAGGCTAAACGGGGCAAAAAAAAAAAAGTGGGGTGCAACATGAGGACTTTCCATGGGGTTACCCATCCTATTACTACTCTCGCCCAAGCACGCTTAACTTCGGAGTTCTGATGGGATCTGGTGCATTAGTGCTGGTACGATCGTACCCGTCATGTTGATGGCGCAAAGCCCTTATGTGTTTACCATTCACAGTCCCAGCCTAGAGAGATAGCCCATTCAAAAGGCCCAATAGGCTTATCGACCACCTATCTGCTTCATCAACGCAGCATCCTCGCAAGATATGATATCGACGTGTTGTAGGGCCCTTTAATATCCTGTACGTTTGGTTGTCGTACTTTTCGCAGCTCACAACGAACTATCCGGGACGAAAAAATAGCGTAAAAAGATAAAAAGTGGCCCGAAACTAATGAAAACATTTTATTTTGGGATCCGAAAATAGGCACAACTGAGCAGGCTTGCTGCCCCCATCGTAGAGGTCCTAGAGATCTTTCCAATGGTATACTGTGCGATGCATAACTTCTTTCTAATAAAAAGTTATGGGCACCAGAGCGACAGACACCAGGTCACACACCCTACGACCTAGGTTTGCCGGCCTAGCCTCTCCGCGAGATGAAGTTGTCTCGCCCAAGATGCCGTGGCAGTTGATAATAGAAATGTGATAGATAAAGCATCTTGGCAAGGCTAAACGGGGCAAAAAAAAATAAAAAAGGGGGGTGCAACACAAGTACTTCCCAGGGGGTCACCCATCCTAGTACTACTCTCGCTCAAGCACGCTTAGCTTCGTAGTTCTGATAGGATTCGGTGCATTAGTACTGGTATGATCGCACCCGCCATGTTGATAGGGCAAAGCCCTTATGTGTTTACCATTCACAGTCCCAGCCTAGAGAGACGGCCTATTCGGAAGGCCCAATGGGATTATCGACCACCCATCTACTTTATCAACGCAGCATCCTCGCAAGATGTGATATCGACACATTGTAAGGCCCTCTAATGTCCCGCGAGTTAGATTGTTATCTTTTTCACAGTTGACGACGAGCGATCCAGGACGTAAAAACAGCGCAAAAAGTAGAAAAGTAGGCCAAAACTGATGAAAACTTTCAATTTTGGTCTCCGAAAATGGGCACAGCCAAGCAGGCTTAGTGACCCTATTGTAGAGCTTTCGGAAAGCTTTCCAATGATATGATGTGCGACGCATAACTCTTTACGGATCAAAACTTATGGGCACCAGAGCGACGGACACCAGGTCACAAGCACCATGCCATCGGTTTGCGGGCCCAGCCTCTACGCGAGGCAAAGTTGTCTTGCCTAAGATGCCATAGGACTTGATAATAGAAATGGGATAGATAAAGTATCTTGGCAAGGCTAAACGGGGCAAAAAAAAAATGAAAAGTGGGGTGCAACACGAGGACTTCCCATGTGGTCACCCATCCTATTACTACTCTTGCCCAAGCACGCTTAGCTTCCGAGTTCTGATGGGATCCAGTGCATTAGTGCTAGTATAATCATACCCGTCATGTTGATGGCGCAAAGCCCTTATGTGTTTACCATTCACAGTTCTAGCCTAGAGAGACGGCCCATTCGAAAGGCCCAATGGGCTTATCGACCACCTATCTGCTTCATCAACGTAGCATCCTCGCACATGATATCGACATGTTGTAGGGCCTTCTAATATCCTACAAGTTAGGTTGTCATACTTTCGCAGCTCACGGCGAACTATCCAGGCGGAAAAATAGCGTAAAAAGATGAAAAGTGGCCCGAAACTAATGAAAATGTTTTATTTTGGGCTCCGACAATAGGCGCAACTCAGCAGGCTTGTTGTTCCCATCGTAGAGGTCCTAGAGAGCTTTCCAACGGTAGGTTGTGCGCCGCATAACTCCTTATGGATCAAAAGTTATAGGCACCGAAGCGACGAACACCAGGTCACACGCTTCACGTCCTCGGTTTGTAGGTCCAGCCTCTCCGCGAGGCAAAGTTGTCTTGCCTAAGACGTCATGGGACTCAATAACAGAAATGAGATGGATAAAGCATCTTGGCAAGGCTAAACGAGGCCAAAAAAAATGAAAAGGGGGTGCAACCCGTGGACTTCCCAAGGGGTCATCCATCCTAGTACTACTCTCACCCAAGCGCGCTTAGCTTCGGAGTTCAGATGGGATCCGGTGCATTAGCGCTGGTATGATCGCACCCGTCATGTTGATGGTGCAAAGCCCTTTTGTGTTTACCATTCACAGTCCCAGCCCAGAGAGACGACCCATTCGAAAGGTCCAATGGCCTTATCTACAACCCATCTGCTTCATCAACTCAGCATCCTCGCAAGACAAGATATCAACATGTATGGCCCTTTAATGTCCCGCGAATTAGGTTGTCGTCCTTTTTGCGGCTCACGATGAACGATCCGGGACGTAAAAACAGTGCAAAATAAAGAAAAATTTCCAAAACTAATGAAAACATTGAATTTGGGGCTCCGAAAATAGGCGCAGCTGAGTAAGCTTGCTGCCCATCGTAGAGCTCCCAGAGAGCTTTCCAACGGTATACTGTGCATCGCATAACTCCTTACGGATCAAAAGTTATGGGCACCAAAGTGACGGACACCAGGTCACACACCCCACGACCTTGGTTTGCGGGCCTAGCCTCTCTGCGAGGCGAAGTTGTCTTGCCTAAGATATCATGGGACTCGATAATAGAAATGTGATGGATAAAGCATCTTGGCAAGGCTAAACAGGGCAAAAAAAAATGAAAAGGGGGGTGCAACACGAGGACTTCCCAGGGGGTCACCCATCCTAGTACTACTCTCGCCTAAGCACACTTAGCTTCAGAGTTCTAGTAGGATCCGCTGCATTAGTGCTGGTATGATAGCACCAGTCATGCTGATGGGGCAAAGCCCTTATGTGTTGACCGGTCACAGTCCCAGCCTAGAGAGATGGCCCATTCGAAAGGCCCAATGGGATTATCGACCATCCATCTACTTCAACAACGTAGCATCCTTGCAAGACGTGATATTGACGCATTGTAGGGCCCTCTAATATTCCGCGAGTTAGGTTGTCATCCTTTTCGCGGCTAACAAGGAACGATCCGGGATGTAAATTCAGCGTAGAAGAAGAAAAATATCTAAAAATTGATAAAAATAATAGATTTTAGGCTTTGAAAATAAGCGTACCCGAGCAACCTTGCCACCACCATCGTAGAGCTCTTGGAGAGCTTTCCAATGGTATACAGTGCAACGCATAACTCCTTACGGATCAAAAGTTATGAGCATCAAAGCGACGAACATTATGTCACACACCCCACGTCCTTGGTTTGTGGGCCCAGTCTCTCCGCGATGTGCAGTTGTCTTGCCTAAGATATTGTGGGACTCGATAATAGAAATGTGATGGATAAAGCATCTTGGCAAGGATAAATGGGGCAAAAAAAAATGAAAAGTGGGGTGCAACATGAGGACTTCGCAGGGGGTCACCTATCCTATTACTATTCTTGCCTAAGCACGCTTAGCTTCAGAATTCTGATGGGATCCGATGCATTAGTGCTGGTATGATCGTACCCGTCATGTTGATGGCGTAAAGCCCTTATGTGTTTACCATTCACAATCCCAGCCTAGAGAGACGGCCCATTCAAAAGGCCCAATAGGCTTATCGACCACCTATCTGGTTCATCATCGCAACATCCTCGCAAGATATGATATCGATGTATTGTAGGGCCCTCTAATATCTTGCGCATTAGGTTGTCGTACTTTTCGTAGCACACGACGAGCTATCCGGGATGGAAAAACAGCGAAAAAAGATGAAAAGTGGTCTGAAACTAACGAAAACATTTTATTTTGGAATCCGAAAATAGGCGTAACTGAGCAGGATTGTTGCCCCCATCGTAGAGGTCCCAGAGAGCTTTCCAATGGTAGGCCGTGCGCTGCATAACTCCTTTCGGATAAAAAGTTATGGGCACCGGAGCGACAGACACCAGCTCACACGCCCTATGACCTAGGTTTGCCGGCCCAGCCTCTCTGTGAGGTGAAGTTGTCTTGCCCAAGATGCCATGGTACTCGATAATAGAAATGTGATGGATAAAGCATCTTGGCAAGGCTAAACGGGGCAAAAAAAATGAAAAGGGGGGGTGCAACACGAGGACATCCCAAGGGGTCACCCATCCTAGTACTACTCTCGCTCAAGCACGCTTTGCTTTATAGTTCTGATGGGATCCGGTGCATTAGTGTTGGTATGATCGCACCCATCATGTTGATAGGGCAAAGCCCTTATGTGTTGACCATTCACTGTCCAAGCCTAGAGAAACGGCCCATTCGAAAGGCCCAATGGGCTTATCAACCACCCATCTTCTTCATCAACGTAGCATTCTCGCAAGACGTGATATCAATGCGTTGTAAGGCCCTCTAATGTCCAGCGAGTTAGGTTGTCATCCTTTTCGCGGCTCACGACGTATGATCCAGGATGGAAAAAAAGCACAAAATGTAGAAAAGTGGCCCGAAACTGATGAAAATTTTCATTTTTGGTCTCCGAAAATAGGTATAGCCAAGCAGGCTTAGTGACCTCATTGTAGAGTTCCCGAAGAGCTTTCCAACGGTATGCTTTGCGCTGCATAACTCCTTACGGATCAATAGTTATGGGCACTAGAGCGACAGAAACCAAGTCATAAGCCCCATGCCATTGGTTTGCGGGCCCAGCCTCTACACGAGGCAAAGTTGTCTTGCCCAAGATGCCATGGGACTCAATAATAGAAATGTTATGGATAAAGTATCTTGGCAAGGCTAAACGGGGCCAAAAAAAAATTGAAAAGTTGGGTGTAATACGAGGACTTCCCATGGGGTCACCCATCCTATTACTACTCTCGCCCAAGCACGCTTAGCTTTGGAGTTCTGATGGAATCTGGTGCATTAGTACTAGTATGATCGTGCCCATCATATTGATGGCGCAAAGCCCTTATGTGTTTACCGTTCACAGTCCCAGCCCAGAGAGATGACCCATTCGAAAGGCCCAATGGGCTTATCGACCACCTATCTGCTTCATCAACGTAGCATCTTCACAAGATGTGATATCGATGTGTTGTAGGATCCCTCTAATATCCCGCGAGTTAGGTTGTCGTACTTTTCGCTGCTCACGACGAACTATTCAGGACGGAAAATTAGCGCAAAAAGATGAAAAGTGGCCCGAAACTAATGAAAACATTTTATTTTGGGCTTCAAAATAGGCGTAACTGAGCAGACTTGCTGCCCCCATTGTAGAGGTCCTGGAGAGCTTTCCAACGATAGGTTGTGCGTCGCATAACTCCTTACGGATCAAAAATTATGGGCACCGAAGCGATGAACACCAGGTCATACGCCCCACGTCCTCGGTTTGTAGGTCCAGCCTTTCCGCGAGGCAAAGTTGTCTTGCCTAAGTTGCTGTAGGACTCAATAATAGAAATGTGATGGATAAAGCATCTTGGCAAAGCTAAACGGGGAAAAAATAAAAAGAGGGTGCAATACGCGGACATCCTAAGGGGTCACCCATCCTAGTACTACTCACGCCCAAGCACGTTTAACTTCGGAGTTTTGATGGGATCCGATGCATTAGTGCTGGTATGGTCGCACCCGTCATGTTGATGGTGCAAAGCCCTTATGTGTTTACCATTCACAGTCCTAGCCTAGAGAGACGATGTCATGCCCCAACCCGACCTATGAAGGTTAGACTAGGGTGTGATCTAAACATTCAAGTCATATCACGTACTTAATCGTTCAAGAGGGTTTAACACTTAACGTTTAGCCTAAACTCCACAAATTCTTTGGAAAACCGACAGCATAACTGCTGTAATTGGGCTCTTTAGTTTGACCTAATTTTTTAAAGACCTCAAAACTTTCAGTCTCAATTTCATTTCCAACTAGGATTACTATTTATCATCAATTGAAACGCCTACTAGTTGTTTCGAAGTCTCGTTTGATTAATAACCTAGCATGATGCTATGTCTGGTTTGTTTGTTAATCCTCGTTACAAAAGTACCTGTTGATCTTAGCTTAACAATGAGTACCTGCTTAAAATTGGATAGATTCATTTTACTTAATCCTTACCTAAAACTTCATAATCCTATGATAGGTACTAGCCAATAACGATAGCAAAACGACCATAGTAATGTCTATCTAGTTATGATCAGTACAAGCCAAAATTAGACCCCAAATTACAACAGGGGTCTTTTATAATACAATAACAAGCATCATAAGAAATAAAATAGTCTTCAAGCAACATATTGTTCACAAAATGGCCATAGTCACGTAAGGCATGTAGGGCAAGCAATCATTCCAAGAAATCATCATTAGGCACGTCGTCCTCGGGTACCTGTTCTTGGTCTTCTTCACTTGAGATGGTAAAAGAGGGTGAGTCCTTATGAACTCAGCGAGGGGGAACGAGAAATAAGTTTTGAAACTCATTTTTCGGTTCAACTTATGAAAATCCTTTTTGCAAGCATGAATATATCACAAGTAAGTACATAACATAATGTAAAAGTAAGGGAACACAATTACACGTCTTTCCTCCCCGAGGTCCTCTACGAACCAAGCGAGAGTACTTATACACATAGCGAAAAGGATACGGTGAGCTTTTGTTCTCAGTTCAATTCCAGTATCAATTGTTGTGGCCGACTTCAATTCATCCCCTTATCACGCCAAATGGGTGTACTCCGGATGTACCCCGAAATCCTATGACTCAACTCTCCGAGGAAGTCTAGTCCCCAAGCGAGAGAGGGAATTAGACAATGATAGTCATGGTTGTACCGACAAGCCCGATGTCACCTGGTGTGCGTGAACGCTACCACGCTAGAATGAAAGGTTGCAACCTTGTATGCAATGCACATTTATGACATTTAATATATCACATTTGGAGGTCAACAAAGTAGGTTGCCTCCGAGCAGTCATAAGATTACACATTGAAAAATAAACAAGCGAGGCACGATATGACAAGCAATTTCACTTGAAAAGCACGTGGACTTATATGAATATTAAATGGGCAGCCATGTAACGCATGTAAATCAAGTCATATAACTAATTTCAAAGCTCACATAAACAAATAACAAGATTATCCAACATGCACCGCCATGTACGTGGGACCGGGTGCAAGAAAGGCCTACTTGTCAACATGTAATCATCGAAATCATGTTTAGGGCTACGAGGGCAACTACGGGCAGCCTACTAATTACATAATTAAACACGATATTCACAGGATCAACACTAAGCGAATTTACCTAGTCACTAGGGTTTCAATTCATGCTTACTCGTGCGATTAAGCCCCAAGTCATTTCGTATTTAAACTCAAGCCATGCATTGATTAATTCAAACACCCTCAAGTATTCAAAACAGTTCACACAACATCCAAATGCCACAATCCCAAGCATTTAGTACAACAAGAGAAGCTACAATAATGTTTCTAAGCATATCAATAGGTGAAACCCCCACTGCAATGGACTGATTTCTCACAATCATTGAGACAAGCAAACAACCTCCAATTCCAGGGAACAAGATGTCAAATTAAAGCCTAAGGAGTGAACTAAATTCAAAAACAAACCTCGCATCATTTGGAGTTCGGGTTCAAGAGTTATAGCCAAAACAGTGAGACTACACAAAACTGTCCAGATTTGCACACATTTCAATACTTGTTGTTTTGGTGGTCCTTAGGTTCATATTTAGCCTTGGTCCATTTCTGACAAAAATGTCCAGAACTGAAAAATCTAGCATCACACCAAATTTCATGCATTGTGGATGTTATTTACTAAGTCAAAACCGGTTTGTTCTACAAGGTCAGTGAATTTGCCAAAACCTGCTTCATTTTTCCAAACTTTCCAGATTTGGACACATTTTTATAATTTGCCATTTTGAGGACCTTAGAGTCAAAATTAGCTTTGGCCTATTTCTGAAAAAACTGCTCAGAACTGGCAAAACTAGTTACCTACCAATTTTAATGCATTTTCAACATCATTTACCTGGTCAAAATCACTTCGCACCAACAAGGCAGAAGGCTGTCACATACCCGATTTCATCTATCATCAAATTCTAGCCAAATATCTTGCCATGCATGTTTACAAAAGCTCATGAACACACATAAATCACAAGTACATAAGTAAAGATATACATTTAAGGGCATTCATGTGGTTTTTGAAAGATTTTCAAGAAGTTTTAGCCCTCACCTTAGCAACACAACAAAGAGATGCACAAACTCTTGAGGATGCACGAGATTGACTCTTCTCCTTGCTTAGCCGAGAGACAACTTGGGATTTCTCTAATTTCCTAGCTAAGTTACTATGTTCCTAGTAGGTGCATGTGGTTAGAACAAGAAGAAAACGAATTGGAAGCTAACAAACTCACCTAAGCCGAAATGGATGTTCAATGAGCTTGCATGTGTCTCTTGCACTCTAGCTTTGCTTGGTCAAGTTCCTTGGTAGCTTGGAAGTCTTGAAGAGCCTTAGGATGAAGAACTTAGCTATGGAGAGTATATTTTTCACCTAGGGCTGAGAGAGAGTGAGAAGAATGAGAGAAGAATGAGAAGAAATGAGAGAAAATGAAAGAAAAATAAAAGCCTTGCAATGTTTGAAGCTTGTGTCGGCCTAGGGCCTTGCAAAAATCTGATTTTGTGTCTTCAAGAAGCATTATTTGAAGTGTCTAGCATGGGCAAGGAGCTTGTGTCGAGATTTGGAGCTTTGGGTAGAGTTTTGAGCCAATTTTTTTATTGCTTTGTGTCATAATATGTCATAGAATGTTTGAGATTAAATTTTTGAAATTGAAAGGCTTGTCTAATATGCAATAGTGGTCGGCCAAGCTTGCGCATAAATCTGAATTTTTTGTCTTGGTTGAGCAATAATTAATTGTGTGTTTGGGATATGCAACGAATAAAGAATGTCTAGCTTTTTGTGAGATTTTGTTTTCTAGTGGGTTGAATTAGCAATTTAATATTAGTTAGCGGGATTTGTAGGATTAATTAATGATTCAGTGCTTCATGTAAGATGCTTTCTTGATTAACGTGTGGGCACGCTTTCCTAAGTTTAGGGCACACACTACAAGACAAGGCACGAACTACGAGACGAATGCATGTTTTCCAAGTAAATGCACGCAACCTTAAATGAATGCACATAATTCAATGCAAGGCACACAAAAGGAAACACAATTCTTAAACCTAGGTCAAAGTACGGAAATCTAGGTTAGGTACACGAGACGAGGTATCACACGTAAATCGAGGTCGGGCCTTACAGATGACCCATTCGAAAGGCCCAATAGGCTTATCAACAACCCATCTGCTTCATCAACGTAGCAACCTCGCAAGACATAATATCGACGTATTATAGGGCCCTTTATTGTCCTGCGAGTTAGGTTATCGTCCTTTTCGTGGCTCACGATGAACGATCCGGGACGTAAAAACAGTGCAAAATAAAGAAAAGTTTTCCAAAACTGATGAAAACGTTGAATTTTGGGCTCCGAAAATAGGCGCAACAAAGCAAGCTTGTTGCCCCTATCGTAGAGCTCCCGAAGAACTTTCCAATGGCATGTTGTGCACCGCATAACTCCTATCAAAAGTTATGGGCACCGAAGCGAGGGACACCAGGTCACATGCCCCACGACCTCGGTTTGCCAGCCTAGCCTCTCTACGAGGCGAAGTTGTCTTGCCTAAGATATCGTGTGACTCGATAATAGAAATATGATGGATAAAGCATCTTGGCTTGGCTAAACGAGGCAAAAAAAAATGAAAATGTGGGTGTAACACGAAGACTTCCCAGGGGGTCACCCATCCTAGTACTACTCTCGCCCAAGCACGCTCTGCTTCAGAGTTCTGATGGGATCCAGTGCATTAGTGCTGGTATGACCACACCCGTCATGTTGATGGGGCAAAGCCCTTATGCGTTGACTGTTCACAGTCCCAGCCCAGAGAGATGGCCCATTCGAAAGGCCCAATAGGCTTATCGACCATTCATCTGCTTCAACAACGTAGCATCCTCGCAAGACATGATATTGACGCATTGTAGGGCCCTCTAATGTCCCGCGATTTAGGTTGTCATCCTTTTCACGGCTAACGATGAATGATCCAAGATGTAAATTCAGCGAAGAAGAAGAAAAATGTCTCAAAACTGATGAAAACATTCAATTTTGGGCTCCGAAAATAGGTGAACCTGAGCAGCCTTGTAGCCACCATCGTAGAGCTCCCGAAGAGCTTTCTTACGGTATACTGTGCAACGCATAACTCCTTACGGATCAAAAGTTATGGGCACTGGAGCGATGAACACCATGTCACATGCCCCACGTCCTCGGTTTACGGGCCCAGCCTCTTCACGATGTGTAGTTGTCTTGCCCAAGATATCGTCGGACTCGATAATAGAAATGTGATGGATAAAGCATCTTGGCAAGGCTAAACGGGGCAAAAAAAAATGAAAAGTGGGGTGCAACACGAGGACTTCGCAGGGGGTCACATATCCTATTAATATTCTCACCCAAGCACGCTTAGCTTCAGAATTCTAATGGGATCCAGTGCATTAGTGCTAGTATGATCGCACCCGTCATGTTGATTGCGCAAAGCTCTTATGTGTTTACCGATCACAGTCCCAGCCCAGAGAGACGGCCCATTCGAAATGACCAATGGGCTTATCGGCCACCTATCTGCTTCATCAATGCAGCAACCTCGCAAGGCATGATATCGACGTGCTGTAGGGTCCTCTAATGTCCCGCGAGTTAGGTTGTCATCTTTTTCGCGGCTGACGACGAAGGATCCGGGATGTAAAAACAGCGCAAAAAGAAGAAAAGTGGCCCGAAACCAACAAAAATATTCAATTTTGGGGTCCAAAAATAGGCGCAGCTGAGTAGGATTTTGGGCCCCACCGTAGAGCACCCAGAGAACTTTCCAACGATATGCTGTGCGCTGCATAACTCTTTACGGATCAAAAGTTATGGGCACCGGAGCGATGGAAAATAGGTCACACACCCTACGACTTCAGTTTATGGGCCCAACTTCTCCGCGAGGTGAAGTTGTCTTGCCCAAGATACCGTGGGACTCGATAATAAAAATGTGATGGGTAAAACATCTTGACAAGGCTAAACAGGGCAAAAAAAAAATGAAAAGCGGGGTGCAACACAAGGACTTCCCAGGGGTCACCCATCCTAGTACTACGCTCGCCCAAGCACGCTTAGCTTCGGAGTTCTGATGGGATCCGGTGCATTAGTACTGGTATGATCACACCAATCATGTTGATGGGGCAAAGCCTTTATGTGTTGACCGTTCACAGTCCCAGCCCAGAGAGATGGCCCATTCGAAAGGCCCAATGGGCTTATCGACTACCCATCTACTTCAACAACGCAGCATCCACGCAAGATGTGATATTGACACATTGTAGGGCCCTCTAATGTCCTACGAGTTAGGTTGTCATCCTTTTCATGGCTCACGACAAAAGATCCAGGACGTAAAAATTGCAGAAAATGAAGAAAAGTGGCCCAAAATTAATGAAAACGTTCAATTTAGGCCACCAAAAATAGGCGCAACTGAGTAGGCTTGCTGCCCCCATCGTAGAGCTCCCGGAGAGCTTTCCAACGGTATTATGTGCGCTGCATAACTCCTTACGAATCAAAAGTTATGGGCATCAGAGCGACGAACCCCATGTCACACGCCCCACGTCCGCGGTTTGCCGGTCCAGCCTCTCCGCGAGGAGAAGTTGTCTTGCCTAAGATGCCGTGGGACTCGATAATAGAAATGTGATGGATAAAGCATCTTGGCAAACCTAACGGGGCCAAAAAAAAAATGAAAAGAAGGGTGCAACACAAGGACTTCCCAAGGGGTTACCCATCCTTGTACTACCTCGCCCAAGCACGCTTAACTTCGGAGTTCTGAAGGGTTCCCATGCATTAGTACTAGTATGATCGCACCCGTCATGTTGATGGTGCAAAGCCCTTATGTGTTTACCGTTCATAGTCCTGGCCTATAGAGATGGCCCATTCTAAAGGCCCAATGGGCTTATCGATAACCTATTTGCTTCATCAATGCATCATCCTCGCAAGACGTGATATCGACACGTTGTAGGGCCCTTTAATGTCCCACGAGTTAGGTTCTTGTCCTTTTCGCGGTTCGCAACGAATGATCCGGGATGTAAAAACAGGGCAAAATGAAGAAAAGGTTCCTGAAACTGATGAAAACATTCAATTTTGGGCTCTGAAATACTACACAATCAACCAAGCTTACTACCCCTATCGTAGAGCTCCCGGATGGCTTTCCAACGGTATGCTGTGCACCGCATAACTCTTTACGGATCAAAAGTTATGGGCACCGAAGCGACGGACACTAGGTCACATGCCCTACGACCTCGGTTTACGAGCCCAGCCTATCCGCGAGGCGAAGTTGTCTTGCCTAAGATGCTGTGGGACTCGATAATAGATATGTGATGGTTAAAGCAACTTGGCAAGGCTAAACGGGGCAAAAAAAAATTTAAAGAGGGGTGCAACACGAGGACTTTCTAGGGGGTCACCCATCCTTGTACTACCTTGCCCAAGCATGCTTAACTTCAGAGTTCTGAAGGGATCCTGTGCATTAGTGCTGGTATGATCTCACATGTCATGTTGATGGCACAAAACCCTTATGTGTTTACCATTCATAGTCTCAGCCCAGAGAGACGGCCCTTTCGAAAGGCTCAATGGGCTTATCAACTACCCATCTGCTTCATCAATCTAGCATCCTCGTAAGACGTGATATTGATGTATTGTAGGGCCCTCTAATATCCCACGAGTTAGGTTGTCGTCCTTTTCGAGGCTCACGACGTACGATATGGGATGAAAAAATAGCACAAAAGTAGAAAAGTGGCCCAAAACTGATGAAAACATTCAATTTTGGGCTCCGAAAATAGGCCTAGCCGAACAAGTTTGCTGCCTCCATTGTAGAGCTCCCGGAGAGCTTTCCAATGGTATACTGTGCAATGCATAACTCCTTACGGATCAAAAGTTATGGGCACCAGAACAACAAACACCATTTTATACGCCCCACGTCCTCGGTTTGCAGGCCCAGCTTCTCCACGATGTGTAGTTGTCTTGCCCAAGATATCGTGGGACTCGATAATAGAAATATGATAGGTAAAGCATCTTGGCAAGGCTAAACGGGGGCAAAAAAAAGAAAAGTGGGGTGCAACATGAGGATTTCGCAGGGGGTCACCTATCCTATTACAATTCTCGCCCAAGCACAGTTAGCTTCGGAATTCTGATGGGATCCGATTCATTAGTGTTGGTATGATCGCACCCGTCATGTTGATAGCGCAAAACCCTTATGTGTTTACCGTTCACAGTTCCAGCCCAAAGAGACGACCCATTCAAAAGTACCAATGGGATTATCGACTACCTATCTGCTTCATCAAAGCAGCAACCTCGCAAGACGTGATATCAATGTGGTTTAGGGCCTTCTAGTGTCCCGCGAGTCAGGTTTTCATCCTTTTTGCGGCTCACGACGAACGATCCGGGATGTAAAAACAGCGCAAGAAGAAGAAAAGTGGCCCAAAATCAATGAAAACATTCAATTTTGGGGTCTGAAAATAGGCGCAGTTGAGCAAGCTTTTTGGCCCTACCGTAGAGCTCCCGGAGAGCTTTCCAACGGTATACTGTGCGCCATCTAACTCCTTACGGATCAAAAGTTATGGGCACCGGAGCGACGGAAACTAGGCCACACGCCCTACGACTTCAGTTTACGGGCCCAACCTCTCTGCGAGGTGAAGTTGTCTTGCCCAAGATGTAGTGGGACATGATAATAGAAATGTGATTTGTGAAACATCTTGACAAGGCTAAACGGGGCAAAAAAAAATGAAAAGGGGGGTACAACACGAGGACTTCCCAGGGGTTCACCCATCCTAGTGCCACTCTCGCCCAAGCACGCTTAGCTTTGGAGTTCTAATGGGATTCGGTGCATTACCGCTAGTATGATAGCACCCATCATGTTGATGGGGCAAAGCCTTTATGTGTTGACCGTTCACAGTCCCAGCCTAGGAAGATGGCCCATTCGAAAGGCCCAATGGGCTTATCGACCACCCATCTACTTCAACAGTGCAGAATCTTCACAAGATATGATATCGACACATTGTAGGGCCCTCTAATGTCCCTCGAGTTAGGTTGTCGTCCTTTTTCTGGCTCACGGTGAATGATCCAGGACGTAAAAACAGTATAAAAAGAAGAAAATTGGCCCGAAATTGATGAAAACGTTTGATTTTGGGCTCCAAAAATAGATGTAACCGAGCAAGCATACTGCCCCCATCGTAGAACTCCTAGAGAGGTTTCTAACGGTATGTTGTGCGCCGCATAACTTCTTACGAATCAAAAGTTATGGGCACTAGAGCGACGAACACCAGGTCATAAGCCCTACGACCTCGGTTTGCGGGTCCAGCCTCTTCGCGAGGAGAAGTTGTCTTGCCAAAGATGCTGTGGGACTCGATAATATAAATGTGATAGATAACGCATCTTGGCAAGGCTAAACGGGGAAAAAATGAAAAAGGGGGATACAACACGAGGACTTCCCAGGGGGTCACCCATCCTAGTACTACTCTTGCCCAAGCACGCTTAGCTTCAAAGTTCTGATGGGATCTGGTGTATTAGTGCTGGGAAGATCGCACTCGTCATGTTGATGGGGCAAAGCCCTTATGTGTTGACCGTTCACAGTCCCAACCAAGAGAGATGGCCCATTCAAAAGGCCCAATGGGCTTATCGACCACCCATCTACTTCAACAACGCAGCATCCTCATAAGACGTGATATCGACACATTGTAAGGCCCTTTATTGTCTCGCGAGTTTGATTATCTTCCTTTTTGCGGCTCATGACGGACGATCCGGGACGTAAAAACATCACAAAAAGAAGAAAAATGGCCCAAAACTGATGAAAATGTTCGATTTTGGTCTCCAAAAATAGGCGCTGCTGATCAGACTTGCTGCCACAATCGTAGAGCTCCCGGAGAGATTTCCAACTGTATGCTGTGCGCCGCATAACTCCTTACGGATCAAAAGTTATGGGTACCTAAGTGACGAACACGAAGTCACACGTCCCACGTACTCGATTTGCGGGTCCAGTCTTTCTGTGAGACAAAATTGTCTTACCTAAGATGCCGTGGGACTTGATAATAGAAATGTGATGGATAAACCATCTTGGCAAGTCTAAACGGGGCCAAAAAAAAATGAAAAATGGGGTGCAACACGAGGACTTTGTAGGGGGTCACCTATCGTATTACTATTCTCACCTAAGCACGCTTAGCTTCAGAATTCTGATGGGATCCAGTGCATTAGTACTGGTATGATCGCACCCGTCATGTTGATGGCACAAAGCCCTTATGTGTTTACCGTTCACAATCCTAGCCCAGAGAGATGACCCATTCGAAAGGCCCAATGGGCTTATCGACTACTTATCTGGTTCATCAACGCAGCATCCTCGCAAGACGTGATATCGATGCATTGTAGGGCCCTCTAATGTCGCGCGAGTTAGGTTGTCGTCCTTTTTCTGGCTCACGATGAACGATCCGAGATGTAAAAACAGCGCAAAAAGTAGAAAAGTGGCCCGAAACTAATGAAAACGTTTGATTTTGGGGTCCGAAAATAGGCGCAGATGGACAAGCTTGCTACCCCCATTGTATAGCTCCCGGAGAGCTTTCCAACGATATGCTGTGTGCCACAAAACCCCTAACGGATCAAAAGTGAAGGGCATCGGAGCAACAGAAACCAGGTCACACGCCCTACGACCTTGGTCTGCGGGCCCAGCCTCACCGCGAGGCGAAGTTGTCTTGCCCAAGATGCCGCGGGACTCGATAATAGAAATGTGATGGATAAAGCATCTTGGCAAGGCTAAACAGGGCAAAAAAAATGAAAAGGGGAGTGCAACACGAGGACTTCCCAAGGGGTCACCCATCCTAGTAGTACTCTCGCCCAAGCACGCTTAGCTTCGGAGTTCTGATGGGATCCGGTGCATTAGTGCTGGTATGATTACACCTGTCATGTTGGTGGGGCAAAACCCTTATGTGTTAACCGTTCACAGTCCCAGCCCAGAGAGATGGCCCATTCAAAAGGCCCAATGTGCATAACGATTTCCTATCTGCTTCAACAACGCAGCATCCTTGCAAGACGTGATATTAACGGATTGTAGGGCCCTCTAATGTCCCGCAAGTTAGGTTGTCATCCTTTTTGTGGCTCACGACGAACGGTCCAGGATGTAAAAACATCGCAAAAATTAGAAAAGTGGCTCGAAATTGATGAAAATATTCAATTTTGGGCTCCAAAACCAGACACAACCGAGCACGCATATTGCCACCATCGTAGAGCTCCTGGAGAGCTTTCCAACACCAGGTCACATGCCCTACGTCCTCAGTTTGCGGGTCCAGCCTTTCCACGAGGTGAAGTTGTCTTGCCTAAGATGTCGTGGTACTCGATAATAGAAATGTGATGGATAAAGCATCTTGGCAAGTCTAAACGGGGACAAAAAAAAAAAAAAGTATGGTGCAACACGAGGACTTTGCAGGGGGTCACCCTCATATTACTACTCTTGCCCAAGCACGCTTAGCTTCAAAATTCTTATAGGATCCAGTTCATTAGTGTTGGTATGATCGCACCCGTCAGGTTGATGGGGGCAAAGCCCTTATATGTTTACCGTTCATAGTCCCAGGCCAAAGAGACGGCCCATTCAAAAGGCCGAATGGGCCTATCGACTACCTATCTACTTCATCAACGCAGCATCCTCGCAAGACGTGATATCGATGTGTTGTAGGGCCCTCTTTTGTCCCGTGAGTTAGGTTGTCGTCCTTTTTGCGGCTCACAACGAACGATCCAGGATGTAAAAATAGAGCAAAAAGAAGAAAAGAGGCCCGAAACAAATGAAAATATTTGATTTTGGGGTCCAAAAATAGGCGCAGCCTAGCAAGCTGGCTATCCCCATCATAGAGCTCCGGAGAGCTTTCCAACGGTATGTTGTGTGCCGCATAACTCCTTACGGATCAAAAGTTAAAGGCACCAGTGCGACGAAAACCAGGTCACAAGCCCTATGACCTCGATTTACGGGCCCAGCGTCTCCGCGAGGCAAAGTTGTCTTGCCCAAGATGCCGTGGGACTCAATAATAGAAATGTGATGGATAAATCATCTTGACAAGGGTAAACGGGGCAAAAAAAAATTGAAAAGTGGGGTGCAACACGAGGACTTCACAGGGGTTCACCCATCCTAGTACTACTTTCGCCCCAGCATGCTTAGCATCGGAGTTCTGATGGGATCCGGTGTATTAGTGCTGGTATGATCGCACCCATCATGTTGATGACGCAAAGCCCTTATATGTTGACCGTTCACAGTCCCAGCCCAGAGAGATGGCCCATTCAAAAGGTCCAATGGGCTTATCGACTACCTATCTGCTTCATCGACGTAGCATCCTCACTAGACGTGCTATCGATGTGTTGTAGGGCCCTTTAATGTCCCATGAGTTAGGCTGTCGTGCTTTTCGCGGCTCATGATGAACTATCCGGGATATAAAAAAAGTGCAAAGAGAAGAAAAATGGCCTGAAACTAATTAAAATGTTCAAATTTGGGGTCCAAAAATAGGCGTAGCCGAGCAGATTTGCTGCCCCCATTGTAGAGCTCCCGGAGAGCTTTCTAACGGTATGTTGTGCACCGTATAACTCCTTACGGATCAAAAGTTAAGGGCACCGGAGCGATGAAAACCAGGTCACACGCCCTACGACCTCGGTTTGCGGGCCCAACCTCTCCGCGAGGCGAAGTTGTCATGCCCAAGAAGTCATAGGACTCGATAATAGAAATATGATAGATAAAGCATCTTGAGAAGGCTAAACAGGGCAAAAAAAAAATGAAAAGGGGTGCAACACGAGGACTTCCCAAGGGTTCACCCATCCTAGTACTACTCTCGCCCAAACACGCTTAGCTTCAGAGTTCTAATGGGATCCGGTGCATTAGTACTGGTATAATAGCACCCGTCACGTTGATGGGGCAAAGCCTTTATGTGTTGATCGTTCATAATCCCAGCCCAGAGAGATGGCTTATTCGAAAGGCCTAATGGGCTTATCTACTACCCATCTGCTTCAACAATGCAGCATCCTCACAAGATGTGATATCGATGCATTGTAGGGCCCTCTAATGTCCCTCGAGTTAGGTTGTCGTCCTTTACACGGCTCACGACGAATGATCTGGGACGTAAAAACAGCACAAAAAGAAGAAAAATGGCCTGAAACTGTTGAAAACGTTTTGATTTTGTGCTCAAAAAATAGATACAGCTGAGCAAGCATACTGCCCAAATCGTAGAACTCCCGGAGAGCTTTCCAACGGCATGTTGTGCGCTGCATAACTCCTGATGGATCAAAAGTTATAGGCACCAGAGTGACGGACACTAGGTCACACGTCCCACGACCTCGATTTTCAGGCCCAGCCTCTCCGCAGGGCAAAGTTGTCTTGCCCAAGATGCCGTGGGACTCGATAATAGAAATGTGATGGATAAAGCATCTTAGTAAGGCTAAACGGGGCGAAAAAAATAAAAAGGGGTGTGCAACACGAGGACTTCCCAGCGGGTCATCTATCCTAGTACTACTCTCGCCCAAGCACGCTTAGATTTGGAGTTCTGATGGGATCCGGTGCATTAGTGCTGGTATGATAGCACCTGTCTTGTTGATGGGGAAAAGTCCTTATGTGTTGACCGTTCACAGTCCCAGCCTAGAGAGATGGCCCATTCGAATGGCCTAATGGGCTTATCGACCACTCATCTGCTTCAACAATGCAGCATCCTCACGAGACATGATATTGACATATTGTAAGGCACTCTAATGTCCCACGAGTTAGGTTGTCGTCCTTTTGCGACTCACGATGAACGATTCGGGACGTAAAAACAGCACAAATAATAGAAAAAATGACCAAAAACTGATGAAAACGTTCAATTTTGGGCTCCAAAAATAGGCCCAGCTGAGAAGGTTTGTTTCCTTTATCCTAGACCTCTCGGAGAGCTTTCCAACAGTATGCTATGCGCTGCATAACTCCTTACGGATCAAAAGTTATGGGCACCGGAGCGACGGACACCATGTCAAAAGCCCCACGCCCTTAGTTTTCGGGCCCAGCCTATACGCGATGCGCAGTTTTCTTGCCCAAGATGTTGTGGGACTCGAGAATAGAAATGTGATGGATAAAGCATCTTGGCAAGTCTAAACAGGGAAAAAAATAAAAAAGGGAGTGCAACACGAGGACTTCTGAGGAGGTCACCCATCCTATTACTACTTTCGCCCAAGCATGCTTAACTTCGGAGTTCTGATGGGATCCGGTACATTAGTGCTAGTATCATTGCACCGGTTATGTTGATGGTGCAAACCCCTTATGAGTTGACGGTTCACAGTCCCAGCCAAGAGAGACGGCCCATTCAAAAGGCCCAATGGGCTTATGGATAGCCCATCTGCTTCAACAACGTAGCATCCTCGTAATACGTGATATTGACGCATTATAGGACCCTCTAATATCCCACGAGTTAGGTTGTAGTCTTTTTCGTGGCTCACGACGAATGATCTGGGACGTAAAAACAAAACAAAACGAAGAAAAGTGGTCCAAAACTGATGAAAACATTAGATTTTGGACTCTGAAAACTTTCTCAGCCGAGCAAGCTTGCTACCACCATCGTAGAGCTCCCGGAGAGCTTTCCAACGGTATACTGTGCACCACATAACTCCTTACGGATCAAAAGTTATGGGCACCGGAGTGACGAACACTAGGTCACTTGCCCCACGTCCTCGGTTTGCAGATCTAGCCTCTCCGCGAGGTGAAGTTGTGTTGCCTAAGATGCGAAGGGACTCGAGAATAGAAATGTGATTGATAAAACACATTGGCAATGCTAAACGGGGCCAAAAAAAAAAGGAAGGCGGGGTATAACACGAGGACTTCCCAGGGGTTCACCTATCGTAGTACTACTCTCGCCCAAGCATGCTTAGCTTCAGAGTTCTGATGGGATTCAGTGCATTAGTGCTAGTATGATCGCACCCGTCATGTTGTTGGTGCAAAGCGCTTATGTGTTTACAGTTCGCAGTCCTAGCCTAGAGAGACTGTCACACCCCAACCCGACCTAAGGAGGCTACACTAGGGTATGACCGAATTCATTTATAGTCACAATCTTAGCCTTTTGTTATGATTTAATGCTTAACGTTGGCCTAGAACTCCAAAAGTTTTTCTGGAAAACCGATAGTATGACGACTGTATTTAAGACCTTTGGTTTGACCTATTTTCTAACACGCCTCAAAACCTTTAATCATTGATTCAATTCCAACTAAAGTTTTCTATTTTGTTATCAATAGATATGCCTACTAGTTTATCTCGATAGTCTCATTTGACTGACAAGCCTAGCATGATAATTATGTCCAGTTTATTTGCCAGTTCCTATCTTACAAGTACTTATTATCCCTTAGCTTATACATAAGCACCTAAGTGAGATTAGATAGAGTTTCATTACATGCTTCTTCATCTAGTGATTTAAACTCCTATGATAACTACTAATCAAGTTAATGAAAGCAAACCACCAATAAAGAGTTCGTCCCATTATAATCAGTACAAGCCAAAATTAGACCCAAATTACAACGGGGTAATTTACATCAATAAAATGAACAGTTTGCAATCAAACACAACATCCATATAGCAACCACTTTCAGGCAAAGCACAAAAGCACGTAGTTACTCCAAGGAATCATCAACAAGCACATTTACTTCAGGTACCTGTTCCAAATATACTACACCTGTGACAAAAAAGAGGGTGAGTCCTTATGAACTCAGCGAGGAGGAACGAGAGATAACGTTTTGAAATCCTTTTCCGATTAAACTTATGAAAACTCATTTGGAAACATGTCATATAGAGTGACTAAATACATAACATAACATAAATATAAATGAACACATTTACCCGTCTTTCCTCCCCGAGGCCCTCTAGGAACCAAGCGAGAATACTTAAACACATAGTGAAAAGGATACGGTGAGCTTTCGCTCTCAAGATCGATCGGTGAGCATTTGCTCTCAAGATCATTTCTAATAACAGTTGTTGCAGCCAACTTCAATCATCCACTTATCACTTTGAATGGGTGTACTTTGGATGTACCCCGAAATTCTACGACCCAACTCTCCGAGGAAGTCTAGCCCCCAAGCGAGAGAGGGAATTGGACCATGGTAGTCACGATAGCACCGGCAAGCCCGATGCCGCCCGGTGTGTATGAAACACTACCATGCCAAAATGAAAGGTTGTAACCTTGTATACAATGCACATGTATGCCATTTAACATTTCATATTGGGAGGTCAACAAAGTAGGTTGCCAAATAATCATGGTCACATTTTGACATATTGGCATATAAGGCATTGTAAGAACATGTAATCATTTCATATACAAATTGAAAGCAATTAAACTTCCACGGGCTGCCAAATAATCATGGTCAAATAAGCCATAGAATGTCTTTTAACAATTCACATTAGGAGGACAACAAAGTAGGTTACCTCCGAGCAAGTATAAGATCACATACTGACAAGTAAACGAACGAGACACGCTTAACACAAATTTTCACTTAGTAAAACACATAGAGTTATATGAACATTAAACGGGCAGCCATGTAACACATGTAAATCAAGTCATATAACTTATTTCAGGGTTCACGTATCAAGTATTAAGATTATACAAGCATGCAACGACGTTTACATGAGACCGGGTACAAGAAGAGTTTACTTATCAACATGTAATCATTGGGAATCATATTTAGAGTTATAAAAACAATTCCGGGCAGCCCATTAACATTCCTCAACATCAATTTATAATTCACACAAGAGTGGTCTATGATTTAGGAGTCTACGGGGCCATTAGGGTTTACAAGGCCGTGCTCAGGGTTGGTTTTGTTTACTAAGCACCACAAGTAACACTTAAACCGTTTCAAGCATACTTAACATTTATTAGGCAGCCTACTAACCACACAATTGAACGCATTTAGCGATAGGATCATCACTTAACAAGTTTTCATAAGCAATAGGGCCTTAATTCCGTGCTTACACATGCGGTTAAACAAACCATTCATCAATTAGTGATCCCAAGTCATACATAAATCAAATTAAGCAACCTCAATCAGCCACAACAGTCCACACAACATCTAAGTGCCACAATTCCAAGCATTCAATACCACAAGAGAAGTTACAACATGTTTCAATGCATATCAGTAAACAAAACCTCACTGCAATGGTCTGTTTTCCCACAATCGATTAGACAAGCAAATGATCTCCAATTTCAGTGAACAAAATGTCAAATTAAAGCTTAATGAGTGATTTAAGTCTAGGAACAAACCTCGCATCATTTGGAGTTCGGATTTAGGAGTGATGGCCAAAACCGTGAGACTACTCAAAACTTTCCAGTTTTAGACACATTACAATTGTTGCTATTTTTGAGGGTCTTAGAGTCAGAATTGGCTTTGGTCTATTTCTAACATAAATGTCCAGAACTGCAAAATATAGAAAACTACCAATTTTCATGCATTTTAACCAACATATACTAGGTCAAAAATGCTTCGTTCTACAATGTTAGTAATCTGCCAAAAACCTATTTCATTTTTCCAATTTTTCCAGATTTAGACACCTCACGATGTTTGACCATTTTGGAGGCCTTAGAGTCAAAATTTGCCTTGGCCCAATATTCATGCATTTTTATCAAGGTTTACTAAGCCAAATGCACCTCGTACTACAAGATCAGAAAACTGCCAACAACACGTTTTTACCTATCTTCAAGTTCTAGCCAAAAATTTAGCCATGCATGGTCATATAAGCTCATGTACACACGTATACAACAACTACAGAGGTAAATATAGTCATATGAAGTCATGCATGTGATTTTTGAAAGCTTTTAAAAGAGTTTAACCATCACCTCTTTGAAGACTTAGCAAATGTGCACAAAATCCTTGTTTTGAGCTTTGTGTGTGACTTTGAGCTATCCTTGCTTGATTACCTTGCTATGGTCGATGCTTGGAGTGTCTTAGAGGGTAAGCTTGAGGTCTTGGAAGCTCAAGAGAAGCCATGCTCGAAAATGAGAGAGAAGGAGAGAGAATGAGAGCTTGAGATGAAAAAATGTAGTTGAAGATGCTCTTTGAATGTTTGTGGGTGTGTGTATTGGCCCTTGCTGAATTTTTGTGTGTCACATGCCTTCTAAAGTTGCTGAATATTGTGTCTAGGAAATGTAGTGTGTAAGGAATAAGTGCATGAGCATGTTGGAGGCTTTGGAGTTAACAAAAAGGGCATAGGACTTAGGAAAAGTTATGACAACTTGGAAGACTTTGTCTAGCATGTGTGAAGCATAAAATTTGAATTAAAATCTGATTATTTGGCCTTGTATGGTCAGCCAAGGCTAGCTTAGGTGGCTTAGGCTTTGTATTTTATGTGCATTATGTTTGGGAAAGGGAATAAAGAATGATCTAGATGTTTGTGTAGATAGAATTGTTTATTGTTAGTGGATTTTGTGTTGAATTTGAATTAGGAATTTAATAATGGTTAGTGGATTGTGTATGATTATTTAATAGTCTAGTGCTTTGTGTAGGATTCTTTATTGATTAGCGTGCGTATATGCTTTCTTAGGTCTAGGACATGCACTACGAGGTAAGGCAGGCACTACGAGATACGCACAAAAATCAATACGAGACACGAATACCGAGGTAGACACGAACTACGAAGTAAGGCACGTACTTCAAGATAAATGCACATATTCCAATTGTGACGCCCGAGATTTAGCCATGCATTCAATTACTGTTGCATCGTTTATTTGCGCACCTCTTTCGATGCCTTATTAATTGTCTTCTTAAGTTACTATTCACTCCGTTTTTAAACTGCATTCTATTAGTTAATTAGTATTTTTATTAAATCATATTAATTGTTAAAGTAGTGGGAAAAATGTGCAATTGAGCTAGAGGCGATAGGAGAGCTCGTTTAGAAAATAATTTTTGTAGTTGAATGAATAGTGTTACGTAACTAACTTAGAGATTTAATTAGCTAGCTCACATGTTTCACTTTAGGCTCGTTTTAAGCTTACTACGCGCATTATAAGTGACCTTTTAAATACCCAAACTTGACCCCACCCAACTATGCACCCTATATTACCCACCTTAGCTCATAACTAGCAAAGAACAAAACAAAAAAAATGCTGAAAAATCACTGTAGCAAATTCGAGAATAGTGTAGGAGGAGAATGAGAGAATTTTGCTCATCAAATCTTCAAGCCAAGCCAAGCCAAGCTAGGAGCAAGTAGTTTAGGGTGTTTGCTAGCCTCCCGAGAGTTCCTACGCGCAATTGGTGAGGGTTTTCATGACTTTTTATGCATATCTAAAATGTTACATTTTTCTTGATTTGTTGAAAATGTTATCAAATGCTATTGCAAAGCTTATCTATGCTATTATACCTTGTATATAAGTGCTAGAGAACACATTTGAGCTATTAGTTCGCATTTTAAACGGTTGGAATCGTCATTTGAATTTATGAGATGAATAGTGACGTTTTTCTAGGGTTTTATGTAATTGCACGTATTAGCTTGATTCAACACTCCTAATAGATGCCTTAGGTGCTAATGAAGGTAGTCTAATAGCCCCGTGCACTTGAATTGCTCTAGAATCGCATAAAACGTGAAATAGCCGACTTTAACAAAGGAGTTTCGGGGTTCATGCGAATCCGGGTGGATTCGGGCTTCACTTCTAGTATTCTTAGGCTACCTAGGTGCTATAGAAGCTTTGATAACCCTTTTTTGAAGCCCGAATAAGGTATGTGTAGTTTAAAGCCATAAGAGGGAATTTGGGGCTTTCGGGGTAATCGCGAGCGTTTGAATGAGTTAGAGGGTTGAGAGGGTACCTTGAGGGTTAGTTAGAAGGTTGGGAGAGTTTCCCTTGAAAATGGAATCATTAACCTTGGTTTGGAAGAGAAATAGTTTGAAAAATAAAGGGGTTTAGGTGCAATTTCGGTTGACTCACACTTCTAAACCCATGGCATGACTTCTTGAGTGTTTATATGTGGTTTCAAGTTGATTTGGAGCTTTTGGTATGATTCTATGCTTATTTTGTAAATGTCCCTTTGTAAAACTGCTTATTAGCTTATATAATTGCTTCTATTCTAACTGCCTCGAGGTCAACCTACTTTGTTGATCCTCCTATGTGTTAATGCTTATATTATTGCTATTAACTTGCCATTGTTAAGTGCATTGCATAGTGGTTGCGCAACCATAGTGTCAGGGGCGGATGTGTTGAATATCGGCTGGGCGGCAGAGGGCTTGCCGGTGGATATTCAAACTTCGTGCCCTAGTCCCTCATTCGCCTGGTCTGGAGATTGCCAGGGAATGTTGGGTCGTAGGATTATCGGGGTACATCCGGAGTACACCCACTGGAGTGTTTGGGGTTATGCCGGCTTATCGTGATCGTGCTCGTGGTTCGTGGATCGTGAATGAAGACCAGTGAAGATTGGTGTATAGGGGATTGTGTGAAATGTATCCTTTTAAATGTGTGGTTACTTATGTTGTCATTGCTTCTTAAATTGTCTAAGTGATATTGTTGTATAACTGTATTATCTGTTGCATTGCACGCCCCGGGACTATATCCCTCACTGGGCAACAGTGGTTGCTCATACCTCGCTAACATGTTTCAGGTGGCACAGTTGGTGGAGTTGCCTTAGCTGCTGTGTGATATTTGTCTGAGGTGGATGTGCTTTTGGTTGCTATGTGAAGAATTTGTTGTTCTATGTATAATCTATTTTGGGGCCTTAAAGCTCATGTATGTATTTGAGTAATATGTAAGCTGGAAGTCTGATAATGTAGTAGCAGTGGTAATTCTATGGCTTGTAATAACTTATATTTCTATTTCTAGTTGCTTTGCATGCTTGGGAGTGAATGGCTTAGTGTAGAATGTTTTATCTCTAAGTATGTTTTAATGTTATCCTAGAATGACATGGTTATTAGACTATATTATAAACAAGTTACTTGCATGCTTGTGTGGTTTTGGAACTATTGTGTACTATAAGGCTCGGATGGCCTTAGAACTTTGATGTTTAATTAAGAAAAGCTTGTATTGTATTGTTGGGACTTTGTTTGAGTGTTTACAGGTTTTTAGAATGTCCACGGTACAGGGGAGACTCTGTCCGTGTGTCGAGTCCGGACTTAACCATTCGGAAAAAAAATTTGTGACCGGGCTTGGTATTGGGTTGAGAATAGCATGGTCATTAGAGCCTCCGGTCTCGTGAGGGATCGGGGTGTTACACCAATGCAAATGCACGCAACCCTAGGTGAATGCACGTAAACCAATGTAAGGCACGTAATTCAATGCAATGCATGTAAATCGAGGTATGAGTCTTAGACCTAGATTGGGGCAGTCAATTCAAGGTCAGTGCGCACAAATTGAGGTATCGCACGTAAATCGAAGTCAGGGCACATAAGTCCAAGATTAGGACACACAATTCTAGGTTAAGGCACGTATGACGAGGCATGCACGAAAACCAAGATAGGGCACGTAATCCAAGGTCAATCATATAATTTTGAGTCTAAAGCACGCAAATTGAGATAAGACATGTTATTCGAGGTCAGACCTCATAGAGACGACCTATTTGAAAGGCCCAATGGGCTTATCGACCACCCATCTTCTTCATCAATGCAGCATCCTCACAAGATGTGATATCGATGCATTGTAGGGCCCTCTAATGTATAGCGAATTAGGTTGTCGTCCTTTTCGGGGCTCCCGTCAAACGAGCAGGGACGTAAAAACAGTGCAAAAAGAAGAAAAGTGGCCCGAAACTGAGTAGGCTTGCTACCCCCTTCGTAGATCTCCCAGGGAGCTTTCTAACGGTCGGCTGTGCGCCACATAACTTGTGAGGCTCGACCCCAAATAACGTGTCCTACCTCGATTTGCGCGCCTTAGACCTAAAATTAAATGACCAACCTTGGATTACGTGTCTTGTCTTGGTTTTCGTACATTCATCGTCATACGTGCCTTGACCTAGAATAGTGTGCCCTAATCCCTGACTCACGTGCGGTACCTAGAAATACGTGCCCTGACCTCGATGTACGTGCATTACCTCGTTTCGTGTGCCCTAACCTTGAACTGCGTACCTTAACCTAGATATAGAGTCATGCCTTGATTTACGTGCATTTGCATTAGAATTCGTACATTTATCTTGAAGTACATGCATTAGTCTTGAAGTCCGTGTCTTACCTCGTAGTTCGTGTCTACCTCGTAATTCGTGCCCTAGACCTAAGAATCTGTGCCACCACATTGATCAAGAAAGAATCCTACACAAAGCACTAGATACTAAAATAATCCTACACAATCCAGTAACCATTATTATATTCCTAATTCAAATTCTCTCCAAACTCCACTAACAATAAAATAATACTAAATTATTCTTACATTTCCCACTAACTATTATTCTATTCATAATTCAACTCATCAACAAACATTCCTATATTTTATTCTACCTAGATTCCCAAATTTCCCAACATTCCTATGACAATTCTAATGACACAAATGCATAAAGAATTATTCCTAGACAAACTATGACAAACACTTAGCACAATGCATAAAAAAAATGCTCAAAAGCACCTAAATCCTCTACCTTGCTCAACCAAACCACCTTTGCCCATGCTAAACATTTAAATCACACATTGAAGACACAAAAATCAGAATTTAATGGCCCAAGGCCGACCAAGTGCTTGAATAATGCAAAAGCCTTCATTTTTTTTGTCACTTCTTCTTTCCTCTCACATTTTCTATCTCTCCCTCTCATTCTCTCTCTCCATTTCGGTTTTGGCTGAGTTCTCTCCACCTCTTAGCTCATCTTCATCATCCTAAGGTGCATCAAGACAAACCACAAGCAAAGAAACTCACCCAAGCAAGCTAGGATGCAAGAAACACACATGCAAGCATTTTGAGTCACCATTTTCGGCCTAGGTAAGTTTTCTTGGCTTCCATTTCTTTTTTTCTTGTTCTAACCTCATGCATGTGCTAAGAGATTGATCACTAGGCTAGGAAAAATAGAGAAACCAAGTTGGAATCTCGGCTAAGCATGAAGAAGAAGAGATTTGAAGCTTCAACAAGTTTTTGAGCATCTTTTGGTTGATTGCTAAGGTGAGGGTTAAAACCTTTTGAAAACTCTTCAAAAAATTCACATGCATGCTCATAAATGTGTGTATTTTCTTCTGTACTTGAGCTATATGGTCGTTCATAAGCTTCAACAACCATGCATGGCAAGATCTTGGCTTGAAAATGATGCTAGGTGAAGTCGAAATTGTTGACAGCTCTCTGACCAGTCTGTTCGAGGTAAGTTTAGCTAGGAAAATGTCGTTTAAAGTGCTTGAAAATTGGTAGGTGAATAGTTTGGACAGTTTTGAACATTTTTCCCAGAAATAGGCCGAAGCTAATTTTGACTCTAAGGTCCTCAAAATAGCAAATCTTTAAAATGTGACCAAATCTGGAAATCTGGAAAAATGAAGCAGGTTTTGGCAGATGCACTGACCTTGTGGAACGAACCATATTTGACTTAGTAAATGTTGTAAGAAATGCATGAAATTTGGTGTGCTGCTAGATTTTTCAGTTCTGGACAATTTTGTCAGAAATGGACCAAGGCTAAAACTGACCCTAAGGACCTCAAAAACGTCAATTTCTGAAAAGTGTGCAAATGTGGAAAGTTTTGTGCTATTCCACTGTTTCGGCTATATCTAATGATCCCGAACTCCAATTGATGCAAGGTTTGTTCCTGATTTTATTTAACTTCTCAAGATTTAATTTGACATCTTATTCACTGAATTTGGAGATTTTTTTCTTATCCGATTGATTGTGAGAAGACAGCCTATTGCAGTAAGGGTTTCACTTAATGTTGTGCTTAGAAAAATTGTTGTGACTCCTCTTGTTGAATTAAATGCTTGGGATTATAGCTACGGGATGTTGTGTGGACTGTTTTGAATGTTTGAGGATGTTGAATTAAATGATGCATGGTTTGAGATTGACTTTGAGTTGGGTTGAGGCTCAAATTGCACGAATATACTTGAAATGGAAACCCTAATGACTAGGTAGCTTTGCTAAGTATTGATCGTTTGGATATTGTGTGGGAATTATATGCTTAGTGGGCTGCCCATAAATGTTTTATAACTTCAAAAGTGATCTTGACCACTGCATGTTGACAAATAAGTTTTTCTTGCACCCGAACCCATGATTGATGTCATTGCATGTTGAATAATCTTGTCACTTGATCATGTGGGCTTCTTAATGAGTTATATGGCCTGTTTTACATGTGTTACATGGCTGCCCGTTTAATTTTCATATAACTCTATATGCCTTTCAAGTGAAATTTCCTGTCTTATCGTGCCCTGCTTGTTTACCTGTCAATGTGCAATCTTATGACTATCCGGAGGTAACCTACTTTGTTGTCCTCCTACTATGATATATTACCTGTCATGAATGTCCATTGCATACAAGGTTGTAACCTTTCCTGTTGGCATGGTAGCGATCACGCACACCGGGCGGCATCAGGCTTGCCGGTGCACCCGTGACTACCATGGTCCCATTCCCTCTCTCGCTTAGGGGCTAGACTTCCTCGGAGAGTTAGGTCAGAGATTTTGGGGTACATCCGGAGTACACCCACCTGGCGTGTTTGGAGAATAATTAAAGTCGGCCGCAACAACTGATTCTGGAACTGATCTGAGAGCTAAAGCTTATCGTATCCTTTTACTGTGTGTATAAGTACTCTCGCTTGGTTCCTAGAGAACCTTGGGGAGGAAAGACTGGTATTTTTGTTCCTTTACTTGATTTTACTATTATATCCATGTTTGAAAAAGGGATTTTCATAAATTGAATCGGAAAATGAGTTTCAAAACGTATTTCTCATTCCCCTTCGCTGAGTTCATAAGGACTCATCCTCTTTTTTATCACAGGTGAAGAAGAACAGGTACAGGTACCCGAGGACAACGTGCCTATCGATGATTCCTTGGAGTGATTGTTTGTCCCTACGTGCTTTTGTGCTTTGCTTGAAAGTGGTTGCTATATGGATGTTGTGTTTGATTGCAAACTATTCATTTTATTGATGTAAATGACCCCGTTGTAATTTGGGTCTAATTCTGGGATTGTACTACCTATAGCCGGACGAACTTTTATTTGGTGGTTTGCTTTCGTTTTCTTAATTGGTAGTTATCGTAGGCCTTCAAACCACTAGATAAACAATCAACTAAGTTAATTCTATCTAATTTCACTTAGGTGCTCACTTGTAAACTAAAGGATAATAGGTAATTGCATGATAGGAAATTGACAAATAAACGGGACATAGTAATCATGTTAGGCTCATTAACCAAACAATACCTTCAAAATAAACTAGTAGGCAAATCGGTTGGTGACAAATAGGAGTCCTTAATGGAATTGGGTTAATGATTGGAATAATTGAGGCGTTTAAAGAATTAGGTCAAACCAAAGAGCCCAATTACAGCTATTATGCTGCCGGTTTTCCTGAAAATTTTGGAGTTTAGGCCAAAACGTTAAGTGTTAAATCTTTATAAACAGTTAAGTGTGATATTACCTGAATGTTTAGTTCACACCCTAGTCTAACCTTATAGGCCGGGATGGGGCGTGACACCTTATATTAGAATGTTATCAGAGCTTAGTTTAGTAACTAGGCGTTAGTCATGTTCAACTCTCGGACCATGGGTAGAAGCCCTAAGGTAATTATGATGTCTTGTTTATATGTGTTAATGTGTGTTAATGTGCTTTAATTGCTTTGAGAATTGAATACTATGTGCCTTTGTGGACTATATGTATTATGTGTCATGTACACCGACACGTTAGTGCCCTCAATAATGCATGCATGCTTTTATACTCCTTCCTTGATACATATGCATGTTTTATAACCATAAATGACTGTTTATACACATAGATAGTTAGAATTAGGACTTTCAGGGAAGTGAATTTGTGCAGGATGAACGAAAGCCTCGGTTAGAGATTTCTCGCATCTTCACAGGTACTCAATGGATCATATATCTTATTGGATATGCATATATATGCGTAGCACAGGTTTAATTGTTGAGGTAAAATTATCTCTTTATCTTTGGAATACATATGCCTGTGATTAAGTTATCAATTTTATAGCTATAAAGTTCTTCATTCCGTCAAACTGTTCTTCTAATTGTGGTTCAAGAATAAATGTTAAGGACATACAACTTTACTTAGATATAAGAATATACTATTGGAGATGTGGAGTAGTATATATATATGTTCATATGCTTATAATGGAAGTTTGACTTATGAGTTGTTTTTGAGTCAAATTCTTATATCTTAAAATGGTGTAATAGACTAATTATATGATTGAATCCTTACTTGATTGGAATTAAGCATCGTTGAATCTAATAAGGTGTATATTAACGAGTTTCAAGTTCACTCAATGGTAAGATTGTGACCTAGAAATTAAGAGATGAACTCGTGGAAATGGACGATAGGGGTTAGATTATTAAGGCGTGAATAATGTGTTTAAGTAACTTAACAATGGATAACCTCAAGACATGTAGGTAAGTCTGGAGACTGAGTTTAACAAGGTTGATGATTCTTTAGTATAACAAGGTATAGGAATGTTGGAATCAAGGAATTCACGTAGCTAGAACCCGTGTTTGGAAAACTACCCGTAAAATGTTAGGTCAGATAGAAGTGTAAGGAATTGAATTGTGCATGAGATGACTAACGTTGCTAAAGGTCCTAAGTTGGATATCGGTGATATTTAGAATCATGGTATTAATTTGGTGCCTCTTGGGTTTAGTTGTGATTATACAAGTAAGTCATTCTATGCACTCATTGTTTAGATACCCTAGAGGATGTTGGAAAGCATATATCCTTAAGTAAGACCGATGAACCTATTATATAAACCATCGAAATGATATTAAACATCTGGTTGCAAAGTGGAGTTGTTGGGGTATGGTTTGAAATCCTAAATAGCTAATAGTGAGTATGCATGATGATTCATGGTAAACCCTAGGACCTAAGGTCGACGAGTCTTGACGCTCTTAGCCTAGCTGAACATGTATATGGGAAGAGTAAGATTTCATAAAGTTAAGATAGATGTGAATTAGAGTCATAATGACCTAAGAGACCATTGTTAGACAACTGTATTATGTGCACCATTTCATATCTAGAAACTAGCTGTTGGTAGACTTCGAATCGTGGTCGTTAAATGGAGGGCGGATCTTGTAGTGATAGTTATATGAGTCGTTGACTACTTTTGAAGTTCTATTAGATTATATTGAAGGATGCCTTGTGGTTATAATTCTTATGATTGACATAGCCTTGAAGTTATTTTGTGTAATAAGCTACTTGGATTAGTATGGCAAGTATCTTATGAGCTAGATCATTTCGGTACCCATTTATAGTCCTAGGATTGTTGTTGTACGACCGGTAACCTAGTAGAGTATTAATATCACCTACACGGCGATGAACCCAGCTTAGTAACATTAATGTCGAAGATATATTGGTGGGCATTAAGTATTCGAAGGAATGACTAGGTCACTAAATGAGTAGGACCATTGTCTTCTTAAGTATGACGTAACCTTGGATTCAGGTAAGTAGAATTTATTTGAGGTTGAAACTATTCGCCTTAGGAGTTTTGGATAAGATTAAAAGAAAATTCTGAAGTCTCGTGACTTGAAGATAGAGATTCGAATAAGGAAATAAATTGTGGATCACAAGCTGATGAATTTTACTTGTAAGAGTTGAACTAGTGTAACATGATTAGTTTACCCTTGCAATTTCGATGGCAATTTGTTGGTGATAGTTAATAAACCTTAGAATTCGAGTTTAATGAATCTCAACGGTCTTTCTCCTTGATTACGAGCGTGAAGGTTAACGAAACTAGGAAAGGATGTTAGTGAATAGGAGCTTATAACCAGAAGACTAGTCATTAGAAGATTTACTAATCTAATGTACCTTCAAGATAAGAACTATGATACTACCGATAGATGACGACTTGAGATGGATTAGTTTGTTTGGTGAGTTCAACCTGAAAATAGGGTCGTATCGTGGAAATGATCCGTAACTTGTGTATGACCTATGTGATAACAGTTATGAAGCTAGTAGATAGGATATATAAATCGGATATAGACCTATCATCTTGAAATTAGTGTATGTCACCCTAGGATCATGGAATTATTGTGATATTCCTTTTGAGGTATGAATGCGAGATTGACACAACATGAGTCATGATTTTGGAGTTATTGTTATATTGTTAGAATACCGATGCAACTTTGATGACTATGTTTGAAGACTCTAACCTAAGTTAATGAACTTGACCTTAAGATCAAATGGAGAATAGAGTCGTTCAAAGGAACAAACTGTAAATGTAGAGGTCACACCGAATTAAATGATTGGAGAAAGCTAGGAAGTGAAATCGTTGTGGTAAGAGAGATCACAGAGCAAAGAACGACCCGGAGTTGGAAAATAGCAATGGTCAAAATCCGACTAAATGACCCTAACAAGTAAGAATGAATTTCGGGACAAAATTCTTTTAAGGAGGGGAGGATGTGAGGCCCGATCCCGAATAACGTGTCCTACCTCAATTTGCGCGCGTTAGACCTAAAATTAAATGACCGACCTTGGATTACGTGTCCTATCTTGGTTTTCGTGCATTCCTCATCATACGTGCCTTGACCTAGAATAGTGTACCCAAATCCCCGATTCACATGCGGTACCTAGAAATACGTGCCCTGACCTCGATATACGTGCATTATCTCATTTTGTGTGCCCTAACCTTGAACTGCGTACCTTAACCTAGATATAAGTCATGCCTTGATTTGCGTGCATTTGCATTAGAATCCATGCATTTATCTTGAAGTACGTGCATTAGTCTTGAAGTTCGTGTCTTACTTCGTAGTTCGTGTCTACCTCGTAATTCGTGCCCTAGACCTAGTTTTGTGCTATTCCACTGTTTCGGCGATATCTAATGATCCCGAACTCCAATTGATGCAATGTTTGTTTCTAATTTTAGTTAACTTCTTAAGCTTTAATTTGACATCTTATTCACTGAATTTGGAGATTGTTTGCTTATCCGATTGATTGTGAGAAAACAGCCTATTGTAGTAAGGGTTTCACTTAATGTTGTGCTAAGAAAAATTGGTGTGATTCCTCTTGTTGAATTAAATGCTTGGGATTATAGCTATGGGATGTTGTGTGGACTATTTTGAATGTTTGAGGATGTTGAATTAAATTATGCATGGTTTGAGATTGACTTTGAGTTGGGTTGAGGCTTAAATTGCCTGAATATATATACTTGAAATGGAAACCCCAATGACTAGGTAGCTTTGCTAAGTATTGATCGTTTGGATATTGTGTGGGATTATATGCCTAGTGGGCTACCTGTAAATGTTTTATAACTTCAAAAGTGATCTTGACCATTGCATGTTGACAAATAAGCTTTTCTTGCACCCGAACCCATGATTGATGTCATTGCATGTTGAATAATCTTATCACTTGATCACGTGGCTTCTTAATGAGTTATATGGCCTGTTTTACATGTGTTACATAGCTGCCCGTTTAATTTTCATATTACTCTATATGCCTTCAAGTGAAATTTCCTGTCTTATCGTGCTCTGCTTGTTTACCTGTCAATGTGCAATCTTATGACTATCCGGAGGCAACCTACTTTGTTGTTCTCCTACTATGATATATTACCTGTCATGAATGTGCATTGCATACAAGGTTGCAACATTTCCTGTTGGCATGGTAGCGATCATGCACACCGGGCGGCATCGGGCTTGCCAGTGCACCCGTGACTACCATGGTCCCATTCCCTCTCTCGCTTGGGGGCTAGACATCCTCGGAGAGTTGGGTCGTAGGATTTTAGGGTACATCCGGAGTACACCACCTGGCGTGTTTGGGGAATGATTAAAGTCAGCTGCAACAACTGATTCTGGAGCTGATCTGAGAGCTAAAGCTCACTGTATCCTTTTACTGTGTGTATAAGTACCTCGGGGAGGGAAGACTGGTATTTCTGTTCCTTTACTTGATTTTACTGTTATATTCATGTTTGAAAAAGGGATTTTCATAAATTGAACTGGAAAATGAGTTTCAAAACGTATTTCTCGTTCCCCCTCGCTGAGTTCATAAGGACTCACCCTCTTTTTTATCACAGGTGAAGAAGAACAGGTACAGGTACCCGAGGACAACGTGCCTATCGATGATTCCTTGGAGTGATTGTCTGTCCCTACGTGCTTTTGTGCTTTGCCTGAAAGTGGTTGCTATATGGATGTTGTGTTTGATTGCAAACTATTCATTTTATTGATGTAAATGACCCCGTTGTAATTTGGGTCTAATTCTGGGATTGTACTACCTATAGCCAAGCGAACATTTATTTGGTGGTTTGCTTTCGTTTTCTTAATTGGTAGTTATCGTAGGCCTTCAAACCACTAGATGAACAATCAACTAAGTTAATTCTATCTAATTTCACTTAGGTGCTCACTTTCAAACTAAAGGATAGTAGGTACTTGCATGATAGGAAATTGACAAATAAACGGGACATAGTTATCATGTTAAGCTCATTAACCAAACAAGACCTTCAAGATAAACTAGTAGGCAAATCGGTTGGTGACAAATAGGAGTCCTTAATGGAATTGGGTTAATGATTGGAATAATTGAGGCGTTTAGAGAATTAGGTCAAACCAAAGAGCCCAATTACAGCCATTATGCTGTCGGTTTTCCAAAAAATATTAGAGTTTAGGCCAAAACGTTAAGTGTTAAATCTTTATAAACAGTTAAGTGTGTGATATTACCTGAATGTTAGTTCACACTCTAGTCTAACCTTATAGGCCGGGTTGGGGCGTGACATAACTCATTACGGATCAAAAGTTATGGGCACCGGAGCGACGAACACCAGGTCACATACCCCACGTCCTCAGTTTACGGTTCCAGCCTCTCCACGAGGTGAAGTTGTCTTGTATAAGATGCCGTGGGACTCGATAATAGAAATGTGATGGATAAAGCATCTTGGCAAGGCTAAACGGGGCCAAAAAAAAAATGAAAAGCAGTGTGCAACATTAGGACTTCTTAGGGGGTCACCTATCCTACTACTACTCTCGCCCAAGCACGCTTAGCTACGGAGTTCTGATGGAATTTGGTGCATTAGTGCTGGTATGATCGCACCCGACATGTTGATGGTGCAAAGCCTTTATTTGTTTACCATTCACAGTCCCAGCCCGGAGAGATGGCCCATTCGAAAGGCCCAATAGGCTTATCGACAATCCATCTGCTTCAACATCGCAGCATCCATGCTAGACGTGATATTGACGTGTCGTAAGGCACTCTAATGTCCCGCGAGTGAGGTTTTTGTCTTTTTTTAGGCTCACGACGAACTATCCGGGACATAAAAATAACACAAAAAATAGAAAAGTGCCCAAAGCTGATGAAAATATTAGATTTTTTGCTCTAAAAACATGCACAGCCGAGCAGGCTTTCTGCCACCATCGTAGAGCTCCTGGAGAGCTTTCCAGAGATAGGCAGTACGCCGCATAACTCCTTACAGATAAAAAATTATTGGCATCGGAACGACAAACTCCAGGTCACACACCCTACGACCTCGGTTTACGGGCCTAGCCTCTCCGTGAGGTGAAGTTGTCTTGCCCAACATTTCGTGGGACTCGATAATAGAAATGTGATGGATAAAGCATCTAGGCAAGGTTAAACGGGGCCAAAAAAAAGAAAAGGGAGGTGCAACACGAGGACTTCCCAAGGGGTCACCCATCCTTGTACTACTCTCGCCCAAGCACGCTTAGCTTCGGAGTTCTGATGGGATTCGGTGCGTTAGTGCTGGTATGATCACACCCGTCATGTTGATGGTGCAAAGCCCTTATGTGTTTACTGTTCACAGCCCTAGCCCAGAGAGATGACCCATTCGAAAGGCCCAATGGGCTTATCCACCACCCATCTGCTTCATCAATGCAGCATCCTCACAAGACGTGATATCGACGCATTGTACGGCCTACCAATGTCCCGCGAGTTAGGTTGTCATCCTTTTCGCTGCTTTCGACGAACGATTCGGGATGTATAAACAGCGTAAATAGAAGAAAAGTGGCCCGAAACTAATGAAAATGTTCGATTTTGGGCTTCAAAAACATGCGCAGCTGAGTAGGTTTACTACCCTCATCGTAGAGCTACCGAAGAGCTTTCCAATGGTATGCCGTGCGCCTCATAACTCCTTACGGATAAAAATTTATGGGCACCAGAGCGATGAATGCCAGGTCGCACGCCCGACGACCTCGGTTTGCGGGCCTAGCCTCTTCGCAAGGCGAAGTTATCTTGCCCAAGATGCCGTAGGACTCGATAATAGAAATGTGATGGATAAATCATCTTAGGAAGGCTAAACGGGGTAAAAAAAATGAAAAGGTAGGTGCAACACGAGGACTTCCCAGGGGGTCACCCATCCTTGTACTACTCTCGCCCAAGCACGCTTAGCTTCGGAGTTCTGATGGGATTCGGTGCGTTAGTGCTGGTATGATCACACCCGTCATGTTGATGGTGCAAAGCCCTTATGTGTTTACTGTTCACAGTCCCAGCCTAGAGAGATGACCCATTCAAAATGCCCAATGGGCTTATCCACCACCCATCTACTTCATCAACGCAGCATCCTTGCAAGACGTGATATCGACGTGTTGTAGGGCCTACTAAAATCTCGCGAGTTAGGTTGTCGTCCTTTTTGCGGCTCACAACTAACGATCCGGGACGTAAAAACAGCGCAGAAATAGAAAAGTGGCCTGAAACTAATGAAAAAGTTCGATTTTGGTCTTCGAAAATAGGCGCAACCGAGCAAGATTTCTGCCTCCATCGTAGAGGTCCCGGAGAGCTTTCCAATGGTAAGCTGTGCGCCGCATAACTCCTTACGAATCAAAATTTATGGGCACTGGAGCCACGAACACCAGGTCACACGCCTTACGACCTAGGTTTGCTGGCTTAGGCTCTCCACAAGGCGAAGTTGTCCTGCCCAAGATACTGTGGGACTCGATAATAGAAACGTGATGGATAAAACAGCTTGGCAAGGCTAAACGGGGCCAAAAAAAAATGAAAAGAGGGGGTGCAACACGAGGACTTCCCAGGGGGTCACCCATCCTAGTACTACTTTTTCCCAAGCACGCTTAGCTTCGAAGTTCTGATAGGATCCGGTGCATTAGTGCTTGTATTTTAGCACTCGTCATGTAGATGGGGCAAAGCCCTTATGTGTTAACCGTTCACAGTCCCATTCAAGAAAGATGGCCCATTCGAAAGGCCCAATGGGCTTATCGACCACCCATCTTCTTCAACAACACAGCATCCTTGCAAGACGTGATATTGATGCATTGTAAGGCCTTGTAATGTTGTGCGAGTTAGGTTGTCATCCTTTTCGCAGTACACGACGAACGACCCGGGATGAAAAAACAGCACAAAAAGAAGAAAAGTAGCCCAAAACTGATGAAAACGTTCAATTTTGGGTACGAAAAACAGGCACAGCATATCAGGATTGTTTCTACCATCGTAGAGTTCCCGGAGAACTTTCCAACGGTATGCTGTGCACCGCATAACTCCTTACGGATCAAAAGTTATGGGTAACGGAGCGACAAACACCAGGTCACATGCCCCACGTCCTCAGTTTGCGGGTCCAGCCTCTTCGCAAGGCGAAGTTGTCTTACCCAAGATACCGTGGGGCTTGATAATAGAAATGTGATGGATAAAGCATCTTGACAAGGCTAAACGGGGCCTAAAAAAAAAGGAAAAGTGGGGGTGCAACACAAGGAATTCATAGGGGGTCACCCATCCTAGTACTACACTCGCTCAAGCACGCTTAGCTTCGGAGTTCTGATGGGATCCAGTGCATTAGTGCTGATATGATAGCACCCATCATGTTGATGGGGCAAAACCCTTATGTGTTGACCGTTCACAGTCCCAGCCCAGGGAGATGGCACATTCGAAAGGCCCAATAGGCATATCGACCACCCGTCTGCTTCAACAATGTTGCATCATCGTAAGATGTGATATCGACATGTTGTAAAGCCCTCTAATGTCCGGCGAGTTAGGTTTTCGTCCTTTTTAAGGCTCACGATGAACGATCCGGCATGTAAAAACAGTTCAAAAAGAAGAAAAGAGGCTCGAAACTGATGAAAAAGGTCAATTTTGGAGTCCAAAAATAGGCTCAGCCTTGCAAGTTGGCTGCCACCATCGTAGAGCTCTCGAAGACCTTTTGCACGGTATACAGTGCACCGCATAACTCCTTACGGATCAAAATTTATGGGCACCGGAGCGACGAACAAAAGGTCACATGCCACACGTCCTCGGTTTGCAGATCCAACTTCTCCGCGAGGCGAAGTTGTCTTGTCCAAGATGCCGTGGGACTCGATAATAGAAATGTGATGGATAAAACATCTTGGCAAGGCTAAACAGGGACAAAAAAAAAAGAGGGGGTGCAACACTAGGACTTCCCATGGGGTCACCCATCCTTATACTACTCTCACCCAAGCACGCTTAGCTTTAGAGTTCTGATGGGATCTGGTGCATTAATGCGGGTATGATCGCACCCGTCATGTTGATGGCACAAAGCCCTTATTTGTTTACCGTTCACAGTCCAATCCCAGAGAGACGGCCCATTCGAAGGGCCTAATGGGCTTACCGACCACCTATCTGCTTCATCAACGCAACATCCTCGCAATACATGATATCTACGCATCGTAGGGCCCTCTAATGTCCCGTGAGTAAGGTTGTCATCATTTTCGCGGCTCACGATGAACGATTCAGGACGTAAAAATAGCGCAAAAAGAAAAAAAGTGGCTCGAAACTGATGAAAATGTTCAATTTTGGGCAACAAAAATAGGCGCAACCGAGCAGACTTGTTGTCCCCATCGTAGAGCTCCCGGAGAGCTTTCCAACGGTATGCTGTGCGTTGCATAACTCCTTACAGATCAAAAGTTATGGGCACCGGAGCTACAGACACCAAGTCATACGCCCTACGACCTCGATTTGCGGGTCTGACCTCTGCGCGAGATGAAGTTGTCTTGCCCAAGATGTCGTGGGACTCGATAATAGAAATGTGATGGATAAAGTATCCTGGCAAGGCTAAACGTGGCAAAAAAAATGAAAAGGGAGGTGCAACACGAGGACTTCCCAGGGGGTCACCCATCCTAGTACTACTATCGCCCAAGCACGCTTAGCTTCGAAGTTCTGATGGAATCTAGTGCATTAGTGCTGGTATGATCGCACTTATCATGTTGATGGGCAAAGCCCTTATGTGTTGACCGTTCGTAGTCCTAGCCCAAAGAGATGGCCCGTTTAAAAGGCCCAATGGGCTTATCGACCACCCATCTGTTTCAACAACGTAGCATCCTAACAAGACATGATATCAAAGCATTGTAAGGCCCTCTAATATCCCACGAGTTAGGTTGTCATCCTTTTCGCGGCTCACGACAAACGATCCGGGAAGTAAAAATAGCACAGAAAGAAGAAAAGTGGCCCAAAAACTGATGAAAACATTCGAATTTGGGCTCCGTAAACAGGCGCAGTCAAGCAGGCTTGCTACCACCATCGTAGAACTCCTAGAGAGCTTTCCAACGGTATGTTGTGCGCCGCATAACTCATTAAGGATTAAAAGTTATGGGCTCCGGAGCGACAGACACTAGGTCACACGCCCTACGACCTCGGTTTGCGGGCCCAGCCTCTCCGCAAGGTGAAGTTGTCTTGCCCAAGATGATGTGGGACTCGATAATAGAAATGTGACGGATAAAGCATCTTGGCATGGCTAAACGGGGCAAAAAAAATAAAAATAGGGGGTGCAACACGAGGACTTGGGTTCACCCATGTGAGGCCTGACCTCAATTTGCGTAGGATCCCTCGTTTCGTGTGCCCTCCCCTAGATTTGCATGCCTTGACCTAGGTTTAAGAATCATGTTTCATTTTGTATGCCATGCATTGAATTATGTGCATTCATTTAGGGTTGCGTGCATTTATATAGGAAACCTACATTCGTCTCGTATTTTGTGCCCTACCTCGTAGTGCGTGCCCTAGACCTACAAAAGCTTGCCCTCATGCTAATCAAGAAAGCATCTTACACGAAGCACTAGGTCATTAATTAATCCTACAAATCCCACTAACTAATATTAAATTACTAATTCAACCCACTAGAAGACAAAATTACACCAAAAGCTTGACATTCTCATTCTTTATTCCTTATTCTTTTGTACTTTCCAAACACACAATTAAATAATGCTCAAAAGATGACAAAAAATCAGATTTTTACATGCCTTGGCCGACCACTTGTTGGGCATTTGTGCTTGCTTTCATAATTCAAATTATTCCCCAAACATTCTATGACAATTTAATGACATAAAGCGAAAAAAAATTAGCTCAAAACCCTCCTGAAAGCTCCCAATCTCGACATAAGCTCCTTGCCCATGCTAGGTAATTCAAAAACCATGCTTCTTGAAGACACAAATCTGAAATTGTATGCCCAAGGCCGACACATGCTTCAACATTTGCAAAAGCTTTCATTTTCCTTCATTTCTCTCAATTCTTCTCATTCTTCTCTCTCCCTTTCATTCCTCTCTCTCTCTCTCGGCCCTAGCTGAATATTGTAGACTCCATAGCTCATCTTCATCACTCCATGGTTCATCAAGGCAAGCAAGAAGCTAGGGAGCTCGACTAAGCAAGCTAGGTTGCAAGAAACACACATGCAAGCTCTTTGAACCTTCATTTCGGCTTAGGTGAGTTTGCTAGCTTCCATTTCTTTTCTTCTTGTTCTAACCACATGCACCTACTAGAACTTGGTTACTAAGCTAGGAAATTTGAGAAAAATTGAGTGGTGTCTCGGCTAAGCAAGC
This sequence comes from Ehretia macrophylla, assembly GCA_037974665.1. Classification (NCBI taxonomy): domain Eukaryota; kingdom Viridiplantae; phylum Streptophyta; class Magnoliopsida; order Boraginales; family Ehretiaceae; genus Ehretia; species Ehretia macrophylla. The sequence goes on along the minus strand of CM075777.1, from coordinate 50,032,460 downwards.
AAAAAGGTCAACTTTGTGCTTCACCAAGACTCTTGTGCATCTTCTTGTTGGTTTGCTAAGGTGAGGGATAAAACTTCTAGAAAATGTTTCAAAAAACCACATGCATGCTCTTAAATGTCTTTCTTTACTTCTGTACTTGAGATATATGTGTGTTCATGAGCTTTTATAAATATGCATGACAAGATTCTTGGCTAGAATGCGATGATAGATGAAATCGGGTATGTGACAGTTTTCTGTCTTGTTGGTGCGAGGTGATTTTGGCTAGGTAAATGATGTTGAAAATGCGTGAAAATTGGTAGGTAACTAGTTTTTCCAGTTCTGAACATTTTTTGCAGCAATAGGCCAAAGCTAATTTTGACTCTAAGGTCCTCAAAATGGCAAATCATTAAAATGTGTCCAAATCTGGAAAGTTTGGAAAAAAATGAAGCAGGTTTTGGCAGATTCACTGACCTTGTAGAACGAACCAGTTTTGACTTGGTAAATGATATCCAAAATGTATGAAATTTGGTGTGCTGCTAGATTTTTCAGTTGTGGACAGTTTTGTTAGAAATGGACTAAGGCTAACTCTGACCCTAAGGCCCTAAAAAATGACAAGTATTGAAATGTGTGCAAATCTGGACAGTTTTGTGCAGTCTCACTATTTTGGCTATAACTATTGAACCCGAACTCCAAATGATGCGAGGTTTATTTCTGAATTTAGTTAACTTCTTAAGCTTTAATTTGACATCTTATTCACAGGTATTGGAGATTTTTTCCTTGTCTTAATGATTGTGAGAAAACAGTCCATTGCAGTGAGGGTTTCACTTAGTGATATGCTTAGAAAAATTATTGTAGCTTCTCTTGTTGTAGTAAATGCTTGGGATTATGGCATTGGGATGTTGTGCGGACTGTTTTGAATACTTGAGGGTGTTTGAATTAAACGATTCATGGCTTGAGTTTGATTTTGAGATGACTTGGGGCTTAATCTCACGGGTTAGCAAGAATTGAAACCCTAATGGCTAGGTAAATTCACTAAGTGTTGATCCTATAAATATAGTGTTTAATTATATGTTAAGTAGGCTGCCCGTAGTTGCCCTCGTGGCCCTAAATGTGAATTTAAGGATTACATGTTGACAAGTAGTCCTTTCTCACACCCGGACTCACGTAGATGTCGTTGCATGTTGAATAATCTTATTATTTGATTATGTGAACTTCAAAATGAGTTATATGACTTGATTTACATGCGTTACATGGCTGCCCGTTTAATGTTCATATAACACCATGTGCTTTTCAAGTGAAATTACTTGTTATATCGTGCCTCGCTTTTTTACTTGTCAATGTGCAATCTTATGACTGCTCGGAGGCAACCTACTTTGTTGTCCTCCTAATGTGATATATTACATGTCATAAATGTGCATTGCATATAAGGTTGCAACCTTTCATTCTGGCGTGGTAGCGTTCATGCACACCGGGCGGCATCGGGCTTGCCGGTGCAACCGTGACTACCATTGTCCAATTCCCTCTCTCGCTTGGGGGCTAGACTTTCTCGGAGAGTTAGGTCATAGGATTTCGGGGTACATCCGGAGTATACCGATTGGGCGTGATAAGGGGATGATTTGAAGTCGGCCGCAACAACTGATACTAACATGAATTGAGATCAAATGCTCACCGTATCCTTTTCACTATGTATATAAATACTCTCGCTTAGTTCCTAGAAGACCTCAGGGAGGAAAGACGGGTAATTGTGCTCCTTACTTTTATATTATGTTATGTACTTACTTGTGATATATTCATGATTACAAAAAGGGTTTTCATAAGTTGAACCGAAAAATGAGTTTCAAAACTTATTTCTCGTTCCCCCTTGCTGAGTTCATAAGGACTCACCCTCTTTTATCATCTCAGGTGAAAAAGACCAAGAACAGGTACCCAAGGATGACGTGCCTAATGATTATTCCTTGGAATGATTGCCTGTCCTATGTACTTTGCTTGATTATGGCCATTTGTGAATACTATGCTGCTTGAAGACTATTTCTTTTATGTTGCTTGTTGTTTGTAATGTAAAAGGCCCCCATTGTAATTTGGGGTCTAATTTTGGCTTGTACTGATAATAACTAGACAGACACTACTATGGTTGTTTTGCTATCTTTACAGGCTAGTATCTATCATAGGATTATGATGTATCAGGTAAGGACTAAGTAAAATGAACCTATCCAATCTTAAGCAGGTACTCATTGTTAAGCTAAGATCAACATGTACTTTTGTAACGAGGATTAACAAACAAACGAGACATAATATCATGCTAGGTTATTAATCAAATGAGGCATGAAGCTAACTAGTAGGCGTTTCAATTGATGGTAAATAGTAATCTTAGTTGGAAATGAAATTGAGATTGGAAAATTTGAGGCGTTTAGAGAATTAAGTCAAACCAAAGAGCCCAATTACAGCCGTTATGCTGCCGATTTTCCAGAAAATTATGGAGTTTAGGCTAAACCGTAAGTGTTAAACTTTCATGAATGATTAAGTATGAGATATGACTTGAATATTTAGATCACACCCTAGTCTAACTTTTATAGGCCGGGTTGGGGCGTGACAGCTTATAAGAAGAATGGTATCAGAGCTTAGATTGCTTAAGCCGGGTTTAACTCTCGGACCATGGGTAGAGCCCTAAGGTAATTAGGATGACTTGTCTATATATTATTGTGTGATAATGTTAATTGTGCCTTCTATGTTCTATGTGCTTAAGTGATTAACATGCCTTAATTGTTTCTAGTATTGTGTATCTATATTATGTTGCATATCTTATGCACTAGATTCTTGCCCTGTCGTGTTTCAATAAATTGTGCATCATAATCTGTGCCTATAGATGGCTGGCCCTAGTACCCACACCACTAATAGGAGCGGTGAACCCCAAGAGACCGGAGATGCTTATCAACCTAATCCCGGCATAGCTATGTTTAACATGATGGCGAATGCCATGGATCGCGTGTCACGAGTGATGGAACGTCAAGATGCATGTGAAGCAAACAACAACAACAATAGGAATGATGGTAACCATGGGAGACATAGCAGAATGAGGGAGTTCCTTGACTTTCGCCCGTCCAAATTCCACGAAGAAGCTGATGATGAGAAAGCAAAGGCTTGGCTGTCTGAGATCGAGAGGATTTTCAGGCCACTTGATTATACTGATGAAGAAAAGGTGGAGTTTGTTATATTTCTGTTGCACGGGGATACCGAGCATTAGTGGCACACTATGGAGGCACTTTGGGAAACTGATCAGACCCCTCGCTTGTGGGGTAATTTCGTTAAGGCATTTAAAGAGAAATATGTACCTGCAGTTCCCAGGCAGAGGCAGATTGAGGAATTCATGCACTTGAACCAGGATAACATGACGGTGGCCTAGTACGAGGCTCGTTTTGACCGATTGTCCCACTATGCTCAATGTATGGTCAGTACTCCGGAGGCGAAGATGTGAAAATTTACTACGGGATTGAGGCCAGAGATTCAGGACCAGTTGGCTTTGCATGACTTCGATACCTATTCTACTCTCTTTGCTGCTGCTTCCCGAGTTGAGAAGAGGAAACTTGATAGAGCTGGTTCGAGTCAGCCGAACAAGAAACCATACCAGCCTTCAGGTCAACAGAGGAAATTCCAGAGCCAGAGTCATAATTAGGGTCAGAGCCAGAACAAACCAGTTAATAACCGTGGCCCGACTAAGGCGCCATCAGCTTCTTCTACCCGCAGATCCACAAGTAGTTCACTTGCTACTCAGTTTGTCAACTGCTCTTACTGTGACAAGAAGGGGCATACCGAGGCCCATTGCTGGAAGAAGTCAGGACGATGTGTACAGTATGGCAGTGATCAGCATCAGATCAAGGATTGCCCTAAATGGCAAGCAGGACAAAATCAGGTTAAACCAACTGGTAGAGGCAAGACTCCAGTTCCTAGAGTTCAGGCTCGAGCTTATGCTATTGAGTACGAGGAGCTTCCAGACGAGACCGCTGTTGTTGTAGGTACATTCTTCATACTGAATCAACCTGTTAGGGTGCTAATTGATCCGGGTGCTACTCATTCATTTATTACTCCCTTCTGTGTGCAACGTGTGAAACTATGAGTTGTATGTTTGCCTTACGAAGTAGAAGTTGGTACTCCGATGGGTTCTAAACTTGTTACTAGCTCAGCTTGTAAAGCATGTAAAATCCAAATTAAAGATAGGGAATTCTCGGCCAATCTTATTGTATTACCCTTTCAAGACTATGAAGTCATTTTAGGGATGGACTGGTTGGCAAAGCATCATGCCCAACTAGATTGTCGGACGAAGATTGTAACGTTCCAGGTACCTAGTCAACCAATACTGGAGGTAATGGGTCGAAGAGATTTCACCAGGAGTTCCATCATTTCATCTACGAAAGCAGTGAAGTCCTTGAGAAAAGGGTATAGTAGATACTTAGCTTACCTCATCAACAAGCCATCGGACAAAGCTAAGTTGGAAGAGATGCCAGTGATCAAAGACTATGCGGATGTGTTTCCAGAAGAATTGCTCGGTTTACCCCCAAATTGGGAGATCGAGTTCATTATAGAGTTACTGCCTGGCACCCAGCCGATATCTAAAGCTCCTTATCGTATGGCACCGGCCGAGCTACAAGAATTGAAGGACCAATTGCAAGGATTGTTGAAGAAGGGGTTCATTCAATCGAGTTCTTCACCATGGGGTGCACCAATCCCATTTGTAAAAAAGAAAGACGGAATGCTAAGGCTATGCATTGACTACCCAGGATTGAACCAATTGACCGTCAAGAATAAATACCCACTTCCACTGATCGATGAGTTGTTTGATCAACTTCAGGGAGTCAAAGTGTATTCGAAGCTCGACTTGAGGCAATGGTACTATCAGTTGCGGATCAAAATGGAGGATGTGCCTAAAACGGCTTTCAGGACAAGATATGCACATTATGAATATATGGTGATGCCATTTGGACTAACCAATGCCCCTGCAGCTTTTATGGACTTGATACACAGGGTGTTTCAACCTTACTTGGACCATTTGTGGTGATCTTCATTGATGATATTTTGGTATACTCGAAATCCGAGGCTGAGCATGAACAATATCTGTGATTGGTATTGCAAAAACTTTGAGAGCATCAATTGTATGCAAAGTTTAGCAAGTGTGAATTTTGGTTGCAGCAGATTGCATTTTTGGGGCATATCATATCCCAAGAGGGAATAGCAATGGACCCAGCAAAGATAGAAGCGATGATGTCTTGGAAGAAGCCAGAAAACGTTACGGAGGTTCGGAGTTTTCTTGGTCTAGCCGGCTATTATCGGAGGTTCGTGAAGGATTTCTCTAAGATTGCAGGACCGATTACAAAGCTCACTCAAAAGAAAACAAAGTTCGTGTGGGATGATAAGTGTGAGAACAGCTTCCAAGAATTGAAGAAAAGATTGACTACCGCACCTATTCTTGCATTGCCTGAAGGGAGTCAAGGTTTTGTAATCTATAGCGATGCTTCGAAGGAAGGATTGGGTTGTGTGTTGATGCAAAATGGTAGAGTGATTGCGTATGCTTCTAGGAAACTGAAGTCGTATGAATTGAACTACCCGACACATGATTTGGAGTTAGCGGCTATTGTGTTTGCACTCAAGAAATGGAAGCACTATCTGTGGAGTAACAAGTTCGAGGTATTTACTAATCACAAAAGCTTAAAATACTTGTTCTCACAAAAGGAGTTGAATATGAGGAAAAGGCGGTGAATGGAGCTTTTGGATGATTATAACTGCACAATCAATTATGTGCCCGGTAAAGCAAATGTAGTTGTAGATGCCATAAGTAGGAAAGCAAGCATGGCGAAATTGGAAGTTAAGGTGCAGGAGTTGTTAGAGGAAGCATTTTTGTGGAAACCACAATTGACTCGAAAAGGGATACTTTTTGCCACTACACAAGTTCAATCAACCTTGTTGTCTGAATTACAAGAAGCTCAACAGAAGAACCAACAATTTCAGAAGATTAAAGAAAGCAACACAGATTTCAAGTTTCATGATGATGGTATTTGGAGGTTTAGGAATCGAATTTGTGCTCCTAATGAGCCAGAGTTGAAAAAGAAGATTCTTGAAGAAGCCCATAATTCAATATACACTATTCCCCCTGGCGGAACAAAGATGTATGGGGATTTGAAGCAACACTATTGGTGGAATAACATGAAAAGAGAGATTGCGGAGTTTGTGGCACGATGTTTGACTTGCCAGAGAGTCAAAGCGGAACATCAATGACCAGCAAGTTTACTACAGCCGTTGGAGATTCCTCAATGGAAATGGGAACATATAACTATGGACTTTATTATGGACCTGCCCAGGTCACAAAAAGGTCATGACGCCGTTTGGGTCATAGTGGATAGATTGACTAAGTCAGCGCACTTCTTGCCGATGAACAAGGAGTATAGTCCTGAGAAATTGGGAGATATGTATGTGGCGGAGATTGTAAGATTGCATGGGATGCCTGTGAGTATTGTATTGGATAGGGATCCTCGTTTTACCTCCCAATTTTGGAAGAGATTGCAAGAAGCTTTGGGACGAAGTTGAGTTTCAGCACGGCTTATCACCCTCAGACTGATGGACAATCGGAGAGAACTATTTAGATTCTGAAGGATATGCTGAGGGCGTGTGTTTTAGACTTCAAGAAAGGTTGGGAGAAATACCTGTCTCTAGCAGAGTTCGCTTATAATAATAGTTATCAGGCCACTATCGGGATGGCCCCATTTGAGGCGTTGTATGGACGTAAGTGTCGATCCCTAATTTACTGGGATGAAGTAGGTGAAACGAAGACTTTTGACCCGACCCTTCTACCTTAACTTATGAAGACTGTTGATAATATCCACCTCATCCGGAAACGGATGCTTACCGTCCAAAACAGGCAGAAGAGTTATGCAGACCGGCGGAGACAGAGCTTAGAGTTTGAGGTTGGCGACAAGGTGTTCTTGAAGATATCACCCTAGAGGGGACTGATTAAACACGGCAATGGTGGAAAGTTGAGCCTGAGATTTGTAGGACCATTTGAGATAATTGAGAAGGTTGGCAAATTGGCGTATCGCCTGGCACTACCCCAAAACCTTTCCAATATTCACGACGTCTTTCATGTTTCTATGCTATGGAAGTATCACCCCGATCCATCGCATATCTTGGAGCCAGAGCCGTTGCAACTTCGGGAGAACTTGTCTTATGAGGAGAAGCCCATTCAGATCCTAGACCAGCAAGATCGGGAGTTGCGCAACAAAACTATACCGATAGTGAAAGTGTTGTGGGATCATCATGGAGTTGAAGAAGCAACGTAGGAAAGGCAAGACCAGATAGAGCAACAGTATCCAACTTTATTTCAAAGGTAATATTGAATTTCGGGACGAAATTCTTTTAAGGAGGGGGGGATGTGAGGCTCGACCTCAATTTGCGTGTGATATCTCATTTCGTGTGCCTTAACCTAGATTTGCGTGCCTTGACCTAAGTTTAAGAATCATATTTCGTTTTGTGTGTCATGCACTGAATTACGTGCATTCATTTAGGGTTGCGTGCATTTACTTGGAAAATGTGCATTCATCTCATAGTTAGTGCTCTACCTCGTAGTGCGTGCCCTAGACCTACGAAAACGTGCCCTCACGCTAATCAAGAAAGCATCTTACACGAAGCACTAGATCAATAATTAATCCTACAAATTCCACTAACTAATATTAAATTACTAATTTAACCCACTAGAAGACGAAATTGCACCAAAAGCTAGACATTCTCATTCTTTATTCCTTATTGTTTTGCACTTTCCAAACACACAATTAAATAATGCTCAAAAGATGACAAAAAATCAGATTTTTACATGCCTTGGCCGACCACTTGTTGGGCATTTGTGCTTGCTTGCATAATTCAAATTATTCCCCAAACATTCTATGACAATTTAATGACACAAAGCAATAAAAAATTAGCTCAAAACCCTCCTGAAAGCTCCCAATCTCGACATAAACTCCTTGCCCATGCTAGGTAATTCAAAAACCATGCTTCTTGAAGACACAAATCTGAAATTGTATGCCCAAGGCCGACACATGCTTCAACATTTGCAAAAGCTTTCATTTTTCCTTCATTTCTCTCAATTCCTCTCATTCTTCTCTCACTCTCGGTCCTAGCTGAATATTGTAGACTCCATAGCTCATCTTCATCACTCCATGGTTCATCAAGGCAAGCAAGAAGCTAGGGAGCTCAACTAAGCAAGCTAGGTTGCAAGAAACACACATGCAAGCTCTTTGAACCTTCATTTCAGCTTAGGTGAGTTTGCGAGCTTCCATTTCTTTTCTTCTTGTTCTAACCACATGCACCTACTAAGAACTTGGTTACTAAGCTAGGAAATTTGAGAAAAATCGAGTGGTGGATCGGCTAAGCAAGCAAAAAGGTCAACTTAGTGCTTCACCAAGACACTTGTGCATCTTCTTGTTGTTTTGCTAAGGTGAGGGCTAAAACTTCTTGAAAATATTTCAAAAAACCACATGCATGCTCTTAAATGTCTTTCTTTACTTCTGTACTTGAGATATATGTGTGTTCATGAGCTTTTATAAACATGCATGACAAGATTCTTGGCTAGAATGTGATGATAGATGAAATCGGGTATGTGACAGCTTTCTGTCTTGTTGGTGCGAGGTGATTTTGGTTAGGTAAATGATGTTCAAAATGCATGAAAATTTGTAGGTAACTATTTTTGCCAGTTCGAAACATTTTTCCCAGAAATAGGCCAAAGCTAATTTTGACTCTAAGTTCCTCAAAATGGCAATTCATTAAAATGTGTCCAAATCTAGAAAGTCTGGAAAAATGAAGTAGGTTTTGGCAGATTCACTGACCTTGTAGAACGAACCAGTTTTGACTTGGTAAATGATATCAAAAATGCATGAAATTTGGTGTGCTGCTAGATTTTTCAGTCCTGGACATTTTTATCAGTAATGGACTAAGGCTAAATCTGACCCTAAGGAGCTAAAAAATGACAAGTATTGAAATGTGTGCAAATCTGGACAGTTTTGTACAGTCTCACTGTTTTGGCTATAACTATTGAACCCGAACTCCAAATGATGCGAGGTTTGTTTCTGAATTTAGTTCACTTCTTAAGATTTAATTTGACATCTTATTCACTGGAATTGGAGATTGTTTTCTTTTCTTAATGATTATGAGAAAACAGTCTATTGCAGTGAGGGTTTCACTTAGTGATATGCATAGAAAAATTATTGTAGCTTCTCTTGTTGTAGTTAATGCTTGGGATTGTGGCATTGGGATGTTGTGTGGACTGTTTTGAATACTTGAGGGTGTTTGAATTAATCGATGCATGGCTTGAGTTTGATTTTGAGATGACTTGGGGCTTAATCGCACGGGTAAGCACGAATTGAAACCCTAATGACTAGGTAAATTCACTAAGTGTTGATCTTATGAATATCGTGTTTAATTATATGTTTAGTAGGCTGCCCGTAGTTGCCCTCGTAGCCCTAAATGTGATTTTAAGGATTACATGTTGACAAGTAGGCCTTTCTTGCACCCGAACTCACGTAGATGTCGTTGCATGTTGAATAATCTTATTATTTGATTATGTGAACTTCGAAATGAGTTATATGACTTGATTTACATGCGTTATATGGCTGCCCGTTTAATGTTCATATAACTCCATGTGCCTTTCAAGTGAAATTACTTGTTATATCGTGCCTCGCTTGTTTACTTTTCAATATGCAATCTTATGACTGCTCGGAGTCAACCTACTTTGTTGTCCTCCTAATGTGATATATTACATGTCATAAATGTGCATTGCATACAAGGTTGCAACCTTTCATTCTGGCGTGGTAGTGTTCACGCATACCGGGCGGCATCGGGCTTGCCGGTGCAACCGTGACTACCATTGTCCTATTCCCTCTCTCGCTTGGGGTCTAGACTTCCTCGGAGAGTTGGGTCGTAGGATTTCAGGGTACATCCGAAGTACACCTATTTGGCATGATAAGGGGATGATTTGAAGTCGACTGCAACAACTGATACTGACATAAACTGAGAGCAAAAGCTCACTGTATCATTTTCACTATGTGTATAAGTACTCTCGCTTAGTTCCTAGAGGACCTCGGGGAGGAAAGAGGGGTAATTGTGTTCCTTACTTTTATATTACATTATGAACTTACTTGTGATATATGTCATGCTTCCAAAAAGGGTTTTCATAAGTTGAATCGGAAAATAAGTTTCAAAACTTATTTCTCGTTCCTACTCACTGAGTTCATAAGGACTCACCCTCTTTTATCATCTTAGGTGAAGAAGACCAAGAACAGGTACCCGAGGATAACGTGCCTAATGATGATTCCTTGGAATGATTGCTTGCCCTACGTGCTTTACTTGACTATGGTCATTTGTGAACACTATGCTGCTTGAAGACTATTTCTTTTATGTTGCTTGTTCTTTGTAATGTAAAAGACTCCCGTTGTAATTTGGGGTCTAATTTTGACTTGTACTGATAATAACTAGACAGACACTACTATGGTCGTTTTGCTATCTTTACTATCTAGTATCTATCGTAGGATTATGAAGTATCAGGTAAGGACTAAGTAAAATGAACCTATCTAATCTTAAGCAGGTACTCATTGTTAAGCTAAGATCAACAGGTACTTTTGTAACGAGGATTAACAAACAAACGAGACATAGTATCATGCTAGCGTATTAATCAAACGAGGCATGGAGCTAACTAGTAGGCGTTTCAATTGATGGTAAATAGTAATCTTAGTTGGAAATGAAATTGAGATTGAAAAATTTAAGGCGTTTAGAGAATCAGGTCAAACCAAAGAGCCCAATTATAGCCGTTATGCTGCTGGTTTTCCGAAAAATTATGGAGTTTAGGCTAACACGTAAGTGTTAAACTTTCATGAACGATTAAGTACGAGATATGATTTGAATGTTTAGATCACACCCTAGTCTAACCTTTATAGGCCGGGTTGGGACGTGACAACCCATCCTAGTACTACTCTCGCCCAAGCACGCTTAGCTTCGGAGTTCTAATGGGATCGGGTGCATTAGTGCTAGTATGATAGCACCCATTATATTGATGGGTCAAAGCCCTTATGTGTTGACCGTTCACAATCCCAGACTAGAGAAATGGCTCATTTGAAAGGTCCAACGGGCTTATCGACCACCCATCTGCTTCAACAAAGTAGCATCCACGCAAGATGTGATATCAACGCATTGTAGGGCCCTCTAATATCCCGCAAGTTAGGTTGTCGTCCTTTTCGCAGCTCACGACGAACGATCCGGGATCTAAAAACAAAGCAAAACACAGAAAAGTGGCCCAAAACTGATGAGAACATTCGATTTTGGGCTCCAAAAATAGGCGCAGCCAAGTAGGCTTGCTGCCCCGATCACAGAGCTCCTGGAGAGCTTTCCAATGGTATGTTGTGTGAGGCCCGACCCTGAATAACGTGCCTTATCTCGATTTGCGTGCCTTAGACCTAGAACTGTATGATCGACCTTGGATTACGTGCCTTGTCTTGGTTTTTGTGCATGCCTCGTTATACGTGCCTTAACCTAGAATTGTGTGCCCTAATTCTCGATATACGTGTGGTACCTAGATAAACATGCCATGACCTTAATTTACGTGCGAGACCTCGATTTGCGTATATCTCTTCGTTTTGTGTGCATTAACCTTGAACTGTGTGCTTTAGCCTAAGTTTAAGAGTCGTGTCTTGAATTACGTGCCTTGTATTGGTTTACGTACATTTATCTAGGGATTGCATGCATTTGCATTGAAGTACGTGCATTAGTCTTGAAGTACGTGCATTAGTCTTGAAGTTCGTGTCTTACCTCGTAGTTCGTATCACCTCGTAATTCGTGCCCTAGACCTAAGAATCCGAGCCACCACGTTGATCAAGAAAGAATCCTACACAAAGCACCAGACACTAAAATAATCCTACACAATCCACTAACCAATATTATATTCCTAATTCAAATTCTCTACAAACTCCACTAACAATAAAATAATACTAAACTATTCCTACATTTCCCACTAACTATTATTCTATTCATAATTCAACTCATCAACAAACATTCCTATATTTTATTCTACCTAGATTTCCTCATTCCCCAACATTCCTATGACAATTCTATTCACACAAATGCATAAAAAAATTAGTCCTAGACAAACTATGACACACACATAAGACACTAGGCATAAAATAGCCCCAAAACCCTACCCAATGCATACCATTTTCGACCAAGGGCTCCTTGCCCATGCTAGGAATTTCAAAATGCCTCTTGAAGACATAAAAATCAGAATTGCTAAGCTCAAGGCTGAACCCATGCATCAACTTTTGCAAAAAGCTCATTTTTCTCTCATTTCTCTCACTTTCCTCACATTTCTCTCTCTCCCTCTCATTCTCTCTCTCCATTTCGGTTTTGGGCTGAGTTCTCACCTTCCATATCTCATATTATTCACACCATGGTTGATCAAGTCAAGCAATGATCAAAGAAACTCAAGCAAACAAGCTAGGATGCGAAAATCACACATGCATGCCCTTTGAGGTCCTCATTTCGGCCCTAGGTAAGTTTTTAGGCTTCCATTTCTTTTTTTCTTGTTCTAACCTCATGCATGTACTAAGAGCTTGGTCACTAAGCTAGGAAAATAGAGAAAACCAAGTTGGAATCTCGGCTAAGCAAGAAGAAGAAGAGATTTGAAGCTTCAACAAGTTTTTGAGCATCTTTTGGTTGATTGCAAAGGTGAGGGTTAAAACCTTTTGAAAACTCTTTAAAAACTCACATGCATGCTCATAAATGTGTGTATTTGCTTCTATACTTGAGATATATGGTCGTTCATAAGCTTAAACAACCATGCATGGCAAGATCTTGGCTTGAAAATGATGCTAGGTGAAGTCGAAATGGATGACAGCTCTCTGACCATCTGTTCGAGGTAAGTTTAGCTAAGAAAATGATGTTGAAAATGCTTGAAAATTGGTACGTGACTAGTTTGGACAGTTTTGAACATTTTTTCCAGAAATAGGCCGAAGCTAATTTTGACTCTAAGGTCCTCAAAATGGCAAATCATTAAAATGTGACCAAATCTGGAAATCTGGAAAAATGAATCAGGTTTTGGCAGATGCACTGACCTTGTGAAACGAACCATATTTTACTTAGTAAATGTTGTCCAAAATGCATGAAATTTGATTTGCTGCTATATTTTTCAGTTCTGGACAATTTTGTCAGAAATGGACCAAATCTAAAACGGACTCTAAGGACCTCAAAAACGTCAATTTCTGAAAAGTATGCAAATCTGGACAGTTTTGAGTATTCCACTGTTTCGGCTATATCTAATGATCCCGAACTCCAATTGATGCAAGGTTTGTTTCTGATTTTAGTTAACTTCTTGAGCTTTAATTTGACATCTTATTCACTGGATTTGGAGATTTTTTTATTATCCTATTGATTGTGAGAATACAGCCTATTGCAGTAAAGGTTTCACTTAGCTATATGCTTGGAAAATTGTTGTAACCTCTCTTGTGGTGCTAATTGGTTGGAATTGTGGTGTTGGGATGTTGTGTGGACTGTTTTGAGTACTTGAAGATGTTTGAATTGAATGATGCATGACTTGAGAATGAACTTGAGTTGACTTAGGGTTTAATCACGCGGTTAAGCATGAAACGGAAACCCTAATGACTAGGTATGTAACGCCTCAATCCCTCATGAGACCGGAGGCTCTACTAACCATGCTATTCTCAACCCAATCCCAAACTCGGTCTCAGACCACCTAAAATGTAACGCCCCGACTTAACCCCACGCTAAAGGTTAAGTCTGGACCCGACAAACGGACAGAGTCTCCCCTGTACCGTAGACATTCTGAAAGCCTGTAAGCAACCAATAAAGCCACAAAACAACCTAGAACTCCAATTCTAATTAAAGACTCAAACTTTAAGGCCATCCGAGCCTTAAAACATTCAAACAGTTAGAATCATGCAAGCCTACATCCAACTTCACTTTTTTACAAAACCGCTTATCATGCCACTACATGATAGCTTTTAAGCATTCTTAGAAATTGAAAACAACCAGTCATTTACTCCCAAGCATGCAGAGAAGCTAAGAGCAAAAATATAAGTTATTACATGCCATAGTTCATATCTCCTACTACAATCAACTAGCATTCAGCTTACAATCACTCAAACATATACATAAGCACTTAGGCTACAAAATAGAAAATAAGGTAGAGCAAACAAGATCTCCACATAATAGCAAGAGCCATAAATCCACCTCACGCAATTAGACACTGCAACTAAGGCAACTTCTCCTCCAAATGTACCTCCTGAAACATGTTAGCGAGGTATGAGCAACCACTGTTGCCCAGTGAGGGATAAAGTCTCCCGGGGCGTGCAATGCAACAAGTAATACAGTTAAACATTAGTAGAAATTAAAACCATTCAAGAATGACAATAGATTAAGTAACCACACATTAAAAAGGATACATTTTACTTAACCCTAACACTCCAATCTTCACTTGATCTTTATTCACGATCCACGAACCATGATCACTGTGCCAGCATAATCCCAATCACTCCAGTGGGTGTACTCCGGATATACCCCAATAATCCTACAACCCAACATCCCCTGACAATCTCCGGACCAGGCGAATGAGGGACTAGGACACGGAGTTTCAATATCCACTGGCAAGCCCTCTGCCTCCCAGCCGATATTCAACATATCCGCCCCTAACACTATGGTTGCGCAACCACTATGCAATGCACTTATCAATGGCAAGACAATATCAACAATATAAGCTATAATACATAGGAGGATCAACAAAGTAGGTTGACCTCAAAGTAGTTAGAATAGAAGCAATTTACACAAGCAATTAAGCAGTTTTACAAAGGGGCATATTCAAGATACACATAGAACTATACCAAAAGCTCCAAAACAACTAGAAACCACATTTAAACACACAAGGAATCATGCCATGGTTTTAGAAGCGTGAAACAACTGAATTTGCACTTAAAACCCTTTGTTATTCAAGCTATTTTCCTTCCAAACTCATGTTAGAGATTCAAATTCAAGGGGAAGCTATACCAATATTCTAATTAGCCCTTAAGGTACCCTTACAACCCTCAAACGCGTTCAATTACCCGCAATTACCCCAAAAGCCCCAATTTCCCTCTTATAGCTTTGAACTACACATATCTTAACCGGGCTTCAAACAAAGGTTAACAAAGCTTCTATAGCACCTAGGTAACCTAACAATACCAAATGTGAAGCTCAATTCTACCCGGATTAGCATTAACCCGAAATCCCTTTTTAAAAAGTCGGCTATGTCGCGTTTTAGCTAAGTTCCGAGCAATTAAACTACATGGGGTCATTAGACTATCTTCATTAATATCTATAGCACTTAACTATAGTATTGAATCAAACCCGAAAGCACATTTTATCAAAACCTTAAAATTTACACTATTCATTGTTTCTTTATCTTGTCATTCAAAATCTAGCCATAAACTATGCCAATAGCTTGCAAAAGAATGTTCACTAATCATTTTAGAAGGTTTTGGAAGAATTCATAAGCATTTATATCACAATATACAACAATTACAAAATTCAACACAAACCCTAACATTCAAAGAAATGCATATAAATGTTTCTCCCTCACCTCTACTAGTTTCCATGACGCAAGTTTGGCTCAATGGATCCACCTAGCAGGTAATAGAACACATATTTATCACAAGAAACCTCATAGACGTGATTCACAGCCAAATATAACAACAAGAACAATAGCTAAGTAGGCAATACTAGCTCAATTATAGCAACTTATGCAATCAAAGTTATTCTAACTTCCAACTATCACTACACAACCTTAGCATGCTACTATTATAACTCCGAGGTAGCCCAAAGGTCACCATTACAAGCGTAGAGATTACACACCACACAGGAGCACACATTTGCACCTAAACCAACCATTTCAACTCAAAAACACCAACAATTTAGCTTATTCCACCCAAACCACCATGACCTTCCAACTACCAACATTTTTCCCTACCTAATAAAAGGCTTATAAACCATATAATAGCATAAAATAAGCAATCTAATAGGTGCACAAAAACTGCCCAACGAAACAGCCCCTAAATGCCCAAAAACAGAAAAATTCAGCAAGCTACATTCTCCATTTATTTTGCTCCATTTTGCAATCTCAAGTTATTTCATTATGCTAGATAGGTTCATTAACATATATGAGCATTATATAAAAGCTAAGAATCAAGATTAAACACAACTTAGGCATATAAATCATTGAACAACTCAAAATAGCCAATTTCAACAAAATATGTTCTATATAAGAAATTAATCGGTAAAGTCTTCTCTAACACCTATTTAGCAAGATACAAATGCAATCCTAGCATTTTATGACGTAAAAATAAACTTTGGAAGATTTTAAAAAAAATTCTCTCACCTTTGTTTTGCAAAATAAAGGCAAAAACGATTGGTAGAAAGATGCTAGACGTCGACACGAGTCCAAAAATGCTTGGTTTGCGTCTTGGTTCCGCTTCTAGCTCAAGATATAAGTAAAATAGTGAAAAATCTACTATTCCTAGGGTTTGGACTGGTCACGGCTGAAGCAAGAAGAAGATGTGCAATTTTGGGATTTTTTTGGTGTTTTATAAGATTTAATGAAAGTCAAAGGTCAAGTCTTCGGTCAAATCCGCGTAAACCAAAACAGCCCTGCGCAACCTTACGAAAACGGCCATAACTTCTTCTAGAAAACTCCAATTCACGAACAGTTTGAAGCCTTAGAAACTAGACTCATAGAGCTTTCCAACCATATATAATTTACTACCTAAATCTTCCCCAATTGGTTCAGATTTAATTCCAAAATTGACCCAAAATTTCACTAATTAACCTTGCATTTTTATTTCTAATCCCAAGTTTGCCTTTCATTAAACATTTTAAAAATTTTCACCTTGTCCTAGTTGGTCAATGTAGATGAAAAGTCAACTAGTTTAGTCAAAGAATGTGAAAGTCAAGAAGATGTAATTTAAATGAACTTTAAATGCAATTTTAAATTTTGAAACACTAAATAAGTCATGTAAATGCACATATTATTTTTCAAATAATGATTAAAATAAATGAATGCACACATAATGAATGATCGGGTTCTCACAGCTACCATTTAAGATAACACATAATAAATGCAATTAAATACGTGCCCATTTTGGGGTATCACAAGGTAGTCTTGCTAAGTGTTGATCATTTGGATATTGTGTGGGAATTATATGCTTAGTGGGCTGCCCGTAAATGTCGTGTGACTTCAAATGTGATTTTGACCATTGGATGTTGACAAATAAGTTTTTCTTGCACCTGAACCCATGATTGATGCCATTGCATGTTGAATAATCTTATCACTTGATCATGTGGGCTTCTTAATGAGTTATATGGCCTGTTTTACATGTGTTACATGGCTGCCTGTTTAATTTTCATATAACTCTATATGCCTTTCAAGTGAAATTACCTATCTTATCATGCCCTGCTTGTTTACCTGTCAATGTGCAATCTTATGACTGTCCGGAGGCAACCTACTTTGTTGTCCTCCTACTGTGATATATTTCATGTCTTATCATGCCCTACTTGTTTACCTGTCAATGTACAATCTTATGACTGTCTGGAGGCAACCTACTTTGTTGTCCTCCTACTGTGAGATATTACATGTCATGAATGTGCATTGCATACAAGGTTGCAACCTTTCCTGTCGGCATGGTAGCGATCACGCACACCGGGCGGCATGGGGCCTCCCGGTGTTCCCGTGCCCCCCATGGCCCCATTCCCTCTCTCGCTTGGGGGCTAGACTTCCTCGGAGAGTTGGGTCGTAGGCTTTCGGGGTACATCCGGAGTACACCCACCTGACGTGTTTTGGGGAATGATTTGAAGTCGGCCGCAACTTCTGATTCTGAAATTGATCTGAGAGCAAAAGCTCACCGTATCCTTTTTATTATGTGTATAAGTACTCCCGCTTGGTTCCTAGAGAACCTCGGGGAAGAAAGACCGGTATTCCTGTTCTGTACTTGTATTTCTGTTGTATTCATGTTTGAGAAAGGGATTTTCATAAGTTTAACCGGAAAATGATTTTCAAAACTTATTTCTCGTTCCCCCTTGCTGAGTTCATAAGGACTCACCCTCTTTTATCATCTCAGGTGAAGAAGATCAAGAACAGGTACCCGAGGACGATGTGCCTAACGATGATTCCTTGGAGTGATTGCTTGTCTTGTGTGCTTTG
Organism: Ehretia macrophylla; assembly: GCA_037974665.1. NCBI lineage: Eukaryota > Viridiplantae > Streptophyta > Magnoliopsida > Boraginales > Ehretiaceae > Ehretia > Ehretia macrophylla. The sequence continues at coordinate 50,014,222 of CM075777.1, read as the reverse complement.
CGTGATTTTGGCTATTTGTGAACTATGCTACTTGAAGACTATTTCTTTTATGTTGCTCGTTGTTTATTGATGTAAATGACCCCGTTGTAATTTGGGTCTAATTCTGGGATTGTACTATCTATAACCGGACGAACTTTTATTTGGTTGTTTGCTTTCGTTTTCTTAATTAGTAGTTATCATAGGCATTCAAACCACTAGATGAACAATCGACTAAGTTGATTCTATCTAATTTCACTTAGGTACTCATTTGCAAATTAAAGGATAATAGGTACTTGCATGATAGGAAATTGACAAATAAATAGGACACAGTTATCATGTTAGGCTTATTAACCAAACGAGACTTTCAAGGTAAACTAGTTAGCCAATCGGTTGGTGTCAAATAGGAGTCCTTAATGGAATTGGATTAATGATTGGAATAATTGAGGCGTTTAGAGAATTAGGTCAAACCAAAGAGCCCAATTACAGTCGTTATGCTGCCGGTTTACCAAAAAATTTTGGAGTTTAGGCCAAGACGTTAAGTGTTAAATCTTCATGAACGGTTAAGTACGAGACGTGACTTGAATGTTTAGATCATACCCCAGTCTAAAATTTATAGGCTGGGTTGGGGCGTGACATGTTGTGCCCTGCATAACTCCATACAGATCAAAAGTTATGGACACCGGAGCGACGGACACCAGGTCACATGCCTTACGACCTCAGTTTATGGGCCCAGCCTCTCCGTGAGGAGAAGTAGTCTTGCCCAAGATGCCGCGGGACTCGATAATAGAAATGTGATGGATAAAGCATCTTCGCAATGCAAAACGGGGCAAAAACAAAAATGAAAATGGGGGGTGCAACACAAGGACTTCCTAGTGGTTCATCTATCCTAGTACTACTCTCGCCCAAGCATGCTTAGCTTTGGAGTTCTAATGGGATCCTATGCGTTAGTACTGGTATGATAGCACCCGTCATGTTGATGGGGCAAAGCCCTTATGTGTTGGCCGTTCATAGACCCAGCCTAGAGAGATGGCCCATTCAAAAGGTCCAATGGGTTTATCAACCACCCATCTACTTTAACAATGTAGCATCCTCGCAAGATGTGATATCGACGCATTGTAAGGCCCACTAATGTCCCGCGAGTTAGGTTGTTGTCCTTTTCGCGGCTCACGACGAGCGATTCGGGACGTAAAAACAGTGCACAAAGAAGAAAAGTGGCCCAAAACTGATGAAAACATTCAATTTGGGACTCTAAAAATAGACGCAAATAGGCAAGCTTACTACCCCATCGTAGAGCTAACAGAGACCTTTCCAACGGTATGCTGTGTGCTGCATAACTCCTTATGAATCAAAAGTTATGGGCACCAGAGCGACGGACAACAGGTCACAAGCCCCACGGCCTTGGTTTGCGGCCCCAACCTCTACGCGAGGTGAAGTTGTCTTGCTCAAGATGCCATGGGACTCGATAATAGAAATGTGATGGATAAAGCATCTTGGCAAGGCTAAATAGGGCAAAAAAAAATTGAAAAGGGGGGTGCAACACGAAGACTTCCCACGGGGTTACCCATCCTAGTACTATTGTTGCCCAAGCACTCTTAGCTTCGAAGTTCTATTGGGATCCGGTGCACTAGTGCTGGTGTGATCGCACCCGTCATGTTGATAGGGCAAAGCCATTATGTGTTGACCATTCACAGCCCCAGCCTAGAGAGATGGCCCATTCGAAAGGCCCAATGGGCTTATCGACCACCTATTTACTTCAACAATGCAGCATCCTGGCAAGACGTGATATCAGCGCGTTGTAGGGCCTCTAATATCCCGTGAGTTAGGTTGTCGTCCTTTTTTCAGCTCACGACGAACGATCCAGGATGTAAAAACAGCGCAAAATGAAGAAAAGTAGCCCAAAACTAATGAAAACATTCAATTTTAGGCTCCAAAAACATGCGCTGCAAAGCAGGCATGCTACGACCATTGTAGAGCTCCTGGAGAGCTTTCCAACGGTATGCTGTGCGACGCATAACTCCTTATAGATCAAAAGTTATGGGCATCGGAGTGACGAACACCAGGTGATATGCCCCACGTCCTCGATTTGTGGGTCCAGCCTCTCCGTGAGGAGAAGTTGTTTTACCTAAGATGTCATGGGACTCGATAATAGAAATGTGATGGATAAAGCATCTTGGCAAGGCTAAACGGGGCAAAAAAAATATGAAAAGGGGGTGCATCACGAGGACTTCCCAAGGGGTCATCCATCCTAGTACTACTCTCACCCAAGCGCGCTTAGCTTCGGAGTTCAGATGGGATCCGGTGCATTAGCGCTGGTATGATCGCACCCGTCATGTTAATGGTGCAAAGCCCTTATGTGTTTACCGTTCACAGTCCCAGCCTAGAGAGACAGCCCATTTGAAAGGCCCAATAGGCTTATCGACCACCCATCTGCTTCATCAACGCAGCATCCTTGCAAGACTTGATATCGACGCATTGTAGGGCCCTCTAATGTCCCGCGAGATAGGTTGTCGATCTTTTCGCAGCTCACGACGAAGGATCCGGGACATACAAACATCGTAAAAGGAATAAAAGTGGCCTAAAATTGATGAAAACTTTCAAATTTGGCTTCAAAAACAGTAACAACCGAGCAAGATTGTTGCCCCCATCGTAGAGCTCCAGGAGAGATTTCCAACGGTATGTTGTGTGCCGCATATCCCCTTACGGATCAAAAGTTATGAGCACCAGAGCGACGGACACCAGGTCACAAGCCCCACGCCAACAGTTTACGGGCCCAACCTCTACGCGAGGTAAAGTTGTCTTGCCCAAGATGTCATGGGACTCAATAATAGAAATGTGACGGATAAAGCATCTTGGCAAGCCTAAACGGGACAAAAAAAAATGAAAAGGGGGGTGCAACACGAGGACTTCCTAGGGGTTCACCCAAGCACGCTTAGCTTTGGAGTTCTGATGGGATCTGATGCATTAGTACTGGTATGATCGCACCCGTCATGTTGACGGGGCAAAGCCATTATGTGTTGACCGTTCACAGTCCCAGCCCAAAGAGATGGCCTATTCGAAAGGCCCAATGGGCTTATCGACAACCCATCTACTTCAACAACATAGCATCCTCATAAGACATGATATTGACGCATTGTAGGGCCCTCTAATATCCTGCGAGTCAGGTTGTCGTCCTTTTTGCGGCTCACGACAAATGATCTAGGATGTAAAAATAGCTCAAAAAGAAGAAATGTGGCCCGAAAGTAATGAAAAAGTTCAATTTTAGGCTCCGAAAATAGGTGCAGCCTAGCAAGCTAATTGCCATCATCGTAGAGCTCCCGAAGAGCTTTCCAAAGGTATGCTGTGCGCCATATGACTCCTTACGGATCAAAAGTTATGGGCACTAGAGCGACGGATACCAGCTCACAAGCTCCACGACCTCGGTTTGTAGGTCCAGCCTCTACACGAGGTGAAGTTGTTTTGCCCAAGATGCCGTAGGACTCGATAATAGAAATGTGATGGATAAAGAATCTTGGCAAGGCTAAACGGGGCCAAAAAAAATGAAATGGGGGGTGCAACACGAGGACTTCCCATTGGGTCACCCATCCTAGTACTACTCTTGCCCAAGCATGCTTAGCTTCGGAGTTCTGATGGGATCTGGTGCTTTAGTACTGGTATGATCGCACACGTCATGTTGATGGCACAAAGCCCTTATGTGTTTACCGTTCACAATGCCAACCCAGAGAGACGACCCATTCGAAAGGCCCAATGGGCTTATCAACCACCCATCTGCTTCATCATCGTAACATCCTCGCAAGACATGATATCAACGCGTTGTAGGGCACTCTAATGTCCCACGAGTTTGGTTGTCATCAATTTCGCGGGTCCCAACGAACGATCTGGGACGTAAAAACAGCGTTAAAAGAAGAAAAGCTGCCCAAAATTGATGAAAATGTTCGAATTTGGGCTACGGAAATTGGTGCAGCATAGCAAGCTAGCTGCTACCATCGTAGAGCTCCCAGAGAGCTTTCCAACGGTATATTATGCGTTTCATAATTCCGTACGGATCAAATGTTATGGGGACCAGAGCGACGAACACCAGGTCACATGCCCTACATCCTCGGTTTGCAGGTCTAGCTTCTCCGCGAGGGGAACTTGTCTTGCCTAAGATGCCGAGGGAGCCAATAATAGAAATGTGATGGATAAAGCATCTTGACAAGGCAAAACGGGGCAAAAAAAAATTAAAAGTGGGGTGCAACACGAGGACTTCCCAGGTGGTCACCCATCCTAGTACTACTCTCGTCCAAGCACTCTTAGCTTTGGAGTTTTGATGGGATCCGGTGCTCTAGTGCTGGTATGATTGCACCCATCAAGTTGATGGGGTAAAGCCTTTATGTGTTTACAGTTCACAGTCCCAGCCTAGAGAGACGGCCCATTCGAAAGGCCCAATGGGCTTATCGACCACCCATCTACTTCACCAACGTATATTGTAGGGCCATCTAATGTCCCACGAATTAGGTTTTCATCCTTTTCACCGCTCACTACGAACGATCCCGGACGTAAAAACATCTCAAAATGAAGAATTGTGGCCCAAAACTGATGAAAATGTTCAATTTTGGGCTTAGAAAATAGGCGCAGCCAGGTAGGCTTGCTGCCCCCATCGCAGAGCTCTCGGATAACTTTCCAACGGTATGCTGTGCGCTGCATAACTCCTTACGAATCAAAAGTTATAGACATCGGAGCGACGGACACCCAGTCACATGCTCTACGACCTCGGTTTGTGGGCCCAGCCTCTCTACGAGGCGAAGTTGTGTTGCCCAAGATGACGTGGGACTCGATAATAGAAATGTGATGGCTAAAGCGTCTTGGCAAGGCTAAACAAGGTAAAAAAAAAAATAGAAAAGGGGGATGCAACACGAGGACTTCCCAGGGGGTCACCTATCCTAGTACTACTCTCGCCCAAGCACACTTTGATTCGGAGTTTTGATGGTATACGGTACATTAGTGCTTGTATAATCGTACCCGTCAAGTTGATAGCGCCCTTATGTGTTTATCGTTCATTGTCCCATCCTAGAGAGACGGTCCATTTGAAAGGTCCAATGGGCTTATAGACCACCTATATGCTTCATCAACACAGCATCCTCGCAAGACGTGATATCGATGCATTATAGGGCCCTCTAGTATCCCACGAGTTAGGTTGTCGTCTTTTTTGCGGCTCACGATGGACAATCCTAGACATAAAAAAAGCAAAAACTAGAAAAGTGGCCCGAAACTGATGAAAACATTTGATTTTGTGCTCCAAAACCAGGACCAGACGAGTAGGCTTGCTACCTCCATCGTAGAGCTCCCAGAGAACTTTCCAACGGTATGTTGTGCGTCACATAACTCCTTACGGATCAAGAGTTATAGGCATTGGAGCGACGGACACCAGGTCACAACCCCACGCCCTCGGTTTACGGGTCCAGCCTCTCCGCGAGGCGAAGTTGTCTTGCCTAAGATGCCATGGGACTCGATAATAGAAATGTGATGGATAAAGCATCTTGGCAAGGCTAAACGGGGCAAAAAAAATGAAAAAAGGGGTGCAACACGAGGACTTCTCAGGGGGTCACCCATCCTAGTACTACTATCGCCCAAGCATGCTTAGCTTCGGAGTTTTGATAGGATCCGATGCATTAGTGCTTGTATGATTGCACCCATCATGTTGATAGGGCAAAGCCCTTATGTGTTGACTGTTCACAATCCCAGCCCAAAGAGACGGCCAATTCGAAAGGCCCAATGGGCTTATCGACCACCCATCTGCGTCAACAACGTAGCATCCTCGCAAGATATGATATCGACTCATTGTAGGGCCCTCTAATATCCCTCGATCTAGGTTGTCGTCCTTTTCGAGACTCATGACGAATGATCCAGGATGTAAAAACAACACAAAACGAAGAAAAATGGCCCAAAACTGATGAAAATGTTCGATTTTGTGCTCCGAAAACAGGCGCAACCGAGCAGGCTTGTTGCCCCTCTAGTATAGCTCTTGGAGAGCTTTCCAACGGTATGTTGTGTTCCGCATAACTCCTTACAGATCAAAAGTTATGGACACCAGAGCGACGAACACCAGGTCACACGCCCCACTTCCTCGGTTTGTAGGTCCAGCCTCTTCGCGAGGCGAAGTTGTCTTGCCTAAGATGCAGTGGGACTCGATAATAGAAATATGATGGATAAAGCATCTTGGCAAGGCCAAACAAGGCCAAAAAAAAAAGGAAAAGGGGGGTGCAACAAGAGGACTTCCTAGGGGTTCACTCATCCTAGTACTACTCTCGCCCACGCACGCTTAGCTTCGAAGTTCTGATGGGATCTGGTGCATTAGTGCTGGTATGATCACACCCTTTATGTTGATGGTACAAAGTCCGTATGTTTTTACCGTTCACAGTCTCAGCCCTAAGAAACGGCCTATTCGAAGGGCCCAATGGGCTTACCGACCACCCATCTGCTTCATCGATGCAGTATCCTTGCAAGACGTGATATCGATGCATTATAGGGCCCTCCAATGTCCCGCAAGCTAGGTTGTCATCCTTTTCGCCCCTTACGATGAATGATCCGGAATATAAAACTGCGCAGAAATAATAAAAGTGGCCCAAAACTGATGAAAAGGTTCAATTTTGGGCTCCAAATATAAGCATAACCGAGCAGGCTTGCTGCCCCTATCGTAGAGCTCCCGGAGAGCTTTCCAACGGTATGTTGTGCACCGCATAACTCCTCACAAATCAGAAGTTATGAGCACCAAAGCGACGGACACCAGGTTATATGCCCTATGACCTCAGTTTGTGGGCCAAGCCTCTCCGCGAGGCGAAGTTGTCTAGCCCAAGATGCCGTGGGACTCGATAATTGAAATGTGATGGATAAAGCATTTTGGCAAGGCTAAACGGGGCAAAAAAAACTGAAAAGGGGGGTGCAACAAGAGGACTTCCCAATGGGTAACCCATCCTAGTACTACTCTTGCCCAAGCACGCTTAGCTTCGGTGTTCTAATGGGATCCGGTGCATTAGTGCTGGTATGATCGCACCCATCATGTTGATGGGGCAAAGCCCTTATGTGTTGACCGTTCAGAGTCCCGGCCTAGAGAGATGGCTCATTCTAAAGGCCCAATAGGCTTATCGACCACCCATCTGCTTCAACAACGCAGCATCCTCACAAGATGTGATATCGACGTGTTGTAGGGCCCTCTAATATCCCGCAAGTTAGGTTGTCATCCTTTTCACAGCTCACAACGAACGATCCAGGATGTAAAAACAACGCAAAAAGAAGCAAAGTGGCCCGAAACTATTAAAAATGTTCAATTTTGGGATACGAAAAATGGGCGCAAACGAGCAGGCTTATTGCCCCCATCGTAGATCTCGTGAAGAGCTTTTCAATGGTATGCTGTGTGTCGTATAACTCTTTATGGATCAAAACTTATGGGCACCGGAGCGATGATAACCTGGTCACACGCCCCACTTCCTCGGTTTGCGGGTCCAGCCTCTACGCGAGGTGAAGTTGTCGTGCCTAAGATGCCATGGGACTCGATAATAGAATTATGATGGATAAAGCATCTTGGCAAGGCTAAACGGGGCCAAAAAAAAGAAAAGAAAAGGGGAGTGCAACACGGGGACTTCCCAGGGGGTCACCTATCCTAGTACTACTCTCGCCCAAGCATGCTTAGCTTCGGAGTTCTGTTGGGATCTGGTGCATTCGTGCTGGTATAATCGTACCCTTCATGTTGATGGAACAAAGCCCTTATCTTTTTACCGTTCACAGTCCCAGTCTAGAGAGATGACCCATTTGAAAGGCCCAATAGGCTTATCGACCATCTATCTGCTTCATCAACACAACATCCTCGCAAGACATGATATCGACGTGTTGTAGGGCCCTCTAATGTCCCTCGAGTTAGGTTGTCGTCCTTTTCGTGGCTCACGATGAACTATTCGGGACGTAAAAATAGCATAAAAAGAAGAAAAGTAGCCCGAAATTGATGAAAACTTTCAATTTTAGGCTCCCAAAAAAGGCGCAATCGAGCAGTCTTGCTCCTTCCCATCGTAGAGCTCTCGGAGAGCGTTCCAACAGTATGCTGTGCGTCACATAACTCCTTACAGATGAAAAGTTATGAGCACCGAAGCGACGGACACTAGGTCACACGTCTTATGACCTCAGTTTGCGGGCCAAGCTTCTCCGCAAGGCGAAGTTGTCTTGCCCAAGATGCTGTGGGACTCGATAATAGAAATGTGATAGATAAAGCATCTTGGCAAGGCTAAACGGGGCAAAAAAAACTAAAAATGGGGGTGCAACACGAGGACTTCCTAGGGGGTTACCCATCTTAGTACTACTCTCGCCCAAGCACGCTTAGCTTTAGAGTTCTAATGGGATCCGGTGCATTAGTACTAATATGATCGCACCTGTCATATTGATGGCGCAAAGCTCTTATGTGTTTATCGTTCACAGTTCCAGCCTAGAGAGACGGCCAATTCTAAAGGCCCAATAGGCTTATCGTCCACCCATCTGCTTAATTAACGCAGCATCCTCACAAGACGTGATATCGATGCATTGTAGGGCCCTCTAATGTCCCTCGAGTTAGGTTGTCGTACATTTTGCGGCTCACGACAAACGATGTGGGACGTAAAAATAGTGCAAAATGAAGCAAAGTGGCCCCAAACTGATGAAAATGTTCAATTTTGGTGTCTGAAAACTATTGATGCTGAGTAGGTTTGCTGCCTCTATCGTAGAGCTCTCGGAGAACTTTTCAACGGTATGCTGTGCACCGCGTAACTCCTTACAGATCAAAAGTTATGGGCACCGGAGCGGCGGATACCAAGTCACAACCCCATGCCCTCGGTTTGTGGGTCCAGCCTCTCCGCGAGGCGAAGTTGTCTTGCCTAAGATGCTATGGGACTCGATAATAGAAATGTGATGGATAAAGAATCATGGCAAGGCCAAACGGGGTTAAAAAAAAATGAAATGGGGGGTGCAACACGAGGACTTCCCATTGGGTCACCCATCCTAGTACTACTCTCGCCCAAGCATGCTTAGCTTCGGAGTTCTGATGGGATCCGGTGCTTTAGTGCTGGTATGATCGCACACGTCATGTTGATGGGGCAAAACCCTTATGAGTTTACTGGTCACAGTCCCAGCCCAGATAGACAACCTTATTCGAAAGGTCCTATGGGGTTATCGACTACCCAACTGCTTCATCAACGCAGCATACTCGCAAGAAATGATATCGACGCGTTGTAGAGCCCTCTAATGTCTGGCGAGTTAGGTCATCCTCCTTTTCGCGGCTCATGACGAACGATCCAGAAAATAAAAACAATGTAAAATGAAGAAAAGTGACCCAAAATGGATGAAAACGTTCGATTTTGGGCTTTGAAAATAGGCGCAGTCGAGCAGGCTGGCTGCCCCTATCGTAGAGCTCCCAGGGAGCTTTCCAACGGTATACTATGCACCGAATAACTCCTTACGAATCAAAAGTTATGGGCACCGGAGCGACGAACACCAGGTTACATGCCCCACATCCACGGTTTGCGGGTCCAACCATTTCTTGAGGTGAAGTTGTCTTGCCTAAGATACCGTGGGACTCGAACATAGAAATGTGATGGGTAAAGCATCTTGGCAAGGCTAAACGGGGCCAAAAAAAAAATGAAAAGGGCGGTGCAACACGAGGACTTCCCAGGGGTCACCCATCCTAGTATTACTCTCGCCAAAGCACGCTTAGCTTCGGAGTTCTGATGGGATCCGGTGCATTAGTGCTGGTATGATCGCACCTATCATGTTGATGACGTAAAGCCCTTATGTGTTTACCATTGACAGTCCCAGCCTAGAGAAACGGCCTATTTGAAAGGCCCAACGGGCTTATTGTCCACCCATCTGCCTCATCAATGCAGCATCCTTGCAAGACGTGATATCAACGCGTTGTGGGGCACTCTCATATCCTGCTAGTTAGGTTGTCGTCCTTTTCGAGGCTCACGACGAACGATTTGGGATGTAAAAATAGCACAAAAGGAAGAAAATTAGTTCAAAACGGATGAAAACGTTCAATTTTGGGCATTGAAAATTAGCGCTACAAAGCAAGCTTGCTACCATCATTGTAGAGCTCCAGAAGAGCTTTCCAACAGTATACTGTGCGCCGCATAACTCCTTACGGATCAAAAGTTATGTGCACCGGAGCGACGAATACCAAGTCATACGCCCTACGTCCCCAGTTTGCGGGTCCAACCTCTCTGCGAGGCGAAGTTGTCTTGCCCAAGATGCTATGGGACTCAATAATAGAAATGTGATGGATAAATCATCTTGGCAAGGCTAAACGGGGCCAAACAAAAAATGAAAAGGGGGTGCAACACGAGGACTTCCCAGGGGGTCACCTATCCTAGTAATACTCTCGCCCAAGCACGCTTAGCTTCAGAGTTCTGATGAGTTCCAATGCGTTAGTGCTGGTATGATCGCACCTGTCATGTTGATGGGGAAAAGCCCTTATGTGTTTACGGTTCACAACCCAACCTAGAGATACGGCCCATTAGAAAGGCCCATTAGGCTTATCGACCACCTATCTGCTTCATCATCGCAACATCCTCGGAAGAATGATATTGACGAGTTGTAAGGCTCTCTAATGTCCCACGAGTTAGGTTGTCGTCATTTTTGCGGCTCATGACGAACGATCCGAGATGTAAAAACAGCGTAAAATGAAGAAAAGTGACCCAAAACTGATAAAAAAAGTTCAATTTTGTGCTCTAAAAATAGGCAAACTCGTTCAGGCTGGGTACCCCCATCGTAGAGCTCCCGGAGAGCTTTCCAACGGTATATTGTGCGCTACATAACTTCTTACGGATCAAAAGTTATGGGCATCAGAGCGATGTACACTAGGTCACATACCCTATGACCTCAGTTTGCGGGCCCAGTCTCTCCACGAGGCGAAGTTGTCTTGCCCAAGATGCCGTGGGACTCGATAATAGAAATGTGATGGATAATGCATCTTGGAAAATCTAAACAGTGCAAAAATAAAATGAAAAAGGGGGTGCAACACGAGGACCTCCTAGGTGGTCACCTATCCAAGTACTACTCTCACCCAAGCACGCTTAGCTTCGGATTTCTAATGGGATCCGGTGCATTAGTGCTGGTATGATCGCACCTGTCATGTTGATGACGCAAAGTCCTTATGTGTTTTCCGTTCATAGTCCCAGCCCAGAGAGACGGCCCATTCGAAAGGCCCAACGGGCTTATCGTCCACCCATCTACTTTATCAATGCAGTATCCTCGCAAGACGTGATATCAACGCGTTGTAAGGCCCTCTAATGTCCCACTAGTTAGGTTGTTGTCTTTTTCGCGGCTCACGACGAACGATACGGGACATAAAAATAGCACAAAAGGAAGAAAAGTGGTTCAAAACAGATGAAAACATTCGATTTTGGGCACTGAAAATAGGTACTACAATGCAGGATTGCTTCCATCATCATAGAGCTCCATAAGAGCTTTCCAACGGTATGCTATAGGCCGCATAACTCCTTACGAATCAAAAGTTATGTGCACCGGAGCGACGAATACCAGGTCACATGCCTCACGTCCCCGGTTTGTGGGTCCAGCCTCTCTGTGAGGTGAAGTTGTCTTGCCCAAGATGCCATGGTACTCGATAATAGAAATGTGATGGATAAAGCATCTTGGCAAGGCTAAACGGGGCAAAAAAAAATGAAAAAGGGGGTGCAACACGAGGACTTCCCAGGGGGTCACCCAACCTAGTAATACTCTTACCCAAGCACACTTAGCTTCGGAGTTCTGATGAGATCCAATGCATTAGTGCTATCCTAATACTACTCTCGTCCAAGCACACTTAACTTCAAAGTTTTGATGGGATCCTGTGCATTAGTACTGGTATGATCGTACCCGTCATGTTGTGGGTGCAAAGCCATTATGTGTTGACGGTTCACAGTCCTAGCCCTGAGAGATGGCCTATTCAAATGGCCCAATGGGCTTATCGATAGCCCATTGACTTCAACTGCGCAGCAGCCTCGCTAGACGTAATATCGGCACGTTGTAGGGCGGTCTATTATCCAACGAGTTAGGTTGTCATCCTTTTTGCGGCTCACGACGACTGACTCAAACTGATAAAAATGTTCGATTTTGGCACCGAAAACAAGTACAGTCGAGCAAGCTTTATGCCCTTGTTGTAGAGCCCCCAGAGAGCTTTCCAACAGCATGCTGTGGGCCGCATGACTTCCTACGGATCAAAAGTTATGGGCATTGGAGCTGCAGGGACCTGGTAATCTGCCCCACGCCCTCGGTTTGCTGGCCTAGCCCATCTGGGATGCGAAGTTGGGCGGTGTCACGCCCCAACCCGACCTATGAAGGTTAGACTAGAGTGTGATCTAAACATTCAAGTCATATCACGTACTTAGTCGATCAAGAGGGTTTAACACTTAATGTTTTAGCCTAAACTCCACAAATTCTCCGAAAAACCAGCAGCATAACGGCTGTAGTTAAGACCTTTTGTTTGACCTAATTTCTAAACACCTCAATTATTCCAATCATTAATACGATTCCATTAAGGACTCCTATTTTGTCTCATCAACCGATATGCCTAGTAGTCTATCTTGAAGGTCTCGTTTGGTTAATAATCCTAGCATGATAGCTATGTCCCGTTTATTTGTCAATTTCCTATCATGCAAGTACCTATTATCTTTTAGTTTACAATAAGCACCTAAGTGGAATTAGATAGAATTGACTTAGTTGATTTTTCACCTAGTGGTTTAATTGCCTACGATAGCTACTGTTCAAGATAATGAAAGCAAATAACCAAATAAGAAGTTCGTCCGGTTATAGATAGTACAATCCCAAATTAGACCCAAATTACATCGGGGTCATTTATATCAATAAAATGAATAGTTTGCAATCGAGCACAACATCCATATAGCAACCACTTTCAGGCAAAGCATAAAAGCACGTAGTTACTCCAAGGAATCATCAACAAGCATATTTACTTCGGGCACTTGTTCCAAATCTGCTGCACCTGTGACCAAAAATAGGGTGAGTTCTTATGAACTCAGCAAGGGGGAACGAGAAATAAGTTTTGAAACTCATTTTTCCAGTTCAACTTATGAAAAATCCTTTTTGCAAGCATGAATATGTCACAAGTAAGTACATAATATAATGTAAAAGTACAGGAACACAATTACCAGTTTTTCCTCCCCGAGGTTCTCTAGGACCCAAGCGAGAGTACTTATACACATAGTAAAAAGGATACGGTGAGCTTTTGCTCTCAGTTCATTTCCAGAATCAGTTGTTGCGGTCGACTTCAAATCATCCCCTTAACACGCCAAGTGGGTGTACTTCGGATGTACCCCAAAATCCTACGACCTAACTCTCCGAGGAAGTCTAGCCCCCAAGCGAGAGAGGGAATGGGACCATGGTAGTCACGGTTGCACCGGCAAGCCCGATGCCGCCTGGTGTGCGTGATCGCTACCATGCCAACAGGAAATGTTGTAACCTTGTATGCAATGCACATTTATGACATGTAATATATCACATTAGGAGGACAACAAAGTAGGTTGCCTTCGGACAGTCATAAGATTGCACATTGACCAAGTAAACAGGCAGGGCACGATAAAACAAATAATTTCACTTGAAAGGCATATAGAGTTATATGAACATTAAACGGGCAGCCATGTGACACAAGTAAAACAGGCCATATAACTCATTACGAAGCCCACGTGATCAAGTGATAAGATTATTCAACATGCAATGACATCTACATGGGTTCGGGTGCAAGAAAAGCCTATTTGTCAACATGTAATGGTCAAAATCACATTTGAAGTTATAATGCATTTACGGGCAGCCCACTCAGCATATAATTCCACACAATATCCAAATGATCAACACTTAGCAAGACTACCTAGTCACTAGGGTTTCCGTTTCATGCTTAACCGTGTGATTAAACACTAAGTCAACTCAAAATCATTCTCAAGTCATGCATCATTTAATTCAAACATCCTCAAGTACTCAAAAAAGTCCACAAGACATCCCAATACCACAATTCCAAGCAATTAGCACCACAAGAGAGGTTGCAATAATTTTTCAAGCATATAACTAAGTGAAACCCTCACTGCAATAGGCTGTTTTCTCACAAACATTAAGACAAGAAAAAAATCCCCAATTCCAGTTAATAAGATGTCAAATTAAATCTTAGGAAGTGAGCTAAAATCAGAAACAAACCTTGCATCAATTGGAGTTCGGGATCATTAGATATAGCCAAAACAGTGGAATAGCACAAAACTGTCCAGATTTTCACACTTTTCAGTAATTGACGTTTTTGAGGTCTTTGGATCAGTTTTAGCCTTAGTCCATTTCTGACAAAAATGTCCAGAACTAAAACATCTAGCAGTATACCAAATTTCATGCATTTTGGACATCATTTACTAAGTCAAATATGATTCGTTCCACAAGGTCAGTGCATCTGCCAAAACCTGCTTCATTTTTCCAGGTTTCCAGATTTGGACATATTTCAAAGATTTGCCATTTTTAGGACCTTAGATTCAAAATTAGCTTTGGCCAATTTCTGTGAAAAATGTTCAAAACTGGCCAAAATAGTCACCTAACACTTTTTCATGCATTTTCAACATCATTTGCCTAGCCAAACACACCTCGAAACAACAGGTCAGAGAGCTGTCACATAATCCGATTTCACCTATCATCATCTTCAAGCCAAAATCTTGCCATGCATGGTTGCAAAAGCTTATGAACGAACATATAACTCAAGAACAGAAGCAAAGACATACATTTATGAGCGTGCATGTGGATTTTTGAAGGATTTTCAAAAGGTTTTAGCCCTCACCTTAGCAAATCAACAAGAAGATGCACAAAACTTGATGAAGCACAATTTTCTTCTTCTTCCTTGCATAGCCAAGACACCACCCAATTTCTCTCTAGTTTTCCTAGCTTAGTGGCCAAGTTCTTAGTACATGCATGTGGTTAGAACAACAAGAAAAGAAATGGAACCTAGTAAACTCACCAAGGCCGAAAATGGTGACTCAAAAAGCTAGCATGTGTGATTCTTGCATCCTAGCTAGCTTGGGTGAGTTTCTTTGCTTGTTGTTTGTCTTGATGCACCATAGGATGATGAAGATGAGCTAAGGGATAAAGAAACTCAGCCAAAACCGAGATTGAGAGAGAAGAATGAGAGGAGAGAGAGAAATGTGAGGAGAGTGAGAGAAATGAGAGAAAATAAAAGCTTTTGCAATTGTTGATGCAAATGTTGGCCTTGGGCATGCAAAAATCTGATTTTGTGTCATCTTTTGAATTGTTTTAGCATGTGTGTAAGAGAATGTTGGGTATTTAGGGATTTTAGGTAGAATAGAATATAGGATATGTTTAGAGGTTTGTGAGATTTTGTCTTGTAGTGAGTTTAAAATATAATATTTAGGTGTTAGTGGATTTTGTAGAGATTTGAATTAGGATTATAATAATAGTTAGTGGTGTTTGTAGGATTATTTTATAGTCTAATACTTTGTGTAGGATTCTTTCTTGATCAACGTGGTGGCACGGATTCCTAGGTCTAGGGCACGAATTACGAGGTAGACACGAACTACGAGGTAAGACACGAACTTCAAGACTAATGCACGTACTTCAAGAAAATGCACATATTTTAATACAAATACACGCAACCCTAGATAAATGTAAGTAAACCAATACAAGGCACGTAATTCAATACAATGCACGTAAATTGAGGTACGACTCTTAAACCTAGGTTAGACACGCAATTTAAGGTCAGGACACACAAAACGAGATAATGCACGCAATTCGAAGTCGGGGCACATAAGTCGAGGATTAGGGCACATAATTCTAGGTCGAGGCACGAATAACGAGGCATGCACAAAAACCAAGATAGGGCACGTAATCCAAGGTCAGTCATATCATTCTTGGTCAATGGCACACAAAAAAAGGTAACACACGTTATTCGGGTTCGGGCCTCACAGGCGGCCCAAGATGTCATGGCACTTGAGGAAATAAATCTGACGATAAAGCATCTTGCCAAAGATAAACGGGGCAAAGAAAACAAAAAAAAGTTTGTAACACGAGGACTTCCTAGGGGGTCACCCATCCTAGTATTACTCTCGCCCAAGCACGCTTAACTTCAAAGTTCTAATGGGATCCTGTGCATTAGTGCTGATATGATTGCACCCGTCATGCTATGGGTGCAAAGCCAATATGTGTTGACGTTTCATAGTCCAAACCTAGAGAGATGGCCTATTCAAATGGCCCAATGGGCTTAACGACAGCCCATTGGCTTCAACCATGCAGCAACCTCGCAAGACGTGATATTGGCTCATTGTAGGGTGGACTACTATCCCGCGGATTAGGTTGTCATCCTTTTCGCAGCTCCTGACGACCGACCCGGGACATAAAAATAGGGCAAAAAGAAGAAAAGTGGCCAGAAACTGATGAAAACGTTCGATTTTGGGAAACAAAAATAGGCACTGTAATACCCGAGCTCGGAATGTGGAATTTTCTTGATTATCTTTTTGGAAATTATATTTCTTAAATTCTTTGAGATTTAATTGTTACTTCTTTGTTGTCGCAAAGTGCATTGCATTTCGGGAGTGATAGCTAGAGAGTGTTTTCTAGACCTTAGCAAATAGTGAAACTAGTATTTTAGTGCCTTAAATTTTACATTTTATTTGCTGTTAGCTAGAATTAAGTTGGTGATGTTTATTTTAGCTTAAAAATGCATAAAAATAAGCCTATTGACCAATTTTAAGTTAATTGACTAAGTGCTTTGACCTTTTGACCAAATTGTCATCTTTTAACAGTTAAAACAATGCAAAATGAAAAAAAAATAAAAGCTGAAACAGCCCTTAAGCAGGCCGAGACTTATAGAGAAAAAAAAAACCATTTCAACTTCCAAACTTCCAATCTTCGCGTGAGCTCGTGCGGGGTGGTTTCCGAGGTGTCCAGCATTGATTTCCTAGCGACTAGGAGTGCCTAAGGTGAGGGAAGCACGTTATTTGTGCATTTAAATGTCAAGTATGTTAACTTTGTGATTTTTGGATTTTATCCGTAGGTTGTTGTTTTAATCATTTTGAAGCTTCTAGAATGTTCCTTGACAATTGTAGAACATGTATTTATAGCTTTTTAACATTTTCTGCGGTTGAATGTTGAGATTGCAATTTAAAATGTCAATTGAATAGTAATTTATGAATAGTAAACCCTTGAAACGATAAAGTTGTGTTGTTATGCTTTCCGTTGATGTAGAAAGATGCTAGATGTGCTAGAATGCCTAAATGCATGGTTTGTTTGGATTGTGTAATGGAAAAACGGAGAAAAATGCCTTGGTGAAAGTCGGGGTCGTTTAGGTCGACTTTAGTGTTTTCTCGTTTTGGGTGATGGCATTGCTTCGGGAGGCCATGGAAGCACTTTTGGTACGGTTGTGGCGTTAGTTGGGTGTTTGGTTAGGGTAGTTGTAGTTCAAATGAGCAAAAGGGGAAAATCAGGACTTTACGCGAATTCTAGGATAAAGTAGGGTTTTGGGGTCTTTAGACGTGCCTTATGGTGGCCTAGGAGGATTGGTGAAGTCGGTTTCCAAAACTCGTGGCTCATTTGAATGTAGTAGCGTTTGATAAGTTGGGGTCGTTTTGTTGTTTTGTTGGTTTTCATAGAATTTGTCTTGTAGAATACTTGTTAATGTTTGTTAATGCTTATTATGCTTGTTAGAGTTGATTTTGGTTGAAATGTTTATCAACCGTTGCTATTGTGTGCGAAAGTAACCTACTTTGTTATTCTCCCACGTGTGGCTTTATTGCTCGATTGTTGCATTGTATATTGTATTGCATTCATAGAGTCAGGACGGTGTGATGGGCCTCTCTGGGTAGCCTCGGGCTACCAGTGTTGGTTGCTCTAGCTCCGTGTCTTATTCCCTTTCTCGCTTGGGTTGCCTCATTGGGAGATTTGGGTAGTAGAATTGATGGATACTTCCGGGGTATTCCAAACTGGTGTTATAAGGTGGTTTGGGCAGGCGCGTCGTCATCGAATTCTTGATTGAAAGTTGCTCGTGAAAAGAGTATCGTATCCTTTGAATGAGTGTTTATAATATTAATGCTTGCCTTGCTTTATTGATGGCTTGTTTGTACCTCTATATGTTATTTGTATGAATTGCTTGACTAATTGCATTGCATACTCCACTCATCTCCGTCCTTGAGACCAAATGCCCTCACTGAGCAATAGTTTTTGCTCATTCCTTTCTATACTATATTTTAATAGGAGTAGTTGAGCCAAATCCTATTGAGGTAATTAAGGAGGAGGAGTAGGTAGAGGTGTTTCCGTGATAGCACTTCTTTGCTTTGCTGGTGGTTGGTTGCCAGACTTTTGTGTGAGCCATGCTTGATGTGTTTAATGCTTGGTTGTCACTTTATTTTGAGGCTTGTAGCCTTGTATGTAGTTCTATTTTGAAACCTTTATGGTTTTATTGTAAAGGTTTAAAGATTGTAAAGTTGTAAAGTTATGCACTTATGACTAGTAAAGAATTGCATACTAATGGTTAAATGTTTAGTGGCATAAATACTTGTGTAGTATGCATGGAATTTTGGTTTGGAAAGTTTGGTTTATAAGAAATGTATGTTTTTAAAAGAAAGTTGGCGTGTTTTGAATGCTTATTGTGGCTTTTGCAAGTATTATGTTGATTGTAGGGTTTCCGGAACGTCCACGGTACAGAGGAGACTCTGTCCTATGTCGGGTCCCAACTTGGCCTTTTGCGGGGTCGGGTCGGGGCGTGACATCTTCAGGTGGTATCAGAGCATGATAGTCTTGCATGAGCCGGGATATGATTCTCGGTCTGTGGGGTAAAGGTCTAAAAAGCTAAAGTGTTATTGTATGATTGTTAAGTGAAAAGAAAATGTTATAGCATGACTATGTGAATTTAGAGTGCTTATGTGTTTAGGTGAATTAGTTTGGCATGTCAATCTTGAGTTATGTGAATTGCGTGTTAGAATGTTTGATTGTTATTGACTTGAGTATTATCTAATCTTATGTGTTATATTTCTGTCTATAAACTGCTTTTAAATATTGCCAGTTATTGTGAGTTGTTACTATGCCACCACTTCGTGGTATTCAAGGTCAAGGGGGAGATGAAGAGGCAGCAGAACAGGGTCAGCAACCGTTGCCTGAGCAGTTTATGGCTACTATGACTACAACAGTTGACCGGATTACACAGGTACTGCATGAGCAGAGGCAGGACATGAATAATAATCCCCAGGGAAATCAAGCTAATCCTGGTGGACAAGGGTACAGGGCTGAGAATAACCAGTTAGAGAAATTCCTGAGGCACGAGCCGGGTAAATTCTTTGGAGAGCCAGATGATGAGGCAACCGAGAGATGGATTAACTGTGTTGAAAAAATTTACGCTGCTTTGAGGTACACTGATGAGGCAAAGATAGCTTATGGAGCATTTCTGTTTGAGGGTGATGCAGAATAGTGGTAGAACACTGTTAGGTTGAGGTGGGACTGTGAGGATGTTCCGCATTTATGGGATGATTTTGTGAGTGAGTTTCGGGATAAGTATATTCCCGAGATGGCTAGGGAAAGGCGAGAAGACGAATTTGTGGCCCTGAAGCAGGGAAACATGACTGTTGCACAGTATGAGGCTAGGTTTATTAGCCTGTCGAGGTATATGCCTGAGCTGGTACGGCCAGCTAGGAGGATGATTCATAGGTTTGTTCGTGGGCTGAGAATGGATATACAGCTACATTTGACTGGGCAAACTTATTCTACTTTTCCCGAGGCATTCTAGGCAGCCTTGAAGTTTGAGAAACGGAAGGCTGAGATGATAGCTGAAAGTGGTCAGTCGAGTAAGAGGCAGTACTTAGGCCAGAGCAGCCAGAGTCAGTAGAAGCAGTCTCAGACTTTTGTTCAGGCTCCTCAGCAACGTCCGTATCAGCCACAGTATCAGATTCAGGCTAGACCAGCTGTGACTAGACCTCAGCAGGGAGGTACAGTTCCTACTACTGCCAGAGCCCCCGCACCTACAGGAAACACTGCTGTAAGGAAAAATCAGCAGTGTAACTTTTGTAATCGATCGGGGCACGTTGAGGCTAATTGTTGGAGGAAGAATGGTAAGTGCACGAGTTGTGGGAGTGATAACCATAGGGTGAGAGATTGCCCTAAGTATAGGAATGTTCAAGGCCGTACTGGAGGCCAAGGTGTGCAGAATAGGGCTACAGGTGTAGGTCCAGCACAGAGGGTACAGGCTAGGATCTTTGCACTAGATGCGGAAGAGCTGCTCGATACTCCGCAATAGTAGAAGGCACCTTTCTTCTCAATACTCAGCCAGTTAAAGTTTTGATTGATCCCGGAGCTACACATTCATTTATAACTCCTGCATGTCCACGATCTGTGAATGATTGCATTGATAAACTGCCGCATGAAGTTGAAGTTAGTACGCCTTTGGGTACGAAATTTGTTACTGAGTCAATTTGCAAATCTTGTGATATATGCATTGAGAACTGTAAATTTCCTGCTGATTTAATTATACTGCAATTCCGTGACTTTGAAATCATTTTGGGAATGGACTGGTTGGGGAAGTACTA
The DNA here is from genome assembly GCA_037974665.1 of Ehretia macrophylla. Lineage (NCBI taxonomy): Eukaryota > Viridiplantae > Streptophyta > Magnoliopsida > Boraginales > Ehretiaceae > Ehretia > Ehretia macrophylla. Next base: position 49,993,688 of record CM075777.1, on the reverse strand, counting down.
TGCTCAGTTGGATTGTAGAACAAAGATTGTTTATCTTCAGGTTCCTGACCTACCGGTACTGGAGATTGCTGGGAACTGCAGGGCTACCCGAATTCCTCTTTTATCATCAATCAAGACTTCTAAGTTGTTGAATAAGGGTTGTGAAGCTTACTTAGCCTATTTGATCAATCAGCCTACTGATAAGTTGAATTTGAATGAGGTTCTGATTCTAAGAGACTTCCCTGGTATATTTCCAGAGGAATTATCGGGTTTACCACCGGATAGGGAGATTGAGTTTGTGATTGATCTTATGCCAAGCACTGCGCCAATTTCTAGAAGTCCTTATAGAATGGCATCAGCTGAACTTCAAGAATTAAAAATTCAGCTTCAGAACCTATTGGAGAAAGGGTTTATACAACCTAGTTCTTCGCCGTGGGGCGCGCCTATGTTGTTTATGAGAAAGAAAGACGGCACGCTACGGTTATGTATTGATTACAGGGGACTTAATCAAGTCACGATTAAGAACAAATACCCCTTGCCGTTGATTGAAGAATTGTTTGACCAGTTGCAGGGTGTGAATGTTTACTCTAAATTTGATTTGAGGCAAGGTTACTATCAACTCAGAATTCGGAGTGACGATATATCAAAGACGGCATTCAGGACTAGGTATGGCCACTATGAATTTGTTGTGTTGCCGTTTGGTTTGACGAATGCACTAGCCGCATTCATGGACTTGATGCAGATAGTTTTCCGACCTTATCTTGATTAGTTTGTCGTAATCTTTATTGACGACATTTTAGTGTACTCTAAGAATGAGGCTGAACATGAACAACACTTGAAGATTGTGCTACAGACTTTGCAAGAAAACAAGCTTTCTTGCTAAATTCAGCAAGTGCGAATTCTGGTTGAACCAGATATCTTTTCTAGGCCATATCATTTCAGATCAAGGAATTTCAGTAGACCCATCTAAGATTGAAGTTGTTTCGTCCTGGAAGAGACCTGAAACGGTGTCAGAGATTCGGAGTTTTCTTGGATTGGTAGGTTACTACTGGAGATTTGTTAAAGACTTTTCCAAAATTTCTGGACCTTTAAGCCAGTTGACTCGGAAGAAAGTTATGTACAACTGGGATGCCAAATGTGAATCCAGTTTCCAAGAATTGAAGAAGAGGCTAACTACAGCTCCTATACTAGCTTTACCTGAGGGAACATAAAACTTTGTTGTCTACAGTGATGCATCTAAAGAAGGTTTGGGCTATGTTTTAATGCAGAATGGTAAGGTGATTGCCTATGCTTCTAGGAAGTTGAAACCTTATGAAGTTAATTACCCTACACATGATCTTGAGTTACCTGCAGTTGTATTTGCTTTAAAGAAGTGGCGTCATTACTTGTGGGGTAGCAGATTTGAAATTTTCACCGACCACAAGAGTCTCAAATATTTGTTTTCACAAAAAAGATTTGAATATGAGGCAGCGAAGATGGCTAGAGCTATTAAGTGGTTACAACTGTTCTATAAACTACGTGCCAGGTAAGGCGAATGTTGTTGCTGATGCTTTGAGCCGAAAGGCTATTGTTGCAAGCTTAATTATCAAGGATTGGAAGAATTTGGAAGAAATTTGTTCATGGAAGCCGGAGGCTTCTGAGGTAGGGATTCGATTTGCTAGCTTACAGATTCAGTCAGGGTTGCTAGCACAGATCAGAGAGGCTCCGAAGACTGATCCTCACATCTTGAAAATCCAAGAAAAAGCAAAAGGGGGAGAGTCGGAGTTCAAATTACATGCAGATGGTATCTTCAGATTCAGGGACAGGGTGTGTGTTCTTGGTGATCCGACTTTGAAGAATGAGATTCTGTCCGAGGCACATAATTCGAGATATACGATTCACCCGGGCAGTACTAAGATGTATAGAGATTTGAAACAACACTTCTAGTGGAACAATATGAAGAGGGAGATTGCTGAGTATGTATTCAGGTGTTTAACTTGTCAGAGGGTTAAAGTGGAGCATTAGAGGCCAACCGGGCTTCTGTAGCCATTGTCGATTCCGCAATGGAAGTGGGTACATATAACAATGGACCTTGTGACCGATCTTCCTAGATCTCCGAGAGGATGTGATTCTATTTGGGTTGTTGTGGACCGCTTGACTAAAGTTACACATTCTATTCCCGTGAACAAATAGGATAGCCTTGATAAACTAGCTGAGCTTTATGTTGCTAATATTGTAAGACTGCATGGTGTGCCACAGAGTATAGTGTCAGATAGAGATCCCAGATTGAGATCTCGTTTTTGGCAGAAGTTGCAAGAGGCTATGGGAACTAAATTGAGCTTCAATACTGCATACCATCCACAAACTGATGGCCAGTCTGAGAGAACTATCAGGATCTTGGAAGACATGCTTCGAGCATGTGTGCTAGACTTTGGAAAGAATTGGGAGAAGTTTTTACCTTTAGCGAAGTTCGCCTACAATAATAGTTATCAATCTACTATAGGTATGGCTCCCTATGAGGCACTCTACGGTCGTAAATGCAGATCCCCATTGTATTGGGAAGAGGTTGGAGAAATGAGAACATTTGATTTGACTCTGTTACATGAGATGATTAAGATGGTAGATATTGTTCACCTTATTCGCCAGCATATGCTTACAGCTCAAAGTCGTCAGAAGAGTTATGCGGATAAGCACCATCGGGATCTTGAGTTTGATTTGGGAGATTGGGTGTTTCTTAAGATTTCTCCTCAAAAGGGATTGATTCGGCACGGTAAGAGCAGGAAACTTAGTCCTAGGTATGTGGGTCCGTATGAGATCACCGAAAAGGTGGGTCCTTTAGCTTACCGGATAGCTTTACCTCCGAGCTTGTCGAGACTGCACGATGTTTTCCAAGTGTCAATGTTAAAGAAGTATCATCCAGATCCTTCACATGTACTTGAACCAGAGGCTTTTCAGATTGAGGGAAAGGTTTCTTATGAGGGGAGACCGATTCGGATTGTGGATCGAAAAGTTCATGAACTTCGCAGAAAGAGTATTCCGTTAGTAAAGGTTCTGTGGAATCATCATGGGTTTGAGGAAGCAACTTGGGAAAGAGAGGACCAAGTTCGAGATCAGTATCCAGAGTTGTTTGTTGACCAGGTAAGAATTGCGTGGGCGCAATTGTTTAAGGGGGAGAGGGTGTAATACCCTAGCCCAGAATGTGGAATTTTCTTGATTATCTTTCTGGAAATTATATTTCTTAAATTCTTTGAGATTAATTGTTACTTCTTTGCTGTCACAAAGTGCATTGTATTTCGGGAGCGATAGCTAGATAGTGTTTTCTAGTCCTCAACAAATAGTGAAACTAGTATTTTAGTGCCTTAAATTTTACATTTTATTTGTTGTTAGCTAGAATTAAGTTGGTGATGTTTATTTTAGCTTAAAAATGCATAAAAATAAGCCTATTGACCAATTTTAAGTTAATTGACCAAGTGCTTTGACCTTTTGACCAAGTAGTCATCTTTTAATAGTTAAAACAATGCAAAATGAAAAAAAAATAAAAGCTGAAACAGCCCTTAAGCAGGCCGAGACTTAGAGAGAAAAAAAAAACCATTTCAACTTCCAAACTTCCAATCTTCGCGTGAGCTCGTGCGGGGTGGTTTCTGAGGTGTCCAGCGTTGTTTTCCTAGCGACTAGGAGTGCCTAAGGTGAGGGAAGCACGTTATTTGCGCATTTAAATGTCAAGTATGTTAACTTTGTGATTTTTGGATTTTATCTGTAGGTTATTGTTTTAATCGTTTTGAAACTTCTAGAATGTTTCTTGACAATTGTAGAACATGTATTTATAGCTTTTTAACATTTTCTGCGGTTGAATGTTGAGATTGCAATTTAAAATGTCAATTGAATAGTAATTTATGAATAGTAAACTCTTGATTCGATAAAGTTGCGTTGTTATGCTTTCCGTTGATGTAGAAAGATGCTAGATGTGCTAGAATGCCTAAATGCGTGGTTTGTTTGGTTTGTGTAATGGAAAAAATGAGAAAAATGCCTTGGTGAAAGACGGGGTCGGTTAGGTCGACTTTAGTATTTTCTTGTTTTCCGTGATGGCATTGTCTCGGGAGGCCATAGAGGCACTTTTGGTGCGGTTGTGGCGTTAGTTGGATGTTTGGTTAGGGTAGTTGTAGTTCAAATGAGCAAAAGGGAAAAATTGGGACTTTACGCGAATTCTAGGATAAAGTAGGGTTTCGGGGTCTTTAGACGTGCCTTATGGTGGCCTAGGAGGATTGATGAAGTCGGTTTCCAAAGCTCGTGACTCGTTTGAAAGTAGTAGCGTTTGGTAAGTTGGGGTCGTTTTGTTGTTTTGTTGGTTTTCATAGAATTTGGCTTGTAGAATGCTTGTTAATGCTTGTTAATGCTTATTATGCTTGTTAGAGTTGATTTTGGTTGAAATGTTTATCAACTGTTGCTATTGCGTGCGAGAGTAACCTACTTTGTTATTCTCCCACGTGAGGCTTTATTGCTCGATTGTTGCATTGTATATTGTATTGCATTCATAGAGTCAGGACTGTGTGATGGGCCTCTCTGGGTAGCCTCGGGCTGCCAGTGTTGGTTGCTCTAGCTCCGTGTCCTATTCCCTTTCTCGCTTGGGTTGCCTCCCAGGGAGATTTGGGTAGTAGATTGATGGAGACTTCAGGGGTATTCCAAACTGGTGTTATAAGGTGGTTTGGGCCGGCGCGTCGTCATCGAATTCGTGATTAAAAGTTGCTTGTGAAAAGAGTATTGTATCCTTTGAATGAGTGTTTATAGTATTAATGCTTGCCTTGCTTTATTGATGGCTTGTTTGTGCCTCTATATGATATTTGTATGAATTTCTTGACTAATTGCATTGCATACTCCTCTCATCTCCGTCCTTGAGACCAATTGCCCTCGCTGAGTAATAGTTTTTTCTCATTCCTTTCTATACTATATATTTACAGGAGTAGTTGAGCCAGATCCTATTGAGGTAATTGAGAAGGAGGAGCAGGTGGAGGTGTTTCCGTGATAGCACTTCTTTGATTTGCTGGTGGTTGGTTGCCAGACTTTTGTGCGAGCCATGCTTGATGTGTTAAACGCTTGGTTGTCGCTTTATTTTGAGGCTTGTAGCCTTGTATGTAGTTCTATTTTGAGACCTTATGGTTTTTATTGTAAAAGTTTAAAGATTGTAAAGTTGTAAAGTTATACTCTTATGACTAGTAAAGAATTGCATACTAATGGTTAAATGTTTAGTGGTATAAATACTTGTGTAGTATGCATGGCATTTTGGTTTGGAAAGTTTGGTTTATAAGAAATGTATGTTTTTTGAAAAAAAGTTGGCTTGTTTTAGGTGTTTTTTTGGTTTTCGCAAGTATTATGTTGATTGTAGGGTTTCTGGAACGTCCATGGTACAGAGGAGACTCCGTCCGTGTGTCGAGTTTGGGCTTGGCCTTTTGCGGGGTCGGGTCGGGGCGTGACAGGTACAACAAAGCAAGTTTGCTACCCTCATCGTAGAGCTCCCGGAGAGCTTTCAACGGCATGATGTGCACTGTATAACTCCCTACGGATCAAAAGTTATGAGCATTGGTGTTGCGGGGATTTGGTAATTGGCCCCACGCACTCGGTTTGCAGGCCCAGCCCCTCTAGGAAGTGAAGTTGGGTGGCCTAAGAGGTGGTGGGACTCGAGGAATGAAATGTGATAAGAAAGGATCTTGCCAATGCAAAACAGGGCAAGAAAAAAACAAAAAAGAGGGTGCAACATGAGGACTTCCTACGGGGTTACCCATCCAGTACTACTCTCGCCCAAGCACGCTTAACTTCGGAGTTCTGATGGGATCCGGTGCATTAGTGTTGGTATGATCGCACTCGTCATGTTGTGGGTGCAAAGCCACTATGTGTTGACGGTTCACAGTCCTAGCCCAGAGAGATGGCCCATTCAAACAGCCCAATGGGTTTATTGACAGCCCATTGGCTTCAACCGTGCAACATCCTCGCAAGATGTGATATCGGCGCATTATGGGGCGCTCTACTATCCCGCGAGTTTGGTTGTCGTCCTTTTCACGGCTAACGATGACCGACCCGGGAGGAAAAAACAGCGCAAAAAGAAGAAAAGTGGACATAAACTGATGAAAATGTTCAATTTTTGGTACTAAAATCTGTGTAACCGAGCAGGCTTGTTGCCCCAGTCGTAGAGTTCCCGAAGAGCTTTCCAACGGCATGCTGTGCGCCGTATAACTCCCTACGGATCAAAAGTTATGGGCATTGAAGTGGCTGGGACATGGTAATCGGCCCCACACCCTCGTTTTACGGGCCCAGCCCCTCCGGGATGCGAAGCTGGGCGGCCTAAGACGTTGTGGGAATCGAGGAAAGAAATGTGATGAGAAAGCATCTTGCCAAAGCTAAACAGGGCAAAAAAAAAATGAAAAGGGGGGTGCAACACGAGGACTTCCCATGGGGACACCTATCCTAGTACTACTCTCGCCCAAGCAAGCTTAACTTTGAAGTTCTGATGGGATTCGGTGCATTAGTGCTGGTATGATCGCACCCGTCGTGTTGTGGGTGCAAAGCCACTACGTGTTGACAGTGCACAATCCCAGCCCAGAGAGATGGCCTATTCAAACGGCCTAATGAGTTTATCGACAGCCCATCGGCTTCAACCGTGCCGCATCCTTGCTAGATGTGATATCGGCGAGTTATAGGGCGTTCTCCTGTCTCGCGAGTTAGGTTGTCGTCCTTTTTGCGGCTCACGACTACCGACTCAGGACGAAAAAAGGGCAAAAAGAAGAAAAGTGGCTAAAAACTTATGAACATGTTCGATTTTGGCACCGAAAACAAGTGTAGTCGAGCAAGCTTTATGCCCTCATTGTAGAACTCCCGGAGAGCTTTCCAACGACATGCTGTGGGCCGCATAACTCCCTATGGATCAAAAGTTATGGGCATTGAAGTGGTGGGGACCTGGTAATCGGCCCCACGCCCTCGGTTTGCGGGCCCAGCCCATCTGGAAAGCGAAATTGGGCGGCCTAAGATGTCGTGGCACTTGAGGAAAGAAATCAGACAATAAAGCATCTTGCCAAAGATAAACGGGGCAAAGAAAACGAAAAAAAGGGTTGCAACACAAGGACTTCCCAAGGGGTCACCCATCCTAGTACTACTCTCGCCCAAGCATGCTTAACTTCAGAGTTCTGATGGGATCCTATGCATTAGTGCTGGTATGATCACACCCGTCATGTCGTGGGTGCAAAGCCATTATGTGTTGACAGTTCACAGTCCCAACCCAGAGAGATGGCCCATTCAAACAGCCCAATGGGTTTATTGACAGCCCATTGGCTTCAACCGTGCAACATCCTCGCAAGACCTGATATTGGCTCGTTGCAGGGTGGTCTACTATCCTACGGGTTAGGTTGTTATCCTTTTTGCAGCTCCTGACGACCGACCCGAGACATAAAAATAGGGCAAAAAGAAGAAAAGTGGCTAGAAACTGATGAAAACGTTCAATTTTGAGAACCAAAAATAGGCACAGCCGAGCGGGCTTGCTGCCCCCATCGTAGAGCTCCCGGAGAACTTTCCAACGGCATGCTGTGTGCCACATAAGTCCCTACGGATCAAAAGTTATGGGCATTGGTGCGGTGAGGACTTGGCAATTGGGCCCACGCCCTCGGTTTGCGGGCCCAGCCTCTCAAGGAAGCGAAGTTGGGCGGCCCAAGATGTCGTGGGACTCAAGGAAAAATTGTGATGAGAAGGCATCTTGCCAAAGCTAAACGGGGCAAGAAAAAACAAAAAAGGGGGCACAACACAAGGACTTCCCAGGGGGTCACCTATCCTAGTACTACTCTTGCCCAAGCACGCTTAACTTCGGAGTTCTGATGGGATATCACACCCATTATGCTGTGGGTGCAAAGCCATTATGTGTTAACTGTTCACTGTCCTAGGCTAGAGAAATGGCCAATTCAAACGGCCCAATGGGCTTATCGATAGCCCATCGGCTTCAACTGTGTAGCATCCTCGCAAGACGAGATATCAGCATGTTGTAGGCCTGTATACTATCCCTCAAGTTAGGTTGTCGTTCTTTTCGTGGCTCAGGACGACCGACCCTTGATGAAAAAATAGAGCAAAAAGAAGAATAGTGGCCAAAATGGATTAAAACATTCGATTTTGGCCCCAAAAACAGGCGCAGTCGAGCAGGCTTGCTACCCCCGTCATAGAGCTCCGGGAGAGCTTTCCAATAGCATGCTGTGTGTCGTATAACTCTGTACGGATCAAAAGTTATGGGCATTGGAGAGGCAGGGAACTGGTAATCGGCTCGACGCCCTCAGTTTGCGGGCCCAACACCTTCAAGAAGCGAAGTTGGATGGCCCAAGATGTCGTGGAACATGAGGAAACAAATGTGACGAGAAAGCATCTTGCCAAAGCTAAATGGGGCAAAAAAAAAAACAAAAAGCGGGCTGCAACACAAGGACTTCTCTGGGGGTTACCCATCCTAGTACTACTCTCACCCAAGCACGCTTAACTTTGGAGTTCTGATACGATCTGGTGCATTAGTGCTGGTATGATCGTACCCATCATGTTGTGGGTGAAAAGCCATTATGTGTTGACGGTTCATGGTCCCAGGCTAGAGAGATGGCCCATTCAAACGGCCTAATAGGCTTATCAACATCCCTTCGGCTTCAACCGTGCAGCATCCTCGCAAGATGTGATATCAGCGAGTTGTAGGGCGGTCTACTATCCCACTAGTTATGTTGTCGTATTTTTTGCGGCTCACGATGATCGACCCGGGATGAAAAATGTGAGGCCCGACCTCGAATTGCTTGCGTTATCTCGTTTTGTGTGTCCTAACCTTGAATTATGTGCCTTAACCTAGGTTTAAGAGTCGTGTCTTGATTTACATGCATTCATTTAGGGTTGTGTGCATTTACTTAGAATACGCGCATTTGTCTCGTAGTTTGTGCCTTATCTCATAGTGCGTGCCCTAGACATAGGAAAGCATGCCTGCACGCTAATCAATAAAGCATCCTACACAAAGCACTGGACTATAAATAATCCTACAAACTCCACTAACTATTATTTTAATCCTAAGTCAATTCATTAAAAGACAAAGGCACTAAACACTAAACATTCTTTATTCCTTATTCAATTTGCAAAATCCATGCACCTCAAATACCACAATCGACCTACAATAAAATAAGCCTAAAACATAACAAAAATTCAGAATTGCACCATGCCATGGTCGGCCACTCTAGGCTGAAATTCAAATCTTCAAAGACAAAAACATTCTCTTACACATCTATGACAAATCATTATAATATGCCTATACTTTTCCTTGCATTTATGCAACCTTTTGCTAACATCTAAGCCTTCATTCTCTCTCATTCTCGGCCTCCTCACTTTATGCTTCCTCACACTTCAAGGATGCACAATGACAAAAGAAAATTCAGTTTTGCAAGGCCCTAAGGCTGAAACACACAAACATATACTCAAAGCAACACTCAACTTCATTCATTTCCTCACAAACTCTCTCTTCCTCTCTCATTTTCGGCCCTTGCATTCTCATGAGCTCCCAAGACTCCTAACAAGCTCCCTAGACCACTCAAGCTTCGGCCAAAGAAAGTAACAAGCAAGCAACATAGCAAGAAATTCACACAAGCTCACACAACTCTTCATTTTCTGCCTAAGGTAAATTTTGATAGTTTTCTTCCTTGTCTTTTGGTTTCACACACATGCACACCTCCTACACAAGCTAACTAAGCTAGGATTTAAAGGAAATCAAGATACCTCTCGGCCAAAGCAAGGAAAGAAGGCCTTTTGTGCATTTTCAAGAGCTTTTGTGCATCTCCATCTATCAATTTGCTAAGGTGAGAGTTAAACTATTTTAAAAGCTTTCAAAACTCACATGCATGCTCTCATATGGCTATAATTTCCTCTTTAGTAATTGTATATGTGTGTATATGAGCCTATCTTCTCATGCATGGCTTGATAATGGCTAGAAACTTGAAGATATGTAAACACGTTTTTTACTAGCAAATTTCTGACCTTGTAGAACGAAGTGCTTTTCGTTTAGTAAAAATTAATAAAAATGCATGCAAATTGGTTGGTCACTATTTTTGTCAGTTCTGAACATTTTTTGTAGAAATAGGCCAAGGCCAAGTTTGATTCTAAGACCTCCAAAATGGCCATATATTGAAAGGTGTCTAAATTTGGAAAACTTGGAAATATGAAGTAGGTTTCTGGCAGCTTTCTGGCTTTGTAGAACGAAATAGTTTTGGCTTAGTAAACGATGTCCAAAATGCATGAAATTTGTATCCCACTTGTTTGGTCAATTATGAACATATTTGGCAGAAATAGGCTAAGGCTGATTCTGAGTTTAAAGGCCTCAAAAGTAGAAAATATCGAAATGTGTACGAATCTGGACAGTTTTGTGTAGTCTCACGGTTTTGGCCATAACTCTTAAATCCGAACTCCAAATGCAGCGAGGTTTGTTTCTAAATTTAAATCACTCATTAAGATTCAATTTGAAATTTGGTTCACTGAATTTGGAGATTATGTGCTTGGCTAAATGAATGTGGAAAAACAGATTATTGCAGTAGGGTCTTTGGCTTGGTAATATGCTTTGAATCATGTTAAAACTTTACTTGTAGTCTTGAATGCTTGGAATTGTGGCAATTAGAAGTTGTGTGGGCTGTTTTGGATGGTTGAGGATGCTTAATTAATTGATGCATGACTTGGGTTTAATTACATGACGAATTGTTGCTTAATCTCATGTGTAAGCACAAATCGAGGCCCTAATGCTTATGAAAACTTTCTAAGTGATGATCCTATGGTTAAGTGTGTTCAATTGTGTGATTAATAGGCTGCCCGGAATTGTCTTTATAGCTCTAAACAAGATTCCCGATGATTGCATGTTGATAAGTGAACTAATCTTGCACCCGGTTTTGTGTAAGTGTCGTTGCATGCTTGTATGATCTCAACACTTGATATATGAACCCGGAATGAGTTATATGACTTGAATTACATGTGTTACTTGACTTCCCATTTAATGTTCATATAACTCTAAGTGTTCTACAAAGTAAAATTACATGTCACAGCATGTCTCGTGCGTTTACTTGTTAATATGTGATCTTATAATTGCTCGGAGGCAACCTACTTCGTTGACCTCCTAATATGAATTGCTAAATGGTATATTTGCGCATTGCATACAAGGTTGCGACCTTTGATTTTGGCATGGTTGCGTTCGCGTCACTCCAGACGGCATCAGGCTTGCCGGTGTATTGACGTGACTACCATGGTCTTATTCCTTCTCTTGCTTGGGGGCTAGATTTCCTCGGAGAGTTGGGTCGTAGGTTTGGTGTACATTCAGAGTACACCCGTTGGAGAGATAAGTGGATGATTGAAGCCGGCCGCAATAACCGTTATCGGAAATGAATTGAGAGCAAAAGCTCACCTTATCCTTTTACTATGTGCTTAAGTACTCTCGCTTGGTTCCTAGAGAACCTCAGGGAGGAAAGATGTGTAAATGTGTTCCTTTACATTGATATTATGTTATAAACTTACTTGTGTTATATGTCACGCTTTCAAAAGGGTTTTCATAAGAGTAACCGGAAAAGAGTTTTTAAACGATATCTCTCGTTCCCCCTTGCTGAGTTCATAAGGACTCACCCTCTTTTATCATCACAGGTGAAGAAGATCAGGAACAGGTACATGAGGAGAACATGTCCGTTGATGAGTCCTTGGAGTAATTGCATGCCTTATGTGTCTTGTTTGCCTGTGATTATTTTGTGAACGTTATGTTCCCTTGAAGACTACTTATATTGTTCTTGTTGTAAAAGACCCCAGTTGTAATTTGGGGTCTAATTTTGGCTTGTATTGATTATGACTAAACGAACACTCTATCTTGGGGTTTGCTATCACTATTTTGATTTAGTAACTATCATAGGCAACTCAATCACTAAGTGAAGAATCAAATGATGTAACTCTATCTAATTTCACCGAGGTGCTCAATAGGTAGCTAAAGATCAACAGGTACTTGCGGCATAGGAATTGACAAGTAAACGGGATATAGTCATCGTGCTAGGCTTATTAATCAAACAAGACTTTCGAGATAGACCAGCAGGCATATCAATTGATGAACAAATAGGAGTCCTTAATGGAATTGGATTAGTGATTGGTATAATTGAGGCGTTTAGAAATTAGGTCAAACTAAAAGGTCCTAAATACAGCCGTTATGCTGCTAGTTTTTCAAAAAATCTTTTGGAGTTTTAGTCCAATGTTAAGCATTAAATCAAAACAAAAGGCTAAGACTTGAAATAGTATAAACGAATTAGGTCATACCATAGTCTAGCCTCTATAGGTCGGGTTGGGGCATGACAAAAAAATTGTGCAAAAATAAGAAAAGTGGTCAGAAATTGATGAAAACGTTCTATTTTGTGAAACAAAAATAGGCGTAATTGAGTATGCTTACTACCCACATCGTAGAGCCTTCGGAGTGCTTTCCAACGGCATACTGTGCGAGGCATAACTCCCTATGGATCAAAAGTTATAGGCATTGAAGCAGCGGGGACTTGGTAATCGGCCCCATGCCCTCGATTTGTAGGCCCAGCCCCTCCGGGGTGCAAAGCTGGGCGGCCCAAGATGTCGTGGGACTCGAGGAAAGAGATGTGACAAGAAAGCATCATCCCAAAGCTAAACGGGGCAAAAAATAAGAGGGGTACAACACGAGGACTTCTCAAGGGTCACCCATTCTAGTACTACTCTCGCCCAAGCTCCCTTAACTTCGGACTTCTGATGGGATCCAGTGTATTAGTACTGGTATTATTGCACCCGTCATGTTGTGGGTGCAAAGCCATTATGTGTTGATAGTTCACAGTCCCAGCCCAGAGAGATGGCCTATTCAAACGACCCAATGGGCTTATCGTGTCACGCCCCAACCCGGCCTATAAGGTTAGACTAGGGTGTGAACTAACATTCAAGTAATATCACGTACTTAGATCTTTGTGAAGATTAACACCTAATGATTTAGTCTAAACTCCAAAATTTTTCCGGAAAACCGACAGCATAACGGCTGTAATTGGTCCTTTGGTTTAACCTAATTCTCTAAACGCCTCAAAAATTTACCATCTCAAATTCATTTCCAACCAAGATTACTATTTTACCATCAATTGAATTGCCTATTGGTTATTCGACGTCCCGTTTGTTTTACAACCTAGCATGATACTATGTCTCGTTTGTTCATTTGTCCTCGTTACAGATATACCTGTTGATCTTAGCTCAATAGAAAGTACCTGTTAAGATTGGATAAACTCATTTACTTAGTTCTTAACTAAAGCGTCATAACCTAAGATAGATGCCAGTGGTAATAAAAGCAAAACGATCATAGTAGTGTTATGTCTAGCATCAGTCTACTTAATATAAGTACAAACTAAAATTAGACCCCAAATTACAACGGGGGTCTTTTACATTAGCAATAACAAACAACATAAAATAAATAGTCTTCAAGCAGCACAAAGTTCACAAGTAACCATATTCTAGCAAGCAAACAATGACAAGCAATCACTCCAGGGGTTCATCATTAGGTACATTGTCCTCAGGTACATGTACCTGTTCTTCTTCACCTGTTTTGAAAAAGAGGGTGAGTCCTTATGAACTCAGCGAGGGGGTAACGAGAAATACGTTTTGAAACTCATTTTCCGGTTCAATTATGAAAACTCCTTTTTGAAAACATGTCATGTATTACAAATAACAAGGTACGCAAATATATGAAACAAATCGAGTAACAGATACATTTACCAATCAATTCAAGGATACGGTGAGCAGTTGCTCTCAATTTCAATTTCGATACAATTGTTGCGGCCGACTTCAATAATCCCCTTATTGCTCCCAAATAGGTGTACTCCTGATGTACCCCGAAACCTACGACCCAACTCTCCGAGGGTGGAATGCCGAGCGAGAGAGGGAATTAGACCATGGTAGTCACGGTAGCATCGGCAAGCCCTATGCCGCCCGGCGTGCATGATCGCTACCATGCCACACTGAAAGGTTGCAACCTCGTATGCAATACACATTTTTAACATTTAACATATTACATTAGGAGGACAACAAAGTAGTTCGTCTCTGAACTGTTATAAGATCGCACGTTGTCAAGTAATCAAACGAGACACGATAAGACAAGTAATTTCATTTGAAAGGCACATAGAGCCATATGAACATTAAACGGGCAGCCATGTAACGCATTTCGAAGTCAAAACATATAACTCATTTCGAAGTCCACGTAATCAAGTGATACGATTATTCAACATGCAACAACATTTACGTGGGTTCGGTTGCAAGAAAAGCTTATTTGACAACATGCAATGGTCAAGATCACATTTGAAGTTATAAGACATTTACGGGCAGCCCCCTAAGAATATAATTTCCACACAATATACAAATGATCAATACTTAGCAAAACTACCTAGTCATTAGGGTTTCCATTTCGTATATATTCGTGCAATTTGAGCCTCAACGCAACTCAAAGTCAATCTCAAGCTATGCATCATTTAATTCAACATCCTCAAACATTCAAAACAGTCCACACAACATCCCGAAGCTACAATCCAAAGCATTTAATTCAACAAGAGAAGTCACCACAATTTTTCTAAGTACAACATTAAGTGAAACCCTTACTGCAATAGGCTATTTTCTCACAATCAATAGGATAATCAAAAAATATCCAAATCCAGTGAATAAGATGTCAAATTAAATCAGAAGTTAGCTAAAATCAGAAACAAACCTTGCATCAATTGGCGTTCGAAATCATTAGTTATAGCCGAAACAGTGAGGTAGCACAAAACTGTACAGATTTGCACACTTTTCAGAAATTAACGTTTTTGAGGTCCTTAGAGTCAGTTTTAGCCTTGGTCCATTTCTGACAAAATTGTTCAGAACTGAAAAAATATAGCAGCACACCAAAGTTCATACATTTTGGACATCATTTACTAAGTCAAATATGGTTCGTTCCACAAGGTCAGTGCATTTGCCAAAACCTGCTTCATTTTTCCAGATTTTCAGATTTGGTCACATTTTAAAGATTTGCCATTTTGAGAACCTTAGAGTCAAAATTAGCTTCGTCCTGTTTCTAGGAACAATGTTCAAAACTGTACAAACTAGTCACCTTCCAATTTTAAACCATTTTCAACATCATTTTCCTAGCTAAAAGTACCTAGAACAGACTGGTCATAGAGCTGTCAACAATTTCGACTTCACCTAGCATCATTTTCAAGCCATGATCTTGCCATGCATGGTTGTTTAAGCTTCTGAACAAACATATAGCTCAAGTACAGAAGCAAATACACACATTTATGAGCATGCATGTGAACTTTGAAGAGTTTTCAAAAGGTTTTAACCCTCACCTTAGCAATCAACCACAAAGATGCTCAAAAACCTTGTTGAAGCTCAACTTTCTTCCTCTCCTTGCTTATCCAAAATCCCAACTAGCTTTTCTCTATTTTTCCTAGCTTAGTGATCAATCTCTTAGTACATGCTTGTAGTTAGGGCTTGAAGAAAAGAAATGGATTCCAAGAAGCTTACCTAGGCCGAATGGAGTCTTCAATGCACATGCAAGTGTGATTTTCACTCCTTAGCTAGCTCGGTTGAAGTCTTTTGCTTGTGGCTTGCTTGGTTTAGCTATGGTGTGAAGAAGAGAAGCTATGGAGATGAAGAACTCAGCCAAGGCCAAGAATGAGAGAGGAAAATTGAGAGAGAAGTGAGAGAAATTGAAGGAAAAGAGAGAATATGACAAAGTGATGGCTTTGCAATTTCTTTGAGGTTGTGGTTGGCCTTGGGCAGTCCAAATTCAGCATTTGTGTCTTCAATGTGCAATTTTGAAATTCCTAGGATGGGCAAGGATGATGTGGCCGAAAATAGTGTGCAATTGGTAGGGTTTTTGAGCAATTTTTTAAGCATTTGTGTCATAGAATGTCTAAACATGCATAGTTGATTATAAAATTGTTCAAACCTTGTGCAATAACCATGGTATGGTCGGCCAATGCTAGCTTCAAATCTGAATTTTTTGTCAACTTTGATCATTAATTAATTGTGTCTTGAAAGTGCAAAAAGAAAAGGAATAAAGAATGAAGAATATTTAGTGTTTGGTGCATTTTTTGTCTTCTAGTGAGTTGAAATAGGATTATTACATTGATAGTGGATTTTGTAGAATTGTTTAATAGTCTAGTGCTCCGTGAAAGATGCTTTCTTGATTAGCGTGAATGCACGCTTTCCTAGGTCTAGGGCACGCACTACGAGATTGGGTACAAACTACGAGATGAACGCACGTTTTTCAAGTAAATGCATACAATCCTAAATGAATGCATGTAAATCAATGCATGGCACATAAAATGAACACAATTCTTAAACCTAGGTCATGGCACACAAATCTAGGTTAGGACACACGAAGCGAGGTTTCGCACGCAAATTGGGGTCGGGCCTCACATCCTCCCCTCCTTAAAAGAATTTCATCTCGAAATTCAATATTACCTTGAAATAATGCTGTGCTGTCACGCCCTAACCCGGCCTATAAGGTTAGACTAGGGTGTGAACTAACATTCAAGTAATATCACGTACTTGCTGTTTATGAAGATTAATACCTAATGATTTAGTCTAAACTCCAAAGTTTTTCCAGAAAACCGGCAGCATAACGGCTGTAATTGGCCATTTGGTTTAACCTAATTCTCTAAACGCCTCAAAGTTTACCGTCTCAAATTCATTTCCAACTAAGATTACTAATTTACCATCGATTGGATTGCCTATTGGTTATTTCGACGTCCCGTTTGATTTATAACCTAGTATGATACTATGTCTCGTTTGTTTATTTGTCCTCGTTACACATATGCCTATTGATCTTAGCCCAATAGCAAGTACCTGTTAAGATTAGATAAGTTCATTTACTTAGTTCTTTAACTAAAGCGTCGTAACCTAAGATAGATACTAGCGGTAATAAAAGCAAAACGATCATAGTAGTGTCATGTCTAGTATCAGTCTACTTAAAATAAGTACAGACCAAAATTAGACCCCAAATTACAACGGGGGTCTTTTACAACACAACATTTGAACAACACAGAGGAAATAGTCTTCAAGTAACACAATGATCACAAGCAGCCACAATCAACCAAAGCAAACAAGACAGGTAATCACTCCAGGGGTTCATCGTTAGGCACATTGTTCTCGGGTTCCTGTACCTGTTCTTCTTCTTCACCTGAGATGATAAAAGAGGGTGAGTCCTTATGAACTCAGCGAGGGGAATGAGAAATAAGTTTTGAAACTCATTTTCCAATTAAACTTATGAAAATCCCTTTCTCAAACACGAATACAACAGAAATACAAGTACAGAAATAGGAATACCGGTCTTTCCTCCCCGAGGTTCTCTAGGAACCAAGCGAGAGTACTTATACACATATTAAAAAGGATACAGTTTCAGAATCAGAAGTTGCGGCCGACTTCAAATCATCCCCCAAACACGCCAGGTGGGTGTACTCCGGATGTACCCCGAAATCCTACGACCCAACTCTCCGAGGAAGTCTAGTCCCCAAGCGAGAGAAGGAATGGGACCATGGTAGTCACGGGTGCATCGGCAAGCCCGATGCCGCCCGGTGTGCATGATCGCTACCATGCCAATAGGAAAGGTTGCAACCTTGTATGCAATGCACATTCATGACAGGTAATATATCACAGTAGGAGGACAACAAAGTAGGTTGCCTCCGGACAGTCATAAGATTGCACATTGACAGGTAAACAAGCAGGGCACGATAAGACAGGAAATTTCACTTGAAAGGCATATAGAGTTATATGAAAATTAAACAGGTAGCCATGTAACACATGTAAAACAGGCCATATAACTCATTAAGAAGTCCAAGTGATCAAGTGATAAGATTGTTCAACATGCAATGAAATTCACATGGGTTCGGTAGCAAGAAAAGCTTATTTGACAACATGCCATGGTCAAATTCACATTTGAAGTTATAAAACATTTACGGGGAGCCCACTAAGCGTATAATTTCCACACAATAACCAAAAGATCAACACTTAGCAAAACTACCTAGTCATTAGGGTTTCCATTTCATGCTTAATCGTGTGATTAAAACCCTAAGTCAACTCAAAATCATTCTCAAGTCATGCATAATTCAATTCAAGCATCCTCAAGTACTCAAAACAGTCCTCATAACATCCCAACACCACATTTCCACACAATTAGAACCACAAGAGAGGTTAGAACAATTTTCCAAGCACGTAGCTAAATGAAACCTTTACTGCAATAGGCTGTTTTCCCACAATCAATAGGATAATCAAACAATCTCCAAATTCATAGAATAAGATTTCAAATTAAAGCTTAAGAAGTTAACTAAAATCAAAAACAAACCTTGCATCAATTGGAGTTCAGAATCATTAGTTATAGCCGAAACAGTGAGGTAGCACAAAACTGTCCAGATTTACATACTTTTCCGAAATTGACGTTTTTGAGGTCCTTAGGTTCGGTTTTAGCTTTGGTCCATTTCTGACAAAATTGTCCAGAACTGAAAAATCGAGCAGCATACCAAATTTCATGCATTTTTGACATCATTTACTATGTCAAATATGGTTCGTTCCACAACGTCAGTGCATTTGCCAAAACCTACTTCATTTTTCCAGATTTCCAGATTTGGTCACATTTTAAATATTTGCCATTTTGATGACCTTAGAGTCAAAATTAGCTTCGGCCTATTTCTGGGAAAAATGTTCATAACTGTCAAACTAGTCAGCTACCACTTTTCAAGCATTTTCAACATCATTTGCTTAGCGAAACTTACTTCGAACAGACTGGTCAGAGAGCTGTCAACAATTTTGACTTCACCTAGCATCATTTTCAAGCCAAGATCTTGCCATGCATGGTTGTTTAAGCTTATGAACGACCATATATCTCAAGTACAGAAGAAAATACACACATTTATGAGCATGAATGGGAAATTTTGAAGAGTTTTCAAAAGGTTTTAACCCTCACCTTAGCAATCAACCACAAGTGCTCAAAACCCTTTGTTGAAGCACAACCTTCTCCTTCTCCTTGCTTAGGCGACCACCGAACTAGCTTTTCTCTATTTTTCCTAGCTTAGTGATCAAACTCTTAGCACATGCATGAGGTTAAAACATGAAGAAAACAAATGGATGTCAAGAAGCTCACCTAGGCCGAATAGGAGACTCCAAAGCACATGCAAGTATGATTTCTACTCCTTAGCTAGCTCGGTTGTGGTTCTATGCTTATAGCTTGCTATGCTTAGCTATGGTGTGAAGAAGAGAAGTTAAGAAGATGAATAACTCAGCCAAGGCCGAGAATGAGAGAGGAAAATGAGAGGGGAGAGAGAAAAGTGAAAGAGAAATGAAGAAAAATGACAACAATTCAAGCCTTTTGCATGTTCAAGGAGAATGTCAGCCTTGGGCTTCCAAATTCTGCATTTTGTGTCTCCAATGTGCTATTTTGAAATTGCTGGGATGGGCAAGGATGATGTGGCTGAAAATAGTGTGCAAGTGGTAGGGTTTTTGAGCAATTTTTTTAAGCATTTGTGTCATCGAATGTTCAGATGTGTCTAAGAATTAAATCATATTGAATGAGCATGCACAAAACCACCTAGTGGTGGGCCAAACATGTAGAAAAATTCTGAAATTTTGTCTTGGTTGAGCTTATTTTATTGCATGTGTTTGGAAGTGAAAAGAAAAGGAATAAAGAATGAAGAATGTTTAGTGTTTGGTGCATTTTTTGTCTTCTAGTGAATGGAATTTGGATTATTATATTGTTAGTGGATTTTGTAGGATTGTTTAATAGTCTATTGCTTCGCGAAAGATGCTTTCTTGATTAGCACGAAGGCATGATTTCCTAGGTCTAGGGCACACACTACAAGGTAGGACACGAACTACGAGACAAATGCACGTTTTTCAAGTAAATGCACGCAACCCTAAATGAATGCACATAATTAAATGCATGGCACATAAAATGAACACAATTCTCAAACCTAGGTCATGGCACGTAAATCTAGGTTAGGGCACACGAAGCTAGGTTTCACACGCAAATCGGGGTCGGGCCTCACACCCTTCCCTCCTTAAAAGAATTTCATCCCGAAATTCAATATTACCTTGAAATAATGCTGGATACTGCTGCTCCATCTGGTCTCGCCTTTCCCATGTTGCTTCTTCGACTCCATGATGATCCCACAGCACTTTCACCATAGGTATAGTTCTGTTGCGCAACTCCCGATCCTGCTGGTCTAGGATCCGAATGGGCTTCTCCTCGTAAGACAAGTTTTCCCGAAGCTACAACAGCTTTGGCTCCAAGATATGCGACGGGTCAGGATGATACTTCCGCAGCATCGAAACATGAAAGACGTCGTGAATATTGGAGAGGTTCTGGGGTAGCGCTAGGCGATACACCAACTTGCCAACCTTCTCAACTCTCTCGAATGGTCCTACAAATCTCGGGCTCAACTTTCCACCCTTGCCATGCCTAAACAGTCCCCTCTGGGGTGATATCTTCAAGAACACCTTGTCGCCAACCTCAAACTCGAGACTCCGTCTCCGTCGGTCTGCATAACTCTTCTGCCTACTCTGGGCGGTAAGCATCCGGTTTCGGATGAGGTGGATATTATCAACAGTTTTCATCAGTTCAGGTAAAAAGGTCAGGTCAAAAGTCTTCGTCTCACCTACTTCATCCCAGTAAATCGGGGATCGACACTTACGTCCATACAATGCCTCAAATGGGGCCATCCCGATAGTGGCCTGATAACTATTGTTGTAGGCGAACTCCGCTAGAGATAAATATTTCTCCCAACCTTTGCCGAAATCCATAACACAAGCCCTCAGCATATCCTCCAAAATCTGAATAGTCCTCTCCGATTGTCCATCAGTTTGAGGGTGATAAGCCGTGCTAAAACTCAACTTTGTCCCCAAAGCTTCTTGCAATCTCTTCCAAAATTGGAACGTAAAACGAGGATCCATATCTGACACAATACTCACAGGCATCCCGTGCAATCTTACAATCTCCGCCACATACATATTTCCCAATTCCTCAGGACTATCCTCCTTATTCATTGGTAAGAAGTGCGCCAACTTAGTCAATCTATCCACTATAACCCAAACGGCGTCACGACCCTTTCGTGACCTAGGCAGGTCCATAACAAAATCCATAGTTACATGTTCCCATTTCCATTGAGGAATCTCCAACGACTGAAGTAAACCTGCAGGTCGTTGATGTTCTGCTTTGACTCTCTGACAAGTCAAACACCGTGCTACAAACTCCGCAATTTCTTTTTTCATGTTATTCCACCAATATTGTTGCTTCAAATCCCGATACATCTTTGTTCCGCCGGGGTGAATAGTATATCTTGAATTATGCGCTTCCTCAAGAATCTTCTTTTTCAGCTCTGGCTCATTGGGAACACAAACCGGGTTCCTAAACCTCCAAATCCCATCATCATGAAACTTGATATCTGCGTTGCCTTCCTTGATCTTCTAAAATTGTTGGTCCTTCTGTTGAGCCTCTCGTAACTCAGACAACAAAGTTGATTGAACTTGGGTAGTAGCAAAAAGTAACCCCTTCTGAGTCAATTGTGGTTTCCACAGAAACGCTTCCTCCAACAACTCCTCCACCTTGACTTCCAGTTTCGCCATGCTTGTTTTTCTGCTTAAGGCATCTGCAACTACATTCGCTTTACCGGGCACATAATTGATTGAGCAGTTATAATCATCCAAAAGCTCCATCCAGCGCCTTTGCCTCATATTCGACTCCTTTTGTGAGAACAAGTATTTCAAGCTCTTATAATCAGTAAATACCTCAAACTTGTTACCCCACAGATAATGCCTCCATTTCTTGGGTGCAAACACAATGGCCGCTAACTCCAAATCATGTGTCGGGTAATTCATCTCATACGGCTTTGGTTTCCTAGAAGCATATGCAATCACTCTTCCATTTTGCATCAATACACATCCCATTCCTTCTTTCGAAGCATCACTATAGATTACAAAACCTTGACTCCCTTCAGGCAATGCAAGAACTGGTGCGGTAGTCAATCTTTTCTTCAACTCATGGAAGCTGCTCTCACACTTATCATCCCACACGAACTTGGTTTTCTTTTGAGTGAGCTTTGTAAGCGGTCCTACAATCTTAGAGAAATCCTTCACGAACCTCCGATAGCCGGCTAGACCAAGAAAAATCCGAACCTCTGTAACATTTTCTGGCTTCTTCCAAGACATCACTGCATCGATCTTTGCCGGATCTACCGTTATTCCCTCTTGGGATATGATTTGCCCCAAAAATGCAATCTGCTGCAACCAAAATTCACACTTGTTAAACTTTGCATACAATTGGTGCTCTCGAAGTTTCTGCAGTACCAACCGCAGATATTGCTCATGCTCCGCCTCCGATTTCGAGTACACCAAAATATCATCAATGAAGATCACCACACATTGGTCCAAGTAGGGTTGAAACACCCTATGCATCAAATCCATAAAAGCTGCAGGGCATTAGTTAGTCCAAAAGGTAGCACCACGTATTCATAATGACCATATCTCGTCCTGAAAGCCGTTTTAGGTACATCTTCCTTCTTGATTCGCAATTAATAATATCCTTGCCTCAAGTCGAGTTTCGAATACACTTTGGCTCCTTGCAGTTGATCAAATAACTCGTCAATCAGTGGAAGTGGGTATTTATTCTTGACAGTCACTTGGTTCAATTCTCGGTAGTCAATGTATAGCCTTAACGTTCCGTTTTTCTTCTTTACGAATAGAACTGGCGCACCCCACGGTGAAGAACTCGGTTGAAAAAACCCCTTCTTCAACAATCTTTGCAATTGGTCCTTCAATTATTGTAGCTCGGCCGGTGCCATACGATAAGGAGCTTTAGATATCGGCTGGGCGCAAGGAAGCAACTCTATAACAAACTCGATCTCCCGATTTTGGGGCAAACCGGGTAATTCTTTAGGGAACACATCTACGTAGTCTTTGATCACAAGCACTTCCTCCAACTTAGCTTTATCCGACGGCTTGTTGATAAGGTAAGCCAAGTATCCGCTGCACCCTTTCCTCAAGGACTTCACTGCTTTTGTAGATGAAATGATGGAGCTCCCGATGAAATCTCTTCGACCCATAATCTCCAGTATCGGTTGATCAGGTACCCGAAACATTATAATCTTCGCCCGACAATCCAGTTGGACATGATGTTTTGCTAGCCAGTCCATCCCTAAAATGACCTCATAATCTCGAAAAGGTAATACAATAAGATTGGCTAGGAATTCCCTATCCTTAATTTGGATTTTACATGCTTTACAAGCTGAACTGGTTACAAGTTTAGAACCCATTGGAGTACCAACTTCTACTTCATATGGCAAACATACAACTTTCAATTTCACACGTTCCACACATAAAGGAGTAATAAATGAATGAGTAGCAGCCGGATCAATTAACACCTTAACAGGTTGATTCAGTATAAAAAATGTACCTTCAATAATAGCAGTCTCATCCGGAATCTCCTCACACTCAATGGCATAAGCCCGGGCCTGGACTCTAGGAATTGGAGTCTTACCTCTACCGGCTGGTTTACCCTGATTCTGCCCTGCCTGACGTTTAGGACAATCCTTGATCTGATGCTGATCACTGCCGCACCTCATACATCGTCCCAACTTCCTCCAACACTGGGCCTCGGTATGCCCCTTCCTGTCACAATATGAACAGCTGACGGACTGAGTAACAAGTGAACTACCTGTGGATCTGCGGGTGGAAGAGGCTGATGACGCTTTCGTCGGGCCACGGTTATTCCCTAGTCTGTTCTGGCTCTGGCCCTAATTACGACCCTGACTCTGGAATTTCCTCTGCTGACCTGGAGGCTGGTATGGTTTCTTGTTTGGCTGACTCGAACCAGCTCCATCTAGTTTCTTCTTCTCAACTCGAGAGGCAGCAACAAAGAGGGCAGAGTAAGTAGCGAAGTCATGAGAAGCTAACTGGTCCTGAATCTCTGGCCTCAATCCAATAGTAAATTTCCACATTTTTTCCTCCGGAGTACAAACCATATATTGAGCATAATGGGACAGTCGGTCAAAACGAGCCTTGTACTGGGCCACCGTCATATTACCCTGGGTCAAGTGTAGGAACTTCTCGATCCGCCTCTGCCTGGAAATTGCAGGTACATATTTCTCCTTAAATGCCTTAACGAAATTACCCCACAAGCGAGGTGTCTGATCAGTCTCCCACAGTGCCTCTACAGTGTGCCACCAATGCTCGGCATCCCCGTGCAACAGAAATACAGTAAACTCCAATTTCTCTTCATTTGTATAATCAAGTGGCCTGAAAATCTTCTCGATCTCGGATAGCCAAGCCTCTGCTTTCTCATCATCAGCTTCCCCGTAGAATTTAGTCGGGCAAAAGTCAAGGAATTCCTTCATTCTGTTATGTCTCCCATGGTTACCCTCATTCCTGTTGTTGATGGCTTCACGAGCATCCTGACGCTCCATCACGCGTGATACACGATCCATGGCAGTTGCCATCATATTAAATATATCCATTCCGGGATTAGTCTGATAGGCATCCCCGGTCTCTTGAGGTTCACCACTCCTATTAGTAGTACGGGTACTAGGGCCAGCCATCTAAAGGCACAGATTACGATGCAGAATTTATTGAAATATGACAATTAAGAATCTAATGCATATGATATGCAACATAATATAGGTACAATTCTAAAAACATTTAAGGCATGTAAGTCACTGAAGCACATAGAACATAGAAGGCACATTTATCACAAAATAACACATAAACAAGTCATCCAAATTATCTTAGGGCTCTACCCACGGTTCGAGAGTTAAACCCGGCTTAAGCAATCTAAGCTCTGATACCATTCTTCTGAGGTATCACGCCCCAACCCGGCCTATAAAGTTAGACTAGGGTGTGAACTAACATTCAAGTAATATCACGTACTTATGAAGATTAACACCTGATGATTTAGTCTAAACTCCAAATTTTTTTCGAAAAACTGGCAGCATAACGGCTGTAATTGGCCCTTTGGTTTAACCTAATTCTCTAAACGCTTCAAAGTTTACCGTCTCAAATTCATTTCCAACTAAGATTACTAATTTACCATCGATTTGATTGCCTATTGGTTATTTCGACGTCCCGTTTGATTTATAACCTAGCATGATACTATGTCTCGTTTGTTTATTTGTCCTCGTTACACATATGCCTATTGATCTTAGCCCAATAGCAAGTACTTGTTAAGATTAGATAAGTTCATTTACTTAGTTCTTTAACTAAAGCGTCGTAACCTAAGATAGTTACTAGCGATAATAAAAGCAAAACGATCATAGTAGTGTCATGTCTAGTATCAGTCTACTTAAAATAAGTACAGACCAAAATTAGACCCCAAATTACAACGGGGGTCTTTTACAACACAACATTTGAACAACACAAAGGAAATAGTCTTCAAGTAAAACAATGATCACAAGCAGCCATAATCAAGCAAAGAAAACAAGACAGGTAATCACTCCAGGGGTTCATCGTTAGGCACATTGTCCTCGGGTTCCTGTACATGTGCTTTTTCTTCACCTGAGATGATAAAAGACGGTGAGTCCTTATGAACTCAGCGAGGGGGAATGAGAAATAAGTTTTGAAACTCATTTTCCGGTTAAACTTATGAAAATCCCTTTCTCAAAGACGAATACAACAGAAATACAAGTACAGAAACAGGAATACCAGTCTTTCCTCCCCGAGGTTCTCTAGGAACCAAGCGAGAGTACTTATACACATATTAAAAAGGATACAGTTTTAGGATCAGTTGTTGCGGCCGACTTCAAATCATCCCCCAAACACGCCAGGTGGGTGTACTTCGGATGTACCCCGAAATCCTACGATCCAACTCTCCGAGAAAGTCTAGCCCCCAAGCGAGAGAAGGAATGGGACCATGGTAGTCACGGGTGCACCGGCAAGCCCGACGCCGCCCAGTGTGCGTGATCACTACCATGCCAACAGGAAAGGTTGCAACCTTGTATGCAATGCACATTCATGACAGATAATATATCACAGTAGGAGGACAACAAAGTAGGTTGCCTCCGAACAGTCATAAGATTGCACATTGACAGGTAAACAAGCAGGGCACGATAAGACAGGAAATTTCACTTGAAAAGCATATAGAGTTATATGAAAATTAAATGGGCATCCGTGTAACACAAGTAAAATAGACCATATAACTCATTAAGAAGTCCACGTGATCAAGTGATAAGATTATTCAACATGCAATGAAATTAACATGCGTTCGGTAGCAAGAAAAGCTTATTTGACAACATGCCATGGTCAAATTCACATTTGAAGTTATAAAACATTTACGGGCTGCCCACTAAGCATATAATTTCAACACAGTAACCAAAAGATTAGCACTTAGCAAAACTACCTAGTCATTAGGGTTTCCATTTCATGCTTAATTGTGTGATTAAAACCCTAAGTCAACTCAAAATCATTCTCAAGTCATGCATCATTCAATTCAAGCATCCTCAAGTACTCAAAACAGTCCACATAACATCCCAACACCACATTTCCACACAAATAGAACCACAAGGGAGGTTACAACAATTTTCCAAGCACGTAGCTAAATGAAACCTTTACTGCAATAGGCTGTTTTCCTACAATCAATAGGATAATCAAAAAATCTCCAAATTCAGTGAATAAGATGTAAAATTAAAGCTTAAGAAGTTAACTAAAATCAGAAACAAACCTTGCATCAATTGGAGTTCAGAATCATTAGGTATAGCCGAAACAGTGAGGTAGCACAAAACTGTCCAGATTTGCACACTTTTCAGAAATTGACGTTTTTGAGGTCCTTAGGGTCAGTGTTAGCTTTGGTCCATTTCTGAAAAAAATTGTCCAAAACTGAAAACTATAGCAGCACACCAAATTTCATGCGTTTTTGACATCATTTACTAATTAAAATATGGTTCGTTCCACAAGGTCAGTGCATCTGCCAAAACCTGCTTCATTTTTCCAGATTTCCAAATTTGGATACATTTTAAAGATTTGCCATTTTGATGACTTTAGAGTAAAAATTAGCTTCAGCCTATTTCTGGGAAAAATGTTCAAAACTGTCCAAACTAGTCACCTACCTATTTTAAAGAATTTTCAACATCATTTGATTAGCTAAAAGTACCTCGAACAGACTGGTCAGAGAGCTGTCAACAATTTTGACTTCACCTAGCATCATTTTCAAGCCAAGATCTTGCCATGCATGGTTGTTTAAGCTTATGAACGACCATATATCTCAAGTACAGAAGAAAATACACACATTTATGAGCATGCATGTGAAATTTTGAAGAGTTTTCAAAAGGTTTTAACCCTCACCTTTGCAATCAACCACAAGTTGCTCAAAACCCTTTGTTGAAGCACAACCTTCTCCTTCTCCTTGCTTAGGCGACAACCGAACTAGCTTTTCTCTATTTTTCCTAGCTTAGTGATCAAACTCTTAGCACATGCATGAGGTTAAAACATGAAGAAAACAAATGGATGTCAAGAAGCTCACCTAGGCCGAATAGGAGGCTCCAAAGCACATGCAAGTATGATTTCTACTCCTTAGCTAGCTCGGTTGTGGTTCTATGCATATAGCTTGCTATGCCTAGCTATGGTGTGAAGAAGAGAAGTTAAGAAGATGAAGAACTCAGCCAAGGCCGAGAATGAGAGAGGAAAATGAGAGGGGAGAGAGAAAAGTGAAAGAGAAAAGAAGAAAAATGACAACAATTCAAGCCTTTTGCATGTTCAAGGAGAATGTCGGCCTTGGGCTTCCAAATTCTGCATTTTGTGTCTCCAATGTGCTATTTTGAAATTGCTAGGATGGGCAAGGATGATGTGGCCGAAAATAGTGTGCCAATGGTAGGGTTTTTGAGCAATTTTTTTAAGCATTTATGTCATAGAATGTTTAGATGTGTCTAAGAATTAAATCATATTGAATGAGCATGCACAAAACCACCTAGTGGTCGGCCAAACATGTAGAAAAATTATAAAATTTTGTCTTGGTTGAGCTTATTTTATTGCATGTGTTTGGAAGTGAAAAAGAAAAGGAATAAAGAATGAAGAATGTTTAGTGTTTGGTGCGTTTTTTGTCTTCTAGTGAATGGAATTTGGATTATTATATTGTTAGTGGATTTTGTAGGATTGTTTAATAGTCTAGTGCTTCGCGAAAGATGCTTTCTTGATTAGCGCGAAGGCACGCTTTCCTAGGTCTAGGGCACACACTACAAGGTAGGACACGAACTACGAGACAAACGCACATTTTTCAAATAAATGCACGCAACCCTAAATGAATGCACATAATTCAATGCATGGCACATAAAATGAACACAATTCTTAGACCTAGGTCATGGCACGCAAATCTAGGTTAGGACACACGAAGCTAGGTTTCACACATAAATCGGGGTCGGGCCTCACACTACTGCTCCATCTGGTCTCGCCTTTCCCACGTTGCTTCTTCGATTCCATGATGATCCCACAGCACTTTCACCATAGGTATAGTTCTGTTGTGCAACTCCCGATCCTGCTGGTCTAGGATCCGAATGGGCTTCTCCTCATAGGACAAGTTCTCCCGAAGCTGTAACGGCTCTGGCTCCAAGATATGCGACGGATCAGGATGATACTTCCGCAGCATCGAAACATGAAAGATGTCGTGAACATTGGAGAGGTTTTGGGGTAGTACTAGGTGATACGCCAACTTGCCAACCTTCTTAACTATCTCAAATGATCCTACAAATCTCGGGCTCAACCTTCCACCTTTGCCATGCTTAATCAATCCCCTCCGAGGTGATATATTCAAGAACACCTTGTCCCCAACCTCAAACTCAAGACTCCGTCTCCGTCGGTCTGCATAACTCTTCTGCTTGCTCTGGGCGGTAAGCATCCGTTTTCGGATGAGGTGGATATTATCAACAGTCTTCATCAGTTCAGGTAAAAGGGCTGGGTCAAAAGTCTTCGTCTCACCTACTTCATCCCAGTAAATTGGGGAACGACACTTACGTCTATACAGCACCTCAAATGGGGCCATCCCGATAGTGGCCTGATAACTATTGTTGTAGGCGAACTCCGCTAGAGAAAATATTTCTCCCAACCTTTTCCGATATCCAAAACGCACGCCCTCAGCATATCCTCCAGAATCTGAATAGTTCTCTCCGATTGACCATCCGTCTGAGGGTGATAAGCCATGCTAAATCTCAACTTCGTTCCCAAAGCTTCTTGCAATTTCTTCCAAAATCGGGTAGTAAAACGAGGATCCCTATCTGATATTATACTCACAGGCATCCCGTGCAATCTTATAATCTCCGCCACATATATATCTCCCAATTCCTCAGGACTATCCTCCTTGTTCATCGATAAGAAGTACGCCGATTTAGTCAACCTATCCACTATGACCCGAACGGCGTCATGACCCTTTTGTGATCTAGGTAGGTCCATAATAAAATCCATAGTGATATGTTCCCATTTCCATTGAGGAATCTCCAACGGCTGAAGTAAACCTACGGGTCGCTGATGTTCTGCTTTGACCCTCTGACAAGTCAAACACCGTGCTACAAACTCCGCAATTTCTCTCTTCATGTTATTCCACCAATAGTGTTGCTTCAAATCCCGATACATCTTTGTTCCGCCGGGGTAAATAGTATATCTTGAATTATGGGCTTCCTCAAGAATCTTCTTTTTCAGCTCGGGCTTATTGGGAACACAAACCCGGTTCCTAAATCTCCAAATACCATCATCATGAAACTTGAAATCTGCATTGCTTTCCTTAATCTTCTAAAATTGTTGGTCCTTCTGTTGAGCTTCTCGTAACTCAGATAACAAAGTCGATTGAATTTGGGTGGTGGCAAAAAGTAACACTTTCTTAGTCAATTGTGGTTTCCACAGAAATGCCTTCTCTAACAACTCTTGCACCTTGACCTCCAGTTTTGCCATGCTTGCTTTTCTGCTTAAGGCATCGGCAACTACATTTGCTTTACCAGGCACGTAATTGATTGAGCAGTTATAATCATCCAAAAGCTCCATCCACCGTCTTTGCCTCATATTCAACTCCTTTTGTGAGAACAAGTATTTCAAGCTCTTATGATCAGTAAATACCTCAAACTTGTTACCCCACAGATAATGCCTCCATTTCTTGAGTGCAAACACAATAGCCGCTAACTCCAAATCATGCGTCGGGTAATTCATCTCATACGGCTTTGGTTTCCTAGAAGCATATGCAATCACTCTTCCATTTTGCATCAATACACATCCCAGTCCTTCTTTTGAAGCATCGCTATAGATTACAAAACCTTGACTCCCTTCAGGCAACGCAAGAACTGGTGCGGTAGTCAATCTTTTCTTCAACTCTTGGAAGCTGTTCTCACACTTATCATCCCACACAAACTTGGTTTTCTTTTGAGTGAGCTTTGTAAGCGGTCCTGCAATCTTAGAGAAATCCTTCACGAACCTCCGATAATAGCCGGCTAGACCAAGAAAACTTCGAACCTTCGTAACATTTTCCGACTTCTTCCAAGATATCACTGCATCAATCTTTGCTGAATCCACCGCTATTCCCTCTTGAGATATGATATGCCCCAAAAATGCAATCTGCTGCAGCCAAAATTCACACTTGTTAAACTTTGCATACAATTGGTACTCTCGAAGTTTCTACAGTACCAACTGCAGATGTTGCTCATGCTTTGCATTTGATTTCGAGTATACCAAAATATCATCAATAAAGATCACCACAAATTGGTCCAAGTAGGGTTGAAACACCCTATGCATCAAATCTATAAAAGCTGCAGGGGCATTAGTTAGTCCAAAAGGCATCACCACATATTCATAATGCCGATATCTCGTCCTGAAAGCCTTTTTAGGCACATCTTCCTTCTTGATCCGTAACTGATAATACCCTTGCCTCAAGTCGAGTTTTGAATACACTTGGCTCCTTGCAGTTGATCAAATAACTCGTCAATAAGGGGAAGTGGGTATTTATTCTTGACAGTCACTTGGTTCAAACCTCGGTAGTCAACACATAGCCTCAACGTTCCATCTTTCTTCTTCACAAATAGAACTGGCGCACCCCACGGTGAAGAACTTGGTTGAACAAACCCCTTCTTCAACAATCCTTGCAATTGGTCTTTCAATTCTTGTAGCTCGGCCGGTGCCATACGATAGGGAGCTTTTGATATCGGCTGGGCGCCAGGCAGCAACTCTATAACAAACTCGATTTCTTAATCCAGGGGTAAACCGGGTAATTCTTCTGGGAACACATCTACATAGTCTTTGATCATAGGCATCTCCTCTAACTTAGCTTTATCCGACGGCTTGTTGATAAGGTAAGCCGAGTATCCGCTGCACCCTTTCCTCAAGGACTTCACTGCTTTTGTAGATGAAATGATGGAACTCTCGGTGAAATCTCTTCAACCCATAATCTCCAGTATCGGTCGATCAGGTACCCAAAACGTTATAATCTTCGCCCGGTAATCCAGTTGGACATGATGTTTTGCCAGCCAGTCCATCCCTAAAATGACCTCATAATCTCGAAAATGTAATACAATAAGATTGGCTGAGAATTCCCTATCCTTAATTTTGATTTTACATGCTTTACAAGCTGAACTAGTTACAAGTTTAGAACCCATTGGAGTACCAACTTCTACTTCATATGGCAAACATACAACTTCCAATTTCACACGTTCCACACATAAGGGAGTAATAAATGAATGAGTAGTACTCGGATCAATTAACACCTTAACAGGTTGATTCAGTATGAAAAATGTACCTTCAACAACAGCGGTCTCATCCGGAATCTCCTCGCACTCAATAGCATAGGCTCGAGCCTACACCCTAGGAACTGGAGTCTTGCCTCTACCGGCTGGTTTACCCTGATTCTGTCCCCCGTGCCATTTAGGGCAATCCTTAATCCAGTGCTGATCGCTGCTACAACCCATACATTTTCCCAATTTTCTCCAACACTGGGCCTCGATGTGGCCCTTCTTGTTACAGTACGAACAGATGGCAGTTTGAGAAGCAGGTGAACTACCTGTGGATCCACGGGTGGAAGAGGCTGATGGCGAAAAGCCGTAGTGCGCTAGCGCTAGTGAGTTAGCGCAAGGGCCACTGTTATTCACTGACCTATTCTGGTTCTGGGCTTGATCGCGACTCTGACTCTGGAATTTGATCTGCTGACCTGGAGGCTGGTATGGTTTCTTGTTTGGCTGACTCGAACCGGCTCCATCTAGTTTCCTCTTCTCAACTCGAGAGGCAGCAGCGAAGAGAGCAGAATAAGTATCGAAGTCATAAGAAGCTAACTGGCCCTGAATCTCTAGCCTATTGGTTATTTGACGTCCTTTGTTTTGTAACCTAGCATGATACTATGTCTCGTTTGTTCATTTGTCCTCGTTACAAATATACCTGTTGATCTTAGCTCAATAGCAAGTACCTGTTAAGATTGGATAAACTCATTTACTTAGTTCTTAATTAAAGCGTCATAACCTAAGATAGATGCTAGTGGTAATAAAAGCAAAACGATCATAGTAGTGTTATGTCTAGCATCAGTCTACTTAATATAAGTACAAACCAAAATTAGACCCCAAATTACAACGGGGGTCTTTTACATTAGCAATAACAAACAACATAAAATAAATAGTCTTCAAGTAACACAAAGTTCACAAGTAGCCATATTCTAGCAAGCAAACAATGACAGGCAATCACTCCAGGGGTTCATCATTAGGCACATTGTCCTCGGGTACCTGTACCGGTTCTTCTTCACCTGTGATGAAAAAGAGGGTGAGTCCTTATGAACTCAGAGAGGGAGAAATGAGAAATACGTTTTGAAACTCATTTTCCGGTTCAATTATGAAAACTCCTTTTTGAAAACATGTCACGTATTACAAATAATAAGGTACGCAAATATATGAAAAAAATCGAGTAACAGATACATTTACCAATCATTTCAAGGATACGGTGAGCAGTTGCTCTCAATTTCAATTTCGATACAATTGTTGCGGCCAACTTCAATAATCCCCTTATCGCTCCTAATTGGGTGTACTCCGGATATACCCCGAAACCTACGACCCAACTCTCCAAGGGTGGAATGCCAAGCGAGAGAGGGAATTGGACCATGGTAGTCACGATAGCACCGGCAAGCCCTATGCCGCCTAGCGTGCGTGATCGCTACCATGCCACACTGAAAGGTTTCAACCTCGTATGCAATGCACATTTTTAACATTTAACATATCACATTAGGAGGATAACAAAGTAGGTCGCCTCCGAACAGTTATAAGATCGCATGTTGTCAAGTAGTCAAACAAGGCACGATAAGACAAGTAATTTCACTTGAAAGGCATATAGAGCCACATGAACGTTAAATGGGCAGCCATGTAACACATGTAAGTCAAGCCATATAACTCATTTCGAAGTCCACGTAATCAAGTGATACGATTATTCAACATGCAACAACATTTACGTGGGTTCGGTTGCAAGAAAAGCTTATTTGACAACATGCAATGGTCAAGATCACATTTGAAGTTATAAGACATTTACGGGCAGCCCACTAAGCATATAATTTCCACGCAATATACAATGATCAATACTTAGCAAAACTACCTAGTCATTAGGGTTTCCATTTCGTGTATATTCGTGCAATTTTAGCCTCAACCCAACTCAA
This sequence comes from Ehretia macrophylla, assembly GCA_037974665.1. NCBI lineage: Eukaryota > Viridiplantae > Streptophyta > Magnoliopsida > Boraginales > Ehretiaceae > Ehretia > Ehretia macrophylla. Next base: position 49,960,081 of record CM075777.1, on the reverse strand, counting down.
AGTCAATCTCAAACCATGCATCACTTAATTCAACATCCTCAAACATTCAAAACAGTCCACACAACATCCTGAAGCTACAATCCCAAGCATTTAATTCAACAAGAGAAGTCACCACAATTTTTCTAAGTACAACATTAAGTGAAACCCTTACTGCAATAGGCTGTTTTCTCACAATCAATAGGATAATCAAAAATCTCCAAATCCAGTGAATAAGATGTCAAATTAAAGCTTAAGAAGTAAGATAAAATCAGAAACAAACCTTGCATCAATTGGAGTTCGAAATCATTAGTTATAGCCAAAAGAGTGAGGTAGCACAAAACTGTCCAGATTTGCACACTTTTAAGAAATTAACGTTTTTGAGGTCCTTAGGTTCAGTTTTAGCCTTGGTCCATTTCTCAAAAAATTGTCCAGAACTGAAAAATATAGCAGTACACAAATTTTCATACATTTTGGACATCATTTACTAAGTCAAATATGGTTCGTTCCACAAGGTCAGTGCATCTGCCAAAACCTGCTTCATTTTTCCAGATTTCCAGATTTGGTCACATTTTAAAGATTTGCCATTTTGAGGACCTTAGAGTCAAAATTAGCTTCGCCCTATTTATGGGAAAAATGTTCCAAACTGTCCAAACTAGGTACCTACCAATTTTCAAGAATTTTAAACATCATTTGCGAAGCTAAACTTACCTCGAATAGACTGGTCAGAGAGCTGTCAACAATTTCGACTTCACCTAGCATCATTTTCAAGCCAAGATCTTGCCATGCATGGTTGTTTAATCTTATGAACGAACATATAGCTCAAGTACAGAAGCAAATACAAACATTTATGAGCATGTATGTGAACTTTGAAGAGTTTTCAAAAGGTTTTAAACCTTACCTTAGCAATCAACCACAAAGATGCTCAAAAACCTTGTTGAAGCTCAACTTTCTTCCTCTCCTTGCTTAGCCGAAATCCCAACTAGCTTTTCTCTATTTTTCCTAGCTTAGTGATCAATCTCTTAGTACATGCATGTAGTTAGGGCTTGAAGAAAAGAAATGGATGCCAAGAAGCTTACCTAGGCCGAATGGAGTCTTCAATGCACATGCAAGTGTGATTTTCACTCCTTAGCTAGCTCGGTTGAAGTCTTTTGCTTGTTGTTTGATTGGTTTAGCTATGGTGTGAAGAAGAGAAGCAATGGAGATGAAGAACTCAGCCAAGGCCGAGAATGAGAGAGGAAAATTGAGAGAGAAGTGAGAGAAATTGAAGGAAAGAGAGAATATGACAAAGTGATGGCTTTGCAATTTCTTTGAGGTTGTGGTCGGCCTTGGGCAGTCCAAATTCATCATTTAGTGTCTTCAATGTGCAATTTGAAATTCCTAGGATGGTAAAGAATGATGTGGCCGAAAATAGTGTGCAAATGGTAGGGTTTTTGAGCAATTTTTTAAGCATTTGTGTCATAGAATGTCTAAGCATGCATACTTCATTATAAAATTGTTCAAACCTTGTGCAAAAACCATGGTATGGTCGGCCAAGCTAGCTTCAAATCTGAATTTTTTGTCAACTTTGATCATTAATTAATTGTGTCTTGAAAGTACAAAAAGAATAAGGAATAAAGAATGAAGAATGTTTAGTGTTTAGTGCATTTTTTGTCTTCTAGTGAGTTGAATTAGGATTATTATATTGATAGTGGATTTTGTAGGATTTTTTAATAGTCTAGTGCTCCGTGAAAGATGTTTTCTTGATTAGCATGAAGGGATACTTTCCTAGGTCTAGGGCACGCACTATGAGGTAGGACACGAACTACGAGATGAACGCACGTTTTTCAAGTAAATGCACGCAATCCTAAATGGATGCACGTAATTCAATGCATGGCACATAAAATGAACACAATTCTTAATCCTAGGTCATGGCACACAAATCCAGGTTAGGGCACACGAAGTAAGGTTTCGCACGCAAATCGGGGTCGGGCCTCACATATTGACAGCCCATCGTCTTCAACCGTGCAGCATCCTCGCAAGACATGATATCAGCGCATTGTATGGCGATCTGCTATCCAGCGAGTTAGGTTGTCGTACTTTTCCCGGCTCACGACGACCGACCCGGGATGAAAAAATAGTGCAAAAAGAAAAAAAAGTGACCGGAAATTTATGAAAATATTAAATTTTTGGTACCAAAAATAGGCGCAGTCGAGCAGGCTTGTTGCCTCCATCGCAGAGCTCCTTGAGAGCTTTCCAACGGCATGCTGTGCACCGCATAACTTCCTACGGATCAAAAGTTATGGGCAATGGAACAACAGGGAACTGGTAATCAGCCCCACGCCCTTAGTTTGCGGGCCTAGCCCCTCCCGAAAGCCAAGCTGGGCGGCCCAAGATGTCATGGGACTCGAGGAAAGAAATGTGACAAGAAAGCATCTTGCCAAAGCAAAACAGGGTAAAAAAAAAAACAAAAAAGGGGGTGCAACACGAGGATTTCCTGGGGGATCACTCATCCTGGTACTACTCTCACCTAAGAACGCTTCTCTTTGGAGTTCTGATGGGATCCAGTGCATTAGTGCTTCTTTGATCGCACCCATCAAGCAGTGGGTGCAAAGCCATTATATGTTGATGGTTCACAGTCCCAGCCTAGAGAGATGGCCAATTCAAACGGCCCAATAGGCTTATCGCCAGCCCATCGACTTCAACCATGTAGTATCCTTGTAAGATGTGATATCGGTGAGTTGTAGGAAGGTCTACTATCCCGCGAGTTAGGTTGTCGTCCTTTTCGCGGCTCACGACTACCGACCCGGGATGAAAAAATAGAGCAAAAAGAAGAAAAGTGGCCAGAAACAGATGAAAACGTTAGATTTTGGGGACCGAAAATAGGCACAGCCGAGTAGGCTTGTTGCCCTCTTCGTAGAACTCCCGGAGAGCTTTCCAACGGCATGCTTTGCACCGCATAACTCATTACGGATCAAAAGTTATGGGCATTGAAGCGGCGGGGTCTTGGTAATCGGCCCCATGCCCTCGGTTTGCTAGCCCAGTCCCTCCGAGAAACGAAGCTGGGTAGCCTAAGATGTCGTGGCACTCGAGGAAAGAAATGTGATGAGAAAGCATCTTGCCAAAGCTAAACGGAGCAAAAAAAAAATCAAAAGGGGGGTACAACACGAGGACTTCCTGGGGGGTCACTAATCCTATTACTACTCTCGCCGAAGCGTACTTAACTTAAGAGTTTTGATGGGATCCAGTGCATTAGTGCTGGTATAATCGCACCTATCATGCTGTAGGTACAAAGCTATTATGTGTTGACGGTTCACAATCCCAGCCCAAAGATATGGCCAATTCAAACGGCCAAATGGGCTTATTGACAGCCTATCAGCTTCAACTGTGTAGCATCCTCACAAGACGTGATATAGGCGCGTTGTAGGGCAATCTACTATCACGAGAGTTAGGTTGTCGTCCTTTTCAAGGCTCACGACGACCGACCCGGGATGAAAAAATAGCAGAAAAAGAAGAAAAGTAGCCCAAAACTAATAAAAACATTCGATTTTGAGTACCAAAAATAGGCACAGCCGAGCAGGCTTGCTCCCCCCGTCGTAGAGCTCCCGGAGAGCTTTCCAACGGCATATTGTGTGCCGTATAACTTCTTACGGATCAAAAGTTATGGGCATTGGAGCGACGGGGACCTGGTAATCGGCCCCATGCCCTTCGAGAAACGAAGCTGGGTGTCTTAAGATGTCGTGGGACATAAGGAAAGAAATGTGACGAGAAAGCATCTTGCCAAAGCTAAATGAGGCAAAAAAAAAACAAAAAGGGGTGTGTAACAAGAGGACTTCGCAGAGGGTCACCCATCCTAGTACTACTCTCGCCCAAGCACGCTTAACTTTGGAGTTCTGATAGGATCCGGTGCATTAGTGCTGGTATGATCGTACCCGTCATATTGTGGGTACAAAGCCATTATGTGTTGACGGTTTACAGTCACAACCCAGAGAGATGGCCTATTCAAACGGCCCAATGGGCTTATTGACAGCCCATTGGCTTCAACTGTGCAGCAGCCTCGGAAGACGGGATATCGGCGCATTTTTACGGAGGTCTACTATCCCACAAGTTAGTTTGTCTTCCTTTTTGCTGCTCACGACGACCGACCCGGGACGAAAAAATAGCGCAAAAAGAATAAAAATGGACAAAAACAGATGAAAATGTTCGATTGTGGAATCGAAAACTGGCGCAGTCAAGGTAGCTCGTTGCCCCCGTCGTAGAGCTCCCGGAGAGCTTTCCAACGGCATGCTGTGGGCTGCATAACACCCTACAGATCAAAAGTTATAGGGCACTGGAGCGGCGGGGACCTGGTAATTGGCCCCACGCCCTCAGTTTGCTGGCCCAGCCCATCCGGGAAGCGAAGTTGGGTGGCCCAAGATGTCCTGGGACTTGAGAAAAGAAGTGTGATAATAAAGCATCTTGCCAAAGATAAACGGGGCAAAAAAAATAAAATAGGTGGTTCAACACGAAGACTTCCCATGGGGTCACCCATTTTAGTATTACTCTCACCCAAGCACGCTTAACTTGAGAGATCTAATGGGATTCGGTGTATTAGTGCTGGTATGATCGCACCCGTCATGTTGTGGGTACAAAGCCATTATGTGTTGACAGTTCACAGTCCCAGCCCAGAGAAATGGCCCAATCAAACAGCCCAATGGGCTTATCGACAGCCCATCGACTTCAACCATGCAGTATCCTCACAAGACGTGATATCAGCATGTTATGGGGTGGTTTACTATCCCTCGAGCTAGGTTGTCATCCTTTTCGCAGCTCATCACGACTGACCCGTGATGAAAAAACAGGGCAAAAAGAAGAAAAGTGACAAGAAACTGATGAAGACGTTAGATTTTGGAAACTGAAAATAAGCGCAACCGAGCAAGCTTGTTGCTCCCGTCTTAGAACTCCCAGAGAGCAACAACGGCATGCTGTGCGCTGCATAACTCTTTACGGATCAAAAGTTATGGGCATTTGTGCGGTGAAGACTTAGTAATCGGCCCCACGCACTTAATTTGCAGGCCCAGCTCCTCCGGGAAGCAAAGTTGGGTAGCCCAAGATGTTGTGGGACTCGAGGAAAGAAATGTGAAAAGAAAGCATCTTGCCAAAGCTAAACGAGGCAAAAAAAAACAAAAACGGGGTGCAACACGAGGACTTCCCAGGGGGTCACCCATCCTAGTACAACTTTTGCCTAAGCATGATTAACTTTGGTGTTTTGATGGGATCCGGCGCATTAGTGCTGGTATGATCACACCCGTCTTGCTGTGGGTGCAAAGCGATTATGTGTTGACAGTTCACTATCCCAACCCAGAAAGATGGCCCATTCAAACGGCCCAATGGGCTTATCGACAGTCCATCGGCTTCAACCGTCTAGCATCCTCTCAAGACGTGATATCAGCACGTTGTAGGGTAGTCTACTATCCCGTGAGTTAGGTTGTCGTCCTTCTCGCGGCTCACGACGACCGATCCGGGATAAAAAAAAATAGCGCAAAGAGAAGAATAATGGCCAAAAATGGATGAAAAAAGGCGCAGCCTAGCAAGCTTGCTGCCCCCATCGTCGAGCTCCCAGAGAGTTTTCCAACAACATGTTGTACGCTACATAACTCCGTACGGATCAAAAGTTATGGGCATTGGAGAGGTGGGGACTTGGTAATTTGCCCCACGCCCTCGATTTTCAAGCCCAGCACCTCCGGGAAATGAAGGTGGGCGGCCCAAGATATCGTGGGACTCAAGGAAAAAAGTGTGACGAGAAAGCATCTAGCCAAAGCTAAACGGGGCAGAAAAAACCAAAAAAAGGGTGCAATACGAGGACTTCCTAAGGGGTCACCCATCCTAGTATTACTCTCGCCCAAGCATGCTTAACTTCAGAGTTCTGATGGGATCCGGTGCATTTTTGCTGTTATGATTGCACCCGTCATGTTGTGGGTTTAAAGCCATTATGTGTTGATGGTTCACAGTCCCAGCCCAGAGAGATGGCCCATTGAAACGACCCATTGGGCTTATCGACATCCCATCGGCTTCAACCGTGTAGCATCTTCGCAAGACGTGATATCAAAGCATTGTAGGGTGGTCTACTATCCCGCTAGTTATTTCTCATTTTTTTGGCAGCTCACGACGTACGACCCAGGATGAAAAAAACGTGCAAAAACAAGAAAAGTGGCTAGAAACTATTGAAAATGTTCTATTTTGGGCACCGAAAATAGGCGCAACAGAGCGGGCTTGCTGCCCACGCTGTAGAGCTCTTAGAGAGCTTTCCAATGGCATGTTGTACGCTGTATAACTCCCGATGGATCAAAAGTTATGCGCATTGGAGTGACGGGGAACTGGTAATCGGTCCCACGCCCTCAGTTTGTTGGCTCAGCCCCTCCGGGAAATGAAGCTAGGAGGCCCAAGATGTCGTGGGACTCGAGGAAAGAAATATGATGATAACCAAAGAAAAACTGGACTAAAAAAAAAAGGGGGTGCAACACAAGGACTTCCTGGGAGGTCACCCATCCTAGTGCATTAGTGCTGGCTTGATCACACCCGTCATGCAGTGGGTACAAAGTCATTATGTGTTGATGGTTCACAGTCCCAGCCTAGAGAGATGACCCATTCAAACGACCCAATAGGCTTATCAATAGCCCATCGGCTTCAACGGTGTAGCATCCTCGCTAGACATGATATCGGTGCGTTGTAGGGAGGTCTACTATCCCGCGAGTTAGGTTGTCATCCTTTTCGCATCCCACGACGATGGACCCTGGATGAAAAAATAGCACAAAATGAAGAAAAGTTGCCAGAAACTGATGAAAACATTAGATTTTGGGCAACGAAAATAGGCGCAGTAGAGCAGGCTTGCTGCCCCTGTTGTAAAGCTCCTGGAGAGTTTTCCAACGGCATGCTGTGTGCCACATAATTTCCTACGGATCAGAAGTTATGGGCATTGAAGCGATGGGGACTTGGAAATCGGCACCACGCCTTAAGTTTGTGGGCCTAGCCCCTCCGGGAATCGAAGCTGGGTGGCCCAAGATGTCGTAGGACTCGAGGAAAGAAATGTGACGAGGAAGCATCTTGTCAAAGCTAAACGAGGCAAAAAAAACAAAAATGGGGGGTGTAACACGAGGACTTGCAAGGGGGTCACCCATCCGAGTACTACTCTCGCCCAAGCATGCTTAACTTCGGGGTTCTAATGGGATCTGATGCATTAGTGCTGATATGATCGCACCCATCATGCTGTTGGTGCAATGCCATTATGTGTTGATGGTTCACTGTCTCAGCCCAGAGATAGCCTATTCAAATGGCCCAATGGGCTTATCGAGATCCCATCGGCTTCAAACGTGCAGCATCCTCACAAGACATGTTATCGGCGTATTGTAGGGTGGTCTACTATCCCGCGAGTTAAGTTGTCGTCCCTTTCGCGTCTCACGACGACAGACCCGGGATGAAAAAACAGCGCAAAAAGAAGAAAAGTGGCCAGAAACTGATGAAACCGTTTGATTTTTGGCAATGAATACAGGCGCAGTCGAGCAAGCTTAATGTCCTCATCGTAGAACTCCCGGAGAGCTTTCCAACGGCATGCTGTGCACCTTTAACTCCCTACGGATCAAAAGTTATGGGCATCGGAGCGGTGGGGACCTGGTAAACGGCCTCACGTCCTCGGTTTACGGGCCTAGCCCATCTGAGAAGCGAAGCTGGGCGGCCTAAGATGTCGTGCTACTCGAGGAAAAAATGTGATGAGAAAGCATCTTGTCAATGCTAAACAGGGCAAAAAAAAAAAAGGGGTGCAACACGAGGACTTCCTGGAGGGTCACCAATCCTAGTACTACTCTCGCCCAAGCACGCTTAACTTCGGAGTTCTGATGGGATCCGGTGCATTATTGCTGGTATGATCACACCCGTCATGTTGTGGCTACAAAGCCATTATGTGTTGACTATTCACAGTCCCAGCCCAGAGATATGGCCCATTCAAACGGCCCAATGGACTTATTGACAGCGCATCGACAGCAACCCTGCAGCATCCTCGTAAGACGTGATATTGACACATCATATGGCGATCTACTATCATGAGAGTCAGGTTATCATCTTTTTCGCGGCTCATGACGACCTACCCGGGATGAAAAAATAGCGGAAAGAGAAGAAAAGTAGCCAGAAATTGATGAAAACATTCGATTTTGGGCACCAAAAATAGGCGTCGCCAAGTAGGCTTGCTGCCCCTATTGTAGAGCTCCCAAAGAGCATCCCAACGGTATGCTGTGCACTGCATAACTCTCCACGGATCAAAAGTTATGGGCATTGTTGCGGCGAGGACCTGGTAATCGGCCCCACGCCCTCAGTTTGCTGGCCCATCTTATCCCAGATGCGAAGTTGGGTAGCCTAAGATATCATGGGACTCGAGGAAAGAAATGTGAAGATAAAGCATCTTGCCAAAGCAAAACGGGGCAGAAAAAAAACAAAAAAGGGGGTGCACCACGAGGACTTCCTGGGGGGTCACCCATCCTAGTACTACTCTCACCCAATCACGCTTAACTTTGGAGTTCTGATGGGATCCGGTGCATTAGTGCTGGTATGATCACACCCGTCATGCTGTGGGTGCAAAGCCTATACGTGTTGATGGTTCACTTTCCTAGCCCAGAAAGATGGCCCATTCAAACGGCCCAATGGGCTTATCGACAGTCCATCGGATTCAACCGTGCAGCATCCTCGCAAGACATGATATCAGCGCATTGTAGGGCGGTCTACTATCCAGTGAGTTAAGTTGTTGTCCTTTTGGCGGCTCATGACGACCGACTCGGGATGAAAAAATAGTACAGAAAGAAGAATAATGGACAAAAATAGATGAAAATAGGTGCAGCCTAGCAGGCTTGCTGCCCCTATTGTTGAGCTCTCAGAGAGCTTTCCAATGGCATGTTGTGCGCAGCAGAACTCCTTACGAATTAAAAGTTATGGGCATTGGAGCGGCAGAGACCTGGTAATTGGCCCCTTGCCCTTGGTTTGCGGGCCCAGCACCTTCGAGAAGCGAAGGCGGGCGGCCCAAGATGTGGTGGGACTCGAGGAAAGAAATGTGACGAGAAAGCATCTAGGCAAAGCTAAACGGGGCAAAAAAAACCAAAAAAGGGGTGCAACACGAGGACTTCCCAGGGGGTCACCCATCCTAGTACTACTCTTGCCCAAGCACACTTAACTTCAGTGTTCTAATGGGATCCGGTGCATTTTTACTGTTATGATCACACCCGTCATGCTGTGGGTTCAAAGCCATTATGTGCTGATGGTTCACAGTCCCAGCCCAGAGAGACGGCCCATTCAAACGGCCCAATGGGCTTATCGACATCCCATCGGCTTCAACCGTGCAGCATCCTCGCAAGACATGATATCGGCGCGTTGTAGGGCGGTCTACTATCCCGCTAGTTATTTGTCATTTTCGTGGGTCACGACGACCGACCCGGGATGAAAAAACAGAGCAAAAAGTAGAAAAGTAGCCAGAAATTGTTGAAAATGTTAGATTTTGGGCACCAAAAACAAGCGCATCCAATTAGGCTTGTTGCCCTCGTTGTAGAACTCCCGGAGAGCTTTCAAATGGCATGTTGTGTGCCGCATAACTCCTTACGGATCAAAAGTTATGGGCATTGGAGCGGTGGGTACCTGGTAATCAGCCCCACGCCCTTAATTTGTAGGCCCAGCCCCTCCGAGAAGCAAAGTTGGGAGGGCCCAAGATGTTGTGGGACTCGAGGAAACAAATGTGATGAGAAAGCATCTTGCCAAAGAAAAACGGGGCAAAAAAAACAAAAAAAGAGGTACAACATGAGGACTTCTTGGGGGGTCACCCATCTTAGTACTACTCTCGCCCAAGTACGCTTAACTTTGGAGTTCTAATATAAGGTGTCACGCCCCAACCCGACCTAAGGAAGCTAGACTAGGGTATGACCTAATTCATTTATACTATTTCATAGTCTTAGCCTTTTATTATGATTAATGCTTAATCGTTAGCCTAGAACCCCAAAAGTTTTTTGAAAACCGGCAGCATAACGGCTGAATTTAGGACCTTTGGTTTGGCCTAATTTCTAGAACACCTCAAAATTTCTAAATCTTTAATTTGATGCTAACTATCATTCCTATTATGTTATCAATCGATAAGCCTACTAATTTATCTTAAAGGCCCCGTTTGATCAATAAGCATAGCATGATAACTATGTTCCATTTAGTTGTCAATTTCCTATTATGCAAGTACCTGTTATCCTTTAGCTTACGGGTGAGCACCTAAGGGAAATTAGATAGAGTTAACTTAGTGGATTAATCACCTAGTGGTTTAAACGCCTACGATAACTACTATTCAAGATAATGAAAGTAAATAACCAAATAAAGAAATCGTCCGGTTATAGATAGTACAATCCAAAATTAGACCCAAATTACAATGGGGTCATTTACATCAACGAAATAAAGAGTCCGCAAACAAATACAACATCCCTAATAGCATCCATGTTCACGAAAAGCATACAATGCACATAGTCGTTCCAAAGGTTCACAACTAGCACATTTTCTTCGGGTACCTGTTCCAAATTTGCTTTACCTGTGACAAAAAAGAGGGTGAGTCCTTATGAACTCAGCGAGGAGGAACGAGAGATAAAATTTTGAAACTCTTTTCTGGTAAATCTTATGAAAGTCTCTTTTTGAAAACATGTCACCTATTGCAAATAATAAAGTACGCAAAGTATAAGAATCAAATTGAACAACATATACAATTACCAATCATTTCAAGGATACGGTGAGCTTTCGCTCTCAAGTTCAATCAGTGAGTATTTGCTCTCAATATCATTTTCAATAACAATTGTTGCGGCCGACTTCAATCATCCACTTATCACTCCAAATTGAGTGTACTCTGGATGTACCCCGAAATCCTACGACCCAACTCTCCGAGGGTGGAATGCCAAGCGAGAGAGGGAATTGGACCATGGTAGTCACAGAAGCACCGACAAGCCCTATGCCGCCCGGCGTTCGTGAAACTTTACCATGCCACAATGAAAGGTTGCAATCCTGTATGCAATGTACATTTATACCATTTAACAATTCACATTAGGAGGACAACAAGTAGGTTGCCTCTAAGCAATTTCAAGATCACATATTGACAAGTAAACGAACAAGGCATGTTTGACATGTAATTTCACTTTGTAGAACACTTATAGTTTCATGAACTTTAAATGGGCAGCGAAGTAACACATGTAAATCAAGTCATATAACTCATTTCGGGGTTCACGTATCAAGTGTTAAGCTTATACAAGTATGCAACAACGCTTATACGAGACCGGGTGCAAGAATAGTTCACTTATCAACACGCAATCACTGAGAATCATATGTAGGGTTATAAAGACAATTCTGGGTAGCCTATTAACATTCCTCAACATCAATTGAACACAATTAACCATAGAATCATCTCTTAGCAAGTAGTCATAAGCGATAGGGTCTTAATTCTGTGCTTACACATGCAATTAAGCAACCATTCATCAATTAATGAACTCAAGCCATGCATCAACCAAATTAAGCAACCTCAACCAACCACAACAGCCCAAACAACTTCTAAGTGCCACAATTCCAAGCATTCAATAACTCAAGCAAGGTTACAACATGATTCAAAGCATATTACTAAGCAAAAATCTTACTGCAATGGTCTGTTTTTCCACATTCAATTAGCCAAGAAAATATTCTCCAATTTCCATAAACCAAATGTTAATTTGACGCTTAATGAGTGCTTTAAATCTAGGAATAAACCTCGCTGCATTTGGAGTTCGGACTTAGGAGTTATGGCCAAAACTGTGAGACTACGCAAAACTGTCCAGTTTAAGACAATTTATGATGTTTTCCATTTTTGAGGGTCGTAAAGTCAGAATTCACCTTAGCCTATTTCTGCCAAAAATGTTCCTAAATGAAAACTATAGTGACATACCTATTTTCATGCATTTTTAACATCGTTTACTAGACCAAAATGATTTCGTTCTACAAGGTCAGAAAGTTGCCAGGACCCTACTTCATATTTCTAAGTTTTCCTGATTTAAACACATCACAATATTTGACCATTTTGGAGGTCTTAGACTCAAAATAAGCCTTAGGCTATTTCTAAAAAATATGTTCAGAATTGACAAATCTAGTGGCCTACCAATTTTCATGCATTTTTATCAACGTTTACTTGGCAAAAACCACTTCATTCTACAAGGTCAGTAATCTACCAGAAAAAAACGTGTTTACATATCTTCAAGTTTCTAGCCATTATCAAGCCGTGCATGAGTGGATAAGCTCATATACACACATATACAATAACTGCAGAGGTAAATATAGCCATATGAGAGCATGCATGTGAGTTTTGAAAGCTTTTAAAAGAGTTTAACCCTCACCTTAGCCTATTGATGGATGAAAATACAAGATTGCACTTGAAAACGCACAAAAGGTCCTTTTTCCTTCCTTTGGCTGAGTGGTGTCTTGACTTTCCTTAAATCCTAGATTAGTTAGCTTGAGTAGGAGATGTGCATGTGTGTGAAACCAAAAGACAAGGAAGAAAACCATCAAAACTTACCTATGGCCGAAAATGAGAGGTTTTTGAGCTTTGTGAGAGATTCTTGCTATGTTGCTTGCTATGGACTAGCTTGGAGTGGTCTTGAGAGTTCTTGAGAGCTTGTTAGAAGTCTTGGGAGCTCAAAGGGCAGCCATGGTCGAAAATGGAGAGAGGATGGGAAAGTTTGAGAGGAAAGAGAGAGTTTGATGAGAAAAAATGATGTTTGTGTGTGTATGGTCGAAAATGGAGAGAGCTTGTAAATCTGATTTTTTTGTGTCATGTTTTGCATTTTTTGAATTGTGAGCATGCTTAGGGTGATTTTGTCGAGAAAGGGCGCTTGGGGTAGTGTGTATGGGATTATTTTATGCCTAGTGTCTTGTGTGTGTATCATAGGAATCTCTAGAATTTATTTGAAATTGTGCAAGTTGTTCAAATGGCTTGGTAGCATCGGAAATTCTGAATTTTCAGATTCATGCGAGTATATTATGGATTATAATATGTGTAGAATTTGAGGTGCATTAGTTTTAGAATAAGAATAAAGAATGTTTAGGTGTTTGTGTAGATAGAATTGTTTATCGTTAGTGGATTTTGTAGAGAATTTGAATTAGGATTAGAATATTGTTCGTGGAATATGTAGGATTAGTATAATATTATTTTATAGTCTAGTGTTTTGTGTAGGATTCTTTTTTGATTAGCGTGCAGGCACGCATTCCTAGGTCTAGGGCATGCACTACGAGGTAAGACACTCACTTCAAGGCAAATACATGAATTCCAAAGTAAATGCACGCAATCCTAGGTGAATGCACGTCACCAATACAAGACATGTAATTCAATATAATGCACGTAAATCGAGGTATAACTCTTAAACCTAGGTTAGGGCACGCAGTTTAAGGTCAGTGCACACAAATCGAGGTATCACATATAAATCAAAGTTAGGGCACGTAAGTCGAGGATTAGGACACAAAATTCTAGGTCAAGGCACGTATGACGAGGCATGCATGGAAGCCAAGACAGGGCACGTAATTCAAGATCGATCATATAATTCTGCGTCTAAGGCACGCAAATCGAGGTAACACACGTTATTCTGGGTCGGGCCTCACATCTGGTGCATTAGTGCTAGTTTGATCGCACCCATCATATAGTGGTACAAAGCCATTATGTGTTGACGGTTCACAGCCCCAGCCTAGAGAGATGGCCGATTCAAACGGCCCAATAGGCTTCTCAATAGCCCATTGGTTTCAACCTTGCAGCATCCTCGCAAGACGTGATATCGGTGCATTGTAGGGCTGTCTACTATCCCGTGAGTTAGTTTTTCGTCCTTTTTGCGAATCACGACGACCGACCTGGGATGAAAAAAACGCGCAAAAGAAGAAAAGTGGCCAGAAACTAATGAAAACGTTTGATTTTAGGCACCGAAAATAGGCATAGCCTGCCCCAATCGTAGAGCTCCTAGAAAGCTTTCCAACGGCATGATATACACCGCATAACTCCCTACGGATCAAAAGTTAAGGGCATTGAAGCAACGGGGACCTGGTAATTAGCCCCCGCCCTCAGTTTACGGGCCCAGCCCCTCCGGGAAGCGAAGCTGGGCAGCCCAAAATGTCATCGGACTAGAAGAAAGAAATGTGACGAGAAAGCATCTTGCCAAAGAAAAATGGGGCAAAAAAAAAAAAAAAAGGAGTGCAACAGGAGGACTTCCTGGGGGTTTACCTATCCTAGTACTACTCTCGCCTAAGCACGCTTAACTTCGGAGTTCTGATGGGATCCGGTGCATTAGTGCTGGTATGATCGCACCTGTCATGTTGTGGGTGCAAAGCCTTTATGTGTTGACGGTTCACAGTCCCAGCCCAGAGAGATGGCCTATTCAAACGAACCAATGGGCTTATTGATAGTCCATCGGCTTCAACTGTGCAGTGTCCTCGCAAGATGTGATATCGGCGTGTTGTAGGGCGGTCTACTATCCTGCGAGTTAGGTTGTTGTCTTTTTTGCGGCTCACGACGACCGACCCGTGATGGAAAAATAGCAGAAAGAGAAGAAAAGTGGCCAGAAAATGATGAAAAAATTCGATTTTAGGCACGGTAAATAGGCGTAGCCAAGTAAGATCGCTATTCTCGTCTTAGAGCTCCCGGAGAGCTTTCAAACGGCATGTTGTGCGTTGCATAACTCCCTACGAATAAAAAGATATGGGTATTAGAGAGGCGAGGAACTGGTAATTGGCCCTATGCCCTCGGTTTGCAGGCCCAGCCCCTCCGGTAAGCGAAGCTGGGCGGCCCAAGATGTCGTGGGACTTGAGGAAAGAAATGTGACGAGAAAGTATCTTGCCAAGCAAAACGGGGCAAAAAAAACAAAATAGGAGGTGCAACACGAGGACTTCCTGGGCGGTCACCCATCCTAGTACTATTCTCGCCCAAGCATGCTTAACTTTGGAGTTCTGATGGGATTTGGTGCATTAGTGCTGGTTTGATCGCACTCGTCATGCTATGGGTACAAAGCCATTATATGTTGACGGTTCACAGTCCCAGCCCAGAGAGATGGCCTATTCAAACGGCCCAATGGCCTTATCAACAGCCCATCGGCTTCAACCGTGCAGCATCCTCGCAAGACGTGATATCGATGCATTTTAGGGTGATCTACTATCCCGCAAGTTAGGTTTTCGTCCTTTTTGCGGCTCACGACGATCGACCTGGGATGAAAAAACAGCACAAAGATAAGAAAAGTGGCCAAAAACTGATGAAAACTTATGATTTTGGGCAAAGAAAACAGGCGCAGTAGAGCAAGCTTGTTGCCCCTGTCATAGAGCTCCGATAGAGCTTTCCAAGGGCAGGCTGTGCACAGCATAACTGCCTGCGGATTAAAAGTTATGGGCATTGGAGCGGCGGGAACTTGGTAATTGGCCCCACGCCCTCAGTTTTGCGAGCTCAGCCCCACCGGGAAGTGAAGCTGGGCGGCCCAAGATGTCATGGGACTCGAGGAAAGAAATGTGACGAGAAAACATTTTGCCAAAGCTAAACGGGGCAAAGAAAAAATAAAAAAGGGGGTGCAACACGAAGACTTCTTGGGGGGTCACCCATCCTAGTACTACCCTCGCCCAAGCACGCTTAAGTTCACATTTTTGATGGGATCCGGTGCATTAGTGTTGGTATGATCGCACACGTTATGCTGTGGGTGTAAAGCCATTATGTGTTGACAGTTCACAGTCCCAGCCCAGAGAGATGGCCCATTCAAACGGCCCAATGGGCTTATCGATAGCCCATCGGCTTCAACCGTGCAGCATCTTCGCGAGACGTGATATCAGCGCATTGTAGGGCGGTCCACTATCAAGAGAGTTAGGTTGTCGTCTTTTTTTTTGCTCACGACGACTGACCCGGGATGAAAAAACAGCGAAAAGTGAAGAAAAGTAGCCAGAAACTGATGAAAATGTTCGATTTTGGTCACTGAAAATAGGTGCAGCCAAGCAGGCTTGCTGCCCCAGTCGTAGAGCTCCCGGAGAGCTTTCCAATGGCATGCTGTGCGCCGCATAACTCCCTACGGATCAAAAGTTATGGGCATTGGAACGGCGGGGACCTAGTAATCGGCCCCACGCCCTCAATTTGCGGGCCCAGCCCCTCCTGGAAGCGAAGCTGGGTGGCCCAAGATGTCGTGGGACTCGAGGAAAGAAATGTGAAGATAAAGCATATTTCCAAAGCTAAACGGGGCAAAAAAAAAAAAAACAAAAAGGGGGGTACAACACGAAGACTTCCTAGGGGGTCACCCATCCAAGTACTACTCTTGCCCAAGCACGCTTAACTTTGGAGTTCTGATGGGATCTGGTGCATTAGTACTGGTTTTATCGCACCCATCATGCAATGGGTACAAAGCCATTATGTGTTGACGGTTCATAGTCCCAGCCTCGAGAGATGGCCTATTTAAACATCCCAATGGGCTTATCAACAGCCCATCGACTTCAACCATGCAACATCCTTTGCAAGACGTGATATTGACGTGTTGTAGGGTGGTCTACTGTCACACCCCAACCCGACCTATAGAGGTTAAACTAGGGTGTGATCTAATCGTTCACGTTCTTTTATGACTATAACCGGTTGACGAAGGTTAAGCTTATCTGTTAAACTAAAACTCCAAAATATTTTGAAAGACCGGTAGCATAACGGCTGTAATTAGGCTCTTTAGTTTGACCTAATCTTCTAAATGCCTCAAAACTTTCAATCTCAGATTCGATTCCAACTAAAATTACTATTTATCACCAATTGATATGCCTACTATTTATCTCAAAGTCTCGTTTGATTAACACCTAGCATGATAACTATGTCCAGTTTATTTGTTAATTCCTGTTACACAAGTGTCTGTTATCCCTTAGCCTACAAATGAGTACCTGCTTAAAATTGGATAGATTCATTTTACTTGACTCTTTGCCTAATACTTCATAAGCCTGTAGTAGCTAATAATCAAAGTGGTGATAGCAAAACGACCAAAAGAGTGTCTGTCTAGTTATAATCAGTACAAACCAAAATTAGACCCCAAATTACAACGGGGGTCATTTACAATCAACCACAAACAACATAAGAAATAGTCTTCAAAATGAACATATCGTTCACAAAATAGCCACAGTCATGTAAGGCACGTAGGGCAGGCAATCACTCCAAGGTGTCATCAATAGGCACATTATCCTCGGGTACCTGTTCCTGATCTTCTTTACCTATGATGATAAAAGAGGGTGAGTCCTTATGAACTCATCGAGGGAGAACGAGAAATATGTTTTGAAAACCCTATTTCCAGTTAAACTATGAAAAACCCTTTTTGAAAGCATGACATATAACACAAGTAAGTTTATAACATAATAAAAATGTAAAAGAATATATTTACCCGTCTTTCCTCCCCGAGGTCCTCTAGAAACCAAGCGAGAGTATTTATTCACATAATGAAAAGATACGGTGAGCTCTTTCTCTCAATTCATTTCCAATAACATTTGTTGAGGCCAATTACAAATCATCCACTTATCACACCAAATGGGTGTACTCCGGATGTACCCCGAAATCCTACGACCCAACTCTCCAAGGAAGTCTAGCCCCCAAGCGAGAGAGGGAATTGGACCATGGTAGTTACGGTAGCACCGGCAAGCCCGATGCCACTCGGTGTGCGTGACACGCTACCATGCTAGAAAGAAAGGTTGCAACCTTGTATGCAATGCACAATTATAACATTTAACATATCATATTAGGAGGACAACAAAGTAGGTTGCCTCCTAGCAATTATAAGATTGCACATAGACAAGTAAACACATGAGACATGCTTTGACATGAATTTTCACTTGTAAAACACATAGAGTTATATGAATATTAAACGGGCGGCCATGTAACACATGTAAATCAAGTCATATAACTCATTTCGGGGTTCACGTATCAAGTAATTAGACTATACAAGCATGCAACGACGTTTACATCAGACCGGGTGCAAGAAAAGTCTACTTATCAACATATAATCATCGGAATTACATTTAGAGCTATAAGAACAACTACGGGCAGCCTATTAACCACACAATTTAACACGTTTAACCATAAGATCATCTCTTAGCAAGTAGTCATAAGCGATAGGGTCTCAATTCCGTGCTTACACATGCGATTAAGCAACCATTCATCATTTAATGAACCCAAGCCATGCATCAAACAAATTAATCAACCTCAACCAACCACAACAGCCCACACAACTTCTAAGTGCCACAATTCCAAGCATTCAATACCTCAAGCAAGGTTACAACATGATTCAAAGTACATTACTAAGCAAAAACCTTACTGCAATGGTCTGTATTTCCACATTCAATTAGACAAGAAAATAGTCTCAAATTTTAGTGAACCAAATTTCAATTTGGAGCTTAATGAGTGCTTTAACTCTAGGAACAAATCTCACTGCATTTGGAGTTCGGACTTAGGGGTTATGGCCAAAATTGTGAGACTACGCAAAACTGTCCAGTTTTAGACACATTACGATTTTTGCTACTTTTTAGGGTCTTAGAGTCAGAATTGGCTTTGGTCTATTTCTGGAAAAAATGTCCAGAACTGAAAAATATAGCAACCTACCTATTTTCATGAATTTTTGACATCATTTGCTAGGCTCAAACAGTTTTGTTCTACAAGGTTAGAAGGCTGCCAGATTCTACTTCGAATTTCCTATTTTTCCAGATTTAGATACCTTTCGATGTTTTACCATTTTGGAGGCCTTAGAGTCAAAATTGGCCTTGGCCTATTTCTACGAGAAATGCTCATAACTGGAAACAATAGTCATCTACCGATTTTCACACATTTTAAACATCATTTACTAGGCCAAATGCACTTCGTTCTACCTAGTCAGAAATCTGCCAGCTATACGATTATTACCTATCTTCAAGTTCTAGCCAAAAATCTAGCCATGCATGGTCATATAAGCTCATATACACACATATACAACAACTACAGAGGTAAATATAGTCATATGAAGGCATGCATGTGATTTTTGAAAGCTTTCACAAGAGTTTAACCCTCACCTTAGCAAGTTAATAGATGAAGATGCACAAGGCTCTTGAAGATGCACAAAAAGGTCTTATCTCCTTGCTTGGCTGAGAGATAGCTCGTGGTTCTTTAATTTCTAGCTTAGTTACCTTGTTCTTATTATGTGCATGTGATTAGAACAAAAGGAAACGAAATAAAAGCTATCAAAACATACCTAGGGCCAAAATGATGAACTTTATGGGCTTGCTTGCAATTTTCTTGCTTCTTGCTTGCTTGGTCTGCTATGGTCGAGTTTCTTAGAGTCCTTGAGTGCCTAGGAGAACCTTAGAAGATGAGCTTGAGCTATGGAGCTTAAGGATGCAGCCTTGGCCGAGAGAGAGAGAAAATGAGAGAATGAGAGTTTGAGAGAAAGATGATATGTTTGTGTATGTGGTCGGCCCTATGTTTGTAAAAATCTGAAATTGTGTCATCTTTTGGAGCATTTTGAATTGTTTGGCATGCTTTGGTGATGTGGCCGAGAATGTGGAGCATTGGGTAGGATATTTAGGAGTTTTTTATGCATGGTGTCTTGAGCTTGTGTCATAACTTGTCTATGATGATTTTTTAAATTGCAAAGCATGTCACAAGGCCTTGGTATGGCCGACCAAGGAGCTTAAAAATATGAAATTTCAGATTCAAATTGAGGTATTATAGGTTATAATAAGTGTGGAATTTGAGGTGTATGGGTTTTGCAAAAGGAATAAAGAATAAAGAATGAAGAATGTTTAGTGCTTAGTGAAATTTTGTCTTCTAGTGCATTGACTTAGGATTAGAATAATGGTTAGTGGAGTTTGTAGGATTATTTAATAGTCTAGTGGTTTGTGTAGGATGCTTTCTTAATTAGCATGTAGGCACGTTTTCCTAGGTCTAGGGCACGCACTACGAGGTAAGACACGAACTATGAGAAGAATGCACGCATTCTATGTAAATACACACAACTCTAAACTAATGCACGTAATTCAATGCAAGACACGTAAATCAAGACACGAATCTTAAACCTAGGTCAAGGCACGCAATTCAAGGTTAGGACACATGAAACGAGGTATCACACGCAAATCGAGGTCGGGCCTCACACTACTATCCTACGAGTTAGGTTATCGTCCTTTTTGCGGCTCACGACGACCAACCCGAGATGAAAAAATAGCATAAAAACAAGAAAAATAGCCAGAAACTGATGAAAACTTTAAATTTTGGGCACCGAAAATAGCCGCAGCTGAGCAGGCTAGCTACCCTCGTCGTAGACCTCCCTGAGAGCTTTCCAACAGCATGCTGTGTGGCGCATAACTCTCTACGGATCAAAAGTTATGGGCATTGAAGCGGTTGGGACCTGGTAATTGGCCCCACGCCCTCATTTTACGGGCCCAACCCCTCTAGAAAGCGAAGCTGGGCAGCCTAAGATGTCGTGGGACTTGAGGAAAGATATGTGACAAGAAAGCATCTTCCCAAAGCTAAACCGGGCAAAAAAAAAACAAAAAGGAAGGTGCAACACAAGGGCTTCCTAGGGGGTCACCCATCTTAGTACTGCTCTCGCCCAACCATGCTTAACTTCAGAGTTCTTATGGGATCCGGTGCATTAGTGCTGGTATGATTGCACCTATCATGCTGTGGGTACAAAGCCATTATGTGTTGACGGTTCACAGTCCCAGCCCAGAAAGATAGGCCATTCAAACGGCCCAATGGGCTTATCGACAGCCCATCAACTTCAACCGTCCAGCATCCTCACAAAATGTGAGATCTACACGTTGTTGGCCGGTCCACTATCACGAGAGGTAGGTTGTCGTCTTTTTTGTTGCTCATGACGACCGACCCGTGATGAAAAAATAGTAGAAAGAAAAGAAAATAGCCAGAAACTGATGACAACGTTCGATTTTGGGCACCAAAAATAGGCGCAATCGAGTAGGCTTTCTGCCCCCGTCGTAGAGCTCCTAGAGGGCTTTTCAACGGCATGCTGTGCGCCGCATAACATCCCACGAATCAAAAGTTACGGGAATTGGTGCGGCGGGGACCTAGTAATCGGCCCCACGCCATCAGTTTGTTGGCCCAAGCCCTCGGGGAAGTGAAGCTGGGCAGCCAAAGATGTCGTAGGACTCGAGGAAAGAAATGTGAAGAGAAAGCGTCTTGCCAAAGCCAAATGGGGCAAAAAAAAACAAATAGGGGGGTACAGCACAAGGACTTCCCATGGGGTCACCCATCCTAGTACTACTCTCGCCCAAGCACGCTTAACTTTGGAGTTCTGATGGGATCCGGTACATTTGTATCGGTTTTATCGCACTCGTCATGCTGTGGGCGGAAAGCCATTATGTGTTGACGGTTTATAGTCCCAGCCCAGAGAAATGGCACATTCAAACGGCCCAATGGGCTTATCGACAGCCCATCAGCTTTAACCGTGCAGCATCCTCGGAAGCCATGATACCGGTGCGAGTTAGGTTGTCATCCTTTTCGCGGCTCAAGACGATCAACCTGGCATAAAAAAATAGCGCAAAAACAAGAAAAGTGGCTCAAAACTGAAGAAAACGTTTGATTTTGGGTACCGAAAATAGGCATAGCGGAGCAGGCTTGCTGCCCCCGTCATAGAGCTCCCAAAGAGCAATTCAAAGGCATACTATGTGTCACATAACTCCCTACGGATCAAAAGTTATGGGCTTTGAAGCGGCAGGGACTTAGGAATCGGCCACACGCCCTCGGTTTGTTGGCCCAGCCTCTCCGGGAAGCGAAGCTGGGCGGCCCAAGATGTCATGGGACTCGAGGAACGAAATGTAATGAGAAAGCATCTTGCCAAAGCTAAACGGGGCAAAAAAAAAGAAAAAAAGGGTACAACACGAGGACTTCATGGGGGGTCACCCATCCTAGTACTACTCTCACTCAAGCACGCTTAACTTCGGAGTTCTAATGGGATTCAGTTCATTAGTACTGGTACGATCGCACTCGTCATGCTGTGGGTGCAAAGCCGTTATGTGTTGATGGTTCATAGTCCCAGCCCAGAGAGATGGCTCATTCAAACGGCCCAATATGCTTATCGATAGCCGATCGGCTTCAACTGTCCAGCATCCTTGCAAGACATGATATCGGTGCGTTGTATGGCAGTCTACTATCCCACGAGTTAGGTTGTCATCTTTTTTGCGGTTCACAACGACCGACCCGGGATGACAAAATAGCAAAAAGAGGAGAAAATTAGAAAGAAATTGATGAAAACGTTCAATTTTGGGAATAGAAAACAAGCACAGTCAAGCAGGCTTGTTGTTCCCATTGTAAAGCTCCCAAAGAGCTTTCCAACAACATGCTGTGGCCCACATAACTCCCTACGGATCAAAAGTTATGGGCATTGGAGCGGCGGGGACCTGGTAATTGGCCCCACGCCCTCGGTTTGTTGGCCCAGCCCCTTCGGGAAGCGAAGCTGTGTGGCCCAAGATGTCATCGGACTCGAGGAAAAAATGTGACGAGAAAGCATCTTGCCCAAGCAAAACGGGGCAAAAAAAACAAAAAAAGGGGTACAACACGAGGACTTCCTGGGTAGTCACCCATCCTAGTACTAATCTCGCCCAAGCACGCTCAACTTCGGAGTTCTAATGGGATCCGGTGCATTAGTGCTGGGATGATCGCATCCATCATGTTGTGGGTGCAAAGCCATTATGTGTTGACGGTTCACAATCCCAGCCCAGAGAAATGGCCAATTCAAACGACCCAATGGGCTTATCAACAGCCCATCGGCTTCAACCGTGTAGCATCCTCGCAAGATGTAATATCGGCACATTGTAGGGATGTCAACAATCAGTCGAGTTAGGTTGTCGTCCTTTTTGCGGCTCATGACGACCGACCCGAGATGAAAAAACAGCACAAAAAGAAGAAAAGTGGCCAGAAATTAAAGAAAATTTTTGATTTTGGGCAATGAAAATAGGTGGAGTAAAGCAGGCTTGCTGCCCCCGACGTAGATCCCTCGGAGAGCTTTCCAACGGCATGCTGTGCGCTGCATAACTCCCTACGGATCAAAAGTTATGGCCATTGGAGTGGCGGGGACATGGTAATTGGCACCACGCCCTCAGTTTGCCAGCCTAGCCCATCTGGGAAGTGAAGCTTGGCAGCCCAAGATGTCGTGGGACTCAAGGAAAGTAATGTGACTAGAAAGCATCTTGCCAAAGCTAAACAGGGCAAAAAAAAAACAAAAAAAGGGGTGCAACACGAGGACTTCCTAGGGGGTCACCCATTCTAGTGCTACTCTCGCCCAAGCACGCTTAACTTTGGAGTTTTGATGGGATCCGGTGCATTAGTGTTGGTATGATCTAACCCGTCATGCTGTGGGTGCAAAGCCATTATGTGTTGACGGTTCACAGTCTCAGCCCAGAGAAATGGCCCATTCTAACAGCCCAATGGGCTTATCGACAACCCATCGGCTTCAACCGTGCAGCATCTTCGCAAGACATGATATCAGCGTGTTGTAGGACGGTCCACTATCACGAGAGTTAGGTTGTCGTCTTTTTTGCGGCTCACGATGACCGACCCGGGATGAAAAAATAGCGAAAAGAGAAGAAAAGTGGCCAGAAACTAATGAAAACATTTGATTTATGGCACCAAAAATAGGCGTAGCTGAGCAGGCTTCTTACCCACGTCGTAGAGCTCTCGGAGAGCATTCTAACAGCATGCTGTGCGTCGCATAACTCCCTACGGATCAAAAGTTATGGGCATTGGAGCAGCGGGGACTTGGGAATCGGCCCCACGCCCTCAATTTCTGGGCCCCGCCCCTCTGGGAAGTGAAGCTGGGCGAACCAAGATGTCGCGAGACTCGAAAAAAAAAATGTAACTAGAAAGCATCTTGCCAAAGCTAAACGGGGCAAAAAAAAAACAAAAAGGGGGCGCAACACGAGGATTTCCTGGGCGGTCACCCATCCTGGTACTACTCTCGCCCGAGCACGCTTAACATTGGAGTTCTTATGGGATCTGGTGCATTATTGCTGGTATGATCGCAACTGTCATGTGGTGGGTACAAAGCCATTATGTGTTGACAGTTCACAGTCCCAGCCGAGAGAGATGGCCCATTCAAATAGCCCAATGGGCTTATTGACAGCCCATCGGCTTCAACCTTGCAGCATCCATGCAAGACATAATATCGGCGCATTGTAGGGCGTTCTACTATCCTGCAAGTTAGGTTGTTGTCTTTTTCGCGGCTCACGACGATCGACCTGGGATGAAAAAATAGCGCAACAGGAAGAAAAATAGCCAGAAACTGATGAAAACTTTTGATTTTGGGCAACAAAAATAGGCTCAGTAGAGTAGTCTTACTGCCCCTGTCATAGAGCTCCCGGAGAGCTTTTCAACTGCATGATGTGCGCCACATAACTCCCTACGGATCAAAAGTTATGGACATTGGAGCGGTGGGGAATTGGTAATTGGCCCCACGCCTTCAGTTTGCCGGTCCAGCCCCTCCGGGAAGCGAAACTGGGTGGCCCAAGATGTTGTGGGACTTGAGGAAAGAAATCTGACGAGAAAGTATCCTGCCAAAGCTAAACGGGACCAAAAAAAACAAAAAAAGGGGTGCAACATGAGGACTTCCTGGGGGGTCACCCATCCTAGTACTACTCTCACCCAAGCACGCTTAACTTTGGAGTTCTGATGGGATATGGTGCATTAGTACTAGTTTCATCGCTCCCATCATGCAATGGGTGCAAAGCCATTATGTGTTGATGTTTCACAGTCCCAACCCAGAGAGATGGTCCATTCAAACGGCCCAATGGGCTTATCAACAGCGCATCAGGTTCAACCGTGTAGCATCCTCACAAGACGAGATATCGATGCGTTGTAAGGCGGTCTACTATCCCGCGAGTTAGGTTTTCATCCTTTTTACGGCTCATGATAACAGACCTGAGATGAAAAAACAAGGTAAAAAGAAGAAAAGTGGCTAGAAACTGATGACAACTTTTGATTTTGGGCACCAAAAACAGATGCAGCCGAGCAGGCTTGCTGCTCCCATTGTAGAGCTCCTAAAGAGCTTTCCAATGGCATGCTGTGTGCCACATAACTCCCTACAGATCAAAAGTTATGGGCATTAGAGCGGCGAGGACCTGGTAATCGGCCCCACGCCCTCGGTTTGCGGGCCCAGCCCTCCAGGAAGTGAATTTGGGTGGCCCAAGATATCGTGGGACTCGAGGAAAGAAATGTCAAGAGAAAGCATCTTGCCAAAGCTGAAGGAGCAAAAAAAAAACAAAAAGGAGGGTGCAACATGAGGACATCCTGGGAGGTCACCCATCCTAGTACTACTCTCGCCCAAGCATGCTTAACTTTGGAGTTCTGATGGGATCCAGGGCATTAGTGATGGTATGATCGCACCTGTCATGTTGTGGGTGCAAAGCCATTATCTGTTGACGGTTCACAGTCCCAGCCCAGAGAGATGCCCATTCAAACGGCCCAATGGGTTTATTGATAGCCCATTGGCTTCAACCGTGTAGCATCCTCGCAAAATGTGATATCGACACGTTGTAGGGCAGTCCACTATCATGAGAGTTAGGTTATCGTCTTTTTTGCGGCTCACGACGACCGACCCGGGATGAAAAAATAGCGAAAAGATAAGAAAAATGGCTAGAAACTGATAACAACGTTCGATTTTGAGCACCAAAAACAGGTGCAGTTGAGCAGTCTTTTTGCCCCCATCATAGAGCTCTTCGAAAGCTTTTCAACGGAATGCTGTGCGCTATATAACTCCCCACGAATCAAAAGTTATTGGCATTGGGGCAGCGGGGACTTGGGAATCGGCCCCAAGCCCTCAGTTTGCGGGCCCTCCCTCTCCAGGAAGCAAAGCTAGGTGGACCAAGATGTCGTGGGACTCGAGGAAAGAAATGTGACGAGAAAGCATCTTGCCAAAGCTAAACGGGGCAAAAAAAAACAAAAAAAGGGGTGCAACATGAAGACTTCATGGGGGTTCACCCATCCTAGGACTACTCTGGCCGAAGCACGGTTAACTTTGGAGTTCTGATGGGATCCTGTGCATTAGTGCTAGTATAATTGCACCTGTCATGCTGTGGGCGCAAAGCCCTTATATGTTGACGGTTCACAGTCCTAGCCTAGAGAAATGGCTCATTCAAATGGCCCAATAGGCTTATCGACAGCCCATCGGCTTCAACCGTGCAGCATCCTCGTAAGTTGTGATATTGGCGCGATGTAGGGCAGTCTACTATCCCTAGAGTTTGGTTGTCATTTTTTTTACGGCTCACGACGACTGACCCGAGATGAAAAAATAGCATAAAGAGAAAAAAAAAGTAACTAGAAACGAATGAAAACATTTAATTTTGGATACCAAAAACATGCACAGCCAAGCAGGCTTGCTGCACCCGTCGTAGAGCTCCCGGAGAGCTTTCCAATGGCATGTTGTGTGCCGTATAACTCCCTACAGATCAAAAGTTATTGGCATTAGAGTGGCGGGGACCTGGTAATTAGCACCACGCCCTCAGTTTGTGGGCCTAGCACCTCCGGGAAGCAAAGCTGGGCTTTCCAAGATGTCGTGGCACTCGAGAAAAGAAATATGATGAGAAAGCATCTTGCCAAAGCTAAACGGGTCCAAAAAAAACAAAAAAGAGGGTGCAACACGAGGACTTCAAGGGGGGTCACCCATACTAGTACTACTCCCGCCCAAGCACGCTTAACTTCAGAGTTCTGATGGGATCCGGTGCATTAGTGCTGGTATGATCGCACCCGTCATGTTGTGGGTGCAAAGCCATTATGTGTTGACGGTTCACAGTCCCAACCTAGAGAGATAGCCCATTCAAACGGCTCAATAGGCTTATTGACAGCCCATCGGCTTCAACCGTGCAGCATCCTCACAAGACATGATATCGGCACGTTGTAGGGTGGTCTACTATTCCACGAGTTAGGTTGTCTTCCTTTTCGCGGCTCACGACGACCGACCCGGGCTGAAAAAGCTACGTAAAAAGCAAAAAAGTTTCCAAAAACTAATGAAAATATTTGATTTTGAGTACCAAAAATAGACGCAGCCAAGCAGGCTTGTTTCCCCCGTCGTAGATCTCCCGGAGAGCTTTCCAAAGCCATACGGTGCGCCGTACAACTCCCTACGGATCAAAAGTTATGGGCATTGGAGCGGCGCGGACCTGGTAATTGGCCCCACGCCCTCGGTTTGTAGGCCCAGCCCCTCCCGGAAGCGAAGTTGGGCGGCCCAAGATGTCTTGGGACTCAAAGAAAAAATGTGAATAGAAATCATCTTGCCAAAGCTAAACCGGGCAAGAAAAAATAAAAAAAGGGTGCAACACAAGGACTTCCAGGGAGGTCACCCATCCTAGTACTACTCTCGCCCAAGCACGCTTAACTTCGGAGTTCTGATAGGATCCGGTGCATTAGTGCTAGTATGATCGCACCCATCATGCTCTTGGTGCAAAGCCATTATATGTTGACAATTCACAGTCCCAGCCCAAAGAGATGGCCCATTCAAACGGCCTAATGGGCTTATCGATAGCCCATCGGCTTCAACTGTGCAGCAACCTCGCAAGACGTGATATCGGCGCATTGTAAGGTAGTCTACTATCCCGCGTGTTAGGTTGTCGTCCTTTTCGCGGCTCATGACGATCGACCCAGGACAAAAAAATAGGCAAAAAGAAGAAAAGTGGCCATAAACTAATGACAAGGTTTTATTTTGGGCATCGTAAATAGGCGTAGCCGAGCAGGCTCACTACCCTCATCATAGAGCTCCCGGAGAGCTTTCCAACGGCATGTTGTACGCCCTATAACTCTCTATGGATCAAAAGTTTTGGACATTGGAGCGTTGGGTACCTATTAATCGGCCCCACACCTTCGGTTTGCGGGCCCAGCCCCTCCGGGATGTGAAGCTGGGTGGCCCAAGATGTCATGGGACACGAGGAAAGAAATGTGATGAGAAAGTATCTTGCCAAAGCTAAACTGGGCAAGAAAAACAAAAAAGGAGGGTGCAACACGAGGACTTCCTGGTGGCTCACCTACCCTAGTACTACACTCGCCCAAGCTCGCTTAACTTTGGAGTTCTGATGTGATCTAGGGCATTAGTGCTGGTTTGATCACACTTATCATGCGGTGGGTGCAAAGCCATTATGTGTTGACGGTTCACAATCCCAGCCCAAAGAGATGGTCCATTCAAACGTCCCAATGGGCATATCAACAGCCTATTGACTTCAACCATGCAGCGTCCTCGCAAGATGTGATATCGGCGCCTTGTAGGGCGGTCTACTCTCCCGCGAGTTAGGTTGTCATCATTTTTGCGGCTCATGACGACCGACCTGGGATAAAAAATAGTGCAAAAAGAAGAAAAGTGGCCAGAAATTGAAAAAAACTTTTGATTTTGGGCATAGAAAATAGGCGCAGCTGAACAGACTTGTTGCCCCCGTCGCAGAGCTCCCGAAGAGCTTTCCAAAGGAATGCTGTACACCGTATAACTCTCTATGGATCAAAAGTTATGGGCTTTGGAGCGGCAGGGACCTGGTAATCGGGCCCACGACCTCATTTTGCAGGCCCAGCCCCTCCTGGAATTGAAGCTGGGTGGTCCAAGATGTCGTGGGACTCGATGAAAGAAATGTGATGAGAAAGTATCTTGCCAAAGCTAAACGGGACCAAAAAAAAATGAAAAGCGGGGTGCAACACGTGGACTTCCCCGGGGGTCACCCATCTTAGTACTACTCTCGCCCAAGCATGCTTAACTTTGGAGTTCTAATGGGATTCGGTGCATTAGTGCTGGTATGATCGCACCTGTCATGCTGTGTTTGCAAAGCCATTATGTGTTGACGGTTCACTATCCCAGCCTAGAGAGATGGCCTATTCAAACGGCCCAATGGGTTTAT
The DNA here is from genome assembly GCA_037974665.1 of Ehretia macrophylla. NCBI lineage: Eukaryota > Viridiplantae > Streptophyta > Magnoliopsida > Boraginales > Ehretiaceae > Ehretia > Ehretia macrophylla. The sequence goes on along the minus strand of CM075777.1, from coordinate 49,931,254 downwards.
CGACAGCCCATCAGCTTCAACTGTCCAACATTCTCGCAAGTCGTGATATCGGCGCATTGTACGGCAGTGTACTTTCTCAAGAGTTTGGTTGTCGTCTTTTTCGCAGCTCACACCGACCAACCCGAGAAGAAAAAATAGCGGAAAGAGAAGAAAAGTGGCCAAAAATTGATGAAAATGTCCGATTTTGGGCACCAAAAATAGGTGCAGCCTTGTAGGCTTACTGCACTCATCGTAGAGCTCCCAGAGAGCTTTCAAACGGCATGTCGTGCGCCACATAACTCCCTACAGATCAAAAGTTATGGGCATTGGAGTGGCGGGGACCTCATAATCGGCCGCACGCCATCAGTTTGTGGGCCCAGTACCTCCGAGAAGCGAGGCTGCGCTTCCCATGATGTCGTGGGACTCGAGAAAAGAAATGTGACAAGAAAGCATCTTGCCAAAGCTAAATGGGGAAAAAAAAACAAAAAAAAGGGTACAACACGAGGACTTCAAGGGGGGTCACCCATCGCAGTACTGCTCTCGCCTAAGCCCCCTTAACTTCGGAGTTCTGATGGGATCCAGTGCATTAGTGCTGGTATGATCGCACCCGCCATGCTGTGGGTGCAAAGCCATTATGTGTTGACCATTCACAGTCCTAGCCTAGAGAGACGACCCATTCAAACTGCCCAATGGGCTTATCGACAACCCATCAGCTTCAACCATCCAGCATTCTCGCAAGTCGTGATATCGACGCGTTGTAGGGCAGTCTACTATCTCGAGAGTTTGGTTGTCGTCTTTTTCACGGCTCACACGGACCGACCCAAGAAGAAAAAATAGCGGAAAGAGAAGAAAAGTGGCCAAAAATTGATGAAAATGTCCGATTTTGGGCACCAAAAATAGGTGCAGCCTTGTAGGCTTACTGCACTCATCGTAGAGCTCCGAGAGAGCTTTCAAACGGCATGTTGGGCGCTGAATAACTCCCTACAGATCAAAAGGTATGGGCATTGGAGCGGCGGGGACCTAGTAATTGGCCGCACACCCTCAGTTTGCGGGCCTAGCACCTCCGGGAAGCGAAGCTGGGCTACCCAAGATGTTGTGGGACTCGAGCAAAGAAATGTGATGAGAAAACATCTTGCCAAAGCTAAACGGGGAAAAAAAAAACAAAAAGGGGAAGTGCAACACGAGGACTTCAAGGGGGTCACCCATCCTAGTACTACTCTCGCCCAAGCACACTTAACTTTGGAGTTCAGATGGGATTCGGTGCATTAGTGCTGGTATGATCGTACCCATCATGCTGTGGGAGCAAAGCCGTTATGTGGTGACGGTTCACAGTCCCAACCTAGAGAGATGGCTTAGTCAAACAACCCAATGGGCTTATCAACAGTCCATCGGCTTCAACAGTGCAGTATCCTCGCAAGTCATAATATTGGCGCGTTGTAAGGTGGTCTACTATCCTGAGAGTTTTGTTGTCATTTTTTTCGCGGCTCAAGACGACCGACCCAAGATGAAAAAATAGCAGAAAGAGAAGAAAAGTGCCTAGAAACTGATGAAAATATTCAAATTTGGGCACTAAAAACATGCGCAGCTGAGCAGGCTTGTTGTTGCAATCGTAGATATCCCAGAGAGCTTTCCAACAACATATTGTGCACCGTATAACTCCTTACGTATCAAAAGTTATTGGCATTGGAGCGACGGGGACCTGGTAATCGGCCCTACCCCCTCAGTTTGTGGGCCCAGCACCTCCAGGAAGCGAAGCTGGGCTTTCCAAGATATTGTGGGACTCGAGAAAGAAATGTGATGAGAAAGCATCTTGCCAAAGCTAAACGGGGCAAAAAAAACAAAAAAATGGGGTGCAACACACGGACTTCAAGGGGGGTCACCCATCCTAGTACTACTCTCGCCCAAGCACGCTTAACTTCGGAGTTCTGATGGGATCCGGTGCGTCAGTGCTGGTATGATCGCACCTGTCATGCTGTGGGTGTAAAGCCATTATGTGTTGACGGTTCACAATCCCAGCCCAAAGAGATGGCTCATTCAAACGGCCTAATATGCTTATCGATAGCCCATTGGCTTCAACCGTGCACCATCCACGCAAGACATGATATCGGCATGTTGTAGGGCCGTCTACTATCCCGCGAGTTAGGTTGTCATCCTTTTCGTGTGTCACGCCCCAACCCGGCCTATGAAGGTTAGACTAGGGTGTGATCTAAACATTCAAGTCATATCACGTACTTAGTCGTTCAAGAGGGTTTAACACTTAATGTTTTAGCCTAAACTCCACAAATTCTCCGAAAAATCGACAGCATAACGGCTGTAGTTAGGACCTTTTGTTTGACCTAATTTATAAACGCCTCAATTATTCCAATCATTAATCCAATTCCATTAACGACTCCTATTTTGTCTCATCAACCGTTATGCCTAGTAGTCTATCTTGAAGGTCTCATTTGGTTAATAACCTAGCGTGATAACTATGTCCTGTCTATTTGTCAATTTCCTATCATGCAAGTACCTATTATCTTTTAGTTTACAATAAGCACCTAAGTGGAATTAGATAGAATTGACTTAGTTGATTTTTCACCTAGTGGTTTAATTGCCTACGATAGCTACTGTTCAAGATAATGAAAGCAAATAACCAAATAAGAAGTTCGTCCGGTTATAGATAGTACAATCCCAAAATTAGACCCAAATTACAACGGGGTCATTTACATCAATAAAATGAATAGTTTGCAATCGAACGCAACATCCATATAGCAACCACTTTCAGGCAAAGCACAAAAGCACATAGTCACTCCAAGGAATCATCAACAAGCACATTTACTTCGGGCACTTGTTCCAAATCTACTGCACCTGTGGCAAAAAAGAGGGTGAGTCCTTATGAACTCAGTGAGAGAGAACGAGAAATAAGTTTTGAAACTCATTTTTCCGGTTCTACTTATGACAAATCCATTTTGCAAGCATGAATATGTCACAAGTAAGTACATAATGTAATGTAAAAGTACAGGAACACAATTACCTCGAAATCCTATGACCCAACTCTCCGAGGAAGTCTAGTCCCCAAGCGAGAGAGGGAATGGGAACATGGTAGTCACGGGTGCACTGGCAAGCCCGATGCCACCCGGTGTGCGTGATCGCTACCATGCCAGATTGAAAGGTTGCAACCTTGTATGTAATGCACATTTATGACATTTAATATATCACATTAGGAGGATAACAAAGTAGGTTGCCTCCGGACAATCATAAGATTGCACATTGATAAGTAAACAAGCGAGGCACGAATAGACAAGTAATTTCACTTGAAAAGCATATGGAGTTATATGAACATTAAACGGGCAGCCATGTAACGCACGTAAATCAAGTCATATAACTCAATTCAAAATCCACGTAATCAAATAATAAGGTTATTCAACATGCAACAACAATCCACGTGGTTCGGATGCAAGAAAGGCCTATTTGTCAACATGCAACGAATCAATATCACATTTAGGGCTATAAGGCAACTACGGGCAGCTACTAAACATATAATTACACTCAATATTGAAAGGATCAACACTTAGCAAGTTCGCCTAGTCACTAGGGTTTCCATTTCGTGCTTACCCGTGCGATTACGCCTCAAGTCAACTCAAAATCAATCTCAAGCCAAGCATCAATCAATCCAAACATTCCCCAAGTACTCAAAACAGTCCACACAACATCCCAATGCCAAAATCCAAAGCAATTAATACCACAAGAAAATTTACAACAAATTTCTAAGCATAAAACTAAGTGAAACCCTCACTGCAATAGGCTGTTTGCTCACAATCATTAAGTCAAGCAAACAATATCCAATTCCAGTAAATAAGATGTCAAATTAAAGCTTAAGAATTTAACTAAAACCAGAAACAAACCTTGCATCATTTAGAGTTCGAGATCAATAGTTGTAGCCAAAACAGTGGGATTGCACAAAACTGTCCAGATTTGCACACATTTCAATAATTGTCGTTTTTGAGATCCTTAGGGTCAGATTTAGCCTTAGTCCATTTCTGACCAAAATGTCCAGAACTGAAAAATCTAGCAGCACACCAAATTAGATGCATTTTTGACATCATTTACTAAGTCAAAACAGGTTCGTTCCACAAGGTCAGTGCATCTACCAAAACCTGCTTCATTTTTCCAGACTTCCAGATTTGGACACATTTTAAAAATTTTCCATTTTGAGAACCTTAGAGTCAAAATTAACTTTGGCCTATTTCTGTGGAAAGTGTTCAAAACTGGCCAAACTAGTCATCTACCAATTTTCATGCATTTGCAACATCATTTTCCTAGCCAAACTTGCATCTGTCACATAATCCGATTTCACCTATTATCATCTTCAAGCCAAAATCTTGCCATGCATGGTTGAAGAAGCTTATGAACGAACATATAACTCAAGTACAGAAGTAAAGACATACATTTATGAGCATGCATGTGGATTTTTGAAGGATTTTCAAAAGGTTTTAGCCCTCACCTTAGCAAATCAACAAGAAGATGCACAAAACTTGATGAAGCACAATTTTCTTCTTCTTCCTTGCTTAGACAAGACACCACCCGATTTCTCTCTATTTTTCCTAGCTTAGTGGCCAAGTTCTTAGTACATGCATGTGGTTAGAACAAGAAGAAAAGAAATGGAACCTAGTAAACTCACCAAGGCCGAACATGGTGACTCAAAAAGCTTGCATGTGTGATTCTTGCATCCTAGCTAGCTTGGGTGAGTTTCTTTGCTTGTTGTTTGTCTTGATGCACCATAGGATGATGAAGATGAGCTAAGGGATGAAGAAACTCAGCCAAAACCGAGATTGAGAGAGAAGAATGAGAGAAGAGAGAGAAATGTGAGGAGAGTGAGAGAAATGAGAGAAAATAGAAGCTTTTGCAATTGTTGATGCAAATGTTAGCCTTGGGCATGCAAAAAATCTGATTTTGTGTCATCTTTTGAATTGTTTTAGCATGTGTGTAAGAGAATATTGGGTATTTAGGGATTTTAGGTAGAATAGAATATAGGGTATGTTTAGAGGTTTGTGAGATTTTATCTTGTAGTGAGTTTAAAATATAATATTTAGGTGTTAGTGGATTTTGTAGAGATTTGAATTAGGATTATAATAATAGTTAGTGGTGTTTGTAGGATTATTTTATAGTCTAGTACTTTATGTAGGATTCTTTCTTGATCAACGTGGTGGCACGAATTCCTAGGTCAAGGGCATGAATTATGAGGTAGACACGAACTACGAGGTAAGACACAAACTTCAAGACTAATGCACGTACTTCAAGATAAATGCACGGATTTCAATACAAATGCACACAACCCAAGATAAATGTACGTAAATTAATACAAGGCACGTAATTCAATGCAATGCACGTAAATTGAGGTACGAATCTTAAACCTAGGTTAGGACACGTAATTCAAGGTCAGGGCACACAAAACGAGATAACACACGCAATTCAAAGTTGGGGCACGTAAGTCGAGGATTAAGGCACATAATTCTAGGTCAAGGCACGAATGACGAGGCATGCACGAAAACCAAGACAAGGCACGTAATCCAAGGTCAGTCATATCATTCTTGGTATATGGCACGTAAATCAAGGTAACACACGTTATTCGGAGTTGAGCCTCACATCCTCCCCTCCTTAAAAGAATTTCGTCCCGAAATTCATTCTTGTCTATTGAGGTCATTTAGACGGATTTTGACCCTTGTTATTCTTCCTACTCTGGTTCGTCCCGTGTTTGGTGATCTCTTACCACAACCAATTCACTTCCTATGTTTCTCCAATCATTTAGTTCAGTATGACCTCTACATTTATAGTTCTTTCCTTTGAATGACTCTATTCTCCATTTGATCTTAAGGTCAAGTTCATTAACTAAGGTTAGAGTATTCAAACATAGTCATCAAAGTTGCATCGGTATTTTAATAATAGAACTATAACTCCAAAATCATGACTCATGTTGTATCAACTTCGCATCCATACCTCAAAAGGAAAATCACAATAATACTACGATCTTATGGTTACATACACTAATTTCAAGATGATAGGTCTATATCAGATTTACATATTCTATCAACTAGCTTCAAAATTGTTAACACCTAGGACGTACACATGTTATGGGTCATTTCCATAATACAACTCTATTTTTAGGAAGAACTCACCAAGCAACTAATCCATCTCAAATCGTCGGTAGTACCATAGTTCTTATCTTGAAGGTACATTGGATTAGTAAATCTTCTAATGACTAGTCTCCCGATTACAAGCTCCTATTCACTAATCTCCTTTCCTGGCTTTGTTAACCTTCACGCTCGTAATCAAGGAAAAAGATCGTTGAGATTCGTTAAACTCGAATTCTAAGGTTTATTAAGTATCACCAACAAATTGCCATCGAAATTGCATGGGTAAACTAATCATGTAGCACTAGTTCAACTTTTCAAGTAAGCTTCATCAGCTTGTGATCCACAATTTATTTCCATATTCAAATCTCTATTTTCAAGTCACAAGGCTTCAGAATTTTCTTTTAATCTTATCCAAAACTCCTAAGGCGAATAGTTTTAACCTCAAATAAATTTCACTCACCTCAATCCAAGGTTACGTCATACTTAAGAAGACAATGGTCCTACTCATTTAGCAACCTAGTCATTCCTTCGAACACTTAATGCCCACCAATATATCTTCAACATTAATGTTACTAAGTTGGGTTCATCGCCATGTAAGTGATATCAATGCTCTACTAGGTTACCGGCCGTACAACAACAATCCTAGGACTATAAATGGGTACCGAAATGACCGAGCTCATAAAATACTTACACGAGATAACTTCAAGGTTGTATCAACATAAGAATTATGACCACGAGGCATCCTTCAACATAACCTAATAGAACTTCAAAAGTAATCAACCACTTATTTAACTATTACTACTAAGATTCACCTATCTTATTCAACGACCACAATTCGAAGTCTACCGATCGCTAGTTTCTAGATGTGAAATGGTGCACATAGATATAGTGGTCTAACAATAGTCTCTTGGGTCATTATGACTCTAATTCATCTCTATCTTAACTCTATGAAATCTTACTCTTCTCATTTACATGTTCAACTAGCTAAGAGCATCAAGACTCATCGACCTTAGGTCCTAGGGTTCACCATGAATCATCATGCATACTCACTATTAGCTATTTAGGATTACTAATCATACCCTAACGACTCCACTTTGTAACCAGATGCTTTAATCTCATTTCCATGTTTTATATACTAGGTCCATCGGTCTTACTTAGGGATATATGCTTTCTAACATCCTCTAGGGTATCCAAACAATGAGTGCATAGAATGACTTACTTTGCATAATCACAACTAAATCTGAGAGGCAACAAATTGATACCATGATTCTTAATATCACCGATATCCAACTTAGGACCTTTAACAACGTTAGTCATCTAATGCATAATTTAATACCTTACACTTCTATTCGACCTAACATTTAGGTATAGCCTTCCAAACACGAGTTCTGGTTACGTGAATTTCCTCGATTCCAATATCCCTATATCTTGTTATACTAAAGATTCATCAACCTTGTTAAACTTAGTCTCCAGAGTTGCCTACATGTCTTGAGGTTATCCATTGTTAAGTTACTTAAACACATTATTCACGCATTAATAATCTAACCCCTATCGTCCATTTCCACGAGTTCATTTCTTAATTTCTAGGTCACAATCTTACAATTGAGTAAACTTGAAACTCGTTAATATACACCTTATTAGGTTCAACGATGCTTAATTCCAATCAAGTAAAGATTCAATCATATAAATAGTCTATTATACCATTTTAAGATATGAGAATTTGATTCAAAAGCAACTCCTAAGTCAAACTTCCATTATAAGCATGTGAACATATATATACTACTCTACATGTCCAATAGTATATTCTTATATCTAAGAAAAGTTGTATGTCCTTAACATTTATTCTTGAACCACAATTAGAAGAACGGTTTAATGGAATCAAGAACTTTATAGCTATAAAATTGATAACTTAATCACAGGCATGTGTATTCCAAAGATAAAGAGATAATTTTACCTTAACAATTATACATGTGCTACGCATTTTATATATATGCATATCCAATAAGATATATGATCCATCGAGTACCAGTGAAGATGCGAGAAATCTCTAACCGAGCCTTTCGTTCGTCTTGCACAAATTCACTTCCCTGAAAGTCCTAATCTTAACTATCTATGTGTATAAACAGTCATTCACGGTTATATAACATGCACATGTATCAAGGAAGGAGTATAAAAGCATGCATGCATTATTAAGGACGTGTCGGTGGCACGGATTCTTAGGTCTACGACACAAATTACGAGGTAGACACGAACTACGAGGCAAGACACGAACTTCAAGACTAATGCACGTACTTCAAGATAAATGCACGGATTTCAATACAAATGGACGCAACCCTAGATAAATGTACGTAAAACAATACAAGGCACGTAATTCAATGCAATACACGTAAATTGAGGTACGACTCTTAAACCTAGGTTAGGACACACAATTCAAGGTCAGGGCACACAAAACGAGATAACACACGCAATTCAAAGTTGGGGCACGTAAGTCGAGGATTAAGGCACATAATTCTAGTTCAAGGCACAAATGACGAGGCATGCACAAAAACCAAGATAGGGCACGCAATCCAAGGTTAGTCATATCATTCTTGGTCTATGGCACGCCAATCAAGGTAACACACGTTATTCGGGGTCGGGCCTTACATCGTAGCTCACGATGACCAACCAGGGATGAAAAAACAGCGTAAAATCAAGAAAAGTGGCCAAAAACTAATTAAAATGTTCGATTTCAGGCACCGAAAATAGGTGCAACCGAGAAGGTTTTTTACCCCCGTCGTAGAGCTCCCAGAGAGCTTTCAAATGGCATACTGTGCGTAGCATAACTCCGTACGGATCAAAAGTTATGGGTATTGGTACGGTGAAGACCTGGTAATCGGCCCTACGCCCTCGGTTTACGGGTCCAGCCACTCCGGGAGGTGGAGCTGGGCGGCCCAAGATGTCATGGGACTCGAGGAAAGAAATGTGATGAGTGAGCATCTTGCCAAAGCTAAACAGGGCAAAAAAAAAAGGGGGTGCAACACGAGGACTTCCCAAGGGGTCACCCATCCTAGTACTACTCTCGCCCAAGCACGCTTAACTTCAGAGTTCTGATGGGATCCGGTGCATTAGTGCTGGTAGAATCGCACCCGTCATGCTGTGGATACAAAGTCATTATGTGTTGACGGTTCACAGTCCTAGCCCAGAGAGATGGCCCATTGAAACGGCCCAATGGGCTTATCAACAGCCTATCAGCTTCAACCATGCAGCATCCTCGCAAGTTGTGATATTGGCATGTTGTAGGGCGGTCTACTATCCCGAGAGTTTGGTTGTCGTCTTTTTCACAGCTCACGACGACTAACATGAGACGAAAAAATAATCAGAAAAAGAAGAAAAGTAGTTGAAAACTGATGAAAAAGTTCGATTTTGGGTACTAAAAACATACGCAGCCAAGCAGAGTCACTGCCCCATCGTAGAGCTCCCAGAGAGCTTTCCAATGACATGCTGTGCATTGTATAACTCCTTACAGATCAAAAGTTATTGGCATTAGAGCGGCGGGGACCTTCTAATCGCCCCCACGCCCTCAGTTTGTGGGCCCAGCACCTCCGGGAAGCGAAGCTGGGCTTCGCAAGATATCGTGGGACTCAAGAAAAGAAATGTGACAAGAAAGCATCTTGCCAAAGCTAAATGGGGAAAAAAAAACAAAAAAAGGGGTACAACACGAGGACTTCAAGGGGGGTCACCCATCCTAGTACTACTCTCGCCCAACCACGCATAACTTCGGAGTTGTGATGGGATCCGGTGCATTAGTGCTAGTATGATTGCACTCGTCATGCTGTGGGTGTAAAGCCATTATGTGTTGACGGTTCACAGTCCCTACCTAGAGAGATGGCACATTCACTCTGCACAATGGGCTTATTGATAGCCGATCGGCTTCAACTGTGCAGCATCCTCGCAAGATGTGATATCGGTGCATTGTAGGGCGGTCTACTATCCCGCCAGTTAGGTTGTTGTCTTTTCCGCAGGTCACGACAACCAACCCGGGACAAAAAACTAGCGGAAAGAGAAGAAAAGTGGAAAGAAGCTGATGAAAATGTTCAATTTTGGGCACAGAAAACAAGCATAGTCGAGCAGGCTTGCTATCCTCGTCGTAAAGCTCCCGAAGAGCTTTCCAACAGCATGCTGTGCACTGCATAACTTCCTACGGATCAAAAGTGATGGGCATTGGAGCGGCGGGGAACTGGTAATCGACCCCACGCCTTCGGTTTGCGGGACCAGCACCTCCGGGAAGAGAAGCTGGGTGGCCCAAGATATCGTGGGACTCGAGGAAAGAATGGTGACGAGAAAGCATCTTGTCAAAGAAAAATGGGGCAAAAAAATTAAAATATGGGGTGAAACACGAGGACTTCCTGGGCGGTCACCCATTCTAGTACTACACACGTCCAAGCATGCTTAACTTTGGAGTGCTAATGGGATCCAGTGCGTTAGTGCAGGTTTGATCGTACCCGTCATGCAATGGGTGCAAAGCCATTATGTGTTGAGGGTTCACAGTCCTAGCCTAGAGAGATAGCCCATTCAAATAGCCCAATAGGCTTATCAACTGCCCATCGGCTTCAACCGTATAGCATCCTCGTAAGACGTGATATCAGCGCATTGTAGGGTTTTTACTATCCCGCGAGTTAGGTTATCGTCCTTTTCGCGTCTCACGACAACTGACCCGGGATGAAAAAATAGTGCAAAAAGAAGAAAAGTGGCCAGAAATGGATGAAAACATTCTATTTTGGGCAAGGAAAATAGGCACAGTAGAGGAAGCTTGCTGCCCCCATCGTAGAGCTCCCGGAAAGCTTTCCAACGGCATGCTGTGCACCATATAACTCATTGCGGATCAAAAGTTATGGGCATTGGAGGCGGGGACCAGGTAATCAGCCCCATGCACTAAGTTTGCCGGCCTAACACCTTCAGTTTGCCGGCCCAGCCCATCTGGGAAGCGAAGCTGGGCAGCCTAAAACATCGTGGGACTCAAGGAAAAAAATGTGACAAGAAAGTATCTTGCCAAAGCTAAACGGGGCAAAAAAAAAAACAAAAAAGGGGTGCAACATGAGGATTTCTTAGGGAGTCACACATCTAGTACTACTCTCGCCCAAGCACGCTTAACTTCGGAGTTCAGATGGGATCCGGTGCATTAGTGTTGGTATGATCGGACCAGTCATGCTGTGGGTATAAAGCCATTATGTGTTGACGGTTCACAGTCCCAGCTCAGATAGATGGCCCATTCAAACGGCCCAATGGGTTTATCGATAGCCCATCGGCTTCAACCATGCAGCATCCTCGCAAGTTGTGATATCGTTGCGTTGTAGGGTGGTATACTTTCCCGCGAGTTAGGTTGTCGTCCTTTTCACGGCTCATGACGACTGACTCGGGATGAGAAAACAACTCAAAAATGAAGAAAAGTGGCCATAAACTGATGAAAATGTTTGATTTTGGGCTTCAAAAATAGGCACAGCCGAGCAGGCTTGCTGCCCCCGACGTAGAGTTCCCGGAGAGCTTTCCAAAGGCTTACTGTGCGTCACATAACTCCCTACGGTTCAAAAGTTATGGGCATTGGTGCGGCAGGGACCTGGTAATTGGCCCCACATCCTCGGTTTGCAGGCCCAACCCTTCCAGGAAGCGAAGCTGGGTAGCCCAAGATGTCGTAGGACTCGAGGAAAGAAATGTGATGAGAAAACACCTTGCCAAAGCTAAACGGGGAAAAAAAAAACAAAAAAAAAGGTGCAACACGAGGGCTTCTTGGGGGTCACCCAAGCTAGTACTACTCTGGCCCAAGCACGCTTAACTTCGAAGTTCTGATTGGATCCGGTGCATTATTGCTGGTATGATCGCACCCGTCATGATGTGGGTACAAAGCCATTATGTGTTGACGGTTCACAGTCCTAGCCTAGAGAGATGGCCCATTCCAACGGCCCAAAGGGCTTATCGACAACCCATCGGCTTCAACCGTGCAGGATCCTAGCAAGACGTGATATCAGTGAGTTGTAAGGCGGTCCGCTATCATGAGAGTTATGTTGTCGTCTTTTTTGCGGCTCACGACAATCGACCCGGGATGAAAAAATAGCGGAAATAGAAGAAAACTGGCTAGAAACTAATGAAAACATTTGATTTAGGGCACCAAAAAATAGGCGCAGCCGAGCAGGCTTCCTACCCCCGTCGTAGAGCTCCCGGAGAGCTTTCTAACGGCATGCTGTGCACCGTATAACTCCCCACGGATCAAAAGTTATGGACATTGGAGCAGTGAGGACCTGAGAATCGGCCCCACTCCCTCAGTTTGAGAGCCCCGCCCCTCCAGGAAGCGAAGCTGGGTGAACCAAGATCTCATGGGACTCGAGGAAAAAAATGTAACTAGAAAGCATCTTGCCAAAGCTAAACGGGGCAAAAAAAAAACAAAAAAGGGAGTGCAACACGAGGACTTTCCAAGGGGTCACCCATCCTAGTACTACTCTCGCCCAAGCATGCTTAACTTTGTATTTCTGATGGGATCCGGTGCATTAGTGCTGGTATGATCGCACCCATCATAGTGTGGTAGCAAAGCCATTATGTGTTGATGGTTCACAGTCTCAACCCAGAGAGATGACCCATTCAAACGGCCCAATGGGCTTATCAACAGCCCATCGGCTTAAACCGTGCAGCATTCTCGCAAGACGTGATATCTACGCGTTGTTGGGCAGTTTGCTATCCCGTGAGTTTGGTTGTCGTCCTTTTCACGTCTCACGACGACCGACCCGGGATGTAAAAATAGTGCAGAAAGAAGAAAAGTGGTAAGAAATTGATGAAAACTTTTGATTTTAGGTGACGAAAACATGCGTAGTAGAGCAGGCTTGCTGCCCCCGTCATAGAGCTCCCGGAGAGCTCTCCAATGGCTTGCTGTGAGCCGTATAACACCCTATGGATCAAAAGTTATGGGCATTGGAGCGGCAGGGAACTGGTAATCGCCCCTACGCCCTCGGTTTGCAGGCCCAACCCTTCCAGGAAGCGAAGCTGGGTAGCCCAAGATGTCGTAGGACTCGAGGAAAGAAATGTGATGAGAAAACATCTTGCCAAAGCTAAACAGGGCAAAAAAAAAAAACAAAAAATGGGGTGCAACACGAGGACTTCCTGGGGGGTCACTTATCCTAGTACTACTCTCGCCCAAGCACGTTTAACATTGGAGTTTTGATGGAATCTGGTGCATTAGTGCTGGTTTCATCGCACCCATCATGCAATGGGTGCAAATCCATTATGCGTTGACGGTTCACAGTCCCAACCCCGAGAGATGGCCCATTCAAACGTCCCAATGGGCTTATCAACAGCCCATCGACTTCAACTATGCAGCATCCTTGCAAGACGTGATATCACCGAGTTTTAGGGTAGTCTACTGTCCCCCGAGTTAGGTTGTCGTCCTTTTCGCTGCTCATGACGACCGACTAGGGATGAAAAAACAGCGCAAAAAGAAGAAAAATGGCCAGAAACTAAAGAAAACGTTCAATTTTGGTCACCAAAAATAGGCACAGCCGAGTAGGCTTGCTGCCCCTATCGTAGAGCTCCCAGAGAGCTTTCCAACGGCATGTTGTGCGATGCATAACTCCCTATGGATCAAAAGTTATGGGCATTAAAGTGGCGGGGACCTGGTAATCAGCCCCATGCCCTTAGTTTGTTGGCCCAACCCCTCCGGGAAGCGAAACTAGGTGGCCCAAGTTGTCATGGGATTCGAGAAAAGAAATGTGACGAGAACGCATCTTCCCAAAGCTAAACGGGGCAAAAAAAAACAAAAAAGGGGGTGCAACATGAGGACTTCCTGGTAGGTCACCCATCCTAGTACTAGTCTCGCCCAAGCACGCTTAACTTCGGAGTTCTTATGTGATCCGGTGCATTAGGGCTGGTATGATCACACCTATCATGCTATGGGTACAAAGCCATTATGTGTTGACAATTCACAGTCCCAGCCCAGAGAGATGGCTCATTCAAACGGCCCAATGGGCCTACAGACAGCCTATCGGCTTCAACCGGGTAGCATTCTTGCAAGTCGTGATATTGGCACGTTGTAGGGCGGTCTACTATCTGTAGAGTTTGGTTGTAGTCTTTTTTGAGGCTCACGATGACCGACCCAAGATGAAAAAATAGCAGAAAGAGAATAAAAGTGGCTAGAAACTGATGAAAACGTTTGATTTTGGGCACTAAAAACATGCGCAGCCGAGCAGGCTTGCTGCCGCCATCGTAGAGCTCCCGAAGAGCTTTCCAACGGTATGCTGTGTGCTGTATAACTCCCTACCGATCAAAAGTTATTGGCATTGGAGCGGCGGGGACCTGGTAATCGGCCCCACGCCCTCAGTTTGGGGGCCCAGCACCACCGGGAAGCAAAGCTGGGCTTACCAGGATATCGTGGGACTCGATGAAAGAAATGTGATGAGAAAGAATCTTGCCAAAGCTAAATAGGGCAAAAAAAAAAAGGGGGTGCAACACGAGGACTTCCCAGGGGGTCACCCATCTTAGTACGATTCTAGCCCAAGCACGCTTAACTTCGGAGTTCTGAGGGGATCCGGTGCATTAGTGCTAGTATGATCGCACCCGTCATGCTGTGGGTGTAAAGCCATTATGGGTTGATGGTTCACAGTCCCAGCCTAAAGAGATGGCTCATTCAAACGGCCCAATGTGCTTATCGACAGCCCATCGGCTTTAACCGTGCAGCACCCTCGCAAGGCGTGATATCGGTGCATTGTAGGGTAGTCTATTATCCCGCGAGTTAGGTTGTGGTCCTTTTTGCGGCTCACAACGACCAACCCGGGATGAAAAAATAGGGCAAAATTAGAAAAGTGGTCATAAACTGATGTAAAGGTTCGATATTAGGCACCGTAAATAGTCGTAGCCGAGCAAGATCACTGTCCTAGTCGTAGATCTCCCAGAGAGCTTTCAAATGACATGTTGTACGCCACATAACTCCTTACGGATCAAAAGTTACGGGCATTGGAGAGGCGATGAACTGGTAATCGGCCCCATGCCCTCGGTTTGTGGGCCCAACGCCTCCGGGAAGCGAAGCTAGGTGGCCCAAGATGTCATGGGAGTCGAGGAAAGAAATATGACAAGAAAGTATCTTGCCAAATCTAAATTGGTCCAAAAAAAACAAAAAAAAAGGTGCAACACGAGGACTTCCTGGGGGGTCA
The DNA here is from genome assembly GCA_037974665.1 of Ehretia macrophylla. Taxonomy (NCBI): domain Eukaryota; kingdom Viridiplantae; phylum Streptophyta; class Magnoliopsida; order Boraginales; family Ehretiaceae; genus Ehretia; species Ehretia macrophylla. Next base: position 49,915,995 of record CM075777.1, on the reverse strand, counting down.
CCCATCCTAGTACTATTCTCGTCCTAGCTCGCTTAACTTAGGAGTTCTGATAGGATTTGGGGCATTAGTGCTTGTTTGATCACACCTGTCATGCGGTGGGTGCAAAGTCATTATGTGTTGACGGTTCACAATCTCTGCCTAGAGAGATGGCCCATTCAAACGTCCCAATGGGCATATCAATAGCCCATTGGCTTCAACCATGCAACATCCTCACAAGACGTGATATCGGTGCATTGTAAGGCGGCCTACTATCTAGCGAGTTTGGTTGTCGTCCTTTTCGCGGCTCACGACGTACGATTCGAGATGAAAAAACATCACAAAAAGTAGAAAAGTGGCTTGAAACTGAAGAAAACTTTTGATTTTGGGCATAGAAAATAGGCGCAGCCGAGCAGGCTTGCTGCCCTTGTCGCAAAGCTCCCGGAAAGCTTTCCAAAGGTATGTTGTGCACCGCATAACTCCTTACGGATCAAAAGTGTTGGGCATTTGAGCGACAGGGACCTAGTAATCGGTCCCACGCCCTCAGTTTGTAGACCCAACCCCTCTGGGAAGCGAAGCTGGGTAGACCAAGATGTCGTGGGACTCAAGGAGAGAAATATGACGAGAAAGTATCTTGCCAAAGCAAACCGGGGCAAAAGAAAAAACAAAAAAAGGGGGTGCAACACGAGGACTTCCTAAGGGGTCACCCATCCTGGTCCTACTCTCGCCCAAGCACGCTTAACTTTGGAGTTCTGATAGGATCTGGTGCATTTGTGCTGGTTTGATCGCACCAGTCATGCTGTGGGTGCAAAGCCATTATGTGTTGACAATTCATAATCCCAACCCAGAGAGATGACACATTCAAACAACCCAATGGGCTTATTTACAGCCAATTAGCTTCAACCGTGCAGCATCCTCGTAAGACGTGATATCATGGGGCTTATCCATTCAAACGTTTGATTTTGGGCATCGAAAAAAGGCACAGTCGAGCAGGATTGCTTTCCCAGTCGTATAGCTCCCAGAGGGCTTTTTAAAGGCATGTTATGCACCGAATAACTCCTTACGGATCAAAAGTTATTGGCATTGAAGCAGCGGGGACATGGTAATCGGCCCCATGCCCTCGGTTTGTGGGCCAAGCCCCTCCGGGAAGCGAAGCTGGGCGGCCCAAGATTTCGTGGGACTCGAGGAAAGAAATGTGACGAGAAAGCATCTTGCCAAAGCTAAACGGGGCAATAAAAAACAAAAATGCGGTACAACACGAGGACTTCTAAATGGGTCACCTATCCTAGTACAACTCTTGCCCAATCACGCTTAACTTCGGAGTTCTGATGGGATCCGGCACATTAGGGCTGTTATGATCGCACCCGTCATGCTTTGGGTGCAAAACAAATTAAGTGTTAACGGTTCATAGTCCCAACCTAGACAGATGGCCCATTCAAACAGCCCAATGGGCTTATCAAAAGCCCATCGGCTTCAACCGTGCAACATCCTCGCAAGTCATGATATCAACGCGTTGTAGGGCGGTTTACTATCTCGAGAGTTTGGTTGTCGTCTTTTTCGCGGCTTATGCCGACCGACCCGAGAAGAAAAAATAGTGGAAAGAAAAGAAAAGTGGCCAGAAACATATGAAAATGTTCGATTTTGGGCATCGAAAATAGGCGTAGCCTTGTAGGCTTGCTGCACCAATCGTAGAGCTCCCGAAGAGCTTTCAAACGGCATATTGTGCGCCATATTACTCCCTACGGATCAAAAGTTATGGGCATTGGAGAGGCGAGGAACTAGTAATCGGCCCTACGGCCTCGGTTTGCGGGCCCAGCCCCTCTTGGAAGCAAAGCTGGGTGGCCCAAGATGTCGTGGGACTCGAGGAAAGAAATGTGACGAGAAAGCATCTTGCCAAAGCTAAACGGGGCAAAAAAAAAACAAAAAAGGGGGGTGCAACACGAGGACTTCCTGGGAGGGTCGCCCATCCTTGTACTACTCTCGCCCAAGCACATTTAACTTCAGAGTTCTGATGGGATCCGGTGCATTAATGTTGGTATGATCGCACCCGTCATGCTTTGGGTGCAAAGCCATTATGTGTTGATGGTTCACAGTTCCAGCCCAGAGAGATGGCCCATTCAAACAGCCTAATGGGCTTATTGACAGCCCATTGACTTCAACCGTACAGCATCCTCGCAAGACGTGATATCAGCGCGTTGTAGGGCGGTCTACTATCCCGCGAGTTAGGGAGTCATCTTTTTTGCGGCTCACAACGACCGACCCGAGATGAAAAAATAGCGCAAAAAGCAGAAATGTGGCAAGAAACTGATGAAAATGTTCAATTTTGGGCACCGAAAATAGGTGCAGCAAAGTAGCCTTGTTGCCCCGGTCGTAGATCTCCCGGAGAGCTTTCCAACAGCATGTTGTACGCCGCATAACTCCCTACGGATCAAAAGTTATGGGCATTGCAGCGGAGGGGACCGGGTAATTGGCCCCACACCCTATGTTTGCCGGCTCAACGCCTTCAGTTTGCCGGCCCAGCCCATCTGGGAAGCAAAGCTAGGTGGCCCAAGATGTCTTGGGACTCGAGGAAAGAAATGTGACGAGAAAGCATTTGCCAAAGATAAACGGGGCAAAAAACAAACAAAACTGGGGTGCAACACGAGGACTTCTTGGGGGTCACCCATCCTAGTACTACTCTCGCCCAAGCACGCTTAACTTCGGAGTTCTGATGGGATCCGGTGCATTAGTGTTAGTATGATCGCTCCCATCATGTTGTGGGTGCAAAGCCTTTATGTGTTGATGGTTCACAGTCCCAACCTTGGAGAGATGGCGTATTCAGACGGCCCAATGGGCTTATCGACAGCCCATCGGCTTCAACCGTGTAGTATCTTCATAAGACGTGATATCAGTAAGTTGTCGGGCGGTCCACTATCACGAGAGTTAGGTTGTCGTCTTTTTTGCGACTTACGACGACCGACTCGGGATGAAAAAATAGCCGAAAGAGAAGATAACTGGCTAGAAACTAATGAAAACATTCGATTTAGGGCACCAAAAATAGGCATAGCCGAGCAGGCTTCCTACACCCGTCGTATAGCTCTTGAAGAGCTTTCTAAAGACATGTTGTGTGCCGCATAACTTCCCACGGATCAAACGTAATGGGCATTGGAGTAGCAAGGACTTGGGAATCGGCCCCAGGCCCTCAGTTTGAGGGGCCCGCCCCTCCGGGAAGTGAAGCAGGGCGGACCTAGATCTCGTGGGACTCGAGGAAAAAAATGTCACTAGAAAGCATCTTGCCAAAGCTAAACGGGGCAAAAAAAAAAAACAAGAAGAGGGTGCAACACGAGGACTTCTTGGGCAGTCACCCATCCTAGTACTACTCTCATCGAAGCACGCTTAACTTTGGAGTTCTGATGGGATCCAGTGCATTAGTGCTGGTTTGATCTTACCCATCATGTAGTGGGTGCAAACCCATTATTTGTTGACGGTTCATAGTCCCATACCAGAGAGATGGCCCATTCAAATGGCCCAATGGGCTTATCAACAGCCCATCGGCTTCAACCGTGCAGCATTTTCGCAAGATGTGATATCGGTGCATTGTTGAGCATTCTACTATCCCGTGAGTTAGGTTGTCGTCCTTTTTACGGCTAACGACGACAGACCCGAGATGAAAAAATAGCGTAAAAAGAAGAAAAGTGGCCAGAAATGGATGAAAACTTTTGATTTTGGGAACCAAAAATAGATGCCGCCCAGCAGGCTTGCTGCTTCCATTGTAGAGCTCCCAGAGAGCTTCCCAACGGCATGCTGTGCGCTACGTAATCGGCCCCACGCCCTCCGTATGCGGGCCCAGCCCCTCCTGGAAGCGAAGCTGGGCGGCCTAAGATGTCATGGGACTCGAGGAAAAAATGTGACAATAAAGCATCTTCCCAAAGCTAAACGGGGCAAAAAAAATAAAAACAAAAATGGGGGTGCAACACGAGGACTTCTTGGGAGGTCACCCATCCTAGTACTACTCTCGTCCAAGCACGCTTAACTTCAGAGTTCTTATGGGATCGGGTGCATTAGTGTTGGTATGATCACACCTATCATGATGTGGGTACAAAGCCATTATGTGTTGACGATTCACAGTCCCAACCCAGAGAGATGGCTCATTCAAACGGCCCAATGGGCCTATCGGCATCCCATCGGCTTCAACCGTGTAGCATTCTCGCATGTCGTGATATTGGCGCATTGTAGGGCTGTCTATTATCTGTAGAGTTTTGCTGTAATCTTTTTTGCGACTCATGATGACCAACTCGAGATGAAAAAATAGCGGAAAAAGAATAAAAGTGGCTAGAAACTGATGAAAATGTTTGATTTTGTGCACCAAAAACATGCGCAACCGAGTAGGCTTTTTGTCCCCATTGTAGAGCTCCCGAAGAACTTTCCAACAGCCTGCTGTGCGCCTTATAACTCCCTACGGATCAAAAGTTATTGCCATTGGAGCGGTGGGGACTTGGTAATCGGCCCCACGCCATCAATTTGTGGGCCCAGCATCTCCGGGAAGCAAAGCTTGGCTTCCCAGGATATCGTGGGACTCGAGAAAAGAAATGTGATGAAAAAGCATCTTGCCAAAGCTAAATGGGACAAAAAAACAAAAAAGGGGGTGCAACACGAGGACTTCAAGGGGGTTCACCCATCCTAGTACTACTCTCGCCCAAGCACGATTAAATTCAGAGTTCTGATGGGATCCGGTGCATTAGTGCTGGTATGATCACATCCATCATGCTGTGGGTATAAAGCCATTATGTGTTGACGGTTCACAGTCCCAACCGAGAGAGATGGCCCATTCAAACGGCCCAAAGTGCTTATCGACAGCCTATCGGCTTCAACCATGCAGCATCCTCGCAAGGCGTGATATCGGCACGTTGTAGGGCAATCTACTATCCCGCGAGTTAGGTTGTTGTCCTTTTTACGACTCACGACGACCGACCCGGGACAAAAAAATAAGGCAGAAAGAAGAAAAGTGGCCATAACCTGATGTAAAGGTTCAATTTTTGGCACTATAAATAGGCGAGCTGAGCAAGCTCACTGCCCTTGTCGTAGCGCTCCCAGAGAGCTTTTAAACGACATGTTGTGCGCCACATAACTCCCTACAGATCAAAAGTTATGGGCATTGGAGAGGCGAGGAATTGGTAATCGGCCCCACGCCCTCGGTTTACGGGCCCAGTGCCTCTGGGAAGAAAAACTGGGTGGCCTAAGATGTCGTGGGAATCGAGGAAAGAAATGTGACGAGAAAGTATCTTGCCAAAGCTAAATGGGTCCAAAAAAAACAAAAAAAGGGGTGCAACACGAGGACTTTCTGAGGGGTCACCCATCCTAGTGCTATTCTCACCCAAGCTCGCTTAACTTTGGAGTTCGGACAGGATCTGGGGTATTAGTGCTAGTTTTATCACACCCGTCATGCAGTGGGTGTAAAGACATTATGTGTTGACGGTTCACAATCCCTGCCTAAAGAGATGGCCCATTCAAATGTCCTAATGGGCGTTGGAGCAGCAAGGACCTGGCAATCGGTCCCACGCCCTCACTTTACAGGCGCAACCCCTCCGGGAAGTGAAGGTGGGCAGCCTAAGATGTCATCGGACTCGAGGAAAAAATGTGACAAGAAAGCATCTTGCCAAAGCAAAATGAGGCAAAAAAAAACAAAAAGTGGGGTACAACACGAGGTCTGCCCAGGGGGTCACCCGTCCTAGTACTACTCTCGCCCACGTACACTTAACTTCGGAGTTCTGATGGGATCCGGGGCATTAGTGCTGGTATGATCATACCCGTCATGTTGTGGGTGCAAAGCCATTATGTGTTGGCAGTTCATAATCCCAGCCCAGAGAGATGGCACATTCAAACTACCCAATAGGCTTATCCATAGCCCATCAACTTCAATCGTGTAGCATCCTCACAAGACGTGATATGGTGCGTTGTAGGATGGCCTACTATCACGTGAGTTATGTTGTCGTCCTTTTCGTGGCTCAAGACAACCGACCCGGGATGAAATAACAGCGCAAAAAGAATAAAAGTAGCCTGAAACTGATGAAAACGTTCGATTTGGAGCACCGAAAATAGGCGCAGTTGAGCAGGCTTACTATCCCAATCGTAGAACTCCCGGAGAGCTTTTTAAAGGCATGTTGTGTGCCACATAACTCACTATGGATCAAAAGTTATGGGCATTAGAGCGGCGGCGACTTGGTAATCGGCCCCACGCCCTCGGTTTGCAAGCCCAACCCCTCCGTGAAGCAAAGCTGGGCGGCCCAAGATGTCGTGGGACTCGAGGAAAGAAATGTGACGAGAAAGCATCTTGCCAAAGCTAAACGTGGCAAAAAAAAAAACAAAAAGGTAGTGCAACAAGAGGACTTCCTAGGGGGTCACCCATCCTAGTATTACTCTCGCCCAAGTATGCGTAACTTCGGAGTTCTGATGGGATCCGACGCATTAGTGTTGGTATGATCGCACCCGTCATGCTTTGGATGCAAAACAAATTATGTGTTAATGGTTCACAGTCCCAGCCAAGAGAGATGGCCCATTCAAATGGCCCAACGGGCTTATCGAGAGCCCGTCGGCTTCAACCGTGCAGCATCCTCACAAGTCGTGATATCGGCACTTTGTAAGGCGGTCTACTATCTCGAGAGTTTGGTTGTCATTTTTTTCGCGGCTCATGCCGACCGACCCGAGAAGAAAAAATAGCAGAAAGAGAAGAAAAGTGGCCAGAAACTAATGAAAATGTTCGATTCTAGGCACCAAAAATAGGTGCAGCCTAGTAGGCTTGCCGCACCCGTCGCAGAGCTCCTGGAGAGCTTTGAAACGGCATGTTGTGCATCACATAACTCCCTACGAATCAAAAATTATGGGCATTGAAGAGGCGAGGAACTAGTAATTGGCCCTACGTCCTCAGTTTGCGGGCGCAGCCCCTTCAGGAAGCGAAGCTGGGTGGCCCAAATATCGTGGGACTCGAGGAAAGAAATGTGATGAGAAAGCATCTTCCCAAAGCTAAACGGGGCAAAAAAAACAAAAAAAGGGGTGCAACACGAGGAGTTCCTGGGGGGTCGCCCATCCGAGTACTACTCTCGCCCAAGCATGCTTAACTTCGGAGTTCTGATGGGATCCGGTGCATTAGTGCTGGTATGATCGCACTCATCATGCTTTGGGTACAAAGCCATTATGTGTTGACAGTTCACAATCGACAGCCCATCGACTTCAACCGTGCAGCATCCTCGCAAGTCGTGATATCGGCGCATTGTAGGGCGGTCTACTATCCTGAGAGTTTGGTTGTCATCTTTTTTTGCAGATCACGCCAACTGACCCGAGAAGAAAAAATAGCAAAAAGAGAAGAAAAGTGGCCAAAAATTGATAAAAAATTTCAGTTTTGGGCACCAAATATAGGCGCAACCGAGTAGGCTAGCTTCCCCCATCGTAGAACACCCGGAGAGCTTTCCAATGGCATGATGTGCACCGCATAACTACCTGCGAATCAAAAGTTATGGGCATTGGAGCGGCGGGGACCTGGTAATCGGCCCTACGCCCTCAGTTTGGGGGCCCAACCCCTTCGGGAAGCGAAGCTGGGCTGCCCAATATGTCGTGGGACTCAAAGAAAGAAATGTGATGAGAGAGCATCTTGCCAAAGCTAAACGGGGCAAAAAAAACGAAAAGGAGGGTGCAACACGAGGACTTCACAGGGGGTTACCCATCCTAGTACTACTCTCGCCCAAGCACTCTTAACTTCGAAGTTCATATGGCATCCGGTGCATTAGTGCTGGTATGACGCACCCTTCATGTTGTGGGTGGAAGGCCATTATGGGTTGACGGTTCACAATCCCAGCCCATTTAAACAGCTCAATAGGCTTATCGACAGCCTATCGACTTCAACCATGTAACACCCTTGCAAGACATGAAATCGGCACGTTGTAGGGCTGTCTACTATCCCTTGAGTTAGGTTGTCGTCCTTTTTGCGGCTCACGACGACCGACCCAAGAAGAAAAAATAGCAGAAAGAGAAGAAAAGTGGCCAGAAACTGATAAAAATTTTCAATTTTGGGCACCAAGAATAGGCACAACTGAGTAAGCTAGCTTCCCCCATAGTAGAGCACCCGGAGAGCTTTCCAACGGCATACTGTGCACTGCATAACTCCTTATGGATCAAAAGTTATGGGCATTGAAGAGGCGGGGACCTGGTAATCAGCGTCACGCCCTCGGTTTGCAGGCCCAGCCCCTCCTGGAAGCGAAGCTAGGCTGCCCAAGAAGTCGTGGGACTCGAGAAAAAATTGTGACAAGAAAGCATCTTGCCAAAGCTAGACGGGGCAAAAAAAAAACAAAAATGGGGGTACAAGACGAGGACTTCCCTAGGGGTTACCAATCCTAGTACTACTCTCGTCCAAGCACACTTAACTTCGTAGTTCTAATGTGATCCGGTGCATTAGTACTAGTATGATCGCACCCGTGAAGCCGCGGGTCCAAAGCCATTATGTGTAGACAGTTCATAGTCCCAACCCAGAGAAATGGCCAATTCAAACGGCCCAATGGGCTTATCGATAGCCCATCGGCTTCAACCGTGCAGCATCCTCACAAGACGTGATATAGGCGAGTTGTAGGGTGGTCTATTTTCTTACGAGTTAGGTCGTCGTCCTTTTCGCAGCTCACGGCGATCGACCCAGGATGAAAAAATGACACAAAAAGAAGAAAATTGGCTAGAAACTGATGAAAATGTTTGATTTTGGGCTCCAAAATAGGAACAATGGAGCATGCTTGCTACCCCAGTCATAGAACTCTCAAATATCTTTCCACCAGCATGCTGTGTGCCGCATAACTCGCTATGAATCAAAAGCTATGGGCATTGGAGGGGCGGGGACCTGGAAATCGGCCCACGCCCTCGGTTTGTAGGCCCAGGCCCTTCGAGAAGCGAAGCTGGGCGGCCCAAAATGTCGTGCGACCCGAGGAAAGAAATGTGACGAGAAAGTATCTTGCCAAAGCTAAATGGGGCAAAAAAATAGAAAGGTGGGTGCAACACGAGGACTTCCTGGGGGGTTACCCATCTTAGTACTACTATCACCCAGGTACGTTTAACTTTGGAGTTCTTATGGGATCCAATGCATTAGTACTGGTATGATTGCACCCGTCATGCCGTGGGTACAAAGCATTTATGTGTTGACGGTTCACAGACCCAGCCCAAAGAGATGGCCCATTCAAACAGCCCAATGGGCTTATCTACAACCCATCAGCTTCAACCGTTCAGCATCCTCGCAAGACATAATATCGGTACATTGTAGGGAGGTCTACTATCCCGTGAGTTCGGTAGTTGTCTTTTTCGCGGCTCACGATGACTGACCGTGGACGAAAAAATAACAGAAAGGAAGAAAAGTGGCTACAAACTAATGAAAATGTTAGATTTTGGTTACGAAAAATAGATGCAGCCAAGTATGCTTTATGCCCCCGTCGGAGATCTCTCAGAGAGCTTTCCAATGGCATGTTGTGCGCAGCAGAACTCCTTACGAATTAAAAGTTATGGGCATTGGAGCGGCAGAGACCTGGTAATTGGCCCCACACCCTCAGTTTATGGGCCCAGTCCCTCCGGGATGCAAAGTTGGGCTGCCTAAGATGTCGTGGGACTCGAGAAAAAATTGTGATGAGAAAGCATCTTGCCAAAGCTAAACGGGGCAAAAAAAAACAAAAAAGAGGGGTGCAACACGAGGACTTCCTGGGGGGTCACCCATCCTAGTGCTACTCTCGCCCAAGCACGCTTAACTTCAGAGTTCTGATGGGATCCAGTGCATTAATGCTGGTATGATCGCACCTGTCATGATGTGGGTACAAAGCCATTATGTGTTGACGGTTCACAGTCCCAGCCTAGAGAGATGGCCCATTCAAACGGCCCAATAGGCTTATCGACTGCCCATTGGCTTCAAATGTACAGCATCCTCCAAAGACATGATATCGGTGCGTTGTAGGGCGGTCTACTACCCTCGAGTTAGGTTGTCGTCCTTTTCGCAGCTCACGATGACCAACCCGGGAAGAAAAAATAGCGCAAAAAGAAGAAAAGTGACCAGAAACTGATGAAAATGTTCAATTTTTGGCATAGAAAATAGGCGCAACAGAGCAGGCTTGCTGCCTCTGTTGCAGAGCTCCCGGAGAGCTTTCAAACGGCATGTTGTGCGCCGTATAACTCCCTACGAATCAAAAGTTATGGGCAATGGAACAGTGGGGACTTGGCAATAGGCCCCACGCCCTCAGTTTGCTGGCCCAACCCCTCAGGGAAGTGAAGCTGGACGGTCCAAGATGTCATGGGACTCGAGGAAAGAAATGTGATGAGAAAGCATCTGGCCAAAGCTAAACGGGGCAAAAAAAATGAAAAAGGGAGGTACAACATGAGGACTTCCTGGGGAGTCACCCATCCTAGTGCTACTCTTGCCCAAGCACACTTAACTTTGGATTTTTAATGGGATCCGGTGCATTAGTGCTAGTATGATCGCACTCGTCATGCTATGGGTGCAAAGCCATTATTTGTTGATGGTTCATAGTACCAGCCTAGAGAGATGGCCCATTCAAACGGCCCAATAGGCTTATCGATAGCCCATCGGCTTCAAATGTACAGTATCCTCCCAAGACGTGATATCGGCGCATTGTAGGGCGGTTTACTATCCGTGAGTTAGGTTGTCGTCAATTTCGTAGCTCACGATGACTGACCCGGGAAGAAAAACCAGCGCAAAAAGAAGAAAATTGGCCTGAAACTGATGAAAACGTTCAATTTTGGGCGACGAAAATAGGCATAGCACAGCAGGATTGCTGCCCCTGTCGTAGAGCTCCTGGAGAGCTTTCAAACGGCATGTTGTGCACCGCATAACTCTTTACGAATCAAAAGTTATGGGTATTGGAGCGGCGGGGATGTGGTAATCGGCCCCACGCCCTCAGTTTGCGGGCCTAGCACCTCCGATAAGCAAAGCTGGGCTGCCCAAGATGTCATGGGACTCAAGGGAAGAAATGTGACGAGAAAGCATCTTGCCAAAGCTAAACAGGGCAAAAAAAGACAAAAAGGGGGATGCAACACAAGGACTTCCAAGGGGTCACCCATCCTTGTGCTACTCTCGCCCAAGCACGCTTAACTTCCAACTTCTGATGGGATCCGGTGCATTACTGCTGGTATGATCGCACTCGTCATGCTATGGGTGCAAAGCCATTATGTGTTGACGGTTCATAGTACCAGCCCAGAGAGATGGCTCATTCAAACGGTCCCATAGGCTTATTGACAGCCCATCGGCTTCAATCGTACAACATCCTCCTAAGACGTGATATCGGAGCATTGTAGGGCTGTCTACTACCCGCGAGTTAGGTTGTCGTCAATTTTGCAGCTCACGATGACTGACCCGGGAAGAAAATATAACACAAAAAGAAGAATAGTGGCCAGAAACTGATGAAAACATTCGATTTTGGGCATCAAAAATAGGCGCAGCCCAGCAAGCTTGCTGCCCTTGTAATAGAGTTCCCGGAGAGCTTTCAAACGGCATGCTGTGTGCCGCATAACTCTCTACGAATCAAAAGTTATGGGCATTGGAGCGGCGGGGATGTGGTAATCGGCCCCACGCCCTCAGTTTGCGGGTCCAGTCACTCTGATAAGCGAAGCTGGGCTGCCCAAGATGTCATGGGACTCGAGGGAAGCAATATGACGAGAAAGTATCTTGCCTAAGCTAAACGGGGCAAAAAAAACAATAAGGGGGTTGCAACACGAGGACTTCCAAGGAGGTCACCCATCCTAGTGCTATTCTCGCCCAAGCACGCTTCACTTCAGAGTTCTGATAGAATCCGGTGCATTAGTACAGGTGTGATCGCACCCGTCATGTTGTGGGTGCAAAGCCATTATATGTTGTTGGTTCACAGTCCCTGTCTAGAGAGATGGCCTATTCAAATGGCCCAATGGGCTTATCGACAGCCCATCGACATCAACCATGACGTGATATCGGCGGGTTGTAGGGCTGTCTACTATCCCATGAGTTAGGTTGTCATTCTCTTCGCGGCTCACGACGACCGACCTGAGATGAAAAAATAGAGCAAAATGAAGAACAATTGCCAGAAACTGATGAAAATGTTCGACTTTGGGCACCGAAAAAAGGCGCAGCCGAGCAGGCTTGCTACCCCTGTCGTAGAGCTCTAATAGAGCTTTCCAACGGTATGCTGTGCACCACGATTTTTGTGCCTTGATTTGTATAACTTGTGAGGTTCGACCCCGAATAACGAGTCCTACCTCGATTTGCATGCCTTAGATCAAGAATTATATGACTGACATTGGATTACGTGCCTTGTCTTGATTTTTGTGCATGCCTCGTCATACATGCCTTGCCCTAGAATTATGTACCCTATCCTCGACTTACATGCAATACCTAGATATATGTGCCCTGACCTCGATTTACGCGTGTTACCTCATTTCGTGTGCCCTAACCTTGAATTGCGTGTCTTAACTTAGATTTAAGTGTCGTGCCTTGATTTACGTGCATTGTATTGAATTACGTGCTTGGCATTGGTTTACGTGTATTCATCTAAGGTTGCGTGCATTTGCATTGAAATTTGTGTATTTATCTTGAAGTATGTGTCTTAGTCTTGAAGTACGTGCCGTACCTCGTAGTTCGTGTCTATCTCATAGTTCGTGTCTATCTCGTAGTTCGTACCCTAGAACCTAGGAATGCATGCCTGCACGTTAATCAAGAAAGATTCTTGCACAAAGCACTAGACACTAAAATAATCCTACACAATCCACTAACCAATATTATATTCATAATTCAAATTCTCTACAAAATCCACTAACAATAAACAATTCAATCTGCACAAACACCTAAACATTCTTTATTCTTTATTCTCACCGAAAACCAATACACCTCAAATTCTACACTGATTATAATCCATTATATACTTAAAAATAATCTGAAATTTCAGAAACTACAAGCCCTTGGCCGGCCATATACCATGCAATTCAAAAATTGTCAAGTCAAATGCATGCATTATTATAATCGTAACATTATTCTATGCTTTCCACTTTCTCCAAACACAAGGTTTCTCTTTTATCATGCCTAAACATTCCCTTACACATTAAACTACCAAGACAATAAAAAACAAACAAAATATTGACCAAAACAAGGCCATGGCCGGCCATACCACTCAAAAACCTCACAACAAACACTAAAACTCCTTCAAAGACACTCAAACTCTCTCTTCATCTCTCATTTTCAACCCTTGCATTCTCATGAGCTCCCAAGACTTCTAACAAGCTCTCAAGGACTCTCAAGATCCCTCCAAGCTCGCCAAAGCATGGTAATCAAGCAAGGATAGCTCAAAGTCACACACATAGCTCAAAAACAAGGATTTTGTGCACATTTGCTAAGTCTTCAAAGAGGTGAGGGTTAAACTCTTTTGAAAGCTTTCAAAACTCACATGCATGCTGTCATGTGGCTATATTTACCTCTATAGTTGTTGTATATGTGTGTATATGTGTGTATATGAGCTGATCTACTCATGCATGGCATGCTAATGGCTAGAACTTGAAGATAGGTAAAAACGTTTTTGCTGGCAGTTTTCTGACCTTGTAGCACAAAGTGCATTTGACCTAGTAAATGTTGATAAAAATGCATGAAAATTGGTAGATTGCTAGATTTTACAGTTATGGACATTTTTGTCAGAAATAGGCCAAAGCTAAATCTAACTCTAAGACCCTAAACGATGGCAAAAATCATAATGTGCCTAAAATTGGACAGTTTTGCGTAGTCCCACGGTTTTGAACATAACTCTTAAGTACGAACTCCAATGATGCGAGGTTTGTTCCTAGATTTAAATCACTCATTAAGATTTAATTTGACATTTCGTTCACTGAATTTGGATATTATTTACTTGGCTAATTGAATGTGGGAAGACAGACTATTGCAGTAGGGTTTTGCTTAGTAAAATGCTTTGAAACATGTTGTAACTTCACTTGTGGTATTGAATGCTTGGAATTGTGGCACGTAGATGTTGTGTGGACTGTTGTGGTTGGTTGAAGTTTTTTAATTTGGTTGATACATGGCTTGGGTTTAATTACGTGACAAATTGTGGCTTAATCGCATGTGTAAGCACGAATTTAGGCCCTATCGCTTATGAAAACTTGCTAAGTGATGATCCTATTTTTAATGTGTTCAATTGAGTGATTAGTAGGCTGCCTAATAAATGTTAAGTATGCTTGAAATGATTTAAGTGTTACTTGTGGTGCTTAGCAAACGAAACCAATCCCGAGCACAGCCTAGTAAACCCTAATGGCCCCGTAGGCTCCCGAGTCATAAACCACTCTTGTGTGTATTATAATTGATGTTGAGGAAGGTTAATAGGCCGCCCGGAATTGTCCTTATAGCTCCAGACAGATTCCCGATGATTGCATGTTGATAAGTGAACTATTCTTGTACCCGGTTTTGTGTAAGTGTCGTTGCATGCTTGTATGATCTCAACGCTTGATATGTGAACTAAAATGAGCTATATGATTTGTTATATGGTGATTACTTGGCTGTCCATTAAATTTTCACATGCTTCTAAGTGTTTTACAAAGTGAATTTACATGTCAAAGCATGCCTCGTATGTTTACTTGTTGATATGTGATCTTGTAATTGCTCGGAGGCAACCTACTTTGTTGACCTCCTAATATGAATTGTTAAAAGATATTCAATGGCTTATTTGAACATGATTACTTGGCTGCCCGTGAAAGTTTAATTGCTTTCAAATTGATATATGAAATGATTATATGTTCTTACAATGCCTTATGTGCCAATATGTCAAAATGTGATCATGTATTTGCTCGGAGGCAACCTACTTTGTTGACCTCCCAATGTGAAATGTTAAATGGCATACATGTGCATTGCATACGAGGTTGCAACCTTTCATTTGGGCATGGTAGCGTTTCATGCACGCCGGGCAGCTTCGGGCTTGCCGGTGCTACCGTGACTACCATGGTCCAATTCACTCTCTCGCTTGGGGGATAGACTTCCTTGGAGAGTTGGGTCGTAGGATTTTGGGGTACATCCGGAGTACACCCATTTGGAGTGATAAGTGGATGATTGAAGCCGGCCGCAACAATTGTTATCGGAAATGATCTTGAGAGCAAATGTTCACCGATTGATCTTGAGAACGAAAGCTCACCGTATCATTTTCACTATGTGTTTAAGTACTCTCGCTTAGATCCTAGAGGACCTCCGGAAGGAAAGACGGGTAAATGTGTTCATTTATATTTATGTTATGTTATGAACTTGCTTATTTCATATGACATGTTTTCAAAAGGGTTTTTTCATAAAATTAACCAGAAAAGAGTTTTTAAAAAATGTTATCTCTTGTTCCTCCTCGCTGAGTTCATAAGGACTTATCCTCTTTTATCATCACAAGTGTAGAAGATTTGGAACAGGTACCCGAAGAGAATGTTCCTGTTGATGATTCCTCAGAGTGATTACGTGTTTTATATGCTTTTCTTGTCAGTGGCTATCTTGTGAACGTTGTGTTTGCTTTGAAGACTACTTATTTTGTTGATGTAAATGACCCCGTTGTAATTTGGGTCTAATTTTAGCTTGTACTAATTATAACCGGACAAACTCTTTATTTGGTTGTTTGCTTTCATTTTTTTGATTAATAGTTATCGTAGGTGTTTAAACTACTAGATGAAGAATCAAATAACGTAACTCTATCTAAACTCACCTAGGTACTCAATCATAAGCTAAAGAACAACGGGTAGTTGCGCGATAGGAATTGACAAATAAACGGGACATAGTTATCATGCTAGGCTTGTTAATCAAACGAGACTTTCGAGATAGACTAGTAGGCATATCAGTTGACAACAAAATAGGAATTCTTAATGGAATTGGATTAATGATTGGAATAATTGAGGCATTTAGAAATTAGGTCAAACTAAAAGGTCCAAAATACAGTCGTTATGCTACTGGTTTTTCGAAAAACAATTTGGAGTTTTAGGCTAACGATTAAGCATTAATCATAGTCACGGTTAAGGACGTAAAATAACATTGATGATTTAGGTCATACCCTAGTCTAGCCTCTATAGGTCAGGTTGGGGGCATGACATCTATATTAGAATGGTATTAGAGCTTAGTTTGCTAACTAGGCATTAGTTGGGTTCAACTCTCGGACCATGGGTAGAAGCCCTAAGGTAATTTTGATGTCTTGTTTATATGTGTTAATGTGTGTTAATGTGCTTTAATTGCTTTGTGCGTTGAATATCATATGCCTTTGTGGAACATATGTACTCTGTGTCATGCACACCGATATGTTAGTGCCCTCAATAATGCATGCATGCTTTTATACTCCTTCTTTGATACATGTGCATGTTGCATAACCATGACTGACTATTTATACACATAGATAGTTAGGAGTAGGACTTTCAGGGAATTGAATGTATGCAGGAAGAACGAAAAGGCTCAATTATAGATTTTTCACATCTTCACAGGTACTCGATGTATCGTATGTATTATTGGATATGCATATATAAAATGCGTAGCACGGGTACAATTGTTGAGGTAAAGTTATATCCTTATCTTGGAATACCCTTACCTGTGATTAAGTTGTCAATTTTTTGGCTATGAAGTTCTTGATTCCATTAAACCGTTCTTCTAATTGTGGCTCAAGTATAAAGGTTAATGATATACAACTTCCCTTAGGATATAAGAGTATACTATTAGATGTGTAGAGTAGTATATATTATCATGTGCTTATAGTGGGAATTGACTTAGAGGTTGCTTTGAATCGATTTCTCACATCCTAAAATTGGCTTGATAGACTATCTAAGAATTTAGCAATATACTCGTATGATTGAATCTTTACTTGATTGGAACGAAGCATTGATGAATCCGATATGGTGTATACTAGCGAGTTTCAAGTTCACTAAATGGTAAGACCGCGACCTAAAAATTAAGAGATGAATTTGTGAAAGTTGACAATAGTTTATTTTTAGGGGTTAGATTATTAAGACATGTATAGTGTATTTGAGTGACTTAACAATGGATAACCTCAAGACATGTCGGCAACTCTGGAGACCGAATTTAACAAGGTTGATGATTCTTTAGTATAACAAGATATAGGGTGCTGGAATCGAGGAATTCACGTAGCTAGAACTCGTTTTCGGAAGACTACACCTAAAATGTTAGGTCCAATAGAAGTGTAAGGTATTGAATTATGCATTAGATGACTAACGTTGCTAAAGGTCCTAAGTTAGATATTAGTGACATTAAGAATCATGGTATTAGTTTGGTGCCATCGGATTTAGTTGTGATTATGTAAGGTAAATCATTCTATACACTCATTATTTGGATACCGTAGAGGATGTTAAGAAGCATATATCCCTAAGTAATACCAATAGACCTAGTATATAAACCATGGAAGTGAGATTAAAGCATCCGGCTGCAAGTGGAGTCGTTAGGGTACGATTAGTAATCCTAAATAGCTAATAGTGAGTATGCATGATGATTCATAGTAAACCCTAGGACCTAAGGTCGATGAGTCTTGATGTTCTTAGCTAGTTGAACATGTAAATAAGGAGAGTAAGATTTCATTTAGTTAAGATAGAGATGAATTAGAGCCATGATGATCCAAGAGATTGCTATTAGACAATTGTATTTATGTGCACCGTTTCACGTCTAGAAACTAACGGTTGGTAGGCTTCGAATCGTGGTCGTTGAATAGAGGGTGGATTTTGTAGTGATAGTTAAATGAGTGGTTGATTACTTTTGAAGTTCTATTAGATTATATTGTAGGATGACTTGTGGTTATAATTCTTATGATGGCATAGCCTTGAAGTTATTTCATGTAATAAGCTACTTGGATTAGTATGGTAAGTATCTTATGAGCTAGATCATTTCGGTACCTATTTATAGTCCTAAGACTGTTGTTGTATGGTCGGTAACCTAGTGGAGCATTGATATCACTTACATGGCTATGAACCTAGCTTAGTAACACTAATGTTGAAGATATATTGGCAGGCATTGAGTGTTCGAACGAATGACTAGGTCGCTAAGTGAGTAGGACCATTGTCTTCCCAATATGACGTTACCTTGGATTGAGGTGAGTGGAATTTATTTGAGGTTAAAACTATTCACCTTAGGAGTTTTTATTAAGATTAAAAGAAATTCTGAAGCCTCGTGACTTAAAGATAGAGATTTGAAAAAGGAAATAGATTATGGATCACAAGCTGATGAAATTTACTTATAAGAGTTGAACTAGTGCAACATGATTAGTTTACCCATGCAATTTCAATGGCAATTTGTTGGTGGTACCTAATAAACCTTAGAGTTTGAGTTAAATGAATCTCAACAGCCTTCTTCCTTGATTACGAGCATGAAGGTTAACGAAGCTAGGAAAGAATGTTAGCGAATAGGAGCTTGTAACCGGGAGACTAGTCATTAGAAGATTTGCTAACCTAAGGTACCTACAAGATAAGGACTATGATACTATTGATAGATGATGACTTGAGATGGATTAGTTTGATTGATGAGATCAACCTGAAAATAGGGTCGTATCGTGGAAATGATGCATAACATGTGTAGGTCCTACGTGCTAACAATTTTGAAGCTAGCAGATAGGATATGTAAATCGGATATAGACCTATCATCTTGAAATTAGCGTATGTTGTCACGTCCCAACTCGACCCCACCTACAATCAGTCAGGACGCAACAAAATTTTGGCAATATAACGACAGTAATTAAGACACCGAGGCTCTAAACCAACCTCTCAGAACATCACACAACCAAACTCCACAACCATTCAACAATCATCTCCTCAATTAAGTTAACAACATACAACATAGCCATATTGTACAATAATCATTCTTAGTTATACACCTCCGTTCCAACATAATACCTTAACTTTAATATACAATGCAAAATAGATTGAACCAACCTAGCAACCCTAATCATAACAAAAGGAAGACTACTAAGTTTGCATCATTTAGTTCATTATTTTTACTACAACTTATACATCATAAACTGCAAAGTAAATAAAAGACAACTAGTATAATATACAAGATAATAGAGTATACAACATCTCAAACATCAAGGACAAGACTCTGGCACATAGGACTCATCCACATATGACACATTATCCTCTTCTGGAGGCACGTACCCATAATCTTGCTCAAAGACACCCGTACGCATGCAATAATAGAGAGTAAGCTTATATAAAACAAGCTCAGTGAGGATCCGACAGATCTCTAATAGTATTTACTATCCTCCTTGGAAATGATCCTTTGAGCAGTAAACACACAATAAAACAACAATAACAATATAAATACATAACTATAATGACCAATCAATAAAGGATACTCTAGTTGGTGTAGCTTCAAATACCATCACGATCTTAGCCGTTCTTCTTATAATTCCCCATTACTCACGCACCCGAGGTACCTCACTAGCCCCTCCCTCCATGACATCTCCGTCATGCGAGCTGGGGGTAGCCTCTAGTAGTCATGCCGTTATCAACCCGACAGCCCGATACTGCCCGAGAGGTGGCACACACATACCAAGACTCAACAATAATAATAAACATCACATCACAGGAGGACAATCTTTTCTATTGACTATCTCCCGGTTCATCAATAATCATTCAACAATCATCTTTTCATCAATATAACATCAAATAATCAATAGAATAATATGCAACTAAGTTAGAAGACAAAGTAGGCCATCCAACTTAAAATGCATTAAACACACAATCAAACCCTAGTCTAACCCTTAACAACTCACAATTCAATCACTCAAACACCACCCAATCAACTAAAGGCATAACTCAACATTTTAAAGAAAGACAACCTAAACTTCAAATAATCATATCTTACATTCTACTAATCCAAACAACCCCAAATCAGTTTCTATCACTCATCCATTCGAACAACTACATAAGCCCTCTCAGAAACCAACCAAAACACATCCAAAACAAGCCCAACAACCCTAAAACATCAATGCACCTAGGCTGAAATTTTTGGATTTTAGCACTAACATGTCAATCAAAATTTCGGCATTACAACGACACTACCCCGTAATTTACAAACTTTTACAAATCGACGACAATCCATTCCAACCACTACAACTCAAGATAATCAACAAATAGCCAAACTATCAACTTTAAATACCTGAAATAAAATTTCTTGCTACAACGGTTCAAATCTTACAAGAATACATATAACCGATCCTTACCATACACAGAGCAATAATATAATTTCAAATTAACATTCTAAGGGTTCAATATTCAACTGTATGCAAAAACATAAAAAATGACTTTTGAGATCTAGAATTTTCTCTCACCTTTGATGTGTTTTGAAGCTACAAAGATGCTCAATGGATGCTCAAGAGGTGGAATCAAGCTTTGGTTGATGGAAATTGGCCTTGAAATACAACTTCTAATGAAAATTTGCCTTTGAAAACTTGAAGAAAACCTTGGCTTTTCTCTCTAGTGGTTCTCGGCCATGTAGGTGTAAAATGAGTATGCTTTTGTGTTGTGCAAGTGTATGTTGATGCATATTAAGTAAAGGTCAACAATTTAAAAGAAAGTCAATTAGTTTTATTTAGTCTTTGAATTCTATTTTTAGTCTTTTAATTCATTTAATGACTATTTCTTTCTCAACTATTCAATTGACAGCTAAATTAATTTTAGACAATATATTTTAGGTAACAAAGAGGGTTACATTAAAACAGTTTCACCCGAGTCTGCTTAAAACTCATTTTCTTGCAAAAAAAATTATAAAAATCTTTAAAATTTCAAAACCGATTCCAATCCATTTTAATCAAACACGGGTCTATTATTACCCGAGGACTAGGTTTTAAAACGTTTGAAACACCCTTGTAAAAATTTTAACGGACAGGTGTTAAAAAATACTATTTATAAAAATCGACGATAAAATTTATGGTTCTGTTTTTGATAAAAATTTCATGAATGCACACTTAGCATGTATTAGGAGTATTAATCACATATTTAGCACATTCTAAGTTATATAACACATAAACAGGTCAATTCACACAAAACGAGGTAAAACACGCAAATCGAGATAAAGCAAAATATGGGGTCTCACATTCTCCCTCCCTTAAAGAAATTTCGTCCCCGAAATTCTTACTTGCTAAACGGAAAAGATCTGGGTACTGCTGCTGCATCTGATCTCTCCTTTCCCAGGTAGCCTCCTCAATACCGTGATACTTCCACAATACTTTGACCATCAGAATCTTCTTCGATCTCAATTCCCGCTCCATCTAATCAAGAATGCGAATCGGCCTCTCATCATAAGTCAAATTCTCACAAAGCTGTAACGGCTCTGGCTCTAGAATATGAGAAGGATCCGGATTATACTTCTGTAAATTAGACATGTGAAAGATATCATGAACATTAGAGAAATTCTTCGGTAAAGCCAACCGATATGCCAACTTGCCAACTCTACCAGTAATCTCAAACAGCCCTACAAATCTCAGACTCAGCTTACCACCTTTACCATAATGAGCAATCCCCTTATGAAGTGACAGCCTCAAGAAAACCCGATCTTTGACTGCAAACTCTAAATCCTGACGACGCTTATCAGCATAACTCTTGAATCTACTCTGCGCCATAAGCATTCTCTGCCTGATCAACTGAACATTCTCAATCTTCTCTAGAAGCTCTGGCATGATAGTCGGATCAATAGTCTTCATATTCCCTACTTCATCCCAATACAAAGGTGAACGATACTTACGACCGTAAAGAGCTGCAAAAGGTACCATCCCAAAAGTAGCTTGATAACTATTGTTATAGGAAAACTCAACAAGTGGTAGATATTTCTCCCAATTCTTCCCGAAGTCCAGAACACAAGCCCTGAGCATATCTTCCATAATCTGAATAGTCCTCTCAGACTGACTATTGGTTTGTGGATGATACGCGGTACTAAAATTAAGCTGAGTACCCAAAGTCTCCTGAAGTTTCTCCCACAAGCGAGAAGTAAATCGAGGATGTCAATCTAAGACAATACTAGATAGAATTCCGTGAAGTCTAACAATCTGATCCAAACAAAGATCCATCAACCTTCCAACTTCATCTCCCATCCTCATCGAAATAAAGTGAGCTGTCTTCGTCAAATGATCCACGACAACCCAAACTGCATCATTACCTCTTAGTGTTCTAGGCAACCTAATGACGAAGTCCATCGTAATATGCTCATATTTCCACTGTGGTATAGCCAACGGCTGAAGCAAACTTGCAGGTCATTGATGCTCGACTTTCACTCACTGACAAGTCAAATATCTAGATACGAACTGAGCAACTTCCCTCTTCATATTATTCCACCAATAATGTTGCTTCAAGTCTCGATACATTTTGTTTCCACCAGGATGAATGGTATACTTAGAATTATGAGCCTCCTCTAGAATACCTCGCCTCAAATCCGGTTCATCGAGAACACAAACCCTGTTCTGAAACCGAAGAATACTATCCTTATGTACTTTGAAGTTAGACTGATCATCCGTGATCTGATCCTTGATCTTCTGAAGTTTAACATCAAGCTGTTGAGCTTCTCTGATCTGAGACAGCAATAAAGGTTGAATACGGGGATGTGAACACATCACCCCAACCTAAGTCAACTCCGGTCTCCAATAAGTGAATTCCTCAAGAACCTCCCACTTCTTGACAGCCAAACAAGAAACACTCGCCTTACGGCTAAAAGCGTCTGCCACAACATTGTCCTTCCTGGGCAGATAACTAATAGAACAATTATAATCTCCAAGAAGTTCCATCCACCTCCGCTGACGCATATTCAACTCATTTTGTGAAAATAAATACTTAAGACACTTATGATCAGTGAAAATCTCGAACTTACTGCCCCACAGATAATGACGCCACTTTTTCAGTGAGAAAACAACATCTGCCAACTCAAGATCATGAGTCGTATAGTTCACCTCATATGGTTTCAACTTCCTAGAAGCATAGGCAATAACTCGGCCATTCTGCATAAGAACACATCCCAAGCCCTCCTTGGATGCATCACTGTAGATAACCATATTATCGGGCCCCTCTGGTAGAACAAGTACTGGAGCGTGGTCAATCTCTTTTTCAACTCTTGAAACCCACTCTCATATTTCTCATCCTAAACAAAACTAGTCTGTTTATGAGTTAACTTAGAAAGTGGCCCGGCAATCTTAGAAAAGTCCTTGACAATCCTGCGGTAATACCCCGCCAAGCCAAGAAAGCTACGAACTTCCAAAACATTCTCCGGCCGTTTCCAAGACATCACCACTTCAATCTTAGTGGGATCCATTGATATACTGCTCTGTGTGATAACATGGCCAAGAAAAGATATGCGTTGTAGCCAAAATTCACATTTACTAAACTTTGCAAACAACTGATGCTCCTGCAGCTTTTGTAAGACAAGCCGTAGATGTTGTTCGTGCTCCAATTCAGACTTAGAATAAACCAAGATATCATCAATAAAGATCACCACGAACTGGTCCAAGTACGGCTGAAAAACCTGATGCATAAGATCCATAAAGGCTGCCGGTGCATTAGTTAATCCAAAGGGCATAACCATAAACTCATAATGCCCGTACCGAGTCCTGAAGGCAGACTTCGGAACATCCTCCGGGCGAATTCGAAGCTGATAATACCCCTGCCTCAAGTCAAACTTAGAGTAGACTTTGGCTTCCTGAAGTTGATCAAACAACTCGTCAAACAATGGCAAAGGATATTTATTCTTGATAGTTACTTGATTCAAACCACGATAGTCAATGTATAATCTCAAGGTACCATCTTTCTTCTTCACAAATAACACAGGTGCTCCCCACGGTGAAGAACTCTGCTAAATGAAACCCTTCTCTATTAACTCCTGCAATTGAGTTTTCAACTCCTTCAACTTAGCTGGTGCCATCCGGTATGCTGATTTAGAAATAGGTTGAGTACCGGGAATAAGATTGATCACAAACTCCACATCTCTCTCTGGCGGTAACCCTGGCAACTCCTTGGGAAATACATTGGGATATTCCCGAATAATAGGTACTTCATCCAGTTGTAGCTTATCAGATGGCTTGCTGATCAAATAAGCGAGATAACCCGAACATCCTTTACTTACCAACTTAACGGCTTTAGTTGCTGAGATAACAAAACTCGTCTTAGCACCTCGGTTCCTTGCTACCTCTACCACTAGCTGATCTGGAAAACGAAACTAAACTATCTTTGTTCTACAATTCAACTGGGCATCATACTTAGAAAGCCAATCCATGCCCAAGATAACATTGTACCCCTGGATAGGAAATAAGATAAGGTCTGAAGGAAAATTATACCCCTTAACATGTATTTTACAATCCTTACATACTAAGGCAGTCACATACTTATCAGTCAAAGAGGTACTAATCTCAACCACATAAGGCAGTCTTTCAGGTTGCACATTAACACGTTGCACACAAACAGGAGTAATGAAAGAATGCGTAGCACCAGAATCAATCAACACTTTAACAAGTCGATCAAGTATAAGGAAGTTACCTTCCACAACTGCAGTCTCCTCAGGTATCTCCTCCAAGTCAACTGCGTAGGCCCGAGCCTGAACCCGCTGCTGCGGAGGTGCACTGCCCGCATGTCGACCCTGATAACCCTGGGTTGTTGCCCGACCTTCAGTCCTCTAATACCTAGGGCAATCCTTCACCCTATGCTGATTGCTGCTGCAACCCAAAACAAGTCCCTGCTTTCGCCCTACAATCGGCCTCCACATGGCCCTGACGCTTGCAAAAATTATACTACGGTGATGAAACACTGCCACTGCCCCTAGAAGAACCAGAACTCGAGAAAGCAGCTATACCAGCCTGCTACTAAGGTCTCACAACAGTAGGCCTATAATGACCCTGAGACTGGGCCGGCCTAAACTGAGACTGAACCTGATATGACCCCTGCTGAAACTGTGGCTGGTAATAACTCTGCTGACCCTACAACCTGAAAGAACTCTGCTGCACTGCAGGCCTATAACCACCCCGCTATACCGAAGGTCTATACATGCCCTGTTGACCCTGCGGCTGAAAGGGCCTCTTGCTAGGCTGACTAGACACAATCTATTCCCCCTTTCGCTTCTCTAACCTAAAAGCTGCATCAAAGGCCTTAGTAACTATATCATACTGATTCAGGGCCATCGCATCCTAAATCTCGGGCCTCAAACCCAATACAAACCTACGAGTCTTGTGTTCCTCGTCAGCCACAAACTCCGGTGCATACCAGGACAACCTAGTAAAAGTAGCCTCATATTGTGCCACTGAAGCATCTCCCTGAACTAAGGACAGAAACTCAGCCTCTCTCCTCTCCCGTACAATTCTCGGGACATATTTCGCTCGGAAAGCTCTCAGAAAGGTATCCCAGACATACGGAATACCCTTGGTCTCCCAACTAGATTTCACCATGCGCCACTACTCCTCTGCCTCATCATCAAACAAATAAACGGCAAAGGTGACCTTTCTTTCATTAGTATAATCCATAGGGTCAAATATTTTCTCCACTTTACTAATCCATGCCTTGGCTTTCCGATCATCTGGTTCTCCCTAAAACCTCGGTGGATAGTACCCCAAGAACTTCTTCAGTGTACCACGCCCCTGGTATCCACCCTGTACATTCAGTAGTTGTGCTTGCAAAGTCTGAGCTTGGGCAGCCTGCCTTGCTAGCAACTGGGCCAGACCGGCCATAACCTCTGCGATCCTATCCATAGCTGCACTAAAACGATCATCATCCCTTTTTCTGCCCGGTGCCACATTTCCTGGAACCTCATCAACTGCTTCGAGCCTACCTCTCGTTCTCGGTCTACCAGTCATTCTACTAATCAAAGAGTTAGCACATGTTATAGCACGTAAACAGGCTATAGACAATTATTAACAAATAAACAACAATTCATATAAACACATAAATCACTTAAGTATCAATCACATAAACAAATTGATCACATAATCATATAAGCACTAAATCATACAATCACTTAATCATTTAATCATATTAACACATAGTTCACTTTTCTTTCATTTCATATATACCTTTCTGCTAAGACCATTACCTACATTCCGAGAAAACCTCGGCTGATAGCTAACATGTGCTCTGATACCACTTAAATGTCACACCCCAACTCGACCCCACCTACAATCGGTCAGGATGCAACAAAATTTTGGCAGTATAACGACAGTAATTAAGACACCGAGGCTCTAAATCAACCTCTCAGAACATCACACAACCAAACTCCACAACCATTCAACAATCAACTCCTCAATTAAGTTAACAACATACAACATAACCATATTATACAATAATCATTCTTAGTTATACGCCTTCGTTCCAACATAATACCTTAACTTTAATATACAATGCAAAATAGATTGAACCAACCTAGCAACCTTAATCATAACAAAAGGAAGACTACTAAGTTAGCATCATTTAGTTCATTATCTTTACTACAACTTATACATCATAAACTACAAAGTAAATAAAAGACAACTAGTTTAATATACAAGATAATAGAGTATACACCATCTCAAGTATCAAGGATAAGACTCTGGCACATAGGACTCGTCCACATATGGCACATTATCCTCTTCTGGAGGCACGTACCCATAATCTTGCTCAAAGACACCTGTAAGCATGCAATAATAATGAATGAGCTTACATAAAACAAGCTCAGTGAGGATCCGATAGATCTCTAAGAGTATTTACTATACTCCTTGGAAATGATCCTTTGAGCAGTAAACACACAATAAAACATCAATAACAATATAAACACATAACTATAATGACCAATCAATAAAGGATACTCTAGTTGATGTAGCTCCAAACGCCATCACAATCTCAACCGTTCTTCTTATAACTCCCCATTACTCACGTACCCGAGGTCCCTCACTAGCCCCTCCCCCCATGACACCTCCGTCATGCGAGCTGGGGGTAGCCTCTGGTAGTCATGCCGTTGTCAACCCGACAGCCCGACGCTGCCAGAGAGGTGGCACACACATACCAAGACTCAGCAATAATAATAAACATCACATCACAGGAGGACAACCTTTTCCGTTGACTATCTCCCGGTTCATCAATAATCATTCAACAATCATCTTTTCATCAATATAACATCAAATAATCAATTAAACAATAAACAACTAAGTTAGATGACAAAGTAGGCCATCCAACTTAACATGCATTAAACACACAATCAAACCCTAGTCTAACCATTAACAACTCACAATTCAATCACTCAAACACCACCCAATCATCTAAAGGCATAATTCAACATTTTAAAGAAAGACAACCTAAACTTCAAATAATCCAAACAACTCCAAATCCGTTTCTATCACTCACCCATTCGAACAACTACATAAGCCCTCTCGGAACCAACCAAAACACATCCAAATCAAGCCCAACAATCCTAAAACATCATTGCACCTAGGCTGAAATTTCTGAATTTTAGCACCAACATCTCAATCAAAATTTCGGCATTACAATGGCACTACCCCATAATTTACAAACTTTTACAAGTCAACGACAATCGATTCCAGCCACTACAACTCAAGATAATTAACAAATAGCCAAACTATCAACTTTAAATACCCAAAAATAAAAATTCTTGTTACAACGGTTCAAATCTTACAAGAATACATATAATCGATCCTTAGCATGCACTGAGCTATAATATAACTTCAGATTAATATTCTAACATTTCAATATTCGATTATAAGCAAAAACATAAAAAGTGACTTTTGAGATCTAGAATTTTTCTCTCACCTTTGATGTGTTTTGAAGCTACAAAGATGCTTAATAGATGCTCAAGAGGTGGAATCAAGCTTTGGTTGATGGAAATTGGCCTTGAAATACAACTTCTAATGAAAATTTGCCTTTGAAAACTTGAAGAAAACCTTGGCTTTTTTCTCTCTAATGGCTCTTGGCCATGTAGGTGTAAAATGAGGGTGTTTTTATGTTGTGCAAGTGTGTGTTGATGCATATTAAGTAAATGTCAACAATTTAAAAGAAAGTCAATTAGTTTTATTTAGTCTTTTAATTCTATTTTTAGTCTTTTAATTCATTTAATGGCTATTTCTTGCTCAACTATTAAATTGAAAGCTAAATTAATTCTAGACAATATATTTTAGGTGACAAAGAGGGTTACATTAAAACAGTTTCACCCGAGTCTGCTTAAAATTTGTTTTCTTGCAAAAAAAAGTGTAAAAATCTTTAAAATTTCAAAACTGATTCCAAATCCGTTTTAATCAAACACGGGTCTATTAATACCCGAGGACTAGGTTTTAAAACGTTTAACATACCCCTGTAAAAATTTTACTGGACAAGTGTTAAAAAATACTATTCACAAAAATTGACGATAAAATTTCTGATTTCGTTTTTTATGAAAATTTCATGAATGCACACTTAGCATGTATTAGGAGTATTAATCACATATTTAGCACATTCTAAGTCATATAGCACATAAACAGGTCAATTCACACAAAACGAGGTAAAACACGCAAATCGAGATAAAACAAAATATGGGGTCTCACATATGTCACCATAAGATCATGATATTATTGTGATATTCCTTTTTGAGGTATGAATGCAAGATTGACACGACATAAGTCATGATTTTGGAGTAATAAATATATTGTTAGAATACCGATGCAGCTTTGATTACAATGCTTGGAGGTTCTAACCTTAGTTGATGAACATGACCTTAAGATCAATTGGAAAGAATAGAGTCGTTCAAAGGAACGAACTGTAAACGTAAAGGTACCTGCAAGAACCAACCTCATTTTGCGTGCAATATGTCTTTTCGTGTGCCTTAACCTTGAATTACGTGCCTTGACCTTGGTTTAAGAGTCGTGTCTTGATTTACGTGCATTCATTTAGAGTTGTGTGCATTTACTTAGAAAACATGCATTCGTCTCGTAGTTCGTGCCTTATCTCGTAGTGCGTGCCCTAAACCTAGGAAAGCGTGCCCACACGTTAATCAAGAAAATATCTTACACGAAGCACTAGACTATTAACTAATCCTACAAACCCTACTAACTAATATTATAATCATAAATCAACTCACTATAAGACAAAATTTCACTAAGCACTAAACATTCTTATTCTTTATTCTTTATTCCTATTTCTTTTTGCAAAACCTATGCACCTCAAATTCCACACTTATTATAACTTATAACACCTTAATTTGAATCTGAAATTTCAGCCTTGTATAGCTCATTTGGCAGACCATATGTAGACAATTTAACAAGCTTTGCATAATTTAAAACATTCCTAGACAAGCCTATGACACAATGCATAAAAAAATGAAACCAAACACACCTACCCAGCTTCACTTTCTCGACCAAAACACCCCATACTTCCTCACATTTTAATAATGCACAATGACTAAGGAATTTTCATAAATTGTAGAGCTCTAGGCTGACACATGCATTCAATAACATCCTCAAAGCATCTTCAACCTCATTTTTGCTTTCAAACCTTCTCTCAAGCTCTCATCTCCTCTCTCTCTCTCTCTCGGCCAAGGCTGCATCCTCAATCTCCATAGCTCAAGCTTATCTTCTAAGGTTCTCCTAGGCACTCAAGGACTCTAAGAAACTCATCCATGGCAGCCCAAGCAAGCAAGAAGCAAGAAAAATTGCATGCAAGCTCATAAAACTCTTCATTTCGGCCTAGGTATGTTTGATAGCTTTTATTTCATCTCCATTTGTTCTAACCACATGCACATACTAAGAACATGATAACTCAGCTAGGAATTAAGGAAATCAAACAATATCTCTCGACCAAGCAAGGAGAGAAGACCTTTTTGTGCATCTTCAAGAATTTTGAGCATCATTTATCATCAATAGGATAATGTGAGGGTTAATCTCTTTTAAAAGCTTTCAAAAACCACATGCATGCCTTCATATGTCTATATTTACCTCCGTACTTGTTGTATATGTGTGTACATGAGCTTATGTAACCATGCATGGCAAGATATTTGGCTAGAACATGAAGATAGCTGGCAGATTTCTGACTTGGTAGAGTGAAGTGCATTTGGCCTAGTAAATGATGTTGAAAATGCGTGAACATTGGTAGATGACTAGTTTTGTCAGTTCTGAGCATTTGTCGTAGAAATAGGCCAAGGCCAATTCTGACTCTAAGACCTTCAAAATGGTCAAACATCGTGAGGTGTCTAAATCTGGAAAAATCTGGGAATATGAAATAGGGTTCTGGCAGATTTCTGACTCTGTAGAACGAAGCGTTTTGACCTAGTAAATGTTGGTGAAAATTCATGACAATTTGTAGGTTGCTATATTTTGCAGTTCTGGACATTTGTTCCAGAAATAGACTAAAGCCAATTCTGACTCTAAGAAGCTAAAAATTAGCAAAAATCGTAATGTGTCTAAAGCTGGACAGTTTTGCGTAGTCTCACGGTTTTGACCATAACTCCTAAGTCCGAACTCCAAATGATGCGAGGTTTGTTCCTAGATTTAAATCAGTCATTAAAATTTAATTCGACATTTTGTTCACTGAAATTGAATATTGTTTGGTTGTCTAATAGAAATGTGAGAAAACAGACCATTGCAGTGAGGGTTTGGTTTAGTGATGTGCTTAGAATCATGTTGAGACCTTGCTTGGGGTATTGAATGCTTGGAATTGTGGCACTTGGATGTTGTGTGGACTGTTGTGGTTGGTTGAAGTTGCTTAATGTGATTGATGTATGGTTTGGGATCATTAATCGATGAATGGCTTGCTTAATCGCACATTTAAGCACGGAATTGAGACCCTAACGCTTATGACTTTTGTTAAGAGATGGCCTATTGGTTAAATGTGTCAAATTGTGTGGTTAATAGGCTGCCTGTATTTGTCCTTATAGCTCTAAATGTGATTTCCGATGATTGCATGTTGTTAAGTGAGCTATTCTTGTAACCGGTCTCGTATAAATGTCGTTGCATGCTTGTACAATGTTAATACTTGATACGTGAACCCCGAAATGAGTTATATGACTTGATTTATATGTGTCACTTGGCTGCCCGTTTAATATTCATATGACTCTACATGTTTTACAAAGTGAAAATTCATGTTAAGCATGCCTCATTCGTTTACTTGGCAATACGTGATCTTGAAATTACTCGGAGGCAACCTACTTTGTTGTCCTCCTAATGTGATATGTTAAATGTTATAAATGTGCATTGCATACAAGGTTGCAGCCTTTCATTGTGGCATGGTAGCGTTTCACGAACGCCGGGTGGCATAGGGCTTACTGGTGCTCCCGTGACTACCATGGTCCAATTCTCTCTCTCACTTGGCTTTCCACCCTCAGAGAGTGGGGTCGTAGGTTTTCAGGGTACATCCGGAGTACACCCAATTGGGGAGTGATAAGTGGATTGTTGAAGTCGGCCGCACAATTGTTATCGAAAAGGAATTGAAAGCAAAAGCTCACTGTATCGTTTTCCCTATGTGATTAAGTACTCTAGCTTGGTGCCTAGAGGATCTCGGGGAGGAAAGACGGGTAAATGTGTTCTTTTACATTCATATTATGTTATAAATTTACTTGTGTTATACGTCATGCTTTCAAAAGGGGGTTTTCATAAGTTCAACTAGAAAAGAGTTTCAAAACATATTTCTCGTTCCCCCTCGCTAAGTTCATAAGGACTCACCCTCTTTTATCATCACAGGTGAAGAAGATCAGGAACAGGTACCCGAGGATAACATGCCTATTGATGACTCCTTAGAGTGATTGCCTGCCCTACGTGCCTTACTTGACTGTGGCTATTTTGTGAACGATATGTTTGTTTTGAAGATTATCTCTTATGTTGTTTGTCGTTGTTATTGTAAATGACCCCGGTTGTAATTTGGGGTCTAATTTTGGTTTGTACTGATCATAACTAGACAGATACTCTTTTGGTCATTTTGCTATCACCACTTTGATTAGTAGCTACTACAGGCTTATGAAGTATTAGGCAGAAAGACAAGTAAAATGAATCTATCCAATCTTAAGCAGGTACTCATTTGTAGGCTAAAGGATAACAGACACTTGTATAACAGGAATTAACAAATAAACAAGACATAGTTTCCATGCTTGGTGTTAATCAAACGAGACTTGAGATAAATAGTAGACATATCAATTGGTGATAAATAGTAACCTTAGTTGGAATCGAATTTGAGATTGAAGATTTCGAGGCATTTAGAAAATCAGGTCAAACTAAGAAGCCCAATTACAGCCGTTATGCTGCCGGATTTCTGGAGAATGATTCGGAGTTCTAGTCTAACGGATAAGCTTAATCTTCGTTAATCGGTTATAGTCGTAAAAGAACGTGAAAGTTTAGATCACACCCTAGTTTAACCTCTATAGGTCGGGTTGGGGGTGTGATAGTCACAGCGAAGTAAAAGATTGGACAAATGTAGGAAGCGAATTGGTTGTGGTAAGAGAGATCATAAAACACGGGACGAACTAGAGTGGGAAAAATAACAAAGGTCAGAATCCGTCTAAATGACCTCAATAGGTAAGAATGAATTTTAGGACGAAAGTCTTTTAAGGAGGGGAGGATGTGAGGTCCGACCTTGAATAACGTGTCCTACCTCAATTTACGTGCCTTAGACCCAGAATTATTTGACTGACCTTGGATTACGTGCCCTGTCTTGATTTTTGTGCATGCTTCATCAGACGTGCCTTGTCCTAGAATTATGTTCCCTAATCCTCGACTTACATACGATACCTAGATATACGTACCTTGACCTCGATTTACGTGTGTTACCTCATTTCGTGTGCCCTAACCTTGAATTATGTGTCTTAACTGAGATTTAAGTGTCATACCTTGATTTACGTACATTGCATCGAATTACGTGCTTGGATTAGTTTGCGTGCATTTATCTAGGGTTGCGTACATTTGCATTGAAGTATGTGCCTTAGTCTTGAAGTACGTGTCGTACCTTGTAGTTTGTGTCTATCTCGTAGTTCGTGCCCTAAAACCGAGGAATGCATGCCTGCACACTAATCAAGAAAGTTTCTTACACAAAGCACTAAATACTAAAATAATCCTACACAATCCACTAACTAATATAATATTCCTAATTCAAATTCTCTACAAAATCCACTAACAATAAATAATTCATTCTACACAAACACCTAAACATTCTTTATTCTTTATTCTCACCTAAAACCAATACACCTCAAATTCCATACTTATTATAATCCATTATATACTTAAAAAGAATCTGAAATTTCAGAAACTACAAGCCCTTGGCCGGCCATATACCATGCAATTCAAAATTTGTCAAGTCAAATGCATGCACTATTATAATCATAATATTATTCTATGCTTTCCACTTTCTCCAAACGCAAGGTTGCCCTTTTATCATGCCTAAACATTCCCTTACACATTAAACTACCAAGACAATAAAAACAAACAAAATATTGACCAAAACAAGGCCATGGCCGGCCATACCACTCAAAACCACACAATAAACACTAAGGCCCTGTTTGGAATAGTTTTTTTATTTTTATTTTGTAAAACAGTTTTTAAAAATGGTTTTGAAAAACAATTTTTAAAAACAAAAAAATAAAAATTTCGTTTGAATAAACTTGTTTCCAAAACAAGTTTGCAAAATTGAAAAACAAAAAATTCGTTTGGTAAAAGTGATCTAAAAAACAGTTTTGAAAACTAAAAAATAGAAAATCCGTTTGGGTGTCAAGAATAAAAATACATATTTTTTTACTCACATATAAAAAGTTAATAAATTATACTACTAAATTTAGATAATATTGTAAAGTTTGCAATATTAAAGTAAAACAAATATTATACATAAAAAGTTTTTCTACAAATCAAAGTTATAGATCAAATAATACACATATATAAAAGTTATTATAAACATCCTGACTATGAACCACCTAAATGCTCTAACCACATCCAAGTAGCGATATCATCACGATATGTTGACATTGTGATTGCAGCTTGGTCATATAATTCTTCGGCATGGTTGTTATTGCTTGATGTTCCTTCATTAAATTGAATTGTTGAAGACACTACATTCAAAGAGTTCATCATTTCCCATTCTTTAAATAATGTGTCACGTAGTCCCCATTTACAAATATAATTATGAATGGTACAACATGCAGTGACTATAAGACGTTGTCTAGTAAGTTTATAAGTTGGCATCAATTTCACTATTGAAAAGCATGCCTTCAACACTCCAAAATAACATTCAATCACCATTCTTAATGAAGAATGTCTATAGTTAAATAACTCTTTAGCATTCTGAGGTTGGCGACCACGACTATTATATTCTTGAGTATGATATCTCTCACCTCTGAAAGGTGGAAGAATCCTTTTGTGCAAGGATATCTGGAATTAACAAGATAATATTTACCTACGACAAATGGTGATAATCAAATTAATAAATACAACTAAGTAAAATGAAATTTGTATGTAAATATTAATACCTTCACTAGGCCACGGAAAGTTTGCATCTTTCCATAAAAGTGCATCCAAAAAAACTCTTGAATCATTAGCACTACCTTCCCATCCCGAGTAGACATAAGTAAACATCATATTAAAATCACAAGCACACATAACATTTTGTGTCACAACACTTTTTCTTCCTCTACAAGCTGTTTGTTTCACAGCTGGAGCCCATGCACTTACATGTGTACCATCAATAGCCCCAACACAATTCTAATATGTGTAAAATAAAAAATGAATTAAAATGACATAATAACAACAAACTATATATAATATACTTTAATTGCAAAATACAATTGTTACCTTAAACCATGGATAATAAATAGGATTGCTCCTTATATGGTTTAGTACCTCAGATGATTCTTGTCTTATAATCTCATTCCCAAGCTTACATATTGCTCTTATAGTTTCCTTGAAATGTTAAAAGACTATTTGAGTTGAATGTTGAAAACGATCTACTACAACTCTTTGACGAGTATTATGTCCTAAAATATACAAAGTCATAAAAACTTTTTCTTCTAATAGCACCTCTCTTGAATCACCCAGATAATTACGTCTTCTTAAATCATCACAAAAAGTAATAAAGCATGTTTTGTCCATGCGAAACAACTCATAGCAAACCTTAGGTGATCCATTCAATAGTTCATTTATAAATTCACGACCTGTTAATGAAGAAGTCCTCATTCGATTTTTGACCAAAAACGACGTCTCATACTCATACACCATGTTAGCAATTAAAAATTCACTCAATCCATCATCTGTAGAGTCCGAAGGAGAACTATATACGCTATTAGTCTCCATATCTGATGAACTTTCAGCCATATCCAAACCTGCAATCATACAATATTCATTTTAATAAACTTTCATTTTGAGTTAAACAAGTATCTAACATGTTAAAGAAACAAAATAAACAACACAATAATAACAAAATAGACAATACACCGATTACACATTGAAAAACATAGCAATAAACACCCATAGTCTTAAACTAAAGCATTCCTATTACATGTTAATTGTCCTGAAAGTCGCCTCATATAAGCCTATTTAACCATGCCTTTCTCTTTTCAGTAGGCATAGATAAAAACATCTCCCTCCATTCTTGGCTCGTAAATTTTTCCAGGGCTGCAACATACACATCATCACTAATGTCATCCATTTCACTTAGTGTGTCCACACATTTAGAAATGGAAGTGTCAGCTAATGAAGTTGCAGAACTAATTGTTGCAACACTTTTTGCCTTAAGTCTCTCTGTCATTGCCATGTGTTCTTCCATCTTAGCCTTTGACGCCTCAGCCCATGCTTGTAAGGCATCACCCATTTGAGTAGCCCTTAACTCTTTTCTTGGCTTGCATTCATTTATTTGTATGGTTCTCTTCCCACTACGAGTAATACATTTAATGGTTTGTGTGCCCAAATGTTCCTCCTGGCTATTTTGCTCTAGATTCACATGTACTCCTTCATTCATGTACTCATTCTCAAGCTGTCTCTATTCATCTGAATTTGGAGGATCCATTATGGATGAATGATGAAGAACACCAGTAGCAGTGATTCTATTAAATACAATCCCCATCAACTTATAATTGTGACGTCCCTTTCGACGAAATTGTGCAGCTTCAGGATGTCTCTACATTAAGAAAAAAATGTATTAATATAAGCAAAAACAGTTTCTTTAAAGTAGTAGCCATTACATGAAAATGAAAATAGGAGCTTAGATTAATTACTGCTAAATAAGTTTCCCACTCAGAATCATTAGCTGTTACAGTGTTTGGTTAAGAAGTTCAGAGAAGTCACCAACTTGTGGAATTTCTGCTTGATCTGTTTCATTGTGAAACTTCGCCTAGCTTTTTGATTAAAGTCATTTAGGATTGATTTCCAGACCCTTGATTGAAATATATCATTTTGTTGATTTCTCTTGTTAACTTCATCAACTAAAATATCAAGAAATATTTTTTCCACACAAGGGCCCCATAGAGCATCATCGCTGTCAGAGGTTCGACTTGTCATCTATTAACCATAGTAAAATAAAAGATTATCAAAAAATACTTTTGGCAACTTGACAACATAAAGACTTAGTTTAGAAAAAAATAGAAATATGCATCAATACACATTCATAAAAGTTATTCGAAATCATTAAAGGAAATGGCCACTAGAAAAAAATAGAAATTTACATCAATACACATTCATGTATAAATAAGCCTGTCATGATTATGGTCCTACTTTTATGGACCTCATCTTATTCTAGCAACCTGTGGCCAGACAATCACTTTTAGGTTGACTATCATGAGTTAATTAGAATCAATTACGGCAGTAACAAAATTGATTGAGATCTAAAATACATGATAAAGATTTTTGAACCATGCCTTGACCTGTGACCACATGGAAATTTCACTAGTGGTTTTGAAGAATTTGTCACAATGATTATAATCATCATTGTTACAAATATTAAACTATTTGTGTTTTTAGAAACTCATTTTACACATAATCATATATAGGAAATATATTAGTCCCTAATATACCAAATATATAGCAGATCTATATATATATACATACACACACACATAAATGATTCTAATGAAAGAGAATTTTTGAATAGAAAGAGTAACACCACTAATGATTCTAATGAACCAGCTAAAGAACTAAGTTTAAAGTGGCTTAGAGGAGTTCAAGACTCTGGGAAAGGTCTTCAAGAAGATCTCAATATTTTGAGATATTCAGAGCTTTCATCCTTCTCAAGGTTTGAAAAAAACAAAGATGAAAACTTGTTATTATTTTCTTTTGTTTTTTTTTTTATGGTGGTATATCAATTATCGAATTCCATTATCAAATGGCACCTAAACAATTACAGATTCAGCTTGACGTTTGTTGTGTGTCATTTTACAATCACTTTTAGTGGAAATAGAATAGATCCAAACAGACTTGCACAAAGAAAAGCTGCTTTGACTAAGTTTCCTCAAAAGAGGAAGGAGAGATGTTTCAAGAAAAAGGTAGTTAATGATGCTTCTCATCTTTATATTGAATCTATGTCTTCTTGATTTTCTAACCCCTTTTCTTTTTGCTAGTGGGATTAGCTAGTTCCTTAAAGTAACAAAGCCAAGAGTAAGATATTTCACTTGAGGGCAATTTGTACGGCAAACTGGGCATGAGAGTTCAAACAATGAAACAGATGAATATATAGCACATCTATATATATATACGCACACTCACACACAAATATATAATAGATCTATATATATAACCAGACACACAAAGAGATAAACACAGAGACAAAGCAAATATATTAGTCCTCAATATACCAAATATATAGCAGATATATATATATATATATATATATATTTATACACACACACACAAGTCATTTAGACAATATATATATATATATATATTTATACACACACACACAAGTCATTTAGACAAAATATGCAAAAAATAAATAATGAAAAGAGAAGTTAAAACTCCCTCAAAGACACTCAAACTCTCACAAACTCTCTCTTCCTCTCTCATTTTCGATCCTTGCATTCTCATGAGCTCCCAAGACTTCTAACAAGCTCTCAAGGATTCTCAAGACCCCTCCAAGCTTGGCCAAAGCAAGGTAATCAAGCAAGGATAGCTCAAAGTCACACACAAAGCTCAAAAACAAGGATTTTGTGCACATTTGCTAAGTCTTCAAAGAGGTGAGGGTTAAACTCTTTTGAAAGCTTTCAAAACTCACATGCATGCTCTCATGTGGCAATATTTACCTCTGCAGTTGTTGTATATGTGTGTATATGAGCTTATCTACTCATGCATGGCATGATAATGGCTAGAACTTGAAGATAGGTAAAAATGTTTTTGCTGGCAGTTTTCTGACCTTGTAGTACGAAGTGCATTTGGCTTAGTAAACCTTGATAAAAATGCGTGAAAATTGGTTGGTCACTAGTTTTGTCAAGTATGAACATTTTTTTATAGAAATAGTCCAAGGCCAATTTTGACTCTAAGACCCCCCAAAAGGCAAAATATCGAAAGGTGTCTAAATCTAGAAAATTTGAAAAAATGAAATAGATTTCTGGCAGATTACTGACTCTGTAGAATGAAGTTTTTTTGACCAAGTAAATATTGATAAATGCACGAAAATTGGTATGTTGCTATATTTTGAAGTTCTGGACATTTTTGTAAGAAATAGGCCAAAGCTAAATCTGATTCTAAGACCCTCAAAAATGGCAAAAATCATAATGTGTCTAAAACTAGACAGTTTTGCGTAGTCCCACGGTTTTGGCCATAACTCCTAAGTCCGAACTCCAAATGATGCGAGGTTTGTTCCTAGATTTAAATCACTCATTAAGATTTAATTTGACATTTTTTCACTGAATTTGGATATTATTTTCTTGGCTAATTGAATGTGGGAAATCAGATCATTGCAGTAGGGTTTTGCTTAACTTCACTTGTGGTATTGAATGCTTGGAATTGTGGCAATTAGATGTTGTGTGGAATGTTGTGGCTGTTTGAGGTTGCTTCATTTGATTGATGTATGGCTTGGGTTTAATTACGTGACAAATTATGGCTTAATCGCATGTGTAAGCATGAATTTAGGCCCTATTGCTTAGGAAAACTTGCTAAGTGATGATCCTATGGTTTAATGTGTTCAATTGCATGATTAGTAGGCTGCCTAATAAATGTTAAGTATGCTTGAAATGGTTTAAGTGTTACTTGTGGTGCTTAGCAAACGAAACCAACCCCGAGCACGGCCTAGTAAACCCTAATGGCCCCGTAGGCTCCCGAGTCATAAACCACTCTTATGTGTATTATAATTTATGCTGAGGAAGGTTAATTGGCTGCCCAGAATTGTCCTTATAGCTCTAGACATGATTCTCGAAGATTGCATGTTGATAAGTGAACTATTCTTGCACTCGGTCTTGTGTAAGTGTCGTTGAATGCTTGTATGATCTTAACACTTGATATGTGAACTAAAATGAGCTATATGAGTTGTTATATGGTGATTACTTGGCTGCCCGTTAAATGTTCACATGCTTCTAAGTGTTTTACGAAGTGAATTTACATGTGAAAGCATGTCTCGTATGTTTACTTGTCGATATGTGATCTTGTAATTGCTCGGAGGCAACCTTCTTTGTTGACCTCTTAATTTGAATTGTTAAAAGATATTCAATGGCTTATTTGAACATGATTACTTGGCTGCCCGTGAAAGTTTAATTGCTTCCAAATTGATCTATGAAATGATTATATGTTCTTACAATGCCTTATGTGCCAATATGTCAAAATGTGATCATATATTTGCTTGGAGGCAACCTACTTTGTTGACCTCCCAATGTGAAATGTTAAATGGCATACATGTGCATTGCATACAAGGTTGCAACCTTTCATTTTGGC
Source organism: Ehretia macrophylla (assembly GCA_037974665.1). Lineage (NCBI taxonomy): Eukaryota > Viridiplantae > Streptophyta > Magnoliopsida > Boraginales > Ehretiaceae > Ehretia > Ehretia macrophylla. Next base: position 49,876,252 of record CM075777.1, on the reverse strand, counting down.
ATGGTAGCATTTGACGCACGCCGGGCGGCATCGGGCTTATCGATACTGCTGTGACTACCATGGTCCAATTCCCTCTCTCGCGTGGGAGCTAGACTTCCTCGGAGAGTTGGGTCGTAGGATTTTGGGGTACATCCGGAGTACACCCATTTGGAGTGTTAAATGGATGATTGAATCCAGTCGTAACAACTGTTATCGGAAATGATCTTGAGAGTAAATACTCACCGATTGATCTTGAGAGCGAAAGCTCACCGTATCCTTTTCACTATGTGTTTAAGTACTCTCGCTTGGTTCCTAGAGGACCTCAGGAAGGAAAGACGGGTAAATGTGTTCATTTATATTTATGTTATGTTATGAACTTGCTTATTTTATATGACATGTTTTCAAAAGGGTTTTTCATAAGATTAACCGGAAAAGAGCTTTTAAAAAACGTTATCTCTCGTTCCCCATCGCTGAGTTCATAAGGACTAATCCTCTTTTATCATCACAGGTGTAGAAGATTTGGAACAGGTACCCGAAGAGAATATTCCTGTTGATGATTCCTTGGAGTGATTACGTATTTTATGTGCCTTGCTTGTCAGTGGTTGTTCTGTGAACATTGTGTTTGCTTTGAAGACTACCTATTTTGTTGATGTAAATGACCCCGTTGTAATTTGGGTCTAATTTTAGCTTGTACTAATTATAACTGGACAAACTCTTTATTTGGTTGTTTGCTTTCATTTTTTTTGACTAGTAGTTATCGTAGGTGTTTAAACCACTAGGTGAATAATCAAATAATGTAACTCTATCTAAACTCACCTAGGTGCTCAATCATAAGCTAAAGAACAACAGGTACTTGCGTGATAGGAATTGAAAAATAAACGGGACATAGTTATCATGCTAAGCTTGTTAATCAAACGAGACTTTCGAGATAGACTAGTAGGCATATCGGTTGACGACAAAATAGAAATTCTTAATGGAATTGGTTTAATGATTGGAATAATTGAGGCGTTTAGAAATTAGGTCAAACTAAAAGGTCCTAAATACAGTCGTTATGCGATTTTTCAAAAAACTATTTGGAGTTTTAGGCTAACGATTAAGCATTAATCATAGTCACAGTTAAGGACATAAAATAACAATGATGATTTAGGTCACACCCTAGTCTAGCCTCTATAGGCGGGTTGGGGGCATGACATAACTCCCTTCGAATCAAAAGTTATAGGCATTGGAGTGCGGGGACTTGGTAATCGGCCCCACGCCCTCAGTTTGCATTCCCAGCCCCTCTGGGAAGCGAAGCTGGGCTGCCCAAGATGTCGTGGGACTCGAGGAAAGAAATGTGACGAGAAAGCATCTTGCCAAATCTAAATGGGCCAAAAAAAAAACAAAAAAAGGGGTGCAACACGAAGACTTCCTAGGGGGTCACCCATCCTAGTACTACTCTCGCCCAAGCACGCTTAACTTCGGAGTTCTGATGGGATCTGGTGCATTACTGCTGGTATGATCGCACCCGTCATGCTGTGGGTGTAAAGCCATTATCTGTTGATGGTTCACAGTCCCAATCTAGAGAGATGGCCCATTCAAATGGCCCAAAAGGCTTATCGACAGCCCATCGGCTTCAACTGTACAACATTCTCACAAGACATGATATCAGCCCATTGTAAGGCAGTCTACTATCCCGCGAGTTAAGTTGTCGTCCTTTTCACGGCTAACGACGACCGACCCGGGATGAAAAAACAGCGTAAAAAGAATAAAAGTGGCCAAAAACTTATGAAAACGTTCAATTTTGGGCACCAAAAATAGGCGCAGTAGAGCAGGCTTGCTGCCCCCATCATAGATCTCCCGGAGAGCTTTCCAACGGCATGTTGTGCCCCATATAACTCCCTATAAATCAAAAGTTATAGGCATTAGAGCGGCGGGGACCTATTAATCGGCCCCACGCTTTCAGTTTGTGGGCCAAGCACCTCCGAGAACTGAAGCTGGGTGGCCCAAGATGTCGTGGGACTCGAGGAAAGAAATGTGACCAGAAAGAATCTTGCCAAAGCTGAACAGGGCAAAAAAAAAAACAAAAAGGGGGGTACAACACGGAGACTTCCTGGCGGGTCACCCATCCTAGTACTACTCTTGCCCAAGCTCGCTTAACTTCAGAGTTCTGATGGGATTCGGTACATTAGTGCTGGTATGATCGCACCCGCCATGTTGTGGGTGCAAAGCCATTATGTGTTGACGGTTCACAGTCCCAGCTTAGAGAGATGGCCTATTCAAACGGCCCAATGGGCTTATCAACAGCCCATCAGCTTCAACCATGCAGCATGCTAACATGACGTTATATCAACGCGTTGTAGGGCAGTCTACTATCCCGCGAGTTAGGTTGTCATCATTTTCGCGGCTCACGACGATCGACCCAGGAAGGGAAAAATGGCAAAATGAAGAAATGTGGCCAAAAATTGATGAAAACGTTAGATTTTGGGCACCAAAAACATGTGCATCAGAGCAAGCTCTCTACCCATGTCATCGGGCTCTCGAAGAGCATTCCAACGGAGTGTTGTTCGCCACATAACTCCCTGCGGATCAAAAGTTATAGGCATTAGAGCGGCAGGGACCTGGTAATCGGCCACACGCACTTGGTTTGCGGGCCCAACCCATCTGGGAAGCGAAGCTGGGCGGCCCAAGATGTCTTGGGACTCGAGGAAAGAAATGTGACGATACAGCATCTTGCCAAAGCTAAAAGGGGCAAAAAAAAGGGTGCAACAAGAGGACCTCTAGGGGGTCACCCATCCTAGTACTACTCTCGCCCAAGCATGCTTAACTTCAGAGTTTTGATAGGATCCGATGCATTAGTACTGGTATGATCGCACCCGTCATGCTGTGGGTACAAAGCCATTATGTGTTGACAGTTCACAGCCCCAGCCTAGAGAGATGGCCCATTCAAACGGACTAATGGGCTTATCGATAGTCCATCGGCTTCAACCGTCCAGCATCCTCGCAAGACATGATATCGGTGCATTATAGGGCGGTCTACTATCCACCGAGTTAGGTTGTTGTCCTTTTCGCGGTTCACGACGACTGACCCAAGACCAAAAAAAATGCAAAAAGAAGAATAGTGGCCAAAAATGGATGAAAACATTTGATTTTGGCACTGAAAATAGGCGCAGCCAAGCAAGCTTGCTGCCTCCATCATCGAGCTCCAGGAGAGCTTTCCAACGGCATAATGTGTGCCGCATAACTCCGTACGGATCAAAATTTATAGGCAATGGAGAGGTGTTTGCGGGCCCAACACCTCCGGGAAGAGAAGTTGGGTGGGCCAAGATGTTGTGGGACTCGAGGAAAGAAATGTGATAAGAAAGCATCTTGCCAAAGCTAAACGAGGCAAAACAAAAAAACAAAAAAAAGGGGTGCAACACGAGGACTTACCAGGGGGTCATCCATCCTAGTACAACTCTCGCCCAAGCACGCTTAACTTCGGAGTTCTGATGGGATTCGGTGCATTAGTGCAGGTATGATTGCACACATCATGCTGTAGGTTCAAAGCCATTATGTGTTGATGGTTCACAGTCCTAGCGTAGAGAGGTGGCCCATTCAAACGGACCAATGGGCTTATCAATAGTCCATCAGCTTCAACCGTGTAGTATCCTCGCAAGACATGATATCGGCATTTTGTAGGGCGGTCTACTATCCCGCGAGTTAGGTTGTCGTCCTTTCCGTGGCTGATGACGATCGACCCGAGATGAGAAAAAGCGCAAAAAGAAGAAAATTGGCCAGAAACTGATGGAAATGTTTGATTTTGGGCACTGAAAATAGACACAAATGAGCAGGCTTCCAGTCCTCGTCGTAGACCTCCCGGATCGCTTTCCAACGGCAAGTTGTGCATTGTATAACTCCCTACTGATCAAAAGTTATTGGCATTGGAGCGGTGGGGACCTGGTAATCGGCCCTACGCACTTGGTTTGTGGGCCCAGCCCCTCTGGGAAGCGAAGTTGGGCGGCCCAAGATGTCTTGGGACTCGAGGAAAAAAATATGATAATACAGCATCTTGCCAAAGATAAAAGGGGAAAAAAAACAAAAAAAGGGGTGCAACATGAGGACTTCCTAGGGGTCACCCATCCTAGTACTACTCTCGCCCAAGCACACTTAACTTCGTAATTCTGATGGGGTCCGATGCATTAGTACTAGTATGATCGCCCTCGTCATTCTTTGGTTGCAAAGCCATTATGTGTTGACGGTTTACAGTCCCAGCCTAGAGAGATGGCCCATTCAAACGCCCTAAAGGGCTTATCGACAGCCCATCAGCTTCAACCGTGCAACATCCTTGCAAGATGTGATATCGGCGCATTATAGAGTGGTCTACTATCCTGAGAGTTAGGTTGTCGTCTTTTTCTTGTCTCACGACGACCGACCCGGGATGAAAAAACTGCGGAAAGAAAAGAAAAGTGACTAGAAACTGATAAAAATGTTTGATTTTGGGCACCAAAAACAAGCACAGCTGAGCAGGGTTGATGCCCCCGTCGTAGAGCTCCCGAAAAGCTTTTCAATGGCATGTTGTGCGCCACAAAACTCCCTAAGGATAAAATGTTTTGGGTATTAGAAAGGCAGGGACCTAGTAATCAGCCCCACGCCCTCAGTTTGCGGGCCCAGCGCCTCCGGGAAGCAAAGTTGGGAGGCCCAAGATGTCGTGGGACTCAAAGAAAGAAATGTGACGAGAAAGAATCTTACCAATGCTAAAAAGGGCCAAAAAAAACAAAAAGTGGGGTGCAACACGAGAACTTCCTGTGGGGTCACCCATACTAGTACTACTCTCGCCCAAGCACGCTTAACTTGTGAGTTCTTATGGGATCTAGTGCATTAGTGCTGGTTTGATCGCACCGGTCATGCCGTGGGTGCAAAGCCATTATGTGTTGATAGTTCACAGTCCCAGCAAAGAGAGATGGCCTATTCAAACGGCCCACAAGGCTTATCGACGGCCCATCGGCTTCAACCGTGTAGCATCCTCGCAAGATGTGATATTAGCACGTTGTAGGTCGATCTACTATCCCACGAGTTAGTTTGTCGTCTTTTTTGTGGCTCACGACGACCGAACAGGGATGAAAAAAAGCGCAAAAAGAATAAAAGTGGCTAGAAATTGATGAAATCGTTCAATTTTTGGAACAGAAAACAGGCGCAGCCGAGCAGGCTTGCTGCCCCCGTCGTAGAGCTACCGGAGAACTTTCCAACGGAATGCTGTGCACTGCATAACTACCTACGAATTAAAAGTTATGGGCATTAGAGCGGCGGGGACCTGGTAATCGGTACCACGCCCTCGGTTTGCAGGCCCAGCCCCTCCGAGAAGCGAAACTAGGTGGCCCAAGATGTTATGGGACTCGAGGAAAGAAATGTGACAAGAAAGGATCTTGCCAAAGCTAAACGGGGCAAAAAAAAATGGGGGTGCAACACGAGGACTTCCCAAGGGGTTACCCATTCTAGTACTACTCTCGTCGAAGCATGCTTAACTTTGGTGTTCTGATGGGATCCGGTGCATTACTGCTAGTATGATCACACCCGTCATGTTTTGGGTGCAAAGCCATTATGTGTTGACGGTTCACAGTCCCAGCCCAGGGAGAAGGCCTATTCAAACGGTCCAATGGGCTTATCGACAACCCATCAGCTTCAACCGTGTAGCATCCTTGCAAGACGTGATATCGATACATTGTAAGGCGGTCTACTATCCCGAGAGCTAGGTTGTCGTCCTTTTCGCAGCTCATGACGACCGACTAGGGGTGAAAAAATAGTAAAAACAGAAGAAAAGAAGCCAAAAATTGATAAAAATGTTTGATTTTAGGTACCAAAAATAGACACAGCCGAGCAAGCTTGCAGCCCCCGTCGTAGAACCCCCGTAGAGCTTTCCAACGGCATGCTATGTGCAGCATAACTCCCTGCGAATCAAAAGTTATGGCCATTGGAGCGGCGGGGACCTGACAAATGGCCCCATGCCCTCGGTTTGCTGGCCCAGCCCCTCTGGGAAGTGAAGCAGGGCAGCCCAAGATGTTGTGGTACTCAAGAAAAGAAATATGACGAGAAAGTATCTTGCCAAAGCTAAACGGGGCAAAAAAAAAAACAAAAAAGGGGTATAACAGGCGGACTTCCTGGGGGGTTACCCATCCTAGTACTACTCTCACCCAAGCACGCTTAACTTTGGAGTTCTAATGGGATCTGGTGAATTAGTACTAGTTTGATCGCACATGTCATGCTGTGGGTGCAAAACAATTATGTGTTGACGGTTCACAGTCCCAGCCCAGAGAGATGGCCCATTCAAACAGCCCAATAGGCTTATCGACAGCTCATCGGCTTCAATCGTGCAACATCCTCACAAGACGTGATATCGGCGTGTTGTAGGGTGGTCTACTATCCCGCGAGTTAGATTGTCGTCCTTTTTACAGCTCACGATGACCGATCCGTGATGAAAAATAGCACAAAAAGAAGGAAAGTGGCCAGAAACAGATGAAAACGTTAGATTTTGGGGACCGAAAATAGGCACAGCCGAGTAGGCTTGTTGCCCTCTTCGTAGAGCTCCCAGAGATATTTCCAACGGCATGTTGTACACTGCAAAACTCCCTACGTATCAAAAGTTATGGGCATTAGAGTGGCATGGACCTGATAATCGGCCCCACGCCCTCGGTTTACGGGCCCACTCCTCCAGGAAGAGAAGTTGGGCGGCCCATGATGTCGTGGGACTCAAGGAAAGAAATATGACAAGAAAGCATCTTGCCAAAGCCAAACGGGGCAAAAAAAATTAAAAAGGGGGATGCTACACGAAGATTTCGGGGGGAAGGGGGGAGGGGTTACCCATCCTAGTACTACTCTCGCCCAAGCATGCTTAACTTCGTAGTTCTAATGGGATCCGGTGCGTTAGTACTGGTATGATCACACCCGTCATGCTGTGGGTGCAAATGCATTATGTGTTGACGGTTCACAGTCCCAGCCCGGAGAGATGGCCCATTCAAATGGCCCAATAGGCTTATTGACAGCGCATCGGCTTCAACCGTGCAGCATCCTCGCAAGACGTGATATCGGCACGTTGTCGGGCAATCAACTATCCCGCGAGTTAGGTTGTCATCTTTTTCGCGGCTCACAACGAACGACCCGAGATGAAAAAACAGCGCAAAATGAAGAAAAATGGCCAAAAACTAATGAAAACTTTCAATTTTGGATACCAAAAATAGGCGCAGCCAACAAGCTTGTTGCCCCCGTCGTAAAGCTCCCGAAGAGCTTTCCAACGGCATGTTGTGCGCCGCATAACTCCCTACAGATCAAAAGTTATGGGTATTAGAGCGGCGGGGACCTGATAATTGGCCCCACGCCCTCAGTTTGCGAGCCCAGCCCCTTCGAGAATCAAAGCTGGGCGGTCCAAGATGTCGTGGGACTCGAGGAAAAAATGTGACAAGAAAACATCTTGCCAAAGCTCAACGAGGCAAAAAAAAAAAACAAAAAAGGGGTGCAACACGAGGACTTCCTGGGGGGTCACCCATCCTAATACTACTCTCGCCCAAGCACACTTAACTTTGGAGTTCAGATGGGATTTGGTATATTAGTGCTGGTTTGATCGCACCTGTCATGCTGTGAGTGTAAAGCCATTATGTGTTGACAGTTGACAATCCTAACCCAGAGAGATGGCCCATTCAAACGGCCCATTGGGCTTACCGACAGGCCATCGGCTTCAACCGTGAAGCATCCTCACAAGATGTGATATCGGCACGCTGTAGGGCGGTCTACTATCCCGAGAGTTAGGTTTTCGTCCTTTTCGCGGCACACGACGACCGACTCGGGATGAAAAAATAGCAAAAATACAAGAAAAGTTGTAAGAAATTGATGAAAACGTTCGATTTTGGCCACCAAAAATAGGCGCAGCAGAGCAAGCTTGCTGCTTCTATCGTAGATCTCTTGGAGAGCTTTCCAACGGCATGCTGTGCGACGCATAACTCCTTACAGATCAAATGTTATAGGCATTGGAGTAGCGGGGACTTGGTAATCGGCCCCACGCCCTTAGTTTGCTAGCCCAGCCCCTCCGAAAAGCGAAGCTGGGCGGTCCAAGATATCATGGGACTCGAGGAAAGAAATGTGACGAGAAAGCATCTTGCCAAAGCTAAACGGGGCAAAAAAAAAACAAAAAGAGGGGTGAAACACAAGGACTTCGTGGGGGGTCACCCATCCTAGTGCTACTCTGGCCCAAACACGCTTAACTTTGGAGTTCTGATGGGATCTAGTGCATTAGTGCTGGTATGATCGCACGCGTCATGCTGTGGGTGTAAAGCCATTATGTGTTGACAGTTCACAGTCCCATCCCAGAGAGATAGCCCATTCAAATAGCCCAATAGGCTTATCGACAGCCCATTGGATTAAACCGTGCAGCATCCTCACAAGACGTGATGTCGGTGCATTGTAGGGCGGTCTACTATCCGGCGAGTCAGGTTCTCATCTTTTTCGCAGCTCAATACGACCGACCCGGGATGAAAAAATAACGGAAAGAGAGAAAAAGTGGCCAAAAACTTATGAAAACATTCGATTTTGGGCACTAAAAAGAGGCGTAGTGGAGCAGGCTTTCTGCCCCCATTGTAGAGCTCTCGGAGAGCTTTCAAACGGCATGCTGTGCGTGGCATAACTCCTTACGAATCAAAAGTTATGGGCATTGGAGCGGCGGGGACCTGATAATTGGCCCCACGCCCTCAGTTTGCGAGCCCAGCCCCTTCGAGAATCAAAGCTGGGCGGTCCAAGATGTCGTGGGACTCGAGGAAAAAATGTGACAAGAAAACATCTTGCCAAAGCTAAACGTGGTGAACAAAACCAAAAAGGGGATGCAACACGAGGACTTCCTGGGGGGTCACCCATCCTAGTGCTACTCTCGCCCAAGCATGCTTAACTTCGGACATCTGATGGGATCTGGTGCATTAGTGCTGGTATGATCGTACTCGTCATCCTGTGGGTGCAAAGCTATTATGTGTTGACGGTTCACAGTCCAAGCCTAGAGAAATGGCCCATTCAAACGTCCGAATAGGCTTATCGATAGCCCGTCGGCTTCAACAGTGTAGCATCCTTGCAAGGCGTGATATCGTCGCGTTGTAGGGCATTCTACTATCCCCTGAGTTAGGTTGTCGTCTTTTTCGTGGCTCATGACGACCGACCCGGGACAAAAAAATAAGAAAAGTGGCTAAAAATTGATGAAAATGTTCTATTTTGGGAACCAAAATAGGCGCAGCCGAGCAGGCTTTCTGCCCCCGTCATAGAGCTACCGGAGAGCTTTTGAATGGCTTGTTCTGTGCCGTATAACTCCCTACGAATTAAAAGTTATAGGCATTGGAGCGGCGGGGACGTAGTATTTGGCCCCACGCTCTCTGTTTGGGGGCCCAGCCCTTCCGAGAAGCAAAGTTGGGCTGCCCAAGATGTCATAGGACTCGAGAAAAGAAATGTGACGAGAAAGCATCTTGCCAAAGCTAAATTGGGCAAAAAAAAACAATAAGGGTGGTACAACAGGAGGACTTCCCAGGGGGTCATCCATCCTAGTGCTACTCTCACCCAAGCACGCTTAACTTCGGACTTTTAATGGGATCCGGTGCATTAGTGCTGGTATGATCGCACCTGTCATGCTATAGGTGCAAAGCCATTATGTGTTGACGGTTCACAGTACCAGCCCAGAGATGGCCAATTCAAACGGCCCAATAGGCTTATCGACAGCCCATCGACTTCAACCGTGCAACATCCTCTTAGGACGTGATATCGGCGCATTGTAGGGCGGTCTACTATCCTACGAGTTAGGTTGTCGTCCTTTTTGTAGCTCATGACGACCGACCCGGGACGATAAAACAGTGCAAAAAGAAGAAAAATAGCCAAAAACTGATGAAAACATTTGATTTTGGGCTCCAAAAACAGGCGCAGCAGAGCAGGCTTATTGCCCCCATCGTAAAGCTCCAATAGAGCTTTTCAACGGTATGCTGTGTGACGCATAACTCCCTACGAATCAAAAGTTATGGGCTTTGGAGTGGCGGGGTGTAATGCCCCGATCCCTCACGAGACCGGAGGCTCTAATGACCATGCTATTCTCAACCTAATACCAAGCCCGGTCACAAATTTTTAGGGGAAAAACGGACAGAGTTTCCCCTGTACTATGGACATTCTGAAAACCTGTAAATTCTCAAATAAGGTAACTACAAGGTAAACAAACTTTTCATGGCTAAATATTTAAAGATTCACGGCCATCCGAGCCTTGAAGCAAACAACAGTTCCAAAACCACACAAGCATGCAAGTAACTTGTTTATAATATAGTCTAATAACCATGCCATTCTAGGATAACATTAAAACATACTTAGAGATAAAACATTCTACACTAAGCCATTCACTCCCAAGCATGCAAAGCAACTAGAAATAGAAATATAAGTTATTACAAGCCATAGAATTACCACTGCTACTACATTATCAGACTTCCAGCTTACATATTACTCAAATACATACATGAGCTTTAAGGCCCCAAAATAGATTATACATAGGACAACAAATTCTTCACATAGCAACCAGAAAGCACATCCACCTCAGACAAATATCACACAGTAGCTAAGGCAACTCCACCAACTGTGCCACCTGAAACATGTTAGCGAGGTATGAGCAACCACTGTTGCCCAGTGAGGGATATAGTCCCGGGGCGTGCAATGCAACAGATAATACAGTTATACAACAATATCACTTAGACAATTTAAGAAGCAATAATAACATAAGTAACCACACATTTAAAAGGATACATTTCACACAATCCCCTATACACCAATCTTCACTGGTCTTCATTCATGATCCACGAACCACGAGCACGATCACGATAAGCCGGCATAACCCCAAACACTCCAGTGGGTGTACTCCGGATGTACCCCGATAATCCTACGACCCAACATCCCCTGGCAATCTCCGGACCAGGCGAATGAGGGACTAGGGTACGGAGTTTGAATATCCACCGGCAAGCCCTCTACCGCCCAGCCGATATTCAACACATCCGCCCCTGACACTATGGTTGCGCAACCACGATGCAATGCACTTAACGATGGCAAGTTAATAGCAATAATATAAGCATTAACACATATGAGGATCAACAAAGTAGGTTGACCTCGAGGCAATTAGCATAGAAGCAATTATAGAAGCTAATAAGCAGTTTACAAAGGAACATATACAAAATAAGCATAGAATCATACCAAAAGCTCCAAATCGACTTGAAACCACATATAAACACTTAAGGCGTCATGCCATGGGTTTAGAAGTGTGAGTCAACAGAAATTGCACCTAAACCCCTTTGTTTTTCAAACTATTTCTCTTCCAAACCAAGGTTAATGATTCCATTTTCAAAGGAAACTCTCCCAACCTTCTAACTAACCCTCAAGGTACCCTCTCAACCCTCTAACTCATTCAAATGGCTGCGATTATCCCGAAAGCCCCAAATTCCCTCTTATGGCTTTAAACTACACATACAATGTCCGGGCTTCAAACAAAGGATATCAAGGCTTCTATAGCACCTAGGTAGCCTAAGGATACTAGAATTGAAGCCCGAATTCACCCGGATTCGCATTAACCCCGAAAGCCCCAAATTAAAGTCGACTATTTTACATTTTTAGCGATTTAAGGACAATGCAAGTTCACGGGGCTATTAGATTACCTTCACTAGCACCTAAGGCATCTATTAGAAGCCTTTAATCAAGCTAATTCGAGCAATTACGCAAAACCCTAGAAAAACGTCACTATTCACCCTAAAAATCAAACTAACGATTCTAACCGTTTAAATTGCGAAACGATGGCTCAAATATGTTCTCTAGCACTCATATACAAGGTATAATAGCATAGATAATCAATACAATAGCATTTGAACACATTTTCAACAAATCAAGAAAATAGCAACTATTTTAAAATGCGAAAATAAGCCATGAAATCCCTCACCAATGCGCGTAGGAGCTCCTAGGAGGCTAGTAGACACCCTAAACCACTTGCACCTAGCTTGGCTTGGCTTGGAATGAGGATTTGTTGAGCAAAAAAACTCTATTTCTTCTCCTATGCAATTCTCGGATTTGCTACAGTGTTTTCAGCATGCTCTCTTTTTTTTTTTTTTGTTTTGCTAAGTTATGAGCTAATGTGTGTGTTGTGTGAGTTATATATTAAATGGGGCTAAGTTGCTTGCTTAAATGGTTCACTAAATGCGCTTAGTTAGCTTAAAACGAGCCTAGATAGTAAAATGAATGCTAGCTAATTCATTCCCTAAGTTATGTTACGTAACACTATTCATTCAACTATAAAAATTATTTTCTAAACGAGCTCTCCTATCGCCTCTAGCTCAATTGCACATTTTTCCCACTACTTTAACAATTAATATGATTTAATAAAAATACTAATTAACTAATAGAATGCAGTTTAAAAACGGAGTGAATAGTAATTTAAGAAGACAATTAATAAGGCATAGAAAGAGGTGCGCAAATAAAGGATGCAACAGTAATTGAATGCATGGCTAAATCTCGGACGTCACATCCTCTCCCCCTTAAACTAATTGCGTCCACGCAATTCTTCTTCACAAGAGAACATCTGCATCAAATGAAAACCAACTCTGATTATTCGTCATCAGTTGCTAAAGCAAGAATACCATATACGAATTCTCGTGGAAGCTCATTAAGAAATCCCCGTAGTATTGTCTGCGAACCTCACTTAATAAGGCCAAATAAAGGCTCCAATAGAGACGCTACTTCGAAATCCAAATAAGAATCCCGCTGGTACAAATACCATAGAAGAATAGAATCCCAACTAAGAGTGGAGAGAAAATACCAATAAAAGTTCCGAGCAGGAGTATTGTAAATAATACCAGATAATAAGGCTAAAAAGAATCCCATATACCAATTCTTCTGAGAGATGCCAACAAAAGAATACCAAATGAATAGCTGATAAGAAAATACCAAGAATATACTCCAGAGAACTGTCATATAGAAACCCCAAAAGAAGCTACTCATTTATGACCGCTAAGCATTGAAGAAGGCCTTAGAAGAATCCCAATAACTGAGCTCCAACTATATCCACCAATTCCCAAATAAAGGCTGATTAATTGCCTCTCATTTCTGCTAATCAACATAATTTGGAAGGCCTGCCACTAATCACCTCTCTTCAGGGGAGGAAGGAGTTTTTCTTACCATTCGACGGCTATGTATGCATGCCAAACAATTGCATATGTATAATCATTCTTTAAACTATTACGCAAACATGTTAATGAAAGAGTTTGTGAAACAGTGTAATCATCAAAGTCATTCAAGCACGATAATCAAGTCAAGCATAACACAACTCAATCAAAGACATTCAAATACACACATTACAAGCAACAGTTCAAGCATTTAATAATTCACGAAGTCAATTTGATGCATAACTAGCCACTTTGCTTCACCTTGCACACATTTAGCACGTAACACATAATTATATCACATAGGTGCACACATTCAATACCAGACACACAATCAAACATGCAGGCATACACTTTTAAGACACACACTTAATCAAGCACACACGCAAGGGTTACTACCCGACAGGCCGAGGACCCTGTCCCGGCTTAGAGCTAACTAAGCTCTGATACCACCTGTAATGCCCCGATCCCTCACGAGACCGGAGGCTCTAATGACCATGCTATTCTCAACCCAATACCAAGCCCGGTCACAAATTTTTAGGGGAAAAACGGACAGAGTTTCCCCTGTACTATGGACATTCTGAAAACCTGTAAATTCTCAAATAAGGTAACTACAAGGTAAACAAACTTTTCATGGCTAAATATTTAAAGATTCACGGCCATCCGAGCCTTGAAGCAAACAACAGTTCCAAAACCACACAAGCATGCAAGTAACTTGTTTATAATATAGTCTAATAACCATGCCATTCTAGGATAACATTAAAACATACTTAGAGATAAAACATTCTACACTAAGCCATTCACTCCCAAGCATGCAAAGCAACTAGAAATAGAAATATAAGTTATTACAAGCCATAGAATTACCACTGCTACTACATTATCAGACTTCCAGCTTACATATTACTCAAATACATACATGAGCTTTAAGGCCCCAAAATAGATTATACATAGGACAACAAATTCTTCACATAGCAACCAGAAAGCACATCCACCTCAGACAAATATCACACAGTAGCTAAGGCAACTCCACCAACTGTGCCACCTGAAACATGTTAGCGAGGTATGAGCAACCACTGTTGCCCAGTGAGGGATATAGTCCCGGGGCGTGCAATGCAACAGATAATACAGTTATACAACAATATCACTTAGACAATTTAAGAAGAAATAATAACATAAGTAACCACACATTTAAAAGGATACATTTCACACAATCCCCTATACACCAATCTTCACTGGTCTTCATTCATGATCCACGAACCACGAGCACGATCACGATAAGCCGGCATAACCCCAAACACTCCAGTGGGTGTACTCCGGATGTACCCCGATAATCCTACGACCCAACATCCCCTGGCAATCTCTGGACCAGGCGAATGAGGGACTAGGGTACGGAGTTTGAATATCCACCGGCAAGCCCTCTACCGCCCAGCCGATATTCAACACATCCGCCCCTGACACTATGGTTGCGCAACCACGATGCAATGCACTTAACGATGGCAAGTTAATAGCAATAATATAAGCATTAACACATATGAGGATCAACAAAGTAGGTTGACCTCGAGGCAATTAGCATAGAAGCAATTATAGAAGCTAATAAGCAGTTTACAAAGGAACATATACAAAATAAGCATAGAATCATACCAAAAGCTCCAAATCGACTTGAAACCACATATAAACACTTAAGGCGTCATGCCATGGGTTTAGAAGTGTGAGTCAACAGAAATTGCACCTAAACCCCTTTGTTTTTCAAACTATTTCTCTTCCAAACCAAGGTTAATGATTCCATTTTCAAAGGAAACTCTCCCAACCTTCTAACTAACCCTCAAGGTACCCTCTCAACCCTCTAACTCATTCAAATGGCTGCGATTATCCCGAAAGCCCCAAATTCCCTCTTATGGCTTTAAACTACACATACAATGTCCGGGCTTCAAACAAAGGATATCAAGGCTTCTATAGCACCTAGGTAGCCTAAGGATACTAGAATTGAAGCCCGAATTCACCCGGATTCGCATTAACCCCGAAAGCCCCAAATTAAAGTCGACTATTTTACATTTTTAGCGATTTAAGGACAATGCAAGTTCACGGGGCTATTAGATTACCTTCACTAGCACCTAAGGCATCTATTAGAAGCCTTTAATCAAGCTAATTCGAGCAATTACGCAAAACCCTAGAAAAACGTCACTATTCACCCTAAAAATCAAACTAACGATTCTAACCGTTTAAATTGCGAAACGATGGCTCAAATATGTTCTCTAGCACTCATATACAAGGTATAATAGCATAGATAATCAATACAATAGCATTTGAACACATTTTCAACAAATCAAGAAAATAGCAACTATTTTAAAATGCGAAAATAAGCCATGAAATCCCTCACCAATGCGCGTAGGAGCTCCTAGGAGGCTAGTAGACACCCTAAACCACTTGCACCTAGCTTGGCTTGGCTTGGAATGAGGATTTGTTGAGCAAAAAAACTCTATTTCTTCTCCTATGCAATTCTCGGATTTGCTACAGTGTTTTCAGCATGCTCTCTTTTTTTTTTTTTTTGTTTTGCTAAGTTATGAGCTAATGTGTGTGTTGTGTGAGTTATATATTAAATGGGGCTAAGTTGCTTGCTTAAATGGTTCACTAAATGCGCTTAGTTAGCTTAAAACGAGCCTAGATAGTAAAATGAATGCTAGCTAATTCATTCCCTAAGTTATGTTACGTAACACTATTCATTCAACTATAAAAATTATTTTCTAAACGAGCTCTCCTATCGCCTCTAGCTCAATTGCACATTTTTCCCACTACTTTAACAATTAATATGATTTAATAAAAATACTAATTAACTAATAGAATGCAGTTTAAAAACGGAGTGAATAGTAATTTAAGAAGACAATTAATAAGGCATAGAAAGAGGTGCGCAAATAAAGGATGCAACAGTAATTGAATGCATGGCTAAATCTCGGACGTCACACGGGGACCTAGTAATCAACCCCACGCCCTCAGTTTGTAGTCCCATCCCCTCTGGGAAGTAAAGCTGGGCTACCCAAGATGTCGTGGGACTTGAGGAAAGAAATGTGATGAGAAAGCATCTAGCCAAAGCTAAACGAGACAAAAAACAAAAAAAACAAAAAAAAGGGGTACAACACAAGGACTTCCTGGGAGGTCACCCATCCTAGTACTACTCTCGCCCAAGCACGCTTAACTTCGGAGTTCTTATGGGATCCGGTGCATTAGTGCTGGTATGATCGTACCCGTCATGTTGTGGGTGCAAAGTCATTATGTGTTGACGGTTCACAGTCCCAGCCCAAAGAGATGGCCCATTCAAACTGCCCAATAGGCTTATCGACAGGCCATCAACTTCAACCGTGCAGCATCCTCGCAAGATGTGATATCGGTACGTTGTAGGGTGGTCTACTATCCCGAGAGTTAGGTTGTCGTCTTTTTTGCGTCTCACGACGACCGACCAGGGATCAAAAAATAGGGAAAAATAAAGAAAAGTGGCCAAAAACTGATGAAAATGTTAGATTTTAGGCACTGAAAACATGTGTATCAGAGCAAGCTCTCTGCCCACGTCGTAGAGCTCTTGAAGAGTGTTCCAACGGAATGCTGTACGCCGTATAACTCCCTGCGGATCAAAAGTTATGGGCATTAGAGCGACGGGGACCTGGTAATCAGCCCCACGCACTTGGTTTACGGGCCCAGCCCCTCTAGGAAGTGAAGCTAGGCGGCCCAAGATATCGTGGGACTCGAGGAAAGAAATGTGACGATACAGCATCTTGCCAAAGCTAAAAGAGGCAAAAAAAACAAAAAAAGGGTGCAACACGAGGACTCCCAAGGGGTCACCCTTCCTAGTACTACTCTCACCCAAGCACGCTTAACTTCGAAGTTCTGATGTGATCCGATGCATTAGTGCTGTTATGATCGCACCCGTCATGCTGTGGGTGCAAAGCCATTATGTGTTGACGGTTCACAATCCCAGCCCAGAGAAATGGCCTATTCAAACGGACCAATGGGCTTATTGACAGTCCATCGGATTCAACTATCTTGCATCCTCGCAAGACGTGATATCGGCGCATTGTAAGGTAGTCTACTATCCCGCGTGTTAGGTTGTCGTCCTTTTTGCGGCTCATGACGACCGACCCGGGATGAAAAAACAGCACAAAAAGAAGAATAGTGGCCAGAAATAGATGAAAATGTTCGATTTTGGGCACCAAAAATAGGTGCAGCTGAGTAGGCTTACTCCTCCCGTCGTAGAGCTCCCGGAGAGCTTTCCAACGGCATGTTGTGTGCCACATAACTCCCTACAGATCAAAAGTTATAGGCATTGGAACGGCGAGGAGCTGGTAATCGGCCCCACGCCCTAGGTTTACGGGCCCATCCCCTCTAGGAAGCGAAGTTGTGCGGCCCAAGATGTCATGGGACTCTAGAAAAGAAATGTGACGAGAAAGCATCTTGCCAAATCTAAACGGGGCACAAAAAAAACAAAATGGGGGGTGCAACATGAGGACTTCTTAGGGGTTACCCATCCTAGTACTACCGTCACCCAAGCACCCTTAACTCTGAAGTTCTGATGGGATCCGGTGCATTAGTGCTGGTATGATCACACCCGTCATGTTGTGGGTACAAATCCATTATTTGTTGATGGTTCACCATCTTATCCAGAGAAATGGCCCATTCAAACTGTCTAATGGGCTTATCGACAACCCATCGGCTTTAACCGTGTAGCATCGTCACAAGACGTGATATCGACGGGTTGTAAGGCGATCTACTATCCCAAGATTTAGGTTGTCGTCCTTTTCGCGGCTCACAACAACCGTCCCAGGATGAAAACATAGAGGAAAGAGAAGAAAAGTGGCCAAAAATTGATGAAAATATTTGATTTTGGGTACCAAAAATAGGCGCAGTCGAGCAAGATTGCAACTTCTATCGTAGTGCTCTCGAAGAGCTTTCCAACGGCATGTTGTGCGCCGCATAACTCCCTATAGATCAAAAGTTATAGGTATTGAAGCGGCGGGGACCTGGTAATCAGCCCCACGCCCTCAGTTTGTGGGACCAGCCCTTCCAGGAAGTGAAGCTGGGCGGCCCAAGATGTCGTGGGACTCGAGGAAAGAAATGTGACGAGAAAGCAACTTGCCAAAGCAAAACAGGGAAAAAAAATAGAAAAGGGGGTGCAATAAGAAGACTTCTGGGGGGTCCCCCATCCTAGTACTACTCTCACCCAAGCACGCTTAACTTTGGAGTTCTGATGGGATCCGGTGCATTAATGCTGGTTTGATCACTCCCGTCATGCTGTGGGTGCAAAGCCATTATGTGTTGACGGTTCACAGTCTCAGCCCAAAGATATGGCCCATTCAAATAGCCCAATGGGCTTATCAACAACTCATCAGCTTCAACCGTCTAGCATCCTTGCAAGACATGATATCGGCATATTGTAGGTCGATCTACTATCCCACGAGTTAGTTTGTCGTCTTTTTTGTGGCTCACGACGACCGACCCTAGACGAAAAAACAGCGCAAGAAGAAGAAAAATGGCTAGAAACTGATGAAAATGTTCGATTTTGGGCACCGAAAATAGACGCAGCCGAGCAGGCTTGTTTTCCCCATCGTAGAGCTCCCGAAAAGCTTTCCAACTGCATGTTGTGCGTCGCATAACCCCCTACAGATCAAAAGTTATGAGCAACGGAGCGGCGGGGACCTTGTAATTGGTCCCATGCCCTTTGTTTGCAGGCCCAGCCCCACTGGGATGCGAAGTTAGGTGGTCCAAGATGTTGTGGGACTCAAGGAAAGAAATGTGACAAGAAAGTATCTTGCCAAAGCTAAACGGGGCAAAAAAAAACAAAGAAGGGGGTGCAACACGAGGACTTCCTGGGGGGTCACCCATCCTAGAACTACTCTCGCCCAAACACGCTTAAGTTCGGAGTTCTAATGGGATCCGGTGCATTAGTCTGGTTTTGATCGCACCCGTCATGCTGTGGGTGCAAAGCCATTATGTGTTGACGGTTCACAGTCCCAGCCCAGAGAGATGGCCCATTCAAACAGCTCAATGGGCTTATCGACATCCCATCAGCTTCAACCGTGCAGCATCCTCATAAGATGTGATATCGACTCGTTGTAGGGTGGTCTACTATCATGAGAGTTAGGTTGTTGTCTTTTCGCGGCTCACGACGACCAGCTTGGGATGAAAAAACAGCAGAAAGAAAAGAAAAGTGGCCAAAAACTGATAAAAACGTTCAATTTTGGACACCGAAAACAGGCGCAGCTGATTTGGGTTGCTGCCCCTCTTGTAGATCTCCCGGAGAGCTTTCCAACGGCATGTTGTACGCTGCATAACTCCCTACGAATCAAAAGTTATGGGCATTAGAGTGGCAGGGACCTGGTAATCAGCCCCACACCCTCAGTTTGTGGGCCCAGCCCCTCCGGGAAGTGAAGCTGGGAGGCACAAGATGTTGTGGGACTCAAAGAAAGAAATATGATGAGAAAGCGTCTTCCCAATGCTAAACGGGGCCAAAAAAACAAAAAGTGGGGTATAACACGAGGACTTCCTGGGGGGTCACCCATACTAGTACTACTCTCGCCCAGGCACGCTTAACTTGGGAGTTCTGATGGGATTTGGAGCATTAGTTCTGATTTTGTGAGGCTCGACCCCGAATAACGTGTCTTACCCCGATTTACGTGCCTTAGACCCAAAATTATATGACCGACCTTGGATTACGTGCCCTATCTTAGTTTTCGTGCATGCCTCGTCATACGTGTCTTGACCTAGAATTGTGTGCCCTGACTTCGATTTGCGTGCGTTACCTCATTTCGTGTGCTCTAACCTTGAATTGCGTGTCTTAACCTAGATCTAAGTGTCATAACTTGATTTTTATGCATTGTAATGAATTACGTGTCTTGCATTGGTTTACGTGCATCCACCTAGGGTTGCGTGCATTTATTTTAGAATTCGTGCATTTGTCTTGAAGTTCGTGTCTACCTCGTGATTCGTACTCTGTATTGATTTTCGTGCATGCCTCGTAGTGCGTACCCTAAACCTCGAACTGTGTGCCAACACACTAACCTAGAAAGATTCCTACACAAAGCACTAGATAATAAAATAATCCTACACAATCCACTAACCATTATTAAATTCTTAATTCAAATCCTACAAACTCCACTAACAATAAAATAACATTAAACTATTCCTACACATTCTACTATCATTAATCTAATCCTAATTCAAATTCACTACAAGGCAAAATCCTATCATCATCCAAACCATCCCCAATATAATATAACTAATCACCTTTTCCCCCAAAATCCCCTAACCTCTAACTACCATATTTTAAACTCACTACAACACAACATCTCCCAAACCTCTAACCATACACAACATTGTCTTACACTATGTCATGTCTTTTCTTACACCCATGCACTATTTTACTAACACCCAAGCTCACTTTCTTGGCCCTTTCACCGCACATGCTAAAAAATTCCAATTTTGCATTAGATGACTCACAAAAATCAGATTTGTAAGGCTCAAGGCTGACACACACACACAAGCTACACTCAACATGCTTCAAACATCAATTTTATCTCAAAACTCTCTCATTCTCTCTCATTCTCTCACATTTTTGACCTTGGCTGCCCTTTGAGCTCCCAAGACTCCTAAAAACTCTCAAGGACACTCTAATACTCTCCCAAGCTCGGCCATAGCAAGCAAAAGCAAGCAAGAAGCAAGAAAATCTCACACGAAGCTCACAAAACTCTCTATCTCGGCCATAGGTAAGTTTTGATAGTTTTCTTCTATTTCTTTTGGTTTCACACACATGCACACATTCTTCACATGTTAACTAAGCTAGGATTTAAGGAAATCCAAGCCACCACTCAGCCAAAGCAAGGAAAGAGGGCCTTTTGTGCATTTTCAAGAGCATTTGTGCATCTTCATCTATCAATTTGCTAAGGTGAGGGTAAAACTCTTTTAAAAGCTTTCAAAACTCACATTCATGCTCTCATATGGCTGTATTTACCTTCTTAGTTCATGTATATGTGTTTAGATGAGCCTATCTACTCATGTATGGCTTGATAATAGCTAGAAACTTGAAGATATGTAAACACGTTTTTACTGGCAGATTACTGACCTTGTAGAACGAAGTGCTTTTGGCTTAGTAAACATTGATCAAAATGCATGAAAATTGGTATGTCACTATTTTTTGCCAGTTCTAAACATGTTTTGTACAAATATTAAAAGGCCAATTTTGACTCTAAGATCTCCAAAATGGCCAAATATCGAAAGGTGTCTAAATCTGGAAAACTTGGAAATATGAAGTAGGTTTCTGGCAGCTTTCTGACCTTGTAGAATGAAATATTTTTGGCCTAGTAAACGATGTCTAAAATGCATGAAATTTGGTACCCAACTAGATTGGTCAGTTCTGAACATATTTTGTAGAAATAGGCGAAGACTAATTTTGAGTGTAAAATCCTCAAAAATGGCAAATATCGAGATGTGTATGAATCTGGACAGTTTTGTGTAGTCTCACGGTTTTGGTCATAACTCCTAAATACGAACTCCAAATTCAGTGAGGTTTGTTTCTAGATTTAAACCACTCATTAGGCTTCAATTTTATATTTAGTTCACTGAATTTGGAGATTATTTTATTGGCTAATGAAATATGGAAAAACAGACCATTGAAGTAAGGTTTTTGCTTGGTAATATGCTTTGAATCATGTGGTAACTTTACTTGTGGTATTGAACGCTTGGGATTATGGAAATTAGAGGTTGTGTGGGCTGGTGGGGTTGGTTGGGGTTGCTTAATTTGGTTGATGCATGGCTTGGATTCATTAATTGATGAATGGTTTGCTTAATCGCATGTGTAAGCACGGAATTGAGGCCCTATCGCTTATAACAACTTGCTAAGAGATGATCCTATGGTTAAATGTGTTCAATTGTGTGGTTAATAGGCTACCCATAATTGTCCTTATAGCTCTAAATATGATTCCCAATGATTGCATCTTGATAAGTGAACTATTCTTGCACCTGATTTTGTGTAAGTGTCGTTGCATGCTTGTATGATCTCAACACTTGATATATGAACCCGAAATGAGTTTTATAACTTGTTTTATATGAAGTTACTTGGCTGCCCATTAAATGTTCATATGCCTCTAAGTGTTTTACAAAGTGAATATACATGTCAACCATGCTTTGTATGTTTATTTATCGATATGTGATCTTATAATTGCTCGGAGGCAACTTACTTTGTTGACCTCCTAATGTGAATTGTTAAAGGATATTCAATAACTTATTTGAACATGATTACTTGGCTGCCCGTGAAAGTTTAATTGCTTTCAAATTGATATATGAAATGATTATATGTTCTTACAATGGCTTATGTGCCAATATGTCAAAATATGATCATATACTTGCTTGGGGGCAACCTACTTTGTTGGCCTCCAAATGTGAAATGTTAAATGGCATAAATGTACATTTCATACAAGGTTGCAACCTTTCATTGTGGCATGGTAGCGTTTCATGAACGTCGGGCGGCATAAGGCTTGCCGGTGCTCCCGTGACTACCATGGTCCAATTCCCTCTCTCGCTTGGCATTCCATCCTTAGAGAGTTGGGTCGTAGCTTTGGTGTACATCCGGAGTACACCTATTTGGAGTGATAAGTGGATGATTGATGCCGACTACAACAATGGTTATTGGAAATGAATTTGAAAGCAAAAGCGTAATATATCACTTGAACGGCAAGAACTAAGTGCTATGCGAGGCAAAGAACTACACCCAAAAGTGGTGGGAGCTACCTCTTGAGCCTATTGGAGTTACCTCTAGAGTCCTGTACGTATCAAAACGTATAATTTTTACTACGTGTTTAAGTACTCTCGCTTGGTTCCTAGAGGACCTCAGGGTAGAAAGACGGGTAAATGTGTTAATTTACATTTATGTTATGTCATGAGCTTACTTATTTTATATGACATGTTTTCAAAAGGATTTTTCATAAGATTAACAGGAAAAGAGTTTCTAAACGTTATCTCTCATTCCCCCTTGCTGAGTTCATAAGGACTCACCCTTTTTTTTGTCATAGGTGAAGCAGATTTAGAACAGGTACCCGAAGAAAATGTGCTAGTTGATGAACCTTTGGAACGACTATGTGCATTGCGTGCTTTTCGTGAACATAGATGCTATTAGGGATGTTGTGTTTATTTGCGGACTCTTTATTTCATTGATGTAAATAACCCCATTGTAATTTGGGTCTAATTTTGATTGTACTATCTATAATTGGATGAACACTCTATTTGGTTGTTTTCTATCACTATCTTAATTTAGTAACTATCATAGGCATTTGAACCACTAGGTGAAGGATTAAATAAGATGACTCTATCTAATCTTAATCAGGTACTCATTCATAGGCTAAAGGATAACAGGTGCTTGTGTAATAAGAATTGATGAATAAACGGGTCATAGTTATCATGTTAGGCTTATTAAACAAATGTGACTTTCGAGACAAATTAATAGGCATATCGGTTTATGACCAAATAGGAATGATTGGAAGTTTTGAGGCGTTTAGAAAATAGGTCAAACTAAAGAGCCTAATTAAAGCCGTTATGCTGCCAGTTTTTCGAAAAACTTTTGGAGTTCTAGCCTAACAATTAAGCATTAATCATAGTCAAACGGTTAAGGACGTAAAATAACAATGATGATTTAGGTCACACCCTAGTCTAGCCTCTATAGGTCGGGTTTTGGGCGTGACAGGTTTGATCGTACCTGTCATGCTGTGGGTACAAAGCCATTATATGTTGATGGTTCACAGTCCTGGCCCAGAGAAATGGCCCATTCAAACGGTCCAATGGGCTTATCTATAGCCCATCGGCTTCAACGGTGCAACATCCTCAGAAGACGTGATATCGAGACATTGTAGGCTGTCTACTATCCCACGAGTTAGGTTGTCGTCGTTTTTGCGACTCACGACGACCGACCAGGGATAAAAAAAAGCGCATAAAGAATAAAAGTGGCTAGAAACTGATGAAAATGTTCGATTTTGGACACAGAAAACAGGCGCAGCCGAGCAGGCTTGCTGCCCCCGTCGTAGAGCTACCGGAGACCTTTCCAACGGAATGCTGTGCACTGCATAACTACCTACGAATTAAAAGTTATGGGCATTAGAGCGGCGGGGACCTGGTAATCGGTACCACGCCCTCGGTTTGCAGGCCCAGCCCCTCCGAGAAGCGAAACTAGGTGGCCCAAGATGTTATGGGGCTCGAGGAAAGAAATGTGACAAGAAAGGATCTTGCCAAAGCTAAACGGGGCAAAAAAAAATGGGGGTGCAACACGAGGATCACCCAAGGGGTTACCCATCCTAGTACTACTCTCGCCCAAGCACGCTTAACTTTGGTGTTCTGATGGGATCCGATGCATTACTACTGGTATGATTGCACCCGTCATGTTTTGGGTGCAAAGCCATTATGTGTTGATGGTTCACAGTCCCAGCCCTGAGAGATGCCCCCTTCAAACGGCCCAATGGGCTTATCGACAGCCTATCAGCTTCAACCGTGAAACATCTTCGCAAGATGTGATATCGGCACGTTGTAGGGCAGTCTACTATCCCGAGAGCTAGGTTGTCGTCCTTTTCGCGGCTCACGACCACTGACCAGGGATGAAAAAATAGCGGAAAGGGAAGAAAAGTGGCCAAAAAATGATGAAAATGTTCGATTTTGGGCACAAAAAATAGACACAACTGAGCAGGCTTGCGGCTCCTGTCGTAGAGCTCCTATAGTGCTTTCCAACAGCATGCTCTGCGCCGTATAACTCCCTACGGATCAAAAGTTATAGGCATTAGAGCGGCGGGGACTTGGCAATCGGCCCTACGCCCTCTGTTTACGGGCCTAGCCCCTCTGGGAAGCGAAACTGGGCAGCCCAAGATGCTGTGGTACTCGAGGAAAGAAATGTGATGAGAAAGCTTCTTACCAAAGCTAAACGGGGCCAAAAAAAAACAAAAAAGGGGTACAACACGAGGACTTCCCAGGGGGTCACCCATCCTAGTACTACTCTCGCCCAAGCATGCTTAACTTCGGATTTTTGATGGGATCTGGTGCATTAGTGCTGGTATGATCACACCCGTCATGTTGTGGGTGCAAAGCCATTATGTGTTGACGGTTCACAGTCCCAACCCAAAGAGATGGCCCATTCAAACGGCCCAATGGGCTTATCGACAGGCCATTGGCTTCAACTGTGCAGCATCCTTGCAAGACATGATATCGGTGTGTTATAGGGCGGTGTACTATCCTGTGAGTTAAGTTGTCATCCTTTTTGCATCTCACGACGACCGGCCCGGGATGAAAAAATAGCGCAAAAAGCAAAAAAGTGGATTGAAACTGATGAAACCGTTCGATTTTGGGCACCAAAAAAAATCATAGCCAAGCAGGCTTGCTGCCCCCATTGTAAATCTCCTAGAGAGGTTTCCAACGGAATGCTGTGCAACATATATTGCCCTACAAATCAAAAGTTATGGGCGTTGAAGCGGTGGGGGCCTGGTAATCGGTTGCACACCCTCGGTTTGCGGGTCCACTCCTCCAGGAAGTGAAACTGGGAGGCCCAAGATGTCGTGGGACTCGTGGAAAGAAACGTAATGAGAAAGCATCTTGCCAAAGCTAAATGGCGAAAAAAAGGGGGTACTACACCAGGATTTCCTGAGGGGTCACCCATCCTAGTACTACTCTCGCCCAAGCACACATAACTTCAGAGTTCTGATGGGATCCGGTGTATTAGTGCTAGTATGATCGCACCTATCATGCTGTGGGTACAAAGCCATTATGTGTTGATGGTTCACAGTCCTAGCCTAGAGAGATGGCCCATTCAAACAGCCCAATGGGCTTTTCGACAGCCCATCAGCTTCAATCGTGTAGCATCCTCACAAGACGTGATATTAGCACATTGTAGGGCGGTTTACTTTCCTAAGAGTTAGGTTTTCGTCTTTTTCGCGGCTCATGACGACCGACCTGGGATGAAAAAATAGTAGAAAGAGAAGAAAAGTGGCAAGAAACTGATGAAAACGTTCGATTTTGGGCACCAAAAATAGGCGCAGCTAGCAAGCTTGCTGTCCCAGTTGTAAGCACTAGGAGAGCTTTCCAACGGCATACTGTGCATCACATAACTTCCTACAGATCAAAAGTTATTGGCATTGGAGTGGCGGGGACCTGGTAATCGGCCCCACGCCCTCGGTTTGCAGGCCCAGCCCTTCCGGGAAGCGACGCTGGGCGGCCCAAGATGTCGTGGGACTCGAGGAAAGAAATGTGATGAAAAAGCTTCTTGCCAAAGCTAAACGGGGAAAAAAAAAACAAAAAGGGGGGTGCAACACGAGGACTTCCTGAGGGGTCACCCATCCTAGTACTATTCTCGCCTAAGCACGCTTAACTTCGGAGTTCTGATGGGATCCGGTGCATTAGTGTTGGTATGATCGCACCCGTCATGGTCTGGGTGCAAAGCCATTATGTGTTGACGGTTCACAATCGCAACCCAGAGAGATGACACATTCAAACAGCCCAATGGGTTTAGCGACAGCCCATCAGCTTCAACCGTGCAGCATCCTTGCAAGATGTGATATCGGCACGTTGTAGGGCGTCTACTATCTCGAGAGTTAGGTTGTCGTCCTTTTCGCGGTTCACGACAACCAACCCGGGATGAAAAAATAGTAGAAATAGAAGAAAAGTGGCAAAAAATTGATAAAAACGTTCGATTTTGGCCACCAAAAATAGGCGCAGCCGAGCAAGCTTCCTGCCCCCATCGTAGAGCTCTTAGAGAGCTTTCCAATGGCATGCTGTGCGCCGCATAACTCACTACGGATCAAAAGTTACGAACATTGAGGCGGCAGGGACTTATAATCGGCCCCACGCCCCCGGTTTGCTGGCCTAGCCCCTCAAGGAAGCAAAGTTGGATGGTCCTAGATGTCGTGCGACTCGAGGAAAGAAATGTCACGAGAAAGCATCTTGCCAAAGCTAAACGGGGCAAAAAAAAAAACAAACAAAAAGGGGGGGGGGGGGGTACAACACGAGGACTTCCCAGGGGGTCACCTATCCTAGTACTACTCTCGCTCAGGCACGCTTAACTTCGGAGTTCTGATGGGATTCAGTGCATTAATGGTTTGATGGTACCCGTCATGTTGTGGGTGTAAAGCCATTATGTGTTGACGGTTCACAGTCACAGCCCAGAGAGATGGCCCATTCAAACAGCCCAATGGGCTTATCGACAGCCCATTGGCTTCAACCATGCAACATCCTAGGAAGATGAGATATCGGCGTGTTGTAGGGCGGTCTACTATCCTACGAGTTAGGTTGTCGTCCTTTTTGCGGCTCATGACGACCGACCCGTCATGATAAAATAGCGCAAAAAGAATAAAAGTGTCCAGAAACTAATGAAAACAATTTATTTTGGGCATAAAAAATTGGCGTAACTGAGTAGTCGTGCTGTCCTCATCGTAGAGCTCCTGGAGAGCTTTCTAACGGCATGTTGTGTTTCGTATAACTCTCTATGGATCAAATGTTATGGGCATTGGAGCGACGGGGACTTGGTAATAGACCCCACGCCCTCGATTTGCTAGCCTAGCCCCTCTAGGATGCGAAGCTGGGTGGCCCAAGATATCATGGGACTCGAGGAAAGAAATGTGACGACAAAGTATCTTGCCAAAGCAAAACGGGGCCAAAAAAACATAAAAAGGGGTACAACACGAGGACTTCCTAGGGGGTCACCCATCCTAGAACTACTCTCGCCCAAGCATGCTTAACTTTGGATTTCTGATGGGATCCGGTGCATTAGTGCTGGTATGATTGAACCTGTCATGGTGTGGGTGCAAAGCCATTATGTGTTGACAGTTCACAGTCCCAGCCCCGAGAGATGACCCATTCAAACGGCCCAATGGGCTTATCGATAGCCTATCGGTTTCAACCGTGCAATATCCTTACAAGACGTGATATCAACATGTTGTAGGGTATCCCACAAGTTAGGTTGTCGTCTTTTTTACGGCTCACGACAACTGACCCGGGATGAAAAAATAGTGCAAAAAGAAGAAACATTGCCAAAAACTGATGAAAATGTATGATTTTGGGTGTTGAAAATAGGCGCAGCTGAGCAGGCTTGCTGCCCCCGTCGTAGAGCTCCCAGAGAGCTTTCCAACGGCATGCTCTGCGCCATATAACTCCTAACGGATCAAAAGTTATTGGCATTGAAGCGGCGGGGACATGGTAATCGGTCCCACGTCCTCGGTTTGCCGGCTCAGCCTCTCCGGAAAGCGAAGTTAGGCGGCCCAAGATGTCATGGGACTCGAGGAAAGAAATGTAAAGAGAAAACATCTTCTTAAAGCTAAACAGGGCAAAAAAAATAAAAATGGAGGTGCAACACGAGGACTTCCCATAGGGTCAACTATCCTAGTACTACTCTCGCCCAAGCACGCATAACTTCGGAGTTCTGATGGGATCCAGTGAATTAGTGCTGGTATGATCGCACCCGTCATGTTGTGGTGCAAATCCATTATGTGTTGACTGTTCAAAGTCCCAGCCCAGAGAGATGGCCAATTCAAATGGCCCAATAGGCTTATCGACAGCCCATCGGCTTCAACCGTGTAGCATCCTCGCAAGACATGATATCGGTGCATTGTAGGGCAGTCTTATAACCCGCGAGTTAGGTTGTCGTCCTTTCGTGGCTCACGATGACGGACTCAGGATGAAAAAATAGCCCAAAAACTGATGAAAACGTTCAATTTTGGGCATCGAAAATTGGCGTAGCCGAGCAGGCTTGGTACACCCGCCATAGAGCTCCCGAAAATCCTTCCAACGGCATCCTATGCACCTCATAACTCCCTACGGATCAAAAGTTATGGGCATTGGAGTGGCGGGGCCCTACTAATCGGCCCCGCACCCTAGGTTTATGGGCGCAGCCCCTCTGGGAAGTGAAAATGGGCGGCCCAAGATGTTGTGGGACTTTAGGAAAGAAATGTGACGAGAAACCATCTTGCCAAAGCTAAACAGGGCAAAAAAAATCGAAAAGGTGGTTACCCATCCTTGTACTATTCTCGCCCAAGCACACTTAACTTCGGAGTTTTGATAGGATCTGGTGCATTACTAGTGGTATGATCACACTCGTCATGCTGTGGGTGCAAAGCCATTATGTGCTGACAGTTCACCGTCCCAGCCCAGAGAGATGGCCCATTCAAAAGGCCGAATGGGCTTATCAACAGCCCATCGGTTTCAATCATGCAGCATCCTTACAAGACGTGATATCGGCGCGTTGTAAGGAAGTCTACTATACCGCGAGTTCGGTTGTCGTCCATTTCACGCCTTACGACGACCGACCCAGGATGAAAAAATAGTAAAAAAAGAGGCAAAGTGTCCCGCAACTGATGAAAATGATCGATTTTGGGCACC
This sequence comes from Ehretia macrophylla, assembly GCA_037974665.1. Lineage (NCBI taxonomy): Eukaryota > Viridiplantae > Streptophyta > Magnoliopsida > Boraginales > Ehretiaceae > Ehretia > Ehretia macrophylla. The sequence continues at coordinate 49,846,748 of CM075777.1, read as the reverse complement.
GAAAATAGGCACAGTCGAGCAAGTTTGCTTACCCCGTCGTAGAGCTCCTGGAGAGCTTTCTAACAGCATGTTGTGCACCATATAACTCCATACGGATCAAAAGTTATGGGCATTGGAGTGGCGGGGACTTGGTAACCGGCTACACGCCCTCGGTTTACTGACCCAGCCCCTCCGGGAAGCAAAGCTGGGTGGCCCAAGATGTCGTGGGACTCGAGGAAAAAATGTGACGAGAAAGCATCTCGCCAAAGCTAAACGGGGCGAAAAAAATTAAAAAGAGGGGAACAACACAAAGACTTCCTGGGGGGTCACCCATCCTAGTACTACTCTAGCCCAAGCACGCTTAACTTCAGAGTTCTGATGGGATCCGATGCATTAGTGCTGTTATGATCATACTCGTTATGTTGTGGGTGTAAAGCCATTGTGTGTTGACGGTTTACAGTCCCAACCCAGAGAGATGGCCCAAAGGGCTTTCCGACAGCTCATCGGCTTCAATAATGCAGCATCCTCGCAAGACATGATATCAGTGCATTGTAAGGTGGTCTACTATCCTGCGAGTTAGGTTGTCATCCTTTTCGTGGCTAACGGCGACCGACCCTGGACAAAAAATAGCGTAATAGTAGAAAAGTGGAAAGAAACTCATGAAAATGTTCGATTTTCGACAGCAAAAATAGGCGCAGCCAAGCAGGCTTATAGCTCCCATTGTAGAGCTCCGGGAGATCTTTCCAACGGCATATTGTATGCCGCATAACTCCCTAAGGATCAAAGGTTATGAGCATTGGAGTGGAGGGGACTTGGTAATCGGCCCCACGCCCTCGGTTTGCTAGCCCAGCCCCTCTGGGAAGCAAAGCTGGGCGGCCCAAGATGTCGTGGGACTCGAGGAAAGAAATGTGATGAGAAATCATCTTGCCAAAGCTAAACGCGGGAAAAAAGAAAAAGAAAAAGAGGGGGGGAACACGAGGAGTTCCTCGGGGGTCACGCATCCTAGTACTACTCACGCCCAAGCACGCTTAACTTAGGAGTTCTAACGAGATCCGATGCATTATTGCTGGTTTGATCACACTCGTCATCCTGTTGGTGCAAAGCCATTATGTGTTGACGGTTCACAGTCCCTACCCAGAGAAATGGCTCATTCAAACGGCCGAATGGGCTTATCGACACTGCATCAGCTTCAACCGTGCAACATTCTCGCTAGACGAGATATCGACGCATTGAATAGCTATCTACTATCCCGCGAGTTAGGTTGTCATCCTTTTTGTGGCTCACGACGATTGACCCGGGATGAGAAAACAGCGTAAAAAGAAGAAGAGTGGTCAAAAACTAATGAAAACTTTTGATTTTAGGCACCAAAAACATACGCAACCGAGCAGGTTTTCTACCCCTATCGTAGAGCTCCCGTAGAGCTTTCCAACGGCATACTGTGCGGCGCATAACTTCCTACGGATCAAAAGTTATAGGAATTGGAGTGGTAGGGACCTGGTAATTAGCCGCACGCTTTCGGTTTACAAGCCCAGCCCCTCCGGGAAGCAAAGCTTGGTGGCCCAAGATATCGTGGGACTTGAGGAAAGAAATGTGATGAGAAAGCATCTTGCCAAAGCTAAACAGGGCAAAAAAAACAAAAATGAAGGTGCAACACGAGGACTTCCTGGGGGGTCACCAATCCTAGTACTACTCTCGCCCAAGCACGCTTAACTTTGGAGTTCTTATGGGATCTGTTGCATTAGTGCTAGTTTGATCGTACCCATCATGTTGTGGGTCGAAAGCCATTATATGTTGACGGTTCACAGTCCCAGTCCAAAGAGATGGCCCATTCAAACGGCCCAACGGCTTATTGACAGCCCATCGGCTTCAACCGTGCAGCATCCTGGCAAGACGTGATATCGGCGCACTATAGGGCAGTCTACTATCCAGTGAGTTTGGTTGTCATCCTTTTTACGGCTCACGACGACCGACCTGGGACAAAAAAACAAAGCAAAAAGAATAAAAGTGGCCCGAAACAGATAAAATTGTTCAATTTTGGGAGCCAAAAATAGGCGCAGCTGAGCAGGCTTGCTTCCCCCGTCGTAAAGCTCTCGAAGAGCTTTTCAACGGCATGCTGTGCACCGCATAACTCCCAACAGATCATTAGTTATGGGAATTAGAGTAGTGGTGACCTGGTAATCGGCCGCCCGCTCTCGGTTTGCGGGCCCAACCCCTTTAGGAAGTGAAGCTAGGCAACCCAAGATGTCGTGGGACTCGGGAAAAGAAATGTGACGAGAAAGCATCTGGCCAAAGCTAAACGGGGCAAAAAAAAAACAAAAAGGGGGGTGCAACACAAGGACTTCCTGGGAGGTCACCTATCCGAGTGCTACTCTTGCCCAAGCACGCTTAACTTCGAAGTTCTGATGGGATCCGGTGCATTAGTGCTGGTATGATCGCACACGTCACGCCGTGGGTGCATAGCCATTATGTGTTGACGGTTCACAGTCCCAGCCCAGAGAGATGGCCCATTCAAACGACCCAAAGGGCGTATCAACAATCCATCAACTTCAACCATGCAGCATCTTTGCAAGACGTGATATCGGTGCGTTGTAAGGCGGTCTACCATCCCTCGAGTTAGGTTGTCGTCCTTTTCGAAGCTCACGACGACCGACCTGTGGTGAAAAGACAGCGCAAAAAGAAGAAAAGTGGCTAAAAATTGATGAAAACATTCTAGTTTGAACACCAAAAATAGTGCAGTCAAGCAAGCTTGCTGCCCCCGTCGTAGAGCTCCTGGAGAGCTTTCCAACGGCAAGGTGTGCACCGTAAAACTCCATGCGGATCAAAAGTTGTACGCATTGGAGCAGCGGGAACCTGGTCATCGACCGCACGCCTACGGTTTGCTGGCCTAACCCCTCCGGGAAGCAAAGTTGGGCGGTCCAAGATGTCATGGGACTCAAGGAAAGAAATGTGACGAGAAAGTACCTTGCCAAAGCTAAACGGGGCCAAAAAAAAATAAAAAGGGGGGAGCAACACGAGGACTCCCCAAGGTGTCACCCATCCTAGTACTAGTCTCACCCAAGCACGCTTAACTTTGGAGTTTTGATGGGCTCCGGTGCAGTAGTACTGGTTTGATCGCACCCGTCATGCTATGGGTGCAAAGCCATTATGTGTTGGCGGTTCACAGTCCCAACCCAAAGAAATGACCCATTCAAACGGCCCAATGAGCTTATCGACAGTGCATCAGCTGCAACTGTGCAACATCCTCGAAAGATGAGATTTTGATGCGTTGTAGGGCTGTCTACTATCCTGCGACTTAGGTTGTCTTTCTTTTTGCAGCTCACGACAACCGAACCAGCTTGAAAAAATAGCGCAAAAAGAAGAAAAGTAGCTAGAAACTGATGAAAACTTTAGATTCTGGGCACCGAAAACTAGCGCAGCCGAGTGGGCTTGTTGTCCCCGTCGTAGAACTCCTGGAGAGCTTTCCAACGGCATCCTGGGCGCTGCATACCTCCCTACGGATCAAAAGTTATGGGCATTAGAGTGGTAGGGACTTGGTAATCGGCCCCACGCCCTTAGTTTATGGGCCCAGACCCTTCGGGCAGCAAAGCTGGGCAGCCCAAGATGTCGTAGGACTCGAAGAAAAAAATGTGATGAGAAAGCATCTTGCCGAAGCTAAATGGGCCAAAAAAAAAATCAAAAAAAGGGGTGCAACACGAGGACTTCCTAGGGGGTCACCCATGTAACGCCCCACACCAACGCACCCACGCCTGCAAGGATACGCCCCTCCCATAGGGGACGAGCGCGCACCGAGGCCATGGCGTACGGGCATGGACAGTGCACTATGCAGATTTTGTCTGCTCTGGGGCCTATACCCCTTACGGTTTTGTCTTCCACGCACGCACTGCACGTGAAAAGGTCTCTGCACGAATACGAAGGCTTCGCCCTTATATTCAGTTGGCCCAACTCCAAGCCCTCCGATGTGGGATGTGATTCCTCACATTCACCCCTCCTTAAGGAGGCCCGTGCCCTCGCGGGCTAACGGCACAAAGGAAGGTCGGCTCTGATACCAATTTTGTAACGTCCCACACCAACGCGCCCACGCCTGCAAGGATACGCCCCGCCCATAGGGGATGAGCACGCACCAAGGCCATGGCGTACAGGCATGGATAGCGCACTATGCAGATTTTGTTCGCTCTAGGGCCCATACCCCTCACAGTTTTGTCTCCCACGCACGTACTGCACGTGAAAAGGCCTCTGCACGAATATGAAGGCTTCGCCCTTATATTCAGTTGGCCCAGCTCCAAGCCCTCCGATGTGGGATATGATTCCTCACAACCCATCCTAGTACTACTCTCACCCAAGCTTGCTTAACTTTACAGTTCTGATGGGATTCAGTGCATTAGTACTGGTATGATCGCACCTGTCATGCTGTGGGTGCAAAGTCATAATGCGTTGACGGTTCACAGTCCCAGCCTAGAGAGATGGCACATTCAAACGGCCCAAAGGGCTTATTGACAGCCTATTGGCTTCATTCGTGCAGCATCCTTGGTAGACGAGATATCGACGCATTGTAGGATGGTCTATTATCCCGCGAGTTAGGTTGTCATCCTTTTCGCGGCTCATGACGATTGAGCGGGGATGAAAAAATAATGCAAAATTAAGAAAAATGGCCAAAAATTGATAAAAACGTTCAATTATGGGCCCCAAAAATAGGCATAGCCTAGTAGGCTTGTTGCCCCCGTCGTAGAGCTCCTGGAGAGCTTTCCAATGGCATGCTGTACGCCGAATAACCCCCTACGGATCAAAAGTTATGGGCATTGGAGCGGAGGGGACCTGGTAAGTGGCCACACGCCCTCGGTTTGCTGGCGTAGCCTTTCCGAGAAGCAAAGCTAGGCAGCCTAAGATGCCGTGGGACTCGAGGAACGAAATGTGACGAGAAAGCATCTTGCCAAAGCTAAACGGGGCAAAAAAAAACGAAAAGGGGGGTGCAACACGAGGACTTCCCAGGGGGTCACCCATCCTAATACTACTCTCGCCCAAGTATGCTTAAATTCGGAGTTCTGATGGGATCCGGTGCATTAGTGCTGGTATAATCGCACCCATCATGTTGTGGGTGCAAAGCCATTAAGTGTTGATCGTTCACTGTCCTAGCCCAGAGAGATGGCCTATTCAAACTGCCCAAGATATGATATCGGCGCTTTGTATGGTGGTCTACTATACCGTGAGTTTGGTTGTCATTTTTTTTGCGACTGATGACAACTCGTGATGAAAAAATAGTGCAAAATCAAGAAAAGTGGCCAAAAACTGTTGAAAACGTTAGATTTTGGGCACTGAAAATAGGCGCAGCCGAGCAAGTTTTCTACCCCCATCGTAGAGCTCTCGGAGAGCGTTCCAACGGCATACTGTGTGTCACATAACTCCCTGCGAATCAAAAGTTATGTGCATTGGAGCGGCGAGGACCTATTAATCGACCCCACGCCCTCAGTTTGCGGGCCCAGCCCCTCTGGAAAGCGAAGCTGGGCGGCCCAAGATGTTGTGGGACTAAAGGAAAGAAATGTGACAAGAAAGCATCTTGCCAAAGCTAAACGGGGCAAAAAAAAGGGGGGGTGCAACACGAGGACTTCCTAAGGGGTTACCCATCCTAAAACTACTCTCCCCCAAGCATGCTTAACTTCGGATTTCTGATGGGATCTGATGCATTAGTGCTGGTATGATCGAACCTGTCATGGTGTGGGTGCAAAGCCATTATGTGTTGACAGTTCACAATCCCAGCCCCGAGAGATGACCCATTCAAATGGCCCAATGGGCTTATCGATAACCCATCGGTTTCAACCGTGCAGTATCCTTACAAGACGTCATATTGTCGCGTTGTAGGGCGGTCTACTATCCCACGAGATAGGTTGTCATCCTTTTCGCAGCTCATGACGACCGACCCGGGATGAAAATATAATGCAAAATGCAAAAGAATTTCCAAAAATTGATGAAAATGTTCAATTTTCTGGGAAGCGAAGTTGGACGACCCAAAATGTCAATTTTTGCAGCTCATGCCCTCGGTTTGCGGGCCCAGCCCCTCTGAGAAGCGAAATTGGACGACCCAAAATGTCGTGTGAATCGAGGAAAGAAATGTGACGAAAAAGCATCTTGCCAAAGCTAAACGGGGAAAAAAAAACAAAAAAGGGAGTGTAACACGAGGACTTCCCAGGGGATCACCCATCCTAGTACTACTCTCACCCAAGCGTGCTTAACTTCTGAGTTCTGATTGGATCTGGTGCATTAGAGCTGGTATGATTGCACCCGTCATGTTGTGGGTGCAAAGCCACTAAGTGTTGACGGTTCACAGTCCCAACCCAGAGAGATGGCCCATTCAAACGTCCCAATGGGCATATCGATAGCCCATCGGCTTCAACCGTGGAGCATTCTCACAAGACGTGATATCAACGCATTGTAGGGCAGTCTACAATCCTGCAAATTAGGTTGTCGGTCTTTTCACAACCCATGACGACCGACCCGAGAAGAAAAAACAAGGCAAAAAGAAGAGAATTGTCCAGAAACAGATGAAAATGTCCGATTTTGGGAGCCAAAAATTGGTGCAGCCGAGTAGGCTTACTGCCCCCGTCATAGAGCTCCTAGAGAACTTTCCAACGGTATGCTGTGCACCGCATAACTCCCTACAGATCAAAAGTTATGGGCATTGGAGCAGTGGGGACTTGGTAATTGGCTGCACGCTCTCGGTTTACGGTCCTAGCCCCTCCGGAAAGTGAAGCTGGGCAGCCTAAGATGTCGTGGGACTCGAGCAAAGAAATATGATGAGAAAGCATCTGGCCAAAGCTAAATGGAGCAAAAAAAAAACAAAAAGGGGGGTGCAACACGAGGACTTCCTTGGGTGTTACCCATCCAAGTGCTACTCTTGCCCAAGCATACTTAACTTCGAAGTTATGATGGGATCTAGTGCATTAGTGCTAGTATGATCGCACACATCACGACGTGGGAGCAAAGCCATTATGTGTTGACGGTTCACAGTCCCAGCAAAGAGAGATGGCCTATTCAAACGGCCCACAAGGCTTATCGACGGCCCATCGGCTTCAACCGTGTAGCATCCTCGCAAGATGTGATATTAGCACGTTGTAGGGTAGTCTACCATCACACGAGTTAGGTTGTCATCTTTTTCGCGGCTGACGACGATCGACCCTGGATGAAAAAATAGGCGCCACCAAGCAAGATTACTGCCCCCGCAAGAAAAATGGCTAAAAACTGATGAAAATGTTTGATTTTGGACACCGAAAATAGGCGCCACCAAGCAAGATTACTGCCCCCGTCATAAAGCTCCTGGAAAGCTTTCCAACGGCATGATGTACACCGCAAAACTCCATACGGATCAAAAGTTATGGGCATTGGAGCGGTGGGGACTTGGTAATCGGCCATACCCCACTGTTTTCTGGCCCAGCCCCTTCGAGAAGCAAACCTAGGTAGCCCACGATGTCGTGGGACTCGAGGAAAAATTGTTAGGAGAATGCATCTTTCCAAAGCTAGACAGGGCAAAAAAAAAAAAAACAAAAATAGGGGTACAACACGAGGACTTGCCAGGGGGTCACCCATCCTAGTACTAATGTCACCCAAGCACGCTTAACTTCAGAGTTCTGATGGGATCCAGTGCATTAGTGCCAGTTTGATCGCACCCGTCATGCTGTGGGGACAAAGCCATTATGTGTTGACGGTTCACAGTCCCAGCCCAAAGAGATGGCCCATTCAAACGACCCAATGAATTTATCGACAGCGCATCAGCTTCAACCATGCAACATCCTCGAAAGACGTAGAGTTGTCTACTATCCCGCAAGTTAGGTTGTCGTTCTTTTCGCGGCACACAATAACCGAACCGAGATGAAAAATAGCGCAAAAAGCAAAAAAGTGGCTAGAAATTGATGAAAACGTTCAATTTTGGGCACTAAAAACAGGACCAACCGAGCAGGCTTACTGTCCACGTCGTAGAGCTCCCGGAGAGCTTTCCAACGACATCCTGTACGCCTTATAACTCCCTACGAATCAAAAGTTATGGGCATTGGAGTGGCAGGGACCTAGTAATCGGCCCCACGCACTTAGTTTGTGGGCCTAAACCCTCCGGGAAGGGAAGCTGGGCGGCCCAAGATGTCGTGGGATCGAGGAACTTTTGGGTAGAATATTCACATTATGTATAATAAAGAAATCTGACGAGAAAACATCTTGTCGAAGCTAAATAGGGCAAAAAAAAACAAAAAAGGGGGTGCAACACAAGGACTTCCTGGGGAGTCACCCATCCTAGTACTATTCTCACCCAAGCATGCTTAACTTTGGGGCTTCTGATGGGATCCGGTGCATTAGTGCTAGTGTGGTCGCACCCGTCATGCTGTGTTGGCAAAGCCATAATGTGTTGACGGTTCACAGTCCCAGCCTAGAGAGATGGCCCATTCAAACAGCCAAAGGGCTTATCGACAGCCCATCGGCTTGAATTGTGCAGCATCCTTGGAAGACGAGACATCAGCGCGTTGTAGGGCAGTCTACTATCCAACGAGTGAGATTGTCATACTTTTCGTGGCTCACGACGACCGAATCGGGATGAAAAAATAATGAAAAATTAAGAAAAGTGGTCATAAACTGATAAAAAATTTTAATTTTGGGCACCAAAAACAGGTGCAGCCTAGCAGGCTTGCTACCCCCATCATAGAGCTCCTGGAGAGCTTTCCAACGGCATGGTGTGCGCCGAATAACTCCCTACGGATCAAAAGTTATAGGCATTAGAGCAGCAGGGACTTGGTAATTAGCCGCACACCCTCAGTTTGCTTGCCCAACCCCTCCGGGAAACAAAGCTAGGCAGCCCAAGATGTCGTGGGGCTCGAGGAACGAAATGTGATAAGAAAGCATTTTGCCAAAGCTAAACGAGGCAAAAAAAAACAAAAAAGGGGGTACAACACGAGGTCTTCCCAGAGGGTCACCCATCCTAGTATTACTCTCGCCCAAGCATGCTTAACTTTGGAGTCCTGATGGGATCCGGTGCATTAATGCTGGTATAATCGCACTCGTCATGTTGTGGTTGCAAAGCCATTAACTGTTGACCGTTCACTGTCCCAGCCTAGAGAGATGGCCCATTCAAACGGCCCAAGATGTGATATCGGCATTGTGTAGGGCTGTCTACTATATCGCGAGTTAGGTTGTCGTTCTTTTTGCGGCCCACGACGACTGACTCGGGATGAAAAAATAACAATGCAGAAAAGTGGCCAAAAACTGATGAAAACGTTCGATTTTGGGCAACAAAAATTGGCACAACCGATCAAGCTTGTTGTCCTCGTCGTAGAGCTCCTGGAGAGCGTTCCAACGGCATACTATGTGCCGTATAACTCCCTACGGATCAAAAGTTATATGCATTGGAGCTATGGGGACCTGTTAATCAGCCCCACGCCCTTAGTTTGTAGGCCCAGCCCCTCTGGAAAGCGAAGCTGGGTAGCCGAAGATGTCATGGGACTAAAGGAAAGAAATGTTACGAGAAAGCATCTTGCCAAAGCTAAACAGGCCAAAAAAAAGGGGGGGGGGGGGGAGGGGGTGCAACACGAGGACTTCCTAGGGCGTTACCCATTCTAATACTACTCTCGCCCAAGCTCCCTTAACTTCGGAGTTCTAATGGGATCCGGTGTATTAGTGCTAGTGTGATTGCACCCTTCATGCTGTGGGTGCAAAGCCATTATGTGTTGACAGTTCACAGTCCCAAACCAGAGAGATGGCCCATTCAAACGGTCCAAAGGGCTTATCGACAACCTATTGCCTTCAACCGTGCAGCATCCTCGCAAGACGTGATATCGTCACGTTGTTGGGCAGTCTACTATCCCGTGAGTTTAGTTGTCATCCTTTTCGCGTCTCACGACGACCGACCCGGGATGAAAAAACAACACAAAGAAATGAAAAATGGCCAAAAACTGATGTAAAAGTTCGATTTTGGGCACCAAAAACAAGCAGAGCTGAGCAGGCTTGCTGCCCCTGTTGTAGAGCTCTCGGAGAGCTTTCCAACGGCATGCTGTGTGCTGCATAATTCTCTATGGATCAAAAGTTATGGGCATTGAAGCGGCGGGGACTTGGTAATCTGCCCCACGCCCTTGGTTTGCGGGCCCAGCCCTTTTGGGAAGAGAAGCTGGACGGCCCAAGATGTCATGGGACTCAAGGAAAGAAATATGATGAGAAAGCATCTGGCCAAAGCTAAGCAGGGCAAAAAGCAAAACAAAAAGGGGGGTGCAACTCAAGGACTTCCTGGGGGGTTACCCATCCTAGTGCTACTCTTGCCCAAGCACGCTTAACTTCAGAGTTATGATGGGATCCGGTGCATTAGTGCTAATATGATCATACATGTCCCGCCGTGGGTGCAAAGCCATTATGTGTTGAAAGTTCACAGTCTCAGCCCAGAGAGATGGCCCATTCAAATGGCCCAAATGGATTATCGACAGCCCATCGGCTTCAACTATTCAGCATCCTCGCAAGATGTGAAATTGGCGCATTGTAAAGCGGTCTACCATCTCGCGAGTTAGGTTGTCGTCCTTTTCACGGCTCACGACGACCAACCCGGGATTAAAAAACAGCGCAAAAGGAAGAAAAATGGCTAAAAACTGATGAAAACGTTTGATTTTGGACACCGAAAACTGACGCCGCCAAGCAAGATTGCTGCCCCCATCGTAGAACTCTCGAGAGCTTTCCAACGGCATGATATACACCGCATAACTCCCTATGGATCAAGAGTTATGGGCCTTAGAGCGGCGGGGACCTGGTAATCGGCCGCACGCCCACGGTTTGCTGGCCCAGCCCCTCTGGGAAGAAAAGCTATCACGCCCCAACCCAACCTATGGAGGTTAGACTAGGGTGTGATCTAATCATTCACGTTCTTTTACGACTATAACCAGTTAACGAAGGTTAAGCTTATCCGTTAGACTAGAACTTCAAAAAATTTATAGAAAACCGGCAGCATAATGGCTGTAATTGGGCTCTTTAGTTTGACCTAATTTATTAAACGCCTCAAAACTTTTAATATCATATTCGATTCCAACTAAGATTACTATCCATCACCAATCGATATGCCTACTAGTTATCTCGAAAGTCTCGTTCGATTAACAAACCTATCATGATAACTATGTCCCGTTTATTTGTTAATTCCTGTTACACAAGTACCTGTTGATCTTTATCTTACTATTGAATACCTAGGGGAAATTAAATAGAGACATATCATTTGATTTCTTCACGTAGTGATTGAGTTGCTTATGGTAGTTACTAAATCAAAATAGTAATAGCAACCCACAAGATAGCGTGTTATCTAGTCATAGTCAATACAAGCCAAAATTAGACTCCAAATTACAACAGGGATCGTTTACAATCAATAACAAACAACATAAGAAATAGTCTTCAAAATAAACATAATGTTCGCGAAATAGCCACAGTCAAGCAAGGAACGTAAGACAAGCAATCACTCCAAAGAGTCATCAACATGCAAGTTCTCATCGGGTACCTGTTCTTGATCTTCTTCACATGTGATGATAAAAGAGAGTGAGTCCTTATGAACTCAGCGAGGGAGAACGAGAAATACATCTTGAAACCCTTTTTCCGGTTAAACTTATGAAAACCCTTTTTGAAAGCATGACATATAACACAAGTAAGTTTATAGCATAACATAAATGTAAATAATACATTTACCCGTCTTTTGTCCCCGAGGTCCTCTAGGAACCAAGCGAGAGTACTTATTCACATAATGAAAGGATACGGTGAGCTTTTGCTCTCAAGTTCATTTCTGATAACAGTTGTTGCAGCCAACTTCAAATCATCCACTTATCACTCCAAATGCGTGTACTCTGGATGTACCCCGAAATCTTACGACCCTACTCTCCGAGGAAGTCTAGCCCCCAAGCGAGAGAGGGAATTGGACCATGGTAGTCACAGTAGCACCGGTAAGCCCGATGCCGCCCGGCATGCGTGAAACGCTACCATGCCATAATGAAATGTTGCAACCTTGTATGCAATGCACAATTATAACATTTAACGTATCACATTAGGAGGACAACAAAGTCGGTTGTCTCCGAGCAATTATAAGATTGCACATAGACAGGTAAACATATGAGGCATGCTTTGACATGAATTTTCACTTTGTAAAACACATAGAGTTATATGAATATTAAATGGGCAGCCATGTAACACATGTAAATCAAGTCATATAACTCATTCGAGGTTCACGTATCAAGTAATAAGACTATACAAGCGTGCAATGACGTTTACATGAGACCGGGTGCAGGAAAAGTCTTCTTATCAACACGTAATCATCGGGAATCACATTTAGAGCAATAAGGACAACTACGAGCAGCCTATTAACCACACAATTTAACACGTTGAACCATAAGATCATCTTTTAGCAAATAGTCATAAGCATTAGGGCCTCAATTCCTTGCTTGAACATGCAGTTAAGCAAACCATTCATCAATTAATGATCCCAAGTCATACATCAATCAAATTTAGCAACCTCAACCAGCCATTGCAGTCCACACAACATCTAAGTGCCACAATTCTAAGCATTCAATACCACAAGAGAAGTTACAACATGTTTCAAAGCATATCACTAAACAAAAACCTCACTGTAATGGTCTGTTTTCCCATATTTGATTAGACAAGCAAACATTCTCCAATTTCAGTGAACAAAATTTCAAATTAAATCTTAATGAGTTATTTAAATCTAGGAACAAACCTCGCATCATTTGGAGTTCGGACTTAGGAGTTATGGCCAAAACAGTGAGACTACGCAAAACTGTCTAGTTTTAGACACATTACGATTTGTGCTATTTTGAGGGTCTTAGAATCAGAATTGGCTTTGGTCTATTTCTGGAAAAAATGTCCAGAACTGCAAAATATAGCCACTTACCAATTTTCATGAATTTTCACCATCTTTTACTAGGTCAAAAATGCTTCGTTCTACAAAGCCAGTAATCTACCAGAAGCCTATTTCATTTTTCCAATTCTTCCAGATTTAGACACCTCATGATGTTTGACCATTTTGGAGGCTTTAGATTCAAAATTGGCCTTGGCATATTTCTATGCAAAATGCTCATAACTGGAACAACTAATCACCTACCAATTTTTATGCATTTTCAACATCATTTACTAGGCCAAATGCACTTTGCTCTACCAAGTCAGAAATATGCCAACTACACAATTTTTACCTATCTTCAAGTTCTAGCCAAAACTCTATCCATGCATGGTTATATAAGCTCATATACACACATATACGACAACTACAGAGGTAAATATAGTCATATGAAGGCATGCATGTGATTTTTGAAAGCTTTTAAAAGAGTTTAAGCCTCGCCTTGGCCTATTGATGATTAATGATGCTCAAATGCTCTTCAAAATGCACAAAGGCTTCTTCCTTGCTTTGGCCGAGAGAGATTGCTTGATTACCCTTAATTTCTAACTTAGTTAGCATGGGAGGATGGGGGGTAGGTGTGTAGAACAAAAAGAAATGAAAGAAAAACTATCAAGACATACCTAAAGCTGAAAACGATGAACTTTGTGAACTTGCTTGCGATTTCTTGCTTAACTTGCTAAGGCCGAGTCTGTTGGGATACTTGTGAGCGTAGGTGACCCTTAGGATGTGAACTTGAGCTATGGAGACTAAAGCTGCACCCATGGCCGAGAGAGTGACAGAATGAGAGCTTGAGAGAATTTTTTTTGAGAAAGAGATGAAATGCTTTATGTGTGTGTCGGCCTTGAAGCTATACAAGGCTGAAATTTCATTAGTCCTTGTGCAATCTTGAAATGTGAGGAAGCATGGGTGAGGAGGCTGAGAATGAGAGAGAATTTGAGGGCAAAAGAAATGTGAAATTGTTAGAAAATGGTTGCATGCATGTCTCGGCCTTGGGGCTTAGCAAAATTCTGATTTTTATATCATCTTTTGAGCATGGTTTGATTTGTTGGTAGGCAATGGTGATGTGGCCGAGAATGGTGGCTTAGTAGTTAGCAACATGTGGCTTTGGTGCATGCAAAATGTATGACATTGTGTAAGATTCTTGTCTAAGCATGCATGATAGAATTGTTTTGTTCAAATTTTTGCTCAAGAACATGGTATGGCCGGCCATCATGGCTCACGAATCTGAATTTTTGTCATGTTTTAAGCTTTATTTTATTGTAGGTTGATGTGGTATTTTAGGTGCATGGGTTTTGCAAAAAGGAATAAAGAATAAAGAATAAGAATGTTTACTGTTTAGTAAAATTTTGTCTTCTAGTGTATTGACTTAGGATTAAAATATTAGTTTGTGGAGTTTGTAGGATTATTCTATAGTCTAGTGCTTCGTGTAGGATGCTTTCTTGATTAGCGTGCAAGCACGCTTTCCTAGGTCTAGGACACGTACTATAAGATAAGGCATGAACTACGAGACAAATATACGTATTCCAAGTAAATGCACGCAACCCTAAATAAATGCACGTAAATCAATGCACGACTCTTAAACCTAAAAAAAGGCATGTAGTTCAAGGTTAGGGCACACAAATTGAGGTATCGCACGCAAATCGAGGTCGGCCCTCACATCCTCCCCTCCTTATAGGAATTTCATCCCGAAATTCAATATTGCCTTGAAATAATGCCGGATACTGTTGCTTCATCTGGTCTTGCCTTTCCCACGTTGCTTCTTCAACTCTATGGTGATCCCACAACACTTTCACCATCGGTATAGACTTGTTGCACAACTCCCAATCTTGCTGGTCTTGGATCAGAATAGGCTTCTCTTCATAAGACAAGTTCTCCCGAAGCTGCAACGGCTCTGGATCCAAGACGTGTGATGGATCAGGGTGATATTTCCGTAGCATTGAGACATGAAAGACGTCATGAATATTGGAGAGGTTTTGAGGTAGTTCTAGACGATACGCCAATTTTCCAACCTTTTCAACTATTTCAAATGGTCCTACAAACCTCGGGCTCAATTTCCCACCTTTACCATGTTTAATCAATCCCCTCTGAGGTAATAACTTCAAGAACACCTTGTCGCTGATCTCAAATTCCAAATCCCGTCTCTGTCGGTCTGCATAACTTTTCTGCCTGCTTTGGGCGGTAAGCATCCGTTTCCGGATGAGGTGAATGTTTTCAACTGTCTTCATAAGTTCTGGTAGAAGGGTCGGGTCAAAAGTCTTCATCTCACCTACTTCATCCCAATATATTGGGGATCGACACTTACGTCCATACAATGCCTCAAATGGGGCCATTCCGATAGTGGCCTGATAGCTGTTATTATAAGCGAACTCTGCTAGAGGTAGATACTTCTCCCAACCTTTTCCGAAGTCTAGAACACATGCCCTCAACATATCCTCCAAGATTTGAATAGTTCTCTCGGATTGTCCATCAGTCTGAGGGTGATAAGCTGTACTAAAACTCAACTTCGTCCCCAAAGCTTGTTGTAATCTCTTCCAAAATCAGGAAGTAAAACAAGGATCCCTATCCGATACAATACTCATAGGCATCCCATGTAACCTTACAATATCCGCCACATACATGTCTCCCAGTTTTTCAGGACTATCTTCCTTGTTCATTCGTAAGAAATGTGCTGATTTAGTCAATCTATCCACTATGACCCAAATGGCATCATGACCCTTTTGTGACCTGGGCAGGTCCATGACAAAGTCCATAGTTATATGTTCCCATTTCCATCGGGGAATTTCTAAGCGTTGTAGTAAACCTGTCAATCGTTGATGTTCTGCCATGACCCTCTGACAAGTTAAACACTGTGCCACAAACTCGGCAATCCTCCTCTTCATGTTATTCCACCAATAGTGTTGCTTCAAATCCCAGTACATCTTTGTTCCGTCAGGGTGAATAGTATATCTTGAGTTATGGGCTTCTTCAAGAATCTTCTTTTTCAACTTTGGGTCATTAGGAACGCAAATTCGACTCCTGAACCTCCAAATACCATCATTATGAAACTTGAAATCTGTGTTGCTTTCCTTAATCTTTTGAAACTGTTGGTCCTTCTATTGGGCCTCTCAAATCTCAGACAACAGGGTTGATTGAACTTGTGTAGTGGCAAATAATAACCCTTTTTGTGTCAATTGTGGTTTCCACATAAACGCCTCTTCTAACATCCCCCGCACCTTAACCTCCAATTTTGCCATGCTTGCCTTCCGGCTTAAGGCATCTGCTACCACATTCGCTTTACTGGGCTTATAATTGATTGCGCAATTATAATCATCCAAAAGCTCCATCCATCGTCTTTGCCTCATGTTCAACTCTTTTTGTGAGAACAAGTACTTCAAGCTCTTGTGATCAGTAAACACCTCAAATTTGTTACCCCACAAATAGTGCCTCCATTTCTTGAGTGCAAACACAATAGCCGCTAACTCCAAATCATGTGTTGGGTAATTCAATTCATATGGCTTTGGTTTCCTAGAGGCATATGCAATCACTCTACCATTCTACATCAATACACAACCCAGTCCTTCTTTAGAAGCATTGCTATAGATTACAAAGCCTTGACTCCCTTCAGGCAATGCAAGAACAGGTGCGGTTGTCAATCTTGTCTTCAACTCCTGAAAGCTATTCTCACACTTGTCATCCCACACGAACTTCGTTTTCTTCTGAGTGAGCTTTGTAAGCGGTCTTGCAATCTTTGAGAAATCCTTCACGAACCTCCGATAATAGCCGGCTAAACCAAAAAAACTCCGAACCTCTGTGACATTTTTCAGCTTTTTCCAAGACATCACCACTTCTATCTTTGTTGGGTCCACCGCTATTCCCTCTTGGGGTATGATGTGCCCCAAGAATGCAATTTTTCGCAACCAAAATTCGCATTTGCTAAACTTTGCATACAATTGATGCTCCCGAAGTTTTTGCAATACCAATCGCAGATGTTGTTCATGCTCAGCCTCGGATTTTGAGTATACCAAAATATCATCAATAAAGATCACCACAAATTGGTCCAAGTAGGGTTGAAACACCCTGTGCATTAAGTCCATAAAAGCTGCAAGGGAATTAGTTAGCCCAAATGGTATCACCACAAACTCATAGTGCCCATGTCTAGTCTTGAAAGCCGATTTAGGTACCTCCTCCTTTTTGATCCGCACCTGATAATACCCTTCCCCCAAGCCGAGTTTCGAATACACTTTAGCTCCTTGAAGATGGTCAAACAACTCATCAATCAGTGGAAGTGGGTATTTATTCTTGACGGTCACTTGGTTCAATCCTCGGTAATCGATGCATAGCCTTAACGTTTCGTCTTTATTCTTTACAAATAGGACTGGTGCACCTCACGGAGAAGAGCTCGGCTAAACAAACCCTTTCTTTAACAATCCTTGCAATTGGTCCTTCAATTCTTGCAGCTCGGCTAGTGCCATACGATAGGGAGCTTTAGATATCGGCTGGGTGCCAAGCAGTAATTCTATTACGAATTCGATCTCCCGATCCGGAGGTAAACCCGGCGATTCTTCTGGAAACACATCAGCATAATCTTTAATCACTGGCATATCCTCTAACTTAGCTTTGTCCAATGGCTTATTGATGAGGTAAGCTAAATATCCGCTATACCCTTTTTTCAGAGACTTCACTACTTTCGTGGATGAGATGATGGAACTCCCGGTGAAGTCTCATCAACAAATTACCTCCAATGTTGGTTGACCAGGTATTTGGAATCTTACAATCGTTGTCCAGCAATCTAGTTGGGCATAATGCTTTGCCAACTAGTCCATCCCTAAGATGACTTCATAGTCTCGAAAGGGTAACACTATAAGATTGGCCGAGAATTCCATATCTTAATTTGAATTTTACATGCTTTACAAGCTGAGCTAGTAACGAGTTTAGACCCCATCGGAGTACTGACTTCTACTTCGTAAGGTAAACATTCAACTTGTAATTTCACACGTTGCACACATAAGGGAGTAATAAATGAATAAGTAGCACCTGGATCAATTAGCACCCTAACAAGTTGATTCAGTATCAAGAATGTACCTTCAACAATAGCAGTCTCCTCAGGAAGCTCCTCGTACTTAATAGCATAAGCTTGGGCCTGAATTCTAGGAACTGGAGTCTTGTCTCTACCAGTTGGTTTATTCTGATTTTGTCCTCCTTGTCATTTAGGACAATCCTTAATCTAATGCTGATCACTGCCACACCGCACGTATCGTCCCGACTTCTTCCAGCACTGGGCCTCGGTGTGACCCTTCTTGTCACAGTACGAACAGTTGATAGACTGAGTAGCAAGTAAACTACTTGTGGATCCACGGGTGGAAGAAGCTGATAGTGCTTTAGACGGGCCATGGTTGTTGACTAGTCTGTTCTGGCTCTAGTCCTGACTACGACTCTGAGTCTAGAATTTTCTCTGTTGCCCTTGAGGCTGGTAAGGTTTCTTATTCGGCTGACTTGAACCGGCTCTATCAAATTTTCTTTTCTCAACTCGGGAAGCAACAACAAGAAGAGAAAAATATGTAGTAAAGTCATGTGAAGCCAACTGATCCTGAATTTCTGGCCTCAACCCATTCATAAACTTCCACATTTTTGCCTCAGGGGTACTAACCATGTATTGTGCATAACGGGACAACTTGTCAAAGCGAGCCTCATACTGAGCCACCGTCATGTTATCCTAGTTCAAGTGCATGAACTGTTTAATTTGCCTCTTCCTGGAAACTGCAGGTATATATTTCTCCTTGAATGCATTGACGAAGTTACTCCACAGGCGAGGTGTCTGATCAATTTCTCAAAGTGCCTCCACAGTATGCCACCAATGCTCAGCATCCCCGTGCAACAAAAAATCAGCAAACTCAATCCTTTCCTCGTTAGTATAGTCAAGTGGCCTATAAATCCTTTCAATCTCAAACAGCCAAGCCTCTGCATTTTCATCATTAGCTTCCCCGAAGAATTTGGATGGGTGAAAATCAAGGAACTCCTGCATTCTGTTGTTTTTCCCATTGTTACCACCATGCTTGTTGTTATTGTTATAGGTTGCTTCACGTGCATCTTGATGTTCCATTACTCGTGACATTCAATCCATAGCATTCGCCATCATGTTAAACATGGCCATGCTGGGATTAGTTTGATAAGCATCTCCGGCTTCTCGAGGCTCATCGCCCCTATTGGTATTGTGGGCACTAGGGCCAGCCATCTATAGGCACAGATTATTATGCACAATTTATTGGAATACGACAAGACAAGAATTTAATGTATAAGGTATGCAACATACAATTTCACATAGACATACAATTCTCAAAACAGTTAAGACATGTTAATCACATAAGCATGTAGAAACAAAGAAGGCACATTTAACATTGGCACATATTAACACATATAAACAAGTCATCATAATTATCTTAGGACTTCTACCCAAGGTCCGAGAGTTAAACCCGGCTTAAGCAATCTAAGCTCTGATACCATTAATATAGGGTGTCACGCCCCCAACCCGACCTATAGAGGTTAGACTAGGGTGTGATCTAATCATTCACATTCTTTTATGACTATAACCAATTAACGAAGGTTAAGCTTATCTGTTAGACTAGAACTCCAAAAAAATTTCAAAAAATCGGTAGCATAACGGCTGTAATTGGGCTCTTTAGTTTGACCTAATTTTCTAAACGCCTCAAAACTTTCAATCTCAGATTCGATTCCAAATAAGATTACTATCTATCACCAATCGATATTCCTACTAGTTATCTCGAAAGTCTCGTTTGATTAACAAACCTAGCATGATAACTATGTTTGTTAATTCCTGTTACACAAGTACCTATTGATCTTTAGCATACTATTGAATACCTAGGTAAAATTAGATAGAGACACATCAGTTGATTTCTTCACCTAGTGATTGAGTTGCCTATGGTATTACTAAATCAAAATAGTAATAATAACCCACAAGATAGCGTGTCGTCTAGTCATAGTCAGTACAAGCCAAAATTAGACCCCAAATTACAACAGGGGTCATTTACAATCAACAACAAACAACATAAGAAATAGTCTTCAAAATAAACATAATGTTCGCGAAATAGCCACAGTCAAGCAAGGCACGTAAGACAAGCAATCACTCCAAAGAGTCATCAACAGGTACATTCTCCTCGGGTACCTGTTCCCGATCTTCTTCACCTGTGACGATAAGAGAGGGTGAGTCCTTATGAACTCAGCGAGGGAGAAACGAGAAATACGTTTTGAAACCCTTTTCCGGTTAAACTTATGAAAACCCTTTTTGAAAGCATAACATATAACACAAGTAAGTTTATATCATAACATAAATGTGAAGAACACATTTACGCGTCTTTCCTCCCTGAGGTCCTCTAGGAACCAAGCGAGAGTACTTATTCACATAACGAAAGGATATGGTGAGCTTTTGCTCTCAAGTTCATTTCTGATAACAGTTGTTACGGCTAACTTCAAATCATCCACTTATCACTCCAAATGGGCGTACTCTGGATGTACCCCGAATCCTATGACCCAAATCTCCAAGCAAGTCTAGCCCCCAAACGAGAGAGGGAATTGGACCATGGTAGTCACGGTAGCACCGGCAAGCCCGATGCTGCACGGCGTGCGTGAAACGCTACCATGCCAGAATAAAAGGTTGCAACCTTGTATGCAATGCACAATTATAACATTTAACATATCACATTAGGAGGACAACAAAGTAGGTTGCCTCCGACCAATTATAAGATTGCACATAGACAGGTAAACACATGAGGCATGCTTTGACATGAATTTTCACTTTGTAAAACACATAGAGTTATATGAATATTAAATGTGTAGCCATGTAACACATGTAAATCAAGTCATATAACTCATTTCGGGGTTCACGTATCAAGTAATATGACTATACAAGCATGCAATGACGTTTACATGAGACCAGGTGCAAGAAAAGTCTTGTTATCAACATGTAATCATCGAGAATCACATTTAAAGCTATAAGGACAACTACAAGAAGCCTATTAACCACACAATTTAATACGTTTAACCATAAGATCAACTTTTAGCAAATAGTCATAAGCATTAGGGCCTCAATTCTGTGCTTAAATATGCGGTTAAGCAAACCATTCATCAATTAATGATCCCAAGTCATACATCAATCAAATTTAGCGACCTCAACCAGCCACAACAGTCCACCCAACATCTAATTGCCACAATTCCAAGCATTCAATACCACAAGAGAAGTTACAACATGTTTCAAAGCATATCACTAAACAAAAACCTCACTGTAATGGTCTGTTTTTCCACATTCGATTAGACAAGCAAACATTCTCCAATTTCAGTGAAAAAAATGTCAAATTAAATATTAATGCATTATTTAAATCTAGGAACAAACCTCACATCATTTGGAGTTCGGACTTAGGAGTTATGGCCAAAACAATGAGACTACGCAAAACTGTCCAGTTTTAGACACATTATGATTTTTGCTATTTTTAAGGGTCTTAGAATCAGAATCAGCTTTGGTCTATTTCTGGCAACACTATCCAGAACTGAAAATCTAGTCACCTACCAATTTTCATGCATTTTTACCAACATTTACTAGGTCAAAAATGCTTCATTCTACAGAGCCAGTAATTTGCCAGAAGCCTATTTTATTTTTCCAATTCTTTCAGATTTAGACACCTCACGATGTTTGACCATTTTGGAGGCCTTACAGTCAAAATTGGCCTTGACATATTTCTATGAAAAATGCTCATAACTGGAAAAAATAATAACCTACCAATTTTCATGCATTTTCAACATCATTTACTAGGACAAATGCACTTTGCTCTTCCAAGTCAAAAATCTGCCATCTACACGATTTTTACCTATCTTTAAGTTCTAGCGAAAAATCTAGCCATGCATGGTTATATAAGCTCATACACACACATATACAACAACTACAGAGGTAAATATAGTCATATGAAGGCATGCATGTGATTTTTGAAAGCTTTTAAAAGAGTTTAACCCACACCTTGGCCTATTGATGATTAATGATGCTCAAATGCTCTTCAAAATGCACAAAGGCTTCTTCCTTGCTTTGGCCGAGAGAGATTGCTTGATTACCCTTAATTTCTAACTTAGTTAGCATGTGAGGATGGTGTGCATGTGTGTAGAACAAAAGGAAATGAAAGAAAAACTATCAAGACATACCTAAGGCCGAAAATGATGAACTTTGTGAGCATGCTTGCGATTTTCTTGCTTAACTTGCTAAGGCCGAGTCTCTTGGGATCCTTGTGAGCCTAGGTGACACCTAGGATGTGAGCTTGAGCTATGGAGACTCAAGTTGCAGCCATGGCCGAGAGAGTGAGAGAGTGAGAGAATGAGAGCTTGAGAGAAGTTTTTTGAGAAAGAGATGAAATGCTTTGTGTGTGTGTCGGCCTTGAAGCTATACAAGGCTGAAATTTCCTTAGTCCTTGTGCAATCTTAAAATGTGAGGAAGCATGGGTGAGGAGGCCGAGAATGAGAGAGAATTTGAGGGCAAAAGAAATGTGAAATGGTTAGAAAATGGTTGCATGCATGTCTCGGCCTTGGGGCTTAGCAAAATTCTGATTTTTATATCATCTTTTGAGCATGGTTTGATTTGTTGGTAGGCAATGGTGATGTGGCCAAGAATGGTGGCTTAGTAGTTAGCAAAATGTGGCTTTGGTGCATGCAAAAGGTATGACATTGTATAAGATTCTTGTCTAAGCATGCATGATAAAATTGTTTTGTTCAAATTTTTGCTCAAGAATATGGTATGGCGGCCATCATGGCTCACGAATCGGAATTTTTGTCATGTTTTAAGCTTTATTTTATTATAGGTTAATGTGGTATTTTAGGTGCATGGGTTTTGCAGAAAGGAATAAAGAATAAAGAATAAGAATATTTAGTGTTTAGTGAAATTTTGTCTTCTAGTGCATTGACTTAGGATTAAAATATTAGTTTGTGGAGTTTGTAGGATTATTCTATAGTCTAGTGCTTCGTGTAGGATTCTTTATTGATTAGCTTGCAAGCACGCTTTCCTAGGTCTAGGACACACACTACGAGGTAAGGCACGAACTAGGAGATAAATGCACACATTCCAAGTAAAAGCACATAACCCTAAATGAATGCATGTAAATCAAGACACGACTCTTAAACCTAGGTTAAGGCACGCAGTTCAAGGTTAGGGCACACAAATTGAGGTATCGCACGCAAATCGAGGTCGGCCCTCACATCCTCCCCTCCTTATAGGAATTTCATCCCGAAATTCAATATTACCTTGAAATAATGCTGGATACTGTTGCTCTATCTGGCCTCTCCTTTCCCACGTTGCTTCTTCAACGCCATAGTGATCCCACAATACTTTCACCATCAGTATAGACTTGTTGCGCAACTCACGATCTTGCTGGTCTAGGATACGAATAGGCTTCTCTTCATAAGACAAGTTCTCCCGAAGCTGCAACAGCACTGGCTCCAAGACGTGTGATGGATCAGGGTGATACTTTCGTGGCATTGAGACATGAAAGACGTCATGAATATTGGAGAGGTTTTGAGGTAGTTCCAGATGATACGCCAATTTGCCAACCTTTTCAACTATTTCAAATGGTCCTACAAATCTCGGGCTCAATTTCCCACCTTTACCATGTTTAATCAATCCCCTCTGAGGTGATAACTTCAAGAACACCTTGTCGCCGATCTCAAATTCCAAATTCTATTTCCTTCGGTCTGCATAACTTTTATGCCTGCTTTGGGAGGTAAGCATCCGTTTTCGGATGAGGTGAACATTTTCAACTGTCTTCATAAGTTTTGGTAGAAGGGTCGGGTCAAAAGTCTTCATCTCACCTACTTCATCCCAGTATATTAGGGATCGATACTTACATCCATAGAATGCCTCAAATGGGGCCATTCCGATTGTGGCCTGATAACTGTTATTATAAATGAACTCCTGTAATACCCCAAAATCGGCACATATTTAATAGTATTTAATTGCATTTATTACGTGTTATCTTAAATGGTAGTTGTAAGAACAATAGCATTCATTACATGTGCATTCATTTATTTTAAACATTATTTGAAAAATAATAAGTGCATTTACATGACTTATTTAGTGTTTTAAATTTTAAAATTGCATTTAAATTGTATCTTGTTGACTTTCACATTATTTGACCAAACTAGTTGACTTTTCATCTACATTGACCAACTAGGACAAGGTGTGAATTTTTAAAATGTTTATTGAAAGGCAAACTTGGGATTAGAAATAAAAATGCAATGTTAAGTTAGTCAAATTTTGGGTCAACTTTAGAATTAAATCTGAACCAATTGGGAAATATTTAGGTAGCAAATTATATATGGTTGCAAAGCTCTATGAGTCTAGTTTCTGAGGCTTCAAACCGTTCATGAATTGGAGTTTTTTAGAAGAAGTTATGGCCGTTTTCGTAAGGTCGCGCAAAGCTGTTTTGGTGTAGCGGGTTGACCGAAGCTTTGACCCTTTGACCTTTCATTTAAGTATTGACCAAGCCAAAACAAAACACAAAATCAGCTTTTCTCATTCCCTTCTACCCGTGACCAAGCCAAGACAATGAATAGTAAACCCTTGCACATTTTTGCTTATATCTTGAGTTTGGAGTGGAACCAAGGTACAATTCCAGCATTTTTGAGTTCGTGGTGGCATGTAGCATCTTTCTAGCGGTTTATTTTCCATTTATTTTGCAGAAAAAGGTGAGGACATTTTCTAACCCATTTTTCAAAAGTCATTATTTATATTAGATATTGTTAAATCTATGCTTAATACTTGTTATTTAGATGCTAGTGAACACATTTCTTGTTTTATAGCTTGTGTAGAGTTGATTTTAGTTGTAGTTGATACTTTGCTAGATATGAACATAAATGTAGACAAGGTGTTTGTTTAATGTTCTGAGTGAAGTATAGAGATGTATTAGATGCTAGATTAATGCCCATAGATATCTCAAATGCAAGAAAACAACAAGAGAATTCAAGTATGCAAAATCGGAATTTCGAAATAGTGCACTGCCCTTGTCTTTCAAAGCTCTTTTGACATAGCAAACGTACTCGAAATTTAACGAAATTTGCACAGCAGCTAGATTAGGCAGTTTAGAACAAATGTTGATTTCTAGAGCTAAGGCTAGTTCTAACGTTTTAGGCTTCCAATTTAGCCATTTCTGAAATGTGTCCTGAAAATCGCTGCTACTGGACAGTTTGTGCAGTTGCACGGGAAAGCTCATAACTTGCTGGTTTTAAACTGGAATTAAGCTCTGTTTGATTCTAAAATCAACTACACTCGAAGAGCTACATTTATATGTAAAAAAACAGAGAATTTTGAGTTCAATAGCATAGGTAATGAATTTGATTAATTTAGGGTTATGTTAGAAGTTTTGAAAATGAGCATGTTTTCATGAAGATCTACTTGCTATGTGTTGTATTCCATATCTATCTTGTATATTAGAGTTCATAAGTGAGTAAGAGCATTCTTTTGATAGTTTAGAAATTTTTATGGTTATTCTCATGTTAGATCAAGGATTAGTTAATAATGTATACATTGAAGACCAAGGGTTTGAGTTTATGCTTGAATGAAGTGTTTTATGGTAGAAGTTTGAAAATGTTATAGTTAAGTTTTTTAAGTGTTCTACATGTATTAACTTAGTAATTCTAACTTGTTAAATGTCTAGTTAGTCTATGTGATTTAGAACCCTATCCATGCTAAGTGGAATACTCGAGAATGAATGTAAAATTAACATAGATAGTTGATTGTATTATGTAGTGGAATGGAAGGAGTTGGTGCATTCGGAGAATATGAAAAGGGTTCTTAACTAAATTCTTACAAGTTTGGCTTTCCAAGGTGAGGGACCTGCATCCTTACGTGCATCATAGTTTATTTTCTTTCTAAAAGAGTATATTGTTTAGTATAATTGTGAAATTGATATATGCTTATTGTTGCTAACTTGTAACTTGGTGCGAGAACAACTTACTTTTTGTCCTTAAATGTGTTTCCTGATTATATTGTCATTGTTATCATTCTTGCATTGCATCGTGGTTGCGCAACCTCATTGTCGCGGCGGATGCGATGGCCTCGCTGGGCAACATCGGGCTTGCCAGTGTTGGTTGCCTTAGCTCCGTCTGCTATTTCCTCACTCGCCTGGTCCGGAGATTACCAGGGGGTGTTGGGTCGTAGGATCGGGTACATCCGGAGTACCCATTGGTGTAAGGGATGCCGGCATATTGAGATCGAGATCGTGGTTCGTGGTTCGTGGATCGGGGATCGAAGATTTGGAGTGATAAGGGTTATCGATTGTATCCTTTTAAAATGTGGTATTAGAATTGTTATTCACTATTTATCTATTGTATTAATTGTGTTAAGTTGCTACATTGTACGTCCTCAGTAGACCTTATCCCTCACTAAGCAATTGTGATTGCTCATACCTCGCTAAACATGTTTCAGGAAGTGCTGAGGGTGAACCCCAACTAGTTGAGGTGCTAGTGGAAGAGGAAGAAGTTCAGGCTGAGCCTTTGCCCTAGTTGTTGTGTGTTTGTTGTCTAAGGTGGATTTGTTTTCTTGTTGCTATATGGTGCACTTGTATTATTATTTTATGATCTATTTTGTGGCCTAAGGGCTATGTATATTCTTGTAGTTGCAAGTTGAAAGTTGTTGGTTGTAACGTTAGCTTTGAGATATTATGGCTTGTAATAACTTTTAATTCTCCTTTTAGTTCTTGCATGCTTGGGGGTGTATGTTTAGAGGTATGTTGTTTTCAACTTCTAAGATTGCTATAATGTTATCATAGAATGACATGTTAAAAAGGTTTAATGAAAAGTTAAGTTGGGTGCATGCTTGAGTGATTTGGAGTTGTTGTTTGTCTCCTGGCTTGGATGGCCTTGAACCTTTGAATTTTAATTATAAAAGCTTGTTTTAGTATATTGTGGCTATTTTGAGCATTTACAGGTTTGAAAAATGTCCGCGGTACAGAGGAAACTCTGTCCGTTCTTCTCTAAAAAAATTTTGAGACTGAGTTGAAATTGGGTTGAGAATAGCTTGGTTATTAGAGCCTCCGGTCTCGTGAGGGATCGGGGCGTTACAACTCCGCTAGAGGCAAATCTGTCTCCTAACCCTTTCCGAAGTCTAGAACACTCGTCCTCAGCATATCCTCCAGGATTTGAATTGTTCTCTCCGATTGTCCGTCCGTCTAAGGGTGATAAGCTGTACTAAAACTCAACTTCGTCCCCAAAGCTTCTTGCAATCTCTTCCTAAATTGGTTAGTAAAACGAGGATCTTTATCTGACACAATACTCACGGGTATCCCATGTAACCTTACAATATCCGCCACATACATATCTCCTAGTTTCTCAAAACTATCCTTCTTGTTCATCGGTAAGAAGTGTGCTAATTTAGTCAATCTATCCATTATGACCCAAACGGCATCATGACCCTTTTGTGACTTGGGCAGGTCTATAACAAAGTCCATAGTTATATGTTCCCATTTCCATTGGGGAATTTCCAACGGTTGTTGTAAACCCGTCGGTCTTTGATGTTCTGCCTTGACCCTCTGACAAGTTCCTGGGAGGTCACCTATCCTAGTACTACTCTCGCCCAAGCACGCTTAACTTCGGAGTTCTGATGGGATCCGGTGCATTAGTGCTGGTATGATAGCACCAGTTATGCTGTGGGTGCAAAGCCATAATGTGTTGATAGTTCACAGTCCCAGCCCAGAGAAATGGCCAATTCAAATGGCCCAATGGGCTTATCGATAGCTCATCGGCTTCAATCGTGCAGCATCCTCGCAAGACGTGATATCAACGGGTTGTTGGGCGGTCTACTATCCAACGAGTTAGGTTGTCATCCTTTTCGTGGCTCACGACAACCGACCCGAGATGAAACAATAATGCAAAAATAATAAAAGTGTTAGAAACTGATAAAAATGTTCAATTTTGGGCACCAAAAATAGGTGCATCCTAGCAGGTTTGCTGCCCCCATCGTAGAGCTCCTGGAGAGATTTCCAATGGCATCCTGTGCACCGAATAACTCCCTACGGATCAAAAGTTATGGGCATTGGAGTGGCGGGGACTTGGTAATCAGCCGCACGCCCTCGGTTTGCTGGCCCAGCCCCTCCGGGAAGCAAAGCTGGGCGGCCCAAGATGTCGTGGGACTCGAGGAACAAAATGTGACGAGAAAGCATCTTACCAAAGCTAAACGGGGCAAAAAAAACAAAAAAAAGGGGTGCAACACGAGGACTTCCCAGGGGGTCACCCATCCTAATACTACTCTCGCCCAAGCACGCTTAAATTCAGAGTTCTTATGGGGTCCGGTGCATTAGTGCTTGTATAATCGCACCCGTCATGTTGTGTGTGAGGCCCCGACCCCGAATAACGTATGCTACCCTGATTTGCGTGCCATAGACCAAGAATGATATGACTAACCTTGGATTACGTGCCCTGTCTTGGTTTTCGTGCATGTCTCGTTATACATGCCTTAACCTAGAATTGTGTGCCCTAATTCCCGATATACGTGCGATACCTAGATAAACATGCCATGACCTTAATTTACGTGCGAGACCTTGATTTGCGTATGTCCCTTCGTTTCATGTGCATTAACCTTGAACTGCATGCTTTAACCTAGGTTTAAGAGTCGTGTCTTGAATTACGTACATTGCATTGAATTACGTGCCTTATTTTGGTCTACATTCATTCACCTAGGGTTGCGTGTGTTAGCATTAGAATCCGTGCACTTATCTTGAAGTATGTGCCTTAGTCTTGTAATACGTGATGTACCTCGTAGTTTGTGTCTACCTCAAAATTCGTGCCCTAGACCTAGGAATCCGTGCCACCACGTTAATCAAGAAAGAATCCTACACAAAGCACTAGACACTAAAATAATCCTACACAATCCACTAACCAATATTATATTCCTAATTCAAATTCTCTACAAACTCCACTAACAATAAAATAATACTAAACTACTCCTACATTTTGCACTATCTATTATTCTATTCATAATTCAACTCATCAACAAAACATTCTTATATTTTATTCTAGCTAGATTCCCTCATTTTCCAACATTCCTAT
Organism: Ehretia macrophylla; assembly: GCA_037974665.1. Lineage (NCBI taxonomy): Eukaryota > Viridiplantae > Streptophyta > Magnoliopsida > Boraginales > Ehretiaceae > Ehretia > Ehretia macrophylla. Next base: position 49,817,812 of record CM075777.1, on the reverse strand, counting down.
GACAATTCTAATGACACAAATGCATAAAAAAATTAGTCCTAGACAAACTATGACAAAACACTTAACACAATGCATAAAAAATTGCTCAAATTCTCCTCAAATCTCCACCATTTTCGACCAAGTTCTCCATGCCCATGCTAGCCATTTCAAAATACTCCTTGAAGACACAAAAAGTCTGAATTTGCATGCCCAAGGCTAACCATATGCTCAAAAAAATTTCAAAGCCATCACTTTTGTCATATTCTCTCATTTTCTCTCAATTTCTCTTGCTTTCCTCTCATTTTCTCTCTCCATTTCAGTTTTGGCTGAGTTCCCTACCTCCATAGCTTGTATTCTTCACACCATAGCTAAACAAAGCAAGCCACAAGCAAAGGACCTCAACCGAGCTAGCTAGGAAGTGAAAATCACACATGCATGTGCATTGAAGACTTCTATTCGGCTTAGGTAAGCTTCTTGGCATCCATTTCTTTTCTTCATGTTATAACCTCATGCATGTGCTAAGAGTTTGATCACTAAGCTAGGAAAAATAGAGAGAAGCTAGTTGGGATTTCAGCTAGGCAAAGGAGAGGAAGAAAATTGTGCTTCAACAAAGCTTTTGTGCATCTTTGTGGTTGATTGCTAAGGTGAGGGTTAAAACCTTTTGAAAACTCTTCAAAAATCCACATGCATGCTCATAAATGTGTGTATTTGCTTCTGTACTTGATCTATATGGTCGTTCATAAGCTTAAACAACCATGTATGGCAAGATTTTGGTTTGAAAGTGGTGATAGGTGAAGTCGGATTGTTGACAACTCTCTGACCAGCTTGTTTCGAGGTAATTTTAGCTAGGAAAATGATGTTGAAAATGCATTAAAATTGGTCGGTGAATAGTTTGGACAGTTTTGAACATTTTTCCCAGAAATAGGCCGAAGCTAATTTTGACTCTAAAGTCCTCAAAATCGAAAATCTTTAAAATGTGTCCAAATCTGGAAATCTGGAAAAATGAAGCAGGTTTTGGCAGATGCACTGACCTTGTAGAACAAACCAGATTTGAATTAGTAAATGATGTCCAACATGAATTAAATTTGGTATGCTGCTATATTTTTCAGTTCTGGACAATTTTGTCAGAAATGAACCAAGGCTAAAACTTACCCTAAGGGCCTCAAAAACGTCAATTTATGAAAAGTGTGCAAATCTGGACAGTTTTGTGCTACCTCACTGTTTCGGCTATAACTAATGATTCCGAACTCCAATTGATGCAAGGTTTGTTTCTGATTTTTGTTATCTTCCTAAGATTTAATTTGACATCTTATTCACGGAATTTGGAGATTTTTTGCTTATCCGATTGATTGTGAGAAGACAGCCTATTACAGTAAGGGTTTCACTTAATGTTGTGCTTAGAAAAATTGTTGACTCCTCTTGTTGAATTAAATGCTTAGGATTGTAGCTACGGGATGTTGTGTGGACTGTTTTGAATGTTTGGGGATGTTGAATTAAATGATTCATGGTTTGAGATTGAATTTGAGTTGGGTTGATGCTCAAATTGCACGAATATACACGAAATGGAAACCCTAATGACTAGGTAGTTTTGCTAAGTGTTGATCGTTTGGATATTGTGTGGAAATTATCTGCTAAGGGGGCTGACCGTAAATGTCTTATAACTTCAAATGTGATTTTGACCATTGCATGTTGTCAAATAAGCTTTTCTTGCAACCGAACCCACGTAGATGTTGTTCCATGTTGAATATTCGTATCACTTGATTACGTGAACTTCGAAATGGGTTATATTGTTTGACTTGCATGTGTTACATGGCTGCCCGTTTAATGTTCATATGACTCCATATGCTTTTCAAGTGAAATTATTTGTCTTATCGTGCCTTGTTTGATTACTTGACAACGTGCGATCTTATAACTGCTCGGAGGCGACCTACTTTGTTGTCCTCGTAATGTGATATGTTAAATGTTATAAATGTGCATTGCATACGAGGTTGCAACCTTTCATTGTGGCATGGTAGCGTTTCACGAACGCCGGGCGGCATAGGGCTTGTCGGTGCTCCCGTGACTACTATGGTCCAATTCCCTCTCTCGCTTGGCATTCTACCCTTTGAGAGTCGGGTCATAGGTTTCGGGGTACATCCGGAGTACACCCAATTGGGAGCGATAAGTGGATTATTGAAGTCGGCCGCACCAAATGAATCGAAATTGATATTGAGAGCAAATGCTCACCATATCCTTGAAATGATTGGTAAATGTATCTGTTACTCCATTTGTTTCATATATTTGCGTACTTTATTATTTGTAATACGTGACATGTTTTCAAAAAGAATTTTCATAATTGAACCGGAAAATGAGTTTCAAAACGTATTTCTCATTTCCCCCTCGCTGAGTTCATAAGGACTCACCCTCTTTTTCATCACAGGTGAAGAAGAACAGGTACAGGTTCCCGAGGACAATGTGCCTAATGATGAACCCCTGGAGTAATTGCCTGTCATTGTTCTTTTGCTTGAATGTGACTGCTTGTGAACTTTATGTTACTTGAATACTATTTCCTTTTATGTTGCTCGATGTCATGATGTAAAAGACCCCCGTTGTAATTTGGGGTCTAATTTTGGCTTATACTTATATTAAACAGACCGATGCTAGACATTACTATGATCGTTTTGCTTTTACTACCGCTAGTATTATCATAGGTTATGACGCATTAGTAAGGACTAAGTAAATGAACTTATCGAATCTTAAACAGGTATATTTTGAAACGAGGGCAAACAAACAAACGAGACATAGTATCATGCTAGGTTATAAATCAACGAGATATCAAAATAACCAATAGGCAATTCAATTGATAGTAAAATAGTAATCTTAGTTGGAAATGAAATTGAGATGGTAAATTTTGAGGCGTTTAGAGAATTAGGTCAAACCAAAGAGCCCAATTACAGCCGTTATGCTACCGGTTTTCTGAAAAATTTTGGAGTCTAGGATAAAACGTTAAGTGCTAAACCTCCTTGAACGATTAAGTATGAGAGAAGACTTGAATGTTTAGATCACACCCTAGTCTAACCTTTATAGGCCGGCTTGGGCCATGACATTGTGGGTGCAAAGCCATTAAGTGTTGATCGTTCACTGTCCTAGCCCAGAGAGATGGCCTATTCAAACAGCCCAAGACGTGATATCGGCGCTTTGTAGGGCGGTCTACTATACCACGAGTTAGGTTGTCGTTCTTTTCACGGTTCACGACGACTGACTCGGGATTAAAAAACAAAGCAAAATGCAAAAAAGTGGCCAAAAATTGATGAAAACATTTGATTTTGGGCACCAAAATAGGCGCAGTCGAGCATGCTTACTGCCCCCGTCGTAGAGCTCTAGGAGAGCATTCCAATAGCATGCTGTGTGCTGCATAACTCCCTACAGATCAAAAGTTATGTGCATTGGAGCGGCGGGGACTTGTTAACCGGCCCCACGCCCTCAGTTTGCGGGCCCAACCCCTCTGTAAAGCGAAGCTGGGCAGCCCAAGATGTCGTGGGACTAAAGGAAAGAAATGTGACGAGAAAGCATCTTGCCAAAGCTAAACAGGGCAACAACAAAAAAGGCAGGGGTGCAACACGAGGACTTCCTAGGGGGTCACCCATCCTAATACTACTCTCGCCCAAGCTCGCTTAACTTCAGAGTTCTAATGGGATCCGGTGCATTAGTGCTGGTATGATCGCACCCTTCATGCTGTAGGTGCAAAGCCATTATGTATTGATAGTTCAGAGTCCCAACCCAGAGAGATGGCCCATTCAAATGGCCCAAAGGGCTTATCGATAGCCCATCGCCTTCAACTGTGGAGCATCCTCATAAGACATGATATCGTCATGTTGTAGGGTGGACTACTATCCGCGAGTTAGGTTGTCATCCTTTTCACGGCTCACGACGACCGACCCGAGATGAAAAAACAATGTAAAAAGCAGAAAAATAGCAAAAACTAATGAAAATGTTCGATTTTGTTCACTGAAAATAGGGACAGCTAAGCAGAATTGCTACCCCCATCGTAGAGCTCAAGGAGATCTTTCCAACGGCATGTTGTGCGTCATATAACTCCCTATGGATCAAAATTTATGGGTATTGAAGCGGCGGGGACCTGGTAATCGACCCCACGCCCTCTATTTGCGGGCCCAGACCCTCTGGGATGCGAAGCTAGACGACCTAAAATGTCGTGTGACTCGAGGAAAAAAATGTGACAGGAAAGCATCTTGCCAAAGCTAAACGGGGCAAAAAAATAAAAAAAGGGGTGCAACACGAGAACTTCCCAAGGAGTCACCCATCCTAGTACTACTCTCGCCCAAGCACGCTTGACTTTTGAGTTCTAATAAGATCCGGTGCATTAGTGCTGGTATGATATCACCTGCCATGTTGTGGGTGCAAAGCCACTAAGTGTTGACAATTTACAGTCCCAGCCCAGAGAGATGGCCCAATCAAATGGCCCAATGGGCATGTCGACAGCCCATCGGCTTCAACCATGCAGCATCCTCGTAAGACGTGATATCAACGCATTGTAGGGCAGTCCACAATCCCGCAAGTTAGGTTGTCGTTCTTTTCGCGACCCACGACGACCAAGCCAGGGAAGAAAAAATAGCAAAAAACAATGAAAAGTGGCTAAAAACTAAAGAAAATGTTCAATTTTTGGTACTCAAAAATTGGTGCTGCTGAACAGGCTTGCTGCCCCTATCGTAGAGCTCCCGAAGAGCATTCCAACAGCATGATGTGCGCTGCATAACCTCTTACGAATCAAAAGTTATGGGCATTGGAGCGGTGAGGACCTAGTAATTGGCCCCACGCCCTCGGTTTGCTGGCCCAGCCCCACCGGGAACCCAAGCTGGGCAGCCCAAGATGTTGTGGGACTCGAGGAAAGAAATGTGACGTGAAAGCATCCTGCCAAAGCTAAACAATGCAAAAAAAAAACATAAAGGGTAGTGCAACACGAGGACTTCTTGGGGGTCACCCAAGCTAGTACTACTCTGGCCCAAGCACGCTTAACTTCGAAGTTCTGATTGGATCCGGTGCATTAGTGCTGGTATGATCGCACCTGTCATGTTGTGGGTGTAAAGCCATTATGTGTTGACAGTTCACAGTCCCAGCCTAGAGATATGGGTCTTTCAAACGGCCCAATGGGCTTATTGATAGCCCATCGGCTTCAACCGTGTAGCATCCTCGCAAGACGTGATATCGGCACGTTGTAGGGCGGTCTACAATCCCACGAGTTAGGTTATCGTTCTTTTTGCGTCTCATGACGACTGACCCGGTAGGAAAAAACAGCGTAAAAAAAAAAAACGTGGCCAGAAACTGATGAAAATGTTCAATTTTGGGCACTGAAAACAGGTGCAACCGAGCAGGCTTGCTGCCCCCGTCGTAGATCTCCTGGAGAGCTTTCCAACGGCTTGCTGTGCGCCGCATAACTCCCTACGGATCAAAAGTTATGGGCATTAAAGCGGCGTGAACTTAGTAATCGGCCCCATGCCCTCGGTTTGCTGGCCCAGCCCCTCCGGGAAGTGAAGTTGGGTGGCCCAAGATGTCGTTGGACTTGAGGAAAAAAATGTGATGGGAAAGCATCTTGCCAAAGCTAAACGGTGTAACACGAGGACTTCCTAGGGGTCACCCATCCTAGTACTACTCTCACCCAAGCATGCTTAACTTCGGAGTTCTGAAGGGATTCGTTGCATTAGTCCTGGTATAATGGTGCAAAGCCATAATGTGTTGACGGTTCACAGTCCCTACCTAGAGAAATGGCCTATTCAAACGACCCAATGGGCTTATCGACACTACATTAGCTTCAACCGTGCAGCATCGTCGTAAGATGAGATATCAGCGCGTTGTAGGGCAGTCTACTATCCGGCGTATTAGGTTGTCGTCCTTTTCGCGGCTCACGACGACCGACCCAGGATGAAAAAATAGTGCAAAATGAAGAAGAGTAGTCAGAAACGGATGAAAGTATTCAATTTTGGGCACCAAAAACATGCACAGCCGAGTAGGTGTGTTGTCCCTGTCATAGAGCTCCAGGAGAGCTTTCCAATGGCATGTTTTGCATCATATTTCTCTATATGGATCAAAAGTTATAGGAATTGGAGCGGTAGGGACCAGGTAATCAGCCCCATGCCCTCGGTTTACGGGCCCAGACCCTTTGGGAAGCGAAGTTGGGCGGCCCAAGATGTCGTGGGACTCAAGGAAAGAAATATGACGAGAAAGCATCTTGCCAAAGCTAAACGAGGGCTCACCCAAGCACGCTTAACTTCGGAGTTCTGATGGGATTCGGTGCATTAGTGTTGGTATGATCGCGCCCGTCATGCTGTGGGTGCAAAGCCATTATGTGTTGATGGTTCACAATCCCAGCCTAGAGAGATAGCCCATTCAAATGGCCCAAAGGGCATATTGTGTCACACCCCAACCCGGCCTATAAAGGTTAGACTAGGGTATGATCTAAACATTCAAGTCATATCTCGTACTTAATCGTTCATGAAAGTTTAACAGTTAATGTTTTAACCTAAACTCCATAATTTTTTGAAAAACTGGCAGCATAACGGTTGTAAGTGGGCTCTTTAGTTTGACCTAATTCTCTAAATGCCTCAAAATTTCCAATCTCAATTTCATTTACAACTAAGATTACTATTTACCATCAATTGAAACGCTTACTAGTTATCTCGAAGTCTCATTTGATTAATAACCTAACATGATACTATGTCTCGTTTGTTTGTTAATCCTCATTACAAAAGTACCTATTGATCTTAGCTTAACAATGAGTACCTGCTTAAGATTGGATAGGTTTATTTTACTTAATCCTTACCTAATACTTCATAATCCTACGATAGATACTACCCAGGAACGATAGCAAAAACGACCATAGTAGTGTCTATCTAGTTATGATCAGTACAAGACAAAATTAGACCCCAAATTACAACGGGGGTCTTTTACAATACAATAACAAGCAACATAAGAAATGAAATAGTCTTCAAGTAACACATCGTTCACAAAATGGCCATAGTCAAGTAAGGCACATAGGACAGGCAATCATTCCAAGGAATCATCATTAGGCATGTCGTCCTCGGGTACTCGTTTCTGGTCTTCTTCACCTGAGATGATAAAAGAAGGTGAGTCCTTATGAACTCAGTGAGGGGGAACGAGAAATAAGTTTTGAAACTCATTTTCCCGTTCAACTTATGAAAACCCTTTCTGCAAGCATGAATATATCACAAGTAAGTACATAACGTAATGTAAAATTAAAGGAACACAATTACCCATCTTTCTTCCCCGAGGTCCTCTAGGAACCAAGCGAGAGTACTTATACACATAGTGAAAAGGATACGATGAGCTTTTGCTCTCAGTTCATTTCCAGTATCAGTTGTTGAAGCTGACTTCAAATCATCCCCTTTATCAAGCCAAATGGGTGTACTCCGGATGTACCCTAAAATCCTATGACCCAACTCTGCGAGGAAGTCTAGCCCCAAGCGAGAGAGGGAATTGGACAATGGTAGTCACAGTTGCACCGACAAGCCCGATGCCGCCCGGTGTGCTTGAACGCTACCACGCCAGAATGAAAGGTTGCAACCTTGTATGCAATTCACATTTATGACATTTAATATAGCACATTTGGAGGTCAACAAAGTAGGTTGCCTCCGAGCAGTCATAAAATTGCACATTGATAAGTAAACAAGCGAGGCACGATATGACAGGCAATTTCACTTGAAAAGCACATGGAGTTATATGAATATTAAACGGGCAGCCATGTAACGCATGTAAATCAAGTCATATAGCTCATTTCGAAGTTCACGTAATCAAATAATAAGATTACCTAACATGCAACGACATTTACGTGGGACCGGGTGTAAGAAAGGCCTACTTGTCAACATGTAATCATCGAATTCATGTTTAGGGTTACGAGGGCAACTACGGGCAGCCTACTAATTACATAATTAAACACGATATTCATAGGATCAACACTTAGCGAATTTACCTAGTCACTAGGGTTTCAATTCATGCTTACTCGTGCGATTAAACCCCAAGTCATCTCGTATTTAAACTCAAGCCATACATTGATTAATTCAAACACCCTCAAGTATTCAGAACAGTCCACGCAACATCCAAATGCCACAATCCCAAGCATTTAGTACAACAAGAGAAGCTACAATAATTTTTCTAAGCATATCAATAGGTGAAACCCTCACTGCAATGGACTGATTTCTGACAATCATTGAGACAAGCAAACAAACTGCAATTCTCATGAACAAGATGTCAAATTAAAGCTTAAGGAGTGAACTATATTCAGAAACAAACCTCGCATCATTTGGAGTTCGGGTTCAAGAGTTATAGCGAAAACAGTGAGACTACACAAAACTGTCCAAATTTGCATACATTTCAATACTTGTCGTGTTTGAGGGCTTTAGGGTCAGATTTAGCCTTAGTCCATTTCTGACGAAAATGTCCAGAACTGAAAAATATAGCAGCACACCAAATTTCACGCATTTGGGATGTCATGTACTAAGTCAAAACTAGTTTGTTCTACAAGGTCAGTGAATCTGCCAAAACCTTCTTCATTTTTCCAGACTTCCCAGATTTGGATACATTTTGATAATTTGCCATTTTGAGGACCATAGAGTCAAAATTAGCTTTTTTCTATTTCTGTGAAACATGCTCAGAACTGGAAAAAATAGTTACCTACCAATTTTCACGCATTTTTAACATCATTTGCCTGGTCAAAATCACCTCGCACCAACAAGGCCGAAGGCTGTCACATACCCGATTTCATCTATCATCACATTCTAGCCAAATATCTTGCCATGCATGTTTACAAAAGCTCATGAACACACATAAATCGCAAGTGCAGAAGTAAAGATAGACATTTAAGGGCATGCATGTGGTTTTTGAATGATTTTCAAGAAGTTTTAGCCCTCACCTTAGCAAGACAACAAAGAGATGCACAAACTCTTGAGGATGCACGAGATTGACTCTTTTCCTTGCTTAGCTGAGAGACAACTTGGGATTTCTCTAATTTCCTAGCTAAGTTACCATGTTCTTAGTAAGTGCATGTGGTTAGAACAAGATGGAAATGAAATGGAAGCTAACAAACTCACCTAAGCCAAATGGATGTTCAATGAGCTTCCATGTGTGTCTCTTGCACTCTAGCTTTGCTTGGTCGAGTTCCTTGGTAGCTTGGAAGTCTTGAAGAGCCTTAGGATAAAGAACTTAGCTATGGAGAGTATATTTTTCAGCTAGGGCCGAGAGAGAGAGGAGAAATGAGAGAAGAATGAGAGGAACTGAGAGAAAATGAAAGAAAAATAAAAGCCTTGCAATGTTTGAAGCTTGTGTCGGCCTAGGGCCTTGCAAAAATCTGATTTTGTGTCTTCAAGAAGCATTATTTGAAGTGTCTAGCATGGGCAAGGAGCTTGTGTCGAGATTTGGAGCTTTGGGTAGAGTTTTGAGCCAATTTTTTTATTGCTTTGTGTCATAATATGTCATAGAATGTTTGAGATTAAATTTTTGAAATTGAAAGGCTTGTCTAATATGCAATAGTGGTCGGCCAAGCTTGCGCATAAATCTGAATTTTTTGTCTTGGTTGAGCAATAATTAATTGTGTGTTTGGGATATGCAAAGAATAAAGAATAAAAAATAAAGAATGTCTAGCTTTTTGTGAGATTTTGTTTTCTAGTGGGTTGAATTAGCAATTTAATATTAGTTAGCGGGATTTGTAGGATTAATTAATGATTCAGTGCTTCATGTAAGATGCTTTCTTGATTAACGTGTGGGCACGCTTTCCTAAGTTTAGGGCACGTACTATGAGGTAAGGCACGAACTACAAGACGAATGCACGTTTTCCAAGTAAATGTAGGCAACCCTAAATGAATGCACGTAATTCAATGCAAGCCACACAAAATGAAACACAATTTTTAAACCTAGGTCAAGGCACGCAAATCTAAGTTGGGCACATGAGACGAGGAATCGCACATAAATCGAGCTCGGGCCTCACATCCTCCCCTCCTTAAAGGAATTTCATCGTGAAATTTAATATTACCTTTGAAATAATGCTGGATACTGTTGTTCCATCTAGTCTCGCCTTTCCCACGTTGCTTCTTCAACTCCATGATGATCCCACAACACTTTCACCATCAGTATAGATTTGTTGCGCAACTCCTGATCTTGTTGGTCTAGGATCCGAATGGGCTTCTCTTCATAAGACTAGTTCTCCCGAAGCTGCAACGGCTCTAGCTCCAAGATATACGATGGATCAGGGTGATACTTCCACAGCATTGAAACATGAAAGATGTCGTGAATAGTGGAGAGGTTTTGGGGTAGTTCCACGCGATACGCCAATCTGCCAACCTTCTCAATTATCTCGAATGGTCCTACAAGCCTCGGGCTCAACTTTCTACCCTTTCCGTGTTTAATTAGTCCCCTCCGGTGTGATATCTTCAAGAACACCTTGTCGCCGACCTCAAACTCTAGGCTCCGTCTTCGTCGGTCTACATAATTTTTTTGCCTGCTCTGGGCGGTAAGCATCCGTTTCCGAATGAGGTGGATATTATCAACAGTTTTCATAAGTTCAGGTAGAAGAGTCGGGTCAAAAGTCTTCATCTCACCTACTTTATCCCAATAAATTGGGATCGACACTTATGTCCATACAATGCCTCAAATGGGGCCATCCCGATAGTGGTCTGATAACTGTTATTATAATCAAACTTCGCTAAAAACAGATATTTCTCGCAGCCTTTCCTGAAGTCTAAAACACACGCCCTCAGCATATCCTCCAGAGTCTGAATAGTTCTCTCAGATTGTCCATCAATCTGAGGGTGATAAGCCGTGTTGAAACTCAACTTCGTTCCCAAAGCTTCTTGCAATCTCTTCCAGAATTGGGAAGTAAAACGAGGATCCCTATCCGATACAATACTCATAGGCATCCCGTGCAATCTTACAATATCCGCCACATACATATCTCCCAATTTCTCAGGACTATCCTCTTTGTTCATCGGTAAGAAATGCGCTGACTTAGTCAATCTATCCACTATGACCCAAACGGCATTATGACTCTTTTGTGACCTGGGCAGGTCCATAACAAAATCCACAGTTATATGCTCCCATTTCCATTGAGGAATCTCCAACGACTGAAGTAAACCTGCTGGTCATTGATGTTCCGCTTTGACTCTCTGGCAAGTCAAACACCGTGCCACAAACTCCGCGATCTCTATCTTCATGTTATTCCACCAGTACTGTTCCTTCCAATCACAGTTCTTCTTTGTTCCGTCGGGGTGAATAGTGTATCTTGAATTATGGGCTTCTTCAAGAATCTTCTTTTTCAGATCTAGCTCATTAGGAACACAAATCCGATTCCTAAACCTCTAAATACCATCATTATGAAACTTGAAATATGTGTTGCTCTCTTTAATCTTTTGAAACTATTGGTCCTTCTGTTGAGTCTTTCGTAATTCAGACAACAAGGTCGATTGAACTTGTGTAGTGGAAAAAAGTAACCCTTTTTGAGTCAATTGTGGTTTCCACAAAAATGCTTCTTCCACCAACTCCTGCACCTTAACTTCCAGTTTTGCCATGCTTGCTTTCCGACTTAAGGCATCTGCAACTACATTTGCTTTACCGGGCACATAATTGATTGTGCAATTATAATCATCCAAAAGCTCCATCCACCGCCTTTGCCTCATGTTCAACTCTTTTTGTGAGAATAAGTATTTTAAGCTCTTGTGATCAATAAACACCTCGAACTTGTTACCCCACAGATAGTGCCTCCATTTCTCGAGTGCAAACACAATAGCCGCTAACTCTAAATCATGCGTCGGGTAGTTTAACTCATACAGCTTCGGTTTCCTAGAAGCATATGCAATCACTCTACCATTTTGCATCAACACACAACCCAATCCTTCTTTCGAAGCATCACTATAGATTACAAAACCTTGACACCCTTCAGGCAATGCAAGAACAGGTGCGGTAGTCAATCTTTTCTTTAATTCTTGGAAACTGTTCTCACACTTGTCGTCCCATACAAATTTTGTTTTCTTTTGAGCAAGCTTTATAAGCGGTCCTGCGATCTTTGAGAAATCCTTCACAAACCTCCGATAATAGCCGGCTAGACCAAGAAAACTCCGAACCTCCGTAAAATTTTCTGGCTTCTTCCAAGACATCACCGCTTCTATCTTTGCTGGATCCACTACTATTCTCTCTTGGGATATGATATGCCCCAAAAATGAATCTGTTGCAACCAAAATTTGCATTTGCTAAACTTTGCATACAATTGATGCTCTCGAAGTTTCTGCAGTACCAATCGCAGATGTTGTTCATGCCCAGCCTCGAATTTCGAGTATACCAAAATATCGTCAATGAAAATCACTACAAATTGGTCCAAGTAAGGTTGAAACACCCTGTGCATCAAGTCCATAAAAGCTGCAGGGGCATTAGTTAGCCCAAATGGCATCACCACATATTCATAATGCCCATATCTCATCCTAAAAGCCGTTTTAGGCACATCCTCCTTTTTGATCCGCAATTGATAGTACCCTTGCCTCAAGTCGAGCTTCGAATACACTTTGGCTCCTTGAAGTTGATCAAACAACTCGTTGATCAGTGGAAATGGGTATTTATTCTTGACAGTCACTTGGTTCAATCCTCGGTAATCGATGCATAGCCTCAACGTTCTGTCTTTCTTCTTTACAAATAGGACTGGTGCACCCCACGGTGAAGAACTCAGTTGAACAAACCCCTTCTTCAACAATCCTTGCAATTGGTCCTTCAATTCATGTAGCTCGGCTGGTGCCATACAAGAGGGAGCTTTAGATATCAGCTGGGTGCCAGGCAATAACTCTATAATGAACTTGATCTCCCGATTTAGGGGTAAACCAGGCAATTCTTCTAGAAACACATCCGCATAATCTTTAATCACTGGCATCTCCTCCAACTTAGCTTTGTCCGACGGCTTGTTGATGAGGTAAGCTAAGTATCCCCTTCACCCTTTTCTCAAGGACTTCACTGCTTTCGTAGTTGAAATGATGGAACTCTCGGTGAAGTCTCTCTGACCGATTACCTCCAATATTGGTTGACCAGGTATCCGAAATGTTACAATCTTCGTCCGGAAATCTAGTTAGGCATGATGTTTCACCAACCAGTCCATCCCTAAAATGACTTCATAGTCTCGAAAAGGTAATACAATAAGATTGGCTGAGAATTCCCTATCTTTAATTTGGATTTTACATGCTTTACAAGCTGAGCTAGTAACAAGTTTAGAATCCATCGGAGTACCAACTTCTACTTTGTAAGGCAAACATACAACTCTCAGTTTTACACGTTGCACACATAAGGGAGTAATAAATGAATGAGTAGCACCTGAATCAATTAGCACCCTAACAGGTTGATTCAGTATGAAGAATATACCTTCAATAACAGCGGCCTCCTCTGGAAGCTCCTCGCACTCAATAGCATAAGCTCAAGCCTGAACTCTAGGAACTGGAGTCTTACCTCTACCAGCTGGTTTAACCTGATTCTGTCCTGCTTGCCCTTTAGGGCAATCCTTGATCTGATGCAGATCACTACCACACCGCACACATTGTCCTGACTTCTTCCAGCACTAGGCCTCGGTATGACCCTTCTTGTCACAGTAAGAACAGTTGATAGACTCAGTAGCAAGTGAACTACCTGTGGATCCGCGGGTGGAAGAGGCTGATGGTACTTTAGTCGGGCCACGGTTATTAACTGGTCTATTCTAGTTCTGGCCCTGACTACGACTCTAGCTTTGGAATTTCCTCTATTGACCTGGAGGCTGGTATGGTTTCTTGTTCGGATGGCTCAAACCAGCTCTATCAAGTTTCCTCTTCTCAACTCGGAAAACAGCAACAAGAAAAGCAGAATAGGTATCGAAGTCATGTGAAGCCAATTGGTCCTGAATCTCTGGCCTCAATCCAGTCGTAAATTTCCACATCTTCGCCTCAAGGGTACTGACCATGTATTGAGCATAGCAGGACAGTCGGTCAAAACGAGCCTCGTATTGGGCCACCGTCATATTACCCTAGTTCAAGTGCATGAATTCCTCAATCTGCCTCTGCCTGGAAACTACATGTACATATTTCCCCTTGAATGCCTTAACGAAATTACCCCACAAGCGAGGTATATGATTAGTTTCCCACAGTGCCTCCACAGTGTGCCACCAATGCTCAGCATCCCCGTGCAACAGAAACACAGCAAACTCCACCTTTTCTTCATCAGTATAGTCAAGTGGCCTGAAAATCCTCTCGATCTCAGACAGCCAAGCCTCTGCCTTTTCATCGTCAGCTTCCCCGTGGAATTTGGACGGGCGAAAGTCAAGGAACTCCCTCATTCTGCTATGTCTCCCATGGTTGCCATCATTCCTGTTGTTGTTGTTGTTTGCTTCACGTGCATCTTGATGTTTCATCACTTACGACACGCGATCCATGGCATTCGCCATCATATTAAACATAGCTATGCCGGGATTAGTTTGATAAGCATCTTCGGTCTCTTGGGGCTCACCGCTCCTATTAGTAGTACGGGTACTAGGGCTAGCCATCTATAGGCACAAATTACGATGCACAATTTATTGGAATCGACAAACAAGAATTTAATGCATAAGATATGCAACATAATATAGATACACAATTCTAGAAACAGTTAAGACAAGGTAATCATATAAGCACATAGAACATAGAAGGCACAATTAACATTATCACACAATAACATATAAACAAGTCATCCTAATTACCTTAGGGCTTCTACCTATGGTCCAAGAGTTAAACTCGGCTTAAGCAATCTAAGCTCTTATACCACTCTTCTATAAGGTGTCACGCCCCAACCAGGCCTATAAAGGTTAGACTAGGGTGTGATCTAAACATTCAAGTCATATCTCGTACTTAATCGTTCATGAAAGTTTAACACTTAACGTTTAGCCTAAACTCCATAATTTTTTCGGAAAACCGGCAGCATAACGGCTGTAATTGGGCTCTTTAGTTTGACCTAGTTCTCTCAACGCCTCAAAATTTCCAATCTCAATTTTATTTCCAACTAAGATTACTATTTACCATCAATTGAAACACCTACTAGATATCTCGAAGTCTCGTTTGATTAATAACCTAGCATGATACTATGTCTCGTTTGTTTGTTAATCCTCGTTACAAAAGTACTTGTTGATCTTAGCTTAACAATGAGTACCTGCTTAAGATTGGATAGGTTCATTTTACTTAATCATTACCTGATACTTCATAATCCTATGATAGATACTAGCTAGTAACGATAGCAAAAGACCACAGTAGTGTCTATCTAGTTATTATCAGTACAAGCCAAAATTAGACCCCAAATTACAACGGGGGTCTTTTACATTACAGCAACAAGCAACATAAGAAATGAAATAGTCTTCAAGCAAGACATCGTGCAAAAAATGGCCATAGACAAGTAAGGCATGTAGGGCAAGCAATCATTCCAAGGAATCATCATTAGGCACGTTGTCCTCGGGTACCTGTTCCTGGTCTTCTTCACTTGAGATGATAAAAGAGGGTGAGTCCTTATGAACTCAGCGAGGGGGAATGAGAAATAAGTTTTGAAACTCATTTTCCAGTTCAACTTATGGAAACCCTTTTTGCAAGCATGAATATATCACAATTAAGTACATAACGTAATGTAAAAGTAAAGGAACACAGTTACCTATCTTTTCTCCCCGAGGTCCTCTAGGAACCAAGCGAGAGTACTTATACACATAGTGAAAAGGATACGGTGAGCTTTTGCTGTCAGTTCATTTCCAGTATCAGTTGTTGTGGCCGACTTCAAATCATCCCCTTATCATGCCAAATGGGTGTACTCTGGATGTATCCCAAAATCCTATGACCCAACTCTCCGAGGAAGTCTAGCCCCCAAGCTAGAGAGGGAATTGGACAATGGTAGTCACGGTTGCACCGGCATGTCCGATGCCGCCCGGTGTGCGTGAACGCTACCACGCCAGAATGAAAGGTTGCAACCTTGTATGCAATGCACATTTATGACATTTAATATATCACATTAGGAGGACAACAAAGTAAGTTGCCTCCGAGTAGTCATAAGATTGCACATTGACAAGTAAACACGCGAGGCATGATATGACTGGCAATTTCATTTGAAAAGCACATAGAGTTATATGAATATTAAATGGGCAGCCGTGTAACGCATGTAAATCAAGTCATATAACTCATTTCGAAGTTCACGTAATCAAATAATAAGATTACCTAACATGCAAACATGGGACCGGGTACAAGAGAGGCCTACTTGTCAACATGTAATCATCGAAATCATGTTTAGGGTTACGAGGGCAGCTATGGGCAGCCTACTAATTACATAATTAAATACGATATTCATAGGATCAACACTTAGCGAATTTACCTAGTCACTAGGGTTTCAATTCGTGCTTACTCGTGCGATTAAGCCCCAAGTCATCTCGTATTTAAACTCAAGCCATGCATTGATTAATTCAAACACCCTCAAGTATTCAAAACAGTCCACACAACATCCAAATTCCACAATCCCAAGCATTTAGTACAACAAGAGAAGCTACAATAATTTTTTTAAGCATATCAATAGGTGAAACCCTCACTGCAATGGACTAATTTCTCACAATCATTGAGACAAGCAAACAACCTCCAATTCCAGTGAACAAGATGTCAAATTAAAGCTTAAGGAGTGAACTAAATTCATAAACAAACCTCGCATCATTTGGAGTTCGAGTTCAAGAGTTATAGCCAAAATAGTGAGACTACACAAAACTGCCTAGATTTGCACACATTTCAATGCTTGTCGTTTATGAGGGCCTTAGGGTCAGATTTAGCCTTAGTCCATTTCAGACAAAAATGTCCAGAACTGAAAAATATAGCAGCACACCAAATTTCACACATTTTGGATGTCATGTACTAAGTCAAAACTGATTCGTTCTATAAGGTCAGTGAATCTGCCAAAACCTTCTTCATTTTTCCAGACTTCCCAGATTTTGACACATTTTGATAATTTGCCATTTTGACGGCCTTAGATTCAAAATTAGCTTTGTCCTATTTCTGCGACAAATGCTCAGAACTGGCGAAACTAGTTACCTACCAATTTTCATGCATTTTCAACATCATTTACCTGGTCAAAATCCCCTCATACCACCAAGGCAGAAGGCTGTCGCATACCCGATTTCATCTATCATCACATTCTAGCCAAATATCTTGCCATGCATGTTTACAAAAGCTCATAAACACACATAAATCATAAGTACATAAGTAAAGATAGACATTTAAGGCCATGCATGTGGTTTTTGAAAGATTTTCAAGAAGTTTTAGCCCTCACCTTAGCAAGACAACAAAGAGATGCACAAACTCTTGATGAAGCACGAGATTGACTCTTTTCCTTGCTTAGCCGAGAGACAACTTGGGATTTCTCTAATTTTCTAGCTAAGTTACCATGTTCTTAGTAGGTACATGTGGTTAGAACAACATGGAAATGAAATGGAAGCTAACAAACTCACCTAAGCCAAATGGATGTTCAATGAGCTTCCATGTGTGTCTCTTGCAATCTAGCTTTGCTTGGTCGAGTTCCTTGGTAGCTTGGAAGTCTTGAAGAGCCTTAGGATGAAGAACTTAGCTATGGAAAGTATATTTTTCAGCTAGGGTCGAGAGAAAGAGGAGAAATGAGAGAAGAATGAGAGGAAATTAGAGAAAATGAAAGAAAAATAAAAGCCTTGCAATGTTTGAAGCTTGTGTCGGCCTAGGGCCTTGCAAAAATCTAATTTTGTGCCTTCAAGAAGCATTATTTGAAGTGTCTATCATGGGCAAGGAGCTTGTGTCGAGATTTGGAGCTTTGGGTAGAGTTTTGAGCCAATTGTTTTATTGATTTGTGTCATAATATGTCATAGCATGTTTGTGATTAAAATTTTGAAATTGAAAAGATTGTCTAATATGCAATAGCGGTCGGCCAAGCTTGTGCATAAATCTGAATTTTTTGTCTTCGTTGAGCAATAATTAATTGTGTGTTTGGGATATGCAAATAATAAAGAATGTCTAGCTTTTTGTGAGATTTTGTTTTCTAGTGGGTTGAATTAGCAATTTAATATTAGTTAGCGGGATTTGTAGGATTAATTAATGATTCAGTGCTTCATGTAAGATGCTTTCTTGATTAACGTGTGGGCACGCTTTCTTAGGTTTAAGGCACGCACAACGAGACAAGGCACGAACTACTAGACGAATGCACATTTTCCAAGTAAATGCACGCAACCCTATATGAATGCACGTAATTCAATGCAAGACACACAAAATAAAACACAATTCTTAAACCTAGGTCAAGGCATGCAAATCTAGGTTAGGCACACGAGACAAGATATCACACGTAAATCTAGGTCGAACCTCACATATCGACAGCTCATCGGCTTCAACCATGCAGCGTCCTCACAAGACGTGATATCGGCGCGATGTAGGGCTGTCTACTATCCCGCGAGTTAGGTTGTCGTCCTTTTCGCCGCTCACGACGATCGACTCAGGACGAAAAAATAGATCAAAAAGAAAAAAAGTGGCCAGAAATTAATAAAAACATTCAATTTTTTGTGCCAAAAATAGGCGCAACCAAGCAGGCTTCTGGGCCCGTTGTAGAGCTCCCGAAGAGCTTTTCAATGGTATGTTATGCACCGCATAACTCCCTACAGATAAAAAGTTATGGGCATTGGAGCAGCAAGAAACTAGTAATCGGCCCCACGCCCTCAGTTTGCAGGCCCAGCCCCTCCGGGAAGCGATGCTGGGCGGCCCAAGATGTCATGGGACTCGAGGAATGAAATGTGATGAGAAAGCATCTTGGCAAAGCTAAACGGGGCAAAAAACAAAAAAACAAAAAATGGGGCACAACATGAGGACTTCTTGGGGGGTTACCCATCCTGGTGCTACTCTGGCCCAAGCACGCTTAACTTCAGAGTTCTTATTGGATTCGATGCATTAGTGCTGGTATGATCGCACCCGTCATGCTGTGGGTGCAAAGCCATTATGTGTTGACGGTTCACAGTCCTAGCCTAGAGAGATGGCCCATTCAAACGGCCCAAAGGGCTTATCGACAGCCCTCGGCTTCAACCGTGCAGGATCCTCGCAAGACATGATATCAGCGCATTGTATGGCGATCTGCTATCCAGCGAGTTAGGTTGTCGTACTTTTCCCGGCTCACGACAACCGACCCGGGACGAAAAAATAGTGCAAAAAGAAGAAAAGAGGCCAAAAAATGATGAAAACATTCAATTTTGAGAACCAAAAAAAGCACAGCCTAGCAGGCTTGCTGCCCCCATCGTAGAGCTCTCGGAGAACTTTCCAACGGCATGCTGTGCGCCGCATAACTCCCTACGGATCAAATGTTTTGGGCATTGGAGTGACGGGGACCTGGTAATCGGCCGTACGCCCACGGTGTTCTGGCCCTACCCCTCTGGGAAGCAAAGCTGGGCGGTCCAAGATGTAATGGGACTCAAGGAAAGAAATGTGATGAGAAAGAATCTTGCCAAAGCTACACGAGGAAAAAAAATTAAAAAGGGGTGTGTAACACGAGGACTTCTTGGGGGGTCAGCCATCCTAGTACAATTCTTGCCCAAGCACGCTTAACTTCGGAGTTCTGATGGGATCCGGTGCATTAGTGCTAGTTTGATCACACCCGTCATGTTGTGGGTGCAAAGCCATTATGTGTTGACGGTTCACAATCCCAGCCCAAAGAGATGGCCCATTCAAACGGCCCAATGAGCTTATCGACAGCGCATCAGCTTCAATCGTGCAACATCCTCGAAAGATGAGATTTTGGCATATTGTAGGGCTATCTACTATCACCCGAGTTAGGTTGTCGTTCTTTTCGCGGCTCACAACGACTGACCCGGGATGAAAAAATAGCATAAAAAGAGGAAAAATGGCTAGAAACTGATGAAAAAGTTCAATTTTGTCACTGAAAACAGGTGTAGCGCAGCAAGCTTGCTGCCCCAATCGTAGAGCTCCCGGAGAGCTTTCCAACGGCATCCTGTGCGCCTTATAACTCCTTACGGATCAAACGTTATGGGCATTGGAGTGGCAGGGACCTGGTAATCGGCCCCACGCCCTCAGTTTGTGGGCTCAGACCCTTCAGGAAGCGAAGTTGGGCGGTGAAGATGTCATGGGACTCGAGGAAAGAAATGTGATGAGAAAGCATCTTGCTAAAGCTAAATAGGGCAAAAAAAAACAAAAAAGGGGGTGCAACACAAGGACTTCCTGGGGAGTCACCCATCCTAGTACTATTCTCACCCAAGCATGCTTAACTTTGGGGCTTCTGATGGGATCCGGTGCATTAGTGCTAGTGTGATCGCACCCGTCATGCTGTGTTGGCAAAGCCATAATGTGTTGACGGTTCACAGTCCCAGCCTAGAGAGATGGCCCATTCAAACGGCCCAAAGGGCTTATCGATAGCCCATCGGCTTCAATTGTGCAGCATCCTCGGAGGACGAGATATCGGCGCTTTGTAGGGCGGTCTACTATCACGCGAGTTAGTTTGTCATCCTTTTCGCGTCTCACGACGACCGACCCAGGATGAAAAAATAATACAAAAATAAGAAAAGTGGCCAGATATAGATAACAATGTTCAATTTTGGGCACCGAAAAAAGGCGCAGCCTAACAGGCTTGTTGCCCCCGTCGTAGAGCTCCTGGAGAGCTTTCCAATGGCATGCTGTACGCCGAATAACCCCCTACGGATCAAAAGTTATGAGCATTAGAGCGGCGTAGACTTGGAAATCGGCCCCACGCCCTCGGTTTGCTGGCCTAGCCCCTCTGGGAAGCAAAGCTGGGCGGCCCAAGATGTCGTGGGACTCGAGGAAAGAAATATGACGAGAAAGCATCTTGCCAAAGCTAAATGGGGCAAAAAAAAAAATGGGGTGCAACACGAGGACTTCCAAGGGGGTCACCAATCCTTGTACTACTCTCGCCAAAGCACACTTAACTTCGGGGTTCTATTGGGATCCGGTGCATTAGTGCTGGTATAATCGCACCCATCATGTTGTGGGTGCAAAGCCATTAAGTGTTGATCGTTCACTGTCCTAGCCCAGAGAGATGGCCTATTCAAACAGCCCAAGACGTGATATCGGCGCTTTGTAGGGCGGTCTACTATACCACGAGTTAGGTTGTCGTTCTTTTTGCAGCTCACGACGACCGACTCGGGATGAAAAAATAGCGCAAAACGTAGAAAAGTGGACAAAAATTGATGAAAACGTTCAATTTTGGGAACTGAAAATAGGTACAGCCTAGCAGGCGTGCTGCCCTCGTCATAGAGCTCCTAGAGAGCGTTCCAACGGCATGTTGTGTGCCATATAACTCCCTACGGATCAAAAGTTATGTGCATTAGAGCGGTGGGGACCTGTTAATCGGCCCCATGCCCTCAATTTGCGGGCCCAGCCCCTCTGGAAAGCGAAGCTTGGCGGCCCAAGATGTCGTGGGACTAAAGCAAAGAAATGTGACGAGAAAGCATCTTGGCAAAGGTAAATGGGGCAAAAAAAAAAGGGGGGGGGGGAGGGGTACAACACGAGGACTTCCTAGGGGGTTACCCATCCTAATACTACTCTCGCCCAAGCATGCTTAACTTCGGAATTCTGATGGGATCCAGTGCATTAGTGCTGGTTTGATCGCACCCTTCATACTGTGGGTGCAAAGCCATTATGTGTTGATAGTTCACAGTCCTAATCCAGAGAGATGGCCCATTCAAACAGCCCAAAAGGCTTATCAACAACCCATCGCCTTCAACCGTGTAGCATACTCACAAGACGTGATATTGTCGTGTTGTAGGGCGGTCTACTATCCCACGAGTTATGTTGTCATCCTTTTCGCGACTCACGACGACCGACCCATTACGAAAAAATAATGCAAAAAGCTGAAAATGGCCAAAAACTGGTGAAAATGTTCGATTTTGTTCACCGAAAATAGGCACAGCTAAGCAGGCTTGCTACCCCTGTCGTAGAGCTCACGGAGATCTTTCCAACGGCATGCTATGCACTGCATAACTCACTACGGATCAAAAGTAATGGGCATTGAAGCGGCGGGGACCTGGTAATCGGCCCCACACCCTCGATTTGCGGGCCCAGCCCCTCCGGGAAGCGAAGCTAGATGGCCCAAGATGTCGTGTGGCTCGAGGAAAGAAATGTGACGAGAAAGCATCTTTCCAAAGATAAACGGGGCAAAAAAAAAACAAAAAGGGGGGTGCAACACGAGGACTTCACAAGGGGTCACCCATCCTAGTACTACTCTCGCCCAAGCACGCTTAACTTCTGAGTTCTGTTAGGATCCGGTGCATTAATGCTGGTATGATCGCACTCGTCATGTTGTGGGTGCAAAGCCACTAAGTATTGACGGTTCATAGTCCCAGCCCAGAGAGATGGCCCATTCAAACGGCCCAATGGGCTTATCGACCGCCCAACGGCTTTAACCGTCCAGCATCCTCGCAAGACATGATATCAACATGTTGTAGGGTGGTCTACTATCCCGCGAGTTAGGTTTTCGTTCTTTTTGCTACCCACGACGATCGACCCAGGAAGAAAAAATAGCGCAAAAAGAAGAAAAGTGTACAGAAACTGATGAAAATGTTCGATTTTAGGAGCCAAACATTGGTACAGTCGAGCAAGCTTGCTTCCCCTGTCGTAGAGCTCCCAGAGAGCTTTCCAATAGCATGCTGTGCGCCGCATACCTCCCTAGAGCGGCGGGGACCTGGTAATCGGCCCTACGCCCTCGGTTTGTAGGCCCAGCCCCTCCAGGAACCCAAGCTGGGCAGCCCAAGATGTTATGGGAATCGAGGAAAGAAATGTGATGAGAAAGCATCTTGCCAAAGCTAAACGGGGCAAAAAAAAATTAAAAGGGCGGTACAACATGAGGACTTCCTAGGGGGTCCCCTATACTAGTACTACTTTCGCCCAAGCACGCTTAACTTCGGAGTTCTGATGGAATTCAGTGCATTAGTGCTAGTATGATCGCATCCGTTATGTTGTGGGTGCAAAACCATTATTTGTAGACGGTTCACCGTCCTAGCCCCAGGGATGGCCCATTCAAACGGCACGAAGGGCTTATCGATAGGCCATCGGGTTCAACTGTGCAGAATCCTTGCAAGACATGATATCGGCGCGTTGTAGGGCAGTCTACTATTTCGCGAGTTAGGTTGTCATCCTTTTTGTGGCTCACGACGATTGACCCGGGATGAGAAAACAGCGTAAAAAGAAGAAGAGTGGTGAGAAATTGATTAACACGTTCGATTTTGGGCACCGAAATCATGCGTAGCCGAGCAGGTTTGCTGCCCTCATTGTAGAGCTCCCGGAGAGCTTTCCAACAGCATGCTGTGCACCGCATAACTCCCTATGGATCAAAATTTATGGGCATTGAAGCGGCAGGGAATTGGTAATCAGCCCCACGCCCTCAGTTTACGGGCCCAGACCCTCTGGGAAGCGAAGCTGGGTGGCCCAAGATATCATGGGACTCGAGGAATGAAATGTGATGAGAAAGCATCTTGCCAAAGCTAAACGAGAACTCACCCAAGCACGCTTAACTTCGGAGTTCTAATGGGATTCGGTGCATTAGTATTAGTATGATCGTACCCGTCATGCTGTGGGTGCAAAGCCATTATGTGTTGACGGTTCACAGTCCCAACCTAGAGAGATCGCCCATTCAAATGGCCCAAAGGGCTTATCGACAGCCCATCGACTTCCACCGTGCAGCATCCTCACAAGACGTGATATCGCCGTGATGTAAGGCCGTCTACTATCTTGCGAGTTAGGTTGTCATTTTTTTCGCAGCTCACGACGACCGACCCAGGACGAAAAAATAGCGCAAAAAGTAGAAAAATGGCCAAAAACTGATAAAAACATTCGATTTTTTGCACCAAAATTAACCACAGCCGAGCAGGCTTGCTACCCTCGTCGTAGAGCTCCCGATGAGCTTTCCAACGGCATGCTGTGCACTGTATAATTCTCTACAGATCAAGAGTTATGGGTATTGGAGCGGCGAGGACTTGGCAATCGGCCGCACATTCTCGGTTTGCTAGCCCAGCCCATCCGGGAAGCAAAGCTGGGCGGCCCAACATATCGTGGGACTCGAGGAAAGAAATGTGACGAGAAAGAATCTTGCCAAAGCTAAACAGGACAAAAAAAAACAAAAAGAGGGGTACAACACGAGGACTTCCTGGGGGATCACACATCCTAGTACTATTCTCGCCCAAGCATGCTTAACTTCGGAGTTCTGATGGGATCCGGTGCATTAGTGCTGATTTGATCGCACCTGTCATGTTGTGGGTACAAAGCCATTATTTGTTGACGGTTTACAGTCCCAGCCCAGAGAGATAGCCCATTCAAACGGCCCAAAGGGCTTATCGATAGCCCATCGGCTCTAACCGTGCAGCATCCTTGCAAGATGTGATATCGGCGCATTGTAGGGCAGTCTACTATCCCGCGAGTTAGGTTGTCGTCCTTTTCCCGTCTCACGATGACCGACCTGGGATGAAAAAACAATGCAAAAAGATGAAAAGTGGCCAAAAACTGATAAAAACATTTGATTTTTTTCACCAAAAATAGGCGCAGCTGAGCAGGCTTGCTGCCTCTGTCGTAGAGCTCCTGAAGAGCTTTCCAACGGCATGGTATGCACCGCATAACTCCCTACATATGAAAAGTTATAGGCATTGAAGCAGCGGGGACCTAGTAATCAACCGCACGCTATCGTTTTCAAGGCCCAGCCCCTCCGGGAAGCGAGGCTGGGCAGCCCAAGATGTCATGGGACTCGAGGAAAGAAATGTGATGAGAAAGCATCTGGCCAAAGCTAAACGGGGCAAAAAAAATGAAAAAGGGAGGTACAACATGAGGACTTCCTGGGGAGTCACCCATCCTAGTGCTACTCTTGCCTAAGCATGCTTAACTTCGGATTTCTAATGGGATTCAGTGCATTAGTGTCGGTATGATAGCACACGTCACGCCGTAGGTGCAAAGCCATTATCTTTTGACGGTTAACAGTCCCAGCCTAGAGAGATGGCCCATTCAAACAGTCCAAAGGGCTTATTGACAGCCCAGTGGCTTTAACCGTGCAACATCCTCGTAAGACATGATATCAGTGCATTGTAAGGCGGTCTACCATCCTGCGAGTTAGGTTGTCGACCTTTTTGCGGCTCACGACGACCGACCCGAGATGAAAAAACAACGTAAAACCAAGAAAAATGGCAAAAAACTGATGAAAATGTTATATTTTGGAAATAAAAAATACGTGCAACTGTGAGGCCCGACCCCGATTTGCGTACAAAACCTAGCTTCGTTTGCCCTAACCTAGATTTGCGTGCCATGACTTAGGTTTGAGAATTGTATTTAGTTTTGTGTGCCTTGCATTGAATTTCGTGCATTCATATAGGGTTATATGCATTTACTTGAAAAATGTGCGTTCGTCTCGTAGTTCGTGTCCTACCTCGAAGTACGTGCCCTAAACCTAGGAAAGCGTGTCTTCACGCTAATCAAGAAAGCATCTTATACGAAGCACTAGACTATTAAACAATCCTACAAAATCCACTAACAATATAATAATCCAAATTCCTTTCACTTGAAGACAAAAATGCACCAAAAACAAAACATTCTTTATTCTTTATGCATTATTCTTTTTTTTGCACTTCCAAAGTACAATTAAATAACACTCAAAAGAAGACACAAAATTCAGATTTGGCTCATGCAATAGCCGGCCATGCCTTGTTCTTGGGCAAGAAAATTGAGCAACATATTTTATTCTATGCATGCAAAGACAAAAAAAAATGGCATAAGGCATTAAAATAATTGCTCAAATCCCTTCAATCCTCACCATATCCGACCAGCCCTTGCATGCCCATTCTAGCATTCAAAATTTAAAGCATTTTGGAGACAAAAGCTGAAATTGAAAGCCTCAAGGCCGAGCATGCTCCTCAAGTTGCAAAGCCTTTGTTTTATCTTCATTTTCTTCATTTCTTTCTCTCACATTTCTCTCTCACTCTCTTTTCCTCTCTCCATTTCGGTCCTTGGCTGAAATCTCACCATCCTTGCTCATCTTCATCACACCTTGGTCGAACAAGGCAAGCAAATCATCAAGAAAACCAAGCAATCAAGCTAGAGTTCGAAAAACACCCATGCATGTGCATTGAAGCTTCATTTCGGCCTTAGGTAAGCTTCTTGACATTCATTTATTTTCTTCATGTTTTAACTACATGCATGCACTAAGAGGTTGATCACTAGGCTAGGAAAAATAGAGAAAACCAAGTTGAAATCTCAGCCAAGCAAGGAGAAGAACAGATTTGAGCTTCAACCAGGTTTTTGAGCATAGTTTGGTTGATTGCAAAGGTGAGGGTTAAAAGCTTTTGAAAACTCTTTGAAATTTCACATGCATGTTCACAAATGTGTATATTTGCTTCTGTACTTGAGTTATGTGGTCGTTCATGAGCTTAAACAACCATGCATGGCAAGAACTTGGCTTGAAAATGATGCTAGGTAAAGTCGAATTTATGAGACAGCTTTCTGACCCGTCTGTTCGAGGTAATCTTGGCTAAGCAAATGATGTTGAAATTGCGTAAACATCACAAGGTGACTATTTTGGACAGTTTTGAACAATTTTCGCAGAAATAGGCAAAGTCAAATTGCGGCTCTAAGGTCCTCAAAATGGCAAAATCACGAAAGCTAGCTAAACCTGGAAAAATTTGAGGAAATGAAACAGTTTTGGCAGATGCACTGACTATGTAGAAAGAGAGTTTTTTGACCAAGCAAATGACATCCAAATTGCGTGAAATTTCGTGTCCTGCTAGATTTTTCAGTTTTGGACATTTTTTTCCAGAAATAGGCTTAGGCTAAAAATGAACCTAAGGACCTCAAAAACATGAAATATCGAAAGATAGGAAAATCTGGACAGTTTTGTGCAGTTCCACTATTTCGGCTATATCTAATGATTCCGAACTCCAATTGATGCAAGGTTTGTTTCGGATTTTAGTTAACTTATTAAGCTTTAATTTGACATCTTATTCACTGAATTTGGAGATTGTTTGATTATCCTATTGATTGTGAGAAAACAGCCTATTGCAGTGAGTGTTCCACTTAGCTATGTGCTTGGAAAACTATTGTAACCTCTTTTGTGGCACTAATTGCTTGGAATTGTGGTGTTGGAATATTATGTGAACTTTTTTGAGCACTTGAGGATGTATGAATTGATTGATGCATGACTTGGGAATGATGTTAAGTTGACTTAGGGTTTTGATCGCACGATTATGCATGAAATAGAAACCCTAATGACTAAGTATTCTTGCTAAGTGTTAACCATTGGATATTGTGAGGAAACTGTACGTTACGTGGGCTGCCCGTAAATGTTTTATAATTTCAAAAGTGATATTGACCATTGCATGTTGACAAATAAGTTTTTCTTGCATTTGAACCCATGTTGATATCATTGCATGTTGAGTAATCTTATCACTTGATTGCGTGGACCTTTTAATGAGTTATATGGCATGTTTTACATGTGTTACGTGGCTGCCCGTTTAATTTCCATATAACTCTATATGCCTTTCAAGTGAAATTTCTTGTCTTATCGTGTCCTACTTGTTTATCTGTCAATGTGCAATCTTATGACTGTCCGGAGGCAACCTACTTTGTTGTTCTCCTTCTGTGATATATATTACCTGTCATAAATGTGCATTGCATACAAGGTTGCAACATTTCCTGTCAGCATGGTAGCGATCACGTACGCCGGGCGGCATCGAGCTTGCCGGTGATCCCGTGACCACCATGGCCCCATTCCCTCTCCCCTTTGGGGGCTAGACTTCCTCGGAGAGTTGGGTCGTAGGATTTTGGGGTACATCCGGAGTACACCCACCTGGTGTGTTTGGGGGATGATTCGAAGTCGGCCGCAACAACTGATGCTGGATCTGATCTGAGAGCAAAATCTCACCGTATCCTTTTTGTTATGTGTATAAGTACTCCCGCTTGGATCCTAGAGAACCTCGGGGAGGAAAGACTGGTATTCCTGTTTTTGTATTTGTATTTCTGTACTTGTATTTCTGTTGTATTCATGTTTGAAAAAGGGATTTTCATAAGTTTAACCGAAAAATGAGTTTCAAAACTTATTTCTCGTTCCCCCTCGCTGAGTTCATAAGGACTCACCCTCTTTTATCATTTCAGGTGAAGAAGAACAAGTACAGGAACCCGAGCTCAATGTACCTAATGATGAACCCCTGGAATGATTGCTTGTTATTGTTGTTTTTCTTGAACGTGACTTCTTGTGAACTTTGTTACTTGAAGACTATTTCCCTTATGTTATTTGTTGCTTGTGATGTAAAAGACCCCCGCTGTAATTTGGGGTCTAATTTTGGTTTGTACTTTTAAGTAGACTGATACTAGACATGATACTACTATGATCGTTTTGCTTTTACTACCGCTAGTATCTATCACAGGTTATGATGCTCAGTTAAGAAATAGGTAAATGAACTTATCCAATCTCAACAGGTACTCGCTAATAAGTTAAGATCAACAGGTATATTTTGAAACGAGAATAAATGGACAAACGAGACATAGTATCAAGCTAGGTTAAATCAAACGGGATGACGAATTAACCAATAGGCAATTCAATTGATGGAGTAATAGTAATCTTAGCTGGAATTGAATTTGAGATGGTAAATTTTAAGGCTGTTAGAAAATTTAGGTCAAAACAAAGAGCCCAATTACAGCCGTTATGCTGCCGGATTTCCGGAAAAATTTTGAAGTCCAGAATAAAACGTTAAGTGTTAAACCTCCTAGAATGATTAAGAATGTGAAAGGACTTGAATGTTTAGATCACACCCTAGTCTAACCTTTATAGGTCGGGTTGGGGCATGACACCTTAGAAGAATGGTATCAGAGCTTAGATTGCTTAAGCCGGGTTTAACTCTCGGACTGTGGGTAGAGGCCTAAGATAATTAGAATGACTTGTTTATGTGTTATTGTGTGATAAATGTACATTTTATGTTCTATGTGCTTAAGTGACTTATATACCTTGAATGTTTTTAGAATTGTGCCTATATTATGTTGCATATCTTATGCATTAGATTCTTAATTATCATATTTCAATAAATGGTGCCTTTAGATGGCTGGCCCTAGTACCCGTACTACTAATAGGAGCGGTGAGCCTCAAGAGACCGGGGATGCCTATCAGACTAATCTTGGTATAGCTATGTTCAATATGATGGCAACTGCCATGGATCGTGTATCACGTGTGATGGAGCGTCAGGATGCTCGTGAGGCCAACAACAACATCAACAACAGGAATGAGGGTAACCATGGGAGACATAACAGAATGAAGGAATTCCTTGACTTCCGCCCGACTAAATTCTACGGGGAAGCTGATGATGAGAAAGCAGAGGCTTGGCTGTCCGAGATCGAGAAGATTTTTAGGCCACCTGATTATACAGATGAAGAGAAATTGGAGTCTGCTGTATTTCTATTGCACGGGGATGCCGAGCATTGGTGGCACACTGTAGAGGCACTGTGGGAGACTGATCAGACACCTCGCTTGTGGGGTAATTTCCTTAAGGCGGTTAAGGAGAAATATGTACCTTCAGTTTCTAGGCAGAGGCGGATCGAGGAGTTCATGCACTTGACCCAGGGTAATATGAGGGTGGCCAAGTACGAGGCTCGTTTTGACCGACTGTCCCGTTATGCTCAGTATATGGTTTGTACTCCGAAGGCAAAATTGTGGAAATTTACTATTGGTTTGAGGCCAGAGATTCAAGACCAGTTAGCTTCTCATGACTTCGCTATTTACTCTGCCCTCTTTGCTGCCGCCTCTCGAGTTGAGAAGAGGAAACTAGATGGAGCCGGTTCGAGTCAACCAAACAAGAAACCATACCAGCCTCCAGGTCAGCAGAGGAAATTCCAGAGTCAGAGTCGCAGTCAGGGCCAGAGCCAAAACAGACCAGGGAATAACCGTGGCCCGACGAAAGCGCCATCAGCCTCTTCCGCCCGTGGATCCACAGGTAGTTCACCTGCTACTCAATCCGTCAGCTGCTCATATTGTGACAGGAAGGGGCATACTAAAGCCCAGTGTTGGAGGAAGTTGGGACGATGTATAAGGTGCGGCAGTGATCAGCACCAGATCAAGGATTGCCCTAAACGTCAGGCAGGGCAGAATTAGGGTAAACCAGCCGGTAGGGGCAAGACTCTAGTTCCTAGGGTCCAGGCTCGAGCCTATGCTATCGAGTGCGAGGAGATTCCAGATGAGACCGCTGTTGTTAAAGGTACATTCTTCATACTGAATCAACCTGTTAAGGTGTTAATTGATCCGGGTGCTACTCGTTCATTTATTACTCCCTTATGTGTGGAACGTGTGAAATTGAAAGTTGTATGTTTGCCATATGAAGTAGAAGTTGGTACTCCAATGGGTTCTAAGCTTGTAACTAGTTCAGCTTGTAAAGCATGTAAAATCCAAATTAAGGATAGGGAATTCTCAGCCAATCTTATTGTATTACCTTTTCGAGACTATGAGGTCATTTTAGGGATGGTCTGGCTGGCAAAACATCATGTCCAACTGGATTGCCGGGCGAAGATCATAACGTTTCGGGTACCTGATCAACCAATACTGGAGATTATGGGTCGAAGAGATTTCACCGGGAGTTCCATCATTTCATCTACAAAAGTAGTGAAGTCCTTGAGGAAAGGATACAGCAGATACTTGGCTTACCTTATCAACAAGCCGTCGGATAAAGCTAAGTTGGAGGAGATGCCTGTGATCAAAGACTATGCAGATGTTTTCCCTGAAGAATTACCCGGTTTACCCCCAAATCGGGAGATCGAGTTTGTTATAGAGTTGCTACCTGGTGCCCAGCCGATATCAAAAGCTCCCTATTGTATGGCACAGGCCGAGCTACAAGAATTAAAGGACCAATTGCAAGGATTGTTGAAGAAAAGGTTTGTGCAACCGAGTTCTTCACCGTGGGGTGCGCCAGTTCTATTTGTTAAGAAGAAAGATGGAACGTTAAGGCTATGCGTTGACTACCAAGGATTGAACCAAGTGACTATCAAGAATAAATACCCACTTCCCCTGATTGACGAGTTATTTGATCAACTGCAAGGAGCCAAAGTGTATTCGAAACTCGACTTGAGGCAAGGATATTATCAGTTGCGGATCAAGAAGGAAGATGTGCCTAAAACGGCTTTCAGGACGAGATATGGGCACTATGAATATGTGGTGATGCCTTTTGGACTAACTAATGCCCCTGCAGCCTTTATGGATTTGATGCATAGGGTGTTTCAACCCTACTTGGACCAATTTGTGGTGATCTTCATTGATGATATTTTGGTATACTCGAAATCGGAGGCGAAGCATGAGCAACATCTGCGGTTGGTACTGCAGAAACTTCGAGAGCATCGATTGTATGCAAAGTTTAGCAAATGTGAATTTTGGTTGCAGCAGATTGCATTTTTGGGGCATATCATATCCCAAGAGGGAATAGCGGTAGATCCAGCAAAGATCGATGCAGTGATGTCTTGGAAGAAGCCGAAAAATGTCACTGAAAGTTCGTAGTTTTCTTGGTCTAGCTGGCTATTATCGGAGGTTCGTGAAGGATTTCTCTAAGATTGCAGGACCGCTTACAAAGCTCACTCAAAAGAAAACCAAGTTCGTGTGGGATGATAAGTGTGAGAACAGCTTCCAAGAGTTGAAGAAGAGATTGACTACTGCACCAGTTCTTGCATTGCCTGAAGGGAGTCAAGGTTTCGTAATCTATAGCGATGCTTCGAAAGAAGGATTGGGATGTGTATTGATGCAAAATGGAAGAGTTATTGCATATGCTTCTAGGAAACCAAAGCTGTATGAGATGAATTACCCGACGCATGATCTAGAGTTAGCGGCTATTGTGTTTGCACTCAAGAAATGGAGGCATTATCTGTGGGGTAACAAGTTTGAGGTATTTACCGATCATAAGAGCTTGAAATACTTGTTCTCTCAAAAGGAGTTGAATATGAGGCAAAGGCGGTGGATGGAGCTTTTGGATGATTATAACTGCTCAATTAATTATGTGCCCGGTAAGGCGAACGTAGTCGCAGATGCCTTAAGCAGAAAAGCAAGCATGGCGAAACTGGAAGTCAAGGTGCAGGAGTTGTTGGAGGAAGCGTTTCTGTGGAAACCACAATTGACTCAGAAAGGGTTACTTTTTGCCACTACCCAAGTTTAATCGACTTTGTTATCTGAGTTACGAGAGGCTCAACAGAAGGACCAACAATTTCAAAAGATTAAGGAAAGCAACGCAGATTTCAAGTTTCATGATGATGGTATTTGGAGATTTAGGAACTGGGTTTGTGTTCCCAATGAGCCAGAGCTGAAAAGGAAGATTCTTGAGGAAGCGCATAATTCTAGATATACTATTCACTCTGGCGGAACAAAGATGTACCGGGATTTGAAGCAACACTATTGGTGGAATAACATGAAAAGAGAAATTGCGGAGTTTGTAGCACGATGTTTGACTTGCCAGAGAGTCAAAGCAGAACATCAACGACCCGCAGGTTTACTTCAGCCGTTGGAGATTCCTCAATGGAAATGGGAACATATCACTATGGATTTTGTTATGGACCTGCCTAGATCACGAAAGGGTCATGACGCCGTTTGGGTTATAGTGGATAGATTGAGTAAGGCAGCGCACTTTTTACCAATGAACAAGGATGATAGTCCTAAGAAACTAGGAGATATGTATGTGGCGGAGATTGTAAGATTGCACGGGATACCTGTGAGTATTGTATCGGATAGGGATCCTCGTTTTACTTCCCGATTTTGGAAGAGATTGCAGGAAGCTTTAGGGACGAAATTGAGTTTTAGCACGGCTTATCACCCTCAAACGGATGGTCAATCGGAGAGAACTATTTAGATTTTGGAGGATATGCTGAGGGCATGTGTGTTGGACTTGGGGAAAGGTTGGGAGAAATATCTATCTCTAGCGGAGTTCGCCTACAACAATAGTTATCAGGCCACGATCAGGATGGGCCCTTTTGAGGCGCTGTATGGACGTAAGTGTCGATCCCCAATCCACTGGGATGAAGTAGGTGAGACGAAGACTTTTGACCCGACCCTTTTACCTGAACTGATGAAAACTGTTGATAACATCCACCTCATCCGGAAACAGATGCTTACCGCCCAGAACAGGCAGAAGAGTTATGCAGACCGACGGAGACGGAGTCTCGAGTTTGAGGTTGGCGACAAGGTGTTCTTGAATATATCACCCCGGAGGGGACTGATTAAACATGGCAAGGGTGGAAAGTTGAGCCCGAGATTTGTAGGACCGTTTGAGATAGTTGAGAAGGTTGGCAAGTTGGCGTATCGCCTAGCACTACCCAAGAATCTCTCCAATATTCATGACATCTTTCATGTATCGATGCTGCGGAAGTATCATCCTGACCCGTCGCATATCTTGGAGCTAGAGCCGTTGCAGCTTCGGGAAAACTTGTCTTACGAGGAGAAGCCCATTCGGATCCTAGACCAGCAGGATCGGGAGTTGCGCAACAGAACTATACCGATGGTGAAAGTGCTGTGGGATCATCATGGAGTTGAAGAAGCAACGTGGGAAAGGCAAGACCAGATGGAACAGCAATATCCAGCTTTATTTCAAGGTAAATATTGAATTTCGGGACGAAATTCTTTTAAGGAAGGGAGGATGTGAGGCCCGACCCCGATTTACGTGCGAAACCTAGCTTCGTTTGCCCTAACCTAGATTTGCGTGCCATGACCTAGGTTTGAGAATTGTATTTAGTTTTGTGTGCCTTGCATTGAATTTTGTGCATTCATATAGGGTTACGTGCGTTTACTTGAAAAACGTGCGTTCGTCTCGTAGTTCGTGTCCTACCTCGAAGTGCGTGCCCTAAACCTAGGAAAGAGTGTCTTCACGCTAATCAAGAAAGCATCTTACACGAAGCACTAGACTATTAAACAATCCTACAAAATCCACTAACAATATAATAATCCAAATTCCTTTCACTAAAAGACAAAAATGCACCAAAAACAAAACATTCTTTATTCTTTATGCATTATTCTTTTTTTTGCACTTTCAAAATACAATTAAATAACACTCAAAAGAAGACACAAAATTCAGATTTGGCACATGCAATAACCGGCCATGACTTGTTCTTGAGCAAGAAATTTGAGCAACATATTTTATTCTATTCATGCAAAGACAAAAAAAAATGACATAAGGCATTAAAATAATTGCTCAAATCCCTTCAATCCTCACCATATCCGACCAGCCCTTGCATGCCCATTCTAGCATTCAAAATTTAAAGCATTTTGGAGACAAAAGCTGAAATTGAAAGCCTCAAGGCCGAGCATGCTCCTCACGTTGCAAAGCCTTTGTTTTATCTTCATTTTCTTCATTTCTTTCTCTCACATTTCTCTCTCACTCTCTTTTCCTCTCTCCATTTCGGTCCTTGGCTGAACTCTCACCATCCTTGCTCATCTTCATCACACCTTGGTCGAACAAGGCAAGCAAATCATCAAGAAAACCAAGCAATCAAGCTAGAGTTCGAAAAACACCCATGCATGTGCATTGAAGCTTCATTTCGGCCTTAGGTAAGCTTCTTGACATTCATTTATTTTCTTCATGTTTTAACTACATGCATGCACTAAGAGGTTGATCACTAGGCTAGGAAAAATAGAGAAAACCAAGTTGAAATCTCAGCCAAGCAAGGAGAAGAACAGATTTGAGCTTCAACCAGGTTTTTGAGCATAGTTTGGTTGATTGCAAAGGTGAGGGTTAAAAGCTTT
Source organism: Ehretia macrophylla (assembly GCA_037974665.1). Classification (NCBI taxonomy): domain Eukaryota; kingdom Viridiplantae; phylum Streptophyta; class Magnoliopsida; order Boraginales; family Ehretiaceae; genus Ehretia; species Ehretia macrophylla. The sequence continues at coordinate 49,783,093 of CM075777.1, read as the reverse complement.
TGAAAACTCTTTGAAATTTCACATGCATGTTCACAAATGTGTATATTTGCTTCTGTACTTGAGTTATGTGGTCGTTCATGAGCTTAAACAACCATGCATGGCAAGAACTTGGCTTGAAAATGATGCTAGGTAAAGTCGAATTTATGAGACAGCTTTCTGACCAGTCTGTTCGAGGTAATCTTGGCTAAGCAAATGATGTTGAAATTGCGTAAACATCACAAGGTGACTATTTTGGACAGTTTTGAACAATTTTCGCAGAAATAGGCAAAGTCAAATTGCGGCTCTAAGGTCCTCAAAATGGCAAAATCACGAAAGCTAGCTAAACCTGGAAAAATTTGAGGAAATGAAACAGTTTTGGCAGATGCACTGACTATGTAGAAAGAGAGGTTTTTGACCAATCAAATGACATCCAAATTGCGTGAAATTTCGTGTGCTGCTAGATTTTTTAGTTGTGAACATTTTTTCCAGAAATAGGCTTAGGCTAAAAATGAACCTAAGGACCTCAAAAACACGAAATATCGAAAGATAGGCAAATCTGGACAGTTTTGTGCAGGTCCACTATTTCGGCTATATCTAATGATCCCGAACTCCAATTGATGCAAGGTTTGTTTCTGATTTTAGTTAACTTCTTAAGCTTTAATTTGACATCTTATTCACTGAATTTGGAGATTGTTTGATTATCCGTTTGATTGTAAGAAAACAGCCTATTGCAGTGAGTGTTCCACTTAGCTATGTGCTTGGAAAACTATTGTAACCTCTTTTGTGGCACTAATTGCTTGGAATTTTGGTGTTGAAATATTATGTGGACTGTTTTGAGCACTTGAGGATGTATGAATTGATTGATGCATGACTTGGGAATGATGTTAAGTTGACTTTGGGTTTTGATCGCACGATTATGCATGAAATAGAAACCCTAATGACTAAGTATTCTTGCTAAGTGTTAACCATTGGATATTGTGAGGAAACTGTACGTTGCGTGGGCTGCCCGTAAATGTTCTATAATTTCAAAAGTGATATTGACCATTGCATGTTGACAAATAAGCTTTTCTTGCATTTGAACCCATGTTGATATCATTGCATGTTGAGTAATCTTATCACTTGATTGCGTGGACCTTTTAATGAGTTATATGGCCTGTTTTACATGTGTTACATGGCTGCCCGTTTAATTTCCATATAACTCTATATGCCTTTCAAGTGAAATTTCCTGTCTTATCGTGTCCTGCTTGTTTATCTGTCAATGTGCAATCTTATGACTGTCCGGAGGCAACCTACTTTGTTGTCCTCCTTCTGTGATATATATTACCTGTCATAAATGTGCATTGCATACAAGGTTGCAACCTTTCCTGTCGGCATGGTAGCGATCACGTACGCCGGGCGGCATCGGGCTTGCCGGTGATACCGTGACCACCATGGTCCCATTCCCTCTCTCGCTTGGGGGCTAGACTTCCTCGGAGAGTTGGGTCGTAGGATTTTGGGGTACATCCGGAGTACACCCACCTGGTGTGTTTGGGGGATGATTTGAAGTCGGCCGCAACAACTGATCCTGGATCTGATCTGAGAGCAAAAGCTCACCGTATCCTTTTTATTATGTGTATAAGTACTCCCGCTTGGATCCTAGAGAACCTCAGGGAGGAAAGACCGGTATTCCTGTTTCTGTACTTGTATTTCTGTTGTATTCATGTTGTATTCATGTTTGAAAAAGGGATTTTATAAGTTTAACCGGAAAATGAGTTTCAAAACTTATTTCTCGTTCCCCCTCGCTGAGTTCATAAGGACTCACCCTCTTTTATCATTTCAGGTGAAGAAGAACAGGTACAGGAACCCGAGCTCAATGTACCTAATGATGAACGCTTGGAATGATTACTTGTTATTGTTGTTTTGCTTGAACGTGACTTCTTGTGAACTTTTGTTACTTGAAGACTATTTCCCTTATGTTATTTGTTGCTTGTGATGTAAAAGACCCCCGCTGTAATTTGGGGTCTAATTTTGGTTTGTACTTTTAAGTAGACTGATACTAGACATGATACTACTATGATCGTTTTGCTTTTACTACCGCTATTATCTATCACAGGTTATGATGCTTAGTTAAGGAATAGGTAAATGAACTTATCCAATCTCAACAGGTACTCGCTAATAAGTTAAGATCAACGGGTATATTTTGAAACGAGAATAAATGGACAAACGAGACATAGTATCAAGCTAGGTTATAAATCAAACGGGACGTCGAATTAACCAATAGGAAATTCAATTGATGGAGTAATAGTAATCTTAGCTGGAATTGAATTTGAGATGGTAAATTTTGAGGCTGTTAGAAAATTTAGGTCAAAACAAAGAGCCCAATTACAGCCGTTATGCTGCCAGATTTCCAGAAAAATTTTGAAGTCCAGAATAAAATGTTAAGTGTTAAACCTCCTAGAATGATTAAGGATGTGAAAGGACTTGAATGTTTAGATCACACCCTAGTCTAACCTTTATAGGCCGGGTTGGGGCGTGACAGCAGCCAACAAAGCTTGCTGCCCCCGTCGTAGAGCTCCTGGAGATCTTTCCAACGGCATGATATACACCGCATAACTCCCTATGGATCAAGAGTTATGGGCCTTAGAGCGGCGGGGACCTGGTAATCGGCCGCACGCCCACGGTTTGCTGGCCCAGCCCCTCTGGGAAGAAAAGCTAGGCGGTCCAAGAAGTCGTGGGACTCGAGGAAAGAAATGTGACGAGAAAGCATCTTGCCAAAGCTAAACGGGCAAAAATAACAAAAAAGGGGTGTGCAACACGAGGACTTCCCAAGGGGTCACCTATCCTAGTACTAATCCGCCCAAGCACGCTTAACTTCGGAGTTCTGATGGGCTCCGATGCATTAGTGCTGGTTTGATCGCACCCGTTATACTGTGGGTGCAAAGCCATTATGTGTTAACGGTTCACAGTCCCAGCCCAAAGAGATAGCCCATTCAAACGGCCCAATGAGCTTATCGACAGCGCATCGACTTCAACCGTGCAGCATCCTCGCAAGACGTGATATCTGCACATTTTAGGGCTATCTACTATCCCTCGAGTTAGGTTTTCATCCTTTTCGCGGCTCACGACGACCGACCCGGCATGAAAAAATAGGGCAAAAAGAAAAAAAGTGATAAAAAATTGATGAAAATGTTAATTTTGGGCACCAAAAATTGGCGCAGCCTAGCAGGCTTGATGTCTCCATCGTAGAGCTCCCAGAGAGCTTTCCAACGGCATGATATGCGGCACATAACTCCCTACGGATCAAAAGTTATGGGCATTGAAGCGGCGGGGACTTCGTAATCGGCCCCACGCCCACAGTTTGTGGGCCTAGAGCTTTCAAGAAGTGAAGCTGGGTAGTCCAAGATGTCGTGGGACTCGAGGAAAGAAATGTGACGAGAAAGCATCTTGCTAAAGCTAAATGGGGCAAAAAAAACAAAAAGGGGGTGCAACACGAGGACTTCCTGGGGAGTCACCCATCCTAGTACTATTCTCACCCAAGCATGCTTAACTTTGGGGCTTCTGATGGGATCCGGTGCATTAGTGCTGGTATGATCGCACCCATCATGCTGTGGGTACAAAGCCATAATGTGTTGACGGTTCACAGTCCCAGCCCAGAGAGATGGCCCATTCAAACGGTCCAAAGGGCTTATTGACAGCCCATCGGCTTCAATCGTGCAGCATCCTCAGAAGATGAGATATCGGCGCGTTGTAAGGCGGTCTACTATCCCGCAAGTTATGTTTTCATCCTTTTCGCAGCTCACGACGACCAACCCGGGATGAAAAAATAATGCAAAAATAAGAACAGTGGCCAGAAATTGATATAAATGTTCAATTTTGGTTACCAAAAATAGGCACAGCCGAGCAGGCTTGCTGCCCCCATCGTAGAGCTCCAGGAGAGCTTTCCAACTGCTTGTTGTGCGCCGCATAACTCCTTACGGATCAAAAGTTATGGGCATTGGAGCGACGGGGACCTAAAAATTGGCCCCACGCCCTCAGTTTGCTGGCCCAGCCCTTCTGGGAAGCAAAGCTGGAAGGCCCAAGATATCATGGGACTTGAGGAAAGAAATGTGACGAAAAAGCATCTTGCCAAAGCTAAACGGGGCAAAAAAAAACAAAAGGGGGGGTACAACACGAGGACAACCCAAGGGGTCACCCATCCTAGTACTACTCTCGCACAAGCACGCTTAACTTCGGAGTTCTAATGGGATTCGGTGCATTAGTGCTGGTATGATCGCACCTGTCATGCTGTGTTTGCAAAGCCATTATGTGTTGACGGTTCACTATCCCAGCCTAGAGAGATGGCCTATTCAAATGGACCAAGACGTGATATCGGCACTTTGTAAGGCGGTTTACTATACCACGGGTTAGGTTGTCATTTTTTTCGCAACTCACGACGACCGACTCGGGATGAAAAAACATCGCAAAAAGAAAAAAAATGGCCAAAAACTGATGAAAACATTCAATTTTGGGCACCGTAAGTAGGCGCAGCCTAGAAGCCTTGTTTCCCCAGACGTAGACGTGATATTGGCGTGTTGTAGGGTGGTTTACTATTGCGCGAGTTAGGTTGTCATTTTTTTTCGCGACTCATGATGACCGACCCGGCATGAAAAAATAGCAAAAAAAAAAAATGGCCACAAACTTATGAAAATGTTCTATTTTGGGCACCGAAAATAGGCTGTTGGCCTGAAAAGCCTATTATATTTATTTTGATAATAACAAAACATCTTAATCGTGCTTTAGCATCCTTTTTTATAAGACCTTCATTCCAAAGAAAGTCTACATCAACATTGGATAAAATTGTTTCAGTTAAAGAGTAGAAATCTTTTTGGATCAAAGAGCAAGCACTATCAAATTGTATCCAAGCTCTAAAGAATTCAAGTTATTGACTCGTAGATAAAGAGGGAGTCACAAGGAAGGAGAAGTGGTGACTTAAGGGGTACCAGCCTTAAAAGTTGTCGCTTGCCTAAGTATGATTTGTATCGCTCAAAATTTCTCAAAATGTTTTTTGATTTCAAAATTATTCATAGAAAAATATTTTTTATTTCAAAGTCTTTGTTTTGAAATCATTTTATAAAAATACCTTTCAACTGGTTTGAAAATTTTTTGGGATGTTAAAAAATGATAAGAAATCTCTTTTTCAATGTGCCCAAATATTTCTAGGCTCAAAATACCTTTTCAGCATTTTTTATGGCATCCAGGCATTACCGGCATTTCTCGGTCACCCGGATAGAAGGTGCATCGCCCGGCAGAAAAGACCGATCCAGGCGATACACGCTCTTTCCGAGCGCCCGGATCAGTGCCTCAGTGCCCGGATGAGTTAACGGGAAAATCCGGAAATCTTGCTTAAAATCCGATTTGTGTCTAATCTTTCCCTCTTTTTAAGCTATGCTTTCTCACCTTCAAAATCATCTCTTGAAGCCATAATTTTCAGACTTTCAAAAGAGCTTTCATATCATTCCTATTGAGAAATCTTGAGCTATCATTATCATATCTTTTGAGTATTCAAAGCCATTTTCCAAGTGTAATATCAAACTCAAATAGGAGTTGCAATTGTCATTTATTCTATCACATAATCTTTGTAATACATTCTTTCATATAGATTGAGAAAATCATTGTGAGAAGAAGTATTGTAATCCTTTGTGGACTCAAAGGAAGAGAGAGTAGTAGGTTAAGCTTCACCTACATTTGAAGGAGCTTGTGTAACTCTTGTGGACTCAAGAGTAATTGTAGTTGGTTCTTGCTTCACCAATATTTGAAGAAGCATCATAGTGAAGAGTTATTAAAATCCTAAGGGAAGAGAAGACCTTAGGTGGTGGACTAGGCCTCCGGGAGTGCGAGCCACTTTAAAATCATCGTATTTGATTTCTCTTACTCTATTCTCTTTATTTTCAAGTTATTTACTTTCGTGTGGGTATAACTCATCTTAATTGCTTGATAATTGTTGAGATATCTATTTGAAATTTTACCTTGAAACTCTAATTGCATATCTAGTGTTAAATACTCATATGCTCACCAAGTGTTTGATAAATTGCCTACAAGAGCTTCTAGTGTATTATCAATCTTTACTAGACATTGCCTCCATATTAAGAAATTTTAAATTGCTTAACCTTGCCTAAACAACCTAATTCACCCCCCTCCCCCCTCCCCCCTTTTAGGTTATTAAGGACCAACAAGTGGTATCAGAGCTAGTACTCTACATATAGCTTAACATCTAGTAGAGGATCCCTATGGCAAGCTCATCAATGTCTAATATAGTTGAAGGACAATCTTCCTCTAGACCACCATTGTTTAATGGAACAAACTATTCTTTTTGGAAAACTAGGATGAGAATCTATATTCTAGCAAATGACATAAGAGTTTGGAATGTGATAAAAAATAGACCAATCAATCCTACTTTAACTAAAAAAGAATGAGAACAAAGTATCACTACCCCCAAACCGGAAAAAGATTATAATGATGATGACTTCAAAATGTGTGAAAGAAACTATAAAGCTATGAATATATTATATCTTGCTTTAGATTCAAACGAGTTCAATAAAATTTCCGGATGCAAAAGTGCTAAAGAAATTTGGGATCAATTAGAAGTCACATATGAGGGCACCAACCAAGTTAAAGAAACTAGAATAAACATGCTTGTTCATAAAAATGAAATGTTCAAGATGTCTTTTGATGAAAATATAGAACAAATGTTTTCTAGATTCACTGATATTGTTAATGCTCTAAAATCTCTTGGAAAATAGTATTCTAATGAAGAATTGGTAGGAAAAGTTCTCTGAAGCTTAACTGAGCCATGTGAAGCTAAAGTAACGGCCATTGAAGAAGCTAAAGACCTCAAAACTCTCACTCTTAGTGAACTTATGGGATCTCTTATGAGCCATGAGTTGAAGAGCAAAGAACAAGAAGAAAAAAAAAGAAATAACAAAAACTCCCTTCACCTTCTTGCATCAAAGCCTTACTCAAGTGATGAAGAAGAAGAAAACAAAGAAGATGATGATGAGATAGCTCTTCTTACAAGGAACTTTAAGAAATTTCTTAAATTCAAGAAGGTAAGCAAAGCTCCCTAAAATAAGTTTATGAACAAAGGAAGAAACAAATCAAAAGAAGAAGGAAGATGCTTCAATTGTGAGAAGACAGGTCATATAAAAGAAAATTGTCCAAAACTAATCAAAACCAAGGAAGGAAAAGCTTTGAAAGCAACATACGTTGATGACGATGCATCAATCGGTGAGGAAAGTGAAAATGAAGAAGTGGCAAACATCGTTTGTCTTATGACAAAAGAAGGTGATGAGGAATGCTCTTCCTTTAACTTCGAATATTACACCTCTAGCTCATTAATTGAAAATGAATGTTCTTTTGAAGAATTACAATATGAATTCTAAAAAATGCATGATAGTTTTGAAATTGCAATTATTAAGATACATGAACTTCAAAAAGAAAATAATACTTTAAAAGAAGAAAATAAGTTTCTTGAAAAAGATCTAAATTTTGCTCATGAAAAAGCACTTAAAATTTATTTCGAAAATAATAATCTTCAAACAAAAATTGAAAAGCTTGAAAAAGAAAATCAAGGATTAAATAGAAACCTTGCAAGATTTACAAAAGGAAAAGAAAACCTTGATAAAATGCTTGGCTCTCAAAAAATGGCTTTTGATAAAAGTGGATTAGGATATGAACCTTCTTCAAAACAAAAATCTTGTTAAAGCATCATTCTCTACAAATGAAGCATCAACGTCTAAAGGATTTCAAAAAACATGCACCTATTGTGAAAGACAAGGTCACATGATGTGACTGTATTTGCAGCACTGCAACCTTGGTATTTGTAATATATTTGCATATTAATTTAGGAATTATTGCAATACTTTGATATTTTCGATGCAATGTAGGATGACACAGAAAAGTGGAAAATCAGACTCAAAATGATCTAAATTACAAGTGAATAAGTCAAGAATAGGGAAGCACGATAAGCGGTTGAAGAATGAAGCTATAGAGAAGAAATTTGGCTGAAACTAGCACGAAATTGGATTCAGAGCATTGACCCAGATGATCTCAAATAGTGACCCATGTCCGTTTTTGGCAAACCATATCCATTTTTTGGGTAGAAACAACCGTCTGAGTAAAACACAGGACTTTTGTCCTGTGCGTGGCGTGATTTTAGCCAAATTCCATCGTTTGGAGGGTTAAAACAGTGAAAAATGCTTGAAGATGTTGCGGTCAACGAACCGGTCAAAGTCAAAGACAAACTCAAGTGTTGACCAAGAATTGAAGCCCGTAGAGGAAGAATTTGGCCAAACGGAGCGCAGAAACGGACTCAGAACGCCAAATAAACTTGGAATAGCATTGGTCAACTTTTTGGTCAACGCGTAAATAGTATCAGTCAATGCGTGAACAGTAAAACTGCATGCAGAATACGTGAATAGTAATCACATGAATAGTAGTCACGTGAATAGTAATTGCGTGAATAGTAACCATGTGAATAGTAGCTAAATTTTCCTATAAATAGACATCAACCCTCTTCATATTTTCTCACAAATTTTTGAGAGCTTTGGAATTTTTTTTCCAATATTTTCAATTTTTGTCAAGTTAATTTTATAGTTCTTATTTAGGATTTTGCCTAAATAGCTATATACGGAGGAAGTCCTGCCTAGTGGCTCTTATTCAGGGGCATTCTGCCTGAATAGCTACTGTACAGCGGACATCCTATCGTTTATTTTTGAGTCTTTGCTCAAAAATAGCTCTTCTTCGGGGGAAAGCTCTGCCCGAATAGCTGTGAAATTTCTGTTCAGGCCTGGAGTTCAGAAATACGCATTCGTCAATACGGGGAAGCCTTTTTTGACTCTATTTTATTTGTATAAACTCATATTTATTATGTCTGAGTAGAATTCTTATCTAGGTTAGGATATTGTAAATAATGGTCTTTTAATACATGGTCTCGGATTCGGATAATTTAGTTTTAATGCAATATATGGCTTGTATTAATTAAGTATTGTCTTTCATACATAATGCTTTTAAGTAGATATATGATTGCTTTATTTTCGTGTCATATATCCATGTTTTAATAGTGAATCAATAGTTTGACAACCTTAAAGATTCCAAGAAATTATAGGTAATGCTTTTAAGTAGACCATAGTTTCTAGACTAGTAAGGAGATGTTGATTACTTATGTTGAAACAGACCTTTTATACCAGGTTGCAAGGACAGATCCATACTATGGCTATACGCTCGTAGATGGAACGGCACCTACATCAGAGTTAGTAATCGGGATTTTAATAGACTAAGTTAATTGACTAGGTTAATGCTTGTAGCTTAACCTCTTGTATAGAATTTAAGAATCCGGATGCCGAGCCTACATTAATTGCCTTATTTACATATTTGATCCCTAGATATTCTTCCATATTTAGCTATTATTTAGCTTAACTTAGGCAATTTAGTTAGTTATAGTTTAGTTTACATTCTCGCACGTTACTTCAAATTCTTTGCAAACTGTCACTTAAGCGCTTTAACACTTTCACACTATTTCACTAACTAACTAACGAGCTTCCCTGTGGTACGATTCCGCACTCATAGCACAATATACTACAAGATCTGTGAACTTGTGGGTTATTAGAACTTGGTTGTTTTGCACATATTTATAACACATACCAAATAGCGATCAAGTTTTTGGCGCCGTTGCTGGGGATCGAATCCGGGTCACCCGCGTGACAGGCGGGAATACTCACCACTATACTACAACGAAGTGTTTAGTGGAGATAATGTGGGTAGAGAATGTAACACTAGGAATGAGGTAGATAACATGTTTGAGGCACACATTCCAGGTTGGCAAAACCAGCCATCACCTTGGAGTCAAGAAAATTTTTCTCAAAGCTTTGAAAGTCAAGACCCTGCATCTTTTCAATCTGAATCTTCTGTTGACCCTATCTTTAATCTTTTCAAACAAAATTATCAACAAGATGATTTGATTGGCTCTGCTTCTCCCAAATCCAATGACAAGTATGACCAACTTTATCTACTTGCTGACACTAATGCTCGCAAGTTTCAATCTTTAGATCAACACATTCAATCTGTTATGAACCCCTTTTATGAAATGACATGTGAACAGACTAATGATATGAGCGAGTTATTTGGGAGACATCTGGTAAGGAAAATGAATTTGAGGAAAAAGATGATACAATGCCTCGTTTAGAAGGACATGATGACCTTAGTAACGTTTTGAATCAACCCGACTCTGATTCCTCTTCAAGGAAGATGAGTGTACATACTTCCTTAGAGTCTTCACTCTTTCAGGACGAGTCTATTGAGTCTACTTTAATTCCTGCATCCTTCTTGACACCTGAAGAAGAAGTTAACGAGATTGACCGACTTTTGTATCAAATTGACCAAGAGAATGAGTACAATGCTTCTATATCCTTTTCAACTGGTTTTAACTCTGATAAAGAAGCTTCAACACCCATTCTCTCTCCTATTGAAAGTCATCTCAGTTCTTCATTTGATGTGCCTTCCTCCGTTGTGCAACTCACAACATTACCCAAGGAGACACAATTTGGATTTGACCCATTTATGAACAATATGTTGCATACATCTTTTAACTTATGGGTTGACCACTTGGGACACATTGATTTACAAAATACTATGCCCCATGTTGACATAGTTGAGAACATTCCCACACATAACACATTGGGATGGGAATCGTCACCTTTTCAAGGTGACTTGGAAAAGGCATGTTCTATCGAAAGAATGAGCCATCATTTGTTGCATGATTTTTTTCCATTCAAAATCTATGTTGAAATGATTATCAGGCAATATGTGCCGATGAATTTTAAACATTGTTTGCTCTAACAATGGCGCCTGGCTGAGGGTGTAAAACTTAGTGCTACTAGGAGGCAACCTAGATTTTTAAAAAATGCTTTCTTATTCTGTGTGTTTATTTTTTGTCTGTGTGATTCTTATAGTCTAGCTGAAGACGATAGACTTAGCACTGCTAGGAGGCAACCTAGTGTTCTCTTAAATGCTTTAATGTTTGTTTAATTAACTCTTGAACCCCAGAAAAGAGGTTAAAGTCTGGGTAGTTAAATTATTTGCTTAGTATATTAGTTATTTTCAGTGACCATATATATATATATATATATTTTATTTCTCCCCTATATAATTGTTTGACTATTTTTAGTATAGCTAACTATTATTTTTACTGTGTTGATGATAATCTGTAAAATGCTTTTTCTACTAGTCTTTAATTGCAGAATGATACATCTTTTGACAAAAGTTAGTAGAGAAGCTTTGATATCAACATAGAAATGCTTCACATCAGGTGATACTATATTTCCCTTTATACCTGATTAACCTGCGCTGTAGAGTAAGAAAACCATAGGTTTGGGGATGTAGCATTTGTCATTATGTTATTACTTGCATATTACACTCTCATTCTTTTACATTACTAATTGCTCGAGGACAAGCAAAGTTTTGGTGTGGGGGTGCGTACATTTCATGAAAGACGTTTTCAAAATATGCAAGAAATACAGCATTTTTGTTTATGAGAAGAGTAGTTTTCTACCTTACCTGTTTAAAAACGATGATTTAGATGATTTGAGAACCTATTTTGTTAGCGATGTATTGTGAAAAACTCTAAGGGAACTCTATAAGAAAAACTTTGGAGTATTGTATTCATGAGTAAAATTAGTTGTTCTTCTATTCTTCAATTGATAGGTTTGTGATTATGAAAGGACTGGGATAGAATTACCGTTTGTTATGAGAACTCCTTGTTATTGAAACCTAAACCCTTATGACATGTCTGTACAATATGTTATGTCACTTTGTCTGTATGTACACTCTGAAAAAAGAAAAAGAAAAAAAAAGAAGAAAAAAAGAGAGAAAAAGAAAAAAAAAAGAAAATAATGCAAAAAAATAGAAAAAGAAAAAAAGAGTTGTACATACCTTTACTGTTGAATAAAATTTTGGTGTAAATATGTTGTAAATCTCTAAACACCACTATCCTAGATATTGTAATTTGAGATATGTGCTATAGTGTAAGGTTTCAAGCCTGGATATCTCGAGTGATTAAGGCGAGTAGGGGTCCCTTTAAAACCTGGCAACCTCAGTCATAATGGCGGGGGATTGTTGGCCTTAAAGCCTGCTACATGGGATATCCAGAAAGCAAAAGAAACTGAACACTATATAGAGATATTGTAAGTTGTACTTTTATATTTATGGCAAATGTTAAAGGGTTAAGGCATGATCAAGAGTTTGATTGCAAATGTAGGTAAGAATATCAAGGTCTAATATGTTTCCATAACTTGAAAGTTGAGAATTGAATGAACTTAATTTGCTTAGTTTACTTTTAAATATGTACTCCGAAGCAATCAATAGTCGATTTCCAATAAGAGTACCTATTTGTGAAAACTATGTACAAAGTTGTCTTATCATGTTTGTCATTCATTGCTGAATATGTTTAAGATAGTAGATTGCATTTCTCATGTTTCAAATTTGGAAAGTGTTTGACAAAAAGATAGGATAGATTACTTCATCTGTTTTTGATTTCTAAAATTACTGCAAAATCTATTTTCACATCTGTTTTAAAGATAGTCTTGCTTGAGGGCAAGCAATTTAGGTTTGGGAATGTTGATGTGACTGTATTTGCAGCACTCAAACCTTGGTATTTGTACTATATTTGCATCTTAATTTGAGAATTATTGCAATACTTTGATATTTTCGATGCAATGTAGGATGACACAGAAAAGTGGAAAATCAGACTCAAAATAATCCAAATTACAAGTGAAGAAGTCAAGAATAGGGAAACACGAGAAGCGGTTGAAGAATGAAGCTCATAGAGAAGAAATTTGGTTGAAACTAGCACGAAATTGGATTCAGAGCATTGACCCAGATGATCTCAAATAGTGACCCATGTCCGTTTTTGGCAAACCATATCCGTTTTTCAGGTAGAAACAACAGTCTGAGCAAAACACAGGACTTTCGTCCTGTGGGTGGCGTGATTTTAGCCAAATTTCATCGTTTGGAGGGTCAAAACAGTGAAAAATGCCCAAAGATGCTGCGGTCAACGAACCGGTCAAAGTCAAAGACAAACTCAAGTGTTGACCAAGAATTGAAGCCCGTAGAGGAAGAATTTGGCCAAATGGAGTGCAGAAACGGACTCAGAACGCCGAATAAACTTGGAATAGCATTGGTCAACTTTTTGGTCAACGCGTGAATAGTATCGATCAACGCGTGAATAGTGATGGTCAACGTGTGAACAGTAAAACTGTATGCAGATTACGTAAATAGTAACCGCATAAATAGTAGTCACGTGAATAGTAGCTATATGAATAGTAACTGCGTGAATAGTAGCTAAATTTTCCTATAAATAGACATCACCCCTCTTTATATTTTCACATAATTTTTGAGAGTTTTGGAATATTTTTCCAATATTTTCAATTTTTGTCAAGTTAATTTTATAGTTCTTATTTAGGATTTTGCCTAAATAGCTATATACGGAGGAAGTCCTGCCTAGTGGCTCTTATTCAGGGGCATTCTGCCCGAATAGCTACTGTACAGCGGACATCCTAACGTTCATTTTTGAGCCTTTGCTCAAAAATAGCTCTTATTCGGGGGAAAGCTCTGCCCGAATAGTTATAGAATTTCTGTTCAAACCTGGAGTTCAGAAATGCGCGTTCGTCAATAGGGGGGAGCCTTTCTTGACTCTCTTTTATTTGTATAAACTCGTATTTATTATGTCTGAGTAGAATTCTTATCTAGGGTAGGATATTGTAAATAATGGTCTTTTAATATATGGTCTCGGATTCGGATAATTTAATTTTAATGCAATATATGGCTTGTATTAATTAAATATTGTCTTTCATACATAATGCTTTTAAGTAGATGATATGATTGCTTTATTTTTGTGTCATATATCCATGTTTTAACAGTGAATCAATAGCTTGACAACCTTAAAGATTCCAAGAAATTATACGTAATGCTTTTAAGTAGACTATAGTTTCTAAACTAGTAAGGAGATGTTGATTACTTATGTTGAAACAGACCTTTTACACCAGGTTGCAAGGACAGATCCATACTATGGCTATACGCTCGTAGATGGAACGGCACTTACATCAGAGTTATTAATCGTGATTTTAACAGACTAAGTTAATTGACTAGGTTAGTGCTTGTAGCTTAACCTCTTGTACAGAATTTAAGAATCCGGATACCGAGCCTATATTAATTGCCTTATTTACATATTCGATCCCTAGATATTCTTCCGTATTTAGCTATTATTTAGCTTAGCTTAGGCAATTTTGTTAGTTATAGTTTAGTTTATATTCTCGCACGTTACTTCAAACTTTTTGCGAACTGTCACTTAAGCGCTTTAACACTTTCACATTACTTTCCTAACTAACTAACGAGCTTCCCTATGGTACGATTTTGCACTCAGAGCACACTACACTATATGATCCGTGCACTTGCGGGTATTTAAACTTGGTTTTTTGCGCACATTTATAACACATACCAAGTAGCGATCATCACATAACATCACATTATAAATTTCGAAATATGATAGGTAGAGACTCCAAAATTCCTTCTTGGCTTAAACCAAAATGGATTATCAAAAGTGTTAAAAATCAATACTAACAATATAGGACCCAATAGAACTTGGGGACCTAAATTTTGTTTTTTGTATATAGATTACCCTAAGGATGAAGTATGAAAGAAATTGGGTCATTGATAGTGGATGTTCAAGATATATGACCGGTGATCCATCTCTTTTCTATGAGCCTATCAAAAATTACAAAGTTTTTGTGAGCTTTGGAAATAATGAAAAATGTAAAATCATTGGTAAAGGTAGCATTGGAAATAAAATATCCATTCATGATGTGCTACTTGTGAAATGATTACAACATAATCTGCTTAGTGTAAGCCAACTGTGTGATAATGATTATCTAGTTGAATTTAAATCATCATGTTGCACCATTTTTGACAAAATGAAAAATGTGTTGTTTATTGCAAATAGACATGAAAATGTCTATATTATTGACTTTGAAAGTATATCATGCCAAACAATTGATTGTTTAATCACAACAAATGAAAGTTCTTGGTTATGGCATAGAAGATTAGGACATATTAGTATGGATCTACTTGGTAAACTTTCTCGAAAGGATCTTGTGAAAGGCCTTCCTAAGACCAAGTTTGAAAAAGATCATTTATGTGATGCATGCCAATTTGGAAAACAACATAAAGTATCTTTCAAAACCATTAGCCATGTGACTACATCAAAAGCTCTACAAAAACTTCATATGGACCTTTTTGAACCAATGGATGTAATAAGTCTAGGAGGATCTAGATATGTTTTTGTCATTGTTGATGATTATACTAGATACACATGGGTGATGTTTCTTGCTTTCAAAAGTGATGCTTTCAATGAATTTGCAAAATTCTGTAAAAGACTGCAAAATGAGAAAGTATATTATATTTCATGCATTCATAGTGATCAAGGCACGGAGTTCATAAATGCATCTTTTGTAGAATTATGTGAACAAAATGGCATTGAGCATAATTTTTTGGCTCCTAGAACTCCTCAACAAAATGGGGTCGTTGAAAGAAAAAACCGAACTTTACAAGAAATGGCAAGAACAATGTTGAAAGAAAACAACTTGCTTACATACTTTTGGGGAGAAGCTGTCAATACGGCTTGCTATACTCTAAATAGAGTTTTAATTAGACATTCTCTAAAGAAAACTCCATATGAATTATGGAAATGACGTACTCTAAATATCTCATATTTTAAAGTTTTTGGATGTAAATGCTTCATCTTAAATAATAAGGAGTATCTTGGTAAGTTTGATTCAAAATCCGACAAAGGTATTTTTATTGGATATTCTTCTAGAAGCAAGGCATATCGAGTTTACAATAAAAGAACCTCCGTAATTGAGGAATCTATGCATATTAACTTTGCTGAAACTAACCCATTTATGTCAAGAAAAGATGAAGATGATGATGTAAGCTTTCAACAAGTTGAAGAACAAAGTCGACCTATTTCAACAAGTGAAGAAGGCAATACATCCACAAGCAATCAAATTGATACTCCAATAGAGGAAGAACAACCAACTTCAAATGATCAAATCATATCAACAAATCAAGATCTTCCAAAATGTTGGAAATTTGTCAAAAATTATCCAAATGATCAAATCCTTGGGGATCCATCACAAGGTGTGAGAACTCGTTCCAATCTAAATACTTTTTGTGAACATGTAGCTTTTATATCTCAAATTGAACTTAAAAATATAAAAGAAGCATTATTGGATGATGATTGGATTATTGCTATACAAGAAGAACTTAATATATTTGAAAGAAATCAAGTTTGGACCTTAGTTGAAAGACCTAGTAATTACCCGATCATTGGTACAAAATGGGTTTTTCGAAACAAACTAGATGAATCTGGTAATGTAACTAGAAATAAGGCTAGATTAGTTGTTCAAGGGTATAATCAAGAAGAAGGAATAGATTATGAAGAAACCTTTGCACCAGTAGCTCGACTTGAATCAATTAGAATGTTACTAGCATATGCATGTTTTATGAACTTCAAACTCTATCAAATGGATGTCAAAAGTGCTTTCTTAAATGGATACCTTTAAGAAGAAGTTTATGTTGAACAACCACCCGGTTTTGAAAATACAAATTTATTAAGTCATGTATTCAAACTTCAAAAAGCTCTTTATGGACTTAAACAAGCACCTAGGGCATGGTATGATAGATTAAGTAATTATCTACTTGACAATGGCTTCTCTAGAGGTAAACTAGACTCTACTTTATTTGTAAAAAGAAAAGCTAAAGATATCTTGCTTGTTCAAATTTATGTTGATGACATTATCTTTGGTACTACTAATGAATCCCTTTGCAAGTATTTTTCTGACTGTATGCATAACGAATTTGAAATGAGCATGATGGGAGAATTAAATTTCTTCCTTGGACTTCAAATCAAACAAACAAAAGAAGGGATCTTCATTAATCAAGCCAAGTACATTAAGGAACTCATCAAAAGATTCGGGCTTGAAACTGCAAAAGAAATGAGCACTCCTATGGGAACGTCAATCAAACTTGACAAAGATGAAAAAGGTAAATCTGTTGATGAAAAGCAATATCGAGGTATGATCGGAAGCCTTCTCTATTTAACTGCCTCAAGACCTGATATTATGTTTTCTGTATGCTTATGCGTTCGGTTTCAATATTCTCTGAAAGAATCACACTTGAATGTTGTAAAAAGGATTATTAGATACCTTAAGGGTACCATCAATCTAGGACTCTTTTATCCTAAAGGCAAATCTTTCGAACTTCTAGGATACTCCGATGCCGATTATGCGGGATGTAAGATTGATAGGAAAAGCACTAGCGGCAGTTGTCAATTTCTAGGACATGCCTTAGTTTCATGGTCTAGCAAGAAACAACATAGTGTAGCTCTTTCAATAGCAGAAGCCGAGTATGTAGCTATAGGTAATTGTGCAGCACAAATTCTATGGATGAAACAAACTTTACTTGACTTTGGTCTCGAATATGATCATGTGCCTATCAGGTGTGATAATACAAGTGCTATAAGTCTATCAAAGAACCCTATTCAATATTCTAGAACTAAGCATATTGAAATTCGTCATCATTTTCTAAGAGATCATGTGCAAAAAGGGGATATTGAACTTGTTTTTGTTGATTCTTTGCATCAATTGGACGATATTTTTACAAAACCATTGCATGAGAATCAATTTTGTGCTATTAGAAGGGAACTAGGAATGCTTTGGGTCACTTAACCTGGCAAAAAATTGCATTTTTTTTGCAAAATAGTGATCCGGGCGTTATTGCCTTCTTCCGGGCACCCGGAAGAAGCATGTAACGACCGGAACCTCATTTTCTGCCGGGCGTTACTGCCCTCATCCGGGCACCCGAAAAAAGGGCCTATCGCCGGGATCGCGCAGATTGAAAAACCGAAATCCCTCTCTTCTCTCCTCACTTTTTCACATCTTCTCAAATATAAACTCTTTTTTCTCTCAATTCCTCATATTTATTCACCAACATCTTCACCATCATACACTATTATTTGCATCAAAACACTCCTTAATCATCAATCTCTTGTATTTTCATCATCAAAGCTTTCAAAATCTTCATCACCCAATCCTTAAAAAACCTTGTATACAAGGTGTTCGGTAAAATTCCTCAACCAAGTTTTTCTTCTAACAAGCCTCACCAACTTACAAATTCAAATGGCACCACCAAGGACTGACTCTAGGAAACGCAAGCAAGGAGAATCTTCATCCTCAGGCCCTCAGATCATTGTAAATCCAGATGTTTTTCCACAATAAAACATCCTATGGGGTAAGATTTTAGACCCTCCTACCTTGCTTAATGGTACTAGAATTTATTGGCTTTTAGATGCTCAAGGATGGCTACCTATGTTAAGGTTTGAAAACAAAGGAAATACTGCATGGATTAGAGAATTCTATTACTATGTTAACTTAGACTTCAACACCATGAAACTGAATAGTCAAGTTAAGTCTAAGGAACTGGAATTAACTGCAAGTATTGTTGCTAGAGCTTTTGGGATTCCTAATCAAGGCACAAAACTTTATTCATATAGAGGCATGCCAGAAGGTGTTCTTGATAACTTAGAAGCCAATGTTATAGAATTTCTATGGGAAGGAACAGGAACAAGCTCCTTAGGTTATCCTAAGACTAAGGATCTCACTCTAGAAAAGAAGCTGCTATTTTATATTCTTCATGAGGTCATTATTCCACGAGAAGTTAAGGATGGTTCGATTCCAAAATTCACTGCCCTGTTGATGTATTTGATGTATGAAGCTAAACGTATCAATCTTCCACACATCATCATTAACCATATCATCCATACCAAGGAGACTCAAAATCAACTTGCTTATGGGGTACCTTTAACTCACCTTTTTGAGTCTTTAGAAGTTCTGCGAGATCACGAGTTTGAGGCTATTAGTGATAGATCCTATCTTCTCAATGTTACTAGCCTCACTCACCAAAAGTTGAAAATTCATAACTCTCGAGTTCTCAATATTATTGATGATACGAGTGATGATCCTCTTGTGTTTGAATCCCTTGATGTTGACCCCACTACTTTTAGAGATCCTATAGAACGGCAAGGCAGCAGTGGTGTTGGCACTTCTTAAGGACAAAGAGCTTGCCCGTCTTCCTCTCACTCCTCCTCACATGATGAAATTCTTGCACACCTGCATGCACAAGATGTTCGTTTGGACATAATGGAGCAGATGTTGAAGGCTTTATATGATCACCACATTGGTTCTTAGTCTGTGGATGCTTTAAGTTGTGTTTTCTCCTCAAACTTTTTTTTTTCTCGTTTCAGTTGGTTCTTTCCTCAAAAACTCATCAGTTGTTTTTTCTTTCTTATTTTGCTTCCTTTTCATTAATGCTTTGCATTTTCCTTGCTTATCTCTTGTCTTATACCTGTTGTCTCATACTATTATGTTTATTTGCTATAGAATGCTCTTTTATGATGACAAATAGGGGGAGAAAGTATTGAAGTGAAATCAAAATATGCCTGTCATTGCACTTATTCAGGGGGAGTTTTGCTTTTCAGGATCAAGACTAAATTTTATCAAGCACAAATTGAGGAGGAGACCTCAATTCAAGTTTTATTCTTTAAATTTCAACTATTTCATGCTTCTTAACTTCAATGTTTTGTCATCATCAAAAAGGGGGAGATTGTTGGCCTGAAAAGCCTATAATCTTTATTTTGATAATAACAAAACATCTTAATCGTGCTTTAGCATCTTTTTTGTAAGACCTTCATTCCAAAGCAAGTCTACATCAACATTGGATCAAATTGTTTCAGTTAAAGAGTAGAAATCTTTTTGGATCAAAGACCAAGCACTATCAAATTGTATCCAAGCCCTAAAGAATTCAAGTTATTGACTCGTAGATAAAGAGGGAGTCACAAGGAAGGAGAAGTGGTGACATAAGGGGTACCGGCCTTAAAAGTTGTCGCTTGCCTAAATATGATTTGTATCGCTCAAAATTTCTCCAAAAAAAATGTTTTTTGATTTCAAAATCATTCGTAGAAAAATATTTTTTATTTCAAACTCTTGCTTTTGAAATAATTTTATAAAAATACCTTTCAACTAGTTTGAAAATTTTTTGGGATGTTAAAAAATGCTAAGAAATCTCTTTTTCAATATGCCCAAATATTTCTGGGCTCAAAATACTTTTTCAGCATTTTTTATGGCATCCGGGCGCTACCGGCATTTCCCGGTCGCCCGGATAGAAGGTGCATCGCCAGGCAGAAAAGACCAATTCGGGCGATACACGCTCTTTCCGGGGGCCCGGATCAGTGCCTCAGCACCCGGATGAGTTAACGGGAAAATCCATAAATCTTGCTTAAAATCCGATTTGTGTCTAATCTTTTCCTCTTTTTAAGCCATGCTTTCTCACCTTCAAAATCATCTCTTCAAGCCATAATTTTCAGATTTTCAAAAGAGCTTTCATACCATTCTTATTAAGAAATCTTCAGCCACCATTATCATATCTTTTGAGCATTCAAAGCCATTTTTCCAAGTGTAATATCAAACTCAAATAGGAGTTGCAATTGTCATTTATTCTATCACATAATCTTTGTAATACATTCTTTCACATAGATTGAGATAATCATTGTGAGAAGAAGTATTATAATCCTTTGTGGACTCAAAGGAAGAGAGAGTAGTAGGTTAAGCTTCACCTACATTTGAAGGAGCTTGTGTAACTCTTGTGGACTCAAGAGTAATTGTAGTTGGTTCTTGCTTCACCAACATTTGAAGAAGTATCATAGTGAAGAGTTATTAAAATCCTAAGGGAAGAGAAGACCTTAGGTGGTGGACTAGGCCTCCGGGAGTGCGAACCACTTGAAAATCATCGTGTTTGATTTCTCTTACTCTCTTCTCTTTATTTTCAAGTTATTTATTTTCGTGTGGGTATTGATCATCTTAATTGCTTGATAATTGTTGAGATATCTATTTGAAATTTTACCTTGAAACTTGCATATCTAGTGTTAAATACTCATATGCTCACCAAGTGTTTGATAAATTGCCTACAAGAGCTTCTAGTGTATTATCAATCTTTACTAGACATTGCCTCCATATTAAGAAATTTTTAAATTGCTTAACCTTGCCTAAACAACCTAATTCACCCCTTCCCTTTTAGGTTATTAAGGACCAACATAGGCGCAACTGAGCAGACATAATCACGTCGTTAAGCTCTCGGAGAGCTTTGCAACGGCATGCTGTGCACTGTATAACTCCCTACGGATCAAAAGTTATGGGCATTTGAGCGGTGGGGACTTGGTAATCGGCCACACGCCCTCGATTTGCAGACCCTACCCCTCCGGGAGGTGAAGTTGGGCGGCCCATGATGTTGTGGTACTCGAGGAATGAAATGTGACGAGAAAGTATCTCGCCAAAGCTAAACAGGGCCAAAAAAAAAACAAAAAAGGGGGGTGCAACACGAGGATTTCCAAGTGGGTCACCCATCCTAGTACTACTCTAGCCTAAGCACGCTTAACTTCAGAGTTCTAATGGGATCCAGTGCATTATCACTGGTATGATCGTACCTGTCATGCTATGGGTACAAAGCCATTATGTGTTGACGGTTCACAGTCCCAGCCCAGAGAAATGGCCCATTCAAACGGCCCAATGGGCTTATCGACAGCCTATCAGCTTCAATCATGCAGCATCCTTGCAAGACGTGATATCGGCGCATTGTAGGGAAATGTACTATCCCGTGAGTTAGATTGTCGTCGTTTTCGCAGCTCACAACGGCTGACCTGGGACGAAAAAAATCAAAAAGAATAAAAGTAGCCAAAAATTGATGAAAACGTTCGATTTTGGGAACCAAAAATAAGCACAGCCAAGCAGGCTTACTGCCCCTGTCGTAGAGCTCTCATAGAGCTTTCCAACTGCATGCTTTGCGCCGCAGAAGTCCCTGCGGATCAAAAGTTACAGGCATTGGAGTGGCGGGGACCTGATAATCAGCCCACACCCTCAGTTTGCAGGCCCAGCCCCTCCAGGAAGCGAAACTGGCCAGCCCAAGATGTCGTAGTACTCAAGGAAAGAAATGTGACGAGAAAGCATCTTGTCAAAGCTGAACGGAGCAAAAAAAAACAAAAAGTGGGGTGGAACACGAGGACTTTTTAGGGGGTCACCCATCCTAGTACTACTCTCGCCCTAGTGCTCTTAACTTCGGAGTTCTAATGGGATTCGGTGCATTAGTGCTGGTATGATCACACCTGTCATATTGTGGGTGCAACGCCATTATGTGTTGATGGTTCACAGTCCAAGACTAAAAAGATTGCCTATTCCAACGGCCTAATGGACTTATCGATAACCCATCGGCTTCAACCATGCAACATACTCACAAAGACATGATATCGGCACATTGTAGGGCGGTCTACTATCCCGCGAGTTAGGTTTTCGTCCTTTCGCGGCTCACGATGACCGACCTGGGATGAAAAAATAGTGTAAAAAAAAAAAGAAAAGTGTCCAAAAACTGTTGAAAATGTTCAATTTTGGGCAACAAAAATAGGTGCAGCTACCCCCGTCAGAGAACTCCTGGAGAGCTTTCAAACGGCATGCTGTGCACCGCATAACTCAATACAGATCAAAAGTTATGGGCATTTGAGCGACGGGGACCAGTTAATTGGCCCCATGCCCTTGGTTTGCAGGCCCAGCCCCTTCGAGAATCAAAGCTGGGCGGTCCAAGATGTCGTGGGACTCGAGGAAAAAATGTGACAAGAAAACATCTTGCCAAAGCTCAACTGCGCAAAATGAAACAAAAAGGGGGGTTACAATACGAGGTCTTCCCAGAGGGTTACCCATCTTAGTACTACTCTCGTCCAAGCATGCTTAACTTCGAAGTTCTGATGGTATTAGGTACATTAGTGCTAGTATGATGGCACCCGTTATGTTGTGGGTGCAAAGCCATTATGTGTTGACATTTCACATTCCCGGCCCAGAGAAATAGACCACTCAAATGGCCCAATGGGCTTATCGACAGCCTATCAGCTTTAACTGTGCAGCAACCTTACAAGATGAGATATCGGCGCGTTGTAGGGAAATCTACTATCTCGCGAGTTAGGTTGTTGTCCTTTTCGTGGATCACGACGATCGATACGGTGCAAAAAAAAAGCGCAAAAAGAAGAAAAATAGCCAAAAACTTATAAAAAAGTTCAATTTTGGGCACCGAAAATAGGCCCATGCGAGCAGGCTGGCTACTCCCATCGTAGAGCTCCTAGAGAACTTTCCAACGGTATGCTGTACGCCATATAACTCCCTACGGATCAAAAGATATGGGCATTGGAGCGGCGGGGACCTAGTAATCGGCCCCAAGCCCTCGGTTTGCGGTCCCAACCCCTCCAGGAAGTGAAGCTAGGCGGCCCAAGATGTCGTGGGACTTAAGAAAAAAATGTTACGAGAAAGCATCTTGCGAAAGCTAAATAGGGCAAGAAAAAATAAAAAGAGGGGTACAACACAAGGACTTCCCAAGGGGTCACCTATCCTAGTACTACTCTCGCCTAAGCACGCTTAACTTCGGAGTTCTGATGGGATCCGGTGCATTAGTGGTAGTATAATTGCACCCGTCATGTTATGGGTGCAAAGCCATTATGTGTTAACGGTTCACAATCCCAGCCTAGAGAGATGGCCCATTCAAACTGCCCAGTGGGCTTATCGAGAGCCCATTGGCTTCAACCGGGCAGCATCCTCGCAAGACTTGATATTGGCGCATTGTAGGGCAGTCTACTATCTTACAAGTTAGGTTGTCGTCCTTTTTACGGCTCACGACGACGGGCCCGGGGTGAAAAAAAAAAGGCAAAATGAAGAAAAGTGGCCAGAAGCTGATGAAAACGTTCGATTTTGGGCACTGAAAATAGGCATAGCTGAGCAGTCTTGCTGCCCCAATCATTGAGCTCCCGGAGAGCTTTCCAACGGCATGCTGTGCGCCATATAACTCCCTACGGATCAAAGGGGGGTGTAGCACGAGGACTTCCCAAGGGGTTACCCATCCTAGTACTACTCTCGCCCAAGCACGCTTAACTTCAGAGTTCTGATGGGATCCGGTGCATTAGTGCTGGTATGATCGCACACGTCATGCTGTGGGTGCAAAGCCATTATGTGTTGACGGTTCACAGTCCCAACCCCGAGAGATGGCCCATTCAAACAGCCCAATGGGCTTATCGACATCCCATCGGCTTCAACCGTGCAGCTTCCTCACAAGATAAGATATCGACGCATTATAGGGCGGTCTACTATCCCGCGAGTTAGGTTGTCATTTCTTTTGCAACTCACGACGACCAACCTGGGATGAAAAAACAGCGCAAAAAGAAGAAAAGTGGCCACAAACAAATGAAAATGTTCTATTTTGGGAACCGAAATAGGCGCAGCTGAGAAGGCATATTGCCCATGTCGTTAAGCACACAGAGAGCTTTTCAACTATTTGTTGTGCGCTGCATAACTCCCTGTGGATCAAAAGTTATGGGCATTAGAGCGGCGGGGACCTGGTAATCGGCCACGCCCTCGTTTTGCGGGCCCAGCCGCTCTGGGAGATGATGCTGGGCGGCCCAAGATGTCGTGGGACTTGAGGAAAAAAATGTGACGAGAAAGCATCTTGCTAAAGCTAAATGTGGCAAAAAAAAACAAAAAAGGCTGTACAACACGAGGACTTCCCAATGGGTCATCCATCCTAGTACTACTCTCACCCAAGCATGCTTAACTTCGGAGTTCTAATAGGATCCGGCACATTAGTGCTGGTATGATCGCACCTATCATGTTGTAGGTGCAGAGCCATTATGTGTTTACGGTTCACAGTCCCAGCCCAGCGAGATGGCCCACTCAAACGGCCCAATTGGTTTATCTACATCCCATCGGCTTCAACCGTGTAGCTTCCTCGCAAGACATGATATCGGCGCGTTGTAGGGCGGTCTACTATCCCGCGAGTTAGGTTGTCATTTTTTTTGCGACTCACGACGACCGATCCAGGATTAAAAAACGGCGCAAAAAGAAGAAAAGTGGCCACAAACTGATGAAAATGTTCTATTTTGGATACCGAAAATAGGCGCAGCTGAGCAAGCATGCTACCCACGTCATTGGGCTCTCGGAGAGGTTTCCAACGGCATGCTGTGCACTGCATAACTCCCTACGAATCAAAAGTTATGGGCATTAGAGCGGCGGGGACCTAGTAATCTGCCCCACGCCCTAGGTTTACGGGCGCAACCCCTCCGGGAGGCGAAGTTGGGCGGCCAAAGATGTTGTGGGACTAGAGGAAAGAAATGTAAGGAGAAAGCATCTTGCCCAAGCTAAACAGGGCAAAAAAAAAAACAAAAAGGGGGGTACAACACAAGGACTTCCCAAGGGGTTACCTATCCTAGTACTGCTCTCGCCCAAGCACGCTTACCTTCAGAGTTCTGATGGGATTTGGTGCATTAGTGCTAGTATGATCACAGCAATCATGTTGTGGGTGCCAAGCCATTATGTGGTGACGGTTCACAGTCCCAGCCAAGAGAGATGGCCCATTCAAACGGCCTAATGGGCTTATCGACAACTGTGAGGCTTGACCTCGAAATGCATACGTTACCTTGTTTCGTGTGCCCTAACCTTGAACTGTGTGCCTTAACCTAGGTTTAAGAGTCGTGTCTTGATTTACGTGCATTGATTTGGGTTGCGTGCATTTACTTGGAATACGTGCATATGTCTCGTAGTTCATGCCTTACCTCGTAGTGCTTGCCCTAGACCTAGGAAAGCGTGCTTGCACGCTAATCAATAAAAAATTCTACACAAAGTACTAGACTAAAATAATCCTACAAACTCCACTAACTATTATTTTAATCCTAAGTCAATTCACTAAAAGACAAAAACAGTAAACAGTAAACATTCTTTATTCCTTATTCTTTTTGCAAAATCCATGCACCTCAAACTTTACACTTAGCATAATCTATAATATATTAACTTGAATCTGAAATTTCAGAATTTCCCTTGCATTACACGGCCAAGACAAGGCCATTTGATCAACTTTGCACAATTAAATTAAAGCCTAGATATTCTATGACACATGCACAAAGCACAATGCATTAAAATAAACCCACACACCCTACCCAAGCTTCAACACCTTGACCCACTCAAATGCCCATGCCAAAAATAATTCAAATCATGCTTTAGATGACACAAATTTACATTTTTATCAAGCCCAAGGCCGACACACACACACAAGCCATATTCAACACCTTCAACTTCATTCGCCTTATCCTAACTCTCACATTCTCTTTCCCTCTCGGACCTTTCCTTGAGCATCCAAGGCTAAAAAATTGCTCTCCATACCACTCAAGTTTCAGCCATAGCAAGCCATAACAAGCAAACACGCAAGAAAGTATCACTCAAGCTTAAAAGCTCATCATTTCGGCCATAGGTAACTTTTGATGGTTTTCCTTCTTGTCTTTTGGTTTCACACACATGCACACCTCCTATACAAGCTAACTAAGCTAGGATTTAAAGGAAATCAAGATACCTCTTGGCTAAAGCAAGGAAAGAGGACTTTTGTGCATTTTCAAGAGCATTTTTGCATCTCCATCTATCAATTTGCTAAGGTGAGGCTTAAAATCTTTTAAAAGCTCTGAAAACTCACATGCATGCTCTCATATGGCTATCTTTACCTCTGTAATTATTGTATATGTGTGTATATGAGCCTATCTACTCATGCATGGCTTGATAATGGCTAGAAACTTGAAGATATGTAAACACATTTTTGCTGGCAGATTACTGACTTTGTAGAACATAGTGCTTTTGGCTTAGTAAAAATTGATAAAAATGCATGAAAATTGGTAGGTCACTATTTTTCTCAGTTATGAACATTTTGTGTAGAAATAGGCCAAGCCCAAGTTTGACTCTAAGACCTCCAAAATGGCCAAATATCGAAGGGTGTCTAAATTTGGAAAAACTTGGAAATATGAAGTAGGTTCTGGCAGCTTTCTGACCTTGTGGAACGAAATAGTTTTGGCCTAGTAAACGATGTCCAAAATGCATGAAACTTGGTATACCACTAGATTGGTCAGTTATGAACATATTTTACAGAAATAGGCTAAGGCTAGTTTTGAGTTTAAAGGCCTCAAAAGTAGCAAATTTCGAAATGTGTACGAATGTAGACAGTTTTGTGTAGTCGCACGGTTTTTGCCATAACTCCTAAATCCGAACTCCAAATGCAGCTAGGGTTGTTTCTAAATTTAAATCACTCATTAAGATTCAATTTGACATTGGTTCACTGAATTTGGAGATTATTTATTGGCTAAATGAATATGGAAAAACAGACCATTGTAGTAGGGTTTTTGGCTTGGTAATATGCTTTGAATCATGTTAAAACTTTACTTGTGGTCTTGAATTCTTGGAATTGTGGCAATTAGAAGTTGTGTGAGCCGTTTTGGATGGTTGAGGTTGCTTAATTAATTGATGCATGGCTTGGGTTTAATTACATGACGAATTGTGGCTTAATCGCATGTGTAAGCACGAATCGAGATCCTATTGCTTATGAAAACTTGCTAAGTGATGATCCTATGGTTAAATGTGTTCAATTGTGTGATTAATAGGCTGCCCGGAATTGTCCTTATAGCTCTAAACATGATTCCGGATGATTGCATGTTGATAAGTGAACTATTCTTGCACCCGGTTTTGTGTAAGTGTCGTTGTATGCTTGTATGATCTCCAAACTTGATATATGAACCCAGAATGAGTTATATGACTTGAATTACATGTGTTACTTGGCTTCCCGTTTAATGTTCATATACCCCTAAGTGTTATACAAAGTGAAATTACATGTCAAAGCATGCCTCGTGTGTTTACTTATCAATGTACGATCTTATAATTGCTCAGAGGCAACCTACTTTGTTGTCCTCCTAATGTGATTTGTTAAATGTTATAATTGTGCATTGCATACAAGGTTGCAACCTTTCATTTTGGCATTGTGATAACCCGAACCCGGCATGCATTTAATGGCATTTAATTGCATTTAATTAAGTGACATTTTAAATGTTGGCATTGAATTTGTATTTATTTTTAGTTAAACACTTATTTGTAGCTTTACTTTCATATTTCTTTTAGAAGTAACTAGAATAATACCTGAGCTAATCATGTTAACGGAATATCAACTACTTTTCGTATCTGTGTCAATCGATTTTATTTTTCTTGCACTTAAATGCTCGGATTTCACTTAAATGAAAAGTAGCTCCGAGCCGGAGTAAATTTTAAACTATAATGCTTTTCAAAATGATATATTTCTTAGATTCTTCGAGATTTAATTGTTATTCTTTTATTGTCGCAACGTGCATTGCATATCGAGACCGTTAGCTAGGAAACGGTTTCCAGTCCTCAGTAAATAGTGAATTAGTATTTAGATGACTAAAATTTTATAATTTAATTGTTGCTAGCTAGAATTAGTTTTGGTGTTAGTTATTTAGCTTAAAATGCACAAAAATAAGCCATTTTGACTAGTTTTAAGTTGTTTGACCAACCTTGACCAACTTTGACCAAATTGTCACCATTTTAAGCTTAAAACCTTGCAAAATAAAATAAAAAAACAGACCTGAAACAGCAGCAAGCTGGCCGAAAAAATAAGGAGGAAAAAAAAGAAAATCTCAACTTCAAATCTTCGATTCTTCGCGTGGGCTTGTGCGGGGTGGTTTCTGAGGCACTCTACGAGGTTTTCCTAGCGTCTAGGAGCATCTAAGGTGAGGGAATCATGTTATTTGTGCATTTAAATGTTTAGTGTATCAACTTTGCAATTTTTAGATTTTATCCGTAGATTGTTGTTTAAAGCATTTTGATGCTTCTAGAATGTTCCTTGTTGATTGTAGAACGTGTATTTATAGTTTTTTAACATTTTCTACGGTTAAATGTTGAGATTGCAATTTAAATTGATTAATGAATAGTAATTAGTGAATAGTAAACCCTTGAAACGTTGAAGTTGCCCCGTTATGCTGTCTGTTGATGTGAAAAGGTGCTAGGTATGCTAGAATGTCTAAATGTGTGGTTTAATTGGAATGTGTAATAGAAAAATGGAGAAAAACGACTTAGTGAAAGTCGGGGTCGTTTAGGTCGAGTTTGGCGTTTTCTCATTTTGTGTGTTGGCATTGATTCGGGAGGCCATGGAATCACTTTTGGTGCGATTATGCCATTGGTTGGGTGTTTGGTTGGTATAGTTGCAGTTCAATCGAGCGAAGGGGGAAAACCGGGCTTTGCACGAATTCTAAGGTTAAGTAGGGTTTCGGAGTCTCTAGACGTGCCTTATAGTGACCTAGGAGGATTGGTGAAGTCGGTTTCCAAGACTCGTGGCTCGTTTGAAAGTAGTGGCGTTTTGAAAGTTGGGGCATTTTTGGTGATTTTGTGTGTTTCATGTTTATATTGCTAATAGACTGCTTGTTATGCTTGTTAATGCTTATTATTGCTTGTTATGATTGCTAATGCTTATTACGCTTGTTAGAGTTGATTGTTGATTGATATGTTTATCCATTGTTGAGAATGCTTGATATCGCTCATTTATTGCCTTGTATCGAGTCTTGCATTGCATAGTGTCTCGCGCGTGAGTGATGGGCCTCTCTGGGTAGCCTCGGGTTGCCAGTGTTGGTTGCTCTAGCTCCGCTGCTATTCCCTCTTCTCGCTTGGGTTGCCTCCCAGGGAGTTTTGGGTCGTAGATTGATGGATACTTCCGGGGTATTCCAAACTGGTGTTATAAGGTGGTTTGGGCCGGCGCGTCATCGTTAAGTCATCGGAATCGTGATCGGTACATTACTCGCTTGAGTGAACCATAGCCTTCAAAGTGTGGTATAGCTTTGATTGGTTGTGTTAATGCTTTCTTTAGTTGTTTAATTGTATTGATGTTATATTGTATGCCTTTTATTGATTGTTTTGCTTAACTGTACCTTTTTGCATTGCACGATCTTCTTTCTCTCCACTTCGATATCTGTCTCGCCCTCACTGAGTATACGTGTTGTGTATACTCACTCCTCACCACCACATTTCAGGAAATGCCATGTTAGCCGGAAAGTTCGTGATTTCGTGAAAGTCCGTGCTTGAAGAGTTGTCTTGCGTGCCTATGTGACTTGAGTTGTCAAAGTTGTAAAGTTGTATGCTTTTATGTTGTATGTAATTATTGTTAAAAGAAATGTAATATAAATCTAGCTAAGTAGTGGGAATGGTTTGATAAGTTAGATTATGTATATAGTTAATGTAGCTTAACTTCAATGCATGGTTGTAATGTCCAAAGGAAAAGAATTAGAATGACATGATAGTTTATTTTATGCAGTAGCTTAGTATGGTTTAATTGCCTAGATTGAATGTACTTGTCAAAATGAAAAAATATAGGTTAGTTTTTAAATTGGAAATGTATGTATACTTGCTGAGTTTAAATTGTTGAGAACCGAGGCTCGGATGGCCTTGAGGAAGTTTTGTATGGTTGGACACGGTGGTGGTCCATTTATATGCTATTACAGGTTTTACATTTCGCCTATAAACAGGGGAAGCTCTGTCCGTTTACCCTGAAAATTTTGCCCGGGTTTGGTTTGGATTGTGATTAGATCGATTAATAGAACCTCCGGTCTCAAGAGGGATCGGGGTGTTACAGGCATGGTAGCGTTCACGTCACTATGGGCGGCATCGGGCTTGCCGGTGTATTAACGTGACTACCATGGTCCTATTCCCTCTCTCGCCTGGGGGCTAGACTTCCTCAGAGAGTTGGGTCGTAGGTTTGGTGTATATCTAGAGTACACCCATTGGAGTAATAAGTGGATGATTGAAGCCGGCCGTAACAACCGTTATCAGAAATGAATTGAGAGCAAAAGCTCACCGTATCTTTTTACTATGAGATTAAGTACTCTCACTTGGTTCCTAGAGGACCTCGGGGAGAAAAAACGGGTAAATGTGTTCCTTTACATTTATATTATGATATAAACTTACTTGTGTTATATGTCATGTTTTCAAAAGGGTTTTCATAATATTAACCGGAAAAGAGTTTTTAAACGATATCTCTCATTCCCTCTCGCTGAGTTCATAAGGACTCACCCTCTTTTATCATTACTGGTGAAGAAGATCAGGAACAAGTACCCGAGGAGAACGTGCCTGTTGATGACTCATTGGAGTGATTGCATGCCTTATGTGCCTTGCTTGCCTGTGGTTGTTTTGTGAACGTTATGTTTGCTTGAAGACTACTTATATTGTTCTTGTTGTAAAAGACCCCCGTTGTAATTTGGGGTCTAATTTTGACTTGTACTGATTATGGCTAGACGAACACTTTATCTTGTGGTTTGCTTTACTATTTGAATTATTAACTATCATAGGCAACTCAATCATTAGGTGAAGAATCAAATGATGTAACTCTATCTAATTTCACCTAGGCGCTTAATAGTAAGCTAAAGATCAACAGGTACTTGCGCCATAGGAATTGACAAGTAAACGGGATATAGTCATCATGCTAGGCTTATTAATCAAACAAGACTTTCAAGATAGACTAGCAGGCATATCGATTGATGACCAAATATGAGTCCTTAATAGAATTGGATTAATGATTGGTATAATTGAGGCGTTTAGAACTTAGGTCAAACTAAAAGGTCCTAAATACAGCCGTTATGCTGCCGGTTTTTCAAAAAATCTTTTGGAGTTTTAGGTCAATGTTAAGCATTAAATCACAACAAAAGGCTAAGACTTGAAATAGTATAAATGAATTAGGTCATACCCTAGTCTAGCCTCCATAGGTCAGGTTGGGGCATGACACCTTATTAGAATAGTATCAGACCTTAGATTGCTTAAGTCGGGTTTAACTCTGGGATCGTGGGTAGAAGCCCTAAGGTAAGTATGATGTCTTGTTTATGTGTGTTAATGTTTGCCAATGATAATTGTGCCTTCTTTGTTTATATGTACTTATGTGATTAACATGTCTTCATTGTTTAAAAGTTTAATGCCTACATGAAATTGTATGTTGCATACTCACCCATCCTTGTACTACTCTTGCCCAAGCACGTTTAACTTCAGAGTTCTAATGGGATCCATTGAATTAGTGCTGGTATGATCGCACCCGTCATTTTGTGGGTGCAAAGCCCTTATGTGTTGATGGTTCATTGTACCAACCCAGAGAGATGGCCCATTCAAATGACCCAGTTGGCTTATCAACAGCCCATTGGCTTCAATCGTGCATAATCCTCACAAGACGTTATAACAGCGCATTGTAGGGCGGTCTACAATACCGCGAGTTTGGCAGTCGTCCTTTTCGCGGCTCACGACGACCGACTTGGGATGAAAAAACAGCGCAAAGAGAAGAAAAGTGGCCAAAAACTTATGAAAATGTTCAATTTTGGGCACCTAAAAAAGCACCATCGAGTAGGCTTTCTGCCCCCGTTGTAGATCCCCCCGAGAGCTTTCCAACTGTATGCTGTGTGACGCACAACTCCCGACGGATCAAAAGTTATGGGCATTGGAGTAGCGGGGACTTGGTTATCGGCCCCACGCCCTTAATTTGCAGGCCCAGCCCCTCCGGGAGGCGATGCTGGGCGGCCCAAGATATAGTAGGACTCGAGGAAAGAAATGTGACTAGAAGGCATCATGCCAAAGCTAAACGGAGAAAAAAAAAAACAAAAATGGGGTGCAACACGAGGACTTCCAAGGGGGTCACCCATCCTAGTACTACTTTCGCCTAAGCACACTTAACTTCAGGGTTCTGATGGGATCTGGTGCATTAGTGCTAGTATGATCACACTAGTCATGTTGTGGGTGCAAAGCCATTATGTGTTGACAGTTCACAGTCCTCGCCCAGAGAGATGGCCCATTCAAACAGCCCAATGGGCTTATCGACTGCCCATCGGCTTCAACCGTGTAGCATTCTCGCAAGACGTGATATCAGCAGGTTGTAGGGATGTCTACTATCGCGCAAGTAAGGTTGTTATCCTTTTCGCGGCTCACGAAGATTGACCCGGGACAAAATAATGGCACAAAAAAAAAAAGTGTCCAGAAACTGATCAAAACATTCAATTTCGGGCACCAAAAATAGTCGCAGCCAAGCAGGCTTATTGCCCTAGTCGTAAAGCTCCTAGAAAGCTTTCCAACGGCATGCTATGCATCGTATAACTCCCTACAGATCAAAAGTTATGGGAATTGGAGCGGCATGGACATGGTAATCGGCCCCACACCCTCAGTTTTCAGGCCTAGCCCCTCGGGGATGCGAAGCTGGATGGCCAAAGATTTCGTGGGACTCGAGGAAAGAAATGTGACGAGAAATCATCTTGCCAAAGCTAAACGTGGGAAAAAAAGGGGGGTACAACACGAGGACTTCCCAAGGGGTCACCAATCCTAGTACTACTCTCACCCAAGCACGCTTAACTTCGGAGTTCTGATGGGATCCGGTGCATTAGTACTGGTTTGATCGCACCTGTCATGTTGTGGGTGCAAAGCCACTATGTGTTGATGGTTCACAGTCCCAGCCCATAGTAATGGCCCATTTAGATGGCCAAATGGGCTTATTGATAGCCTATCGGCTTAAACCATGCAGCATTTTCGTAAGATGTGATATCGACGCATTGTATGGCGGTCTACTATCCCGCGAGTTAGGTTGTCATCCTTTTCGTGGCTCACAACGACCGATCCGGGATGAAAAAACAGCATAAAAAGAAGAAAAGTGGCTAGAAACTGATGTAAACGTTAGATTTTGGGCACCAAAAATAGGCACAGTCGAGCAAGCTCGCTGCCCTTGTCGTAGAGCTCTTAGAGAGCTTTCCTACGGCATGTTGTGCGACGCATAACTCACTACGGATCAAAAGTTATGGGCATTGGAGTGGCGGGGACTTGGTAATCAGGCCCACGCCCTCGATTTGCAGGTCCAGCCCCTACGGGAAGCGAAGTTGGGCAGCCCAAGATGTCGTGGGACTCAAGGAATGAAATTTGATGAGAAAGCATCTTGCCAAAGCTAAACGGGGCAAAACAAAACATAAAAAGGGGTACAACACAAGGACTTGCCAAGAGGTCACCCATTCTAGTACTACTTTTACCCAACCACGCTTAACTTCGGAGTTCTAATGGGATCCTATGCATTAGTGCTGGAATGATCGCACCCGTCATGTTGTGGGTGCAAAGCCATTATGTGTTGATGGTTCACAGTCCCAACCTAGAGAGATGGCCCATTCAAACGGCCCAATGGGCTTATCAACAGCCCATCGGCTTCAACCTTGCAGCATCTTCACAAGACGTGATATCGGCTCGTTGTAGGGCGGTCTACTATCCTGAGAGTTAGGTTGTCGTCCTTTTCGCGGCTCACGACGATCAATCCGGGATGAACAAACAACGTGAAAACAAGAAAAGTGGCCAGAAACTAATAAAAAATTTTATTTTAGGCACCAAAAATAGTCGCAGCTGAGCAGGCTTACTACCCCTATCGTAAAGCTCCCGAAGAGCTTTCCAACGGCAAGCTGTGCACCGCATAATTCCCTACAGATCTAAAGTTATAGGGATTGGAGCGGCGGGGACCTGGTAATCGGCCCCACGGCCTCGGTTTGCAGGCCCAGCCCCTCTGAGATACAAAGCTGGGCAGCCTAAGATGTCGTGGGACTCGAGAAAAGAAATGTGACGAGAAAGCATCTTGCCAAAGCTAAACGGGGCAAAAAAAAATTAAAATGAGGTGCAACACGAGGACTTCCCAGGGGGTCACCCATCCTAGTACTACTCTCGCCCAAGCACAGTTAACTTCGGAGTTCTGATGGGATCCGGTGCATTAGTGCTGGTATGATCGCACCCGTCATGTTGTGGGTGCAAAGCCATTATGTGTTGACGGTTCACAGTCCCAGCCCAAAGAGATGGCCCATTCAAACTGCCCAATGGGCTTATCGACAACCCATCGGCTTCAACCGTGCAGCATCCTTGCAAGACGTGATATCGACGCAGTTTAGGGCAGTCTACTATCCCACAAGTTAGGTTGTCGTCCTTTTCGCAGCTCACGACGACCGACCCGGGATGAAAAAATAGCGTAAAGAGAAGAAAAGTGGCCAGAAATTGATGAAAACGTTCAATTTTGGGCACCGAAAATAGGCACAGTTGAGCAAGCTCACTGCCCCCGTCGTAGAGCTCCTGGAGAGCTTTCGTATGGCATGTTGTGCGTCACATAACTCACTACGGATCAAAAGTTATTTGCATTGGAGCGGCGGGGACATGGTAATTGGCCCCACGCCCTTGGTTTGCAGGCCTAGCCTGTGAGGCCCGACCTTGAATTGCGTGCATTACCTCATTTCGTGTACCCCAACCTCGAACTACGTGCCTTAACCTAGGTTAAGAGTCGTGTCTTGATTTACGTGCCTTGCATTGATTTACATGCATTCATTTAGGGTTGCGTGTATTTACTTGGAATACGTGCATCTGTCTCGTAGTTCATGTCTTATCTCGTAATACGTGCCCTAGACCTAAGAAAGCGTGCCCGCACGCTAATCAATAAAGAATCCTACACGAGACACTAGACTATAGAATAATCCTACAAACTCCACTAACTACTATTTTAATCCTAAATCAACTCACTAGTAGACAAAATTTCACTAAATACTAAACATTCTTTATTCTTTATTCCTATTCCAAATCCAATGCACCTCAAATACCACAATCAACCAACAATAAAATAAACTTCAAGAAAAAACAAAAAATTCAGAATTAAACACCACATGGCCAGCCATGCCTAGAGCATTTGAACAAGAATTGAACAACATTTTTTTTAACTATGCATGCCTAGACAAGGTCTTACACATTGTAATGACTTTTTGTTGCACCAAGGTACTTTTGCTAACAACCAAGCCTTCCTTCTTGGCCCTCTCAATGACCATACTCCTCATAATTCAAAATTGCTCAAAGAATAAAAATAATTTCAGCCTTGTATAGCTCAAGGCCGACACACACACACACACAAACATTTCATCTCATCCTCAAACTCTCTCATTCTCTCCCATTCTCTTTCTCTCTCATTTTCAGCCATGGCTGCATCTTGAACCTCCATGGCTCAAGTTCACATTCTAAGACTCACCTAGGCTCTCAAGGACTCTATAGAACTCGACCATTGTAAGCAACAAGCAAGAAATCTCACACAAAGCTCACAAATCTCTCTATCTCGGCCATAGGTATGTTTTGATAGCTTTCTTTCATTTCATTTTGTTCTAATCACATGCACACACTAAGAATATGCTAACTAAGCTAGGAAGTAAAGAACAACCACCTATCTTTCGGCCAAACCAAGGAAAAGAAGGTCTTGTACGTTTTCAAGCTTCTTCTAGCATTTACATCCAACAACTTGCTAAGGTGAGGGTTAAACTCTTTTAAAAGCTTTCAAAACTCACATGCATGCTCTCATGTGGCTATATTTACCTCGGTAGTTGTTGTATATGTGTGTATATGAGCTTATCTACTCATGCATGGCATGATAATGGCTAGAACTTGAAGATAGGTAAAAACGTTTTTGCTGGCAATTTTCTGACCTTGTAGCACAAAGTGTATTTGGCTTAGTAAACCTTGATAAAAATGAGTGAAGATTGGTAGGTCACTAGTTTTGTCAGTTATGAACATTTTTTTGTAGAAATAGGCCAAGGCCAATTTTGACTCTAAGACCCCCAAAATGGCAAAATATCGAAAGGTGTCTAAATCTGGAAAAATTGGAAAAATGAAATAGGTTTCTAGCAGATTACTGACTTTGTAGAACAAAGTATTTTTGACCTAGTAAATGTTGATAAAAATTCATGAAAATTGGTAGGTTGCTATCTTTTGCAGTTCTGGACATTTTTGTCAGCAATAGGCCGAAGCTAAATCTGACTCTAAGACCCTCAAAAATGGCAAAAATCGTAATGTGTCTAAAACTGGACAGTTTTGCTTAGTCTCACGGTTTTGGCCATAACGCCTAAGTCCGAACTCCAAATGCAGCGAGGCTTGTTCCTAGATTTAAATAACTCATTAAGATTCAAATTGAAATTTGGTTCACTAAAATTGGCGACTAATTGCTTGGCTAATTGAATGTGGAAAAACATACCATTGTAGTGAGGTTTTTGCTTAGTGATATGCTTTGAATCATGTTGAGACCTTGCTTGAGGTATTGAATGCTTGGAATTATGGCACATAGATGTTGTGTGGACTGTTGTGGTTGGTTGAGGTTGTTTAATTTGGTTGGTGCATGGCTTAGGATCATTAATTGATGAATGGTTTGCTTAATCGCATGTGTAAGCACGGAATTGAAATCCTAGCGCTCATGACTAATTGCTAAGAGACGACCCTATGTTTAAATGTGTTTAATTGTGTGGTTAATAGGCTTCCCATAATTGTCCTAATAGCTTTAAATATGATTCCTGATGATTGCATGTTGATAAGTGAGCTATCCTTGCACCCGGTCTCGTGTGAGCGTCGTTGCATGCTTGTATAATGTTAATACTTGATACATGAACCCCGGAATGAGTTATATGACTTGATTTATATGTGTTACTTGGCTGCCCATTTAATGTTCATATAACTCTATGTGTTCTACAAAGTGAAATTTCATGTCAAGCATGCCTCGTTCATTTACTTGGCAATATGTGATCTTATAATTGCTCGAAGGTAACCTACTTTGTTGACTTCCTAATGTGAATTGTTAAATGGTATATTTGTGCATTGCATACAAGGTTGCAACCTTTCATTTGGCAAGGTAGTGTTTCACGCATGCCGGGCGGCATCGGGCTTGCCGGTGCTACCGCGACTATTGTGGTCCAATTCCCTCTCTCGCTTGGGGGCTAGACTTTCTCAGAGAGTTGGGTCGTAGGTTTGGTGTACATCTAGAGTACACCCGTTGGAGTGATAAGTGGATGATTGAAGTCGGCCACAACAACTATTATTGGAAATGAACTTGAGAGCAAAAGCTTACCGTATCCTTTTCACTATGTGTTTAAGTACTCTCGCTTGGCTCCAAGAGGACCTCGGGGAGGAAAGATGGGTAAATGTGTTCATTTATATTTATGTTATGTTATGAACTTTCTTATTTCATATGACATGTTTTCAAAAAGGGTTTTCATAAGATTAACTAGAAAAGAGTTTCAAAATGTTATCTCTCGTTCCCCCTCGCTGAGCTCATAAGGACTCACCCTCTTTTATCATCACAAGTGAAGAAGATCAGGAATAGGTATCCTAGGATAACGTG
This sequence comes from Ehretia macrophylla, assembly GCA_037974665.1. NCBI lineage: Eukaryota > Viridiplantae > Streptophyta > Magnoliopsida > Boraginales > Ehretiaceae > Ehretia > Ehretia macrophylla. The sequence continues at coordinate 49,744,921 of CM075777.1, read as the reverse complement.
CCTATTGATGATTCCTTAGAGTGATTACATGCCTTACGTGTCTTGCTTGACTGTCACTGTCTTGTGAATGATATGTTTGTTTTGAAGAATATTTCTTATGTTGTTTGTTGTTGTTGTAAATGATCCCCGTTGTAATTTGGTGTCTAATTTTGGCTTGTACTGATTATGACTAAATGAACACTCTATCTTGTTGGTTGCTATTACTATTTTGATTTAGTAACTATCATGGGCAACTCAATCACTAGGTGAAGAATCAAATGATGTAACTCTATCTAATTTCACCTAGGTGCTCAATAGTAAGCTAAAGATCAACAAGTACTTGCGCCATAGAAATTGACAAGTAAACGAGATATAGTTATCGTGCTAGGCTTATTAATCAAACAAGACTTTCGAGATAAACTAGCAGGTATATCGGTTGATGACCAAATAGGAGTCCCTAATGGAATTGGATTAATGATTGGTATAATTGAGGCGTTTAGAAATTAGGTCAAACCAAAAGGTCCTAAATACAGCCGTTATGCTGCCGGGTTTTTCAAAAAATCTTTTGGAGTTCTAGGCTAACGTTAAGTGTTAAATCTTAACAAATGGTTAAGTATGTGAAATGGTGTAAATGATTAGATCAAACCCTAGTCTAACCTCTATAGGTTGGGTTGGGGAGTGACACAACCCCTACGGTAGGCGATGCTGGGCGGCCCAAGATGTCATGGGACTCGAGGAAAAAAATTTGTCGAGAAAGAATCTTGCCAACACTAAACGTGGCAAAAAAAAAAAACAAAAAGAGGGTGCAACACGAGGACTTTCTAGGGGGTAACCCATCCTAGTACTACTCTCGCCCAAGCACGCTTAACTTCGGAGTTCTGATAGGATTCGGTGCATTTGTGCTAGTATGATCGCACCCGTAATATTGTGGGTGCAAAGCCATTATGTGTTGGTGGTTCACAGTCTTAACCTAGAGAGATAGCCCATTCAAACAGCCAAATTGGCTTATCGACAGCCCATTAGCTTCAACAGTACAGTATCCTCGTAAGACATGATATCGGCGCATTGTAGGGAGGACTACTATCCCCCGAGTTAGGTTGTCATCCTTTCGCCTGCCCAGCCTCTCTAGGAAGTGAAGCTAGGCGGCCCAAGATGTCATGGGACTCAAGTAAAGAAATGTGACGAGAAAGTATTTCGCCAAAGCTAAACAGTGCAAAAAAAAAGGGTGCAACATGAGGACTTCTCAGGGGGTTACCCATCCTTGTACTACCCTCGCCCAAGCACGATTAACTTTGAAGTTCTTATAGGATCTGGTGCATTAGTGCTAGTATGATCACACCAGTCATGTTGTGGGTGCAAAGCCATTATGTGTTGACAGTTCACAGTTCCGGCCTAGAGAGATGGCCCATTCAAACGGCTTAATGGGCTGATAGATAGCCCATCGGCTTGATCCGTGTAGTATCATAGCAAGACGTGATATCGGCGCATTGTAGGGCAGTCTATTGTCCTGCGAGTTAGGGTGTCGTCCTTTTTACGGCTCACGACGACAGACCAAGGATGAAAAAATAGCACAAAATGAAGAAAAGTGGCTAGAAACTGATGAAAATATTCGATTTTGGGCACCAAAAATAGGTACAGCTGTGCAGGCTCATTGCCCCTGTCGTAGAGTACCCAGAAAGCTTTCCAACGGCATGGTGTGCACCGCATAACTCCCTACAAATCAAAAGTGATGGGCATTGGAGCGGCAGGGACTTGGTAATCGGCCCCATGCCCTCGGTTTGCTAGTCCAGCCCCTCCGGGAAGCGAAGCTAGGTGGTTCAAGCTGTCGTGGGACTCTAAAAAAGAAATTTGATGAGAAAGCATCTTGACAAAGCTAAACGGGGCAAAAAAAAACAAAAAAGGGGCTACAACATAAGGACTTCCCAGGGGGTCACCCATCCTAGTATTACTCTCTCCTAAGCACACTTAACATCAAAGTTCTGATGGGATCCGGTGCATTAGTGCTGGTATGATCGCACCCGTCATGTTCTGGGTGCAGAGCCACTCTGTGTTGATGGTTCACAGTCCTAGCCTAGAGAGATGACCCACTCAAACGGCCCAATAGGCTGATTGACAGCCCATCGGCTTCAACCGTGCATCATCCTCACAAGACGTGATATCAGCGCGTTGTAGGGCGATCTACTATCCTGCGAGTTAGGTCGTCATCCTTTTTGTCGCTCACGATGACCGACCCGGGATGAAAAAATAACATAAAAACCAGAAAAATGGCTAAAAACTGCTGAAAACGTTGATTTTGGGCACCAAAAATAGGCACAGTCGAGCAAGCTCGCTGCCCCCGTTGTTGAGCTCCCGAAGAGCTTTCCAACTGCATGCTGTGCACTGTATAACTCACTATGGATCAAAGGTTATAGGCATTGGAGCGGCGGTGACTTGGTAATTGGCCCCACGCCCTCAGTTTGCGGGCCTAGCCGCTCTGGTAGGCGACGCTGGGTGGCCAAGATGTCATGGGACTCGAGGAAAGAAATGTGTTGAGAATGTATCTTGCCAACGCTAAACATAGAAAACAAAAACAAAAATGGGGTGCAACACGAGGACTTCCTAGGGGGTCACCCATCCTAGTACTACTTTCGCCCAAGCACGCTTAACTTTAGAGTTCTGAAGGGATCCGATGCATTAGTGCTAGTATGATCGCACCCGTCATGTTGTGGATGCAAAGCCATTATGTGTTGATAGTTCATTGTCCCAGCCAAGAGAGATAGCCTACTGAAACGGCCCAATGGGCTTATCGACAGCCCATTGGCTTCAACTGTGCAGCATCCTCGCAAGATGTGATATCAGCGCATTGTAAGGCGGTCTTCTATCCGACGAGTTAGGTTGTCGTCCTTTTTGCGGCTCAGGACTATCGACCCAGGACGAAAAAATAGCGCAAATTCAAGAAAAGTGTCCAGAAACTGATTAAAACGTTCGATTTTGGGCACCAAAAATAGGTACAATCGAGCAAGCTCGCTGGCCCCTTCGTATAGCTCCCAGAGAGCTTTCCATCATCATATTGTGCGCCGCATAACTCCTTACGGTTCAAAAGTTATGGGCATTGAAGAGGCGAGGACCTGGTAATTGGTCCCACGCCCTCAGTTTATGGGCCCAGCCCCTCCAGGAGGTGATGTTGGGTGGCCCAAGATGGCGTGGGACTCGAGAAAAAAATGTGACAAGAAAGAATCATGCCAAAGCTAAACCAGGCAAAAAAAAAGAGTGCAACACGAGGACATCCCAAGGGGTCACCCATCCAAGTACTACTCTAGCACTAGCATGCTTACCTTCAGAGTTCTGATGGGATTCGGTGCATTAGTGCTGGTATGAACGCACCCGTCACGTTGTAGGTGCAAAGCCATTTTGTGTTGATGGTTCACAGTCCCAGCCTAGAGAGATGGCCCATTCAAATGGCCTAATGGACTTATCGACAACCCATCGACTTCAACCGTGCAGCATCCTCGCAAGATGTGATATTGGCACATTGTAGGGCTGTGTACTATCCCTCGAGTTAGGTTTTTGCCCTTTTTGCAGCTCACGACAACTGACTCAAGATGAAAAAATAGCGTAAAAAGTAGAAAAATGGCCAGAAATTGATGAAAATGTTCAACGACATGCTGTGCGCCGTATAACTCCCTAAGGATCAAAATTTATGGGCATTGGAGTGGTGGGGAGCTGGTATTCGGCCCTACACCCTCGGTTTTTAGGCCCAGCTTCTCTAGGAAGAGAAGCTGGGCGGCGCAAGATGTCGTGGGACTCGAGGAAAGAAATGTGAATAGAAAGCATCTTCCCAAAGCTAAACGGGGCAAAAAAAAAGGGAGGGGGGGAGGGGTGCAACACGAGGACTTCCTAGGAGGTCGCCCATCCTAGTACTACTCTCGCCCATGCATGTTTAACTTCGTAGTTTTGATGGGATCCGGTGCATTGGTACTGGTATGATCGCCCCCGTCATGCTTTGGTTGCAAAGCCATTATGTGTTGACGGTTTACAATCCCAACCCAGAGATATGGCCTACTCAAATGGCCCAAAGGGCTTATCGACAGCCCATCGTCTTCAACAGTGTAGCATCCTCAAAAGACTTGATGTCGGCGCATTGTAGGGTGGTCTACTATCCCTCGAGTTAGGTTTTTGCCCTTTTCGCTGCTTACGACGACCGACCCGGGACGAAAAAATAGCACAAAATCTATAAAAATGGCCAAAAATTGATGAAAATGTTCAATTTTGGGCTCCGAAAATAGGCACAGTCGAGCAAGCTTGCTTCACCCATCGTAGAGCTCCCGTAGAGCTTTCCAATGGCATGCTGTGTGCCACATAACTCCCTATGGATCCAAAGTTATTGGCAATAGAGCAGTAAGGACCTGGTAATCGGCCCCACACCCTCGGTTTGTGGGCCTAGCCCCTCCGGGAAGCGAAGCTGGGAGGCCTAAGATGTCATTGGACTCAAGGAAAGAAATGTGATGAGAAAGCATCTTGCCAAAGCTAATGGGGGAAAAAAAACAAAAAAAGGGTGCAACACGAGGACTTCCTAGGGGGTCACCCATCCGAGTACTACTCTCACCCGAGCGTGCTTAACATCAGTGTTCTGATAGGATCCGGTGCATTAGCACTGGTATGATGGCACCAATCATGTTGTGGGTGCAAAGCCATTATGTGTTGACGGTTCACAGCCGCAGCCTAGAGATATGGCCATTTCAAACGGCCCAATGGGCTTAGAGATAACCCATCGGCTTCAACCGTGTAGCATCCTCGCAAGACGTGATATCGGCGCATTGTTGGACGGTCTACTTTCCCGCGAGTTAGGTTGTCATCCTATTCGCGACTCACGACGACCGACCCGTGATGAAAAAATAGCGCAAAAAGTAGAAAAAGGGCCAGAAACTGAAAAAAATGTTCAATTTTGTGCACAAAAAATAGGCGCAGATAAGCAGGCCCATTGCCCTCGACGTAGAGCTCCCGGAGAGCTTTTCAATGGCATGGTGTGCGCCGCATAACTCCTTACGGATCAAACGTTATGGGCATTGGAGCGGCGAGGACTTGGTAATCGGTCTCGCGCCCTCGGTTTACAGGCCCAGCCCCTCTGGGAGGTGATGCTGGGTGGCCCAAGATATCGTGGGACTCGAGGAAAGAAATGTCAAGAGAAAGCATCTTGCCAAAGCTGAAGGAGCAAAAAAAAATAAAAAGGGGGATGTAACACGAGGACTTCTCACGGGGTTACCCATCCTAGTACTACTCTCGCCCAAGCATGCTTAACTTTGGATTTCTGATGGGATTCGGTGCATTAGTGCTGGTATGATCGCACCCATCATGTCGTAGGCACGAAGCTATTATGTGTTGACTGTTCACAGTCCCAGCCTAGAGAGATAGCCCATTCAAACGGCTCAATGGGCTTATCGACAGTTCATCGGCTTCAACCGTGCAGCATCCTAACAAGACGTGATATCGACACGTAGTAGAGCGGTCTACTATCCTATGAGTTAGGTTGTCGTCCTTTTTGCTGATCACAACGACCGACCCGGGATGAAAAAACAGCGCAAAATAAGAAAAGTGGCTAAAAACAGATGAAATCGTTTGATTTTGGGCACAAAAATAGGCGCAACTGAGCATACTCGCTGCCCCCGTCATAGAGCTCCTAGAGAGCTTTCCAATGGCATGGTGTGCGCCGCATAACTCGCTACGGATCAAAAGTTATAGGCATTGGAGTGGCGAGGCCTTAGTAATCGGCCCCACGCCCACGGTTTGCGAGCCCAACCCTTCCGAGAAGTGAAGCTGGTTGGCCCAAGATGTTGTGCGACTTGACGAATGAAAAAGGGGTGCAACACGAGGATTTCACAAGGGGTCAACTATCCTAGTACTACTCTCGCGCAAGCACGCTTAACTTCGGAGTTTGGATGGGATCCGGTGCATTAGTGCTGGTATGATCGCACCCGTCATGTTGTGGGTGCAAAGCCATTATGTGTTAATGGTTCATAGTCCTAGCCCAAAGAGATGGACCATTCAAACTACCCAATGGGCTTATCGACAGACCATCGGCTTCAACCAAGCAGCATCCTCACAAGACCTGATATCAATGCATTGTAGGGCGGTCTACTATCCCGCGAGTTGGGTTGTCTTATTTTTCGCAGCTCACGTCGACCGACCTGGGATGAAAAAACATAGCAAAATGAAGAAAAGTGGCCAGAAACTGATGAAAATGTTCAATTTTGGGCGCCAAAAATAGGTGCAGCTAAGCAAGCTCATCCACCCCATCGTAGAGCTCCCAATGAGCTTTCCAACGGCATACTGTGCGCTACATAACTATCTACGGATCAGAAGTTATGTGCATTGGAGCGGTGGGGACCTTGTAATCGACCCCACGCCCTCGGTTTGTGGGCCCCGCCCTTCTGTGAAGGGAAACTGGGTGGCCCAAGATGTTGTGGGACTCAAGGAAAGAAATGTGAGGAGAAAGCATCTTGCCAAAGCTAAACGGGGCAAAAAAAACAAAAAGCGGGGTGCAACACGAGGAATTCCCAAGGGGTAACATATGCATTACTATTCCACTATGTGTAAATTACATGTAATTCTATGTTATATGTATGTATATATATATTAAATACCTGTAAACCCTAAATGGTACAATAGTATTAGGCTAGGAAATAAGCTAGAAGAACATGAACTAAGTAGAAACGATTTCGGGGTAATACTTGTGCCAGAGGCGTGTCAGAATAAATTGATGATTATTAAGAAATGATCCATAAATGTTTAAAAAGATGATGAGCAATATAGAATGTGTCGAAAATGATGCTGGGACATTCAAGATGGATATCGAGTTCAATTAAATAAGTCATACTCGGGCGTTATGAGTAAACTTTAAGTCTACTTTAAAATTAAACCTACACCAATTAGGAAGGATTTATGTATCAAATTATATATGGTTGGAAATTTCTACAAGTCTAGTTTCTAATGCTTCAAACCGTTCATGAATTGGAGTTTTCTAGAAGAAGTTATGGTGATTTTCGTAAAGTGTTGCAGAGCTGATTTGTTACGCGAGTTTGACGAAGCTTGACTATTTGACTTAACATTTTACCCAATTACCTTAGATATTCTTCTACCTAACTTAGATTAAAAAAACAAGGATAATTGGGGGACAAAAGGGCCGCCATAGCTGGTCATAGGAGGGAAAAAAAGAAAGAAAAAGAAGTCTTGCTTTAGCCAAAAGGAGAATGAAAACATGGAAGAATTTGGGGGAAAGATGTCTTATTGTCCCCAACTTGTCTACTATTGTTTAGTTTTAGATCAAATTCAAATTATTCTCCTTCTCCTCTCAATCTCTGCAACACACATACACACACACTAGACTAGAAGCAAGAAGTTAGGAGAAGAAGAAGAAGATTGCTCGGTTTTGCTAGGAGAAGAAGGAAGCACTTGACTTTGATTCAACTTGCTTGGTTCTTACCATTTCTCAACCATCTTTGACTTTAATCTTCATAAGGTGAGGGTTCTTTCAAAATGAAGTTTTGTGAGATATAAATGCATATTGATGGATTTATGAGGTTTGTAAGGAGTTATATTAGCAAACCTATGGTTGAAATGTTGTTGGAGCTTGCTATTGATGATTTAAATGAAATATGATGTTGCTGAAATTTTTGATTGTTCTTGATGATGAATCTTGTATCTAGCTATGTAAATATGATTGATTGTTGCATATTTAGGTTGCTAGAGGTTGCTTGGTTATATAATAGTTGTTGTTGATGATTTAGAAGCTAGAACATGCAATGAAAATCTCGGAATAGTTACTGGACAGATTTGTCCAACCAGAAATTTTAGCCCATTTTTATGGTTGGATGATTTTATAAAAATCTAAAAAATTCCGGAAATGTAGAAAACTCATATAGAAACATTTCTTCTGTTGGACATATCATGAGTAAAAATCTTTTTCATGCTCTAAAATACACAAGACAGTAGGTTTTGGAAATATGCTGCTACTGGACAGGCTACTGCCCGTGTAGTATTATGTGTTTTAAAAATAGTAAACGATCTTGGAATTGAATGAAATTTTTACAGTATCTAGATTAGGAAGTTAGGAACAAACTTTTTATTTTCTAGATTGTCAAATTATATCTCTAAAAGGCTCTGAAATTTCCATTTCTGAAATGACACAAGAATAACATTCAATCTGGACAGAAAAACATAGTAGCACTAATTGAGCCATAAATCGGTCAATTTAAGGCGAAATTGAGTTCCGCTTGACTTTATAATTATCTACACTCGAAGAGCCTTAATTCTATATCTAATTCGAGTAATTTGGAGTTCAGGAAGATAGGTTACGGATTGACTAAATTTAGATTAATGTAGTGAGATAAATATTGTTTTAAGCTAATAAGTTTAGCTCTAATGTAAATTGCTATTGATTGAATGACTAAGTACTTGGATTATTAATGTGTAGTGTTACTATATGACCTCTATATGTGTTAGAACAATTATGGAGTCATTTAATTTGAATTATATTACTTGATTTCTCGTTAAACTACTCGATATGCTATAAATGAACAAGTATGTGTTAGTTGTGATCTCGATGACTACATGATTGCTATATTGCTAGTTTGCATAAACTTGCATTGAAATTGGTGTCCAAAAGGGGTTGCAACCACCTAGTCTTGGCATGGTAGTGTGCATACTACATCGGACATCTTAGGGGTGTCGGTGATCTTATGTCTACCATGGTCCGTATTCCCCTCTCGCTTGGGAACTTTGATTTCCTTGGAGAATCGGGTCGTAGGATTCGAGTATTATCCGGAATACTCTATTTTTTGGGGGATAAGGAAGGAGATGTTGAACATCTCAGTTACTATTGCTTGAATCAGATTCACTTGGAAAGAGTGAGTTGTTCTTACTTCGTATGTGATACTTGTTATATGATTTGTAAACCTCTTCTCGCTTGGGGGTATTGACTTCTTCGGAGTTGTTGGAAAGAATAAGTTATTTCCTACTTAATATGTTATATATGATTTCCTACTCTCGCTTGGTTCCTTGAGGCCCTTGGAGAGTAGAACTGCTTGCTTGAATATGTATACTTGAACTGTTTCTTGACTGTAGATGTTACTTGCATTGCATCCACGAATTTACAAAGCAGTTTATGAAAAAGAAAAATGAATTCGAAAACCCTTCCCAGATTCCCCCCTCGCTGAGCTTAGTGTTGTTATAAGCTCACCCTCTTTGTTTCCCCCTTTTCAGGCAATGAAAAGGAGTTTGTAGAATACTATGAGGATAATCCTCATCATACTGGACCAAAAGTGGCCAATATGTGAAATACACCTGTCTTGGGTGTATTGTTGACTTATATGACTTGAACAATTAAATGTATATTTTTAAATTGAATTTGCAAGTGATTATATCATGTTGGTGAATGAATGAACTATATTGGAATGCAAGCTTGAGTTATAATACGACGTTGTGGATTGTATGTTGGGAACTGTTACATTATTGTTGATTGGAAGTTGAGGTACTGTAGTGAATAATTTGGAGATATGGTTGTGGCTTTTCTGGTTGCAGGTTAAAATGGGATTATCCAAAATACAGCCGTTGTCCTGCCCAATTTTTGAAGAAATTAATAATAAGTTGAAAATTTGACTAGTAAGGATTGGTATTTGAATTAACGGTTGCCCTTGGACTTAGTCCTAAGCAAGGTTAGGTAGATTTAGCCTCTCGACTAAGATAATTGAAATTTTACAATTTGGAATTTAGTAATTGGAAGGTAATTATTTAATAGTCTTGATATTTTGAATTATGATAATAGTGCTTGGGCTATTGTAATTGTGCCTTAGCGGACTTAGGTGGAACGATCTTCTTAAGCCCGTGGCATCACGATCCCAGAAATATTTGCGATTTTATTATGGTATCAGAGATTGTATTAGCGATTGAAAAAAAAAATGGGGTCGTGACAGTACTACTCTCACCCAAACATGCTTAACTTCAGAGTTCTGATGGGGTTCGTTGCATTAGTGCTGGTATGATCACACCCGTCATGGTGTGGGTCCAAAGCCATTATGTGTTTACGGTTCACCGTCCCAGTCCAAAGATATGGACCTTTCTAACGGCCCAATGGGCCTATCGACAGCACATCGGCTTCAACCGTGCCGCATCATTGCAGGATGTGATATCGGCGCATTGTAGGGCGGTCTACTATCCCGTGAGTTAGGTTGTCGTCCTATTCGGGGCTCACGACGACTGACCCAGGATGAAAAAATAGTGCAAAAGCAAAAAAGTGGCCAAAAATAGTAAAAAACGTTCAATTTTGGGCACCGAAAATAGGCACATCCTAGCATGCTGGCTGCCCTTCTCGTAGAGCTTCTAGAGAACTTTTCAACGGTATGCTGTGCACCGCATAACTCCCTACGGATCAAAAGTTATAGGCATCGGAGTGGCGAGGACTGGTAATTGTCCCCACACCCTCGGTTTACGGGCCCAGCCCCTCCGGGTGGCGATGCTGGGCGGCCTAAGATGTCGTTGGACTTGAGTAAAGAAATGTAATGAGAAAGCATCTTTCCAAAGCTAAACGGGGCAAACGACATGTTGTGGATGCAAACCCATTATGTGTTGACGGTTCACGGTCCCAAACCAGAGAGATGGCCCCTTCAAATGGCCCAATGGGCTTATCAACAACCAATTAACTTCAACCGTGCAGCATCCTCACAAGATGTGATATCGGTGAGTTGTAAAGCGGTCTACTATCCCGTGAGTTAGGTTGTCGTCCTTTTCATGGCTAACAACGACCAACATGTGATGAAAAAACATCGCAAAAAGAAAACAAATGGCCAGAAACTAATTAAAACGTTCGATTTTGGGCACCGAAAATAGGTGTAGAAAAGGAGGCTTGCTGCCCCCGTCATAGAGCTGCCAGAGAGATTTTCAACGGCATGTTGTGCATCACATAACTCCCTATGGATCAAAAGTTATGGGCATTGGAGCGGCAAGGACAAGGTAATTGGCCCCACAGCCTCAGTTTGCTGGCCCAGCCCCTCCGGGAAGCGAAGCTAGGTGGCCCATGATGTCGTGGGACTCGAGGAAAGAAATGTGACGAGAAAGTAACTTGCCAAAGCTAAACGGGTCAAAAAAAAATTAAAAAGGGGGTGCAACACGAGGACTTCCGTGGGGGTCACCCATCCTAGTACAACTCTCGCCCAAGCACGCTTAACTTCGGAGTTCTAATGGGATCCGATGCATTAGTGCCGGTATAATTGCACCCGTCATGTTGTAGGTGCAAAGCCGTTATGTGTTGACGGTTCACAGTCCCAGCCCAGAGAGATGGCCCATTCAAACGGCCCAATGGGCTTATCAACAACCTATCGGCTTCAACCGTGCAGCATCCTTGCAAGACATGATATTGGTGCAATGTAAGGAGGTCTACTATCTAGCGAGTAAGGTTGTCGTTCTTTTCACGGCTCACGACGATCCACCCGGGAAGAAAAAAGAGCACAAAATATAAGAAAAATGTCCAGAAACTGATGAACACATAGGATTTTGGGCACTGAAAATAGGTACATCCGAGCAGGCTCACTGCCCTCATCGTAGAGCTCTCGGAGAGCTTTCCTAAAGCATGCTATGTGCCACATAAGTCCCTACGAAACAAAATTTATGGGCTTTGGAGCGGTAGGGACCTGGTAATCGGTCCCATGCCCTTGGTTTGCGGGCCCAGACATTCCTTGATGAGAAGCTGGCAGCCCATGAAGTCGTGGGACTCGGGGACAGAAATGTGAGGAGAAACCATCTTGCCAAAGCTAAACTGATGAAACTGTTCAATTTTTGGCAGTGAAAATAGGCACAGTAGAGCAAGCTTGCTGCCCCCGTCATAGGGCCCTCGGAGAGCTTTTCAACAGCATGTTGTGCATCGCATAACTCCCTACGAATCAAAAGTTACGGGCATTGAAGCGGCGGGGCCATAGTAATCGATCCCACGCCCTTGGTTTGCGGTCGCAACCCCACCGGGATGCAAAGCTGGGTGGCCCAAGATGTTGTGGGACTCGAGGAAAGAAATGTGATGAGAAAGCATCTTGCCAAAGCTAAATGAGGCAAAATAAAATGAAAAAGGGGGGTGCAATATGAGGACTTCCGAGGGGGTCACCCATCCTAGTACTATTCTTGTACTAGCACACTTAACTTCGGAGTTCTGATGGGATCTGATGCATTAGTGCTGGTATGATATCACTCGTCATGTTGTGGGTATAAAGACATTATGTGTTGATGGCTCACAGTCCCAACCCAGAGAGATGGCTCATTCAAACGGCCTAATGGGCTTATGGATAGCCCATTGGCCTCAACCGTGCAGCATCCTAGCAGGACGTGATATTGGCATATTGTAGGGAGGTCTACTATCCTGCGATTAAGGTTGTCGTGCTTTTCGCGGTTAACCACGACCGACCCGGGATGAAAAAACATCGCAAAAAGAAAAAAAATGGCCAAAAACTGATGAAAATAATCAATTTTGGGCACCGAAAATAGGTGCAGTTGAGCAAGCTCATTGCCCTGATCGTAGAGCTCCCAGAGAGCTTTCCAACGGCATCCTGTGTGCCGCATAACCCCTTATAGATCGAAAGTTATGGGCATTAGAGTGGCAGGGACCTAGTAATCTGCCCCACACTCTCAGTTTATGGGCCCAGCCATTTCGGAAAGCGAAGCTGGGCGGCCCAAGATATCGTGGGACTCGAGGAAAGAAATGTGACGAGAAAGCATCTTGCCAAAGTTAAACAGGGCCAAAAAAAACAAGAAGGGGGGTGCAGCACGAGGACTTCCCTCGGGGTTACCCATCCTAGTACTACCTCGCCCAAGCACACTTAACTTCAGAGTTCTGATGGGATCCGGTGCATTAGCACTGGTATGATCGCACCCGTCAAGCTGTGGGTGAAAGCCATTATGTTTTGATGGTTCATAGTCCCAGCCTAGAGAGATGGCCCATTCAAACAGCCCAATAGGCTTATCGACAGTCCATCGGCTTCAACTGTACAGTATCCGCGCAAGACGTGACATTGGTGCATTGAAGGGCAGTCTACTATCCCCTGAATTAGGTTATCGTCCTTTTCTCGGTTCATGACAACCGACCCGGGATGAAAAAATAGCGCAAAAAGTAGAAATGTGGCCAAAAACTAATCAAAACGTTCAATTTTGGAAACCGAAAATAGGTGCAGTTGGTGTGCTGTCGCAGGAAACCAAAAATAAAACCTGTACTCCGAAAAATTTATGTAGTAGTGTGAGAAAGGATCGTTCCCACAGAGAGTTTCTACCTTAATTTGTGTTCCGTAAACAAGGTGGGGGGGGGGGGGATTGAGTATATAAAGGAAACTTAAGAAAAATTACTGAATTTAAAAATATTGAATTTAATTAAGAAGACGAACCTTGGTCTAAGTCAACATCCACCATCGGAATCTTGTAACTGATCATTGATGCAAGTATATATCAATTCAAACTTTAAATATTCACCGTTGGAATTATTTTCCTATCTCTCCTTAGTCGTAGTTAATTAGAATACACGCGACCTAATTAACCCTAACCACTAAACAACCTCAGACACGCGCTAAAGGTTTAATCTAGTAGCAGCCTTAAGAATTAGAGAGATCGATGAAGCTAAACAACACAAACACACGCGGTTGCATTTAATTTAGTTGAACGTTCTTCCTAAAATCTAATAATCTCTGACGCAGCAAATTATTAAATCTTGGTTGCTTCGCAAATTAGAGGGATCAAACAATTACGGATTTGATATCTAACTTAGCAATAGATTATAACGAATAATAAACTAGTTAGCCACCCTAGCAATTAAACGAAAGAATCATATAAAATAAAACAGAAGAACATTCAATACTTAAAGCATAAATTGAACAGTAAAAACTAATTAGATCTCACAGTTCTTATGATTCCGAGGCTTCAATTTCCTTCAACCAAGAATTAAAGTTTAGCCACGCAGAGCCATGAAGAAATCTTGAAGGAGAAAAAAAAAAGAGAAAAAGAGGTCGTCCCAATCTTATGATTTCTCCCTCCTCTTTATAGTTTGTGAAGCCTACTAGATCCCATAAGATAATGGAATCCTAATCTAAATAGAATAAGAAAATATTAAAGGTGAAGTAAACTCCTAATATGACTAGAAAAGCCTAAAACAACTAGAAAAAGTCCTAATACAATTAGGATAGCTAAAATAGTTGGAATTTTCGTGCACCACATCCTCCACCATCAACTAGAAGCTTCTAGATAAATAATATTCCAGAACACTAAACAGCACAGGTGCAGCAACTTCACGTCCAATTTCGGCTCTGATGCAGCCTTTATTTCTCAAAACTCAAAACATAAAAGTTGTAGATCTTCTTCTTGGATTTGCAAAACATCTTGAATCACTTCAATCGGAGTTCGGATGAGAGAGTTATGCCCAAAAAATGTAACAGTGTCAGAGCTGTCCAGAATTGCACGATTTAGCTTTGTTTTGCACTTAACTACTCCGTTTGCATCCTAAATCAAAATATAAAGATAATGAGTGTATTTAGGCATTAAATAGGTGTAAAATATTAAACTTTAATGGAGAGAAATATGACATTTTGCATTCTTATCAGCAGTAAAGCAAGCTTACTACCTCCGTCGTAGAGCTCCCGGAGAGCTTTCCAACGACATGTTTTGCACCACATAACTCCATACAGATCAAAAGTTATGGGCATTAATGCGTTAAAGTCTTGGTAATTGGCCCCACGCCCTCGGTTTACGGGCCCAGCCTCTCTTGGAAGCAAAGCTGGGTGGCCCAAGATGTCTTGGGACTCGAGGACAGAAATGTGACGAGAAAGAATCTTGTCAAAGCTAAACGGAGCAAAAAAAACAAAAAGGCGGTACAACACGAGGACTTCCTACGGGGTCACCCAAGCATGCTTAACTTCGAAGTTCTGATGGGATCCGGTACATTAGTGCTGGTATGATCGCACCCATCATGTTGTGGGTGCAAAGCCATTATGTGTTGACAGTTCACAATCCCAACCCAGCGAGATGGCCCATTCAAACGGCCCAATGGGATTATCGACAGCCTATCGGCTTAAACCGTGCAACATCCTCGCAAGACAAGATATCAACACATTGTAGGGCGGTCTACTATCCCACGAGTTTGGTTGCTATCATTTTTCTGGCTCACGACGACCAACCCGGGACAAAAAAATAGCACAAAAAATAGAAAAGTTGCTAGAAACTAATGAAAATATTTGATTTTGGGCACCGAAAATAGGCGCTACAGAGCAGGCTCGCTGCCCCAGTCTTAGAGCTCCCGGAGAGCTTTCCAACGGCATGTTGTACGCCGCATAACTCCCTACGGATCGGAAGTTATGGGCATTGGAACGGCGGGTACTTGTTAATCGGCCCCACACCCTCGGTTTAAAGGCCCAGCACCTCCGGGAAGCAAAGTTGGGCGGCCCAAGATGTCGTGGGACTTGAGGAAAGAAATGTGATGAGAAACCATTTCGCGAAATCTAAACGGGGCAAAAAAAAAAAAAAAACAAAAAGAGGGGTGCAACACGAGGACTTCTTATGGGGTCACCTTTCCTAGTACTACACGTGCCCAAGCGCGCTTAACTTCGGAGTTCTGATGGGATCCGGTGCATTAGTGCTGGTATAATCGCAACCATCATGTTGTGGGTACAAAGCCATTATGTGTTGATGGTTCATATCCCAGCCCAGAGAGATGGCCCATTCAAACGACACAATTGGTTTATTGATAGCCCATCGGTCTCAACCGTGCAGCATTCTCGCAAGACGTGATATTGGTGCATTGTAGGGTGGTCTACTATCCCGCGAGTTAGGTTGTCGTCCTTTTCGCGGCTCACGACGACCGACCCGGGATGAAAAAATAGCGAAAAACGAAGAAAAGTGGCCAGAAACTAATGAAAACGTTAGATTTTGGACACCAAAAACAAGCGCAATTGAGCAGGCTTTCTTCCCCTATCGTAGAGCTCCCGAAGAGCTTTCAAATGACATGTTGTTCCCTGCATAAGTCCCTACGGATCAAAAGTTATGGGCATTGGAGCTCCGGGGACCCGGTAATCAGCTCCACACCCTCGGTTTGCAGGCCCAGCCCCTCCGAGAAGCGAAGAAATGTGACGAGAAAGCATCTTGCCAAAGCTAAACGGGGTAAAACAAAAACAAAAAGGGGGGGCGCAACACGAGGACTTCCCAAGGGGTCACCCATCCTAGTACTACTCTCGCCCAAGCACGCTTAACTTCGGAGTTCTGATGGGATCCGGTGTGACGCCCGAGATTTAGCTATGCATTTAATTACTGTTGCATCCCTTGTTTGCGCATTTACTTCTGTGCCTTACTAACTGACTTTTATGACTACTATTCACTCCATTTTTAAACTGCCTCCTATTAGTTAATTAGCATTTTTATTAAATCATATTAATTGTAAAAGTAGTGGGAAAATGTGCATTTGAGCTAAAGGCGTTAGGAGAGCTCGTTTAGAAAATGATTTTTGTAGTTGAGTGAATAGTGTTACGTAACTAACTTAGAAATTTAATTAACTAGCACACATGTTCACCTTAGGCTCATTTTTAAGCTTACTACGCGCATTTTAAAAGCCACCTAAATGCCCAAACTAGACCCCACCTTTTATAAAACCAAAACAACTCACACTTTAGCTCATATAGCACACAACAACAAAAAAATAAAAGCTGATTTGCACTGTAGCAGGGCCGAAACACTGCAGCAGCTTTGGGAGAGATTTTTCTTCTTCAACTCTTCAAACCAAGCCTCTCCAAGCCTTGAGCAACTAGTGTAGGGTGTTTGCAAGGTCCCTAGGTGCTCCTACGCGTAGTGGTGAGGGATTTCACGACTTGTTTTTGCATTTTTAAATAGTTGTTCATTTCTTGATTTGTTGAAAGTATGATTATATGCCATTGTAATTGTTATCTATGCTAATATACCATCTATATGAATGCTAGAGAACACATTTGAACCGTCGTTTCGCAATTTAAACGGTTAGAATCGTTAGTTTGATTTTTAGGGTGAATAGTGACATTTTTTCTAGGGTTTTGCATATTTGCTCGAATTAGCTTGATTCAATACTCCTAATAGACGCCTTAGGTGCTAGTGAAGGTAACCTAATAGCCCCGTGCACTTGCATTACCCTTAAATCGCCTAAAATGGAAAATACCCAACTTTAACTTGGGGCTTTTGGGGTTAATGCGAATCCGAGTGGATTTGGGCTTCAATTATAATATCCTTAGGCTACCTAGGTGCTATAGATGCCTTGATATCCCTTGTTTGAAGCCCGGACAATGTAGGTGTAGTTTAAAGCCAAAAGAGGGAAATTGGGGCTTTCGGGGTAAACGCGGGCATTTGAATGAGTTAGAGGGTTGAGAGGGTACCTCGGGGGTTAGTTAGAAGGTTGGGAGAGTTTCCTTTGAAAATGAAATCATTAACTTTGGTTTGGAAGAGAAATAGTTCAAAAAACAAAGGGGTTTAGGTGCAATTTAAGTTGTCTCACATTTCTAAACCCATGTCAGGACTTCTTGAGTGTTTATATGTGATTTTAAATTGATTTGGAGCTTTTGGTATGATTCTATGCTTATTTGGTATATGTTCATTTGTAAACTGCTTATTAGCTTCCATATTTGCTTCTATCCTAATTGCATCGAGGTCAACCTACTTTGTTGATCCTCATGTGTGTTAATGATTATAATATTGCTATTAACTTGCCATCGTTAAGTGCATTGCATAGTGGTTGCGCAACCATAGTGTCAGGGGCGGATGTGTTGAATATCGGCTGGGCGGCAGAGGGCTTGCCGGCTGATATTCAACCTCCGTACCCTATTCCCTCATTCACCTGGTCCAGATATTGCCATGGGATGTTGGGTCATAGGATTCGGGGTACATCCGGAGTACACCCACTGGAGTGATTGGGGTTATGCCGGCTTATCGTGATCGTGTTCGTGGTTCGTGGATCGTGATTGAAGACCTGTGAAGATTGGTGTATAGGGGATTGTGTGAAATGTATCCTTTTAAATGTATGGCTACTTAAGTTATCATTGTTTCTTAAATTGTCTAAGTGATATTATTGCATAATTGTATTATCTGTTGCATTGCACGCCCCGGGACTATATCCCTCACTGGGCAACAGTGGTTGCTCATACCTCGATATCTGTTTCAGGAGACGCTGAGGGTGATCCCCAGCTTGTTGATTTAGTTGAGGAAGAAGAAGTTCAGATTGAGCCTCTACCTTAGTTGCCGTGCTTGATAGCTTGAGGTGGTTAATGAATTGCTGCTATGTGGAAAGTTCAACTAATTGTCTTATGTACTATTTTGTGGCCTAAGGGCTATGTGTATGTTTGTTGTGCAAATTGAAGGATAGTAGATTGTGGTGTATAACTGGAAGCCATGTCTTGTAATAACTTTTATTCTTGCCTTTATTTCCTTGCATGCTTGGGAGTGGATGGTTAATGTAGAATGCATTATCCTTTAAGTTGTTTTATTGATTTCCTAGAATGTTATGATTATAAAACCTATGCTGATAACAAGTTCTCGCATGCTTGTGTGTTTTGGAGATATTGTGTACCATAAGGCTCGGATGGCCTTATAGCTTTGTTGTTTAATTGAGAAAAGCTTGTATTGTATTGTTGGAAGCTTGTTTAAGTGTTTACAGGTTTTTAGAATGTCCACGGTACAGGGGAGACTCTGTCCGTGTATCGGGTCCGGACTTAACCTTTAGCTTGGGGGTTGGGTCGGGGCGTGACATCCGGTGTATTAGTGTTGGTATGATCGCACTTGTCATGTTGTTGGTACAAAGCCATTATGTGTTGACAGTTCATAGTACAAGCCCAGAGAAATGGCCCATTCAAACAGCCTAGTGGGCTTATTGACAGCCCATCGGCTTCAAATGTGCAACATCCTCGCAAGACGTGATATCGGCGTATTGTAGGGCGGTCTATTATCCCGCAAGTTGGGTTGTTGTCCTTTTCGCGGCTCAGGACGACCGACCAAGGATGAAAAAACTGCGCAAAAAGAAAAAAAAGTGGCCAGAAAATGATAAAAATGTTCGATTTTGAGCACCAAAAATAGGCGAAGCTGAGCCTACTCGTTACCCCCGTCGTAGAGCCCTTGGAGAGCTTTCCAACGGTATGTTGTGCGCCGCATAACTCTTTACGAATCAAAAGTTATGGGCATTAGAGCCCCACGCCCTGGGTTTATGGGCCCAACCCCTCCAGGAAGCAAAGCTGGGCAGCCCAAGATGTCGTGGGAGGAGAAAGCATCTTGCCAAAGCTAAACGGGGCAAAAAAAAAACAAAAAAGGGGTTGCAACACGAGGACTTCCTAGGGGGTCACCTATCCTAGTACTACTATTGCCCAAGCACGCTTAACTTCAGAGTTCTAATGGGAACCGGTGCATTAGTGCTAGTATGATCGCACCAGTCATGTTGTGGGTTCAAAGCCATTATATGTTGATGGTTCACAGTCCAAGCCGAGAGAGCTGGCCCATTCAAACGGCCTAATGGGCTTATCGAATGCCAATTGGCTTCAACCGTGCATCATCCTCGCATGACGTAACATCGGCGCATTGTAGGGCGGTCTGCTATCCCGCGAGTTAGGTTGTCGTCTTTTTCGAGATTCATGACGACAGATCCGGGATGAAAAAATAGAGTAAAAAGTAGAAAAATAGGAAGAAACTAATGAAAACGTTCAAGTTTTTGCACCGAAAACAACCGCGGCCCAAGATGTCGTGGCACTCGAGGAAAAAAATGTGACTAGAAAGCATCTTGCCAAAGCTAAACGAGGCAAAATAAAAATAAAAAGGGGGGTGCAACATGAGGACTTCCCTGGAGGTCACCCATCCTAATATTACTCTCGCCAAACCACGCTTAACTTCAGAGTTCTGATGGGATCTGGTACATTATTACTGGTATGGTCGCACCCGTCATGTTGTGGGTGCAAAGCCATTATGTGTTGACGGTTCACAGTCCCAGACGAGAGAGATGGCTCATTCAAACAGCCCAATGGGCTTATCAACAGCCCATCAGCTTCAACCGTGTAGCATCCTCGCAATACGTGATATCGGCGCGCTGTAGCGCGGTCTACTATTCTGTGAGTTAGGTTGTCGTCCATTTTGCGGCTCACGACGACCGACCTGGGATGAAGAAACAGCACAAAAAGAAGAAAAGAGGCCAGAAACTAATAAAAACGTTCGATTTTGGGCACCAAAAATAGGAGCAGCCGAGCAACCTCGCTGCCTCCGTCGTAGAGCTCTTGGAGAGCTTTCCATCGACATGCTATGCGGCGCATAACTCCTTGCAGATCAAAAGTTCTAGGCATTGAAGTGGTGGGGACCTTCGTAGTAGGCCCCACGCCCTCGGTTTGAGGGCCCAGCCCCTTCGGGAAACGAAGCTGGGCGGCCCAAGATGTCTTGGGACTTGAGGAAAGAAATGTGATGAGAAAGCATCTTGGCAAAGCAAAATGGGGCAAAGAAAAGCGAAAAGGGGGTGCAACACAGGGACTTCCCAAGGGGTCACCCATTCGAGTACTACTCTAGCCCAAGCACGCTTAACTTCAGAGTTCTGATGGGATCTTGTGCGTTAGTGCTGGTATGATCGCACCTGTCATGTTGTGGGTGTAAAGCCATTATCTTTTGACAGTTCACAGTCCCAGCCTAGAGAGATGGCCCACTCAAACGGCCCAATGGGCTTATTGATAGCCCATTGACATCAACCGTGCAGCATCCTCACAAGACATGATATTGGCGTGTTGTAGGGCAGACTACTATCCAACGAGTTAGGTCATTGTCCTTTTTGTAGTTTACGACGACCGACCCAGGATGAAAAAATAGTGAAAAAACAAGAAAAGTGGCTAGAAACTGATGAAAACGTTCGATTTTGTGCACCAAAAATAGGCACAAGCTTGCTGCCCCTGTTGTAGAGCTTCCAGAGAGCTTTCCAATAGTATGTTGTGCACCGCATAACTTCCTACAGATGAAAAGTTATTGGCATTGGAGCGGTGGAGACCTTGTAATCGGCCCAACGCCCTCGGTTTGCAGGCCTAGCCCCTCCGGGAAGCAAAACTGGGCGGCCCAAGATGTCTGGGACTCTAGGAAGTAATGTGATGAGAAAGCATCTTGTCAAAGCTAAATGGGGCAAAGAATAACAAAAAGGGGGATGCAACACGAGGACTTCCCAAAGGGTCACCCAACCTAGTACTACTCTCGCTCAAGCGTGCTTACTTTCGGAGTTCTGATGGGATCTGATGCATTAGTGCTGGTATGATTGCCACCATCATGTTGTGGGTGCAAAGCCATTATGTGTTGACGGTTCACAGTCCTAGCCCAGAAAGATGCCACATTCAAATGGCCTAACGGGCTTATTGATAACCCATCGGCTTTAACCATGTAGCATCCTTGCAAGACGTGATATCAATGCATTGTAGGGCGTTCTATTATTTTACGAGTTAGGTTGTCGTCCTTTTCAATGCTCACGACGACCGACCCGGGAAAAAAAAACAATGCAAAAAGAAGAAAAGTGGGCATTGGAGCTCTTTCCAATGGCATGCTGTCTGGTCGACAAAGTGAGCCTGGTCGACAAAGCTTGATTTTGGGCACCGAAAATAAGCACAAGCTTGTAGGCCCCGCTATAGAGCTCCCGGAGATCTTTCTAATGGCATGCTGTGCACCACATAACTCTCTACATATCAAAAATAATGGGCATTGGAGCAGCGAGAACCTGGTAATCGGCTCTAGGCCCTCCGTTTACGGGCCCAGCCCCTTCGGGAAGTGAAGCTTGGCGGCCCAAGATGTCATGGCACTCGAGGAAATAAATGTGACGAAAAGGCATCTTGTGAAAGCTAAACGGAGCCAAAAAAAAAACAAAAAAGGGGTTGCAACACGAGGACTTCCCTGGGGGTCACCCATCCTAGTACTACTCTCGCCCAAGCTCGCTTACCTTCGGAGTTCTGATGGGATCCGGTGTATTATTGCTGGTATGTGCGCGCCCGACATGTTGTGGGTGAAAAGCCATTATGTGTTGACGGTTCACAGTCCCATCCCAAATAGATGGACTATTCAAACGGCCCAATGGGCTTATCGACAGCCCATCAGCTTCAACCAGGCAGCATCCTCACAAGATGTGATATTGGCACATTGTAGGGCAGTCTTTTATCCCGTGAGTTAGGTAGTCGTCCTTTTCGCGGCTTATGACAACTGGCTCAGGATTAAAAAATAGCGAAAAAGAAGAAATGTGGAAAAAACTGATGAAAACGTTCGATTTGAGCACCGAAAATAGGCAATGCATAGTAGGCTTCCTACCCCCATCATAGAGCTCCTGGAGAGCTTTCCAACGGCATGTTGTGCACCATAAAACTCCCTACAGAGCAAAAGTTATGGGAATTGGAGTGGCGGGGACCTGGTAACAGCCCCAGGCCCTCAGTTTGAGGGCCCAACCCTCCGGGAAACGAAACTGGGTGGCCCAAGATGTTGTGGGACTCAAGGAAAGAAATGTGACGAGAAAGCATCATGCCAAAGCTAAACGGGGCAAAAAAAAATGAAAAGGGGAGTGCAACACGAGGACTTCCTAGGGGGTCACCCATCCTAGTACTACTCTCGCCCAAGCAAGCTTAACTTCGGAGTTCTGATGTGATCCGGTGCATTAGTGCTGGTATGATCGCACTCGTCATGTTGTAGGTGTAAAGCCACTATGTGTTGACGGTTCACAGTCCCAGCCCAGAGAGATGGCCCATTCAAACGACCCAATGGGCTTATCGACCGCCCATCGGCTTCAACCGTGCAGCATCCTTGCAAGACGTGATATCGACGTATTGTAGGGCGGTCTACTATCCCGCGAGTTAGCTTGTCATCCTTTTCGTGGCTCACGACGACCTACCTAGGAACAAAAAACCAGTGCAAAAAGAAGAAAAGTTGCCAAAAACTGATGAAAACGTTCGATTTTGGGAACCCAAAATCAAGCTTTGTCAACCAGGCTCACTATCCCCATCGTAGAGCTCCTGGAGAGCTTTCCAACGGCATGCTGTGCACCACAAAACTCCCTACAGATCAAAAGTTATTACCATTTTAGCAGCGGCAAGGAACTGGTAATCAGTCCCACGCCCTCAGTTTCAGGGCCTAGCCCCTCCGGGAAGCGAAGCTGGGCGGCCCAAGATGTCGTGGGACTCAAGGAAAAATTGTGATGAGAAAGCATCTTGCCAAAGCTAAACGGGGCAAAAAAAAAACAAAAAGTGGGGTACAACACGAGGACTTCACAGGGGGTCACCCATCCTAGTACTACTCTCGCCTAAGCACGCTTAACTTCGGAGTTCTGATGGGATCCGGTGCATTAGTGCTGGTATGATCGCACCTGTCATGTTGTGGGTGCAAAGCCTTTATGTGTTGACGGTTCACAGTCCCAGCCCAGAGAGATGGCCTATTCAAACGGCCCAATAGGCCTATTGACAGCCTATTAGCTTCAACCATTAGCATCCTCGCAAGACATGATACCGGCGCACTGTAGGGTGGTCTACTATCCCGTGAGTTAGGTTGTCGTCCTTTTCGCAGCTCACCACGACCTGCCCGGGACAAAAAAAACAATGCAAAAAGAAGAAAAGTGGCCAGAAACTGATAAAAACATTCGATTTTGGTAACCCAAAATCAAGCTCTGTCAACCAGGCTCACTACCCTTGGTATAGAGTTCTTGGAAGGCTTGCCAAAGGCATGTTGTGTGCCACAAAACTCCCTACGGATCAAAAGTTATGCGCATTGAAGCGGCGGGGACATGGTAATCGGGCCTACGCCCTCGGTTTGAGGGCCCAGCCCATCTGGGATGCAAAGCTGGGCGGCCCAAGATGTTGTGGGACTCGAGGAGAGAAATGTGACGAGAAAGCATCTTGCCAAAGCTAAACGGGGCAAAAAAAAAACAAAAAAGGGGGTGCAACACGAGGATTTCGAGGTCACCCATCCTAGTACTACTCTCGCCTAAGCACGCTTAACTTCAGAGTTTTGATGGGATCCAGTGCATTAGTGCTAGTATGATCGCACCAGTCTTGTTGTGGGTACAAAGCAATTATGTGTTGACGGGTCACAATCCCAGTCTAGAGAGATGGCCCATTCAAACGGTCCAATGGGCTTATTGATAGCCCATCGGCTTCAACCGTGCAACATCCTCATAAAACGTGATATCGGCGCGTTGTAGGGCGGTCTACTATCCTAAAAATTAGGTTGTCATCCTTTTCGGGGCTCACGACGACTGACCCTGGATGAAAAAATAGCGCAAAAATAAGAAAAGTTTCCAGATTCTGATGAAAATATTGGATTTTGGGCATCGAAAACAGGTACAGCTGAGCAGGCTTGCTGCCCCCGTCGTAGAGCTCCCACAGATCTTTTCAACGGCATGTTGTGCGCCGCATATCTCCCTACGAATCAAAAGTTATGGGCATTGGAATGACGGGGACTTGGTAATCGGCCCCACGCCCTCGGTTTGCTAGTCCAGCCCCTTTGGGAAGCGAAGCAGGGCGAGCCAAGATATCGTGGGACTCGAGGAAAGAAATGTGATGAGAAAGCCTCTTGCCAAAGCTAAACGAGGCAAAAAAGACAAAAAAGGGGGGTGCAACACGAGGACTTCCTTGGGGGTCACCAATCCTAGTATTACTCTCGCCCAAGCACGCTTAACTTCGGAGTTTTGATGGGATCCGGTGCATTAGTACTGGTATGATCGCACCCACCATGTTGTGGGTGAAAAGCCATTATGTGTTGATGGTTCACAGTCCCAGCCCAAAGAGATGGCCCATTCAAACGGCCCAATGGGCTTATCAACAGCCCATCGGCTTCAACCGTGCAGCATCCTCACAAGACGTGATATCGGTGCATTGTAGGGCGGCCTACAATCCTGCAAGTTAGGTTGTCGTCCTTTTCGCGGCTTACAACGACCGACCTGCGATGAAAAAACAGTGCAAAAAATAGAAAGGTGGCCAAAAATTGATGAAAACGTTCAATTTTGGGCACCGAAAATAGGTCCTACCGAGCATGCTCACTACCCCCATCGTAGAGCTCCTGGAGAGCTTTCCAATGGCATGTCGTATGCCGTATAAGTCCCTACAGATCAAAACGTATGGGCATTAGAGTGACAGGGACCTGGTAATCGGCCCCAAGCCCTCGGTTTGCTTGCCCAGCCCCTCCGAGAAGCGAAACTGGGTGGCCCAAGATATCGTGGGACTCGAGGAAAGAAATGTGATGAGAAAGCATCTTTCCAAAGCTAAATGGGGCAAAAAAAAAAAACAAAAAGGGGGGTACAACACGAGGACTTCCCAAGGGTTCACCCATCCTAGTACTACTCTCGCCCAAGCACGCTTAACTTCGAAGTTCTGATGGGATCCGATGCATTAGTGCTAGTATGATCGCACCCGTCATGTTGTGGGTGAAAATCTATTATGTGTTGACGATTCACTATCCCAGCCCAGAGAGATGGCCTATTCAAACGACCAAATGGGCTTATTGACAGCCCATCGGCTTCAACCGTGCAGCATCCTCACAAGACGTGATATCGGCGTGTTGTAGGGCGGGCTACTATCCTACGAGTTAGGTTGTAATCCTTTTCGCGGCTAACGACGACCGACCTAGGATAAAAAAATAGCGTAAAAAGAAGAAAGATCGCAAGAAACTAATGAAAATGTTCAAATTTGGGCACCGAAAATAGGCACAGGTGGGCATCCTCACTGCCCCCGTCGTAGAGCTCCCGGAGAGCTTTTCCACGGAATGCTGTGTCACGCCCCAACTCGACCCCACCTATAATCAGTCAAGATGCAACATAATTTCAGCAGTATAATGACAGTAATTAAAATACCGATGCTCTAAACCAACCTCTTCACAACTCATACAACTAACTCCACAAACATTTAGCAATAAAGAGCCCAACCTTATTATACAATAATCACTCCTTCAATAATTCATTCATAGTTATGCGCCTCCGTTCCAACTTAGTACATAGGCTATACATACATTTCAAAATAGGATATGATCAACTTAGTAATCTAGTCATGATCAAAATAAAGACTACTAAATCAACCTACATATGTCTTTATATTAAGATAGGTTATGCAATACATTATGTTACAACAACTAAGATAATCTCATGGCAATGACTCCTACACATAAGACTCATCCGCATATGGCACATTTCCCTCTTCAAGAGGCACGTACCCGTAGTCAGGCTCAGTAACACCTGCATGCATGCAATAATTGAGAGTGAGCTTATATAAAACAAGCCCAGTGAGGATTCGATAGATCTCTAACAGTATTTACTATACTCCTTGGAAATCATCATTTGAGCAGTAAACACATAATAAACATTAATAACAATACAAATTCAGCAATAAAAGTAAACAATCAGAAAGGATACGATACAGCTGTTCCTATGAAGCCGTTGGACTCTATCCAATCCTTTCACAAACTTTAACATTCCTACCTTGTTACTCCCACTCAAGAGAATCCGGAAACCCTGATAGTACGACCCAGCACCCATGGATTTCCCCGTCCATACGAGTGAGGGAATTGGCCATGGTGGTCAGGTTATCGCCTGGCAAACCCGAGGCTGCCCAGGGTAACACAACACAACCAAGCCCGATAACAATTGTTGTAAACATTCGCATGCACAACTAATCACTCAATCATGCAATCAAACCGCTCAGAGAGGACAACAAAGTAGGTCGCCCCTCGATTAAATTCAACAATCAATTAATCAGTTAACAATGTAATACCTCAGATTAACCCCGAGCCTGCTTCTCACAGTTTTGTAACAACAATCAATAATCAATAATCAATTAATCTGTATTTCAACAATCAATTAAACAACATTTAACAATCAACAACTATATAATCATGAACCAATTAAGTTAGATGACAAAGTAGGCCATCCAACTCAACAGACATTAAACACACAACCAAACCCTAGTCTAACCATCAACAACTCACAATTCAATCACTCAAACACCATCCAAACAACTAAAGGCATATATCAAGATTTTAAAGAAAGACACCCAAACTTATAAAAGTCATAACTTACATTCTACTAATCCGATAACCTCCAAACCAGTTTATATCACTTATCCACTCAAGCAACAACATTACTCCCCCCACAAACCAACCAAAATACATCCAAGTCAAGCCCAACAACCCTAAAACCTCAATGCACCTAGGCTGAAATTTCCGGACTTTCACACCGACATCACAATCAAAATTTCGACATTACAACGGTACTACCCCGTATTTAACAAACTTTTACCAATCGACGACAATCGATTCCAACCACTACAACTCAAAATATTCAACAAATAGCCAACAACTCAACTTTTAATACCCGAAAATAAAAATTCATGCTACAACAGTTCAAATCTTATATAAATGCATATAAACGATCCTTAGCATGCACTGAGCAATAATATAACATCAATTCAAAATTCTAAAGGTTCAAAATTCAATTATATGCAAAAATATAAAAATGACATTTTGAGATCTAGAATTTTTCTCTCACCTTTGATGTGTTTTGATGCAAGAAAGATGTACAATGGATGCCCAACAAGTAAAATCAAGCTTTGAATGAAGTGATTTGGACTTGAATTGCAAAATCTACGTGAAAAATGTTTTGAAAAACCTTGAAAATGCCTTCTTTCTTCTTCCTCATGGATTTTCGGTAATGTGTGTGTTTTTTGAGTGTGTTTGCTTTGTTTTTAATGTGTGTTGATGATATATTAAGAAAAGGTCAAACAAATAAAAGAAAGTAAAAGTTGACACTTAGTTATTTTTAGTGTTTTCTTGTCTTTTAATTCTATTTTAGACTATTTCTGGCTCAAAACATTAATTTAACACTTAGACTATTTTAAGTAGTTTATTTTTAGGTGACAAGAGTTTTCTCATGGAAAGACTTTCACCCGACTCGGCTAAAAATGCGATTTTTGCAAAAGAAAGTATAAAAACCTTTAAAATTTCAAAACCGATTCAAAATCTGTTTTAACCAAACACGGGTCTATTAATAATTGAGGACTAGGTTTTAAGTCGTTTAAAACACCCGTGTAAAAATTTTAGCGAACATGCGTTCAAAATACTATTCACTAAAACCGACGATAAAATTTTTAATGCCATTTTTTATGAAAATTTCATGAATGCACACATAGCATGTATTAGGAATATAAATCACATATTTAAGCACATTCTAACTCATATAATACATAAACAAGTCAAATCACACAAATCGAGACAAAAACATGCAAATCGAGGTAAAGACAAAAATTGGTGTTTCACATCCTGTACGCCGCATAACTCCCTACGGATCAAAACTTATGGGCATTGAAGCGATGGGGACCTGGTAATCGGCCCTACGCCCTCGGTTTGATGGCTTAGCCCCTCCGGGAAGCGAAGCTAGGTGGGCCAAGATATCGTGGGACTCGGGAAAGAAATGTGACGACAAAGCATCTTGCCAAAGCTAAACGGGGGAAAAAAAAACAAAAAGGGGGGTGCAATACGAGGACTTCACAGGGGTCACCCATCCTAGTACTACTCTCGCCCAAACACGCTTAACTTCAGAGTTCTGACGGGATCCGGTGCAATAGAACTGGTATGATCGCACCCGCCATGTTATGTGTGAAAAGCCAATATGTGTTGATGCTTCACAGTCCCAGCTCAAAGAGATGGCCCATTAAAACGGCCCATTAAAATGGCCCAATGGACTTATCGATAGCCCATCGGCTTCAACCGTGCAGTATCCTTGCAAGACGTGATATCGGCGCATTGTAGGGCGGTCTACTATCCCGCGAGTTAGGTTGTCGTCCTTTTCGCAGCTCACAACGACCGACCCGGGATGAAAAAACAGCGCAAACAATATAAAGGTAGCCAAAAACTAATGAAAACGTTCCATTTTGGGCACCAAAAATAGGCGATGCCGAGCATACTCGCTGCCCGTGTCGTAGAGCTCTTGGAGAGCTTTCCAACGGCATGTTGTACGCCGTATAACTACATACAGATCAAAACTTATCAGCATTGGAGCGATTGGGACCTGGTAATCGGCCCCAAGCCCTCGGTTTGCCGGCCCAGCCCCTCCGGGAAGCGAAGCTGGATGGCCTAAGATATCATGGGACTCGAGGAAACAAATGTGATGAGAAAGCATCTTGCAAAAGCTAAACGGGGCAAAAACAAAAAAACAAAAAAAGGGGTGCAACTCGTTGACTTCCCAAGGGGTCACCCATCCTAGTACTACTCTCGCCTAAGCACGCTTAACTTCGGAGTTCTGACGGGATCCGGTGCATTAGTGCGGGTATGATCGCACCTGCCATGTTGTGGGTGAAAAGCCATTATGTGTTGACTGTTCACAGTCCCAGCCCAAAGAGATGGCCCATTCAAATGTCCCAATGGGCTTATCGACAGCCCATCGGCTTCAACCATGCAGCATCCTCGCAAGACCTGATATCGATGTGTTGTAGGGCGGTCTACTATCCAGTGAGTAAGGTTGTCATCCTTTTCGCTGCTCATGACAACCGACGTGGGATGAAAAAACAACGAAAAAGGAGAAAAATGGCTAAAAATGTATGAAGACATTCAAATTTTGGCCCCGAAAATAGGCGCAACTGAGTAGCCTTACTGCCCCCGTCGTAGAGCTCGTGGAAAGCTTTCCAACGGCATGTTGTGCACCGCATAACTCCCTACATATCAAAAGTTATGGGCATTGTAATGGTGGGGACCTGGTAATCAGCCCCACGCTCTCGGTTTGTGGGCCCAACCCCTCCGGGAAGCGAAGCTAGGTGGCCCAAGATGTCGTGGGACTCGAGGAAAGAAATGTGACGAGAAAGCATCTTGCCAAAGCTAAACGGGGCAAAAAAAAATTAAAAGGGGTGTGCAACACGAGGACTTCCCAGGGGGTCACCCATCCTAGTACTACTCTCGCCCAAGCACGCTTAACTTCGGAGTTCTAATGGGATCTGGTGCATTAGTGCTGGTATGATAGCACCTGTCATGCTGTGGGTGCAAAGCCATTATGTGTTGACGGTTCACAGTCCCAGCCTACAGAAATGGCCAATTCAAACGGCCCAATGGGCTTATCAACAGCCCATCGGCTTTAACAGTGTAGCATCCTCGCAAGACGTGATATCGGCATGTTGTAGGGCTATCTACTATCCCTCGAGTTAGGTTGTCATCCTTTTCGCAGCTCACGACGACCGACCGGGGATGAAAAAATAGTGCAAAAAGAAGAAAAGTGGCAAGAAACTAATGAAAACGTTAATTTTGAGCATTGAAAGTAGTCAGGCTTGCCGCCCCTATCATAGAGCTCCCGAACAGCTTTCCAATGGCATGTTGTACGGTGCATAACTCCTTACGGATCAAAAGTTATAGGCATTGGAGCGGCCGGGACTTGGCAATCGGCCCCACGCCCTCGGTCCAAGATTACGTGGGACTCGAGGAAAGAAATGTGACAAGAAAGCATCTTGCCAAAGCTAAATGGGGTAAAAAAAACAAAAAAGGGGGTGGAACTCGAGGACTTCCCACGAGGTCAGCCATCCTAGTACTACTTTCGCCCAAGCACGCTTAACTTCGGCGTTCTGATGGGATCCGGTGCGTTAGAGCTTGAATGATCACACCAATCATGTTGTGGGTACAAAGCCATTATGTGTTGACGGTTTACAGTCACAACCCAGAGAGATGGCCTATTCAAACGGCCCAATGGGCTTATTGACAGCCCATTGACTTCAACTGTGCAGCAGCCTCGCAGGACGGGATATCGGTGCATTGTAGGGCGGTCTACTATCTTGCGACTTTGGTTGTCGTCCTTTTCACGACTCACGACGACTTACCTGGGAAGAAACGATAGCGCAAAAAATAGAAAAGTGGCCAGAAATTGATGAAAATGCTCAATTTTGGGCACCGAAAATAGTTAAACTTATTGCCCCCATCGTAGAACTCACAGAGAGCTTTCCAAGGGCATGTTATGAGCCACATAACTCCATACGGATCAAAAGTTATGGCATTGGAGCGGCGGGGACCTGGTAATCGGTGCCACGCCCTCGGTTTGTGGGCCCTGCTCCTCCGGGAGGCGAAGCTGGTCGGTCAAAGATGCCCTACGACTCGAGGAAAGAAATATGACAAGAAAGCATCTTGCAAAAGCTAAACGGGGCAAAAAAACAAAAAGGGGGGTACAACACGATAACTTCCCAAGGGGTCACCCATCCTAGTACTACTCTCGCCCAAGCACGCTTAACTTCGGAGTTCTGATAGGATCCGGTGCATTAGTACTGGTATTATCACACCCATCATGTTGTGGGTGAAAAGCCATTATGTGTTGACGGTTCACAGTCCCAACCCAAAGAGATGGCCCATTCAAATGTCCCAATGGGCTTATCGACAGGCCATCGGCTTCAACCGTGCAGCATCCTCATAAGACCTGATATCGACGTGTTGTAGGGCGGTCTACTATCCAGTGAGTAAGGTTGTCATCCTTTTCGCTGCTCACGACAACCGATGCGGGATGAAAAAACAACGAAAAAGGAGAAAAAGGGCTAAAAACTGATGACGACATTCAAATTTTGGCACCGAAAATATGCACAGCATCCTCTCAAGATGTGATATCAGCGTGTTGTAGGGCAGTCTACTATCCAGTGAGTTTGGTTGTCATCCTTTTCGCGGCTCTCGATGACCGACTTGGGGTAAAAAAAATAGCACAAAAAGTTGAAAGATGGCCAAAAACTTATTAAAATATTCCAGTTTGGGCACCAAAAATAGGCACTGCTGAGCATACTCACTGCGCCTGTGGTAGAGCTCCTGGAGAGCTTTCCAACGGCATGCTGTATGCCGCATAATTCCCTACGGATTAAAAGTTATGGGCATTAGAGCGGCAGGGACCTGGTAATCGACCCCACGCCCTCGGTTTGTAGGCCCAGCCCCTCTGGGAAGCGAAGCTGGGCTGACCAAGATATCGTGGGACTCAAAGAAAGAAATGTGACGAGAAACCATCTTCCCAAAGCTAAATGGGGCAAAAAAAAAACAAAAAGGTGGGGTACAACACAAGGACTTCCCATAGGGCACCCATCCTAGTACTACTCTCACCCAAGCACGCTTAACTTCAGAGTTCTAATGGAATCCGGTGTATTAATGCTAGTAGGATAGCACCCATCATGTTGTGGGTGAAAAGCAATTATGTGTTGACGGTTCACAGTCCCAGCCCAAAGAGATGGCCTATTTAAAAGGCCCAATGGGCTTATCGATAGCCCATCGGTTTCAACCGTGCTTCATCCTCACTAGACGTGATATCGGCGCGTCGTAGGGTGGTCTACTATCCCGCGAGTTAGGTTGTCATCCTTTTTGCAGCTCATGATGACCAACACGGGATGAAAAAATAGAACAAAAATCAGTATGGTGGCCAAAAACTGATGAAAATGTTCCATTTTGGGCACCGAAAATAGGTGTTGCCGAGTATGCTCACTGCCCCCGTCATAGAGCTCCAGGAAAGCTTTCCAACGGCATACTGTACGTTGCATAACTCCTTACGGATCAAAACTTATGGGCATTGGAGCGATGGGGACTTGGTAATCGTCCTCAAGCCCTTGGTTTGCGGGCCCAACCCCTCCGGGAAGGGAAGATTGGTTGCCCAAGATGTCATGGAACTTGAGGAAAGAAATGTGACGAGAAAGCATCTTGCCAAAGCTAAACGGGGCAAAAAAAAAATGGGGGGTGCAACACGAGGACTTCCCAAGGGGTCACCTATCCTAGTACTACTATCGCCCAAGTACGCTTACCTTCGAAGTTCTAATGGGATCCGGTGCATTAGTGCTGGTATGATCGCATCAATCATGTTATGTGTGAAAAACCATTATGTGTTGATGGTTCACAGTCCTAGCCCAGAGAGATGGCCCAATGGGCTTATTGACAGCCCATCGGCTTCAACCGTGTAGCATCCCCATAAGATGTGATATCGACGCATTGTAGCATGGTTTACTATCCTGCGAGTTAGGTTGTCATCCCTTTCACGGCTCACGACGAACGATCCGGGATGAAAAAATAGCGCAAAAAGAAGAAAAGTTGCCAAAAACTTATGAAAAGGTTCGATTTTGAGCACCAAAAATAGGTGCTGCGAGGCTGGCTCACTGCCCCCGTCGTAGAGCTCTCTGAGAGCTTTCCAACGACAAGCTGTATGACGCATAACTCCCTACGGATCAAAAGTTAAGGGCATTGGAGCGACAAAGACCTGGTAATCAGCCCCACGCCCTCGGTTTGTGGTCCCAGCCCCTCCGAGAAGCGAAGCTAGGCGGCCTAAGATGTCGTGGTACTTGAAGAAAAAATTTGACGAGAAAGCATCTTGCCAAAGCTAAACGGGGCAAAAAAAACAAAAAGCGGGGTATAACTCGAGGACTTCCCAGTTGGTTACCCATCATAGTACTACTCTCACCCAAGTACGCTTAACTTCGGAGTTCTGATGGGATCTAGTGCATTAGTGCCGGTATGATCGCACCCCCCATGTTGTGGGTGAAAAGCCATTATGTGTTGATGGTTCACAGTCCCAGCCCAAAGAGATGGCCAATTTAAACGGCCCAATGGGCTTATCGACAGCCCATCGGCTTCAACCGTGCAATATCCTAGCAAGACGTGTTATCGCCGCGTTGTAGGGCGGTCTACTATCCCGCGAGTTTGGTTGTCATCCTTTTTGCAGCTCACGACGACCGACCAGTGATGAAAAAATAGAGCAAAAATCAATATGGTGGCCAAAAACTGACGAAAACATTCTATTTTGGGCACTAAAAATACGCGCTGCTGAGCATGCTTACTATCCCCGTCGTAGAGCTTCTGGAGAGCTTTCCAACGGCATACTGTACGTCACATAACTCCCTACGAATCAAAACTTATGGGCACTGGAGCGATGGGGACCTAGTAATCGTCCCCAAGTCCTCGGTTTGTAGACCTAGCCCCTCTGGGAAGGGAAGCTGGGATGTCCAAGATATCGTGGTACTCGAGGAAATAAATGTGATGCGAAAGCATCTTGCCAAAGCTAAATAGGGCAAAAAAAAACAAAAGGTGGGGTACAACACGA
This sequence comes from Ehretia macrophylla, assembly GCA_037974665.1. NCBI lineage: Eukaryota > Viridiplantae > Streptophyta > Magnoliopsida > Boraginales > Ehretiaceae > Ehretia > Ehretia macrophylla. Next base: position 49,710,900 of record CM075777.1, on the reverse strand, counting down.
GGACTTCCCAAGGGTTCACCCATCCTAGTACTACTCTTGCCCAAGCACATTTAACTTTAGAGTTCTTATGGGATCCGATGCATTAGTGCTGGTATGATAGCACTAGTCATGTTGTGTGTGAAAAGCCATTATGTATTGATGATTCACAGTCCCAGCCTAGAGAGATGGCCCATTCAAACGACCCAATGGGCTTATCGACAGCCCATCGACTTCAACCGTGTAGCATCCTCGCAAGACATGATATCGGTTCATTATAAGGCGGTCTACTATCCCACGCGGTAGGTTGTCATCCTTTTCAAGGCTCACAACGACCGACCAGGGATTAAAAAATAGCACAAAAAGAAGAAAAGTTGCCAAAAACTTATGAAAAGGTTCGATTTTGAGCACCAAAAATAGGTGCTGCGAGGCTGGCTCACTGCCCCCGTCGTAGAGCTCTCTGAGAGCTTTCCAACGGCATGCTATGCACCACATAACTCCATACAGATCAAAAGTTATAGGCATTGGAGATGCGGGGAGCTAGTAATCAGCCCCAGGCCCTCGGTTTGTGGGCGCAGCCCCTCCGGGAAGCGAAACTGGGCAGCCCAAGATGTCGTGGGACTTGAGGAAAGAAATGTGATGAGAAAGCACCTTGCCAAAGCTAAATGGGGCAAAAAAAAAACAAAAAGGGGGATGCAACACGAGGACTTCCTAGGGGGTCACCCATCCTAGTACTACTATCGCCCAAGCACGCTTAACTTCGGAGTTCTGATGGGATTTGGTGCATTAGTGCTTGTATGATCGCACCAGTCATGTTTTGGGTGCAAAGCCATTATGTATTGACGGTTCACAGTCCCTACCCAAAGAGATGGCCAATTCAAACGACCCAGTGGGCTTATCGACAGCCCATCGGCTTCAATCGTGCAGCATCCTCACAAGACGTGATATCGGTGCATTGTAAGGCGGCCTACTATCTAGCGAGTTTGGTTGTCGTCCTTTTCGCGGCTCACGACGACTGACCTGAAAAGAAAAAACTTCACAAAAAAAGAAAAGTGGCCAGAAACTGAAAAAAATGTTCGATTATGGGCACCAAAAAAAGGAGCAGATGAGCAGGCATGCTACCCCAATCGTAGAGCTCCTGGATAGCTTTCCAACGACATGTTGTGCACCGCATAACTCCCTACAAATCAAAAGTTATGGGCATTTGAGCGACGGGGACTTGGTAATCGGCCCACGCCCTCAATTTGCGGGCCCAGATATCGTAGGACTTGAGGAAAGAAATGTGACGAGAAAGCATCTTGCCAAAGCTAAACGGGGCAAAAAAAAAAACAAAAAGGGGGCAACAACACGGGGATTTCCCAGTTGGTTACCCATCATAGTACTACTCTCACCCAAGCACGCTTAACTTCAAAGTTCTGATGGGATCCAGTGCATTAGTGCCGGTATGATCGTACCCGCTATGTTGTGGGTGAAAACCCATTATGTGTTAACGGTTCACAGTCCCAGCCCAAAGATATGGCCTATTTAAACGGCTCAATGGGCTTATCGACAGCCTATCGGCTTCAACTGTGCAGCATCCTCGCAAGACGTGATATCGGCGCATTGTAGGGCAGTCTACTATCCTGCGAATTTGGTTGTCGTCCTTTTTGCAGCTCACGACGACAGACCCAGGATGAAAAAATAGCGCAAAAATTAGTATGGTGGCCAAAAACTGATGAAAACGTTCCATTTTGGGCACCAAAAATAGGCGCTACTGAGCATGCTCACTGCCCCCATCGTAGAGCTCCTGGAGAGCTTTCCAACGACATACTGTACGTCATATAACTCCCTACGGATCAAAACTTATGGGCATTGGAGCGATGGGGACCTGGTAATCGTCCCCAAGCCCTCGGTTTGCAGGCCCAGCCCCTCTGGGAGGGGAAGCTGGGCTGCCCAAGATATCGTGGGACTTGAGGACATAAATATGACGAGAAAGCATCTTGCCAAAGCTAAACGGAGCAAAAAAAAAAACAAAAAGGTGGGTGCAACACGAGGACTTCCCAAGGGGTCAAATATCCTAGTACTACTCTCGCCTAAGCACGCTTACCTTCGGAGTTCTGATGGGATCCGGTGCATTAGTGCTGGTATGATCGCACCAGTCATGTTGTGTGTGAAAAGCCATTATGTGTTGATGGTTCACAGTCCCATCCCAGAGAGATGGCCCATTCAAACGGCCCAATGGGCTTATCGATAGGCCATCGGCTTTAACCATGTAACATCCTCGCAGGATGTGATATCGGTGCATTGTAGGGCGGACTACTATCCCGCGAGTTAGGTTGTCGTCCATTTTTAGGCTCACAACGACCGACCAGGGATTAAAAAATAGCGCAAAAAGAAGAAAAGTTGCCAGAAACTGATAAAAATGTTCGATTTTGAGCACCAAAAATAGGCCCTGTGAGGCAGGCTCGCTGCCCCCGTCGTAGAGCTCCCAGAGATCTTTACAACAGCATGCTATGCACCACATAACTCCATACGGATCAAAAGTTATGGCATTGGAGCGGCGGGGACCTGGTAATCGGTGCCACGCCCTCGGTTTGTGGGCCCTGCTCCTCCGGGAGGCGAAGCTGGGTGGCCCAAGATTTCGTGGGACTCGAGGAAAGAAATGTGAAAAGAAAGCATCTTGCCAAAGCTAAACGAGGCAAAAAAAAACAAAAACGGGGTGCAACACGAGGACTTCCCAGGGGGTCACCCATCCTAGTACTAGTCTCGCCCAAGAACGTTTAACTTCGGAGTTCTGAAAGGATCCAGTGTATTAGCACTTGTATGATTGCACCAGTCATGTTGTGGGTACAAAGCCATTATGTATTGACAGTTCACAATCCCTGCCCAAAGAGATGGCCCATTCAAATGGCCCAAAAGGCTTATCGACAGCCCATCGGCTTCAACTGTACAACATTCTCACAAGACATGATATCAGCACGTTATGGGTTGGTTTACTATCCCGTGAGTTAGTTTGTCGTCCTTTTGCGGCTCACGACGACCGACCTAGGATGAAAAGATAGCGCAAAAATCAGTAAGATGGCCAAAAACTTATGAAAACATTCTATTTTGGGCACTGAAAATAGGCGCTGCTAAGCATGCTCACTGCCCCCATCATAGAGCTCCTAGAGAGCTTTCCAACAGCATGTTGTACGTCACATAACTCTCTACGGATCAAAAATTATAGGCATTGGGATGATGGGCACCTGGTAATAGGCCCCAAGCCATCAGTTTGCGGGCCCAACCCCTCCAGGAAGGGAAGCTGGGCTGCCCAAGATATCGTGCAACTCGAGGAAAGAAATGTGAAGAGAAAGCATCTTGCCAAAGCTAAATGGGTCAAAAAATAAAAACAAAAAGGGTGGTACAACACGAGGACATTCCAGGGGGTAACCCATCCTAGTACTACTCTCGCCCAAGCACGCTTACCTTCGGAGTTCTGATGGGATGCAGTGCATTAGTGCTGGTATGATCGTACCAGTCATGTTGTGGGTGAAAAGCCATTATGTGTTGACGGTTCACAGTCCCAACCCAGAGAGATGGCCCATTCAAATGGCCCAATGGGCTTATCGACAGCCCATCGTCTTCAACAGTGTAGCATCCTCAAAAGACTTGATGTCGGCGCATTGTAGGGTGGTCTACTATCCCTCGAGTTAGGTTGTCGTCCTTCTTGAGGCTCACAACAACCGACCCAGGATTAAAACATAGCGCAAAAAGAAGAAAAGTGGCCAAAAATTGATGAAAAATGTTCAATTTTGAGCACCAAAAATAGGCGCTGCATAGCAGGCTCGGTACCCCCGTCGTAGAGCTCCCAGAGAGCTTTCCAACAGCATGTTGTGCGCCACATAACTCTATACGGATCAAAAGTTATGGGCACTAGAGCGGCGGGGACTTGGTAATCGGCCCCAGGCCCTCGGTTTGCGTGCCCAGCCCCTCCGGGAAGCGAAGCTGGGCAGCCCAAGATGTCGTGAGACTTGAGGAAAGAAATGTGACGAGAAAGCACCTTGCCAAACCTAAACGGGGCAAAAAAAAAAAACAAAAAAGGGGGATACAACACGAGGACTTCCTAAGGGGTCACCCATCCTAGTACTACTCTTGCCCAAGCACGCTTAACTTCGGAGTTCTGATGGGATCTGGTGCATTAATGCTTGTATGATCGTACCAGTCATGTTGTGGGTGCAATGCTATTATGTGTTGATGGTTCACATTCCATGCCCAGAGAGATGGCCCATTCAAACGGCCTAATGGGCTGATCGACAGCCCGTCGTCTTCAACCGTGCAGTATCCTCATAAGACGTGATATCGGCGCATTGTAGGGAGGTCTATTATCCCGCAAATGAGGTTGTCGTACTTTTCGCGGCTCACGACGACCGACCCGAGATGAAAAATAGCGCAAAAAGAAGAAAAGTGGCCAGCAACTAATGAAAATGTTCGATTTTGGGAATCAAAAATAGGCGTAGCCAAGTAAGCTTGCTGCCCCCGTTGTAGAGCTCCCAGGGAGCTTTCCTACGGCATGCTGTGCACTGCATAATACCCTATGGATCAAAAGTTATGGGCATTGGATCGACGGGGACTTGGTAATCGGCCCCACGCCCGGGCGGCCTAAGATATCATGGGACTCGAGGAGAAAAATGTGATGAGAAAGCATCTTGCCAAAGCTAAACGGGGCAAAAAAACCAAAAAAGGGGGTACAACACGAGGACTTCCCAAGGGGTCACCAATCCTAGTACTACTCTCGATCTCACCCGTCATGTTGAGGGCACAAAGCCCTTATGTACTGACGGTTCACAATCCCAGCCCAGAGAGACGGCGCATTCAAAAGGCCTAATGAGCTTATTGACAACCCATCTGCTTCAACAACGTAGCATCCTCCCAAGACGTGATATCGACGGGTTGCAAGGCCCTCTAATGTCCTACGAGTTAGGTTGTCATCCTTTTCGCGGCTCACAATGGTCGATCCGTGATGAAAAAACATCGTAAAAAGAAGAAAAGTGGCCCAAAACTGATGGAGACGTTCATTTTTGGGATTTAAAAATAGGCGTAGTCTAGCAGGCTTGCTGAAACGTCGTAGAGCTTCCGGAGAGCTTTCCAACGGTTTGCTATGCGTCATATAACTCTTTAAGAATCAAAAGTTATGGGCACTGGAGCGATAGAGACTTGGTTGCCGACCTCCCGCCCTAGATTTGCCGGCCCAACCTCTACGTGAAGCGAAGTTGTCTTGCCCAAGATGCTGGGGGACTCGATAATAGAAATGTGATGGATAAAGCATCTTGGCAAGGCAAAATGGGGCAAAAAAAATGAATAGGGGGTGCTACACATGGACTTCCGATGGGGTCACCCATCCTAGTACTACTCTCGCCCAAGCACTCTTAACTTCGGAGTTCTGATGGGATCCGGTTAATTAGTGCTGGTATGATCGCGCCCGTCATGTTGAGGGCGCAAAGCCCTTATGTGCTGAAGGTTCACAGTCCCAGCCTATAGAGATGACCCATTCAAAAGGCCTATTGGGCTTATCGACAACCTATCTACTTCAACAACGCAGCATCCTCCCAAGACGTCATATCGACTAGTTGTAGGGCCGTTTAATGTCTAGCGAGTTAGGTTGTCGTCCTTTTCGCGGCTCACGACGAAGGATCTAGGATGAAAAAACATCGCAAAACGAATAAAAGTGGCCCAAAATTGATGAAAACATTCATTTTTGGGCTCCGAAAACAGGTGCAACTGAGCAGGCTTGTTGCCCCGGTCGTAGAGCTCCTGGAAAGCTTTCTAACGGAATGCTGTGTGTCGCATAACTCCTTACGGATCAAAAGTTATGGGCATCGGAGCGACAAAGACCAGGTCCCAAGTCCCACACCCTCAGTTTGTGGGCCCAGCCTCTACACGAAGCGCAGTTGTCTTGCCCAAGATGCCGTGGGACTCGATAATAGAAATGTGATGGACAAAGCATCTTGGCAAGGCAAAATGGGGCAAAAACAAATAAAAAGGGGGGTGCAACATGAGGACTACCCAGGGTATCACCCATCCTAGTACTAGTCTCGCCCAAGCACTCTTAACTTTAGAGTTCTGATGGGATCCAGTGCATTAGTGCTGGTATGATCGCACCCGTCATGTTGAGGGTGCAAAGCCCTTATGTGCTGACGGTTCACATTCCAAGTCCACACCCTCGTTTTGCAGGCCCAACTTCTATGCGAATCGAAGTTATCTTGCCCAAGATGCCGTGGTACTCGATAATAGAAATTTGATGGATAAAGCATCTGGGCAAGGCAATAAGGGGCAAAAAAAGTGAAAAGAGGGGAGCAACACGAGGACATCCCAATGAGTCCCCCATCCCAGTACTACTCTCGCCCAAGCACGCTTAACTTCGGAGTTCTGATGGGATCCAGTGCATTAGTGCTGGTATGATTGCACCCGTCATGTTGAGGGCACAAAGCCCTTATGTGTTGACAGTTCACAGTCCCAGCCCAGAGAGACGGCCCATTCAAAAGGCCCAATGGGCTTATCGACAACCCATCTGCTTCAACAACGCAGCATCCTCCAAAGACGTGATATCGATGGGTTGTAAGGCCCTCTAATGTCCATCCAGTTAGGTTGTTGTCCTTTTTGAGGCTCACGACGGCCGATCTGGGATGAAAAAATATCACAAAAAGAAGAAAAGTGGCTAGAAACTGAAGGAAACATTCATTTTTCGGCTTTAAAAATAGGCGCAGTCCAGCAGGCTTGCTTCCCCTTTCGTAGAGCTTCTGGAGAGCTTTCCAACAGTTTGCTGTGTGTCGCATAACTCCTTACGAATCAGAAGTTATGGGCACTAGAGCAACAGAGTCTTGGTTGCAGGCCCCACGCCCTCGATTTGCTGGTCCAACCTCTACGCGAAGCGAAGTTGTCTTACCCAAGATGCCGTGGGACTCGATAATAGAAATGTGATGGATAAAGCATCATGGCAAGGCAAAACGGGGCAAAAAAAATGAAAAAGGGGTGCAACATGAGGACTTCCCATGGGGTCACCCATCCTAGTACTACTCTCGCCCAAGCACGCTTAACTTCGGAGTTCTGATGGGATCCGGTGCATTAGTGCTGGTATGATCGCACCCATCATGTTGAGGGCGCAAAACCCTTATGAGCTGACGGTTCACTGTCCCAGCCCAGAGAGACGACCTATTCAAAAGGCCCATTGGGCTTATCAACAACCCATCTATTTCAACAACGTATCATCTTTGTAAGACATGATATTGACGCATCGTAGGGCCATCTAATGTCCCGCGAGTTAGGTTGTCTTCCTTTTCGCAGCTCACGACGAAGGATCCGTGATAAAAAAACATCACAAAAAGAATAAAAGTGGCACAAAATTGATGAAAACATTCTTTATTAGACTACAAAAATAGGCACAGCCGAGCAGGCTTGCTGCCCCCGTTGTAGAGCTACCGAATAGCTTTCTAACGGAATGCTGTGTATCGCATAACTCCTTACGGATCAAAAGTTATGGGTACTGGAGTGATGGAGACTAGTCCCAGGCCCCACGCCCTCGATTTGCGGGCCCAACCTCTACAGGAAGTGAAGTTGTCTTGCCCAAGATGCCGTAGGACTCGATAATAGAAATGTGATGGATAAAGCATCTTGGCAAGGCAAACGTCGTGAATATTGGAGAGGTTCTGGGGTAATACTAGGCGATACGCCAATTTGCCAACCTTCTCAACTATCTCAAATGGTCCTACGAACCTCGGGCTCAACTTTCCACCCCTGCCATGTTTAATCAGTCCCCTCCGAGGTGATATCTTTAAGAACACTTTGTCGCCAACCTCGAACTCTAGGCTCCGTCTTCGTCGGTCTGCATAACTCTTCTGCCTGCTTTGGGCGGTAAGCATCCATTTCCGGATGAGGTGGATATTATCAACAGTCTTCACAAGTTTAGGTAAAAGGGTTGGGTCAAAAGTCTTCGTCTCAACTACTTCATCCCAGTAAATTGGGGATCGACACTTCCGTCCATACAACGCCTCAAAAGGGGCCATCCCGATAGTGGCCTGATAACTATTATTGTAGGCGAACTCCGCTAAGGACAGATATTTCTCCCAACCTTTTCCGAAATCCAAAACACACGCCCTCAGCATATCCTCCATAATCTGAATAGTTCTCTCCGATTGTCCATCAATCTGAGGGTGATAAGCCGTGCTGAAACTCAACTTCGTTCCTAAAGCTTCTTGCAATCTCTTCCAAAATCGGGAAGTAAAACGAGGATCCCTATCTGATACAATACTCATAGGCATCCCGTGCAATCTTATAATCTCCGCCACATACATATCTCCCAATTTCTCAGGACTATCCTCCTTGTTCATCGGTAAGAAGTGCGCTGACTTAGTCAATCTATCCACTATGACCCAAACGGCATCATGACTTTTTTGCGATCCGGGCAGGTCCATAACAAAATCCATAGTGATATGTTCCCATTTCCGTTGAGGAATCTCCAATGGCTGAAGTAAACCTGCGGGTCGCTGATGTTCCACCTTGACTCTCTGGCAAGTCAAACACCGTGCCACAAACTCTGCAATTTCTCTTTTCATGTTATTCTACCAATAGTATTGCTTCAAATCCCGGTACATCTTTGTTCCGCCGGGGTAGATAGTATATCTTGAATTATGGGCTTCTTCAAGAATCTTCTTTTTCAGCTCTGGCTCATTAGGAACAAAAATCCGATTCCTAAACCTCCAAACACTATCATCATGAAACTTGAAATCTGCGTTGCTTTCTTTAATCTTCTAAAATTGTTGGTCCTTCTGTTGAGCCTCTCGTAACTCAGGCAACAAAGTCGATTGAACTTGAGTAGTGGCAAAAAGTAACCCTTTCCGAGTCAATTGTAGTTTCCACAAAAATGCTTCTTCCAACAACTCCTGTACCTTGACTTCCAGTTTCGCCATGCTTGTTTTTCTGCTTAAGGCATCTGCAACTACATTTGTTTTACCGGGCACATAATTGATTGAGTAGTTATAATCATCCAAAAGCTCCATCCACCGCCTTTGCCTCATATTCAACTCCTTTTGAGAGAACAAGTATTTCAAGCTCTTATGATCAGTAAATACCTCAAACTTGTTACCCCACAGGTAATGCCTCCATTTCTTGAGTGCAAACACAATAGCCGCTAATTCCAAATCATGCGTCGGGTAATTCACTTCATACGGCTTTGGTTTCCTAGAAGCATATGCAATCACTCTTCTATTTTGCATCAACACACAACCCAATCCTTCCTTCGAAGCATCGCTATAGATTACAAAACCTTGACTTCCTTCAGGCAATGCAAGAACAGGTGCGGTAGTCAATATTTTCTTCAATTCTTGGAAGCTGTTCTCACACTTATCATCCTACACGAACTTTGTTTTCTTTTGAGTGAGCTTTGTAAGTGGTCCTGCAATCTTAGAAAAATCCTTCATGAATCTCTGATAATAGCCAGCTAGACCAAGAAAACTCCGAACCTCCGTAACATTTTCCGGCTTCTTCCAAGACATCACTGCATCTATCTTTGTTGGATCCACCGCTATTCCCTCTTGGGATATGATATGCCCCAAAAATGCAATCTGCTGCAACCAAAATTCACACTTGCTAAACTTTGCATACAATTGATACTCTCGAAGTTTCTACAGTACCAACCGCAGATGTTGCTCATGCTCCGCCTCAGATTTTGAGTATACCAAAATATCATCAATGAAGATCACCACAAATTGGTCCAAGTAGGGTTGAAACACCCTGTGCATCAAATCCATAAAAGCTGCAGGGGCATTAGTTAGTCCAAAAGGCATCACCACATACTCATAATGCCCATATCTCGTCCTGAAAGCTGTTTTAAGCACATCTTCCTTTTTGATCCGCAACTGGTAATACCCTTGCCTCAAGTCGAGTTTCAAATACACTTTGGCTCCTTGCAGTTGATCAAATAACTTGTCAATCAGTGGAAGTGGGTATTTATTCTTGACAGTCACTTGGTTCAATCCTCAATAGTCAATGCAAATCCTCAATGTTCCGTCTTTCTTCTTTACAAATAGAACTGGTGCACCCCACGGTGAAGAACTCGGTTGAACAAACCCTTTTTTCAACAATCCTTGCAATTGGTCCTTCAATTCCTATAGCTCAGCCGGTGCCATACGATAGGGAGCTTTAGATATTGGTTGGGTGCCAGGAAGTAACTCTATGACAAACTCGATCTCCCAATTTGGGGGTAAACTGGGTAATTCTTCTGAAAAAATATCTGCATAGTCTTTGATCACTGGCATCTCCTCCAACTTAGCTTTGTCCGACGGGTTGTTGATAAGGTAAGCCAAGTATCCGCTACACATTTCCTCAAGGACTTCACTGCTTTCGTAGATGAAATGATAGAACTCCCGGTGAAATCTCTTCGACCCATAACCTCCAGTATTCGTTGATCAGATACCCAGAATGTTATAATCTTCGCCCGGCAATCTAGTTGGACATGATGTTTTGCCAGCCAGTCCATCCCTAAAATGACCTCATAATCTCGAAAGGGTAATACAATAAGATTGGCTGAGAATTCCCTATCCTTAATTTGGATTTTACATGCTTTACAAGCTGAGCTAGTTACAAGTTTAGAACCCATTAGAGTACCAACTTCTATTTCATATGGCAAACATACAACTTTCAATTTCACACATTCCATACATAAGGGAGTAATAAATGAATGAGTAGCACTCGGATCAATTAACACCCTAACAGGTTGATTCAGTATGAAGAATGTACCTTCAACAATAGCAGTCTCATCTGGAATCTCCTCGTACTCAATAGCATAGGCTCGAGCCTGAACTCTAGGAACTGGAGTCTTGCCTCTACCAGATGGTTTACCTTGATTCTGCGCTGCCTGTCGTTTAGGGCAATCCTTGATCTGATGCTAATCACCGCCACATCTCATACATCGTCCTGACTTTTTCCAACACTGGGCCTGAGTATGCCCCTTCCTGTCACAAAAAGAACAGCTGACGGACTGAGTAGCAGGTGAACTACCTGTAGATCCGCAGGCGGAAGAGGCTGATGGCGCTTTCGTCGGGCCACGGTTATTCACTAGTTTGTTTTGGCTCGGGCCCTGATTATGACCCTGACTCTGGAATTTCCTCTACTGACCTAGAGGCTGGTATGGTTTCTTGTTTGGTTGACTCAAATTGGCTCCATCTAGTTTCCTCTTCTCAACTCGAGAGGCAGCAACAAAGAGAGCAGAATAGGTATCGAAGTCATGAGAAGCTAACTGGTCCTGAATCTCTGGCCTCAATCCAGTAGTAAATTTACACATCTTCACCTCCGAAGTGCTAACCATATATTGAGCATAACGGGATAGTCGGTCAAAACGAGCCTTGTACTGGGCCACCGTCATGTTACCCTGGGTCAAGTGTATGAACTCTTCTATCCGTCTCTGCCTGGAAACTGCAGGTACATATTTCTCCTTGAACGCCTTAACGAAATTACCCCACAAACGAGGTTTCTGATCAGTCTCCCACAGTGCCTCTACAATGTGCCACCAATACTCAGCATCCTCGTGCAACAGAAATACAGCAAACTCCACCTTCTCTTCATCAGTAAAATCAAGTGGTCTGAAAATCTTCTCGATCTCGGACAGCCAAGCCTCTGCTTTCTCATCATCAGCTTCCCCGTGGAATTTAGAACGGCGGAAGGCAAGGGACTCCCGCACTCTGCTATGTCTCCCATGGTTACCCTCATTCTTGTTGTTGATGTTGTTGTTGTTGTTGGCTTCACGTGCATCTTGACGCTCCATCACTCGTGATACACGATCCATGGAATTTTCCATCATATTAAACATAGCTATACTGGGATTAGTTTGATAGGCATCTCTGGTCTCTTGGGGTTCACCGCTCCTATTAGTGGTACAGGTACTAGGGCCAGCCATCTATAGGCACAGATTACGATGCACAATTTATTGAAACATGGAAATTAAGAATTTAATGCATAAGATATGCAACATAATATAGGTACAATTCTAGAAACATTTAAGGCATATTAATCACTTAAACATATAAACATAGAAGGCACATTTATCATACAATAACACATAAACAAGTCATCCTAATTATCTTAGGGCTCTACCCACGGTCCAAGAGTTAAACCCGGCTTAAGCAATCTAAGCTCTGATACCATTCTAATTCTAAGGTGTCACGCCCCAACCCGGCCTATAAGGTTAGACTAGTGTGTGATCTAAACATTCAGGACATGTCACATACCAAACCGTTTATGAAGATTTGACACTTATCATTTTAGTCTAAACTCCAAGTTTTCCAGAAAACCGACAGCATAACAGTTGTAATTAGGCTCTTTGGTTTGGCCTAATTCTCTAAACGCCTAAAATTTTTCTAATCTCAAGTTTCATTTCCAACTAGGATTACTATTTAACATCAATTGAAACGCCTATTGGTTATCTTGATGTCTCGTTTGATTTATAACCTAGCATGATACTATGTCTCGTTTGTTTGTTTATCCTCGTTACAAAAGTACCTGTTGATCTTAGCTTAATAATGAGTACCTGTTTAAGATTGGATAAGTTCATTTACTTAGTCCTTAACTAATACGTCATAACCTATGATAGATACTAGCAGTAATAATAGCAAAAACGATCATAGTAATGTCTAGCGTCAACCTACTTAATATCAGTACAAACCAAAATTAGACCCCAAATTACAACGGGGGTCTTTTACATTACAACATCGAGCAACATAAAAGGAAATAGTCTTCAAGTAGCATAATGTTCACAAGTAGCCATAATCATGCAAAGCATACAAACAGGCAATCACTCCAAGGATTCATCATTAGGCACACCGTCCTCGGGTACCTGTTCTTGATCTTCTTCACCTGAGATGATAAAAGAGGGTGAGTCCTTATGAACTCAGTGAAGGGGAACGAGAAATAGGTTTTGAAACTCATTTTCCGGTTCAACTTATGAAAATCCTTTTGCAAGCATGAATATAACAATAATATAAGGTAAAGGAACAAAAATACCAGTCTTTCCTCCCCGAGGTTCTCTAGGAACCAAGCGAGAGTATTTATACACATAGTAAAAGGATACGGTGAGCTTTTGCTCTCAGATCAGTTTCAGAATCAGTTGTTGCGGCCGACTTCAAATCATCCCCCAAACACGCCAGGTGGGTGTACTCCGGATGTACCCCAAAATCCTACGACCCAACTCTCCGAGGAAGCTTAGCCCCCAAGCGAGAGAGAGAATGGGACCATGGTAGTCACGGGTGCATCGGCAAGCCCGATGCCGCCCGGTATGCGTGATCGTTACCATGCCGAAATGAAATGTTGCAAACTTATATGCAATGCACATTTATGACATTAACATAGCACATTAGGAGGACAACAAAGTAGGTTGCCTCCGGACAGTCATAAGATTACACATTGACAAGTAAACAGGCGAGGCACGATAAGACAAGTAATTCCACTTGAAAGGCATATAGAGTTATACGAACATTAAACGGGCAGCCATATAACACATGTAAATCAAGCCATGCATCATTTAATTCAATATCCTCAAACATTCAAAACATTCCACACAACATCCCAAAGCTACAATCCCAAGCATTTAATTCAACAAGAGGAGTCACAACAATTTTTCTAAGCATAGCACTAAGTGAAACCCTTACTGCAATAGGCTGTTTTCTCGCAATCAATAGGATAATCAAACAATCTACAAATCCAGTGAATAAGATGTCAAATTTAAGAATTGAACTAAAATCAGAAAAAACCTTGCATCATTTGGAGTTCGGGATCATTAGTTATAGCCGAAACAGCGGAATAGCACAAAACTGTCCAGATTTGCACACTTTTCAGTAATTGACGTTTTTGAGGTCCTTAGGGTCAGATTTAGCCTTGGTCCATTTCTGACAAAAATGTCCAGAACTGAAAAATATAGTAGAAAACCAAATTTCATATATTTTGGACATCATTTACTAAGTAAAATCTGGTTCGTTCTACAAGGTCAGTGCATCTGCCAAAACCTGCTTCATGTTTCCAGATTTCCAGATTTGGACACATTTCAAAGATTTGCCATTTTGAGGACCCTAGAGTCAAAACCTGCGAAAAATGTTCAAAAATGGCAAAACTAATCACCTACCAATTTTCATGCATTTTCAACATCATTTTCCTAGCTAAACTTACCTCGAAACAAACTGGTTAGAGAGCTGTCAACAATCCGACTTCACCTATCATTACTTTCAAGCCAAAATCTTGTCATGCATGGTTGTTTAAGCTTGTGAATGAACATATAACTCAAGTACAGAAGCAAAGACATACATTTATGAGCATGCATGTGAATTTTTGAAGGGTTTTCAAAAGGTTTTAGCCCTCACCTTAGCAATCAACCAAGATGATGCACAAAAACTTGTTGAAGCAAACTTTTCTTCTTCTCCTTTGCCTAGCCAAGGTTCCAACTAGATTTTCTCTATTTTTCCTAGCTTAGTGACCAAGCTCTTAGTACATGCATGAGGTTAGAACAAGAACAAAAGAAATGGAAGCCAAGAAACTTACCTAGGGTTGAAATGAAGATTCAAGGAGCATGCATGTGTGATTTTCGCATCCTAGCTAGTTTGGTCGAGCCTCTTGCTTGTTGCTTGCCTTGAACAACTATGGTATGATGAAGATGAGCTATGGAGGCAACAATGTTCAGCTAGGGCCGAGAGAGAGAGAGAAGAATGAGAGGGAGAGAGAGAAAAGATTGAGAGGAAAGTGAGAGAAATGAAAAAAAAAGCACAAGCCTTGCTATTGATGAGGCATGCTCGGCCTTGGGCAGGAAAATTTCAGCATTTTGTGTCTTCAAGGTGGAATTTAAAAATGCTAGCATGGGCAATGGTTGTTTGGTCGAACAAGGAGAGGAAATTGAGTATGGTTTTGAGCAAATTTTTATGCATTGATAAGTGTTTTTGTGTCATGACTTGTCTAGAATCATTTTGAATCAAACATGCATGCAAAGAAACCACATAGTGGTCGGCCAAAGCTAGTTTCAAATCTGAATTTTTGTCGTCTATGAGCATTATTTTAATTGTGTCTTGAAAGTGCAAAAAGAATAAGGAATAAAGAATAAGGAATGTCTAGTGTTTAGTGATTTTTTTGTCTTCTAGTGAGTTGAATTAGGATTATAATATTGATAGTGGATTTTGTAGGATTGTCTAATAGTCTAGTGCTTGGTGTAAGATGCTTCCTTGATTAGCGTGAGGGCACGTTTTTCTAGGCTACGGCATGCACTATGAGATAGGGAACGAACTACGAGATAAATGCACGTTTTCTAAGTAAATGCATGTAACCCTAAATGAATGCACGTAATTCAATGTAAGGCACACAAAACGAACACAATTCTTAAACCTAGGTCAAAGCACAAAAATCTAGATTAGGACATACGAAACGAGGTATCGCACGCAAATCGGGTTCGGACCTCACAGAGCCTACTTTTGGTGCCCAAAATCGATTGTTTTTATCAGTTTCAATCCACTTTTCATCTTTTTGCGCTGTTTTTCGTCCTTGGTCGGTCATCGTGAGCCGCAAAAAGTATGACAACCAAACTCGCGGGATATTAGACTGCCCTACAACACGCCAATATCACGTCTTGTGAGAATGTTGCACGGTTGAAGCCAATAGGCTGTCGATAAGCCCATTGGGCCGTTTGAATGGGCCATCTCTCTAGGCTAGGACTGTGAATCGTCAACACATAATGGCTTTGCACCCACAGCAGAACGGCTGCGATCATACCAGCACTAATGCACCGGATCCCATCAGAACCCCGAAGTTAAGCATGCCTGGGCGAGAGTTGTACTAGGATGGGTGACCCAATTGGAAGTCCTCATGTTGTACCCCCTCCCCCCTTTTTTTCCCCCGTTTAGCTTTGGTAAAATGCTTTCCTGTCACATTTCTTTCCTCGAGTACCATGACATCTTGGGCTGCCCAGCTTCGCTTCCCGGAGGGGTTTGGCCCATAAACCCAGGGCTTGGGGTCGATTACTAGGTCCCCGCTGCTCCAATGCCCATAACTATTGATCCGTAGGGAGTTATGCGGCGAATAGCATGCCGTTGGATAGCTCTCCGTGAGCTATATGATGGGAGCTCCCTGCGCGCTCGGCTGCGCCTATTTTTGGTTCCCGAAATTGAACATTTTTATCAGTTTCTTGCCACTTTTATGCTTTTTGAGCTATTTTTTCATCCCGTATCGGTCGTCGTGAGTCGCGTAAAGGACAACAACCTAACTTGCGAGATAGTAGACTGCCCTATAACATGCTGATATAACATCTTGCGAGGATGTTTCATGGCTGAATCCGATGGGCTGTCAATAAGCCCATTGGGCCGTTTGAATGGGCCATCTCTCTAGGCTGGTATTAGGAACCGTCAACACATAATGGCTTTGCACCCACAACATGACAGGTGAGATCATAGCAGCTCCAATGCACCGGATCCCACCAGAACTCAGAAACTAAACGCCCTTTGGCAAGAGTACTACTAGGATAGGTGACCCCTTGGGAAGCCCTCGTGTTGTACCCTACTTTTTTTTTTTTTGCCCCGTTTAGCTTTGGTAAGATGCTTTCTCATCATATTTCTTTCTTCGAGTCCAACGACATCTTGGGCAACCCAGCTTCGCTTCCCGAAGGGGCTGGGCCGGCAAACCGCGGGTGGAGGGCCGATAACCAAGTCCCCGCTGCTCCAATGCCCATAACTTTTCATCCGTAGGGAGCTATGCGGCGCACATCAATCTGTTGGAAAGCTCTCCGAGAGCTCTACGACGGGTGTAGCGAGCCTGCTCAGCTATGCCTATTTTTGGTGCCCAAAATTGAATGTTTTCATCAGTTTCTAGCTAGTTTTCTTCTTTTTACGCTATTTTTTCATCCCTTGTCAGTCATCGTGAGCAGCAAAAAGGACAACAACCTAACTCGCGGGATAGTAGAATGCCCTACAACGCACCGATATCACGTTTTGCGAGGATGCTGCACAGTTGAAACCGATGGGATATCGATAACCCAATTGGGCCGTTTGAATGGGCCATCTCTCTAGGCTTGTACTATGAACCGTCAATAGATAATAGCTTTGCACCCACAACATGACGGGTGCGATCATACCAGCACTAATGCACCGGATCCCATCAGAACCCCGAAGTTAAGCGTGCTTGGGCGAAAGTAGTACTAGGATGGGTAACCCCCTTGGAAGTCCTCGTGTTGCACCCCCCTTTTTGTTTTTTTTTTGCCCCGTTTAGCTTTGGCAAAATGCTTTCTCGTCACATTTCTTTCCTCGAGTCCCACGACATCTTGGGCCGCCCAGCTTTGCTTCCTTGAGGGGCTAGGCCCGCAAACCAAAGGCGTAGGGTGATTACCAGGTCCCCGTCGCTCCAATGCCCATAACTTTTGATCCGTAGGGGGTTATGTGGCACACAGCATGCCGTTGGAAAGCTCTCCAGGAGCTCTATGACGGGGACAGCGAGCATGCTCTACTGTGCTAGTTTTTGGTACCCAAAATCGAACGTTTTCATTAGTTTCTGGCCCCCTTTCTTCTTTTTAAGCTATTTTTTCATCCCAAGTCGGTCGTCGTGAGCCGCGAAGAGGATTACAACCTAATTCGCGGGATAGTAGACCGCCCTACAACGCGCCAATATCACATCTTGCGAGGATGCTGCACAGTTGAAGCCGATGGGCTGTCCATAAGCTAATTGGACCGTTTGAATGGGCCAACTCTCTAGGCTGGGACTGTGAACCGTCAACACATAATGGCTTTGCACCCACAGCATGACGAGTGCGATCATACCAGCCCTAATGCACCGGATCCCATCAGAACTCAGAAGTTAAGCGTGCTTGGGCGAGAGTAGTACTAGGATGGGTGACCCCCTCAGAAGTCCTCGTGTTGCACCCCCCTCTTTGATTTTTTTTGCCCCGTTTAGCTTTGGCAAGATGCTTTCTCGTCACATTTCTTTCCTCGAGTCCCACGATATCTTGGGCCACCCAGCTTCGCTTCCCATAGGGGCTGGGCCAACAAACCGAGGACGTGGGGCCCATTACCAAGTCCCTGTCGCTCCAATGCCCATAACGTTTGATCCGTAGGGAGTTATGTGACGCACAACATGCCATTGGAAAGCTCTCCGGGAGCTCTACGACGGGGGCAGTGAGCCTAATCGGCTGTGCCTACTTTTGATGCCCAAAATCGAATGTTTTTATCAGTTTCAATCCAATTTTCTTTTTTTTGCGCTATTTTTTCGTCCTTGGTCGGTCGTCGTGAGTCGCGAAAAGGATGACAACCTAACTCACGGGATAGTAGACCGCCCTACAACAGGTCGGTATCACGTCTTGCGAGGATGCTGCACGGTTAAAGCCAATGGCCTGTCGATAAGCCCATTGGGCCGTTTGAATAGGCCATCTCTCTGGGCTAGGATTGTGAACCGTCAACACATAATGGATTTGCACCCACAGCATGACGGGTGCGATCATACCAGCACTAATGCACCGGATCCCATCAGAACCCCGAAGTTAAGCGTGCTTGGGCGAGAGTAGTACTAGGATGGGTGACCCCCTTGGAAGTCCTCGTGTTGCACCCCCTTTTTAATCTTTTTTTTGCCCTGTTTGGCTTTGGCAAAATCAGTCCAGTGAACAAGATGTCCACACAACATCCGAGTGCCACAATCCCAAGCATTTAATACAACAAGAGATGTTACAATAATTTTCAAAGCATATCACTAGATGAAAACCTCACTGCAATGGGCTGTTTTCTCACAATCATTGAGACAGGAAAACAATCTCCAATTCTAGTGAGCAAGATGTCAAATTACAGCTTAAGGAGTTAACTAAATTTAGAAACAAACCTCGCACCATTTGGAGTTCGGGTTCAAGAGTTATAGCCAAAACCGTGAGACTACGCAAAACTATCCAGATTTGTACACATTTTAATACTTGTCGTTTTTGAGGATCTTAGGGTCAGATTTAGCCTTAGTCTATTTCTGACAAAACTGTCCAGAACTGAAAACTCTAGCAGTTTACCAACTTTCACGCATTTTGGATATCATTTACTAAGTAACAACTGATTCGTTCTACAAGGATAGTGAATCTGCCAAAACCTGCTTCATTTTCCCCGATTTTCCAGATTTGGACACCTTTCGATGTTTTGCCATTTTGGGGACCATAGACTCAAACTTCTTTGGCCTATTTGTATGAAAAATGCTCAGAACTGGCAAAAATAGTCACCTACCAATTTTCACACATTTTCAACATCATTTACCTGGTAAAAATCACTTCGCTCCAACGGAACAGAAGCTGCCAAATACGCGATTTCACCTATCTTCACATTCTAGCCAAATATCTTGCCATGCATGTTTACCAAAGCTCATGTACACACATATATCACAAGTACAGAGGTAAAAATAGACATTTAAAGGCATGCATGTGGTTTTTGAAAGCTTTTCAAGGAAGTTTTAGCCC
This sequence comes from Ehretia macrophylla, assembly GCA_037974665.1. Taxonomy (NCBI): domain Eukaryota; kingdom Viridiplantae; phylum Streptophyta; class Magnoliopsida; order Boraginales; family Ehretiaceae; genus Ehretia; species Ehretia macrophylla. Next base: position 49,691,480 of record CM075777.1, on the reverse strand, counting down.
TCACCTTAGCAAGACAACAAAGAAGATGCACAAACTCTTGATGAAGCACAATGTCGACCCTTTTTTTTTCCTTGCTTAGCCGAGAGACAACTTGAGATTCTCTAATTTCCTAGCTTAGTAACCATGTTCTTAGTATGTGCAAGTGGCTAGAACCAAAAGAAAAAGAAATAGGAGCTATTAAACTTACCTAAGCCGAAATGAATGTGCTATGAGCTTGCATGTGTGTGTTTTGCAATCTAGCTTGCTTGGTCGAGCTCCTTAGCAACTTGCATGTCTTGAAGAACGTTTGGATGAAGAACTTAAGCCATGGAGAGTGAAATAAAAGCTAGGGCCGAGAGAGAGGGAGAAGAATGAGAGAGTGAGAGAAAATGTGAGAAAGAAATGGAAGCTTGAGGAACTTTGATGCATGTGTCGGCCTAGGGCCTTGAAATTTCAGATTTTTGTGTCTTCAAGAGCATGTTTGAATCATCCTAGCATGGGCAATTGGAGTGTGTCGAGAATGGTGGAGCTTTGGGTAGAGTTTTGAGCCAATTTTTTTATTGCTTGTGTCATAAACTTGTCATAGAATGTCTAGGTATAGATTTTGAAATTAAAATGCTTGTTCAATGCTCCATGTGGTCGGCCAAGCTAGTGTTCAAATCTGAATTTTTTTGTCTTGGTTGAGCATTATTTAATCGTGTGTTTGGGATATGCAAAAGAATAAAGAATAAAGAATAAGAATGTCTAGCTTTTTGTGAGATTTCGTCTTCTAGTGAGTTGACTTAGCATTTTAATATTAGTTAGTGGAGTTTGTAGGATTAATTAATGATCTAGTGCTTCGTGTAAGATGCTTTCTTGATTAGCATGCGGGCACGCTTTCCTAGGTCTAGGGCACGCACTACGAGATAAGGCACGAATTACGAGATGAATACACGTTATTCAATGCAAGGCACACAAAACGAAACACAATCCTTAAACTTAGGTCAAGGTACGCAAATCTAGGTTAGGGCACACAAAAAGAGGTATCGCACGCAAATCTAGGTTGAGCCTCACAAGTTATGTGGCGAATAACATGCCGTTGGAAAGCTATCCGGGAGCTATACGACGGGAGCTCCGTGCATGCTCGGCTGGGCCTGTTTTTGGTTCCCAATATTGAACGTTTTCATCAGGTTCTTGCCACTTTTCCTCTTTTTACGTTGATTTTTCATCCCGGGTCGGTCGTCGTGAGTCGCGAAAAGGACGACAACCTAACTCGCGACATGTTAGACTGCCCTACAACACACCGATATCACATCTTGCGAGGATGCTGCACGGTTGAAGGCGATGGGTTGTCGATAAGCCCATTGGGCCATTTGAATGTGCCATCTCTCTGGGCTGGTATTGTGAACTGTCAACACATAATGGCTTTGCACCCACAACATGACGGGTGCAATCATAGCCGCACCAGTGCACCGGATCCCATCAGAACTCAAAAATTAAGCGTCCTTGGGTGAGAGTAATACTAGGATGGGTAACCCCTTGGGAACTTCTCGTGTTGTACCCTTTTTTTTGTTTTATTTTGCCTCGTTTAGCTTGGGCAAGATGCTTTCTCGTCACATTTCTTTGTTCGAGTCCAACGACATCTTGGGCAACCCAGCTTCGCTTCCCGGAGAGGTTGGGCCCCCAAACCGAGGGCGTGGGGTCGATTACCAGGTCCCCGTCGCTCTAATGCCCATAACTTTTGATCCGTAGGGAGTTATGTGGCGCACAACATGCTGTTGGAAAGCTCTTCGAGAGCTCTACGGTGGGGGCAGCGAACATGCTCGGTTGTGCCTATTTTCGGTGCCCAAAATTGAACATTTTCATCAATTTCTGGCAAACTTTATTCACTTTACGCTATTTTTTCATCCCAGGTCGGTCGTCGTGAGTCGCGAAAAAGACGACAAACTAACTCACGGGATAGTAGACTGCCCTACAACGAGCCAATATCACGTCTTGTGAGGATGCTGCACAGTTGAAACCGATGGGCCATCGATAAGCCCATTGGGCCGTTTCAATGGGCCATCTCTCTGGGCTAGGACTGTGTGTGAGGCTCGACCCCGATTTGCATGCGATACCTCATTTCGGGTGCCCTAACCTATATTTGTGTGCCATGACCTAGGTTTAAGAATTGTATCCATTTTATGTGCCATGCATTGAATTACGTGCATTTATTTAGGGTTGCGTGCATTTACTTGAAAATCGTGCATTCGTCTCGTAGTTTGTGTCCTACCTCATAATGCGTGCCCTAGATCTAGGAAAGCGTGCCTTCACGCTAATCAAGAAAGCATCTTACACGGATCACTAGACTATTAAACAATCCTACAAAATCCACTATCAATATTATAATCCTAATTCAACTCACTAGAAAACAAAATAACACAAAAAACTAGACATTCTCATTCTTTATTCCTTATTCTTTTTGCACTTTCAAGACACAATTAAAATAATGCTCAAAGATGAAAAAAAATTCAGATTTGGAGCTAGCTTGGCTGACCACTTGCTTGCATTAGACTTGCCTTGCATGATTTTAAATTAAACTCAACATTCTATGACACAAAGGCATTAAAAAATTGCTCAAAACCCTACCATTTGCACACCATTCTTGGCCACATCACTTTTGCCCATCCTACGAATTTCAAATTACACCTTGAAGACACAAAATGCTAAAATTTTGCTGCCAAGGCCGACATGCTCCTCAAAATTGCAAAGGCCTTCATTTGTTTGTCATTTCTCTCATTTCCTCTCACCTTTCTCTCTCTCATTCTCAGCCTTGGCTGAGTTCTCACCTTCCATAGCTCATCTTCTTCACACCATAGCTGAACAAAGCAAGCCACAAGCAAAGGACCTCAACCGAGCTAGCTAGGAAGTGAAAATCACACATGCATGTCCTTTAAAGTCTTCTATTCGGCCCTAGGTAAGCTTCTTGGCATCCATTTCTTTTCTTCAAGTCCTAAATACATGCATGTACTAAGAGCTTGGTCACTAAGCTAGGAAAAATAGAGAAAAGCTAGTTGGGATTTTGGCTAGGCAAAGGAGAGGAAGAAAATTGTGCTTCAACAAGCTTTTGTGCATCTTTGTGGTTGATCGCTAAGGTGAGAGCTAAAACCTTTTGAAAACTCTTCAAAAATCCACATGCATGCTCATAAATGTGTGTACTTGCTTCTTTACTTGAGTTATATGTTCGTTCATAAGCTTAAACAACCATGCATGGCAAGATCTTGGCTTGAAAGTGATGCTAGGTGAAGTCGAATTGTTGACAGCTCTCTGACCAGTCTGTTTTGAGGTAAGTTTATCTAGGCAAATGATGTTGAAAATGCTTGAAAATTGGAAGGGGACAATTTTGGACAGTATTGAACGTTTTTTCCCAGAAATAGGCCGAAGCTAATTTTGACTCTAAGGTCCTCAAAATGTCAAATCTTTAAAATGTGTCAAAATCTGGAAATCTGGAAAAATGAAGCAGGTGTTGGCAGATGCACTGACATTGTGGAACGAACCATATTTGACTTAGTAAATGATGTCAAAAATGCATGAAATTTGGGGTACTGCTAGATTTGTCAGTTCTGGACAATTTTGTCAGAAATGGACCAAGGTTAAATCTGACCCTAAGGACCTCAAAAAGGTCAATTAATAAAACGTGTGCAAATCTGGACAGTTTTGTGCTATTCCACTCTTTCGGCTATATCTAATGATCCCAAACTCCAATTGATGCACGGTTTGTTTCTGATTTTAGTTAACTTCTTAAGCTTTAATTTGAAATCTTATTCACTGAATTTGGATATTGTTTGATTATCCTATTGATTGTGAGAAAACAGCCTATTGCAATAAAGGTTTTAATTGTTGTAATCTCTCTTGTGGTACTAATTGCTTGGAATTGTGGTGTTGGGATGTTTTGTGGACTGTTTTGAGTACTTGAGGATGTTTGAATTGAATGATACATGACTTGAGAATGATCCTGAGTTGACTTAGGGTTTAATCACACAGTTAAGCATGAAACGGAAACCCTAATGATTAGGTAGTCTTGCTAAGTGTTGATCATTTGGATATTGTGTGGAATTATATGTTTAGTAGGCTGCCCGTAAATGCCATTATAGTCCTAAATGTAATTTTGATCATTGCATGTTGACAAATAGTCTTTTCTTGCATTCGAACCCACGTAGATGTTGTTGCATGTTGAATAATCGTATCACTTGATTACGTGGACTTTGAAATGAGTTATATGGCTTGACTTGCATGTGTTACATGGCTACCCGTTTAATGTTCATATGGCTCTATATGCCTTTCAAGTGAAATTACTTGTCTTGTCGTGCCTTGTTTGATTACTTGACAACGTGCGATCTTATAACTGCTCGGAGGTGACCTACTTTTTTGTCCTCCTAATGTGATATGTTAAATGTTATAAATGTACATTGCATACGAGGTTGCAATCTTTCAGTGTGGCATGGTAGTGTTTCACGCACGCCGGGCGGCATCGGGCTTGCCGGTGTTACCGTGACTACCATGGTCCAATTCCCTCTCTCGCTTGGCATTTCACCCTCGGAGAGTTAGATCGTAGGTTTCGGGGTACATCCAGAGTACACCCAATTGGGAGCGATAAGTGGATTATTGAAGCCGGCTGCAACAATTGTATCAAAATTGAAATTGAGAGCAACTGCTCACCGTATCCTTGAAATGATTGGTAAATGTATCTGTTACTCGATTTGTTTCATATATTTGCGTACCTTATTATTTGTAATACGTGACATGTTTTCAAAAAGAGTTTTCATAAATTGAACCAGAAAATGAGTTTCAAAACGTATTTCTCATTCCCCCTCGCTGAGTTTATAAGGACTCACCTTCTTTTTCATCACAGGTGAAGAAGAACAGGTACAGGTACCCGAGGACGGTGTGCCTAACGATGAACCCCTAGAGTGATTACTTATCATTGTTTGCTTTGCTTGAATGTGGCTACTTGTGAACTCTGCGCTACTTGAAGACTATCTATTTTATGTTGCTTGTTATTTCTTAAGTAAAAGACCCCCGTTATAATTTGGGGTCTAATTTTGGTTTGTGCTTATATTAAGTAGACTGATGCTAGACATTACACTACTATGATCGTTTTTGTTTTTATTACCGCTAGTATCTATCATAGGTTATAACGCTTCAGTTAAGGACTAAGTAAATGAACTTATCCAATCTTAAACAGGTACTCGCTATTAAGCTAAGATCAACAGGTATATTTTGAAACAAGGACAAACAAACAAACGAGACATAGTATGATGTTAGGTTATAAATCAAACGAGATATCAAGATAACCAATAGGCATTTCAATTGACGATAAATAGCAATCTTAGTTGGAAATGAACTTAAGATAGTAAATTTTGAGGCGTTTAGGAAATTAGGCCAAACCAAAGAGCCAATTACAGCCGTTATACTGCCGGTTTTCTGGAAAACTTTGGAGTTTAGGCTAAAATGATAAGTGTTAAATCTTCATAAACAGTTAAGTATTTGATATTACCTGAATATTTAGTTCACACCCTAGTCTAACCTTATAGGCCGGGTTGGGGCGTGACACTGTGAACTGTCAACACATAATGACTTTGCACCCAGAGCATGATGGGTGCGATCCTACCAGCACTAATGCACTGGATCCCATCAGAACTCCGAAGTTAAACGTGCTTGGGCTAGAGTAGTACTAGGATAGGTGCCCCCCTAGGAAGTCTTCGTGTTGTACCCCTTTTTTGTTTTTTTTGCCCTATTTAGCTTTGGCAAGATGCTTTCTTGTCACATTTCTTTCCTCGAGTACCACAATATCATGGGCCACCCAGCTTGGCTTCCCGAAGGGGCAGGGCCCGCAAACCGAGGGCGTGGGGCCAATTACCAAGCCCCCGTCACTCCAATGCCCATAACTTTTGATCCGTAGGGAGTTATGCGGCGCACAGCATGCCGTTGGAAAGCTTTTCGGGAGCTCTACGACGGGGACAGCTAGCCTGCTCGGCTGCATCTCTTTTAGGTACCCAAAATAGTACATTTTCATCAGTTTCTGGCCACTTTTCTTTTTTTTTTGCACTTTTTTTGTATCCCGAGTCGGTCGTCATGAGCCGCGAAAAGGACGACAACTTAACTTGTGGGATAGTAGACCGCCCTACAACACGCCGATATTACGTCTTGCGAGGATGCTGCACGGTTGAAGCCGATGGGCTGTCGATAAGCCCATTGAGCCATTTGAATAGGCCATCTCTTTGTGCTGGGATTATGAATCGTCAACACATAATGACTTTGCACCCACAACATGACTGGTGCGATCATACCAGCACTAATGCACTGGATCCCATCTAAACACCGAAGTTAAGCGTGTTTAGGCGAGTGTAGTACAAGGATGCATAACCATTTGTGAAGTCCTCGTGTTGCACCCCCCTTTTTGGTTTTTTTTCCCCCGTTTAGCTTTGGCAAGATGCTTTCTCGCCACATTTCTTTCCTCGAGTCCCACAATATCGCGGGCAGCCCAGCTTCACTTCCCGAAGGGGCTTGGCCCGCAAACCGAGGGCGTGGGGCCGATTACCAGGTCCCCGTCGCTCCAAAGCCCATAACTTTTGATCCATAGGGAGTTCTGCGGTGTACAAGATGCCATTGCAAAGCTCCCCGAGAGCTCTACGACAAGGGAAACAAGGCTGCTTTGCTGCAGCTATTTTCAGTGCCCAAAATTGAATGGCTTCATCAGTTTCTTGCCATTTTTCTTCTTTTTGCGCTATTTTTTCATCCCGGGTCAGACGTCGTGAGGCACAAAAAGGACGACAACCTAACTCGTTGGATAGTAGACCTCCCTACAATAGGCCGATATAATGTCTTGCGAGGATGTTGCATGATTGAAGCCGATGGGATGTCGATAAGCCCATTGGGCCATTTGAATGGGCCATCTCTCTGGGCTTGTACTATGAACCATAAACAGATAATGGCTTTGTACCCACAACATGACGGGTGCTGTCATACAAGCACTAATGCACTGGATCCCATCAGAACTCCGAAATTAAGCGTGCTTGGGAGAGAGTAGTACTAGGATGGGTAACCCCCTAGGAAGTCCTCGTGTTGCACTCCACTTTTTGTTTTTTTTTTTGCCCTGTTTAGCTTTGGCAAGATGCTTTCTCGTCACATTTCTTTCCTCGAGTCCCACGACATATTTGGCCGCCCAGCTCTGCCTCCCGGAGGGGCAGGGCCGCAAACCGAGGACATAGGCCCGATTACCAAGTCCCCACCGCACCAATGTCTATAACTTTTGATTCGTACAGAGTTATACGACACACAACATGCTGTTGGAAAGTTCTCCCGGAGCTCTATGACGGGGGTAGCAAGCCTGCTCGACTGCGCCCAAAATCAAACATTTTCATCAGTTTCTAGCCACTTTTTTTCGTTTTGTTTTTTTGGTCCTAAGTCGATCATCGTGAGCAGCGAAAAGGACGACAACCTAACATGCGGCATAGAAGACTGCCATACAACGTACTGATATCATGTCCTGCGAGGATGCTGCACGGTTGAAGTCGATGGGCTGTTGATAAGCCCATTGGTCCGTTTGAATGCGCTATCTCTCTGGGCTGGGACTGTGAACTGTCAACATATAATGGCTTTGCACCCACAACAAGACTGGTGCGATCATACCAGTACAAATGCAACAGATACCATCAGAACTCTAAAGTTAATCATGCTTGGGCTAGAGTAGTACTAGGATGGGTGACCCCTAGGGAAGTCCTCGTGTTGCACCACCCTTTTGGTTTTTTTTTTGCCCCGTTTAGCTTTGGCATGATACTTTCTCATCTGATTTCTTTCCTCGAGTCCCACGATATCTTGGGCTGCCCAGCTTCACTTCCCGGAGGGGCAGGGCCCGCAAACCGAGGGTGTGGGGCCGATTACCAGGTCCCCGTCACTCCAATGCCCATAACTTTTGATCTGTAGGTAGCTATGCGGCGTACAACATGCCGTTGGATAGCTATCCAGGAGCTCTACGATTGGGGTAGCATGCCTGCTCATCTGCTCCTTTTTTTGGTGCCCATAATCGAACATTTTTTTCAGTTTCTGGCCACTTTTCTTTTTTTGTGAAGTTTTTTCTTCCCAAGTTAGTCGTCGTGAGCTGCGAAAAGGACGACAACATAACTCACGAGATAGTAGGCCGCCCTACAATGTGCCGATACCACGTCTTGCGAGGATACTGCACGGTTGAATCTGATGGGCTGTCGGTAAGCCCATTGGGCCGTTTGAATGTGCCATCTCTCTAGGCTGGGACAGTGAACCGTCAACACATAATGGCTTTTCACCCACAACATGACGGGTGCGATCATACCAGTACTAATGCACTGGATCCCATCAAAACTCTGAGGTTAAGCGTGCTTGAGAACTTTGCAACTTCAAGGAACAATTGAGAGTTTAAAGTTTGGATCTCAACACCAATATATTGACATTCAATTCAAAATAAAAAATTAAGTACTATTTCAATCTTATCTATTTATTAATTTAGTAATTATAAAAGCAAAAGATGTAGTGAAACATAGATTCAAGATTGATATAATAAAAATACTAAATTGAAAAAATACAAATTATGAAAAAAGTTACACGATCTAGTAAACAAAATCAACATTATGCTACAAAAAAATTCAATTTTTTCTTAAATATATTTTCAACAATCATGTCATAATTCTCACTCAAAATTTTTAATATAACAAATAATTTACTCACTATTCCACCAAACTCAGATAGTATATCTTTTTCCTCTCCATTTCCTCAAAGTTGTGTTGAAGGGTAATGATGAAGAGGAGTAACGCAGCAGCTGCTTTTGCAATTCGTAGCTCCACAACAATTTTCTCTTCAGCTAAACAAGGTACATGTGTTCCTTCCTCTAATTTTACAAATCACCGCTCGTTTTCACATAAAACAAGACTTGGGTTTGAATCCGTTAAGGATGTTGATGATGTTGTTACTCTTTTCCATCAAATGGTTCGAATGAGACCTAAGCCTTCTGTTGTAGAATACTGTAAACTGCTTACTGTTATTGTGAAGATCCAGCACTAATGCACCGGATCCTATCAGAACTCCGAAGTTAAGCGTGCTTGGGCGAAAGTAGTACTAGGATGGGTGACCCCTTGGGAGTCCTCGTGTTGCACCACTCTTTCCATTTTTTTTCCCTGTTTTGCCTTGCCAAGATGCTTTATCAGTCAAATTTCTATTATCGAGTTCCACGACATCTTGCGCAAGACAACGTCGCTTCGCGTAGAGGTTGGGCCCGTAAATCGAGGGTGTGGGGCTTGCAACCAGGTCACTATTGCTCCGGTGCCCATAACTTTTGATTCGTAAAGAGTAATGCGGCGCACATCAAACCGTTGGAAAGCTCTCCGGAAGATCTACAATGGGGGCAGCAAGCCTGCTGGATTATGCCTATTTTTACAGCCCAAAAAAGAACATTTTCATTAGTTTCGGGCCACTTTTCTTCTTTTTGCGATGTTTTTTCATCCTGGATCCATCGTCGTGAGCTGCGAAAAGGACGACAACCTAACTCAAGGGACATTAAAGGGCCCTACAACTAGTCGATTTGACTTCTTGGGAGGATGCTGCGTTGTTGAAGCAGATGGGTTGTCGATAAGCCCATTGGGCTTTTTGAATGGGCCGTCTCTCTGGGCTGGGACTGTGAAGTGTCAACACATAAGGGATTTGCACCTCAACATAATGGGTACGATCATACCAACACTAATGCACTGGATCCCATCAGAACTCCGAAGTTAGGCGTACTTGGGCGAGAGTAGTACTAGGATGGGTGACTCCTTGGAAAGTCCTCGTGTTGCACCCCCTTTCTCATTTTTTTTGCCCCGTTTTGCCTTGCTAAGATGCTTTATCCATCACATTTCTATTATCGAGTCCCGCGGCATCTTGGGCAGGACAACTTCGCTTCGCGTTGAGGCTGGGCCCGCAAAGCAAGGGCGTGGGGCCTACAACCAGGTCTCTGTCGCTCCAGTGCTCATAACTTTTGATTCGTAAGGAGTATGCGACGCACAGCAAATCGTTAGAAAGCTCTCTGAAAGCTCTATGACGGGGGCAGCAAGCCTGCTACACTGCGCCTATTGTTATAGCCCAAAAATGAATGTTTCCATCAGTTTTGGGCTACTTTTCTTGTTTTTACGTTATTTTTTCATCCCGGATCGGCCTTCGTGAGTAGCGAAAAGGATGACAACCTAACTCGCAAGACATTAGAAGGCCCTACAACCTGTCAATATCACATCTTGGGAGGATGCTGCGTTGTTGAAGCATATGGGTTTGTCGATAAGCCTATTGGGCCTTTTGAATGGGCCGTCTTTCTGTGCTGGGACTGTGAACCATCAGCACATAAGGGCTTTGCGCCCTCAACATGACGGGTGCGATCATACCAGCACTAATGCACCGGATCCCATCAAAACTCCGAAGTTAAGCGTGCTTAGGCGAGAGTTGTACTAGGATGGTTGACCCCTTGGGAAGTCCTCGTGTTGCACCCCCCTTTTCATTTTTTTTCCCTGTTTTTCCTTGCCAAGATGCTTTATCAGTCAAATTTCTATTATCGAGTCCCACAGCATCTTAGGCAAGACAATTTCGCTTCGGGTAGAGGCTGGGCCCACAAACCGAGGGTGTGGGGCCCACAACCAGGTCTCTATCGCTCCGGTGACCATAACTTTTGATTCGTAAGGAGTTATACGGCGCACAGGAAACTGTAGGAAAGCTCTCCGGAAGCTCTTGGAAGGGGACAACAAGCCTGCCCGGCTGCACCTGTTTTTGCAGCCCAAAAATAAAAGTTTTCATCAATTTCGGGCCACTTTTCTTCTTTTTGTGATATTTTTTCATCCCGGATCCTTCTTTGTGAGCCGCTAAAAGTAAGACAACTTAACTCACGGGATATTAAGGGCCTTACAACTCGTCGATATCACATCTTGGGAGGATACTGCATTGTTGAAGCAAATGGGTTATCGATAAGTCCATTGGGCCTTTTGAATGGGTCGTCTCTCTGGGTTGGGACTGTGAACCGTCAGCACATAAGGGCTTTGCGCCCCCAACATGACGGGTATGATCCTACTAGCACTAATGCACCGGATCTTATCCGAACGCCGAAGTTAAACGTACTTGGGCGAAAGTAGTACTAGGATGGGTGACCCCATGGGAAGTCCCCGTGTTGCACCACCTTTTCATTTTTTTTCTCGTTTTGCCTTGCCAAGATGCTTTATCTATCGCATTTCAATTCACGAGTCCCACGGCATCCTGGGCAAGACAACTTCGTTTCGCGTAGAAGTTGGGCCGGCAAATCGAGGGCGTGGGGCCTGCAACCAGGTCTCTATCGCTCCGGTGCCCAAAACTTTTGATTCATAAGGAGTTATGCGGCGCACAGCAAACTGTTGGAATGCCCTCCCGAAGCTCTACGTCGAGGGCAGCAAGCCTACTCGGTTGCGCCTATTTCACAGCCCAAAAAAGAATGTTTTCATCAGTTTTAAGCCACTTTTCTTCTTTTTACGATGTTTTTTCATACTAGATCCTTCGTCGTGAGCCGCAAAAAGGACGACAACCTAACTCACTGGACATTAAGGGCCCTACAACTCATCGATATTATATCTTGGGAGGATGCTGCGTTCTTGAAGCATATGGGTTGTCGATTAGCCCATTGGGCCTTTTAAATGGCCCGTCTCTCTGGGCTGGGACTGTGAATCGTCAGCACATAAGGGTTATACGCCCTCAACATGATGTGTGCGATCATACCAGCTCTAATTTACAGGATCACTTCATAACTCCGAAGTTAAGCGTGCTTGGGCGAGAGTAGTACTATGATGGGTGACCCCATAGGAAGTACTCGTGTTGCACCCCTTTTTCATTTTTTTTTGCCCTGTTTTGTCGTGCCAATATGCTTTATCCATCACATTTCTACTATCGAGTCCCACCGCATCTTGGGCAAGACAACTTCGCTTCGCGTAGAGGTTTGTCCGGCAAATCAAGGGTGTAAGGCTTGCAACTAGGTCTCTGTCGCTCCGGTGCCCATAACTTCTGATTCGTAAGAAGTTATGCGGCGCACGGCAAACCGTTGGAAAGCTCTTTGGAAGCTCTACAAATGGGGTGGTAAGCCTGCTCGGCTGCTCCTTTTTTTCTAGTCCAAACATGAACGTTTTCATCAATTTCGGGCCACTTTTCTTCTTTTTTCAATATTTTATTATCCTGGATCCTTTGTCGTGAGCTGCTAAGAGGATGACAGCCTAACTCGCCGGATATTAAGGGCCCTACAACCCGTCGATATCATGTCTTGGGAGGATGTTGCGTTGTTGAAGCATATGGGTTGTCGATAAGCCCATTGGGCATTTTGAATGGGTCATTTCTCTAGGCTGGGACTATGAACCGTCAACACATAAGGGCTTTGCGCCCTCAACATAACGGGTGTGATCATACTAGCACTAATGCACCGGATCCCATCAAAACTCCAAAGTTAAGCGTGTTTGGGCGAGAGTAATACTATGATGGGTGACCCCATGGGAAGTTCTTGTGTTGCACCCACTTTTCATTTTTTTTGCCCCGTTTTGCCTTGCCAAGATGCTTTATCCATCACATTTCTATTATCGAGTCCCACGGCATCTTGGGCAAGACAACTTCAATTCGCGTAGAGGTTGGGCCAGCAAATCGAGGGCGTGGGGCCTGCAACCAGGTCTCTGTCGCTCCGGTGCCTATGACTTTTGATTCGTAAGGAGTTATGCGGCGCACAACAAACCGTTTGAAAGCTCATCGGAAGCTCTACGACAGGGGCAGCAAGCCTACTGGACTACGCCTGTTTTTAAAGCCCAAAACAAACATTTCCATCAGTTTCAGGCCACTTTTCTTCATTTTGCGATGTTTTTTCTTCCCAGATCATCTGTCGTGAGCCGCGAAAAGGACGACAACCCAACTCGTGAAACATTAGAGGGTCGTACAACCTGTCAATATCACGTCTTGGTAGGATGCTGCGTTGTTGAATCAGATGGGTTGTCGATAAGCCCATTGGGCCTTTTGAATAGGTCATCTCTCTGGGCTGGGACTTTGAACTGTCAGCACATAAGGACTTTGCGCCCTCAACAATATAGGTGCGATCATACCAGCCCTAATGCACCAGATCCCATCAGAACTCCGAAGTTAAGCGTGCTTGGGCGAGAGTAGTACTAGGATAGGTGACCCCATGGGAAGTCCTCATGTTGCACCCCTTTTCATTTTTTTTGCCCCGTTTTGCCTTGCCAAGATGCATTATCCATCACATTTCTATTATCGAGTCCCACGGCATCTTGGGCAAGACAACTTCGCTTCGCGTAGAGGCTGGGCCCATAAACCGAGGGTGTGGGGCCTGCGACTAGGTCTCCGTCCCTCCAATGCCCATAACTTTTGATCTTTAAGGAGTTATGCGACGCACAGTATACTGTTTTAAAGCTCTCCGGGAGCTCTACGATGGGGATAGCAAGCCTGCTCGGCTGTGCCAGTTTTCGCAGCCCAAAAAAGAACGTCTGCATTAGTTTCGGGCCACTTTTCTTCTTTTTACGATGTTTTTTCATCCTAGATCATTCGTCGTGAGCCGCGAAAAGGATGACAACCTAGCTCATGGGACATTAAAGGGCCCTACAACTAGTCAATATGACGTCTTGGGAGGATGCTACACTGTTGAAGCATATGGGTTGTCGATAAGCCCATTGGGCCTTTTGAATGGGCCATCTCTCTGGGCTGGGATTATGAACCGTTAGCACATAAGGGCTTTGCGCTCTCAACATGACGGGTTCGATCGTACCAGCACTAATTTACCGAAACACATCGTAACTCTGAAGTTAAGAATGCTTGGGCGAGAGTAGTACTATGATGGGTGACCCCATTGGAAGTCCTCGTGTTGCACCCCATTTTCATTTTTTTTGCCCCGTTTTGCCTTGCCAAGATGCTTTATCCATCAAATTTCTATTATCGAGTCCCACAGCATCTTTGCAAGACAATTTCGCTTCGCTTAGAGGTTGGGCTGACAAATCGATGGCGTGGGGCCTGCAACCAAGTCTTTGTCGCTCCGGTTCCCATAACTATTGATTCGTAAAGAGTTATGCGGCTCACAGCAAACCGTTGGAAAGCTCTCCAAAAGCTCTACGATGGGGGCTGCAAGCCTGTTGGACTGCAGCTATTTTTAAAGCCCAAAACTGAACGTTTCCATCTGTTTCGGGCTACTTTTCTTCTTTTTGTGATGTTTTTTCATCCCGAATCTGCCGTCGTGAGCCGCAAAAAGGATGACAACCTAACTCGCGGGATATTAAAGGGCCATACAACCCGTCGATATCATGTCTTGGGAGAATGCTACGTTGTTGAAGCAGATGAGTTGTCGATAAGCCTATTGGGCCTTTTGAATGGGCCGCCTCTCTAGGCTGGGACTATGAACCGTCAGCACATAAGGGCTTTGCGCCCTCAACATGACGGGTGCGATCATACTTGCACTAATGTACCGGATCCCATCGGAACTCCGAAGTTAAGCGTGCTTGGGCGAAAGTAGTACTATGATGGGTGACCCCCAGGGAAGTCCTCGTGTTGTACCCCCATTTCCATTTTTTTCCCCCGTTTTGCCTTGCCAAGATGCATTATCAGTCAAATTTCTATTATCGAGTACCACGGCATCTTAGCCAAGCCAATTTCACTTCACGTAGAGGTTGGGCCCGTAAATCGAGGGCGTGGGGCCTGCAACAAGGTCTCTGTCGCTCCGGTGCCTATAACTTTTGATTCCTAAGGAGTTATGTGGCACACAGCAAACCGTTGGAAATCTCTCCGGAAGATCTACAAAGGGGATAGCAAGCCTGCTCGGCTGCACCTATTTTTGTACCCCAAAAATGAACATTTTCATCAGTTTCAGGCCACTTTTCTTCTTTTTGTGATATTTTTTCATCCCGGATCCTTCGTCGTGAGCCGCTAAAAGGACGACAACATAACTTGTGGGAAATTAAGGGCCCTACAACTCGTCGATATCACATCATGGGAGGATACTGCGTTGTTGAAGCAGATAGGTTGTCGATAAGCCCATTGGGCCTTTTGAATGGGTCGTCTCTCTTGGCTGGGACTGTGAATAGTCAGTACATAAGGGCTTTGCGCCCTCAACATGACGGGTGCGATCATACTAGCACTAATTCACCGGATCCCATCAGAACTCCGAAGTTAAGCATGCTTGGGTGAGAGTAGTACTAGGATGGGTGACCCCATGGAAAGTCCTCGTGTTGCACCCCCTTTTCATTTTTTTTGCCCCGTTTTGCCTTGCCAATATGCTTTTATCTATCACATTTCTATTATCGAGTCCCACGACATCTTGGGCCAGACAACTTCGCCTCGCGTAGAGGTTGGGCCAGCAAATCGAGGGCGTAGGGCCTGGAACCAGGTCTCTGTTGCTCCGGTGCCCATAACTTTTGATTCATAAAGAGTTATGCGGCGCATAGCAAACCGTTAGAAAGCTCTACGGAAGATCTACGATAGGGTCAGCAAGCCTGCTGGACTGTGCCTGTTTTTAAATCCCAAAAATGAACGTTTCCATCATTTTCGGGCCACTTTTCTTCTTTTTGTGATATTTTTTCAACCCGGATCGGCCGTCGTGAGCCGCTAAAAGGATGACAAACTAACTCGCGGGACATTAGAGGGCCCTACAACCCTTCGATATCACGTCTTGGGAGGATGCTGCGTTGTTGAAGCAGATGGGTTGTCGATAAGCCCATTGGGCCTTTTGAATGGGCCGTCTCTCTGGGCTGGGACTGTGAACCGTCAGCACATAAGGGCTTTGCGCCCTCAACATGATGGGTGCGATCATACCAGCACTAATGCACCGGATCCTATCAGAACTCCGAAGTTAAGCGTGCTTGGGCGAGAGTAGTACTAGGATGGGTGACCCCTTGGGAAGTCCTCGTGTTGCACCCCCCTTTTCATTTTTCTTTGCCCCGTTTTGCCTTGCCAAGATGCTTTATCCATCAAATTTCTATTATCGAGTACCACGGCATCTTGGGCAAGACAACTTCGCTTTGCGTAGAGGCTGGGCCTGCAAACCGAGGGTGTGGACTTGGAATGTGAACCGTCAGCACATAAGGGCTTTGTACCCTCAACATGACGGGTGCGATCATACCAGCACTAATGCACTGGATCCCATCAGAGCTCCGAAGTTAAGCATGCTTGGGCGAGAGTAGTACAATGATGGGTGACACCCTAGGTAGTCCTCGTGTTGCCCCCCCTTTTCATTTTTTTTGCCCCGTTTTGCCTTGCCAAGATGCTTTATCCATCATATTTCTATTATCGAGTCCCACGGCATCTTGGGCAAGACAACTTCGCTTCGCGTAAAGGCTGGGCCCGCAAACCGAGGGCGTGGGGCCTGGGGCCTGGTCTCCGTCGCTCTGGTGCCCATAACTTTTGATCCGTAAGGAGTTATGCGACGCACAGCATTCCGATAGAAAGCTCTCCAAGAGCTCTACGACGGGGGCAGCAAGCCTGCTCGGTTGCGCCTGTTTTCGGAGCCCAAAAATGAATGTTTTCATCAATTTTGGGCCACTTTTATTCTTTTTGCGATGTTTTTTCATCCCGGATCAATCGTCGTGAGCCGTGAAAAGGACGACAACCTAACTCGCAGACATTAGAGGGCCCTACAACGCGTTGATATCACGTCTTGGGAGGATGTTGCGTTGTTGAAGCAGATGGGTTGTCGATAAGCCCATTGGGCCATTTCAATGGGTCGCTTCTCTTGGCTGGGACTGTGAACCGTCAGAACATAAGCGCTTTGCACCCTCAACATGACGTGTGCGATCATACCAACACTAATGCACCGGATCCCATCAGAACTCCTAAGTTAAGCGTGCTTGGGCGAGAGTAGTACTATGATGGGTGACCCCATTGGAAGTCATTGTGTTGCACCCCCTTTTTATTTTTTTTTGCCCCGTTTTGCCTTGCCAAGATGCTTTATCCATCACGCTTCTATTATTGAGTCCCACGGCATCATGGGGAAGACAATTTCGCTTCGCGTAGAGGTTGGGCCGGCAAATCGAGGGCGTGGTGCCTGCAACCAGGTCTCTATCGCTCCGGTCCCCATAACTTTTGATTCTTAAAGAGTTATGCGGCGCACAGCAAACCGTTAGAAAGCTCTCTGGAAGCTCTACGACGGGGGCAATAAGCCTGCTGGACTGCGCCTATTTTTAAAGCCAAAAAATGAACGTTTCCTTTAGTTTCAGGCCACTTTTCTTCTTTATACGATATTTTTTCGTACCGGATCGGCCGTCGTGAGCCTAAAAAAGGACGACAACCTAACTCGCGGGACATTAGAAGGCCTTACAACCCGTCGATATCACGTCTTGGGAGGATGCTGCGTTGTTGATGCAGATAGGTTGTCGAATGGGCCGTCTCTCTAGGCTGGGACTATGAACCGTCAGCAGATAAGGGCTTTGCGCCCTTAACATGACGGGTGCGATCATACCAGCACTAATGCACCGAATCCCATCAGAACTCCGAAGTTAAGCGTGCTTAGGCGAAAGTAGTACAAGGATGGGTGACCCCTTGAGAAGTCCTCATGTTGCACCCCCCTTTTCCATTTCTTTTTTGCCCTGTTTTGCCTTGCCAAGATGCTTCATAAGTCAAATTTCTATTATCGAGTCCCACGGCATCTTGGGCAAGACAACTTCACTTCGCGTAGAGGCTGGGCCCGCAAACCGAGGGTGTGGGGCCTACAACCAGGTCTCTATCACTCCGGTGCCCATAACTTTTGATTCGTAAAGAGTTATGCGACGCACAGCAAACCGTTGGAAAGCTCTCCGGAAGCTCTACGAAAGGGGCAGCAAGCCTGCTCGGCTGTACCTATTTTTGCAGCCCAAAATGAACATTTTCATCAGTTTCTGGCCACTTTTCCTATTTTTGCGATATTTTTTCATCCCAGATCCTTCATCGTCAATTGCTAAAATGACAACAACCTAACTCGTGGGACATTAAGGGCCTTACAACTCGTCGATATCACATCTTGGGAGGATGCTGCGTTGTTGAAGCAGATGGATTGTCGATAAGCCCATTAGGCCTTTTGAATGGGCCGTCTCTCTTGGCTGGGATTGTGAACCGTCAGCACATAAGTGCTTTGCGCCCTCAACATGACGGGGATGATCATACCAGCACTAATGTTCCGGATCCCATTAGAACTCCGAAGTAAAGCCTGCCTAGGCGAAAGTAGTACTAGGATGGGTGACCCCATGGGAAGTCCTCGTGTTGCATCCATTTTTCATTTTTTCTGCCCTGTTTTGCCTTGCCAAGATGCTTTATCCATCACATTTCTATTATCGAGTCCCACGGCATCTTGGGCAAGACAACTTCACTTCACGTAGAGGTTGGGCCTGCAAATCGAGGGCATGGGGCCAGCAACCAAGTCTCTGTCGCTCTGATGCCCCTAACTTTAGATTCGTAAGGAGTTATGCGGCGCACAGCAAACCGTTGGAATGCTCTCTAGAAGCTCTATGACGGGGGCAGCAAGCCTGCTCGGTTGCGCCTATTTTCGCAGCCCAAAAAAGAACATTTTCATCAGTTTCGGGCCACTTTTCTTCTTTTTATGATGTTTTTTCATCCTGGATCCTTCGTCATGATTCGCGAAGAGGACAACAACCTAACTCGCAGGACATTAAATGGCCCTACAACTAGTTGATATGACGTCTTGGGAGGATGCTGCGTTGTTGAAGCAGATGGGTTGTCGATAAGCCTATTGGGCCTTTTGAATGGGCTGTCTCTCTAGGCTGGGACTGTGAACCGTCAGCACATAAGGGCTTTGCGCCCTCAACATGACGGGTGCGATCATACCCACACTAATTTATAGGATCACATCATAACTCCGAAGTTAAGAATGCTTGGGCGAGAGTAGTACTATGATGGGTGACCCCATGGGAAGTCCTCGTGTTGCACCCCCTTTTCATTTTTTTTGCCCTGTTTTGCCTTGCCAAGATGCTTTATCCATCACATTTCTATTATCGAGTCCCACGGCATCCTGGGGAAGAAAACTACGCTTCGCGTAGAGGTTGGGCCGGCAAATCGAGAGTGTAGGGCCTGCAACCAGGACTCTGTTGCTCCGATGCCTATAACTTTTGATTCATAAGGAGTTATACGGCGCACAGCAAATCGTTGGAAAGCTCTCCGGAAACTCTACGAAGGGAGTAGCAAGCGTGCTCGGTTGCACCTGTTTTTACTGCCCAAAAATGAACATTTTCATCAGTTTTGGGCCACTTTTCTTATTTTTGCGATATTTTTTCATCCTGGATCATTCGTCGAGAGCCGCTAAAAGGACGATAACCTAACTCGCAGGACATTAAGGGCCCTACAACCCGTCGATATCACGTCTTGGGAGGATGCTGCGTTGTTGAAGTAGATGGGTTGTCGATAAGCCCATTGAGCCTTTTGAATAGGCCGTCACTCTGGGCTGGGATTGTGAACCGTCAGCACATAAGGGCTTTGCGCCCTCAACATGACGGGTGCGATCGTACTAGCACTAATGCACTGGATCCCATCCGAACTCCGAAGTTAAGCATGCTTGGGCGAGAGTAGTACTAAGATTGGTGACCCCTTGGGAAGTCCTCGTGTTGCACCCTCTATCCATTTTTTTTGCCCTGTTTTGCCTTGCCAAGATTCTTTATCCATCAAATCTCTATTATCAAGTCCTACGTCATCTTATGAAAGACAACTTCGCTTCGCGTGGAGGCTGGGCTCGCGAACCGAGGTCATGGGGCCTGCAACCAGGTCTCTGTCGCTCCGGTGCCCATAACTTTTGATTCGTAAGGAGTTATGCGGTGCACAACAAACCGTTGGAAAGCTCTCCGAAATTTCTACGACAGGGCAGCAAGCTTGCTCGGCTGCTCTTATAATACCCCGATCCCTCTCGAGACCGAGAGTTCTATCAATCAATCTAATCACAACCCAATTCCAAACCCAGGCAAAATTTTAGGGAAAGACGGACGGAGTCTCCCCTGTTTCTAGGCAAATGCAAACCTGCAGCAGCATATAAGTGGACCAATACCATGTCCAAACATTCAACTACCTCAAGGCCATCCGAGCCTCAGTTCTGAACAATTAAACACAGCAAATATACATACATTTCCAAGTACTAGACTATTCTAACTCTTTCTTTAAACAATACAAACCTGCATTAAGGTTAAGCTATACTAACTAAAGACATAAACTAGCTTTTCATTCTACATCAATTACCTAGTTGAATTTAAATTACATTCCTTTTAGCAATAAATACATACAACACATGAACATACATCATTGCATCTTTGACAACCCAAGCCACATCACGCAAGACAACTCTTCAAGCACGAACTTTCACGTAATCACGAACTTCCAGCTAACATGGCATTTCCCTGAAATGTGGTAGTGAGGAGTGAGTATACTCAACACGTACACTCAGTGAGGGCGAGACAGATATCGAGGTGGAGAGAAAGAAGGACGTGCAATGCAAATAGGTACAGTTAAGCAATATAATCAATAAGAAAACATTCAATATACACGACAATACAATAAACAATTAAAGAAAGCATTAACACAACCATTCAAAGCTATACCACACTCTGAAGGCTATGGTTCACTCATACGAGCAATGTACCGATCATGATTTCGATGACTTTAACGATGACGCGGCGGCTCACCCATCTTATAACTTCTATTAGAGTACTCCGGATATACTTTGTCAATTCTACGACCCAAACTCCCTGGGCGGCATCCCAAGCGAGAAAGGAAATAGGACACGGAGCTAGAGCAACCAACATTGGCAACCCGAGGCTACCCAGAGAGGCCCATCACTCACACACCTGACAATTATGCAATGCAATACGAGATATATAACGATAATCGAGCAAGGCACTGAAGTGCAAGTCAGTAACAACATGTGATACAATAAGCACACAATAAGCAACTACAATCAATCAAGTAACAAGAACAACACTAACAAGCATTATAAACAATTGATATACAAATTCAATCATAATCAACTTTAACAAGCTTAACAAGCAATATTTAGCATTCTATAGGCACTACACTATGAAAACACAAAAAATCACAAAATGACCCCAACTTTCAAAACGCTACTACTTTCAAACAAGCCACGAGTTTTGAAAACTGACTTTACCAATCCTCCTAGGTCACTATAAGGCACGTCTAAGACCCCGAAACCTTACTTAACCCTAGAATTCACGCAAAGCCCCGATTTTCCCCTTTGCTCGTTTGAACTACCGCTACCCTAACCAAACACCCAATCAATGCCATAACCATACCAAAAGTGCTTCCATGGCCTCCCGAGACAATGCCATCACGCAAAACGATAAAATGCCAAACTTGACCTAAACGACCCCAACTTTCACTAAGCCATTTTCCTCCGTTTTTCCATTACACAATCCAATTAAACCACACATTTAGGCATTCTAGCATATCTAGCATCTTCCTACATCAACAGAACGCATAACGGAGCAACTTCATCGAAACGGGGGTTTACTATTCAATTATCAATCTAAATTGCAAATTCGATATTCAACCGCAGAAAATGTTAAAAAGCTATAAATACATGTTCTACAATTACTAGGGAACATTCTTTAAGCATCAAAATGATCAAAATAACATTATACGCATAATTTCTAAAAATTAAAGTTTAGACATAATATTTTCAAATGCGCAAATAATGAAGAAACCCTCACCTTAAACGCTCTTAGACACTAGGGAAACCACGCTGGATGGTTCGGAAACTACCCCGTGCAAGCTCACGCGAAGATTTGAGGATTTGAAAGTCGAAATCTCTTTTTTTTCTCCCTCTTGTTTCGGCCTGCCCTCTTTCTGTTTTCAGCTTTCTTTTTTTATTTTTTATTTTGTGCTATACTAAGCTTTAAATAAGATGGCAACAAGTCAATTGGTCAAGCCTTGGTCAAAGCTAACCTAAGTTGGTCAAATACGCTTAATTTAGGCATTTTAAGGCTAAAACAACTAACATAAATCCAATTCTAGTTAATAATAACTAAAATACTAAAATTAAAACACTAAACACTAGTTTTCACTATTTGCTGAGGACTAAAAATCATTTCCTAACTATCACTCTCGATATGCTATGCACTTTGCGTCAATAAAAGAATAACAATTAAATCTCAAAGAATTTAAGAAAATATAATTTTTGAAAAGTAACATAGTTCAAAATTTACTCCGGCTCGGAGCTACTTTTCATTTAATTGAAAACCAAGCATTAAGATGCAAGAAAAATAAAACCGATTAACATGAATATGAAAAGTAGTTGATATTCTGTTAAAATAATTAACTCAAGTATTATTTAATTACTTCTAAAATAAATATGAAAATAAAGCTACAAAGAAATGTCTAACTAAAAATAAATACAAGTTCAATGCTAACATTTAAGATGTCACTTAATTAAATGCAATTAAATGTCATTAAATGCATGCTGGGTTCTGGTTATCACATCCTTCCCCCCTTTAAAACAATTGCGTCCTCGCAATTCTTCTTCCTATGAAACTCTGCATCCACTGAAATCCAATTCTGACTAATCTTCATCAACTGCTGAGCAAGTATATTAATCAAGATAACCAATAGGGAAGTTTAAGAAGAAATTCCAAGTAGTAATGCCGAATAAAGGCTCAAATGTAGATACCGTACAAGAATCCTGTTGACACGAATACTGAAGAAGAATAAAATTCTAACCAAAAGCGCCGAGATAATACCAATAAAGACTAAAGCAAAGATACTGTAGATAAAATCACATCACATATTAATGATAAGAAGAATACCGAATGAATACCCCATACACGAATCTCTAGTAGAAGTTCAACTATTACTGCCAAAGAATTCCCAAGCAAGAAGCCAAATAAAGGCTCAAACAAAGGTTACATCCAGAGGTCCAAAGAAGTCCCCCGCTGGTCATGAATTTCATAGAAGAATTCCCTGTTAAGCGTGCTGAAGAAAATACTAGGAACCCAATCAAATATACTTCAAGAGTTCCAAAGAAGCCTTCCAAATAATAACCCTATAGGACAACCAATTAGATTCCGAGTATCGCTATCAAATGCTGAGAAGAATGTCAAAGGGAATAGCAGAGAAAATATAATGTGCCCAATGAGACAATCAAGTTGAATAACAATTATAGTTTCCCAAATAGACGAAAACCCTAAGGAAAATACCGAGCTGGTGCACAATATATAACACCACACTCCGACGCCTCTTCACTATTTGCCAAGTGAGAACTTTATACATCTTACCACCAAGAAAACCCGAGGTATTCCACAGCATACCGTAAGTAATATAAGATAACAAGTCTAATAGGAATTTCAATTACCAAACCAACTAAGGGATACCAAAGAAAATACCTGGACAATAATCCAGTAAGAAAGTACCAAGAATTGCCCAATAAGTAATACTAAATAAATGGCCACTAAGAATCCTAGAGAATGCCATTGAAGAATTTCCAATAAGGAATACCGGTAGCACTCCAATAAAGACCGAGACACATATACCATAGATAATACTGTGCAGTAAGTCCGACTGAAAACCCAATAGCCAAGTCTACCAAGAAGTACCAACAGAAGTCTCCAACCAGTAAGAAACCGAAGAATGCTACCAAGAGCCATCATACATAAACCCCAAAGAAAGTTATCTTTTTATGATTGCCAACCACAAAGAAGAGTCTTAGAAGTATGCCAACAACTGAGCTCCAAAAGCAAACACCAACTCCCAAATAAAGGCTAGTAAAATACCATTCATTTCTTGCTAATCCATACACCTTGAAAGGCCAACTGCGAACCACTTTCTTCAGGGGAGAAAGAGGACTTACTTACCATTTCCACGGGACATGTATGAATGCCAAGAAATCACATTTATACACATGCATTAAACTACTATGCAAGCAAGTTTACAAAAGAGTTTATTCAACAAAGTCACTCAAGCACGACAATCAAGTCAAGCACAACATAATCAATTCAAATCACGACATAGCTAATTCAAGACATTTCAATACACATATTACAAGCAATACTTCAAGCAAACAACAATTCACGAGCTCGATTCGATTCACAATGCCAATTCAATAGGTCAATTCAATGCACAACTAGACACTTCACTTCACTTAGCACACAATTAACACATAACACATAACTATATCACATAGGAGCACACATTCAGGTCAAGACACACAATCTCACATACAAGCATACACTTTCAAGACACACTTAACAAGCACACATTCAAGGATCACTACCCACCAGACCGAGGACCCTGTCCCGGCTTATGAGCTAAACAAGCTTTGGTACCACCTGTAATACCCCGAACCCTCTTGAGACCGGGAGTTCTATCAATCAATCTATTCACAACCGAATTCCAAACCCGGGAAAAATTTTAGGGAAAGACGGACGGAATCTCCCCTGTATCTAGGCAAAATGTAAACCTGCGGCAGCATATAGGTGGACCAATACCATGTCCAAAGATTCAACCACCTCAAGGCCATCCGAGCCTCGGTTCTCAACAATTAAACACAGCAAATATACATACATTTCCAAGTACTAGACTATTCTAACTCTTTCTTTAAACAATACAAACATGCATTAAGGTTAAGCTATACTAACTAAAGACATAAACTATATATCGAGGTAGAGAGAAAGAAGGACGTGCAATGCAAATAGGTACAATTAAGCAATATAATCAATAAGAAAACATTAAATACAAACGAAAATACAATAAAAAATTAAAGAAAGCATTAACACAACCATTCAAAGCTATACCACACTCTGAAGGCTATGGTTCACTCATACGAGCAATGTACCAATCACGATTTCGATGACTTTAACGATGACGCGCCGGATCACCCACCTTATAACTTCCGTTAGAGTACTCCGGATATACTCTGTCAATTCTACGACCCAAACTCCCTGGGCGGCATCCCAAGCGAGAAAGGAAATAGGACACGGAGCTAGAGTAACCAACACTGGCAACCCGAGGCTACCCAGAGAGGCCTATCACTCATGCGTCTGACACTTATGCAATGCAATACGAGATATATAACGATAATTGAGCAAGGCACTGAAGTGCAAGTCAGTAACAACATGTGATACAATAAGCACACAATAACCAACTCCAATCAATCAAGTAACAAGAACAACACTAACAAGCATTATAAACAATTGATATACAAATTCAATCATATTCAACTTTAACAAGCTTAACAAGCAATATTTAGCATTCTATAGGCACTACACTATGAAAACACACAAAATCACAAAATGACCCCAACTTTCAAAACGTTACTACTTTCAAACGAGCCACGAGTTTTGAAAACCGACTTCACCAATCCTCCTAGGTCACCATAAGGCATGTCTAAAGACCACGAAACCATACTTAACCCTAGAATTCATGCAAAGCCCTGATTTTCTCCTTTGCTCGTTTGAACTACGGCTACCCTAACCAAACACCCAACCAACGCCACAACCATACCAAAAGTGCTTCCATGACCTCCCGAGACAATGCCATCACGCAAAATGATAAAATGCCAAACTTGACCTAAATGACCCCGACTTTCACTAAGCCATTTTCCTCCATTTTTTCATTACACAATCTAATTAAACCACACATTTAGGCATTCTAGCACATCTAGCATCTTCCTACATCAATAGAATGCATAACGGAGCAACTTCATCGAAACGGGGGTTTACTATTCATAATTTACTATTCAATTATCATTCTAAATTGCAAATTCAATATTCAACCGTATAAAATGCTAAAAAGTTATAAATACATGTTCTACAATTGCTAGGGAACATTCTTTAAGCATCAAAATGATCAAAATAACATTCTACGCATAATTTCTAAAAATTAAAGTTTAGACATAATATTTTCAAATGCGCAAATAACGATGAAACCCTCACCTTAGATGCTCCTAGACGCTAGGAAAACCACGCTGGATGCCTCGAAAACCACCCCGTGCAAGCTCACGCAAAGATTTGAGGATTTGAAAGTTGAAATCTCTTTTTTTTTCTCCATCTTGTTTCGGCCTGCCCTCTTTCTGTTTTCAGCTTTCTTTTTTTATTTTTTATTTTGTGCTATACTAAGCTTTAAATAAGATGGCAACAAGTCAATTGGTCAAGCCTTGGTCAAAGCTAACCTAAGTTGGTCAAATACGCTTAATTTAGGCATTTTAAGGCTAAAACAACTAACATAAATCCAATTCCAGTTAATAACAACTAAAATTAAAACACTAAAGACTAGTTTTCACTATTTACTGAGGACTAGAAATCATTTCCTAACTATCGCTCTCGATATGCTATGCATTTTGCGACAATAAAAGAATAACAATTAAATCTCAAAGAATTTAAGAAAATACAATTTTTGAGAAGTAACATAGTTCAAAATTTACTCCAGCTCGGAGCTACTTTTCATTTAATTGAAAACCGAGCATTAAGATGCAAGAAAAATAAAACCGATTAACATAAATATGAAAAGTAGTTGATATTCCGTTAAAATAATTAACTCAAGTATTATTTAATTACTTCTAAAAGAAATATGAAAATAAAGCTACAAAGAAATGTCTAACTAAAAATAAATATAAGTTCAATACTAACATTTAAGATGTCACTTAATTAAATGCAATTAAATGCCATTAAATGCATGCCAGGTTCGGGTTATCACAGCTCCTATTGCCACAGCCCAAAAATAAACGTTTTCATCAGTTTCGGGCTACTTTTCTTCTTTTTACGATATTTTTTCATCCCGGATCCTTCGTCATGAGTAGCTAAAAAGACGACAACCTAACTCACGGGATATTAAGGTCCCCACAACTCGTTGATATCACGTCTTGGGAGGATGCTACATTGTTGAAGAAGATGGGTTGTCGATAAGCCCATTGGGCCTTTTGAATAAGCCGTCTCTCTGGGCTGGGACTGTGAACTGTCAGCACATAAGGGCTTTGCACCCTCAACATGACGGGTGCGATCATACCAGCACTAATGCACTGGATCCCATAAGCACATAAGGGCTTGCCGTCTAATCATAGTCAGTACAAGCCAAAATTAGACCCCAAATTACAACGGGGGGGAGGGGGGTCATTTACAACAACAACAAACAACATAAGAAATAGTCTTCAAAACAAACACATCGTTCACAAAATAGCCACAGTCAAGCGAGGCGCGTAAGGCAGGCAATCACTCCAAGGAGTCATCAACAGGCACGTTATCCTCGGGTACCTGTTCCTGATCTTCTTCACCTGTGATGATAAAAGCGGGTAAGTCCTTATGAACTAAGCGAGGGGGAACGAGAAATACGTTTTGAAACTCTTTTCCGGTTAAACTTATGAAAAATTCATTTTGAAAGCATGGCATATAACACAAGTAAGTTTATAACATAATATAAATGTAAATGATCACATTTACTCGTCTTTCCTCCCTGAGGTCCTCTCGGAATCAAGCGAGAGTACTTAAACACATAGTGAAAAGGATATGGTGAGCTTTTGTTCTCAAGTTCATTTTTGATAACAGTTGTTGCAGCCTCCTTCAATCATCCCCCTACCACTCCAATGGGTGTACTCCGGATGTACACCAAACCTACGACCCAAGTCTCTGAGGAAGTCTAGCCCCCAAGCGAGAGAGGGAATTGGACCATGGTAGTCACGGTAGCACCGGCAAACCTGATGCCGCCTGGCGTATGTGAAACACTACCATGCCAAAATGAAAGGTTGCAACCTTGTATGCAATGCACAATTATAACATTTAACATATCACATTAGGAGGACAACAAAGTAGGTTGCCTCCGAGCAATTATAAAATCATATATTGCCAAGTAAACGAACGAGGCATGCTTGACATGACATTTCACTTTGTAGAACACCTAGAGTTATACGAACATTAAATGGGCAGCCAAGTAACACATATAAATCAAGTCATATAACTCATTTCGGGGTTCACGTGTCAAGTATTAAGATCACACAAGCATGTAACGACGTTTACATGAGACCGGGTACAAGAAAAGTTTACCTATCAACATGTAATCATCAGAAATCACATTTAGAGCTATAAGGACAATTACGGGCAGCCTATTAATCACATAATTTAACACATTTAACCATAAGATCATTTCTTAGCAAATAGTCATAAGCATTAGGACCTCAATTCCATGCTTAAACATGCGATTAAGCAAACCATTCATCTATTAATGATCCCAAGCCATACATCAATCAAATTAAACAACCTCAACCTACCACAACAGTCCATACAACATCTAAGTGCCACAATTCCAAGCATTCAATACCTCAAGCAAGGTCTCAACATGATTCTAAGCATATCACTAAACAAAAACCTCACTGCAATGGTCTGTTTTCTCACATTCGATTAGACAAGAACATAATCTCCAATTTCAGTAAACCAAATTTCAAATTGAATCTTAATGAGTAATTTAAATCTAGGAACAAACCTCGTTGCATTTGGAGTTCGGACTTAGGAGCTATGGCCAAAACCGTGAGACTATGCAAAACTGTCCAGTTTTAGACACATTACGATGTTTTCCATTTTTGAGGGTCTTAGAGTCAGATTTAACCATATCCTATTTCTGACAAAAATGTCCATAACTGCGAAATATAGCCACCTACCAGTTTTCATACATTTTTATCAACGTTTACTAGGTCAAAAATACTTCGTTCCACAAAGTTAGTAATCTGCCAGAAAGACGAGTTTGCATATCTCTAAGTTTCTAGCCAAAATCAAGTCATGCATGAGAAGATAAGCTCATATACACATATATACATCAACTACAGAGGTAAATATAGCCATATCCATGTAAGCTTTCAAAGCATTTAAAAGAGTTTAACCCTCACCTTAGCCTATTGATGGTTAAAGATGCACCAAAGCTCTTGAAAATGCACAAAAAGGGTCTTCTTTCCTTGCTTGGCCGAGAGATGGCTTGTTGTTCTTTAATTCCTAGCTTAGTTAGCATCTTCTTAGTGTGTGCATGTGATTAGAACAAAAAGAGATGAAACAAAACTATCAAAACATACCTATGGCCGAGATAGAGAGATTTGTGAGCTTTGTGGGAGATTTCTTGCCTGTGGCTTGCAATGGTCGAGTTCCTTAGAGTCCTTGAGAGCCTAGGTGAGTCTTAGAATATGAGCTTGAGCTATGGAGGTTCATGAAGTAGCCATGGCCGAGAGAGAGAAAGAGAGAATGAGAGAGCTTGAGGGCAAAATTTTTGATGTTGAAGAGTTGTGTGTAAGTGTGTCGGCTATAGGCTTTGCTAGGTTGAAAATAGTTTTGTTCTTTGAGCAATTTTGAATTGTGAGGAGACATAAGGTGAAGAGGCCAAGATGTTGAAGCTTGGTGTTTAGCAAAAGGTGCATTGGTGCAAGAAAAGTTATGACATTGTGTAAGATGGTGTCTAAGCATGCATGAATTAATTATTTTGTTCAAATATTTGCTCAAGCACATAGTTTTGGCCGGCCATCTTGTTGTTCAATTCTGATTTTTTTTGTTTTGTCTTAAGGTTTATTTTATTGTAGGTTGATTGTGGTATTTAAGGTGCATGGATTTGGCAAAAAGGAATAAAGAATGTTTAGTGTTTAGTATTTTGTCTTTTAGTGCATTGACTTAGGATTACAATATTAGTTAGTGGAGTTGTAGGAATATTTAATAGTCTAGTGCTTTGTGTAGTATTCTTTATTGATTAGCGTGCAAGCACGCTTTTCTAGGTCTAGCACACTCACTATGAAGTAAGGCACGAACTACGAGACAGACGCACGCATTCCAAGTAAATGCACGCAATCCTAAATGAATGCACGTAATTCAAGACACGACTCTTAAACCTAGGTTAAGGCACGTAGTTCAAGGTTAGGGCACACGAATCAAAGTATCACACGCAATTTGAGATCGGGCCTTATAGCTTTGCGTCCTCAACATGAAGGGTACGATCGTACCAGCACTAATGCACCAGATCCCATCAAAACTCTGAAATTAAGCGTGCTTGGGCGAGAATAGTACTACGATAGGTGACCCCCTGGGAAGTCCTCGTGTTGCACCCCCTTTTAATTTTTTTTGCCCCGTTTTGCCATGCCAAGATGCTTTAACCATCACATTTCTAATATCAAGTCCCACAACATCTTGAGCAAGACAACTTCGCTTCGCATAGAGGCTTGGCCTGCAAACCGGGGGCGTGGGGCCTGTGACCAGGTCTCCGTCGCTTCAATGCCCATTACTTTTGATTCGTAAGGAGTTATGCGGCACAAAGCATACCGTTGGAAATCTCTCCGAGAGCTCTACGACGGGAGTAGCAAGCCTGCTCAGCTGCGCCTATTTTCACAGCTCAAAAATGAACATTTTCATCAGTTTCGGTCTACTATTCTTCTTTTTGTGATGTTTTTTCATCCCGGATCCTTCTTCGTGAGCCGCAAAATGGACGAGAACCTAACTCGCAGGACGTTAGAGGACCCTACAATGCGACGATATCACGACTTGGGAGGATGCTGTGCCGTTGAAGCAAATGGGTTGTCGATAAGCCCATTGGGCCTTTTAAATGGGCCATCTCTCTAAGCTAGGACTCTGAACCATTAGTACATAACGGCTTTACGCCCTCAACATGATGTGTGTGATCATACCAGCACTAATTCACCGGATCCCATCAGAACTCCGAAATTAAGCATGCTTGGGTGAGAGTAGTACTTGGATGGGTAACCCCTTGGGAGTCCTCGTGTTGCACCACTTTTTCCATTTTTTTCCTTGTTTTGCCTTGCCAAGATGCTTTGTCAGTCAAATTTCTATTATCGAGTTCCACGGCATCTTGGGCAAGACAACTTAGATTCGCATAGAGGCTGGGCCCACAAACCGAGGGCGTGAGGCCTATGACGAGGTCTCCGTTGCTCCGGTGCCCATAACTTTTGATCCGTAAGGGGTTATGCGACGCACAACATACCGTTGGAAAGCTCTCCGGAAGCTCTACGATAGGGGCAGCAAGTCTGCTCTGCTGCGCCTATTTTTGTAGCCCAAAAATGAAAGTTTCATCAGTTTTGGGCCACTTTTCTTCTTTTTGCGATATTTTTTCATCCCGAATCCTTCGTCGTGAGCCCCTAAAAGGACGACAACCTAACTCATGGGACATTAAGGGCCCTACAACGTGTCAATATCATGTCTTGGGAGGATGCTGAGTTGTTGAAGCAGATGGGTTGTCGATAAGGCCATTGGGCCTTTTGAATGAGCCGTCTCTTTGGGCTGGGACTGTGAACCGTCAGCACATAAGAGCTTTGTGCCCTCAACATGAAAGGTGTGAACATTCCAGCACTAATGCACTGGATCCCATCAGAACTCCGAAGTTAAGCGTGCTTGGATGAGAGTAGTACTACGATAGGTGACCCCCTGGGAAGTCCTCGTGTTGCAACCCCCTTTTAATTTTTTTTGCCCTGTTCTGCCATGCCAAGATGCTTTATCCATCACATTTCTAATATTGAGTCCCACGGCATCTTAGGCAAGACAACTTCTCTTCGCGTAGTGGCTGGGCCCACAAACCAAGGACATGGGGCCTGGGACCAAGTCTCCGTTGCTCCGGTGCTCATAACTTTTGATCCGTAAGGACTTATGCAGCATACAGCATACCGTTGGAAAGCTCTTCGGGAGCTCTACGACGGGAGTAACAAGCTTGCTCGGCTGCGCCTATTTTCACAGCTCAAAATGAACATTTTTATCAATTTCGGGCCACTATTCTTCTTTTTGCAATATTTTTTCATCTCGGATCCTACTTCATGAGCCGTAAAATAGACAACAACCTAACTCGTGGGATGTTAGAGGGCCCTACAATGCAACGATATCACGACTTGGGAGGATGCTATGTTATTGAAGCAGATGGGTTGTCGATAAGCCCATTGGGCCTTTTGAGTGGGCCGTCTCTCTGGGCTGGGACTGTGAACCGTCAATACATAAGGGCTTTGCGCCCTCAACATAACGGGTGCGATCATACCAGCACTAATTCATCGGATCCCATCAGAACTCTGAAGTTAAGCGTGCTTGGGCGAGAATAGTACTAGGATGGATGACCCCCTGGGAAGTCCTCGTATTGCACCCCCCTTTTCATTTTTTTTGCCCCATTTTGCCTTGCCAAAATGCTTTATCCACACATTTCTATTATCGAGTCCCACGGAATCTTGGGCAAGACAACTTCGCTTCGCGTAGAGGCTGGGCCTGCAAACCGAGGGCGTGGGGCCTGGGACCAAGTCTCCGTCGCTCCGGTGTCTATAACTTTTGATTCGTAAAGAGTTATGCGGCGTACAGCATACCGTTGGAAAGCTCTCCGAGAGCTCTACGATGGTGACAACAAGCCTACTCAGCTGTGCCTATTTTTGGAGCACAAAAATGAATGTTTTCATCAATTTTGGGCCACTTTTCTTCTTTTTACGATATTTTTTCATCCCAAATCGACCATCGTGAGCCGCGAAAAGGACGACAACCTAACTCGTGGGACATTAGAGGGCTCTACAATGCATCAATATCACGTCTTGGGAGGATGCTGTCACGCCCCCAACACGACCTATAGAGGCTAGACTAAGGTGTGACCTGAATCATCATTGTTATTTTACGTCCTTAACCGTTTGACTATGATTTAATGCTTAACGTTGGCCGAGAACTCCAAAAGTTTTTCCAAAAAACCAACATCATAACGGTTGTATTTAAGACCTTTGGTTTGACCTATTTTCTAAAATGCCTCAAAAAATTTCAATCATTGATTCGATTTCAATTGAGACCCCTATTTATCATCAACCGATATGCCTATTGATCTAACTTAGAAGTCTCATTTGATTAACAAGCCTAACACGATAACTATGTTCCGAATGCTTCAGTTGCCTATGATAGTTACTAAATTAAAATAGTGATAGCAAAATTACCAAATAGAGTGTTCGTCTAGTTAAAATCAGTACAAGCCAAAATTAGACCCAAATTACAACGGGGTTATTTACATCAACAAAATAAGTAGTCTTCAAAGCAAACACAACGTTCACAAAATAGCCACTGTCAAGCAAGACACATAAAGCACATAATCATTCCAAGGAATCATCAATAGGCACATTCTCTTCAGGTACCTG
Organism: Ehretia macrophylla; assembly: GCA_037974665.1. Lineage (NCBI taxonomy): Eukaryota > Viridiplantae > Streptophyta > Magnoliopsida > Boraginales > Ehretiaceae > Ehretia > Ehretia macrophylla. The sequence goes on along the minus strand of CM075777.1, from coordinate 49,658,413 downwards.
TTCCAAATCTTCTTCACCTGTGATGATAAAAGAGGGTGAGTCCTTATGAACTCAACGAGGGGGAACGAGAGATAATATTTTAAAAACTCTTTTCCGATTACTCTTATGAAAAAACCCTTTTGAAAACATGTCATATGAAATAAGCAAGTTCATAACATAACATAAATATAAATGAACATATTTACCCGTCTTTCCTCCCCGAGGTCCTCTAGGAACCAAGCGAGAGTACTTAAACACATAGTAAAAAGGATACGTTTTGATACATACAGGACTCTAGAGGTGGCTCCTATGGGCTCAAGAGGTAGCTCCCACCACTTTCAGGTGTGGTACTTTGCCCTGTATAGCACTTAGTTCCTGCTGTTCAAGGGATACATTGCGCTTTTGCTTTCAAGTTGATTTCGATAACAATTGTTGCGGCTGGCTTCAATCATCCACTTATCACTCCAAATGGGTGTACCCCGGATGTACCCCGAAATCCTACGACCTAACTCTCCAAGGGTGGAATACCAAGTGAGATAGGGAATTGGATCATGGTAGTCACGGGAGCATCGGCAAGCCCTATGCCGCCCAGCATTCGTGAAACGCTACCATGCCACAATGAAAGGTTGCAACCTTGTATGCAATGCCCATTTATGCCATTTAACATTTCACATTAGGAGGTTAACAAAGTAGGTTGCCTTCGAGAAAAGTATATGATCACATTTTGACATATTGGCATATAAGGCATTTTAAGAACATATAATCATTTCATATATCCATTTGAAAGCAATTAAACTTTCACGGGCAGCCAAGTAATCATGTTCAAATAAGCCATTGAATATCTTTTAACAATTCACATTAGGAAGTCAACAAAGTAGGCTGCCTCCGAGTAATTATAAGATCACATATCGATAAGTAAATAAACAAGACATGCATGACACGTATATTCACTTTGTAAAACACTTAGAGGCATATGAACATTTAATGGGCAGCCAAGTAACATCTTGCTAACATGTCATTTTACCCAATTTAGTTCACATACCAAGTATTAGGATCACACGAGCATGCTGCGAGAATTTATCCAAGACCGGGTGCAAGAATAGTTAACTTATCAACATGCAATCATCAATAATCATGCTTAGGGCTATAAAGACAATTCTGGGAAGTCCATTAACATTTCTCAACATCAATTATAAGATACACATGAGTAGTTTAGAACTTGGGAACCTCCGTGGCCCTTAGGGTTTACAATGAACATGATCGGGTGTTGATTTTGTTTGCCAAGGACCACAAGAAACACTTAAACCATTTCAAGCATACTTAGCAATTATGGGACAGCCTACTAAATACTCAATTGAAAAAATTTAACCATAGGATCATTACTTAGCAAGTTTTCATAAGCAATAGGGCCTCGATTCGTGCTTACACATGTGATTAAGCCACAATTCGTCATGTAATTAAACCCAAGCCATGCATCAATTAATTAAGCATCCTCAACCATCCAAAACAGCCCACACAACTACTAATTGCCACAATTCGAAGCATTCAAGACCACAAGTAAAGTTTTAACATGATTCAAAGCATATTACCAAGCCAAAAAACCCTACTGCAATGGTCTGTTTTCCACATTCATTTAGCCAAGCAAATAATCTCCAAATTCAGTGAACCAAATGCCAAATTGAAGCTTAATGCGTCATTTAAATCTAGAAAAAAACCTCGCTGCATTTGGAGTTCGGATTTAGGAGTTATGGCCCAAACCGTGAGACCACACAAAACTGTCCAGATTCATACACATTTTGATATTTGCTACTTTTGAGGCCTTTAAACTCAAACTTAGCCTTATCCTATTTCTGCAAAAAAATGTTCAGAACTAAAAAATCTGGTGACCTACCAATTTTCATGCATTTTTATCAACGTTTACTAGGCCAAAAATACTTCATTCTACAAGGTCAGTAATCTGCTAGAAAAAAACGTGTTTACATATCTTCAAGTTTCTAGCCATTATCAAGCCATGCATAAGTGGAAAGGCTCATATACACACATATACAATAACTACAGAGCTAAATATAGCCATATGAAAGCATGCATATGAGTTTTGAAAGCTTTTAAAAGAGTTTAACCCTCACCTTAGCAAATCGATAGATGAAGATGCATAGACGCTCTTTGAATTGCACAACTAGACCTTTTTCCTTGCTTTGGCCAAGAGGTATCTTGATTTCCCTTAAATCCTAGCTTGGTTAGCTTATGTCGGAGGTATGCATGTGTTTAGAACAAAAATAAATGGAAGAAAACTATCAAAACTTACCTAGGGCCGAAAATGAGAGGTTTGAGAGCTTGTGTGAGATTTTCTTGCTTCTTGCTTGCTTGTGCTTGCTATGGCCGAGCTTGGGAGAGTCTTAGAGTCTCCTTGAGAGTTGTTAGGAGTCTTGGGAGCTCAAAGAGCAGCCATGGTCGAAAATGAGAGAGAAGGAGAGAGAATGAGAGGAAAGAGAGAGTTTGAGAAAGAAATGATGCTTGTGTGTGTGTGTCGGCCTTGAGCTTGTAAAAACGGATTTTTGTGTCATCTTTTAAGCATTATTTTCAATTTTTAGCATGCTAGGGTGATTAGGTCGAGAAAGGGGTCTTGGGGTAGGGTGCATAGGAATTTTTTATGCATTGTGCCTTGAGTGAGTTTAATTTACAATTTTGTGTGTAAGAGAATGTTGGTTGTTTGTCTTCTAGTGGGTTGAATTGGGATTATAGTATAGTATTTAATAGTTAGTAGGTTTTGTAGGAAAAGGTGGTTAGGTATATTATATTGGGGATGGTTTGGGTGATGATAGGATTTTGTCTTGTAGTGAGTTTGAATTAGGATTAAAAAATTGTTAGTGGAATGTTTAGCAATAGTTTATTGTTATTTTATAGTTAGTGGAGTTTGTAGGATTTGAATTAGGGAATTTACTATTGGTTAGTGGATTGTGTAGGATTATTTTATTATTTAGTGCTTTGTGCAGGAATCTCTATTGATTAGCGTGTAGGCATGCATTCCAAGGTCTAGGACATGCACTATGAGGTAAGACACGCACTTCAAGACAAATGCACAGATTCAAAAATAAATGCACGAAACCCTAGGTGAATGCACGTAAACCAATGCAGGGCACGTAATTCAATCTACAACTCTTAAACCTAGGTTAAGGCACGCAGTTCAAGGTTAGGGTACACGAATAGAGGTAATGCATGTAAATTGAGGATTAGGGCACATATATCTAGGTCAAGACACGTATGACGAGGCATGCACAAAAACCAACACAGGGCACGTAATCCAAGGTCGGTCATATAATTCTAGGTCTAAGGCACGCAAAGCGAGGTAGGACACATTATTCGGGGCCAGGCCTCATAGATGGTGCGTTGTTAAAGTAGATGGGTTGTCGATAAGCCCATTGAGCCTTTTGAATAGGCCGTCACTCTGGGCTGGGATTGTGAACCGTCAGCACATAAGGGCTTTGCGCCCTCAACATGACGGGTGCGATCGTACTAGCACTAATGCACTGGATCCCATCAGAACTCTAAAGTTAAGCGTGCTTGGGCGAGAGTAGTACTACAATGGGTGACTCCCTGGGAAGTCCTCGTGTTGTACCCTTTTTTTAATTTATTTGCCCCGTTTTGCCATGCCAAGATGCTTTATCCATCACATTTCTATTATTGAGTCCCACGGCATCTTGCGTAAGACAACTTCGCTTCACATAGAGGCTGGGCCCGCAAACCGAGGGCGTGGGGCCTGGGACCAGGTTTCGTCTCTCCGGTGCCCATAACTTTTGATCTGTAAGGAGTTATACAGTGCACAGCATACCGTTGGAAAGCTATCCGGGAGCTCTACGACGGGGGTAGCAAGCTTGCTTAGCTGTGCCTATTTTTGCATCTCAAAAATGAACGTTTTCATCAGTTTCTGGCCACTTTTCTTCTTTTTGCAATGTTATTTCGTCTCGGATCCTTCTTCGTGAGCCGCAAAATGGACGACAACCTAAGTCGCGGGACATTAGAGTGCCCTACAATGCGTCGATATCATTACTTGGGAGGATGCTGTGTTGTTGAAGCAGAAGGGTTGTTGATAAGCCCATTGGGCCTTTTAAATGGGCTGTCTCTCTGGGCTGGGATTGTGAACTGTCAGTATATAAGGGCTTTGCGCCCTCAACATGACGGGTGCGATCATACCAGCACTAATTCCTCGGATTCCATCAGAACTCTGAAGTTAAGCGTTCTTGGGCGAGAGTAGTACTAGGGTGGGTGACCCCCTAGGAAGTCCTCGTGTTGCACCCCACTTTTCATTTTTTTTGCCCCGTTTTGCCCCGTTTTGCCTTGCCAAGATGCTGTGTCCATCACATTTCTATTATCGAGCCCACGGCACCTTAGGCAAGGCAACTTCACTTCATGTTGATGCTGCGCCCGAAAACCAAGGTCGTGGCGCCTGGGACCAAGTCTCCGTCGCTCCGGTGCCCATAACTTTTGATCCGTAGAGAGTTATGCAGCGAACAGCATACTGTTGGACAGCTCTCCGAGAACTCTACGACGGGGGAAGCAAGCTTGCTTGGCTACGCCTATTTTTGGAGAACAAAAATGAATGTTTTCATCAATTTTGGGTCACTTTTCTCCTTTTTGGGATGTTTTTTCATCCCGGATCGACCGTTGTGAGCAACGAAAAAGAAGACAACCTAACTCGCGGGACATTAAAGGAACTTACAATACGTCGATATCACGTCTTGGGAGGATGCTGTGCTGTTGAAGCAGATGTGTTGCCGATAAGCCCATTGGGCCTTTTGAATAGGTTGTCTCTCTTGGCTGGGATTGTGAACCGTCAGCACATAAGGGCTTTGCGCCTTCAACATGACGGGTGAGATCATACCAGTACTAATGCACTGGATCCCATTAGAACTTTGAAGTTAAACGTGCTTTGGCGAGAGTAGTACTAGGATGGGAGACGCCTTGGGAAGTCCTCATGTTGCACCCCCCCTTTTCATTTTATTTTTTTGCCCCGTTCAGGCTTGCCAAGATGCTTTATCCGTCACATTTCTATTATCGTGTCCCACGGGATCTTGGACAAGACAACTTCGCTTCGCGTAGAGGCTGGGCCTGCAAAACGAGGGCGTGGGGCCTGCGACCATGTCTTTGTCACTCCGGTGCCCATAACTTTTGGTTCGTAAGTAGTTATGCAGCGTACAGCATACCGTTGGAAAGCTCTCTAAGAGCTCTATGATGGGGGCAGCAAGCTTACTCAGCTGTGCCTATTTTCGAAGCAAAACAATGAACATTTTCATTAGTTTTGGGCCACTTTTCTTCTTATTGCGATGTTGTTTCATCTCAGATTGTTCGTTTTAAGCTGCAACAAGGACGACAACCTAACTCGCAGGACATTAGAGGGCCCTACAATGTGTCGATGTCACGTCTTGGGAGGATGCTACATAGTTGAAGCAAATGGGTTGTCGATAAGCCTATTGGGCCTTTTGAGTGGGCCGTCTCACTGAGCTGGGACTGTGAACCGTCAGCACATAAGGGCTTTGTGCCCTCAACATGACGGGTGTGATCATACCAACACTAATGTACCAGATCCCATCAGAACTCTGAAGTTAAGCGTGCTTGGACGAGAGTAGTACTAGGATGGATGACCCCCTAGGAAGTCCTCGTGTTTCACCCTTCTTTTCATTTTTTTTTTGCCCCATTTTGCCTTACCAAGATGCTTTATCCATAAAATTTCTATTATCGAGTCCCACGGCATCTTGGGCAAGCAAGCTGAGGGCGTGGGGCTTGGGACCAAGTGCCGTCGCTCCAGTGCCTATAACTTTTGATCCGTAAGGAGTTATGCAGCGTACAGCATATCATTGGAAAGCTCTCCAAGAGTTCTACGATGACGGTAGCAAACTTGCTTGACTGCGCTTGTTTTTGGATCCCAAAAATGAATGTTTCCATCAGTTTCGGGCCACTTTTCTTCTTTTTGCTATGTTTTTTCGTCCCGGATCGTCCGTCGCGAGCCTCGAAAAGGACGACAACCTAACTCACGAGACATTAGACGGCCTTACAACACGTCGATGTCACGTCATAGATGGATGCTACATTGTTGAAGCAGATGGGTTGTCGATAAGCCCATTGGGCCTTTTGAATGGGCCGTCTCTCTGGGCTGGGACTGTGAACCATCAACACATAAGGGCTTTACGCTCTCAACATGATGGGTGCGATCATACCAGCACTAATGCACTAGATCCCATCAGAACTCTGAAGTTAAGTGTGCTTGGGCAAGAGTAGTACTAGGATGGATGACCCCCTAGGAAGTCCTCGTGTTTCACCCTCCTTTTCATTTTTTTTTGCCCCGTTTTGCCTTGCCAAGATGCTTCATCCATAACATTTCTATTATCGAGCCCCACGGAATCTTGGGTAAGACAACTTCGCTTCGCATAGAGGCTGGGCCCGCAAACTGAGGGCGTAGGGCTTGGGACCAGGTCTCCGTCGCTCTGTTGCCCATAACTTTTGATCTATAAGGAGTTATGTGACGTACAGCATACTGTTGGAAAGCTCTCCAAGAGCTTTATGACGGGGGCGTCAAGCCTGCTCGACTGCGCCTATTTTTGGATCGCAAAAATGAACCTTTCCATCAGTTTCGGGCCACGTTTCTTCTTTTTGCTATGTTTTTTCATCCCGGATCGTCCGTCATGAGCCGTCAATAGGACGACAACCTAACTCGCGGGACATTAGATGGCCCTACAACCCGTCGATATCACATCTTAGGAGGATACTGCGTTGTTGAAGAAGATGGGTTGTCGATAAGCCCATTGGGCCTTTTGAATGGGCCGTCTCTCTAGGCTGGGACTGTGAACCGTCAGCATATAAGGGCTTTGTGCCCTCAACATGATGGGTGTGATCATACCAGCACTAATACACCAGATCTTATCAGAAATCTGAAATTAAGCGTGCTTGGGCGAGAGTAGTACTAGGATGGGTGACCCCTTGGGAAGTCCTCATGTTGCACCCCCAATTCCATTTTTTTTTGCCCCGTTTTGCCTTGCAAAGATGCTTTATCAGTCAAATTTCTATTATCGATTCCCACAGCATCTTGCGCAAGACAATTTCACTTCACGTAAAGGCTGGGCCCGCAAACCGAGGGCGTGAGGCCTACGACTCGGTCTCCGTTGTTCCGGTGCCCATAACTTTTGATCCGTAAGGAGTTATGTGGCGCACAGCAAACCGTTGGAAATCTCTCCGGAAGATCTACAAAGGGGATAGCAAGCCTGCTCGGCTGCACCTATTTTTGCAGCCCAAAAATGAACTTTTCATCATTTTTAGGCCGTTTTTCTTCTTTTTACGATATTTTTTCATCCCGGATCCTTCATCGTGAGTCGCTAAAAGGAAGACAACCTAACTCGCGGGACATTAAAGGCCCTAGAACTTGTCGATATCACGTCTTGGGAGAATGCTACGTTGTTGAAGCAGATGGGTTGTCAATAAACCCATTAGACCTTTTGAATAGGTCATCTCTCTAGGCTGAGACTGTGAACCGTCAGCACATAAGGGCTTTTGTCACACCCCAACCCGACCTATAGAGGTTAGACTAGAGTGTGATCTAATCATTTATACCATTTCACATACTTAATCACTTGTTAAGATTTAACACTTAACACTAGCCTAGAACTCCGAAAGATTTTTCAAAAAATCAGCAGCATAACGGCTGTATTTAAGTCCTTTTGATTTGACCTAATTTCTAAACGCTTCAATTATACCAATCATTAATCCAATTTCACTAAGGACTCATGTTTGGTCATCAACAGATGTACGTGCTAGTTTATCTCGAATGTCTTGTTTGATTAATATGCCTAGCACGATGACCATATCCCGTTTACTTGTTAATTCCTATGGCGCAAGTACCTGTTGATCTTTAGCTTACGATTGAGCACCTAGGTGAAATTAGATAAAGTTACATCATTTGATTCTTGACCTAGTGATTGAGTTGCCTACGATAGTTACTAAATCAAAACAGTAACAGCAACCCACAAGATAGCTTGTCGTCTAATCATAGTCAGTACAAGCCAAAATTAGACTCCAAATTACAACGGGGGGGAGGGAGGTCATTTACAACAACAACAAACAACATAAGAAATAGTCTTCAAAACAAACACATCGTTCACAAAATAGCCACAGTCAAGCAAGGCACGTAAGGCAGGTAATCACTCCAAGGAGTCATCAACTGGCACGTTATCCTCGGGTACCTATTCCTAATCTTCTTCACTTGTGATGATAAAAGCGGGTAAGTCCTTATAAAATCAGCGAGGGGGAACGAGAAATACGTTTTAAAACTCTTTTCAGGTTAAACTTATGAAAAACCCTTTTTGAAAGCATGTCATATAACACAAGTAAGTTTATAACATAATATAAATGTAAATGAATACATTTACTCGTCTTTCCTCCCCGAGGTCCTCTAGGAACCAAGCGAGAGTACTTAAACTCATAGTGAAAATGATACGGTGAGCTTTTTCTCTCAAGTTTATTTCTAATAACAGTTGTTGCGGCCGGCTTCAATCATCCACTTATCACTCCAACGGGTGTACTCTGAATGTACACCAAACCTACGACCCAACTCTCCGAGGAAGTCTAGCCCCCAAATGAGAGAGGGAATTGGACCATGGTAGTCACGGTAGCACCGACAAGCCCGATGCCGCCCGGCGTTCGTGAAACGCTACCATGCCAGAATGAAAGGTTGCAACCTTGTATGCAATGCACAATTATAACATTTAACATATCACACTAGGAGGACAACAAAGTAGGTTGCCTCCGAGCAATTATAAAATCATATATTGCCAAGTAAACGAACGAGGCATGCTTGACATGACATTTCACTTTGTAGAACACCTAGAGTTATACGAACATTAAATGGGCAGCCAAGTAACACATATAAATCAAGTCATATAACTCATTTCGGGGTTCACGTGTCAAGTATTAAGATCACACAAGCATGTAACGACGTTTACATGAGACCGGGTACAAGAAAAGTTTACCTATCAACATGTAATCATCAGAAATCACATTTAGAGCTATAAGGACAATTACGGGCAGCCTATTAATCACATAATTTAACACATTTAACCATAAGATCATTTCTTAGCAAATAGTCATAAGCATTAGGACCTCAATTCCATGCTTAAACATGCGATTAAGCAAACCATTCATCTATTAATGATCCCAAGCCATACATCAATCAAATTAAACAACCTTAACCAACCACAACAGTCCATACAACATCTAAGTGCCACAATTCCAAGCATTCAATGCCTCAAGCAAGGTCTCAACATGATTCTAAGTATATCACTAAACAAAAACCTCACTGCAATGGTCTGTTTTCTCACATTCGATTAGACAATAACATAATCTCCAATTTTAGTAAACCAAATGTCAAATTTAATCTTAATGAGTGATTTAAATCTAGGAACAAACCTCGTTGCATTTGGAGTTCAGACTTAGGAGTTATGGCCAAAACCGTGAGACTACGCAAAACTGTCCAATTTTACACACATTACGAATTTTTCCATTTGTGAGGGTCTTAGAGTCAGATTTAGCCTTAGCCTATTTCTGACAAAAATGTCCAGAACTACAAAATATAGTAACTTACCAATTTTCCTGCATTTTTATCAACATTTACTAGGTCAAAAGAACTTCATTCCACAAAGTCAGTAATCTGCCAGAAAAACGAGTTTGCATATCTCTAAGTTTCTAGCCAAAATCAAGCCATGCATGAGAAGATAAGCTCATATACACACATATACATCAACTACAGAGGTAAATATATCCATATGCATGTAAGCTTTGAAAGCATTTAAAATAATTTAACCCTCATCTTAGCCTATTGATGGTTAAAGATGCACCAAAGCTCTTGAAAATGCACAAAAAGGGTCTTCTTTCCTTGCTTGGCCAAGAGATGGCTTGTTGTTCTTTAATTCCTAGCTTAGTTAGCATCTTCTTAGTGTGTGCATGTGATTAGAACAAAAAGAGATGAAACAAAACTATCAAAACATACCTATGGCCGAGATAGAGAGATTTGTGAGCTTTGTGGGAGATTTCTTGCCTGTGGCTTGCAATGGTCGAGTTCCTTAGAGTCCTTGAGAGCCTAGGTGAGTCTTAGAATATGAGCTTGAGCTATGGAGGTTCATGAATCAGCCATGGCCGAGAGAGAGAGAGAGAATGAGAGAGCTTAAGAGCAAAATTTTTGATGTTGAAGAGTTGTGTGTGAGTGTGTCGGCTATAGGCTTTGCAAGGCTAAAAATAGTTTTGTTCTTTGAGCAATTTTGAATTGTGAGGAGACATAAGGTGAAGAGGCCAAGATGTTGAAGCTTGGTGTTTAGCAAAAGGTGCATTGGTGCAAGAAAAGTTATGACATTGTGTAAGATGGTGTCTAAGCATGCATGAATTAATTATTTTGTTCAAATATTTGCTCAAGCACATAGGTATGGCCGGCCATCTTGTTGTTCAATTCTGATTTTTTTTGTTTTGTCTTAAGGTTTATTTTATTGTAGGTTGATTGTGGTATTTAAGGTGCATGGATTTTGCAAAAAGGAATAAAGAATGTTTAGTGTTTAGTGTTTTGTCTTTTAGTGCATTGACTTAGGATTAAAATATTAGTTAGTGGAGTTGTAGGAATATTTAATAGTCTAGTGCTTTGTGTAGGATTCTTTATTGATTAGCGTGTGGGCACACTTTCCTATGTCTAGCGCACTTACTACGAGGTAAGGCATGAACTACGAGATAGATGCACGCATTCCAAGTAAATGCACGCAACCCTAAATGAATGCACGTAATTCAAGACATGACTCTTAAATCTAGGTTAAGGCACATAGTTCAAGGTTATGGCACACGAATCAAGGTATCTCACGCAATTCGAGATCGGGCCTTATAGCTTTGCGTCCTCAACATGAAGGGTACGATCGTACCAGCACTAATGCACCGGATCCCATCAAAACTCTGAAATTAAGTGTGCTTGGGCGAGAGTAGTACTACGATAGGTGACCCCCTGGGAAGTCCTCGTGTTGCACCACCTTTTAAATTTTTTTTGCCCCGTTTTGCCATGCCAAGATCCTTTATCCATCACATTTCTATTATGAAGTCCCACGGCATCTTGGGCAAGGCAACTTCACTTCGCATAGAGGCTGGGCGCGCAAACCGTGGGAGTGGGGCCTGTGACCAGGTCTCCGTCGATCCGGTGCCTATAACTTTTGATTCGTAAGGCGTTATGCGGCGCACAGCATAACGTTAGAAAGCTCTTCAGGAGCTCTACGGCAGGAGTACAAGCCTGCTCAGCTACGCCTATTTTCACAGCTCAAAAATGAACATTTTCATCAGTTTTGGTCCACTATTCTTCTTTTTGTGATGTTTTTTTTATCCCGGATCCTTCTTCGTGAGCCACAAAATGGACAACTACCTAACTCGTGGGATGTTAGAGGGCCCTACAACGTGACGATATCACGACTTGGGAGGATGCTGTGTCATTAAAGCAAATGGGTTGTCAATAAGCCCGTTGGGCCTTTTGAATGGGCCATCTCTCTGTGTTGGGACTGTGAACCGTCAGTACATAAGGGCTTTGCGCCCTCAACATGATGGGTGCGATCATACCGGCACTAATTCAACGGATCCTATCAGAACTCCGAAGTTAAGCGTGCTTGGGTGAGAATAGCACTAGGATGGGTAACCCCTTGGGAAGTCCTCGTGTTGCACCCCTCTTTTCATTTTTTTTGCCCCGTTTTGCCTTGCCAAGACGCTTTATCAGTCGAATTTCTTTTATTGACTCCCACGGCATCTTGGGCAAGACAACTTCGATTCGCATAAAGGTTGGGCTCGCAAACCGAGGGCGTGGAGCCTGCGACCAGGTCTCCGTTGCTCCGGTGCCCATAACTTTTGATTCGTAAGGGGTTATGCGGCGCACAACATACCGTTGGAAAGCTCTTCAGAAGCTCTACAACAGGGGCAGCAAGTTTTCTTGGCTGCGCCTATTTTTGTAGACAAAAATGAAAGTTTCATCAGTTTTGGGCCACTTTTTTTCTTTATGCGATATTTTTTCGTCCTGGATCCTTCGTCGTGAGCCGGCTAAAGGACGACAACCTAACTCGTGGGACATTAAGGGCCCTATAGCCCGATGATATCACGTCTTGGGAGGATGCTGAGTTGGTGAAGCAGATGGGTTGTCGATAAGCCCATTGGGCCTTTTAAATGGGCCGTCTCTTTGGGCTGGGACTGTGAACTGTCTGTACATAAGAGCTTTGTGCCCTCAACATGAAAGGTGCGAACATTCCAGCACTAATGCACTAGATGCCATTAGAAATCCAAAGTTTAGCGTGCTTAGGTGAGAGTAGTAATAAGATAGGTGACCCCTTGGGAAGTCCTCGTGTTGCAACCCCATTTTTATTTTTTTTACCCTGTTTTGCCCTGCCAAGATGCTTTATCCATCACAATTATATTATCGAGTACCATGGCATTTTGGGCAAGAAAACTTCTCTTCACGTAGTGGTTGGGCCCACAAACCGAGGGCATAGGGCATGGGACCAAGTCTCCGTTGCTCCGGTGCTCATAACTCTTGATCCGTAAGGAGTTATATGGCGCACAGTATATCGTTGGAAAGCTCTCTGGGAGCTCTACGACGAGAGTAGCAAGCCTTCTTGGCTGCGCCTATTTTCAGAGCCCAAAAATGAACATTTTCATCAATTTCGGGCCACTTTTCTTCTTTTTGCAATATTTTTTCGTCCCGGATCCTACTTCATGAGCCGTAAAATAGACAACAACCTAACTCGTGGGATGTTAGAGGGCCCTACAATGCAACGATATCACGACTTGGGAGGATGCTATGTTATTGAAGCAGATGGGTTGTCGAGAAGCCCATTGGGCCTTTTGAATGGGCTGTCTCTCTAGGCTGGGACTGTGAACCGTCAGTATATAAGGGCTTTGCGCCCTCAACATAACGGGTGCGATCATACCAGCACTAATTCATCGGATCCCATCAGAACTCTGAAGTTAAGCGTGCTTGGGCGAGAATAGTACTAAGGTGGGTGACCCCTTGGGAAGTCCTCGTGTTGCACCCCCCTTTTCATTTTTTTTGCCCCGTTTTGCCTTGCCAAGATACTTTATCCATCACATTTCTATTATCAAGTCCCACGGCATTTTGGGCAAGACAACTTCACTTCGCGTTGAGGTTGGGCCCGCAAAACCGAGGGCGTAGAGCCTGCGACCAGGTCTCCGTCGCTCTGGTGCCCATACCTTTTGATCCGTAAGGAGTTATGCGGCGTACAGTATACCGTTGGAAAGTCCTCCGAGAGCTCTACGATGATGATAGCAATCCTGCTCGGCTGTGCCTATTTCCGGAGCACAAAAATGAACATTTTTATCAATTTGGGGCCACTTTTCTTCTTTTTACGATGTTTTTTTATCCCAGATCGAATGTCGTCAGCTGCGAAAACGACGACAACCGAACTCGCGGGATATAGTGGGCCCTAGAACACGTCGATATTACGTCTTGTGAGGATCCTGTCATACCCCCAACTCGACCTATAGAGGCTAGACTAGGGTGTGACCTAAATCATCATTGTTATTTTACGTCCTTAACCATTTGACTATGATTTAATGCTTAACGTTGGCCGAGAACTCCAAAAGTTTTTCTGAAAAACCGATAGTATAACGATTGTATTTAAGACCTTTGGTTTGACCTATTTCTAAAATGCCTCAAAAAATTTCAATCATTGATTCGATTTCAATTGAGACCCCTAATTATCATCAACCGATATGCCTATTGATCTAACTCGGAAGTCTCATTTGATTACAAGCCTAACAAGATAACTATGTTCCATTTATTTGTCAATCCGTTTTACGCGAGTACCTGTTATCATTTAGCCTATGAGTAAGTACCTGGGTAAGATTAGATAGATTCATTCTATTTGATCTTTCACCTAATGCTTTAGTTGCCTATGATAGTTACTAAATTAAAATAGTAATAGCAGAATTACCAAATATAGTGTTTGTCTAGTTATAATCAGTACAAGCCAAAATTAAACCCAAATTACAACGGGGTCATTTACATCAACAAAATAAGTAGTCTTCAAAACAAACACAACGTTCACAAAACAGCCACTTTCAAGCAAGGCACATAAAGCACTTAATCACTCCAAGGAATCATCGACAGACACATTCTCTTCGGGTACCTGTTCCAAATCTTCTTCACCTGTGATGATAAAAGAGAGTGAGTCCTTATGAACTTAGCAAGGGGGAACAAGACATAACATTTTAAAAACTCTTTTCCGATTAATCTTATGAAAAACCCTTTTGAAAACATGTCATATGTAATAAGCAAGTTCATAACATAACATAAATATAAATGAATAGTTTTACCCGTCTTTCCTCCCCGAGGTCCTCTAGGAACCAAGCGAGAGTACTTAAACATGTAGTAAAAAGGATATATTTTGATACATACAGGACTCTAGAGGTGGCTCCTACAGGCTCAAGAGGTAGCTTCCACCACTTTCAAGTGTAGTACTTTGCCCCGTATAGCACTTAGTTCATGTCGTTCAAGGGATACATTGCGCTTTTGCTTTCAAGTTGATTTCGATAACAATTGTTGCAGCCGGCTTCAATCATCCACTTATCACTCCAAATAGGTGTACTCCGAATGTACCCCGAAATCCTACGACCCAACTCTCCAATGGTGGAATACCAAGTGAGAGAGGGAATCGGACCATGGTAGTCACGGGAGCATCGGCAAGCCCTATGCCGCCCAGCGTTCGTGAAACGCTACCATGCCACAATGAAAGGTTGCAACCTTGTATGCAATGCCCATTTATGCCATTTAACATTTCACATTAGGAGGTTAACAAAGTAGGTTGCCTTCGAGCAAAGTATATGATCACATTTTGACATATTGGCATATAAGGCATTTTAAGAACATATAATCATTTCATATATCCATTTGAAAGCAATTAAACTTTCACGGGCAGCCAAGTAATCATGTTCAAATAAGCCATTGAATATCTTTTAACAATTAACATTAGGAGGTCAACAAAGTAGGTTGCCTCTGAGCAATTATAAGATCACATATCGATAAGTAAACATACAAGGCATGCTTGACATGTATATTCACTTTGTAAAACACTTAGAGGCATATGAACATTTAACGGGCAGCCAAGTAACATCTTGCTAACAAGTCATTTTACCCAATTCAGTTCACATACCAAGTATTAGGATCACACGAGCATGCTACGACAATTTACCCAAGACCGGGTGCAAGAATAGTTAACTTATCAACATGCAATCATCAATAATCATGCTTAGGGCTATAAAGACAATTCCGGGCAGTCCATTAACATTTCTCAACATCAATTATAAGATACACATGAATAGTTTAGAACTTGGGAACCTTCGTGGCCATTAGGGTTTATAATGAACATGCTCGGGTGTTGATTTTGTTTGCCAAAGACCACAAGAAACACTTAAACCATTTCAAGCATCCTTAGAAATTATTGGACCACAAGCATACTTAAACCCTACTGTAATGGTCTGTCTTTCCACATTCATTTAGCCAAGAAAATAATCTTAAAATTCAGTGAACCAAATGTCAAATTGAAGCTTAATGAGTGATTTAAATCTAGAAACAAACCTCGCTGCATTTGGAGTTCAAATTTAGGAGTTATGGCCAAAATCGTGAGACCACACAAAACTGTTCAGATTCGTACACATTTCGATATTTGCTACTTTTGAGGTCTTTAAACTCAAAATTAGCCTTATCCTATTTCTGCAAAAAAATGTTCAGAGCTGAAAAATCTAGTGACCTACCAATTTTAATGCATTTTTAACAACTTTTACTAGGCCAAAAACACTTCGTTCTACAAGGTCTGTAATCTGCCAGAAACAATTGTGTTTACATATCTTCAAGTTTCTAGCCATTATCAAGCCATGCATGAGTGGATAGGCTCATATACACACATATAAAATAACTACATAGGTAAATATAGCCATATGAGAACATGCATGTGAGTTTTGAAAGCTTTTGAAAGAGTTTAACCCTCACCTTAGCAAATCGATAGATGAAGATGTACAAACGCTCTTTAAATCGCACAACTAGACATTTTTCCTTGCTTTGGCCGAGAGGTATCTTGATTTCCCTTAAATCCTAGCTTAGTTAGCTTACGTAGGAGGTGTGCATGTGCTTAGAACAAAAAGAAAAGGAAGAAAACTATCAAAATTTACCTAGGGCCGAAAATGAGAGGTTTGAGAGCTTGTGTGAGATTTTCTTGCTTCTTGCTTGCTTGTGCTTGCTATGGCCGAGCTTGGGAGAGTCTTAGAGTATCCTTGAGAGTTGTTAGGAGTCTTGGGAGCTCAAAGAGAAGCGATGGTCGAAAATGAGAGAGAAGGAGAGGAAAGAGAGAGTTTGAGAGAGAAATGATGCTTCTGTGTGTGTGTGTCGGCCTTGAGCTTGTAAAAACTGATTTTTGTGTCATCTTTTGAGCATTATTTTGAATTTTTAGCATGCTAGGGTGATTTGGTCGAGAAAGGGGTCTTTGGGTAGGGTGCATAGGAATTTTTTATGCATTGTGCCTTGTGTGAGTTTAATTTACAATTTTGTGTGTTAGAGAATGTTGGGTTGTTGTCTTCTAGTGGGTTGAATTGGGATTATAGTATAGTATTTAATAGTTAGTGGATTTGTAGGAAAAGGTGGTTAGGCATATTATATTGGGGATGGTTTGGGTGATTATAGGATTTTGTCTTGTAGTGAGTATGAATTAGGATTAAAATATTGTTAGTGGAATGTTTAGGAATTGTTTATTATTATTTTATAGTTAGTGGAGTTTGTAGGATTTGAATTAGGAAATTTAATATTGGTTAGTGGATTGTGTATGATTATTTTATTGTCTAGTGCTTTGTGCAGGATTCTTTATTAATTACCGGGTAGGCACGCATTCCAAGGTCTATGACACGCACTACGAGGTAAGGCATGTACTTCAAGACAAATGCACAAATTCCAAAATAAATGCACGTAACCCTAGGTGAATGGACATAAATCAATGCAAGGCACGTAATTCAATGTACAACTCTTTAATGTAGGTTAAGGCACACAGTTCAGGGTTAGGACACACGAATCGAGGTAATGCACAAAAATCGAGGATTATGGAACATATATCTAGGTCAAGACACGTATGACGAAGCATGCACGAAAATCAAGATAGGGCACGTAATCCAAGGTCGGTTATATAATTTTGAGTCTAAGGCACGCAAATCGAGGTAGGACACATTATTCGGGGCCAGGCCTCATAGATGCTGCGTTGTTGAAGCAAATGAGTTGTCGATAAGCCCATTAGGCCTTTTGAATGGGCCGTCCCTCTGGGCTGGGACTGTGAACCGTCAGCATATAATGGCTTTGCGCCCTCAACATGACGAGTGCGATCATACCAGCACTAATGCACTGGATCCCATCAGAACTCTAAAGCTAAGCGTGCTTGGGAGAGACTAGTACTAGGATGGATGACCCCCTAGGAAGTCCTTGTGTTGCACCCCCCTTTTCATTTTTTCTCCCTGTTCAGGCTTTACAAGATGCATTATCCATCACATTTCTATTACCGAGTCCCACAGCATCTTGGGCAAGACAACTTCGCTTTGCGTAGAGGCTAGGCCACAAACCGTGGGCGTGGGCGTAGGCCTTGTGACCTGGTCTCCGTCGCTCCGGTGCCCATAACTTTTATCCGTAAAGCGTTATGCGGGGTACAGCATACCGTTGGAAAGCTCTCTGAGAGCTCTATGACGGGGGCAGCAAGCCTGCTCAGCTGCGCCTATTTTCAAAGCAAAAAAATGAATGTTTTTATCAGTTTTAGGCCACTTTTCTTCTTTTTGCGATGATTTTTCATCCCGGATCCTTCGTCATCAGCTGCGAAAAGGACGACAACCTAAGTCGTTGGACATTAGAGGGCTTTACAACGCGTCGATATCATGTCTTGGGAGGATGCTGCATTGTTGAAGTAGATGGGTTGTCGATAAGCCCATTAGGCCTTTTGAATGGATCGTCTCTCTAGGCTGGGACTATGAACCGTCAGCACATAAGGGCTTTGCTCCCTCAACATGACGGGTGCGATCATACAAGTACTAATGCACCGGATCCCATCAGAACTCCGAAGTTAAGCGTGCTTGGGCGAGAGTAGTACTAGGATGGATGACCCCCTGAGAAGTCCTCGTGTTGTACCCCGCTTTTCATTTTTTTTTTTGCCTTGTTTTACCTTGCCAAGATTCTTTATTCATCAAATTTCTATTATCGAGTCCCACGGCATCTTGGGCAAGAAAACTTAGCTTTGCGTAGAGGCTGGGGACACAAACCGAGGGCGTGGGGCCTGCGACCAAGTCTCTATCGCTCTGGTGCCCATTACTTTTGATCCGTAAGGAGTTCTGTGGCGCACAGCATACGATTGGAAAGCTCTCCGGGAGCTCTATGACGGGGAAGGTAAGCCTGCTCGGCTGTGCTTGCTTTTGCTGCCCAAAAATGAACGTTTTTATCAGTTTCGAGCTACTTTACTTCTTTTTGCGATATTTTTTCATCCAGGATCCTTCATCGTCAGCCGCGAAAAGGACGACAACCTAAGTCGCTGGACATTAGAGGGCCCTACAACACATCGATATCACGTCTTGGCAAGATGATGCGTTATTGAAGCAGATGGGTTGTCGATAAGCCCTTTGGGCCTTTTGAATTGGCCGTCTCTTTTGGCTAGGACAGTGAACCTTCACCACAAATGGGTTTTGCAACCTCAACATGACGGGTGCTATCATACCAGTACTAATACACCAGATCCGATCAAAAATCCCAAGTTAAGCGTGCTTAGGCGAGAGTAGTACTATGATGGGGGACCCACTCGGAAGTCCTCGTATTGTACCCCCATTTTTATTTTTTTTCCCCATTTTGCCTTGCCAAGATGCTTTATCCATCACATTTCTATTATCGAGTCCCACGGCATATTGGGCAGGACAACTTCGCTTCACGTAGAGGCTAGGCCCGCAAACTGAGGCTGTAGGGCCTGCGACCAGGTCTTCGTCGCTCCGGTGCCCATAACTTTTGATCCCTAAGGAGTTATGCAGCATACAGCATACCGTTAAAAAGCTCTCTGGGAGCTCTATGACTGGGGCAGCAAACTTGATCTGCTGCGCCTATTTTTGAAGCCCAAAAATGTATATTTTCATCAGTTTTGAGCCACTTTTCTTCTTTTTTATGATGTTTTTTCATCCCATATCCTTCGTCATGAGCCACGAAAAGGACGACAACCTAACTCGCGGGACATTCGAGCGCCCTACATCGTGTTGATATCACATATAGGGAGGATGCTATGTTGTTGAAGTAGATAGGTTGTCGATAAGCCCATTGGGCCTTTCGAATGTGCCGTCTCTCTAGGCTGGGACTGTGAACCGTCAGCACATAAGGCTTTGCGCCCTCAACATGACGGGTGCGATCATACCAACCCTAATGCATCGGATCCCATCAGAACTCCGAAGTTAAGCGTGCTTGGGTGAGAGTAGTACTAGGAAGGGTGACCCCTTGGGAAGTCCTCGTGTTGCACCCCCCTTTTCATTGTTTTTTGCCCCGTTTTGCCTTGCCAAGATGCTTTATCCATCACATTTCTATTATCGAGTCCCACGGCATCTTGGCCAAGACAACTTCACTTCGCGTAGTGGCTGGGCCCGCAAACCAAGGGCATAGGGCCTGGGACCAGGTCACCGTCGCTCCAATGCCCATAACTTTTGATCCGTAAGGAGTAATGCAGTGCACAGTATACCGTTAGAAAGCTCTCCGGGAGCTCTACAATGGGGGCAATGAGCCTGCTCGACTGCGTCTGTTTTTGGAGCCCAAAAATGAATATTTTCATCAGTTGCGGACCACTATTCTTCTTTTTACGATGTTTTTTCATCCTGGATCCTTCGTCGTGAGCCGCGAAAAGGATGACAACCTAACTCACGGGACATTAGAGGGCCCTACAACTACTCTATATGACGTCTTGGGAGGATGCTGCGTTGTTGAAGCAGATGGGTTGTCGATAAGCCCATTGGGCCTTTTGAATGGGCCGTCTCTCTGGGCTAGGACTGTGAACCGTCAGCAAATAAGGGCTTTGCACCCTCAACATAATGGGTGTGATCATACCAATACTATTGCATCGGATCCCATCAGAACTCCGAAGTTAAGCATGCTTGGGCGAGAGTAGCATTAGGATGGGTGACCCCCTAGGAAGTCCTCGTGTTGCACCCCCATTTTCATTTTTTTTGCCCTGTTTTGCCTTGCCATGATGCTTTATTCATCAAATTTATATTATCGAGTCCCACGACATCTCGGGCAAGAAAACTTAGCTTCGCATAAAGGCTAGGCCCGCAAACCGAGGGCATAGGGCCTGCGACCAGGTCTCTGTCGCTCCGGTGCCCATAACTTTTGATCCGTAAGGTGTTATACGGCCCATAGCCTACCATTGGAAAGCTCTCCGGGAGCTCTACGACTGGGGCAGTAAGCCTGCTTGGCTACGCCTATTTTTGCATCGCAAAAACTAACATTTTCATTAGTTTTAGGCCACTTTTCTTCTTTTTATGATATTTTTTCATCCCGGATCCTTCGTCGTGAGCCGTGAAAAGGACGACAACCTAACTCGTGGGACATTAAAGGGCCCTACAACGCATCTATATCACATATTGGGAGGATGTTGTGTTGTTGAAGTAGATGGGTTGTCGATAAGCCCATTAGGCCTTTTGAATGGGCCGTCTCTCTAGGCTGAGAATGTGAACCATTATCACATAAGGGCTTTGCGCCCTCAACATGATGGGTGCGATCATGCTAGCACTAATGCACTGGATCCCATCAGAACTCCGAAGTTAAGCGTGCTTGGGCGAGAGTAGTACTATGATGGGTGACCCCCTGGGAAGTCCTCGTGTTGCACCCCTCTTTTCATTTTTTTTTACCCTGTTTTGCCTTGTC
This sequence comes from Ehretia macrophylla, assembly GCA_037974665.1. Lineage (NCBI taxonomy): Eukaryota > Viridiplantae > Streptophyta > Magnoliopsida > Boraginales > Ehretiaceae > Ehretia > Ehretia macrophylla. Next base: position 49,637,463 of record CM075777.1, on the reverse strand, counting down.
AATATGCTTTATCCATCACATTTTTATTATCGAGTCCCACGGCATCTTGGGCAAGACAACTTCGCTTCGCGTAGAGGCTGGACCCACAAACCGAGGGCGTGGGGCCTGGGACCAGGTCTCCGTCGCTCCGGTGCCCATAACTTTTGATCCGTATTGAGTTATGCGGCGCACAACATACCGTTAGAAAGCTCTTCGAGAGCTCTACGACGGGGGCAGCAAACCTGCTCGGCTGCACCTATTTTCGGAGCCCAAAAATGAACGTCTTCTTCAGTTTTGGGCCACTTATCATCTTTTTGCAATGTTTTTTCATCCCGGATCCTTCGTCGTGAGCCGCGAAAAGGATTACAACCGAACTCACGTGACATTAGGGGGCCCTACAACGCGTCAATATCACGTCTTGGGAGGATGCTGCGTTGTTGAAGCAGATAGGTTGTCGATAAGCCCATTAGGCCCTTTGAATAGGCCGTCTCTCTTGGCTGGGACTATGAACCATCAGCACATAAGGGCTTTGCGCCCTCAGCATGACGGGTGCAATCATACCGACACTAATGCACCGGATCCCATCAAAACTCCGAAGTTAAACATGCTTGGGCGAGAGTAGTACTAGGAAGGGTGACCCCCTGGGAAGTCCTCGTGTTGCACCCCCCTTTTCATTTTTTTTGCCCCTTTTTGCCTTGCCAAGATGCTTCATCCATCACATTTCTATTATCGAGTCCCACGGCATCTTGGGCAAGACAACTTCACTTCACGTAGAGGCTGGGCACACAAACCAAGGGCGTGTTGCCTGGGACCAGGTCTCCGTTTCTCCGGTTCCCATAACTTTTGATCCGTAAGGAGTTATGCGGCGCACAACATACCGTTAGAAAGCTCTCCGGGAGCTCTACGACGGAAGCAGCAAGCTTGCTTGGTTGCGCCTATTTTTGGAGCCCAAAAATGAATGTTTTCATCAGTTTTGGGCTACTTTTCTTCTTTTTGCGATGTTTTTTCATCCCGGATCCTTCGTCATGAGCCACAAAAAGGACGACAAACTAACTCGTGGGACATTAGAGGCACTACAATGCGTCAATATCTCATCTTGGGAGGATGCTGCGTTATTCAAGCAGATAGGTTATCGAGAAGCCCCTTGGGCCTTTTGAATTGGCCGTCTCTCTAGGCTGGGACTGTGAACCGTCAGCATATAAGGGTTTTGCGCCCTCAACATGACGGGTGCGATCAGTACTAATGCACCGGATCCCATCAGAACTCCGAAGTTAAGCGTGCTTGGGCGAGAGTAGTACTAGGATAGGTGACCCCCTGGGAAATCCTCGTGTTGCACAGGTCTTTTCATTTTTTTTTACCCCGTTTTGCCTTGCCAAGATGCTTTATTCATCAAATTTCTATTATCGAGTCCTACGGCATCTTGGGCAAGAAAACTTAGCTTCGCGTAGAGGTTGGGCCCGTAAACCGAGGGTGTGGGGCCTGTGACCAGGTCTCCGTTGCTCCGGTGCCCATAACATTTGATCCATAAGGAGTTATGCGGCACACAGTATACCATTGAAAAGCTCTCCGGGAGATCTACTGTGAGGCCAAACCTCGAATAACGTGTCCTATCTCAATTTGCGTGCCTTAGACCCAGAATTATATGATTAATCTTGGATTATGTGCCCTGTCTTGGTTTTCGTGCATGCCTCGTTATACATGCCTTGACCTAGAATTGTGGGCCTTGACTTTGATTTACGTGCGATACCTCAATTTGTGTGCACTGACCTTGAACTGTATGCCCTAACCTAGGTTTAAGAGTCGTACATCGATTTACGTGCATTGCATTGAATTACGTGCCTTGCATTTGTTTACATGAATTCACCTAGGGTTACATGCATTTACTTTAAAATACATGCATTTGCCTTGAAGTGCGTGCCTTACCTCGTAGTGCATGCCTTAGACCTAGGAATGCGTGCCTGCACGATAATCAATAAAGATTCCTGCACAAAGCACAAGACAATAAAATAATCTTACACAATTCAATAATTATTAAAATAATATTATACTAATCCTACATATTCCACTAACAATATTCTAATCCTAATTCAAATTCTCTACAAAATCCACTAACAATAAACAATTCTTTCTACATAAACACCTAAACATTCTTTATTCTTTATTCTCACCTAAAACTAATGCACCTCAAATTCTACACTTATTATAATCCATAATATACTCACATGAATCTAAAAATTGAGAATTTTCCATTCTAATTTCGGCCATATCAAGGTCTTTGAGCAAGCTTGAACAAAAAAATATTATATCCTAAACATTTTATGACACACACAAAACACAATGCATAAAATAATGCTCAAACACCCTACCCAATGCCTCACTTTCTCGGCCCTTTCACCACACATGCTAAAACAATTCAATTGTGCATTATATGACTCACAAAAATCAGATTTCTAAGGCTCAAGGCCGACACACACACACAAGCTACACTCAACATGCTTCAAACATCAATTTTCACTCAAAACTCTCTCATTCTCTCTCCTTCTCTCTCATTTTCCACCATGGCTTCCCTTTGAGCTCCCAAGACTCCTAACAACTCTTAAGGACACTCTAAGACTCTCCCACGCTCGACCATAGCAAGCACAAGCAAGCAAGAAGCAAGAAAATCTCGCAAGAAGCTCACAAAACTCTCTATCTCAGCCATAGGTAAGTTTTGATAGTTTCCTTCCATTTCTTTTGGTTTCACACATATGCACACCTTCTTCACATGCTAACTAAGCTAAGATTTAAGGAAATCCAAGCCACCACTCGGCCAAAGCAAGGAAAGAGGGCCTTTTGTGCATTTTCAAGAGCATTTGTGCATCTTCATCTATCAATTTGCTAAGGTGAGGGTTAAACTCCTTTAAAAGCTTTCAAAACTCACATGCATACTCTCATATGGCTGTATTTACCTTTGTAGTTCATGTATATGTGTTTATATGAACCTATCTACTCATGCATGGCTTGATAATGGCTAGAAACTTGAAGATATGTAAACACGTTTTTGCTGGCAGATTACTGACCTTCTAGAACAAAGTGCTTTTGGCTTAGTAAACATTGAGAAAAATGCATACAAATTGGTAGATCACTATTTTTGTCAGTTCTGAAAATTTTTTGTAGAAATAGGCCAAGGTCAATTTTGAATCTAAGACCTCAAAAATGGCTAAATATCGAAAGGTGTCTAAATCTGGAAAACTTAGAAATATGAAGTTGGTTTTTGGCAGCTTTCTAACCTTGTAGAACGATATAGTTGTGACCTAGTAAACGATGTCCAAAATGCATGAAATTTGGTAGCCCACTAGATTGGTTCGTTCTGAACATATTTGGACGAAATAGGCTAAGGCTAATTTTGCGTTTAAAGGCCTCAAAAGTAGCAAATATCGAAATGTGTACGAATCTGGACAATTTTGTGTAGTCTCACGGGTTTGGCCATAACTCCTAAATCCGAACTCCAAATGCAGCGAGGTTTGTTTCTAGATTTAAATAACTCATTAAGCTTCAATTTTTACATTTGGTTCACTGAATTTGGAGATTATTTTCTTGGCTAATTGAATGTGAAAAACAGACCATTGCAGTAAGGTTTTTGCTTGGTAATATGCTTTGAATCATGTGGTAACTTTACTTGTGGTATTGAATGCTCAGGATTATGGAAATTAGAAGTTGTGTGGGCTGTTGTGGTTGGTTGAGGTTGCTTAATTTGGTTGATGCATGGCTTGGATTCATTAATTGATGAATGGTTTGCTTAATCGCATGTGTAAGCACGGAATTGAGGCCCTATCGCTTATGACTACTTGCTAAGAGATGATCCTATGGTTAAATGTGTTCAATTGTGTGGTTAATAGGCTGCCCATAATTTTCCTTAGAGCTCTAAATATGATTCGCGATGATTGCATGTTGATAAGTGAACTACTCTTGCACTCGGTTTTGTGTAAGTGTCGTTGCATGCTTGTATGATCTCAACACTTGATATATGAACCCAAAATGAGTTATATAACTTATCTTATATGAAGTTACTTGGCTTCCCGTTAAATGTTCATGTGCCTCTAAGTGTTTTATAAAGTGAATATACATGTCAAGCATGTCTTGTATGTTTACTTATCGATATGTGATCTTATAATTGCTCGGAGGCAACCTACTTTGTTGACCTCCTAATGTGAATTGTTAAAAGATATTCAATGACTTATTTGAACATGATTACTCGGTTGCCCGTGAAAGTTTAATTGCTTTCAAATGGATATATGAAATGATTATATGTTCTTACAGTGCCTTATATGCCAATATGTTAAAATGTGATCATATACTTGCTTGGAAGCAACAAATTTTGTTAACCTCCTAATGTGAAATGTTAAATGGCATAAATGGGCATTGTATACAAGGTTTCAACCTTTCATTGTGGCATGGTAGCGTTTCACGAACACTAGGAGGCATAGGGCTTGCCGGTGCTCCCGTGACTACAATGGTCCAATTCCCTCTCTCGCTTGGCATTCCACTCTTGGAGAGTTGGGTCGTAGGTTTAGTGTACATCCGGAGTACACCAATTTGGAGTGATAAGTGGATGATTGATGCCGGCTACAACAATGTTTATTGGAAATGAGCTTGAAAGCAAAAGTGTAATGTATTACTTGAACGGCAGGAACTAAGTGCTATGCGGGGCAAAGTGCTACACCCAAAAGTGATGGGAGCTACCTCTTGAGCCCGTAGGAGTCACCTCTAGAGTCCTGTACATATCAAAACATATCTTTTTACTATGTATTTAAGTACTCTCACTTGGTTCCTAGAGGACCTCGGGGAGGAAAGATGGGTAAATATTTTCATTTATTTTTGTGTTATGTTATGAACTTGCTTATTTCATATGACATGCTTTCAAAAGGGTTTTTCATAAAAGTAATCGGAAAAGAGTTTTTAAAATGTTATCTCTCGTTCCCCCTCGCTGAGTTCATAAGAACTCACCCTCTTTTATTGTCACGCCCCAACTCGACCCCTCCTATAATCAGTCAGGACGCAACGGAATTTCGGCAGTATAACGACAGTAAATAGGATACCGAGGCTCTAAACCAACCTCCATAGTTCATCATACATCAACTCCATAAACCATACAACAAACAACTCCTCAATAACATAATAACATACATCATGACCATATCATACAATAAACATTCCTCGTTATATGCCTTCGTTCCAACATAATACGTTAACCCTTAATATACAATACAAAAACATATTGAGCCAATCTAGCAACCTAATCATAAACAAAAGAAAAGCTACTAAGACAACATCAACTAATTCATTAACTTATCAACATCTTATACATTATAAACTACAAAGCAGATAAAAGTCTACTAAGTTAATTTACAAGATAATAAAACATGTACGACATCATGGATAAGACTCTGGAACATAGGACTCATCCACTTAAGGCACATTCTCAGCTTCTTGAGTCACGTATCCGTAATCTTGCGAAAGTACACCTGAATGCATGCAATAATAAAGAGTGAGCTTATATAAAATAAGCCCAGTGAGAATCCGATAGATCTCGAGCAAGGTCTACTAAACTCCTTGGAAATAATCCTTTGAGTCAGTAAACACACAATAACATCAATAATCATTATAAATGCAATAATAGTAATAATTGAAAACACATAATAAGGATACAATACATTTACTGATGAAGCTCCGTACACCAATTCCATGCTCAACAACTCCTCCAAACTCAATGACACAATTCCTGAGGTACCTTGACCTAGACCTACACCCTATGGCCTCTCCGCCCATGCGAGATACGGATTAGCCATGATAACTGTGCCCGCAGCCCAAGATGCCTCCCGAGGTGACACAACATTATCAAAGCTCACAACAATGAGACTTAACATAAATAAACCGAGAGATCAGCAACAAAAGTACCCAATTCCCGTAATCAATAATTAATCAATAAATTGGGAGATCAGCAACAAAAGTGCCCGATTCCCGTAATCAATAATCAATCAATAATCTGGGAGATCAGCAACAAAAGTGCCCGATTCTCGAAATCAATAATCAATCAATAATATGGGAGATCAGCAACAAAAGTGCCCGATTCCCGTAATCAATAATCAATCAATAATATGGGAGATCAGCAACAAAAGTGCCCGATTCCCGTACTCAATAATAATCAATATAACATCAATATAACATCAATATTTAATTAAACAACAAACAACTAAGTTAGATGACAAAGTAGGCCATCTAACCGAACATGCATTAAACACACAATCAAACCCTAGTTTACCCATCATCAACTCACAATTCAATCACTCAAACCACACCCAATCAACTAAGGCTCAATTCAACAATTTAAAGAAAGATAACCTAAACTTCAAATAATCATATCTTACATTCTACTAATCCAAACAACTCCAAATCAGTTTCAAACACTCACCAATTCAATCAGCTACATTAGCCCACTCGGAAACCAACCAAAACACATCCAAATCATGCTCAATAACCCTAAAACCCTAAGATGTCATGGCTGAAATTTTTGGATTTTGGCACGAACATCACAATCAAAAATTCGGCATTACAACGGTGCTACCACGTAATTAACAAATTTTTAGAAATCGACGGCAATCGATTCCAATCAACACAACTCAAAATAATCAACATTAACCAAATTATTCAACTTTAAATACCCGAAAAATAATAATTATGCTACATCCGTTCAAATCTCGTAGGATTACATATAAATGATCCCTAGCATGCATGGAGCTATAATCTAACATCAGATTAAAATTTATCGGTTCAATAATTATTTATACGCATAAACACAAAATATGAGTTTTGAGATTTAGAATTTTTCTCTCACCTTTGATGCCTTTTGATGCAAGAAATGTGTAGAATGGATGCCACACAAGTGAAATCAAGCTTTGAATCACTCAATTCGGCTTTGAAATGCAAAATTTATGAGAAAAATACTTTGAAAATGCCTTCATCTTTCTGCTCCAAGGAGCCACGGTTTTGTGTGTGTTTTTGGTGGTGTTTTGCTTTTTTTTCAATGTGTGTTGATCATATATTAAGCAAAGGTCAAATAAATAAAAGAAAGTCAAAGTGGAAACTAATTATTTTTAGTGTTTTCTTGTCTTTAAATGCATTTTATTGATCACCAAAGTTCAAAACAATTATTCAACACCCAAGCTAGCTCAAGTAGGTTATTTTTAGATGACAAGAAGTTTTACAATCAAACACTTTCACCCGAGTCGGCTTAAAACTCGATTTTCGCAAAAGTCGGTGTAAAAACCCTAATAAATTCTTAAGCCGATTTTAAAATCGTTTTAATCAAACACAGGTCTATTAAAGTCCGTGGTCTAGGTCTAGAAGGGTTAAAAAGGCCAGTTTCAAAATTTTAGCGGACGTTTTTCGAAAACACTATTTATTGAAAATCGATGATAAAATTTCTGATCCCGTTTTTTATGAAAATTTCATGAATGCACATTTAGCACGTATTAGGAGTATTGACATCAAAATTATAACATTCTAGGTCATATAGCACATAAACAGGTCAAATGCACGCAAAACGAGATAAAACACGTAAATCGAGTTAAAGCAGAAAAGTGGGGTTTCACATTCTCCCCTCCTTAAAACAATTGCGTCCGCACAATTCTCGAACTGACAGATAATTAAATCCTCAATCATTACACTTAACAATACTTTTCTTAGTTCTCATTTATCTCTTAGGATGACAACTAACCAAAAACCTCAGAAGAACAAACTCTGTTGACTGCAAGATGATTATCATAATTCCAAGACAATCTTCAATTCATAATTCTCTCCTACCTAATATCATATTGCATATGAAAGAAATCGCAACTCCAAAGTCTTAGCATGACACCACTACTTATCAATCATCCCCTACTAGACAAAAGAGCTCTATGAACACCCCGAGGGTTTAAAAACTCATTTACGATAACATGAATGATTACTGATCAAGGGAATATCTCAAAAGTGACATTAGTCAGAATATGGCTCTTATGAAATTTACAAGGAAATAAGAATATGGAAAGTCATATTCGAGCCAACAATCAAGTGAACAAGAGGTTAAACAGGTTAGAGAATCAAGAGGCTAATAGTTTAATAAGGAAGCATGATAACTAAGATAATAAATGTCTCAGCACCTATCAATTAAATAAGTACGAACAAAGGATGATGGCGAGTCAAAACAGTACTGAGTATGTTGAACGAAAATTCCTGAACAAGTAGATATTTCAATTATCGATGATTGTTCAAGGAACCAACAAGTAAGTTGTACTTGTGGTGAAATGAAATTAAGAATTAAGAGATGATTAATTCAATAGAAAACATGAGTGGCAAGAGTATCTCAGCATGCAATACCAAAGAAGTACGAATAAGAAATTATAACAATAGGACAGTGCTGAGTACTTCGAGTGAGCAATTACAAGGAAAGTAATGGCTCAGCATTTAATAACAAAACAATAGGATTAACAAGGATCAACAAGAATGACAATGGTGTACTTAGGTAGGGAGTACATCAAGCAAGTGAAATTCGAACAAATAAAATGGTATACCAAAGGTGAAATTACTTCCAAATGAACAGTAATAGGATGAAATGAAATATTGAAATCAATGGCTGAAAATATAGAATGAAAAATAGAAGTCTCAAACCTTGACTCCAATAAGTGACATTGTTGTAAGAAGCAAATATGAATGTTAAGAATAGAAACAATGTCAAATGAGTATAGGATCCATTAATCCAATAAGAAAAACTTTCAAGAAACAATTGATATGCTAGAAAAGTGTAACTCTCTCTCAAATAAGTGAGAATAGAGTAGAAAAGAATAATAAGACCAATAGAATAGGAAGCCCAAAGGGGGTGACCCACCTACACATTTAAACACCAACAAATCAAATCATACAATCTATCTTCCTCCAAAACAAAACACTAAGGAGATCTAGAGAACCTAAGGAGTTATAACAATCACCAATCAAGATAAATCACTCCAAAATTTTACATTCCGTACCAGACCAATCACTAAACAAGATAATTCACCAATTATCCAACAAGATTAACTAATGAAGACTCCAAAATCTGATAACACAATACAGATTCATATTAACCCATTATACCACTAGTGAATCCTCAATCAACAATTTAGAAAGTCATACCACCTAGAACTCTAAAGCTCGATGTAGGCAAGTAAATGTTCTGTCACCAAAATGCATTCTTATTTCCTCAAATAATTCTATATCCCAACAATTACATCTTCGAATAAAGTAACTTTAGTAAGGAATTACTCCAATTGTCTCCAAGGTATCAAAACTCCAAAATACCCATTAATAATATAGCAATCCCAAATAGTAGACATATTCACATGTTATACCACAGTTCATTCCATTTACAAATATACATCACTAATTCCTCAAATAAATTCATTCTAAAATAACCTCAAGAAAGTATAATCTAAGTTGAGACTCCAAAAGTGTCTAATTACAACCTCACAGAAACCTCAACTTATGATTTATCTCCAAGTAATAATAAGTTAAACATGGCAACAAAAGTAATTATAATCATCAAGATACATTGTTATTTTCCTCGAACAACTTCATTCTCGCTAAAGGAACATCAAGATCAATCCACTAAGCCGAAACTAAAATCCATAAACATAACAATTAAAATCTCACTGATAAACTACTAGAATAATAATAATTAAAAATCATGGCCTATCTCTATTTCCGAAAGCTCTTACAACTACCCTAGACATTAAAAGGTCACTCACGAGTTAAAACATGTATGCAACTATATCATATGAAAGACAAGTACAACGTAATGTGTAATTATCATTCAATGCAACATTATCACATAACACACAATTCAACATATAAGAAGCCAACATCACATAAACAGGTTATATCACAGAAGTAAGTTATAAACAATTAAAGTCACATAAGCAACAAACTTCACATAAGACAAGTTGATCACGTAACTCACATTGGTCACTTAAAGTACATTGAGCACCTAAAGCACGTTGTTTCACATAAGCTAGTTATAAACAATTAAAAGCACATAAACAACTAACTTCACACAAGGCACAAAATCACATAAAACACAATTGTCACATAATACACATTAATCACATAATGCACATTAATTACAACACATTGAGTACGTATAGCACGTTATCACATAAAACATATTGACCACATTAGTTCACTTAACACACAAGGCATATTGGTCACATAGAAAGTTAGACACATAAGTAAATTAATCACATATACATATTAACATATATTTCACTTTTCTTTCACTTAATATTAACTTGCATGCTTAGACCACTACCCACATTCCGAGGATACCCCGGCTGACAGCTAATCAAGCTCTGATACCACTTAAATGTCACGCCCCAACTCGACCCCTCCTATAATCAGTCAAGACGCAACGGAATTTTGGCAGTATAACGATAGTAAATAGGATACCGAGGCTCTAAACCAACCTCCATAGGACATCATACCTCAACTCCATAAACCATACAACAAACAACTCCTCAATAACATAATAACATACATCATGACCATATCATAGAATAAACATTCCTCGTTATATGCCTTCGTTCCAACAAAATACATGAACCCTTAATATACAATACAAAAGCATATTGAGCCAATCTAGCAACCTAATCATAACAAAAGAAAGGCTACTAAGACAACATCAACTAATTCATTAACTTATCAACATCTTATACATTATAAACTACAAAGCAGATAAAAGTCTACTAAGTTAATTTACAAGATAATAAAACATGTACGACATCATGGATAAGACTCTGGAACATAGGACTCATCCACTTAAGGCACATTCTCAGCTTCTTGAGTCACGTATCCGTAATCTTGCTCAAGGACACCTGTATGCATGCAATAATAGAGAGTGAGCTTATATAAAATAAGCCCAGCGATGATCCGATAGATCTCGAGCAAGGTCTACTAAACTCCTTGGAAATAATCCTTTGAGTCAGTAAACACACAATAACATCAATAATCATTATAAATGCAATAATAGTAATAATTGAAAACACATAATAAAGATACGATACATTTACTAATGAAGCTCCATACACCAATTACATGCTCAACAACTCCTTCAAACTCAATGACACAATTCCTAAGGTACCTTGACCTAGACCCACACCCCATGGCCTCTCCGCCCATGCGAGATAGGAATTAGCCATGATAACTATGCCCGCAGCCCAGGATGCCTCCCGAGGTGACACAACATTATCGAAGCTCACAACAATGAGACTTAACATATATAAACCGAGAGATTAGCAACAAAAGTGCCCGATTCCCGTAATCAATAATCAATCAATAAACTGGGAGATCAGCAACAAAAGTGCCCGATTCCCGTACTCAATAATCAATCAATAATCTGGGAGATCAGCAACAAAAGTGCCCGATTCCCGTAATCAATAATCAATCAATAATCTGGGAGATCAGCAACAAAAGTGCCCGATTCCCGTAATCAATAATAATCAATATAACATCAATATAACATCAATATTTAATTAAACAACAAACAACTAAGTTAGATGACAAAGTAGGCCATCTAACCGAACATGCATTAAACACACAATCAAACCCTAGTTTACCCATCATCAACTCACAATTCAATCACTCAAACCACACCCAATCAATTAAGGCTCAATTCAACAATTTAAAGAAAGATAACCTAAACTTCAAATAATCATATCTTACATTCTACTAATCCAAACAACTCCAAATCAGTTTCAAACACTCACCCATTCAATCAACTACATTAGCCCCCTCGAAAACCAACCAAAACACATCCAAATCATGCTCAATAACCCTAAAACCCTAAGATGTCATGGCTGAAATTTCCGGATTTTGGCACGAACATCACAATCAAAAATTCGGCATTACAACGGCGCTACCACGTAATTAACAAACTTTTAGAAATCGACGGCAATCGATTCCGATCAACACAACTCAAAATAATCAACATTAACCAAATTATTCAACTTTAAATACCCGAAAAATAATAATTATGCTACAACCGTTCAAATCTCGTAGGATTACATATAAATGATCCCTAGCATACATGGAGCAATAATCTAATATCAGATTAACATTTTAGCGGTTCAATAATTATTTATACGCATAAACACAAAATATGAGTTTTGAGATCTAGAATTTTTCTCTCACCTTTGATGTGTTTTGATGCAAGAAATGTGTAGAATGGATGCCAAACAAGTGAAATCAAGCTTTGAATCACTCAATTCGGCTTTGAAATACAAAATCTATGAGAAAAATGCTTTGAAAATGCCTTCATCTTTCTCCTCCAAGGAGCCACGGTTTTGTGTGTATTTTTTGTGGTGTTTTGCTTTGTTTTCAATGTGTGTTGATCATATATTAAGCAAAGGTCAAATAAATAAAAGAAAGTCAAAGTGGAAACTAATTATTTTTAGTGTTTTCTTGTCTTTAAATGCATTTTATTGATCACCAAAGTTCAAAACAATTATTCAACACCCAAGCTAGCTCAAGTAGGTTATTTTAAGGTGACAAGAAGTTTTACAATCAAACACTTTCACCCGAGTCGGCTTAAAACTCGATTTTCGCAAAAGTCGGTGTAAAAACCCTAATAAATTCTTAAGCCGATTTTAAAATCGTTTTAATCAAACACATGTCTATTAAAGTCCGTGGTCTAGGTCTAGAAGGGTTAAAAAGACTAGTTTCAAAATTTTAGCGGACGTGTTTCGAAAATACTATTCATTAAAAATCGACGATAAAATTTCTGATCCCATTTTTTATGAAAATTTCATGAATGCACATTTAGCACGTATTAGGAGTATTGACATCAAAATTATAACATTCTAAGTCATATAGCATATAAACAGGTCAAATGCACGTAAAACGAGATAAAACACGTAAATCAAGTTAAAGCAGAAAAGTGGGGTTTCACATTTATCATCACAGGTGAAGAAGATTTGAAACAGGTATCCGAAGAGAATGTGTCTGTTGATGATTCCTTGGAATGATTACGTGCTTTATGTTCCTTGCTTGATAGTGGCTGTTTTGTGAACGTTGTGTTTGCTTTGAAGACTACTTATTTTGTTGATGTAAATGACCCCGTTGTAATTTGGGTCTAATTTTGGCTTGTACTGATTATAACTAGACGAACACTCTAATTGGTCATTTTGCTATCACTATTTTGATTTAGTAACTATCATAGGCAACTGAAGCATTAGGTGAAGGATCAAATAAATGAATCTATCTAATCTTACCCAGGTACTTACTCATAGGCTAAAGGATAACAGGTACTCGCGTAAAAGGGATTGACAAATAAACGGAACATAGTTATCTTGTTAGGCTTGTTAACCAAATGAGACTTCCGAGTTAGATCAATAGGCATATCGGTTGATGATAAATAGGGGTCTTAGTTGAAATTGAATCAATGATTGAAAGTTTTTGAGGTGTTTTAGAAAATAGATCAAACCAAAGGTCTTAAATACAGCCGTTATGCTGTCGGTATTTCAGAAAAACTTTTGGAGTTCTAGGCTAACGATTAAGCATTAATCATAGTCAAACGGTTAAGGACATAAAATAACAATGATGATTTAGGTCACACCTTAGTGTAGCCTCTATTGGTCGGGTTGGGGGCGTGACACCTATATTAGAATGGTATCAGAGCTTAGTTTACTAACTAGGCATTAGTGGGGTTTAACTCTCGGACCATGGGTAGAAGCCATAAGATAATTATAATGTCTTGTTTATATGTGTTAATTTTTACTAATGTGGTTTAATTGCTTTGAGAATTGAATATTATGTGCCTTTGTGGACTACATGTATTATGTGTCATGCACACCTACACGTTAGTGCCCTCAATAATGTATGCATTCTTTTATACTCCTTCCTTGATACATGTGCACGTTATATAACCATGAATGACTGTTTATACACATAGATAGTTAGGATTAGGACTTTCAGGGAAGTGAATTTATGCAGGAAGAACAAAAAGGCTCGGTTAGAGATTTCTTGTATCTTCACAGGTACTTGATGGATCGTATGTATTATTGGATATGCATATATAAAATGTTTAGCACAGGTATAATTGTTGAGGTAAAGTTATCTTCTTATCTTGGGAATACCCATACTTGTGATTAAGTTATCAATTTTATAGCTATGAAGTTCTTGATTCCGTTAAACCGTTCTTCTAATTGTGGTTCAAGTATAAATGTTAATGACATACAACTTTCCTTAAGACATAAGAGGATACTGTTGGACATGTGGAGTAGTACATATATATTCATATGCTTATAATAGAAGTTTGACTTAGGAGTTGTTTTTGAATCAAATTATTATATCTCAAATTGGTGTAATAGACTATTTAAATGATTTAATCCTTACTTGATTGGAATTAACCATTGATGATTCTTTAGTATAACAAGATATAGGGATGTTGGAATCAAGGAATTCACGTAGCTAGAACTAGTGTTCGGAAGACTACACCTAAAATGTTGGGTCAAATAGAAGTGTAAGGTATTGAATTATGCATTAGATGACTAACGTTGCTAAAGGTCCTAACCTAGTGGATTAGTATTGTTAAGTATCTTATGAGCTAGATCATTTCGGTACCCATTTATAGTCTTAGGATTGTTGTTGTACGGCCGATAACCTAGTGGAGCATTGATATCACTTAGATGGCTCTAGATTAGTAACACTAATGTTGAAGATATATTGACAGGCATTAAGTGTTCAGAGGAATGACTAAGTCACTAAGTAAGTAGGATCATTGTCCTCTTAAGTATGATGTAACCTTGGGTTGAAACTATTCACCTTAGAAGTCTTGGCTAAGATTAAAAGAAATTACGAAGCCTCATGACTTGAAGATAGAGATTTGAATAAGAAAATAAATTGTGGATCACAAGTTGATGAAATTTACTTGTAAGAGTTGAGCTAGTGCAACATGATTAGTTTACCCATGCAATTTCGATGGCAATTTGTGTGATAACCCGAACCCGGCATACATTTAATGGCATTTAATTGCATCTAATTAAGTGTCATCTTAAATATTAGTATTGAATTTGTGTTTTTTTTTTTTTTGTTAAACATTCATTTCTAGCATTATTTTCATATTTCTTTTAGCAGTAGTTAGAATAATACTTGAGTTAATTATTTTAATGGAATATTAACTACTTTTCATATTTATGTTAATCGGTTTTATTTTTCTTGTACCTTAAAACTCGGTTTTCAATTAAATAAAAAGTAGCTCCGAGCCGGAGTAAATTTTGAACTATGTTACTTTTCAAAAATTATATCTTCTTAAATTCTTTGAGATTTAATTGTTATTCTTTTATTGTCACAAAGTGCATAACATATCGAGAGCGATAGTTAGAAAATGATTGCTAGTCCTCAGCAAATAGTGAAAACTAGTATATAGTGTTTTAATTTTTGGATTTTAAGTTGTATTTAACTAGAATTAGATTTGTGTTGGTTGTTTTAGCTTTAAAATGCATAAAACAAGCTTATTTGACCAATTTTTAAGTTAGTTGACCAAGCCTTGACCATTTGACCATTGTCATCTTTTATTTAAAACATGAAATAAGGGAACAAAGAAGCAAAAAAATAAGAAAAATAAAGAAGCCATGGCCGAAACCATGGAGGAAAAGAAAAAAAAAACATTTCAACTTCCAACTTCAATTTCTTCGCGAGAGCTTGTGCGGGGTGGTTTCCGAGGCATCCGGCGTGGTTTTCCTAGAGTCTAGGAGCGTCTTAGGTGAGGGTTTCATCGTTATTTGTGCATTTGAAATAATTGTGTTTAAACTTTAATTTTTAGAAACTATGCATAAATTGTTATTTTATCCGTTTTGTTGCTTAAAGAATGTTCCTTGTTGATTGTAGAACATGTACTTATAGCTTTTTAACATTTTCTGCAGATGAATATTGAGATTGAAATTTAGATTGATAGTTGAATAGTAAATTGTGAATAGTAAACCCCTGTTTCGATGAAGTTGCTATGTTATGCGTTCTTTTGATGTAGGAAGATGCTAGATATGCTAGAATGCCTAAAGGTGGGGTTTAATTGGAGTGGAGAATGGAAAAATAGAGAAAAATAGCTTAGTGAAAGTTGGGGTCGTTTAGGTCAAGTTTGGCATTTTATCGTTTTGCATGATGGCATTGTCTTGGGAGGCCATGGAAGCACTTTTGGTGTGATTATGGTGTCGGTTGGGTGTTGGGTGAGGGTAGCAGTAGTTCAAACGAGCAAGGGGGGAAATTGGGTCTTTGCGTGAATTCTAGGGTTAAGTAGGATTTCAGGGTCTTTAGACGTGCCTTATGGTGACCAAGGAGGATTGGTGAAGTCGGTTTCCAAAACTTGTGGCTCGTTTGAAAGTAGTAGCATTTTAAAAGTTGGGGTCATTTTGTGATTTTGTTTGTTTTCATAGTGTAATGCCTATAGGATGCTTAATATTGCTTGTTATGCTTGTTAAAGTTGGTTATGATTGAATTGTATATTAATTGTTGATAATGCTTGTTAGTGTTATTCTTGATATCTCGTTTATCGTCTTGTATCGTGTCTTGCATTGCATAGTGTCAGGCGCGTGAGTGATGGGCCTCTCTGGGTAGTCTCGGGCTACCAGTGTTGGTTGCTCTAGCTCCGTGTCCTATTCCCATTCTCGCTTGGGTTGCCTCCCAGGGAGATTTGGGTCGTAGAATTGATTGGATACTTCCGGGTATTCCAAACTGAAGTTATAAGGTAGTTGTGCGCTTATTGTCAATGTTGTCAACATCAAGCTCGAGATTGATGTATCACTCGTGAAACGGTACATTGCTCGTAAGAGTGAACCATAGCCTTTAGAGGGTGGTATAGCTTTGAATGGTTGTATTAATGCTTTTATTAGTTGGATATTGTATTGACTGTTTATATTGAATGCTTGCTTGTCAAGTATATTGCTTAGCTGTACCTATTTGCTTTGCACTAACTTCTTTCTCTCCACCTCCTGATCTGTCTCGCCCTCACTGAGTATACGTGTTGTGTATACTCACTCCTCACCACCACATTTCAGGAAATGCCATGTTAGCTGAAAAGTTCATGATTACGTGAAAGATCATGCTTGAAGAGTTGTCTTGCGTGCTATGTGGCTTAAGTGGTCAAAGATGCAAAGATGTATGTTCATATGTTGTTTGTATTTATTGTTAAAAGGAATGTAATTTAAATCTAGCTAAGCAGTTAAGGTAGATTGGTAAGCTAGTTTATGTATTCAGTTAGTATAGTTAACTTCAATGTATGTTTGTAATGGCCAAAGGAAAAAGAGTTAGAATGGTATGATAGTCTAATTTATGTAATGGGTTAGTGTAGTTTAATTGCCTAGCATGAATGTTCTTGTCAAAGATGAAAAGAGATAGGTTAGCTTTTAAATTGGAAATGTATATTTGGTTGTGTTCGCTTGTTGAGAACCAAGGCTCGGATAGCCTTGAGGTGGTTGAATGTTTGAACATGGTATTGGTCCACTTATATGCTGTTACAGATTTTACGTTTTGCCTAGAAACAGGGGAGACTCTGTCCGTCTTTCCCTAAAATTTTGACCGAGTTTGGAATTGGGTTGTGAATAGATTGATTGATAGAACTCCCGGTCCCGAGAGGGATCGGGGTGTCACAATTTGTTGGTGGTACTTAATAAACCTTAGAGTTTGAGTTTCACGAATCTCAACTGTCTTTCTCCTTGATTACGAGCGTAAAGGTTAACGAATCTGGGAAAGAATGTTAGTGAATAGGAGCCTGTAACCGGGAGACTAGTCATTAGAAGATTTACTAATCTAATGTACCTATGAGATAAGGACTATGATACTATCGATAGATAATGACTTGAAATTGATTAGTTTATTTGGTGAGTTCTTCCTAAAAATAGGGTCGTATGTGGAAATGATCCATAAGTTGTGTATGTCCTACGTGTTAATAATTTTGAAGCTAGTTGATAGGATATATACACCAGAAATAGACCTAACATCTTGAAATTTGTGTATGTCACTATAGGATCATGGTATTATTGTGATATTCCTTTTGAGGTAAGAATGCAAGATTGATACGACATAAGTTATGATTTTGGAGTTATAGTTATATTGTTAGAATACCAATGCAGCTTTGATTACTATGTTTAGAGGTTCTAACCTTAGTTAATGAACTCGACCTTAAAGATCAAATGGAGAAAATAGAGTCGTTCGAAGGAACGAACTGTAAATGTAGGAGTCATACCAAATTAAATGATTGGAGAAACGTAAGAAGTGAATTGGTTGTGGTAAGAGAGATCACAAAACACAGGACGAACTGGAGTGGGAAAAATAACAAAGGTTAGAATCCGTCTAAATGACCTCAATAGGTAAGAACGAATTTCGGGATGAAATTCTTTTGAGGGGAGGATGTGAGGCCTGACCCCGAATAACGTGTCCTATCTCGATTTACGTGCCTTAGACCCAGAATTTTATGATCGACCTTGGATTATGTGGGTCTTGGTTTTCGTGCATGCCTCATCATACATGCCTTGACCTAGAATTATGTGCCTTGACTTCGATTTACGTGCGATACCTCAATTTGTGTGCACTGACCTTGAACTGCGTGCCCTAACCTAGGTTTAAGAGTCGTACCTCGATTTATATGCATTGCATTGAATTACGTACCTTGCATTGGTTTACGTGCATTCACCTAGGGTTACGTGCATTTACTTTGAAATCTATGCATTTGCCTTGAAATATGGGCCTTACCTCGTAGTGCGTGCCCTAGACCTAGGAATACGTGCCTGCACGCTAATCAATAAAGATTCCTGCACAAAGCATAAGACAATAAAATAATTCCACACAATCCACTAACTATTAAAATAATATTATACTAATCCTATATATTCCACTAACAATATTCTAATCCTAATTCAAATTCTCTACAAAATCCACTAATAATAAACAATTCTTTCTACACAAACACCTAAACATTCTTTATTCTTTATTCTCACCTAAAACCAATGCACCTCAAATTCTACACTTATTATAATCCATAATATACTCACATGAATCTGAAAATTCAGAATTTTCCATGCTAATTTCGGCCATATCAAGGTCTTTGAGCAAGCTTGAACAAAAAAATATTCTATCCTAAACATTCTATGACACACACAAAACACAATGCATAAAATAATGCTCAAACACCCTACCCAATGCCTCACTTTCTCGGCCCTTTCACCACACATGCTAAAACAATTCAATTGTGCATTAGATGACTCACAAAAATCAGATTTGTAAGGCTCAAGGCCGACACACACACACAAGCTACACTCAACATGCTTCAAACATCAATTTTCTCTCAAAACTCTCTCATTCTCTCTCCTTCTCTCTCATTTTCGACCATGGCTGCCCTTTGAGCTCCCAAGACTCCTAACAACTCTCAAGGACACTCTAAGACTCTCCCACGCTCGGCCATAGCAAGCACAAGCAAGCAAGAAGCAATAAAATCTCACACGAAGCTCACAAAACTCTCTATCTCGGCCATAGGTAAATTTTGATAGTTTTCTTCCATTTCTTTTGGTTTCACACACATGCACACCTTCTTCACATGCTAACTAAGCTAGGATTTAAGGAAAGCCAAGCCACCACTCGGCCAAAGCAAGGAAAGAGGGCCTTTTGTGCATTTTCAAGAGCATTTGTGCATCTTCATCTATCAATTTGCTAAGGTGAGGGTTAAACTCCTTTAAAAGCTTTCAAAACTCACATGCATGCTATCATATGGCTGTATTTACCTTTGTAGTTCATGTATATGTGTTTATATGAACCTATCTACTCATGCATGGCTTGATAATGGATAGAAACTTGAAGATATGTAAACACGTTTTTGCTGGTAAATTACTGACCTTCTAGAACGAAGTACTTTTGGCTTAGTAAACATTGATAAAAATGCATACAAATTGGTAGGTCACTAGTTTTGTCAGTTCTGAACATTTTTTGTAGAAATAGGCCAAGGTCAAGTTTGACTCTAAGACCTAGAGCCCCTTAGCAATTTAGAGCCCCATATAAAGCTCCAAGTATTTTTTAGGGGCTTTAAAAAAAAATTCATCCCCAATGAAGGGCTCTATAAAATTGGGGCTCTATATTGTGTTAAATTTAATTTTGCAAACTAATTTAAATATATGTTAATTTTCTTTTTATAAATTATTATCGTCATAATCGTAACTTTTTTTTACGAACATTTGGACCAAAAAATTATTTAATTCTGACAACGGTAAAAATTATTGAATTATGATGACGTTTAATTACGTTCGATTTCAATTTTTTAATTTTTTTTTATATTCCCTTTTGTGAATTTTCTTGATTCAATCTCAACCGTCCATTTCTTATCTCTATATCAAGTCTCTTATCCAAATAACACCCATAGGATTGGATTCTGAAAAAATCAATCTCGTCTGTAGGTTTTTTATTTTTTTATCTCAAATCTCTTATCCAAATAACACCCATTGGACTGGATTTTCTAAAAATCAATCTCGTCCGTACGTTTCTTATCTCTTATCTCAAATCTCTTATCCAAATAATACCAATTGGATTTGATTTTCTATCACTCAATCTCGTCCGTACGTTTCTTATCTCTTATCTCATATTTCTTATCAAAATAACTCCCATTGGATTGGATTTCCTTAAAATCAATCTCGTCCGTTCGTTTGTTATCCTTTATACATTCATTTTTCTATATAAGTTAGGTCCTCAAACCTTTCTCAGTCACCAAAATTTAAACAATACAATCTCTATCTCTCTTTCTACAATGGCCCAACAAAGAATCAATTCCTCCTCATCTGATGACGACATCGATGGCCACACAATGATGGTGTCGATGCACGCACAATATCAATCACTAGTGGGTGTTGCGCATGAATTGAATTCGAATAAACATGGAGGTACATCGTCACGCCGACAATCTATAAGGAGAGATCGGGTAAGTGCTCATAATAGGCTTATGCATGATTACTTTGTTGATCGCCCTTTGTATCCTGCTTCTGAATTCACAAATAGGTTTCGGATGAGGCGCGAATTGTTTTTGAAAATTATGGGAGAAATTGTGCATTTCGACAATTACTTCATGATGAAACCAGATGCATCCGGAAAGCAAGGTTTCTCACCATATGTGAAGATGACGGCCACGCTTCGTATGCTTGCCTACAGATGTCCTGCTGATGCGAATGACGATTATTTGAAAATTGCAGAAACTACATCTTTACAGGCGATGAAGAAATTTTGTCGTGCCGTCAACGCAATATATGGAGACCAGTATCTTCGACGACCTAACAACGCAGACATGGTGAGGCTACTTAGAAAAGCCGATCAACGGGGTTTTCCTGGAATGTTAGGAAGTGTAGACTGTATGCACTGGGAATGAAAAAATTGCCCAACGGCGTGGGCTAGGACATATGCCGGGCACCATGGTCGTCCTACGATAATCCTTGAAGCAGTTACATCGTACGACTATTGGATATGGCATTCGTACTTTGGATCACCCGGTGCACGCAATGATTTGAACGTATTATATAGTTCTCCTATTTTTTCTGATGTTCTTGAAGGTCTATCTACAGGCATTCAGTTTACACTTAACGGTAGACAATACAACCAAGGTTACTACCTTGCTGATGATATATATCCCCGATGGTCAACGATAGTCCAAGCATATCCTAATCCAGAAGAACGAGATAAGGCGTTATTTACTAGAATGCAACAAGCTTATCGTAAGGATATTGAAAGGGCTTTCGGAATCCTTCAAGCTAGATTTGAAATTATCAAAGGGCCATGCCGTTATTGGCATGAGAATGATATTGGGAAAATTATGAAGACTTGTATAATTCTTCATAATATGATTGTGGAAGACAACCTTGATGAAGAAGGTGATGATTTTGTCGATGATCCGGAACGTTATCATGTTGAGGAGCCTCTTGTTAAACCCAATCGGGACCCTATAACTATTACTCAATATTTAAACAATCGTGCTCAAATGAGATATCAGTCTGCATATTTAATGCTTCGGAATGATCTTGTGGAACATGTGTGGAATGAATATCGTGAAGGACATCTTAATTTTTAATATAATTTTATATTAGGATGACGTTTAATTACATTGTTCTTAATATTACGAAATTGGCTTTATTGATTGTTGTCTTTTCGATTTAAGTAATTCAATTTTTAGGTATCTCGAACTAAATTTGTATTAATATTAAAAAAATTAAATATAAAAAAGGGAAAGTAAAAACACAAATGTGAAATTAGAACAACATCGTCAATTCAGAAATTTAATGATTATAATACAACCGAAAATAAACTAGACAATACAAATAATCCATGATTTAAGGCAAACTGGGACGGTATACATCATCGTCAAAGTCTATCGAACGGGAGGACTTTCTTGCAATAATGGCCCTTTGTTGCTCAATCAAAAATGCTCTTCTTTCCGGAGTTTCGATTGTCGAAGTCTTTATATTCATAGTCTTCGTATTAGCAAATTCTTCATACCTATCCGTGTACTTCTTCATAATTGTTCCCATATTTCTTGCTTCTTCTACGATATCTTCGACACTGCCCTTACCTTTTAATTTTTTAGCCTTCTTGTTCCCAATCGACCTTGACGATGTAGGATTGCTTTGGGTTTCCGCCACCGACTCATTGGGATAATCATAATCGTAGGAATTTAGATTTTCGATTGGAGTTTCGGGTTGCATCACCGACGCATGCGAACCAAGGACATTCTATGTGGATTGAACATCAATAATTTTTCTCCATTTTTGACCATCTTATAAAATTTCCCAACAATGTTCGAGAGTAAAAATTTTTCCACTAGCAGTAGAGTATAAGCGTCGAGCGTCATTCAACTAAAAAACAATTCAACAAATTTATAAAAATTAATTTTGCAAAGTCTACGAAATTATATAACATATACAATATAAAATTAGTAATATCTAAAAAACTCACGTTGTCAATAACATTAGCTCCGCTCCTCAGTCTCAAATGTACTTGAACAATACACTCCGCAAATCGTGTACAATTTTGGTTTATGGGGGACCATCGGCATTTCAGACTTTTTGATGTCCTCTTTTCAGTTGGATAGTTTGGGGGGTGGAACTCTTCAAATTTTTCAAGAATTATGTTCCACATTATAACTGTTTGCTCTCGCCCGATAATAGGATCTTCACTGATTGCGATAAAGGCCCGACATAAAGCAATATCTTCTTGGACGGTGAAATTGCAACCCCTTGATGTACCATCAGTATATTCCATACCTTTCACAAAAAAAAAAATACGATAGTTAGCAACCCCTTGATGTACCATCAGTATATTCCATACCTTTCACAAAAGAAAATACGATAGTTAGCAAAAATTATGAAAAAATAAATTATTTAAACAATAAAATACAACAAAAAATTAAATTTATAAATTCTCCTAGTTGAATTAGAATTACTTTTAATTACTTGTACTTCAAAAAAAAAAATAACAAATAGGTTAAATTTCAATGTAATTTTAATCATGCTTTAAATTTTAAATAGAATTTACCTAAATTCTTTTTAAAAAAAATTAATAAAAAACTGAACAAAAATTGACCAAAAAAATTGTTTTATCTAAACCCTTTAAAAAAATTGAAAAAAATCACATTCCAAAGAAATTAAAATTTCCCTACCCTTTAAAAAAAAAAATTACAAACCCTACATATAAAACAAACCAACCCTCCATTTTGCCCTATCAGCCGCCGCCCACCCCGCCCCTCCCCTCCCCTCCCTCTGTTTCTCCCTTCCCTGCTGCCCCACCCCTCTTCCCCTCTGTTCTCCCTTCCCTGCTGCCCCTCCCCTCCCCACCCCACCTTCCCCACTGCCCCTCCCTTCCCCACCACCCCCTTTACCGCCTTACCCTACCCCACCTTCCCACTGCCATTCCCCTTCCCACCATCCCCGATCTGCATTTTTTTTTTGATAAATGTTGAATCGGTTGGTGTGTGTGTGTGTGTGTGTGTGTGTGTATATATATATATATATATATATATATATATATATATTTTTTTTTTTTTTTTTTTTTTTTTTTTTTTTTTGCAGGTGATTCGAGTGAGAATAAATTGCAAAAAAGGACAGATCTTGAGCATCAACCTTAATTTTTTTTTTTTCGACAGATGAATTTTTTTTTTTTTTGCTGTTTTGGTATATTTGCTTGAATGGATAAATTGTTGAAGTTGGGTGTTGGATTTTTTTGCTTGAATATATAGAAAATCCAACACCAACGGCTATATTTTTTTGAAGACAAAGCTGAAAATTGCAACAGTTGTATTCTTTTTTTTGCAGATGTTTCTCTTCACAGCCGTTATTAACACATCAACAAGCAAAAAATATATGGATACTTCTCTTGGCGAATAACAAGTAGAGGTTTTTAGTCTATTTGTTAGACAAATCAGGTTACATGAACTCTAAACACATAATCATCAATCCCCCGAAAGAGATGTGCTAACTCACGGTTCTCTTGCCCAGGAATAATCCGTTGAACAGAAGATAGCTTCAAACTCTTTTCGTGTCCATGCGAGTTCCAGATCAATGTTGTTTCATCCTGAAATCATGATTAAATCTTAAGCATCTATGCACTTAAAATTACAAATTCTTATGGAATGTAATACGTGTGATCAGAATTTGGATTTAATTACCCATATATATGTCAAGCTTGATTTTAATGGTAGAATTGTGTATTATATATTTAAATAACTATTCTGGTCAGCCTGCAATCCTTGCATGTCGAAGAAGATTCTGAAAGTCTTTTTACAGCTATAAGCTCTTACAAATGTAAGTGAAGAGAACTATGTTTCACTACTAAGATCATGAAACAACAATACAATATAAATGTGCCTAGACTACACGTTTTCATGTTTTCGAACTGTTACAATGATCACAGATGCATTCCTGAATTCCAATAAGATCAACAACTTATTCACCAAACATGAAAACAACAGTCAGCAGATAATAAAGCTGACTAAGACAGTAAAAAATAGGTGCTCTAACACTAAGAAAATAATATCTAGAGAAATGAAAGTGAGTTTCCATTCGTCTCCCAATAAAAGACCAGAATTATGCTGTTTATACTATCATACAAGTCAATGGATTTTGTAATTCCTCTATCTTGTGCATTTCACACGATGATGTGGCCTCTAGCAACCTATGGAAGAAACTGGAAAGGAAAACATGGAAGTTTCTATAGTAGAAATGACTTCTATAACTCTTTCGAGACGATGTAAATGTTTTCTTTCTTATGATCGATAAAGTTTTTTGAAAGAGGACTTGCTGGAATCTCTCTGTAAGATCAATCTTAATACACCAGAATGGAAAAACGTAGCAGTTACAGACCACATTCAAGAGAGTACTCTTCCCGAACTCTGAAAATTTGCTTTTTTTACTAGTGCTGACAGTAGATGACTTTAGTTGTATGAGAAACAAATTTACTCAAGAATGAGAACCAATGGTCATATCAATGTCAGATGTACAGGAGTCTTTATGAGTGTTGAAAGAGGGGCTGAATTCTCAATGTAATGGAAAATGTAATCACTTGCCGGTGAAAGTCTGAATGGGCGAAACTTAGGTTTCCCCTTCCTGCTGTACTTGATCAACTGCATTCCTTCAAAGCAATGAGAGCCTTCAAAAGGAGAAAAAAGTTAAACACAAGTGAAAACATCAACAATGAACTGTCAGCGAAATATGTATAAAAAACGTGAAAATGTATACATAAAAAGTTGAAGGAAGAACTACAAAGTATCCAGATATAAATATGAGACAATATCATAGCTTACAGCTAGGCCTTAGTATTAGCAACACCACCAGAAAAAAATAAACACCTAACGGAAAGGCATATGATGAACACCTTAGAGAATGACTAGTGATGCCTTATATGTTTATCATGCATCTCGTGTAGTATTGACAACAACGGGACCTTTTAAGCTCACTAGATGCTGAATCTTTTCCTCCATAATTCTTTTTTTGATGTTTGTTACTATATATAGCTTATGAGGGGTTCTAGTGATTTTGAGAAGGATCGCTTAAGAATTTACTTACATAAAAACAAGAAGCTATATCATATTCATAACCTCCTGAAGCCCTTACAGGCTGAAATCAAATTTCTCCACAAATTAGCGTGCATTTTTGTGACATTCTTGTATGTGGTCCAACTAATGTGCGTTTCATCTTTAACCACTTCGTTCCTAAACATATTTTTCAAATATAGATGTCAAATTTGACGTACAATTGAAAGCTCAATATTAATATGATGGCTAAAGTCCATCTTAGTGTTGTACTCAATTATTCAAGCTATTTGCCATCTGAAAGTAATTAATTGTCCCTTTCTAGTATTCCCCAATGTTGAAATCAGCATTTGATGTTTTGCACGATTCAGGTATCAAACTGTTGCAACTTAGAAGGACAAACTCAAACGAAGCGCTCTGGAGAGAAAATGAAGAAGTGAAGCAGTCTTTAACAAAATTTGGAGCTCCATGAAATGTCCTAAGCTGCAACGATGTCAGTTTTTGCTCTGTAAAGCAGATCATATAATCAAATCCAATCATCTTCCAAATATTCATTTCAAGAATGTGTTACAGCTAATGAAGCTGCCACGGCAAAAATTGATGCCTTTAACCAAAATGTCGAATTTCTCGATATGTAGGAAAAAGTATCTTCTACTCATTTGTTCATAGTAAAGCAGAGGAAAAGTATCACTTCGAATAACACTTAAATAATCATAATTTATTCTCTATCTTTTATTATTTTTTCTCAACGAGTAAGTAATTTTTCTCGGGATTTAATTATTCTCTACTTCTTTTCGGCACATTAATGAAAATTAAATTGAAGAACATAAAATGACAGAAGCTCAAATTACTGAGAAAGCTCAAATTACTGAGTAAGCTGATGAAACACTATGCTAATTCAAAACACAAAGGAAAAAAAAGGCGAAAAACCTGCTCAATGTCACGGTCAGGATTGGCATAACTAGCAGGATCTGCCATTCCATCTGAAACAATTCTTGGCTATCCACCACCCAAGAAGCCTATTTGTTTAAACCATCCGCATATTCTTCATAGATACCAATCAAATATATTCCTTTGGCCTATCATCAACTTCTCGAAAATATCGTTTTTTTTTTTATAAAAAAACTTTGTCACCAAATCTCACACTTTGATTATATATGCTAGTACTGTGTAACACACACACATACAAAGGAAAAATCACTAGTGATCCATACATGATCTACCAAAACGCGCGAAAAAAATTCAAGATTTTACGCGAAAACATGTTGGATTGCTGGAAATTGTGAAGAGGGTATGTGCAGTTCTGGTGATCAGATGGAGAGAGAGAAAGTGAGACATGAGTTTAGGAGAACGTTTGCAGCTCAATAGAAAGTGGAGCGACTTTGGCGCTCTTATTTGGCGTTTCTTAACTACCTTATAAATAAATAAATAAAAAAACCTAACTGTTTTTTAAAATTCTTAAAGAATTTGACTACGTTGTTAACCACGTGGAACATAAATTAGATAAGTTGATAAGATGATTTTTTTTTTTTGTCAAATTGATAAGATAGTTGTTGCATAGTAAAAGTGAAAGGCCTCACAAAAATTCTTGTGCTCGGCTAACGATTCATTCAATTGTGAACAAAAATAAATTCTACATGTATTAGGAATTCATTTATATATAGTGGACTATATGATTGTTAGCCGAATTATAGACGGATCCATTTATAGTCACTCAGATAGTTATTATTCTTTTTTTTTTTTTTAATTGATATCAAATAATTTGTAGGTTGGATATAATTATCCAAAGCTATATTGTGATAATTCATAGCCATTTCACTAAATTCAACAATATAGCTACCAAAAATTAGTAAGGCACTATAAATTTCACGTCCGCAAGCGTGATTTTAATAATGAATTGGAGTTATTATTTAACCCAAAATATTCACTTATAAATTACCCTTTTATCATGTATCTCAATGAATACGGGACATTACAATATTCAAATCCGAAAAAAAATTATAAGCTAGAAGTGATAATGTTGCTGGTCCATATAACATATTTGTATGCTAAAATTTTTGTTTGTCAACATTTCGAATGTTATATAAGCATTCAGAGACCAGAATTTTCTTCCATCTAACAAAAAAAGAGTTTGAAATCAGATCCGATCACTACTTAACCATTTTACTCAATTCTCTGAGTGTTGATACACTACTTTAAACTTTATACATTGTACTTAACATTTATCTATTCGACAAAACAATAATATCCATCTAAATGTAATATATTTTGTGGGTGAACAAAAAGATATGTTCCACACATTTTGTGCTCACAAGAATATTTGGCCACTGAATGTGATAAAAGATACTTTGGACCATGATAACATTCTAATGCAAGAGTTCTGCGACAAGACCACTTTAAATTCTGCAAGCCACATAGGAACTGCACCCCAGAAATACATGCATTACATGGTTTACCATATCTTAGAATTTATCATAAAGTACTTCAAAACATAGATTTAAAACTATTAATTGACTTAAGCAATAAAGTCACGCCTCAAGTTTGAAACTCTAGACCCGCAAGCGAAACTAATGTTATAAACTTAAGAATAACTGTCTTTTGCCTCAAATGCACTGTCACTGCCTCAAAATGGTTAATCTGAATTTTACTTAAATCCACAACACTAACTTATAAATCACACACATATCATGTTTCTCGTCAATATGGTACATTACACGTACACTTTAAGTGTATTGCAATTTTGAAATATTCGGTGTATGGCTGATGGTTGGGAGTTGGTGATATGGGAAGGAGACATGCCTCGGAACATTCCCTCAGAAACTAGGTGATCAAAGGATGCTTGACCATTTACAGAAAAGAATGGATAGATAGATACTGACTCAATTTCAGAATCAAGAAGGAAGAATGGAATAACCAGAAAAGCAAACGAAGTCGATATCTTCATCTCGTAATCTCAAAGGATAGCTGGATCTTTGTATCTCTTGAAAACAACTTCAATATCTGCCATCACTTCAGCAGGCAAAGGCCGTTCTGTGGTAAAAAATGCATCGATGTCTTCTTTTAATTGGTCCATGGACGTTGCACCTATGATTGAACTTGTCACGAATGGACGGTCCCGTGCAAAACAAAGAGCTAACTCAACAGGGCTTAGACCATGTTTCTTGGCCACCTGAATGTATTGTGTCGTTGCTTCCTGGAATTTTAACAATGCCGAGTATTAGCCCAGACACTTCAACAGCTTTAGTTTCACAACATGCAAGGATAATCATATTTCATGCAGGAGCAAATGCGTTACTGCTATAAATTATAAACATTTGGCATAAAACCTCGGCCACGAACAAATTCAAGAAAGACGAAGAGGAAGGGAAAAAACACTGCTGCCCTTCTGCCCTATAATTACTCAGCAGATATTTGTAAACATTATAGTAAAGCCCGCCACAAGTAATAAAAATAAGACAGGAATGAAAAATTGAGGACTTTCTATCTTCTATTCCAACATAACTAAATGAAAAATGAGTATCATGATGAAAACGAGAAACAAAGAAAGAATTTACATAATTTTTATATCATCGCCCTCTTTATTTGGCACAGATTTTCCTTCAAACTTTCTTCTCTAAACTAGTTATAGATGTAGTTTCAATTTGCACAGAAGGTAGAATCTGACACCATGAAGAATCCATATAACTTCCGGAGAAGTGACATTCTATTAGGGATGCCCCAAATGGGAGTGCAGTAATATTGGCGGGAGGGAGCAAGGGAAAGGAAGAGCATAAAATGGATAAATATTTTCTGAAAGTAAGAAACACCGAATTTGCATGTTTTCGTGTTCCTTTTGAACC
Source organism: Ehretia macrophylla (assembly GCA_037974665.1). Classification (NCBI taxonomy): domain Eukaryota; kingdom Viridiplantae; phylum Streptophyta; class Magnoliopsida; order Boraginales; family Ehretiaceae; genus Ehretia; species Ehretia macrophylla. Next base: position 49,607,559 of record CM075777.1, on the reverse strand, counting down.
TTCAATCAGACATGCAGTATGGAGACTACTATGCGTTGTCTATATGAATTTCCGCTTAGCTGTACAACAATCCATAAAGTATATATACCTTGGCAAGAGAATAGTATCTTTCCATGTATCCGGGGAAGAGGTTAAACCTTCCTGTCTTTGAAGCTTCGGAGTTGATATCTAAGTACTTTCCGGACAATGCCCCACCACCAAGTGGGGAATAAGCAAGCAAGCCAATATTGCAGTTGTTTGCATGGCATACTTCAACAAGATCAACTGCAAAGAAAATATATATAAGTTCGATATTAAGTATTGGTAGAAAGATTTTTCTCAACCACGTATGCAGCTGTAGTATTCATCTCCACATAATACCATCCAGAGAACCAAATTACTCAAACTGGTCCAAGTCTTCACGAATGTCATACAAAACCAATGAAGTAGCTTGTCAGATAGTCATCCATCCCTAAAAAGAGTCTTTCTCCTAATTGAATATAATGTTTCTTCTCACATTCCAAAGTTACTACTTCTGCCAGAAAAAAAAAAAAAAAAAAAGAACTCCCAATTCTGAATTGTATGAAAGGACAAACTTGAAAATTCGACAACTTATCATCCATTCAGAATTTAAAAAAAAACACCAAAGTTGTTTCAGAATTTAGAATCCCCAAAAGGAACTTAATTATGGAATGGATGGAGAATTAATGTTATTATTATATGACAAGTAATTTGATAGATCTCTTCTTTGTTCTTTTTTTTTTTTTTTTGCTGGTCATTAATTTAATAGATCTCATAACAATAAATTTTGAGTTTTATTTTTAAGTTAATCAACAAACCATTGATTTGGCTACACTACTATTGAACAGAAGACACAAGTTAACGAAAATGTCTATTGACAGGAAATGTTCTAAAGTGAAGCCTTCACCTGCTCCAATTTTTCTTAACTAGAGGATAACAGGGAAGACAACTTACCTTCAAAGTTGCATCTGACTAGCAGACTGTAATTGTTTTGGATACTAACAATTTTTGGTAATCCTTCAACTTTAGCAGCATGAACAAACTCCATGACTCCATATGATGTTTCATTGGAAACACCGATATAGCGTACCTGCATACTTAAAAAATATCATCAGTGACTAAAAGACAGTGATTCAAATCACAATTGCAAGATCAACTCTGTAATTTAAATGGAGTAATGTTCTGGCACTAATGTAATCAATTTAGGATTTGCAACTGAACACAATATTTATTTTAAGGTCATGGCATTCTAAAATATCAATATCCTGCTAAATCAAATTTAATGTGATAACATTTGTTTTACTTTGTATTTCAAGGCATGAGTATTAAAGGTCATTCGTTTTATCTTAGCTGGTTTACAGTGAACTTAGGATCAAAATTATAAAATTTTGGCAGCTTGGAGTGTGCATACTGATTTATTTGATTTTCCTTTACCCTTGAAAAGATGAAGCTATAGTCCATATCCTTCTGTTATTTATATTTTGTATATTCATGCCACTGCATTCAAACCTTGGAATTTTTTTTTTTTTTTTTTTTAATGTTACCAAAAAAGCCAATTCATTCGACTAATACATATAGCACTCAACCTTCGCAACTATAGCCCACCAAATGCTCTAGATATTGAATATCCATGCATTTCAAATAGCAACGGTTCATGCGTGGAACATCATTATCCTGAGACTTTCCTGTCACCTATGATAAATTGCTAATTTCAGCCTCTTCTGGACTATTAGTCATGTAGTATCGACCTTCAAGAGATCTAAACCTGAAAATTGTTACTGCTCAAAACATATCCAGATTTTCTTTATTAATATCTTTCAACCAGCCAAATTCAACTTACTAAGACACTACCAAAATTGGATGTGGTCAGCTAGATATCTTTAGAGTAATTCATCCCAATATCAATAAATATCGTTGTACTCCCAATTCTGACATAGATTTAGATTTTCTCAAAAGCCACTCAACTCTACTTCCCCTATTTTCACAAAAACAAAGGCCTGAACGAAATACACACTATATCCTTCATTTCTTAGCATATTAGTTTGATGGTACAAAGGCCCAAATAGATGTAAAACCTTCTTCAACACACCTCTCCAGAACCCAACATCTCTCCTTAAATGCAAAGGAAGTGACGTTATACAAATATATTCATTTCTTGGCAGGTTTAGTTATTTGCAAAAGGGTGGTTTTTCTCAGTCAAATTGGACTTATCATAAAAAATGTAAACAACCACAAGGCCAAGATGAGCCAAATGCAAAATCCCTGGAAGTTGGCATTACCTTTCCTTCATCAATGAGTTCCTGAAAGGCCCTCAGCTGCTCGACAAATGGAACGCTTGGCCTCCATTTTGAAGGATCATAAAATAACTTACCAAACAACGGAACGTATCGATCTGGCCTGAGGCAGGAGCAGCACACTCATGTATATGGTTACACAAAGAGAATATGTTCTAAGAAAACACAAAAAGAAAGAAAGAAAAAGATGTACACGTAATAAAAATTGAGGAGATTCATCCATCAGAAGTTTAACCAAAAATCGGTTGTTTGAAAACAACCTAAGGAAAGGTATCTCGAAAGGAAATTGATCAAGAATCCTATATTACTCAAAGTATCAGAGACTAGGGAAACATGAGCATTACGAATATAGAACCAGGTGTCGGAGGCAATAGGGGCAAATCCAGGAGTTCGTCTCAAAAGCCAGAGACAAAGTTCACAGACGGTTGCACCGCTAAGGGGGCAAAAAAAAAAACTATTGCAAGATAGGAAAATCAAAGAAATCTTCATCCCGTCCAAGCTATTTGATATTATATAAATCCTAAATTTAGTATTTCAGTGATACATTTTTTCATTATTACCTTAACGCTCGCATTGGAAACAGTTTTAAGCAATCAATTCGAAGTTTCTACCTTGACTACTTCAGATGTTAACAGCAACAGAACATTCAGTGATATATGATGATTATAATGGTTAGCTAATTGTGTAATTCTGTCCAATGTCTAGATATTCCCTACCAATAGACTCATTTAAACCTCAGTTCACAAATCATGTGTGTGGGTATCCAAAGTAGCCAGAGCTCACAATTGAATACAATGAAAGCATAACAAGAACAGAGGGAGTAGTCTGAGGCTCACTGCCAATTTGCTGCATACTTCAAGTGCATGGAATTCATTGTATATGAAATCTCACCAATGTATTTGAAGTAAATCAATGTAATCAATGTTTAGACGTTTAAGGCTTTTCTCTACGCTTTCCCTGATATTAGCAGGATCAACTCGCACAATGTCTGCATTCTCGCGCAAGTATGTCGACCACTCTGAATATCCGCTAACCTTTGTGGCCACGATAACCTAATCATAAAGCAAAAAATGTTATCACTATTACGACTTCAAACAAAGATATTATGCAGTTCTTCTTTTTCTTATTAGAAGATTAAATTGGAGGGTCTGATTTCTGGTTGGAGAAGGAAAATTTATCCAGTATATTTTAATTAAAAAACAGCTATTTGCTTTTTCATCTCAAAATGAATTCAGCAAGCGAGAAATGTGAGAAAAATTATCCAGTATTTTTTATAAGGAAACAACTGTTTGCTTTTTTATCTGAAAACGAATTCAGCAAGCAAGAATCCGACGAGAGAATATATAGATAACAGATTCAATATAGTGACGAAGTTGCATATGCATGATGCAAATACCAAGAGGAAGTACGAGAAAATAAGAGAGCAACACCAGACATATGTGGTTCAAACCAAACCAGATATAGGAGGTTCAAACTCAAAATTTTCATGTCCATGGACAAGAAAAGGATGAAAGCTGTCAGAAGAAAAGGGTAAAAGAAAAAGAGAAGTTTCCCAAAATGAAGACCCTCCATCATCGTCTCTCTATCTACCAAAATGTTAATATTCTCTCCCCCTTAGATTGGGTCCCTTTCACACAAGTATCTGAATTGTAATACGTAAATGTCACGTGAAATGGAACTCCAGAAATACAGGCAGGAACAAACCAATTTTCACTTTAGCAGTCTGGATGAGTAATAATATGGACAGATGACAACAACATAAATTAATAAAGAAAGTTAACATGAAGAACTTACTTAGAAATGATGAATTAAACAAGTGTACAAAAGATATTCAAGTAAGAAGTATTTTGTATTAATTATGAATGAGAAAGTTGCTCCCCCTACAAAACATAGATGATATGGCTTGCCAAGAGGTCCTTGGTCAACAACCATCCTTGGGTAGCATCAGAATCATCCATTAAGACATTACAGGACAAAGTCTCCCGAACATGACATTCAAGAAAAAATAAAAGAAATGCACAGGATGTAGTCAAATGCATCAATATCGTAAGGAAGGGTATAAGCAAAACAAGGCAAGTAGCCAGATGCAGAAAGTACCTTGTCACGAGGTTGAGATTTCAACCAGCTAGAAACATAGAGATCTGTCCTTCCCTGAGTCTCTTTTCTTGGAGGAACTGGATACTGAAGAAGATGAAGGTAAACTAAAGATAAATTGTGTAGGTAAAGCTGAAGACTGAGACAGGTAATCATATGAGCAAAAAACATAGAAGTAGGAATATAAGTAAATTAATCTACATAAAGTAATACTGGGCGCAATCCTCTTCACGGGCTTTTTCTCATTTAAACATGTAATGCAACTTAAAAGGATGAGAAAACCCAATGCTGCATATATATCTAGAGGCTAATAAAGTTTTGATACTTTTATTAGCAGTACTATAGAAGCATTTTACAATCTATTGATAATGAAGTCAATTTGATGATGTTAGAATATAAAATAGAATTTTGTTACAGTTCATACTAAATTAAATGAATAAAGGAGTCGGCCTTTCATTGAATTTTTGCTTTTTTTTTTCTTCTTTTCTTGGGTATAGATCCGGAGATTTCCGAATAGGGCAACCTTTCGAACTGCTTGGGTGAGGGTCGTTTCTTTTGTTGGAGGCATATAATACAATGTAAATTCTTCAAAAGAAGAGATCAAGACTTTAATACTGGAATTCTGAAAATTTCAAAAAAGAAAAGCTTACCATTTCTGCAGTATCTAAGATATTAATTCCGTGTTCCAATGCATAGCTAAGCATTTCATGAGCTTCTTTTTCTGTATTCTGCTCTCCAAAGGTCATCTAAAAACATCACAGAAAACAGAATTCTCCATCAAATTTTTAACACATTTGCAGTAGAACTATAAACAACTACTACCAAGTTCACGTCACAAAACAAATACATCATAAAGAGATTATATAAAATTACGAAGAAAAGATGAAAATAGCAACCAGTGGAAGACTTCTTGAGTTAAACAGGATTCTCCTCTAGCCTTTTGACAATCCTCCTCTGAGTTGGGACTTGGGAAACGTAAATGACCGGTAGGCCTATGAATACTGTTGAAGAAGAAGGGTACATATATGACATGTATTAAAGTAATAATTTATATATATGACAGAGCAATGACTTCTATAAGAAGTAAGAAAGAATAGGGAGACCAGTGATCACAAAGCTTTTAGTCCACATCCTTTTTCTCAATTATAAACGAGCTCAATGGACATGTTTAGGACGAGATAGCATGGTGCATGCCATTTGCGTTGACATGTGGTGGATGATTGTAGAAAAAGTATGAATGCTAAGTTCAAATAATAGAAGGAGACTTTAGAAGCAGACGGCTTTAAGCAGAGAAGATCAACAATGAAGTAAAACCCCCTGCAGCCCTGATGACTATAACATTGAGGGGGAATATAATTACGATTGATGACTGTGAAATGGTGCCCAAAGATTACTCCTTTCCTTCTTCATCCTAGTTATACAACATAGGTTAAGTGGTAATAAAGAGAAGGATCCCCCACCTAAAATTAAAAGCAAAGTGTTAGCAAACACGAATAAAGTAAAAAACTCATTTTTCAATTTAAGAAATATATAAGTAGAGTAACTAGAATTTAACTAACAACAGAGTATCAAATTCTTTACGTGCTTCAAAAAAAGTTAGCCAAAAGTAGAGTGTCAATACTGTTACACACTCCCGACAATGAAATTCAGTTATTATGTAATTTAAAATTCAAACCGTTGAAACACTAAGTTAACCATAGACTAAATGCTGGCTCAGAAACTCGAGCTTACAAGGCCAGACTAGCGTTGTAGACTTTTGCTAAGGCCTGTGCCTAAGGAGAAAGTCTTTGCAACCGAAGTGAGCCGAGGAGCCGAGTGACATGCCAACATATAGCTGTACTGTCCGTAAGAAGCTAACCCATCACCTTTTGAAGCACTTTCTAGTTAGCGCTCTTATTTTTATTGGAACTTGTGCGCTTTACTAATAAGAAGACTCCGGCATTCAGGCGAGCCGTAACTGCTTTGTAAGGTATTGAATTTCAATTCACTAACATACATTTGTAAGTTAACTCCCACCAATATGCGTAATAACGCTAACCAACTCTACAGCTTTAATAAAAACGCATAAAATGTTATTCTTCACACACACACTGATACAATAAAAAAGAATAAAACAAAAAATTGAGAATATACTTCTTAAATCTAAATGCAGGCTTACAGTGCCGAAAGTAATTTCACTGATATTGAGGTCGGAGTCTCCGAGCTTCTTGTACTGCAAGGCGCTCTTTTGCGCGTGTTTCGCACACACAATCGAGCTATTCTTTCTCTTGGCGTCGTGCAAGGAAAAATTCCGCCGGCTATACGTTGAATGATGACGCGTGAAGAAGCGGTGAGAGGGACCGATAGTGGTGTTAGTGTTTGAGAGTAAAGTAGGAATTGCAGCAGAGCTCGATGAAGAAGCCATTTTTTTGTGGAGAATTTTGTTTTAAAATTTTTATTTTTTATTTTTTGGGTAATTATCAGAAGAACTCTCTAACTGTTTAAAAATTGGCGGTTTCTCCCAAAGAGGAAATGATAACGTCTTGCGGGAAATGAAGGAAGAAGACATATACCTTTTTTAGTGGGTGTCGTTAGTTGTTACATGGTCCCATTAGTTATGTGGCCCATCAAGTTGAACCATCAATGTTAAAATAAACTCATTTAAATTGAGAGTGATGATTAATTTTACCTGATTTAATCCACTCAAAAGAAATAGGTGATTGGAATTCTTTTTTTTTTTTTCTTTTCTTATTCTTCTTTGATATAATAGAGATCAAAATAGTGATTTAAATTTAAATTATTTGGTCATAACAAATTACTACTGCGACCAGTTCATTCAACTTTTGAGTGGTGATAGAATACTTTGGAAAATATTTTGTGCAGTACTATTTTGGTTTCTTAATGTTGTTTCTAAAGGGGTTTTTCTCAGTGGGCTCACGTGCTTTGAGTTATTGGATCATACATGCACATGCGTCAGAACTCATATGTTTATACACGCCAGAAAAATGTTAGATATCATTCTTTTTTCCCATGAATCTAATTTTATCACCTCTTTGACATATGGATTTAACAAACTTTCTTTGTATTTTTCTCTTAATAAATTTTCATTCTCTTATTTTAGTATACTGAGTAAGCGTACACATCAGTAGTAATAAATGAATAATAAAAAAAGAAGTGGTATTTTATTGAACCGGACACGTAAGGATTCTCACGAGAGTGAAAATTTCACAAAATCCTTCTGCACCTATTTGTGGTTTAGGTTAGACACACACTTGAACACGGTACAAACATATTCAATTTTCAGAGAAGTACCTCATCTTGTTGTGGAGTTATCTATTTATTTCAAATGAGAATTTTTTAAAGAATTAAAGTTAAAATGCTCAATGAATTTATAGATAAATCTCCAATAATCCTATTAACTTATAAAATCACCTACATCCCCCATAATAATAAGTCATTTCATAGCCAAACTTTTACATAACGACCATGTGTCCAAAGCCCAAACATATATTTCTCTTATATTGTAAGATAGGAGTATCACATTAATTATAGGTATTTACGTACATCACCCCGAAAACCAGCATAATTACTTTCGAGTTTACAAAAATAACAAAGTATACAGTACAAGAATTCGACGTTGCAACTATTCATCATCAAATACCACATCGAATTAATAAACATTTCATAAAGTACTCATTTCCATATGATTTAATTTAGAATAACAATTATACTATAAATCCAAGAGTACATAAATTACAAAATTTCATCATCATCATCATATATATATATATATATATATATATATATATATATATATATATATATATATTACATCACCCCGAAGACCAGCATAATTACTTTCGAGTTTACAAAAATAACAAAGTATACAGTACAAGAATTCGACATTGCAACTATTCTCATCAAATACCACATCGAATTAATAAACATTTTCATAAAGTACTCATTTCCATATGATTTAATTTAGATTAACATTTATACTATAAATCCAAGAGTACATAAATTACGACAAAATTTCATCATCATATATATATATTGCAATATATGAGAGATGAAGAATAAATTTAAAAAAAAAATAATCAACGACATCTAGAGTTTGAACAGACTGTAGGTCTCTAGTTCAAGTCCAAGATGATCCAATGTTGCTCATGGGGTGGCCAAATAAGGCTTAGCAAGAAAAGGAATTCATGTTATCAAATGATTAATTTCTTCTGATTATTTCTAGTTTGAAATGAGTCAATCATCGACTTTTGAAAGATTGGCTAGAATCTGGCCCAACAAGAATTTTTACCCAAAATGGCAATAAAGATACCTGAACAAGATATTAGTTCATTCTGCATTCTTGAATCCATGGGAACAGATCTATTTATTAGCTCCTATTTGTGGTACACAATTTCATGTAATGTAGGTAGTGATTATAATCTATTTGACAGAAAAGAAGGAATAGTGTGCATTTTTTGTTGGGAAAACTTTCTTTTTTTGAACTGCTAAATTTGGTGCAATATGATAGGTGCAAAACAAAACAAAGATTTGTTATATATATAGTTATAAAAAAAATACTATTTCTAAAATAAAAAAAAATTACCAGATTGAATACTAATGAAATGAGTGTAGTAAAAGATAATATAGCTAGGCACTATCCGAGAACAATTTTTTTTAATGAGATATCCGAGAACAATTAATCGACCTAGATTTATAAATTATTATAGATAAATTATTGGTAGAATGGAAATAATTAGGGGAAGGAGGGCCCACATGGAATGAATGGAAAGATCGAAAAGTTAGAAAAAGAAAAGATTTTTTGATTAGATGCATGATCTTGTTTGAATAGACTATATATTAAAAACACATGTAAATTTTACATGAACAAATTTTAATACCTTAGAAAACTTAGGTTACCATTTTAAGAGTTATTATCGAGAATATATATTCTACGCATAGACATAGTAGTCAATATATTCAAAGGAAAACTAACGGAGGTAATCAGTATATATAAGGGATTTTGGTAATTTTAAAAGTTGATGGGGTTGTTTGAGATTTACTATAAACTCATAAGATCATTTCGACTTTAGCATATCTTTTGGATGATGTCTTCAATTCATAATAAAAATTGACAAAATTTACATTCTACTACCTCATACAATCATTCTCCTATTATCATCATCATCATCATTATTATATATTCTAAGAGAACAACTATCTTGCCACGTGTCAATTAATAAGCATCTCTACAGTATATTAAATTTTAATTTTGAAATAATAATTCAATTACAAGTAAATATAAATTTATCTTAATTCTGAAACTTTTAAATGATTTTTATAGATTATAGTGTAACCGATAATTATTTGATGCATTATTATGTAAATCGAAATTTATCTTAATTTTGAAAATTTTAAATATTTTTTGCAGATTATTGTGTAACCGATAATTATTAGATGCATTATTATCTAAATCATATTATTTAAATTTAAATCCTATATTCAGTTAAGATTTTTCTATCTATTGTAGGACTCTATTATATCTTTATTTTAAATTTAATTTTTTTTTAAATCTCTATTAGTAAAAATCTCTTTTTTATTAACAACGTTATCTCTACTTTATTAATAGTGTTATCTCTACTTCATACTAGTAAATTAGAGTCAGTTGGAAAATCAACGTTTGCGTAGCTTTTACGTGAGAACAACGTATGCTCCACCACTTTTTTTTTATTATCATGCTATAGTAATTAATCGGTAATACATAATTTTATGATGTTTTGTGTTTCTGATTTGTTTTTAATTTTTCTTGAACTTATGTTGGCATCCTTATTTCAGGATGGTTTATTTTTGTGCAGCCTTTGCTAGAGCTTGGTGATTATCTACATACCTGGAAAGGAAGCTGGAAAAGGACCAATTATACTTCCCGCTTGTTTGAATTGCATTTTCAGATTCAATAAAGGATTTGGAGGGATTCCAAAATTCATCCATTTCCTTTAATGAGAAGGATTTTACAATCCTTCCAATTTGAGGTAAAATGGAGGGAAGGAAAGGAAAATGAGTAAAAATACTAATTTATCCTTAATTCTTTCTATGGCTATCTTATAAGAAAGGATAATAAGGTAATTTTTCATCTAAAATTATCATTTCCTTTTATTTACTTCTCCAATCCAAACAACAAATTATAAATTTCTTTCATTTCCTTTCCCTTATTATTTTTTTGCAATCCAAACAAAAAATTTATTTTCCTTTCCTTTCCTTTATTTTTCTTCCTCTACTTTACTTTCCTTTCCTTTCCCATGTACAATCCAAACTGGGGGTTCATTTTGATTCACTTGGGCTTCACTCCAGCAAGTTGATTTTTGAAAATATAAGAAGGTGTGTCAAAGTGCAGTATGCCGATTTAATAGACCATGTTTATATAATTGATGCGGTATTTGTGAATTAGCAACTTGAGGAGCAATTACTCTGATCCATTTTTGTGCTAATGAATATATGTACATTGTTTATCTTGGTTAGAATTGGTTTTGGATTAGTTAATCTATAAAATTAGTTAGCGATCATAAGGCTTAATCACTTGATGACACATTATTGATATTGTCGAAGACATTTTAATGATTTAGCATGCCACAATGCTCACGTTTTATGACTATAGATAAAAAATAATGCCACAATGCTCGCATTATTGATAGAGAGGAATTAGTTTAGAGACATGTCTTAGTTTTTGAATACATATTTTATGAAACCAGATATCCTACATTTGTCTTCTTTTTTTTTTTTGTGGGGGGGGAAGGGGGGAAACGAAAACGTGTTGCACTTTTGTTTCCCTTTTCCTACTGCCAATAGCAAGGAATGTGCTTAGATTAGAAAACTAATGAAACAAAATAAATGAAACTCTATTTCCTCATGACCAAAAGGATTATATTTTCGTTGTTTTCTTTCCTCTATTATTTCACGTTTGATATGATTTTGTTTGTCTGATAGTTATTTCAACTTTGCCTATCTAATTTTGTTTGCTTAAACAGTTAGAAGGACATAAGATCACATTGATTGGTCATATCATGAGTGGACATTAAAGTACCAATTCTTTATGAACTTTTTTTTTAGTAACGCAACATGAGTTTTGTTTATGATAATCCAGTCAGTCAGCCAACGGTAATATCACAATTTTTAGGAGAATTTTTGTATATAATTCCAACTTTTTTTTTTCAGTTGTTGTTGGGTGGGGGTGGAATCCAATTAAATTCAAGTGTCTCACTGAATATTTCAGGTTATCAAAAGATTTAAGGGTTCTATATTATTTGATAGGTTCTTCTCATGTTTCATGTGTAATTCGCGTAGTCAATTTGAGCTCTCTTGCTTAGGAGGGAAATTGAAAGACGCTCATTCATTAGTGTTTTGATTTAGATCATTTTGTAATATTATATTCTAATGTTATTAGAGAGGTCAAGTAGTGAAGAATTTTTCAGATTATTTTACAATAATTATATGATAGTCTACTACTATTAGATCTAAGTTTAGTATCACATCTTTTACGAGAAATAGAGACATCAATAAAGTATGAACTGTATATATATCGTCTTTCTTGGTATCAAATTAGGCATAATAAGTTGAAAATGTTCATCCCAAAAAAAAAATTGAAATGGTGAAAGGTGATCCATCACTTTTACACATCATGGAAGCTTAAATCTATATGCCACGGTGATTCATAGACCTTAGCTTTTGAAAAATTGCAGAGTTCTATATATTTAAAACATTACTACATATATGTACTGTTTGCCCCATGAGAGTTTGACACATCATGAAATGAGTCATCGCTTTCTTTTAGGTAAGTTATAAATTTAAGTAAGTTATAAACAGGATTGCATCATTCTACAAGGTTATTTGGTTAAGTTATTTGTTATTGCAAGTGTTATTGCTAATAATGTTCCCTCTGTAAAATCTGAAATAGGTAAATTTTATTTTTGGCACTTTAATTCTTCATCATTATGCAAATTTGTGAAACTCTTTTGACAATTCTTACATTATTTATATCATTTGTCTTTTCTATTAGATTATGATTATATCTTAAGTTTATTTATTTTTATGTATTTTAAGACTCTATTTTATCTTCATTTTAACTTCTTTATTTTTATTTGAAAAAAAAATATTTAAAAAAAAAACAAAAACAAAACTTAGGATACAACAACTTGAGCAAAGGAGATGCATACATGTATCTTTTGAAAGCTTGATTTATGTAAAATAGTGCTTATTGTCATATTTTTTTAAAAATAGATGTTTATATTTATTTTTTTTCTTTTGGTAATGACGTAGTATTTAAAGTAATTATACATTATATGTATAGTCTCTCAATAAAATAATTTAAAATTTGAATTAATTAATTACATATTCCATATTTTAGATGCATCTTTACAGGTATAAGACTAGTTAGGGTAATTTACCGAAATAGTCTTACATCTTTGTCTTTTTTGATATTTAAGTCCCTTATATTTTATTTTGAACAAAATGGTCTTTCATTTTTCATTTTAGTGACATTCACTAGTCCTTGGAACAAAATATGTTAAAAAATAACGTTAGTGAATTTGTGAATGACACGTGATCGTAAAATATATAAACTTTAGGATGCTTATATTTTATCACATTATAATTTTATCCTTGAAGATTTATGATTTTTGCGTCCACGTGCTCATTAATGTTATCTTTTTGACATATTTTACTCTAAGGATTAACGATTGTCACAAAAATGAAAGATGAAGGATCATTTTGCCTAAAATAAAAGATACGGAACTTAAATATAAAAAAAGACAAAGATATAAGACTATTTCAGTAAATTACCCGACTAATTATTACCAAAAGATACACGTTTGTAGCTCGCGACCACAAGTTTTCTTCACCAATTTTCTCACTCTCACACACGCACGCAAGACGTTTTTCTCCTTCTACCTCAGGAAAAAGCCTTCAAACAAAAGGCACACAATTGATAAAGAATCAAACGACAATGTTTCATCTTAGCATCATCTCCAACACGAAGACAACGTCCCTGATTTTCCCAGAGTTTCGAAATTCCGCCTTTTCATACATACATAATTACTGTATTTGTTGTATATGAGTTTGCCCATCCCACGAATGTGTGCGCTATGTATATGTGTGTGTACGTGTATGTATATATATGTTGATAGACTCTTAATATATGAAACCCAATTTATTTGATCTTGATTCAGAAAATTGTGAATTAGGAATGATGATGGTGTCGTTGTGTTTGTATACGTGTGCGGCCGTGTATGTGTGTGGGTGTGTAAGGAAGTATGTGTGGTGTGTGTTTGTATGTAAAGGTTGTGAAATCGGAGCGAGGGAAGTGGAAGCATATGTGCTTGTGAATTGATGTATGATAGAGTGTACTTATGAGTTGTTTTGTGAAGAAGATAGTGTAAGAAAAGGGTTCGTTAGTTGTATGTAGTGTGCTGTGTATATTAAGAAAGAAAAACAAGAAAATGTTGGAGATTGAAGAGATGAAGCAAGAAAAGGTCAACTAAGGAAAGGAAAAGTCAAAATAAGAATACATTTAAGGAAATGTTAACATAAGATAAAAGTAATAGAAAAAGGAGGATCAATCAGCATTAAAAAGAGTAAGGAAAGGGAAAACCCAAAGAAGAAAGAAAAATTGTCAAGGAATAGATGGAAGAAAATAAAGATGGTAAGAAATAAAATTACTCTACTTTATAATTAGACACAAGAAAATAAAATGGGATTCGGCCTCATTAAATAAATGATAGTATCTTGATACCGAAAGAAAATAATACCATTTGCGAATACGAAAGAAATAATGTAATACGTTAAGAGAAGGTATTCAAACTTAGAATTCTATCGAGTTAATTGAGCTGGAGATTTTGGCTTTCGAAGTGATATACATGGTGAAAATTTTGAAATAGGGTAGATGAGAAATTTTCGTGTCTAATTTGAAGTTGGAATTGTTGGATAAGGGACTGAATTTAGTTGTTGTTGTGGCTTTATATTTTCATTCAATTAACAGAAAATTAGAGTATGCTCGAATTCAAATAAATTCATATTCTTAATTGTTATTTTTCATATTGAAGTTCCCATCTCTTAGTACCATGCTTTGCATATGAAAAAATGAGTTAATTAACAGGCGCCTATGCCTATTGTCTCCAAGTCTTTGACCTATAGAATAATTACATTTCAAGCAATAACTCCTCAAGTCGCTGAATGACGAATTACAGAGTCAATACTTATAGCACAGAAGAATTTGCAACAAAATGACTCCATGTAGCATATCCTAACAAAGGACACGATTGAACTCTGAAAATCATAAATGGAAAGTTTAAGCAAAGTGAGCAGAATGAATAAAATAGTAACAATAGGTGCATTCTAACATACAATTGGGCTCACTTTTTGCTCAAGACCAAAAATTATTTTTACATAACTGGGATCCTTTAGTGGAGTTTTTTTTTTTGGTCAACCCCTTTAATGGAGTTGAAAGAGAAATCATTTGAGATTACCCTATTTAAATCGAGTTAATTGGTGTTGCAGTTAGCGTTAGATTGTGTTATGTCTCTCGCTTCTTGGTCCCATTGCTAATCGCGTTGAATGCTAAGGTATGTTGCGCTCTTTCTATCTCACTTTTACACAATTAAAGCTGTTATTGTTGAAATATCTTTCCGATTTACTGGATGTTTAGAGTAGATGCTATATTTTTGTTTTTTATTGAATTTTATCTTGATCTTTTTGCTTTTTTTGGGCTTTTTATCATCTTAATTTGGTGCTAATTACATCAAAATTTGATCTTTGATGTGTTATTGGCTTTCTACTTTTACATCATTGTTAGTTCTTTCTTTTTGTTGTTTTGGGTTAAGTGTGTTTTTCCAATCCTTTTCATAAGTAAATATTTTGACTTGATCATGTGTTTACTTTTATTGGAGATGCTTGGAGTAACTGTATGGTTTGCGGATCTTAGTAGGCCTTAATTTGATGTAATTCTTACAAGATGTGGGAATGTTGCTAACACGTCATCTGCTTTAAGGATGTCATATATAAGAGATCTTTCGCGGTTGTTATATATAAGAGAGAAAGAGAGGTATTCCTTTTCTGGACGCAGATATCTTTTGAACACAGCCTGTATTAACACATCAACAAGCAAACAATATATGGATACTTCTCTTGGCCAATAACATGCAGAGGTTTTTAGTCTATTTGTAAGACAAAGCAGGTTACATGAACTCTGAACACATAATCATCAATCCACCAGAAAGAGATGTGCTAACTCACGGTTCTCTGCCCGGGAATAATCCGTTGAACAGAAGATAGCTTCAAAATCTTTTCATGTCCATGTGAGTACCAGATCAATGTTGTTTCATCCTGAAATCATGATTAAATCTTAAGCATCTATGTACTTAAAATTACAAATTCATATGGAATATAATACGTGTGATCAGAATTTGGATTTTGGTTACTTAGATATATGTCAAGCTTGATTTTAATGGTAGGATTGTGTATTACAGGTTTAAATAACTATTCTGGTCAGCCTGCAATCCTTGCATGTCGAAGAAGATTATGAAAGTCTTTTTACAGATATAAGCTCTCACAAATGTAAGTGAAGAGAACTATGTTTCACTACTAAGATCATGAAACAACAATACAATATAAATGTGCCTAGACTACACGTTTTCATGTTTTCAAACTGTTACAATGATCACAGATGCATTCCTGAATTCCAATAAGATCAACAACTTATTCACCAAACATGACAACAACAGTCAGCAGATAATAAAGCTGACTAAGACAGTAAAAAATAGGTGCTCTAACACTAAGAAAATAATATATAGAGAAATGAAAGTGAGTTTCCATTCTTCTCCCAATAAAAGACCGGAATTATGCTGTTTATACTATCATACAAGCCAATGAATTTGGTAATTCCTCTATCTTGTGTATTTCACACGATGAAGTGGCCTTTAGCAACCTATGGAAGAAACTAGAAAGGAAAACTTGAAGTTTCTATAGTAGAAATGACTTCTATAACTCTCTTGAGACGATGTAAATGTTTTCTTTAACCACTTCGTTCCTAAACATATTTCTCAAATATAGATGTCAAATTTGACGTACAATTGAAAGCTCAATATTAATATGATAGCTAAAGTCCATCTTAGTGTTGTACTCAATTATTCAAGCTATTTGCCATCTGAAAGTAATTAATTGTCCCTTCTAGTATTCCCCAATGTTGAAATCAGCATTTGATGTTTTGCACGATTCAGGTATCAAACTGTTGCAACTTAGAAGGACAAACTCAAACGAAGCGCTCTGGAGAGAAAATGAAGAAGTGAAGCAGTCTATAACAAAATTTGGAGCTCCATGAAATGCCCTAAGCTGCAACGATGTCAGTTTTTGCTCTGTAAAGCAGATCATATAATCAAATCCAATCATCTTCCAAATATTCATTTCAAGAATGTGTTACAGCTAATGAAGCTGCCACGGCAAAAATTGATGCCTTTAACCAAAATGTCGAATTTCTCGATATTTAGGAAAAAGTATCTTCTACTCATTTGTTCATAGTAAAGCAGAGGAAAAGTATCACTTCGAATAACACTTAAATAATCATAATTTATTCTCTATCTTTTATTATTTTTTCTCAACGAGTAAGTAATTTTTCTCAGGATTTAATTATTCTCTACTTCTTTTCGGCACATTAATGAAAATTAAATTGAAGAACATAAAATGACAGAAGCTCAAATTACTGAGTAAGCTGATGAAACACTATGCTAATTCAAAACACAAAAGAAAAAAAAGGCGAAAAACCTGCTCAATGTCACGGTCAGGATTGGCATAACTAGCAGGATCTGCCATTCCATCTGAAACAATTCTTGGCTTTCCACCACCCAAGAAGCCTATTTGTATAAACCATCCGCATATTCTTCATAGATACCAATCAAATATATTCCTTTGGCCTATCATCAACTTCTCGAAAAAATCGTTTTTTTTTTTTTTTTTTTTTTTAAAAAAAAACTTTGTCACCAAATCTCACACTCTGATTATATATGCTAGTACTGTGTAACACACACACATACAAAGGAAAAATCACTAGTGATCCATACATGATCTACCAAAACGCGCCAAAAAAATTCAAGATTTTACGCGAAAACATGTTGGATTGCTGGAAATTGTGAAGAGGGTATGTGCAGTTTTGGTGATCAGATGGAGAGAGGGGGAAATGAAAGAGAGAGAGAAAGTGAGACATGAGTTTAGGAGAACGTTTGCAGCTCAATAGAAAGTGGAGCGACTTTGGAGCTCTTATTTGGCTTTTCTTAACTGCCTTATAAAAAATAAAAAAATAAAAAACTTAACTGTTTTTTAAAATTCTTAAAGAATTTGTACTACGTTGTTAACCACGTGGACCATAAATTAGATAAGTTGATAAGATGGTTTTTTTTTTTTTTTTTGTCAAATTGATAAGATAGTTGTCAAAAGTGGAGGATCTCGTTAAAATTTTTATATTCGGCTAACGACTCTTTAAATTATGAACAAAAGTGAATTTTATATGTATTAAGAATCTATTTATATATAATGGACTAAATGGTTGTTAGCAGAATTATAGACAGACCCATTTATTACCACTCAGATAGCAGTTTTTCTTCTCTTTTTTTTTTTTATTGATATAAAATAAGTTGTAGGTTGGATATAATTATCCAAAGCTATATTGTGATAATTCATAGCCATTTCACTAAATTCGACAATATAGCTACTAAGAATTAGCAAGGCACTATAAATTTCACGTCCGCAAGCGAGATCTTAATAATGAATTCGAGTTATTATTTAACTCAAAATATTCATTTATAAATTACCTTTTTATTATGTATATTACAATATTCAAATCCCACAAAAAAACTATAAGCCAAAATCGACAATGTTGCTGGTCCATATAACATATTTGTATGCTAAAACTTTTGTTTGTTAACATTTCGAATGTTATATAAGCATTCAGAGACAAGAATTTTCTTCCATCTAACCAAAAAAGGAGTTTGAAATCAAATCCGATCACTACTTAATCATTTCACTCCATTCTTTAAGTGTTGATACACTGCTTTTAGCTTTATACATTGTACTTAACATTTATCTATTCGACGAAACAATAATATCCATCTAAATGTAATATATTTTGTGGGTGAACAAAAAGATATGTTCCACACATTTTGTGCTCACAAGAATATTTGGCCACTGAATGTGATAAAAGATACTTTGGACCATGATAACATTCTCATGCAAGAGTTCTGCGATAAAACCACTTTAAATTCTGCAATCCACATAGGAACTGCACCCCAGAAATACATGCATTACATTGTTTACCATATCTTAGAATTTATTATAAAGTATTTCGAAACATAGATTTAAAACTATTAATTGACTTAAGCAATAAAGTTACGCCTCAAGTTTGATCCTCCAGACCAGCAAGCGAGATCAGTGTCATAGGTCCCAACCAGATCTGCAAGCGAGACTAGTGACATAAGTTTAAGAATAACTGTCTTTCGACTCAAATTCACTGTCATTGCCTCAAAATGGTACCCACAACATTAACTTATAAATCACTCACATATCATTTTTCTCATCAATATGAAACATTACACGTACACTTTAACTGAATTGCAATTTTGAAATATTCGGTGTATGGGTGGCGGAATGTGTATTAGTGTGTATCTGATGGTTGGGAGTTGGTGATATGGGAAGGAGACATGCCTCAGAACATTCCCTCAGAAACTAGGTGATCAAAGGATGCTTGACCATTTACAGAAAAGAATGGATAGATAGATACTGACTCAATTTCAGAATCAAGAAGGAAGAATGGAATAACCAGAAAAGCAAACGAAGTCGACATCTTCATCTCGTAATCTCAAAGGATTGTTGGATCTTTGTATCTCTTGAAAACAACTTCAATATCTGCCATCACTTCGGCAGGCAAAGGCCGTTCTGTGGTAAAAAATGCATCAATGTCTTCTTTTAATTGGTCCACGGACGTTGCACCTATGATTGAACTTGTCACGAATGGACGGTCCCGTGCAAAACAAAGAGCTAACTCAACAGGGCTTAGACCATGTTTCTTGGCCACCTGAATGTATTGTGTCGTTGCTTCCTGGAATTTTAACAATGCCGAGTATTAGCCCAGACACTTCAACAGCTTAAGTTTCACAACATGCAAGGATAATCATATTACATGCATGAGTAAGTGCATTACTGCTATAAGTTATAAACATTCAGCATAAAACCTCGGCCACGAACAAATTCAAGAAAGACGAAGAGGAAGGGAAAAAACACTGCTGCCCTTATGCCCTATAATTACTCAGCAGATATTTGTAAACATTATAATAAAGCCAGTCACAAGTTATAAAAATACGACAGGAATGAAAACTTGATGACTTTTCTATCTTCTATTCCAACATAACTAAATGAAAAATAAGTATCATGATGAAAACGAGAAACAAAGAAAGAATTTACATAATTATTTATATCATCGCCCTCTTTATTTGGCACAGATTTTAGGAAGGTAGAATCTGACACCATGAAGAATCCATATAACTTCCGGAGAAGTGACATTCTATTAGGGATGCCCCAAATGGGAGTGCAGTAATATTGGCGGGAGGGAGCAAGGGAAAGGAAGAGCATAAAATGGATAAATATTTTCTAAAAGTAAGAAACACCAAATTTGCATGTTGTTGTGTTCCTTTTGAACCTTCAATCAGATATGCAGTATAGAGACCACTATGTGGTGTCTATATGAATTTCCGCTTAGCTGTACAACAATCCATAAAGTATACATACCTTGGCAAGAGATTTATTGTATCTTTCCATGTATCCGGGGAAGAGGTTAAACCTTCCTGTCTTTGCAGCTTCGGAGTTGATATCTAAGTATTTTCCTGACAATGCCCCACCAGCAAGTGGGGAATAAGCAAGCAAGCCAATATTGCAGTTGTTTGGATGGCATACTTCAACAAGATCAACTGCAAAGAAAATATATATAAGTTTGATATTAAGTATTGGTAGAAAGATTTTTCTCAACCACGTATGCAGCTGTAGTATTCATCTCCACATAATACCATCCAGAGAACCAAATTACTTAAACTGGTCCAAGTCTTCACGAATGTCATACAAAACCAATGAAGTAGCTTGTCAGATAGCCATCCATCCCTAAAAAGAGTCTCTCTCCTAATTGAATATAATGTTTCTTTTCACATTCCAAAGTTACTACTTCTACCAGAAAAAAAAAAAAAAAAAAAAACTCCTAATTCTGAATTGTATGAAAGGACAAACTTGAAAATTCGACAACTTATCATCCATTCAGAATTTTAAAAAAGCACCAAAGTTTTTTTCAGAATTTAGAATCCCCAAAAGGAACTTAATTATGGAATGGATGGAGAACTAATGCTATTATTATATGACAAGTAATATGATAGATCTCTTCTTTTTTTTTTTTTTTTTGTTGGTCATTAATTTGATAGATCTCACAACAATAAATTTTGAGCTTGATTTTTAAGTTAATCAACAAACCGTTCATTTGGCTACGCTATTATAGAACAGAAGACACAAGTTAACGAAAATATCTATTGACAGGAAATGTTCTAAACTAAAGCCTTCACCTGCTCCAATTTTTCTTAACTAGAGGATAACAGGGAGGATAACTTACCTTCAAAGTTACATCTGACTAGCAGACTGTAACTGTTTTGGATACTAACAATTTTTGGTAATCCTTCAACTTTAGCAGCATGAACAAACTCCATGACTCCATATGATGTTTCATTGGAAACACCAATATAGCGTACCTGCATACTTAAAAAATATCATCAGTAACTAAAAGACATAGGGATTCAAATCACAATTGCAAGATCAACTCTGTAATTTAAATGGAGTAATGTTCTGGCACTAATGTAATCAATTTAGGATTTGCAACTGAAACTTAATATTCATTTTAAGGTCATGGCATTCTAAAATATCTATATCCAGATAAATCAAATTTAATGTGATAACATTTGTTTTACTTTGTATTTCAAGGCATGAGTATTAAAGGTCATTTGTTTTATAGGGTCAAAATTATAAAATTTTGGCAGCTTGAAGTGTGCATACTGATTTATTTGATTTCCTTTACCCTTGAAAAGATGAAGCTATGGTTTATATCCTTCCGTTATTTACATTTTGTATATTCATGCCACTGCATTCAAACCTTGGATTTTTTTTTTTTTTTTTTAATGTTACAAAAAAAAGCCAATTCATTTGACTAATACATATGACACTCAACCTTCACAACTATTGCCCACCAAATGCTCTAGATATTGAATACAACATCATTATCCTGAGACTTTCCTGTCACCTATGATAAATTGCTAATTTCAGCATCTTCTGGACTATTAGTCGTGTAGTATCGACCTTCAAGAGATCTAAACCTGAAAATTGTTACTGCTCAAAACATATTCAGATTTTCTTTATTAATATATTTCAACTAGCCAAATTCAACTTACTAAGACACTACCAAAATTGGATGTGGTCAGCTAGATATCTTTAGAGCAATTCATACCCGTATCAATAAATATCGTTCTACTCCCAATTCTGACATAGACTTAGATTTTCTCAAAAACAACTCAACTCTACTTCCCCTATTCTCACAAAAACAAAGGCCTGAACGAAATACACACTATATCCTTCATTTCTTAGCATATTCGTTTGATGGTACAAAGGCCCGAATAGATGTAAAACCTTATTCAACACACCTCTCCAGAACCCAACATCTCTCCTTAAATGCAAAGGAAGTGACGTTATACAAATATATTCATTTCTTGGCAGGTTTAGTTATTCGCAAAAGGGTGGTTTTTCTCAGTCAAATTGGACTTATCATAAAAAATGTAAACAACCATAAGGCCAAATGGAGCCAGATGCAAAATCCCTGGAAGTTGGCATTACCTTTCCTTCATCAATGAGTTCCTGAAAGGCCCTCAGCTGGTCGACAAATGGAACGCTTGGCCTCCATTTTGAAGGATCATAAAATAACTCACCAAACAACGGAACGTATCGATCTGGCCTGAGGCAAGAGCAGCATGCTCATGTATATGGTTACACAAAGAGAATATGTTCTATGAAAACACAAAAAGAAAGAAAGAAAAAGATGTACACGTAATAAAAATTGAGGAGATTCATCCATTAGAAGTTAAACCAAAAATCGGTTGTTTGCAAACAACCTAAGGAAAGGTATCTCGAAAGGAAATTGATCAAGAATCCTATATTACTCAAAGTAACAGAGAATAGAGAAACATGAGCATTACGGATATAGAACCAGGTGTCGGAGGCAACAGGGGCAAATCCAGGAGTTCGTCTCAAAAGCCAGAGACAAAGTTCAGAGGGTTGTACCGCCAAGGGGGGGGAAAAAAACTATTGCAAGATAGGAAAATCAAAGAAATCTTCATCACGTCCAAGCTATTTGATATTATATAAATCCTAAATTTAGTATTTCAGTGATACATTTTTTTCATTATTACCTTAACGCTCGCATTGGAAACAGTTTTAAGCAATCAATTCAAAGTTTCTACCTTGACTACTTCAGATGTTAACAGCAACAGAACATTCAGCAATATATGATGATTATAATGGTTAGCTAATTGTGTAATTCTGTCCAATGTCTAGATATTCCCTACCAATAGACTCATTTAAACCTCAGTTCACAAATCATGTGTGTGGGTATACAAAGTAGCCAGAGCTCACAATTGAATACAATGAAAGCATAAAAAGAACAGAGGGAGTAGTCTGAGGCTCACTGCCAATTTGCTGCATACTTCAAGTGCGTGGAATTCATTGTATATGAAATCTCGCCAATGTATTTGAAGTAAATCAATGTAATCAATGTTTAGACGTTTAAGGCTTTTCTCTACGCTTTCCCTGATATTAGCAGCATCAACTCGCACAATGTCTGCATTCTCGCGCAAGTATGTCGACCGCTCTGAATATCCACTAACCTTTGTGGCTACGATAACCTAATCATAAAGCGAAAAATGTTATCAGTATTACAACTTCAAACAAAGATATTATGTAGTGCTTCTTTTTCTTATTAGAAGATTAAATTGGAGGGTCTGATTTCTCGTTGGAGAAGGAAAATTTATCCAGTATATTTTAATTAAAAACAGCTATTTGCTTTTTTATCTGAAAATGAATTCAGCAAGCGAGAAATGTGAGAAAAATTATCCAGTATTTTTTATAAGGAAACAACTGTTTGCTTTTTTATCTGAAAATGAATCAGCAAGCAAGAATCCTATGAGAGAATATATAGATAACAGATTCAATATAGAGACGAAGTTGCATATGCATGATGCAAATACCAAGAGGAAGTACAAGAAAATAAGAAAGCAACACCAAATATATGTGGTTCAAACCAAACCAGTTATAGGAGGTTCAAACTCAAAATTTTCATATCCATGGACAAGAAAAGGGTAAAAGAAAAAGAGAAGTTTCCCAAAATGAGGACCCTCCATCATCGTCTCTCTATCTACCAAAACATTAATATTCTCTCCCCCTTAGATTGGGTCCATTTCACACAAGTATCTGAATTGTAATACGCAAATGTCATGTGAAATGGAACTCCAGAAATACAAGCAGGAACAAACCAATTTTCACTTTAGCAGTATGAATGAGTAATAATATGGATAGATGACAACAACATAAATTAATAAAGAAAGTTAACATGAAGAACTTATATAGAAATGATGAATTAAACAAGTGTACAAAAGATATTCAAGTAAGAAGTATTTTGTATTAATTATGAATGAGAAAGTTGCTCCCCCTACAAAACATAGATGGTATGGCTTGCCAAGAGGTCCTCGGTCAACAACCTTCTTGGGTAGCATCAGAATCATCCATTAAGACATTACAGGACAAAGTCCCCCGAACATGACATTCAAGAAAAAAGAAAAGAAAGTAACAAAGGGTATGAGCAAAACAAGGCAAGTAGCCAGATGCAGAAAGTACCTTGTCACGAGATTGAGATTTCAACCAGCTAGAAACATAGAGATCTGTCCTTCCCTGAGTCTCTTTTCTTGGAGGAACTGGATACTGAAGAAGATGAAGGTAAACTAAAGATAAATTGTGTAGGTAAAGCTGAAGACTGAGACAGGTAATCAGATAAGCAAAAAACATAGAAGTAGGAATATAAGTAAATTAATCTACATAAAGTAATACTATTCCTCTTCATGGGCTTTTTCTCATTTAAACATGTAATGCAACTTAAAAGGATGAGAAAACCCAATGCTGCATATATATCTAGAGGCTAATAAAGTTTTGATACTTTTATTAGCAGTACTATAGATGCATTTTACAATCTATTGATAATGAAGTCAATTTGATGATATTAGAATATAAAATAGAATTTTGTTACAGTTCATACTAAATGAAATGAATAAAAGGAGTCAGCCTTTCTTTGAATTTTTGCTTTTTTTTTTTCCTTCTTTTCTTGGGCATAGATCCAGAGATTCCCGAATAGCGCAACCTTTCGAACTGCTGGGAAGGGGAGGGGGGGGGGGGGGGGGGGAGGGGTGTGTGTGGTGGTGGTGTGTTGGTTTCTTTTGTTGGAGGCATATAATACATTCAAAAGAAGAGATCAAGACTTTAATACTGGAATTCTGAAAATTTGAAAAAGAAAAGCTTACCACTTCTGCAGTATCTAAGATATTAATTCCGTGTTCAAATGCATAGCTAAGCATTTCATGAGCTTCTTTTTCTGTATTCTGCTCTCCAAAGGTCATCTAAAAACATCACAGAAGACAGAATTCTCCATCAAATTTTTAACACATTTGCAGTAGAACTATAAACAACTACTACCAAGTTCACTCGTCACAAAACAAATACATCATAAAGAGATAAAATAAAATTACGAAGAAAAGATGAAAATAGCAACCAGTGGAAGACTTATTGAGTTAAACGGGATTATGCTCTAGACTTTTGACAATCCTCCTCTGAATTGGGACTTGGGAAACGTAAATGACCGGTAGGCCTATGAATACTGTTGAAGAAGAAGGGTACATATATGACATGTATTAAAGTAATAAGGTATATATAAGACAGAGCTATGACTTCTGTAAGAAGTAAGAACGAATAGGGAGACCAGTGATCACAAAGCTTTTAGTCCACATCCTTTTTCTCAATAATAAACGAGCTCAATGGACATGTTTAGGACGAGATAGCATGGTGCATGCCATTTGCGTTGACATGTGATGGATGATTGTAGAGAAAGTATGAATGCTAAGTTCAAATAATAGAAGGAGACTTTAGAAGCAGACGGCTTTAAGCGGAGAAGATCAACAATGAAGTAAAACCCCCCGCAGCCCTGATGACTATAACATTGAGGGGGAATATAATTACGATTGATGACCGTGAAATGGTGCCCAAAGATTACTCCTTTCCTTCTTCATACTTGTTATACAACATGGGTTAAGTGGTAATAAAGAGAAGGATCCACCACCTAAAACTAAAAGCAAAGTGTTAGCAAAAACGAATAAAGTAAAAAACTCATTTTTCAATTTAAGAAATATATACGTAAGTAGAGTAACTAGAATTTAACTAACAATAGAGTATCAGATTCTTTACGTGCTTCAAAAAAAGTTAGCCAAAAGTAGAGTGTCAATAGTGTTACACACTCCCGACAATGACATTCAGTTATTATGTAATTTAAAATTCAAACCGTTGAAACACTAACCATAGACTAAATGCTGGCTCAGAAACTCGAGCTTACAAGTCGAGACTAGCGTTGTAGACTTTTGCTAAGACCTGTGCCTAAGGAGAAAGTCTTTGCAACCGAAGTGAGCCAAGGAGCCGAGTGACATTTCTAGTTAACGCTCTTATTTTTATTGCAACTTGTGCGCTTTACTAATAAGAAGACTCGGGCATTCAGGCGAGCCGTAACTGTTTTGTAAGGTTAAGAATATCTATTGAATTTCAATTCACTAACACACATTTGTAAGTTAACTCCCACCAATATGGGTAATAACACTAACCAACTCTACAGCTATAATAAAAACGCATAAAATGTAATTCTTCACACACACACACACACTGATACAATAAAAAAGAATAAAACAAAAAATTGAGAGTATACTTCTTAAATCTAAATGCAGGCTTACAGTGCCGATAGTAATTTCACTGATATTAAGGTCGGAGTCTCCGAGCTTCTTGTACTGCAACGCGCTCTTCTGCGCGTGTTTCGCACACACAATCGAGCTATTCTTTCTCTTGGAGTCGTGCAAGGAAATATTCCGCCGCCTATACGTTGAATGATGACGCGTGAAGAAGCGGTGAGAGGGACCGCGAGTGGTGTTAGTGTTTGAGAGTAAAGTAGGAATTGCAGCAGAGCTCGATGAAGAAGCCATTTTTTTGTGGAGAATTTTGTTTTAAAATTTTTATTTTTTATTTTTTGGGTAATTATCAGAAGAACTCTCGACTGTTTAAAAAGTCTTGCAGGAAATGAAGGAAGAAGATATATACCATTTGTAGTGGGTGTCGTTAGTTGTTATATGGGCCCATTGCTGTACAATGATGCTATCCACTAAACTGATGGATCTATGGGCATGGCCCATCAAGTTGAACCATCAATGTTAAGATAAACTCATTTAAATTGAGAGTGATGACTAATTGTACCTGATTTAACCCACTCAAAAGAAATAGGTGACTGGAATTCTTCTTCTTTTTTTTTTTCTTGTTCTTCTTTGATATAATAGAGATCGAAATCGTGATTTAAATTTAAAATATTTGATGTAATACTTTGGAAAATATTTTGTGCAATACTATTTTGGTTTCTTAATGTTGTTTCTAAAGGGGTTTTTCTAAGTGGGCTCACGTGCTTTGAGTTGTTGGATCATACATGCACATGAGTCAGAACTCATATGTTTAAACATCCCGGAGAAATGTCAGGTATTATTCTTTTTTCCCATGAACCTAATTTTATCACATCTTTGGCATATGAATTTAACAAGCGTTTTTTGTATTTTTCTCTTAATCAGTTTTCATTTTCTTATTTTAGTATGCTAAGTAAGCGTACACATCAAAATTAATAAATGAGTAATAAAAAAAAATGGCATTTTATTGAACCGGACACGCAAAGATTCTCACGAGAGTACAAATTTCACAAAATCCTTCTCTACACCTATTTGTGGATTAGGTTAGACACACGCTTGAACACAAACATATCCAATTTTCAGAGTTGTACCTCATATTGTTGTGGAGTTATCTATTTATTTCAAATGAGAATTTTTTTAAAGAATTAAAGTTAAAATGCTCAATGAGTTTATAGATAAACCTCAAATAATCCTATTAACTTATAAAATCACCTACATCCCCCATAATAATAAGTCATTTCATAGCCAAACTTTTACATAATGACCATGTGTCCAAAGCCCAAACATATATTTCTCTTATATTGTAAGATAGGAGTATCACATTAATTATAAGTATTTACGTACATCACCTCGAAGACGAGCATAATTACTTTCAAGTTCACAAAAATAACAAAGTATACAAGAAATCGACGTTGCAACTATTCTCATTAAATACCACATCGAATTACTAAACATTTTCATAAAGTCATTTCCATATGATTTTAGATTAACATTTATATTATAATTCCAAGAATACATAAATTAAGACAAAATTTCATCATACAACACACTGCAATATATGAAAGATGAAGAATAAATTAAAAAAAAAAAAATTAATCAGCGACATCTAGAGTTTGAACAGACTGTAGGTCTTTGGTTCAAGTCCAAGATAGTCCAATGTTGCTCATGGGGTGGCCAAATAAGGCTTAGCGAGAAAAGGAATCCATGTTATCAAAGGATTTCATGCGATTATTTGTAGTATGTAATGAGTCAATCATCCACTTTCGAAAGATTGGCTAGAATCCGGCTCAACATGAATTTTTACCCAAAATGGCAATAGAGATACCTGAACAAGACATTAGTTTGTTTGTGCATTCTTGAATCCATTGAACGGATCTCTTTATTAACTCCTATTTATGGTGCACAATTTCCTGTAATGTAGGTAGTGTGGTTATAATCGATCGACGGAAAAGAAGGAATAGTGTCTATTTTTTGTTGGGAAATTTTTCTTTTTTTGAATTGCTAAATTTGGGGCAGTATGATATAGGTGCAAAACAAAATAAATATTTGTTATATAGTTATAAAAAAACAATACTATTTCTAAAATAAAAAAACAAAATATTTCCAGATTGAATACTTAATGAAATAAGTGTAGTAACAGAAAATATAGCTAGGCTCTATCCGAGAACAATTAGACGACCTAAATTTACAAATTATTATAGATAATTTTTTGGTAGAGTGGAAAGAATTAGGAGAAGGAGGGCCCACATGAAATAAATGGAAAGATCGAAAAGTTGGAAAAAGAAAAGATTTTTTGGTTAGACGTTAACGTTTTTAAATAGACTATATATTAAGAACACATGTAAATTTTACGTGAACAAATTTTAATACCTTAGAGAACTTAGGTTTAAGAGTTATTATCGAGAATATATATTCTACGCATAGACATAGTAGTCAATATATTATATATACAAAGGAAAACTAACGGAGGTAAAATCAGTAAATATAAGGGATTTGGGTAATTTTAAAAGTTGATGGGGTTGTTTGAGATTTCCTATAAACTCATAGATATCATTTTGACTTTAGCATATCTTTTGGATGATGTCTCAAATTCATAATAAAAATTGACAAAATTTACAGTCTACTACCTCATACAATCATTCTCCTCCTATTAGTGTTAATAGATAAACCCTGGCGCAAAGGAGGAGTCTACTTTTCTTTTTCCTCTTTAATTTTTTGAAATTAAAATCTTTATTATAACAAATCACTATCTGATCATTATATCTCGAACGTAAAGTGCACATTTGTTTCCATACAATCCTTCTCCACCGGATTATGATCGTCGGCAAAGCTCTTCCTTTTGGTAGAGTGGAAACAGATCATAAAAGGACACATGCGTCTTTGCCAAGTCCACCAGATGTAGAAACTTGACAATGTATGTATTTGGGGTTAAGAGTAATTTGTACTGATTATCAGCCCACTTATATATAAGTAAATTTTATGTAAAGTTTACTCTATATGTCTAGATCAATTCGGACTGTTCTAAAAATTTTGAGTTAGTGGATTGCATATGTCAATTTACTTACTCATCGCCACCATTGCAGATCATTTGTCTACACGACACACATTGGTACTATACACTACAATAAAGCATGCAGATACAAACACAAAACAATTGATTCCTGTTCAGCATCTCATCGCCACATAGCATACCTGTTCTGCTTATGTGTAAAGCAAGAAGGACCTCATCAGCCATGCATGCAACAATGTAAGAAGCCAAGTGTTTCACCATCTCATTTTACGTGTCAAACCCAAACCCACCTCTGCTTTCAATATATACCAACCTTTTTGATCGCCATTTACACCAGCCACGACTTCAGTTTTCCTCTGATCTTTACATAATATATATACTATGGCTTACCCTTTAATGTTCTCGATTAGCCTTTGCTTTCTCTTGTTCTTTCATGGCTGTTTTGCTCAACTAGAGCAGCAACAGAAACAGACATGGCAGAACTTTCAGCAGTTGCAGCAACATAGGCTACGTGCCAAAACGCAGTGCAGCATTAACAGGCTTAATGCACAAGAACCAACCATTAGGTTGGAGTCTGAAGCTGGAGTCACTGAGTTCTGGGACCCCAACAGTGAAGAATTTGAGTGCGCTGGTGTTCAAGCTGTTCGCCATGTTATCAATCGTCAAGGCCTTTTGTTGCCTTATTACACCAATACTCCTAAGCTTGTCTACATTCTCCAAGGCCAGTCCCTCCACACATGTCTTATTTTAGTGGGTCTATTTAAGCGTTAAAACGTTTCCTAGGGCTTTGATTCATTGATATATTATTCGTTGTGTATGCGGAATATCGTGAGTTCAAGTTTTGCTAATTACATTGTACGATTTTAGACCTTTTTAGTAGCAAATTCAAAAATTTGTCAGTAGGTGCTAAATCACATAATTTTTAACAATATGAGTATGATTTTTTTTAGTGGCATTAATTAATTTTTTTAATTAAAAAAAATATAAATATTTGATTTTTTTTTATAAAAATGCATAAATTTTTTAACTCTTTTAAAGATTAGTGGGAGGTGCAACCCCCACTTTTTTTTAACATGCATCCGTCCCTGGGCCTTCTCTAAATCAAAAAGAAAAAACCTTTCCCTAGGCATGAATTTCTTCCAAGTTTTTCTTTAGACTATGCTTATTTTTTATTTTAACACACTTTTTAATTATTACTTAATTTAGATAAGATTACTTTAAGGAAAAATCCTCAAAATGTTTATGACGTTTATAAGTTCAAGACACAGAGTGTGGGCTACAATCCAATTTCATGCACCAGAATGAAATGGTTGGATCCACAAATATTTTTCAGACCTTTCCTTACTTTTAACATAAACATGACTGGATGATTAATGTATGTGTATTGACTTGACACGACATTCGGTTAAGTGGGGGAAAAGCCAATTTAGTCTTTAATATTTAGCATAAAAATTAAATAAGTTCTTATAAAATTATATTTTTTTAAAACATTGGGATTTATTTGGTTTTTATACTAAATTTCAGGGATTAAATTGGATTTTTCCCCGGTTAAGTGTAATGATTTATCTCTCTCATCTTTTATCACTTCTATGACAATAAATTATATATTAAATTATTTATATAAGAATTTTTACCATATAAAGTGACGGGTGACGGGTAAAATGTATAATATTCTAACTCCTAAATACATAATATTTGTGACTAGTGTAGGTAGTGGCATACTTGGGACTGTGATTCCGGGTTGTGCTGAGACATATGAGACAGAGTTACATAGCCTCCAAGAAGAGGGTAGCCGTGGAGAAGAGCGTGGCCAAGGGTTCGGAGATCGCCACCAGAAGCTTAGACGGTTCCGGCAAGGAGATGTCCTTGCCTTGCCTGCTGGTATTACGCATTGGACTTATAATGATGGGCAAGAGCCTATTATCAGTGTAGCAATTATTGATAATGCCAATGAGGCTAACCAGCTCGATCTCAACTACAGAGTAAGATAATTTTGTCTATTATGATATACCAAAATACATTAGTTTCATAGAAAAAAATATTTGTATACAGAGTGTTTAATTATCTATCGTTAACATATCACTAAATAAAAATTTTGAATCCATTCCTAAAGATAACATAATTCATGGTAACAAGATTTTGATGATATTCTAATAAATATTTGCTTTAACAACATGATTTCAGAGATTTTTCCTTGCTGGAAAGCCTCCAACCAGCCAACAAAGCTACGGCGAGCGAGAGAGAGGGACAGAAGGCGGCCGCGGGCAGAGGGAAAGAGAAGAGGAAGGATCACAACAACGAAGCAACATTTTCAATGGCTTTGATGAGGAAATTTTATCTGAAATATTCAATGTGGACGCAGAGA
The DNA here is from genome assembly GCA_037974665.1 of Ehretia macrophylla. Lineage (NCBI taxonomy): Eukaryota > Viridiplantae > Streptophyta > Magnoliopsida > Boraginales > Ehretiaceae > Ehretia > Ehretia macrophylla. The sequence goes on along the minus strand of CM075777.1, from coordinate 49,575,684 downwards.
CAATAAGAAATATACAAGGCCAGAATGACCAGAGGGGCAGCATAGTACGTGCCGAGAGGCTTCGATTGGTGGTACCTGAGTATGAAGAAGAAGAACGACAACGTGAAAGGGGTAGAGGAAGACCAGCCAATGGCTTAGAGGAAACTCTATGCACAATGAGGCTAAGGGAGAACATTCGCCACCCTGCTCGCTCTGATATTTACAACCCTCGCGGTGGACGCATCAGCACAATCAACAGCCAAACACTTCCTGTTCTCAACATGCTTCAACTTAGTGCTGAGCATGGAGTCCTCTATAGGGTAAGTAATTTATTTTTAAGTACAATTGTAATGATCCCGCATATGGGATCATAGTATAAGGGATCACCTCTTATGTTGGTGAGATTTCGATGTGAGATCATTACAATAATGCAGTTAAAATTAGTGTCAAATTAAGGGTCGATAGAGAATTCCTTATACTTAAAAATTATCTCTTTTGAGGGTGAGAGAGTTTCCGATGTGGAATCATTACATCAATGCAACTCAAACCACTTGCATTTAAGAACTAGCACATGTGAGTGTGAGATTTCATTATGGGATCATTACAACTATGCAGCTCAAACCAATGTCAAACTTAGAATTTTAATTATAATAGATTGTTACCCAATTATTTCAACTAATTCTTGAGTGTATAGGGTAATAAAATTTAAAACTTTCATATTAAGGCCCCAAGGACCAAAAGGAAAAGCAAATGGAAAGCTGTTTAAATGAGTTTAGTTTAGTTGTGTCCTCTTATTATTGATTAAATAACTCCTTTTTTATAAAGCTACATACTAATTAAATTATCAAGAATGGTTTATTCTATTTGTTTATTATTAGACGAAATTCGTTTCATGCTCCGAATATAAACCATAGTGAAACATACATATTATGTTATATGTTGAGAACTAATTAAACACTTTATCCGATTTTACATGCAGAATGCAATGATGGCACCTCACTGGGTGATGAATGCCCACTGTGTGGTTTACGTTACTAAAGGAAGTGCTAGGATCCAAGTTGTTGGAAACCGTGGAAGATCTGTGTTTGATGATGAGGTTAGGGAGGGCCAAATCTTGGTCGTCCCACAAAACTTTGTTGTGGTAAAGAAAGCTAGTGAGCAAGGTTTTGAGTACATAAATTTCAGGACCAATGACAATTTTGTGACAAGCCTACTTGCTGGAAGACTCTCGGTAATCCGATCTATGCCTGAGGAAGTTCTCATGAACTCGTATCAGATTTCCAGAGACGAAGTCAGGAATTTGAAGTTTAACAGAGAGGAGGCTCATGTTTTTAGTCCTGGATCTAGGTCAAGCAGGGGACAGGACTAAGTGAAACAATGTGAATTTTGTAATATGTGTGAATGTAGTACCAATATGTGTTATGACTTGTTTCTGAGAATAAAATGGCCTTCTTAATTGGTTGTGAAGTACTTTGCCTTCATGAACAGAATATTGTGGTGTTTAATGGTGAGTTAATAAAAGTGTTGCTTTCTCTGAGCTGTCCCATACTTGATAGGGCAAATCTCACAATTAATTTTTATTGTTTATCTGTTTTAGATAATTAGTCTCTATTGTTTTATAAGTTACGAGTTTAGTCCTTATTAGTTATAAAAATCTCGTTATTAGTCTCTATTATTTCAAAAATTACATAGTTAATTTTCATTGTTTGCGAAAGTTTCATTATTAGTTTTTATTGTTTGCAAATGTCTCATTATTAGTTTCCATTGTTTGTAAATATCTCATTATTAGTCCTTATTATTTGTAAAATTCTCACTACTAACATTGGGGATTAATGGAGATATTTTTATAAATAATAGGGACTAATGAGTGACTTTTGAAATAATAAAAATTACTGATGAAATTTTTACAAACAATAGAAACTAACCGCGTGACTTCTAAAATAATATGAATTATTTATCTAAAACTTGTAAATAATAGGGACTATTTGTCCAATTTGTCCTACTTGATATATACAATTGTGTCGTTACTATCTCAATATATTATTTATTGTAGGTATTATTTCTTGTTAGGAATTTTTCATGGCGAATTAAGAGACAAAGAAGAGAATTTGTTTCACATTAGAATATTAGAAGAAGATTAAACTATTAATAAACATATGCAAATTTAAAAATAATTACTTAATTAAGTTTGTGGGTTAAAGTAAATTCTTACACATAACAAATTGATATTATTAGTTAGAAGCATTGATTGTTTACTGTTTGGTATATGTTGGATAATGTCAGGCTTTTAAAAATTTTAAAGATAATATTGGACTTTTAAAAATATAGAGGGGTATATTTAAGAAAGAAAAAGAAAAACAATTTTCTGCATTATGTAAAAACAACTTATTTTTTTCGAAAAGCTTCAATTTGAAGCTTCTTGTTTTTCAGTTTCAACTTTTACTTAAACCATTTTCAGAAATGGGCCAAATATATGTTAGTTTTAACTTTTAAGTTCACATAAAATATTTTTAAATGTGTAAAAGTTAAGTCAAACAGAGTCTTAGGCTATCAAAGTGGTATAAAGTCAATGTAACATGAATGGAGCAATATTCTATCCCATGTTTCAAGTAAGCTCGTGCGAGGGTATGTTTGTAGGTGTCTCATGCGCATGATCTTGGTGCTCAAGCGAGACTTACATGAGTGAGCTTGGCGCTCAAGGGAGACTTATATTCTCAAGCTTGTGAGAGTACCACCTCAAGATTGTGAGAATATTGGTGATAAAGATAGATCCGTCAGTCAAGTAGGTACTAACAAAAAATTGGACCCAAAGTGCTCTCGGCGTATCTTAGTGGCTATCGTGCGTATCTCCTTCTCCCATCCTCCAGATGGGAAGGAAACAAACATCTCACAGTGCTCGTGCTAGTGCACGCCTTAGGGGTCTCTTTCCTAATGGTTCATCGAGTCAACTCTCTGCTACACAAAAAGAAAGAAGCCAGTCTAAGGAGTCTACTAAGAGCTCCTCTGATGTTGTACCAGACTCCGCGATCAAATCTGTGAGGGGTTTTCCAATTCAATCTCCCCCAAGTACACCAGTGGCGAATGCTCCTTATGAAACAAACTCCCCAATATCCTTCCCAAGGTTTGAAATCTATGTTCCTAAAGTTAGCTCTGCTAGGAGGTTATCTTGGGCGAACCAAGTTGAAGAAGAGCAGGCGGTAGATTTAGAGTTTCCTCCTCTTACTTAGTCAGTGTAACGACCCCAAATTTTTAACTGAGATAATTTATGTTAGTTGAATTTACTTTACTATCCAAAACATTTTAACATGTACTTTACTATTGATACCTCGTTGGCCATTACAAAAATAATACTTGTCATCATGAGTTTAAGTGGTAAAATTATAAAATTATAAGCATAGCCGAAAGTGATCTTGATAGCCTTGAAATCCTTGAAATGTCATATTTTAATATAGCAAATGTAGATCATTATGATTACAACTTTGGTTATAAAATAAGAAAAGTAACAAAATCCTTTAGACACAACATGTGTTGCAGTATCAATCCCACCATCATCTCTTCTATATTTTATATTTGGCAATTGGCTATTATTTTAGTACAAAGTTTAGTGATTCCTATATCTTTTTGGTAAGTTGCTATAACTATAATGCTACTAATTTGTCCAAGATAGACTATTTTAATCAAAGGTGCAACCATATGGATTATTTTAATGCTAAGGTGCAATACTTTTGGGCTATAAATTAAGTGCCATCTTGTTATTGATGCAAGTGCATCTTTCTCACAAAACTTGCAATGAGCCGTGCAAGGCTTAAGAAATTAGGAAGTCAACTTCTATTATTTGGATTTGGTGATTTGTGGCATCTAAAACTTTTGGTTAAATTATGTAAGTAATTTACCTTTTCTTTGGTTTATCTTATTTTTTTTCTACAAATATCGTTCAGTTTGTTATTCTATCATTCGTTCGTGATTCTTGTTCAATTATCTGTATTGATCCTTCTGATAAGTCAATCTGAGCCTTTGATTCAGGTTCAACGAACTATACAAGCTGTGTATCAAATCCTATACGGCTGGGAGTTAATTAGCCATATCTTGTTGTTGACTACTGTTATCGACTATTGTGAATTGTGAATCTGAACTTGTGATCGTGCCGCTATTAAGTAGCCACGACTTGTTATAGTGTCCCGTAGTGCCTGATATTACTTTGTGATTATTTGGTCATTTATTGATCTTTGAACTATCACTTTCTTCGGGATAAATTTACTTACTGAGCATTGTTCCGCTCACTCCTTTTATTTTCTCTTTGCAGACAACAAAGTTAGATCGGGGTTTACTAGGCTAAAAATCACGTGACCAGAGCTAAAGATTCGAGTGGATTTGTTGATAATAATAATTATTATTATTTTTGGAGAATTCTATTGTAATTAAAGTTTTAATACTTATTTTTGGGACTGTAGAAGCTCTAGATTATTTATTTATTAATGGATTATAGCTTGTGTTATCGAGAGATTTGAGCCTTGCGGGCTTAAGAGGACTTGTCTTTCTAGGCGCGCGGCGGTCTCGTATGGATTTACCGCATTAAAATTTCAGGGCGTGACAATCAGTCCCTCCTCAGGAAGCTTAGGTAACTTCTAAACCCAACAACCCTATTTTTGGTTGGAATAAGATGTTTGGTGGTCTTATTCGAGATGGGTTGAAGCTTTCTTATGTCCCCTCTTGCATTGATAACAGTTCTCTTGTGATTAAACCTCCCCCCTCTGTAGCTGAAAAAGGGATTGAATTATGGAAAACAAGCTTGATTGGTCAGTTCATAGGGAAACCCCAGTTTCTCTCTGATTTGTAATGTGGTGAGTAATTAATGGATGCGGTTTAGTAAAGTCGAAGTCAAGTCCATTGATGAGGGTCTCCATGTGTTCAAACTGGACTCGAAGGTAGCTTATGAGCAAATGTGTTAAGCCAACTCTGGCACGTTGGTAACAGGTCGTGGTTGTTGAGGAAGTAGGAACTGCGAGCTCAATTGTTGAACGTTAAAATTGATAGGGTACCGATTTGGGTTAAGTTATGGAATGTCCCCTTGGGGTATTGGTCTGCTAAAGGATTCAGTTACATTGGTAGTGGTATTGATATCCCCCTTCCAAATGGATGCCGTTACTAATTCTCGCTCGAGGCTGGGATATGCTAGGATATGTATAGAAGTCGGTGTTGAGCAAGAGCTTCCAGATTCTATTCCACTTGATGTAAGGGATGAAGTTAAAGTTCAGATTGATATCGAATACACATGGAAACTGCAATCATGTACCAAATGTAAATGCTTCGAACATAATGCGAACCAATGTACTGTTCAAGAAAGAGAAGAATGGAGAACAACAGGTAACCTCTTCCCTGCTGAGGAGACTATCCCTGTCAAGCTTGTGGAGGAAAATAAGATTGATAATTGGCAAACTATTGAGACTAAGAAGAAAGTGTCCATTTCCTCTACAGAAGGTCCAAGCAATGCGAGAGCCCACCAAGTTTCTCAACATGGAGTTAAGAACTCTTCTCCCTCTCGAAGACCTTCATCGCCCTCTTGTAACTCGAAAAAGCAGGGGAATTCTTTTCAGCATCATGAGCAGAATGCTTATGCCCCCCTGCAATCTTTGGATGAGCCCATTGAGGAGTTTATTGCGAAAGCTAATGCAAAGAAAAAAGAAGCTAGTAGTGTTCAGGAAGAGACTCTTACGACTTCAAAATCTCCTTCCTTTTAATGAAAGTTTTTGTCTGGAGTATAAGGGGACTGAATAAGCTTTACAAGTAGAGAGAAATAAGCAGACATCTCCGGAAAGCTAGAATTGATATTTGCTGCATGGTTGAAATGAAAGTGAAATTCTTTAAAGCTGTCGACATTGCTAATAGAATCGCCCGTCATTGGAATTTTGCTAACAACTATGAAATATGTGATTTTGGTAGAATTTGGGTCTTGTGGAACCCCGATAAGGTATCTTTATCCAAGATCTCAGCTATAGACCAATCTATTTTGTGTCATATCAAATCTTTCATCTTCCCTGAAGAATTCTACTGCTCATTTGTTTATGGAGCTAATGAACCATCACAACGGAGAGAACTTTGGAATTCAATTTTGAACCTGAGCAATCAACTGATGAATCTCCCTTGGTGCATTATGGGAGAATTTAATGAAGTTTTGAGTATAGAGGACATACGGGGTTGCAATTATCTTGCCCAATTAGCAAAGGAATTCAAACAGTGTATTGAAATAGCTAACCTTCGAGAAATCTCAGGCCATGGTCCAGAGTTTACATGGAGTAGTAAGGCAGATGGCCAAGGGCTCAGAGCCAGCAGGATCGAGCGTTTATTTGTTAATGATTCTTGGGATTTGGTTTTCAATAACACAGTTCTTGATATTGATCTCCCAGTCATATCTGATCATAGCCCTCTCACGCTCTATTATAGCCGCCCGATTCAAGCTAAGCCAAGGCCATTTAAATTCTTCAATGTGTGGACTTCACACCCTGATTACCTTGGACTAATATCTCGTGTTTGGGAACAACATATTCCAAGTACTCCAATGCTCCAAGTAGTTCAAAAACCTAAAGTTCTTAAAAAGGAGCTGAAAGCCTTTAATGAGAAACACTTTTCTGGAATCTCTGAGAAGTGTCTTTTTCTCAAAAAAGAAATTTGCAAACTTCATGAGAAAATTTTATTAGGAACTGCAACTGATGAAGAATCGAAAGAGGAGAAATCTTTGGTGAAGGAGCTTGAGAAAACATCTAACATTGAGGAGAGCATTCTGAGACAAAAAACGAGAATTGAATGGTTAAAGGGTGGTGATTCGAACTCGAAATTCTTCTTTAATGCTATTAAGAACAAGCAATTTAGAAATGGAATTTCGAGTATTATTAATTCAGAAGGAGCCAGAATTGAGGATGAGGATTGTACTAGGGACACTATTCTCTACCATTTTCAGCATACTTTGGGGACTGACAACAACAACTATAATTTTTCTTGTAGTGCTATCAGAAATATCCTTAGAGAAAACATTTTCTGAGGATGACATTGCTAGATTGAGTGAGCCTATTACTGTTGAAATCAAAGAGGTACTATTCTATAAGAATATAACCAATTTTCCAGAAACGTCTTAAGAACAATCAAGTAGAAAGACAATACTACTCGTTATAACAATTCAATATAACACTTACAAGATAATTGTCTCATCGTGCTCTCTCGAGATTAGAGCTTCAATGGCTTCTAGATTTACAAGAAGAATACAAGAAAGAAAGACTAACTTATGATTGTGTTTGGAGTTGTGTTGTGAATGAATTTGATGAACTAATGCATGACTATTTATAGAATTCAGCTAGCCCGCCATAGGAGACTATATAATTCAGCTAGTCCGTCATATGAGACTTTCCTATCAAATATTTTCATCTTGGTTGGCTTTACCAACCATGTTCAAAGTATTGACCACCCACATTTATCACATGGGTGGCTAGCATTCAAGTCAACTTCTAAGAAGCTTCATTTGGTCAAATTTGTTGACTTAAGCATTGCATCATTCCGACATCATCTTAGATAACTCTATATTCCCGAACTTCTTTCTTGTAGCCATCACGGTCTCTTTTGACCTCATCGATGTATAAGTCAGAATCGTTAATTTATACTAGCATATAAATTAATGATACTTATTATGAGGTGGGCATTGACATATACCCACATGTTCTCTATCGATGGTAATAAAAGTCCTGGGTCTGGCGGATTTAACTCTCACTTTTTTAAATCAGTGCGGAACATGATCAAGAACGATTTAACTAAAGCCATCAAATTTTTCTTCTTTTCGGGCACTCTCCTTAGAGAAACCAACTCCACCATTCTCACTCTTGTTCCAAAGATCCATACTCCGGCCAAAATCACAGATTATTGTCTTATTGCCTGTTGCAACGTCCTCTATAAGAGCATTACTAAGTTATTGGAAAATCGACTTAGGGGCTGCCTTGACACAATCATTTCCCTTAATTAGTTAGCATTCGTTCCAGGTAGAAAAATCTCTAAGAACATTCTCTTGGCACAAGAAATCGTTCGGGGGTATAACAAGAAAAATGGCGCTCCTCGTGTCTCAATGAAGATTGATCTTATGAAAGCCTATGATACAGTCAATTGGGAATTCGTGCTCAAAACTATAGAGGCTTTGGTGATCCCAGAGAACTTCTTGAAATGGATTACGACGTGCATAACAACACCAATGTTTTCTATTGTTATTAATGGAAGTCTCGAGGGATATTTTTATGGTAGGAAAGGTTGAGACAGGGGGATGCTTTATCCCCATATCTCTTTATTATGGTCATGGAGGTTCTGTCGTGCTAATTGAACAAAGCGAGCCAGATTGATGTGTTATCTTTCACCCCAAGTACAGGAAAACAAATATCAACTACCTTAGTTTTGCAGATTATATCTTAATTTTTTGTAAAGCAAATTCGAGTTCAATGTGGATCATTCCAAACACCCTTGATATTTTCTTGAAAATGGCAGATTAATGACTCAAAGAGCGAGCTCTACTTTGGGGGATGTAAGAATAATATTAAAGCTCAGCTTGTGGAGATTATGGGATTCAAAGAAGGTACCCTCCCTATTCGTTACTTGGGGCTCCCTCTTGTTTCGGGAAGGCTTAGTAAAAACGTTTGTAACGCCCTTGTTGAGAAAGTCACAAGTCAAATCAACTCTTGGAAAAACAGATGGCTCTTCTACGTGAGCCGCCTCTAGCTCATCAATTCAGTTCTTGTGGGGATACAAGCTTATCAGACTAATACCTTCATCATCCCAAAAGGTGTCCTCAAGGCAGTTGAAAGTAAATTGGCCAACTTCCTCTGGAAAGGATCTGATCAAAATCACCATGGTGCAAAATTTAAATGGACTGATGTGTGTATGCCGAAACATGAGGGTGGTCTTGGTATTCGGAACTTGGTGGAGTCAAATAAAGTCAGAGTGCTCAAATTATCTGGTATCTCTTTGCTTACCAGGATTCACTCTAGGCTAATTGGTACAAAATTAACCATCTTAGAGGGCGTAGTTTTTGGGATGTTGTTGTCCCTTCTGATGTATCTTGGGCTTCGAGGAAAATCCTTAGCCTTAGATCGATTGCTAAGAAGATGATATCTCATTCAATTGGAGACGACATGGGGACTTATTTCTGGCTTGACTCTTGGCACTCGCTTGGGAGTCTTCGTATTCTCTGAGTGGAATCTCTAGTTAATCCGGGACTTAGACTCATGGCCAAAGTTTCAGACTTCATCTCGGCTGGACATTGGTCCTTTCCATCAAGGTATCGAACACTCAACTACATTAAATCCACTTTGGGGAACCTGATCCTAAATCTTCATTGCAAAGACAAAGTCTTCTGGCGTGGTAAGAGTTCATTTTCGGCTGTTGACACTTGGGAATTCATTCGCGTGAGGAATCAGAATTGGGTGTTTGGTGAAATCATTTTGTCACCTTTTGTCCAATTTGCCCTACTTGATATATACAATTGTGTCATCGTTATCTCAATATATTATTTATTGTAGGTATTATTTCTTGCCAATTACCTTGCTAATTCCATTTTCGGAGACATGGGATAATTCAACAGATTTACTAATTCCTTTTTCATAAATCAAATACCAACAGAAACAACACACAGATCCATGGCCGACAACACAAAAGAGGTTGTCGTTGATCTCTCCCCAGTCATAAAAGTCAACAAAGACGGCACAGTTGAGGGTCTCTTTGGCTCACCAATCGTTCCTCCATCACCTGATAATCCAATCACAGGTGTATCCTCAAAAGACATCACCATTTCACCACAAGTCTCAACAAGACTCTACCTTCCAAAGCTCAAACACCCCAACCAAAAGCTTTCCATCTTAGTATACTACCATGGTGGAGGCTTCTGTCTCGAATCTGCCTTCTCCTTTCTCGACCATCGTTATATGAACATCTTAACCTCAGAAGCTAATGCTATTGGTGTTTCAGTTGAGTATAGGCTAGCCCCTGAGCACCCTTTGCCTGCAGCCTACGAAGATTGCTGGACTGCCCTTCAATGGGTTGCTTCACATGCTGGTGACAACACAAACATTGAGAAAGATCCATGGTTGATCAACCATGGCAACTTTGACAGAATCTTCATAGGTGGTGACAGTGCTGGAGGTAATATAGTGCATAACATCGCCATGAAAGCTGGTACTGAAAGCTTACATGGTGATGTGAAAATCTTTGGTGCAATACTTTCGCATCCTTATTTTTGGGGATCAAAGCCTATATCGTCTATGTCAAGTGAAACTAATGAAAACAGTATAGAATATAGACTTTGGCTTTTTGTTTATCCATCAGCCCCTGGTGGCATTGATAATCCACTGATAAATCCATTGGTTGATAATGCACCAAGCTTAACAGGGCTGGGGGGTTCAAGGTTATTTGTTTGTACTGGAGAAGGATTTGCTGAGAGAAAGAATACTGCACTATGTGGAGGCTGTGAAGAAAAGTGAAGTATTAGAGCTGGTTGATGTTGAAGGGGAAAATCACTGTTTTCAGATTTTAGATACTGATTCTAAGAAAGCCAAAGATTTGATCAAACAAATTGCTTCTTTTCTGATGCAGTGAAAATTGTAGTTTGTGTGTTGTTTTTTTTGGTAAACGTGTAGTGAACATCACTTTTGTTTTCGGTAAACATGTAGAGGACATCTCTAGATGCAATAAAATTAACATGTAGGGTTAAAATTTTGTACTTAGTTATTCTATAATTTTATTCTTTATAATTTTATATAATATTTTTTTATTAATATTATATATCATTAAATATTATTTACGGATCATATTAATTTTGTTAAATTAATTTTTTAATAATGATTAAAAAATATTAAATATTAAATTTAAATTATCCCATTTAATTAGTAAAAAAATATGAAAATATATAATTTTTTAACAAAATAGAAAAAAAAAACAAAAAACAACACACCTGCTCCAGTATAAACTAAATAGATGATATGGCTTGATTGACATTGAAATAAAATTCTCCTGTTTAAATAAATTGATGTAAAGAAATTTTACGAATAATATTTTATTATTTAATTTATTAGAATTTTTTTTTTACAATCTTTAGTATTTTTTCTCTTTTAAATTTTTATTCTGACATTGTTCTGTGAAGTTGTAGCTGAATTATAAATTGTAGGACTTGCAAATTTCTTCCCCAATCCACCAACATTTAAGATAATCACAAATAAAGCTACTAACTTTCGCACTATCAATTCGAGTTTTTTTTTTTTTTGGTCATAATCAACACGAATTAGCTCAAACAAATATCATATAATTTTTTTATAAAAAAAAAAAGAAAAGAAAAAGGAAATCGTATGACTTGGAAAAAAATCTAATGGCTTCATTTCTTTTTTTTTTTATCGAACTTTTATATCGTTTTCTAACTGATACGTCAAGCACTTTCGAAAAACGTAATTAATCTTGGAGCAGAAAAAAGTAAACGGGGTGTTTTCTTGCATTTTTTTTTTTTTTTTGTGTCTGTATCTTATATATTGTCTATACAACAAACTTGTATAGTTTTCTTACATCTTATATTTTCTATGCACATGGCTCTTGTATTTATCGTTTTCTTGCATTTTTTTCTTTTGTTTGTTCTGGAATAATTGTTTTGGAGCAGGTGTTTTGTTTTATGTTTTCTTTTCTCTTTTTGGTTTTTTAAGAATAATATGCTTCTTTATTTGTTTGCTAATTAATTATGGTAGTTTAGATTTGGTATTTAATATTTTCTAATTATGGTTGGAAAACAAGTTTAACAAAATTAATGTTGCTTGTAGATGAGATTTAGTGACACACGGCATTAATCAGAAAAATTATTGTATAGAATTATACGAAATAGAATTGTAGAGAAGTCGAGTCTAAAAATATTGAGTCTTTTTCTCCCATTCACGAGGTATGGTATTTCAATCACTGATCAGTTTGTTGATAGAGATGATAACAGGTCACATATTCACAAAAAATAATTATTTGAAACCAAAATCATAAGTTTAGTATAATTGAGTTTCGGGTTTTATATTGTTTTGATATCTAATATCAAAATCTATTAAATTATTCGTCGATTATTCTTACAAAGATCAAATTTTTATGGACACTTCCTATCGTTTTTGTTATTTGGTTAGATAATTTGCGGTTTTGAATTTAAACTTTTTTTTTAAATTCAATGGAAGATTATGCCTTAACACATATCAAATTATGTCAATCTATCACACTCACAGCGAGGGGCATATCACTAAACCAAAGGCCTATTGGTTAAAACCTACTCTTTGCTATCCCTATTTGCTCATATATTGAACCAAAATAATTATCTCTAAATGTTATAATACTATCTATAACGACTCAAATTCAATTACTACTATCTATGATCAATACATTGAATTTAATCAAGTTGTCCAAAATAATATAACTTCGTAATGATAATAAAATAGAATTAACACAAATAATTATAAATTAAATACATATCATTTATAATACTATTAATATAAGACGGGATGTTACATTAATAATCAATTGTTAATTAAATTAATGTTTCGGAAGGATCGTCATTGATGACTGATCATATGAGAGCTACTACTACACCTTTGCAAGTTCCCAAACATACACGGCAAGTTTATGTTTTCAATTAGGAGACGTTATCTTGAGTTGACGAACCACAAGAAAATTGAGGTCGAACTTTGTCACCTTGCCGACCAAATTTGTTTTTTTTTTTTTTCCCGTTGTCACTTTCAATTCTCAACTCTGACCAAAAACAGAAAAAAAAGAGAGAGAAATTGTTTCTACTTTTTTTGTCACAAAATTTGTTTGTTTACCAAAAATTATTTTCTGAAAACTCGATTTTGTTCACATTATGTAGAACATTCGGGTGAGACAACAAAGCAGCTGAACACATTGCATTAAGTATTAAATTACATATGATTTCTAACGGGGGAGTACTCGAGCTAGAGACATCATAATCGGGTCATTGTCTGATCTGAAACGCCTGATCCTAGCTGTACTTGACCCGAGTAAATCCCAATTGTTATGTTAGTCGTCTAGATAGGACGTAAAACAACACACACAGCTCGAATCAGCAGGTAACTACTTTATCCACTAGGTAATAGCTTTGTTCTTTGGATACACGGTGCGGACAGCTGGTGGCATGTCGGGCACAATTATACATTAATTACTGCCCGAATCTGAGATTAGTATAAATAGAGTTCTTCTCCGTATTTATGAAAATAACTCATGCATTAATTACTTCCAACTACCATTATCCATCTCGAACGTGCTAATCATTCTCACACTAAAAAAAAAAACTCAGGTTATCACCCTACCATTTCCTTCTCTTTACTTGTGTAGGTCATACTTCCAACCTGAAATACCAGCTATGACGGAAGGAAACAGTCCGATTTAAAAATGCTTGCAAAAAGAACGGTGGAGGAAGGATTCTGAACCTTCGACCATGTGGTTAACAGCCACACACACTAACCAACTGAGCTACTGCAGCTTTAGATAAGATAAGCATAAATCTCTAAACATTTATTACTTGATTCCTTTTTGAATGCTTCTCGTCTTCCTTTAATTTATTGAAAACTCAATGATGCTTATTTATTAAAAATTATTTTGAAACTGTATTCTTTTTTTTTTTTTCTCACTACAAGTCCTTCAAAGAAAAAAGTAAAACAGATATATGCACTAATTTGACAGCTCTTTTATCTTATTTTTAGTCACATGAAAATATATTCACATTTAAAGTGTTCTAGACGGTTTTATCATTGCATCAGTGTGAAAATTCAATCCGATGCAATTTCACATTTAAAATATATTCATGAGCATTCAATTTCTTATTGTTGGTAGTCATCAACTCGTTGAGTAAATTGTGTCATCAGCCATTTTTCTTTGCTTCCTTATAGTTCTATTACAACTTCATAGAACAATGTCAGAATAAAAATTTGAGAGAGCAAAAATACTAAAGATTGTAAAAAAAAAAAATTATAATAAATTAAATAGTAAAATATTATTCGTAAAATTTCTTTACCTCAATTTTTTTAAATGGTAGAATTTTATTTCAATCTCAATCAAACCATATTATCTATTTATAAATTTATTTGCTAATTAAATATGGTAGTTTAATTTTGATATTTAATGATTTCTAACTATGATTATAAAACTAGTTTAGTAAAATTAATGTGATCTATAGATAAAATTTAGTGACACATAATATTAATCGAAAAAAATATTATATAAAATTGTAAAAAATAGAATTATAAAGGAATCAAGTCCAACATTTTAACCCAGCATGTTTAATTTTATTGCACCTTGAGATGTTCACTACATTGATACTCGTCATAAAAACAACACACAAACTACAATTTACACTGCATCAAAAAAGAAGCAGTTTGTTTGATCAAATCTTTGGCTTTCTTAGAATCAGTATCTAAAATCTGAAAACAGTGATCTTCCCCTTCAACATCAACCAGCTCTAATACTTCACCTTTCCATCCACTTTTCTTCACAGCCTCCACATATTGCAGTATTCTTTCTCTCTGCAAATCCTTCTCCACAGTACAAACAAATAACCTTGTACACCCCAGCCCTGTTAGGCTTGGTGCATTATCAACAAATGGATTTATCAGTGGATTATCAATGCCACCAGGGGCTGATGGATAAACAAAAAGCCAAAGTCTATATTCTATACTGTTTTCATTAGTTTCACTTGACATAGACGATATAGGCTTTGATCCCCAAAAATAAGGATGCGAAAGTATTGCACCAAAGATTTTCAGATCACCATTTAAGCTTTCAGTACCAGCTTTCATGGCGATGTTATGCACTATATTACCTCCAGCACTGTCACCACCTATGAAGATTCTGTCAAAGTTGCCATGGTTGATCAACCATGGATCTTTCTCAATGTTTGTGTTGTCAACAGTATGTGAAGCAACCCATTGAAGGGCAGTCCAGCAATCTTCGTATGCTGCAGGCAAAAGGTGCACAGGGGCTAGCCTATACTCAACTGAAACACCAATAGCATTGGCTTCTGAGGTTAAGATGTTCATATAACGATGGTCGAGAAAGGAGAAGGCAGATTCGACACAGAAGCCTCCACCATGGTAGTATACTAAGATGGGAAGATTTTGGGTGGGGTGTTTGAGCTTTGGAAGGTAGAGTCTTGCTGAGACTTGTGGTGAAATGGTGATGTCTTTTGAGGATACACCTATGATTGGATCCTCTGGTGATGGAGGAACGATTGGTGAGCCAAAGAGACGCTCAACTGTGCCGTCTTTGTAGACTTTTATGGCTGGGGAGAGATCAACGACAACCTCTTTTGTGTTTTCGGCCATGGCACTCTGTGTGTGTGTGTGTGTGTGTGTGTTGTTTCTTTCTGGGAAGGTGGACTTAGGGGATAATTGGGGATGGAGTGGTTTGCTCCATTCATTTATGCAGATATATAGGAGATAGCAATTGGACAAGAATGCATGCACAGAACCCCACAAGTGGCATCCGCGCTGAATCTGACTAGCCTCCGCTTCTTTGCTGTAAAATAACTTGGAAGTAAAAAATATTTATATTATAAAATATTTTATAGTTTTTGTATGTAATAGTAAAAAATTAAATAATTTTATTATTTTATTATTTTTTAAGAAAAATAATTATTAATAATAATTAATTAATTGATTAAAATTATTAATTTATTAATAAAATTAAAATATTTTAAAATAATTAATTTATTAAAAATTTAATTAATACATAATAAACAAATGTAACAAATAAGTTAATTAACAATTATATAAAATAATAATAATTATTTAATAAGTTATTATTAATTTAGAAAATTATTAGTTTAAAACTAAATTAGATGAATAATTAATTATTAGTCAATAAGTGAATAAAAAATCTTAAATTAAATAAATAATAAATAATAGTTAGTTAACTAACTATTATTTATTAAATATAATTTAATTAATTATTAATTTAATTAATTAAAAATTATTTGAAAATGTAAAGGGAGTGGGGTGGGGTTGGAGTTGGGTGAAGGTAGAATGGAGTGAGTAGAAAATATTTTCTTCTCTCAAAGGAGAGGAAAATATTTTCTATTCTTTTCAACTAAATATTTTCTTTTAATTGATCAATTTTTTTGTATTATTAACCACTGAAAAATTAATAAAAATATATTTTATGGCAAACAAACGGAGCATAAAAAGGAAAAGAAAAGAAGAACATACGTAGATTGAAAAGCTGAAAATGACTAATTTTCTATTCTTATCCTTCTAGCAGATGTCAAAATCTTAATTTCTAGAATTACCACTAGGTATTTGGTCTAATAGTATGATTCTCGCTGTAAATGCAAGAAGTTTTTAGATTAATTTTCAAAATTAATGTACTAAATGATTTAATATTAACTTGTAAAACTCTCTTAAATAAATAAAAAAATCTTCTAAAATTACTCATTGGACGTATCAGATTATTTAGTTAGTTTACAATATACAATAGAACCGCTTTAAATTAATAGTGTTGGGACCATCAAATTCTATTAATTTAGCAAAATATTATTTTATTGATAAATTAATAATTATTAGTTTATAGAGATATTTTTAATTTTTTTGGCTTTACAGTAAACATATTATGATTATGATGTCTTTTTTTTTTAAAATGACTTGTATTTTTTGGGTCTAATTTAAAAGATAAGTAATGAGAATAGAAGATAAAATTTAATTTAATAGGATTATAACAAAATTTCTCTAATCTCGTATCTAAGTTATTGTAGGATTAGGATGAAAACTAATTTCTCTAATCTTGTATCCTAATCCTTGTAGGATTATTTCAATTTTTTCTTTTTAAATAATTAAATATGAGATTCAACTAGATTTGAAGTTCAACAAAAAACAAGCTACTCTTGATTCATATTTTAAGAAAACCTTAAAGTCAATTTATTATGTACTTTTTAGCTAATTATTAATTTATGAAATATTTGAGTCAATAAAATATAAAGAAATTTTTTTTAATGTATTATCTTATAATTTTATCGAACTTATCAACTTTTTACATTGGTCCCAAGTCGGGACCGGATATTTTTATTAATTAAAACAAATTATTAATTTATCAAGTATTAATTTAAATAAATTTTATTATACTTTTTTTACTATTTTATGTAATAGTAATATCAATTAATACCACATGTCAATATATAGACTCAATAGACTAGATTAATTATTTTACATTAGCATTGTAAACATAGTTAAGAAGTATTGAACACCAAAAAATCATCTAAATTAGATCTTTTCAGTTAGCTAAATCAAACCAAAGCTACGTAAAAAGAAACAATCATAAGCAGCTCAAAAATTGGAAATTGACTCCAGTATACAGCTTGCTTTGGTACGCGTTATTGAATCTTGATCCGTATTTGACATGAGTAGAAAATAACTGATTAGCAGTTGTAAATTTGTTTTATAGTTAAATATGAAATGAGAGACAGATAATGCGGTCCATATATAGGCTTGCAGTATAGTTACCAAGCCAAGCGATATGAATACGAAAATTATTTTGATCATAGGCATCAATAATCTGGATCAATCTGGTGTTTTCTAGCTCCATTTGTGGTTAAGAAAAATCAGGTTTTACTGCTTGATGCTCCGATTGAAAATAAATCGGTGGGTTGGTAAAGAGAAGCAAAGGCAAAAAAGAAAAAATGAGAGGTTCACATATCACACCATAGCAAAATTTAGAATATAGAAACGTCCAGATATGTTTGATTATGATTATAATACTATATATCATATTTTTTTAATTACATTTTTATCACCTCTTATACGGAATCTTATATGACATGTCAATTAAACTATTTTTATTTATCTTTCTTCTTTTTAATTCTTTTTTCTCTCTTCAATTGTTTTTTCTCTCTCTTAATTAATATTTATTCAAAATACGTTTCTTTATTTGTTTAACCATATCTGATACCATGAAAAAGAAAAATATTTCCTTCTATTGATTTAATTTCATTATTACAACAGGATATATATATATATATATATATATATATATATATATATATATATATATATATATATATATAATATTAGATGTGGAAGAGATTGAGATTTACTACAACAAAACTATAACAAACAAATTGAAAAAATTATGTGATCCTAAGTTATCTGTTATCAATAACCGACCCTTGACAAAAAAAAAATTATATCAAATCCAAATATTAGAGAAATAATAATAAATTAATCGGCCAAAAAAAAAATAGTCTTAACCATTTTTTTTTTCTTTCTTACTGTGTCGTTTTTATTGAAGAATTAATATTGATAACTAGGGCCTATACATTCCTACCTTAATTAATATAACCCCCTCCCCCAATTTTCTTTCTTTGGGTGAGGAAGGACCAATATAAAAAGGTAAACACGATTACCCAAGCATTAATTGGTCTTATTGATTTTGTTTAGCTGCAAATGCTTGACTTTTAGTGATGCCTTTCTTTTAATCGGTTACCAATTTTTATTTAAGGTCCACGTTTTGTATCTTTAATGACTTTTAGAAAGAAAAAAAAAACGCTATAAAAGCCCAATAAAATAAATAGAAAAAATATTAATATTATTAAAGGAAAAAACCCCCAATTTCATTAATACCAAAATCATTGTTTACACTATCAGCTCTATTTGCTTGTTATTCTTGTACCAGATAATATACGCAGGTAAAGAGAATTTTCGAGAAAGAGATGAAAAGGAGAGAAATTTAGAGAGAGTATACTCAGTTAGAGAGAGTGGAGAAAAAACATTAAAGGATATGAAAAAAAATAATATATATATATATATATATATATATATATATATATATATATTTAATGTTAGAGAGAGCAGATCATGTTAATGGCGGCGTTATAATTAAATTAACAGTAAAGTTGTCACGTCCCGAGCTTATAATTTTGGACCCGTAAATACGACTGAATTTATAGGCATAAGAAATAACTATTTTGACCCTTTTTTTTTACTAGCCCAAAATAATAAAACCAAGTTTCCCTTATATCCACAACTCTCACTTATAAACCACTTACAAACACTATATTTTATCGATTTGAAATATTATACACCTTTTTCCCACTCCCCCCCGTTAATGACCTGACGTCCTCGTCAGGGACATATACACCTAACTAAGGGGTGAAAGATTCTAAAGGTGGCGCAAAATAGTTAACTCAAGTTATCATTTATATCCTCAATATCCACTCATAAACATTATATTCCATTAATGTAGGATATTACAAAAGAAGAGAAGGGAGTTAAGTGACTAAACATACATGACTACATGAGACGGTAAAGTGTTACACCTCATATACATTAAGGATGTTTAGTGTTACCCTAAAATCAACGAAATACTTAAATGACAAAACAAAAAAGATTGTTAATATAACTATATTTACAACACTCAAATCATTGTTTTTGTACAACATTTATATCTTAATTCAAGGAATAAAATACCACTTTTAATGAATTTTTGATGCAATGTAGGTTGATCGTGTAAGTAAAGAAATCAAGCTCAAAACACAATTCAAATAGCAAGTCAAAAAAATTGAAGACGATAAAGACTCAAAAATCAATGGCAAAAACGAAGCCCGTAGAAGAAAATTTGAGCCAAGCCGAGCCCATAATCGAGATCAAGACACTGAGCTTTGCCAGAAAAAACTATTTCAAAATATTATTCAAACTGCGTGGGGACCTTCTGCATGACACCTCCCAAGTTAGCTAATCAATTTTTTTTTTAAAATAAAATCAATTCGTCAAAGTTGCCAAATTGGCCAATTGCAATGGTCCATGATTGGACCATGGCAATTCAGGAGACCCAATAAAACCTTAATTTTGACCAAAAAAAAAAAAAAAAATTGGATTGTGGTCCTCATTGGACCACGGTAATCCTTTGTTAAATTTGGGGGAGGGTCTATAAATACACCCAAGTCCTAGAAAAATATATAATTTATTTTTTAGAA
Organism: Ehretia macrophylla; assembly: GCA_037974665.1. NCBI lineage: Eukaryota > Viridiplantae > Streptophyta > Magnoliopsida > Boraginales > Ehretiaceae > Ehretia > Ehretia macrophylla. The sequence goes on along the minus strand of CM075777.1, from coordinate 49,555,703 downwards.
TAATATTTTTATTAATTATTTTAGTTTAATATTTTTATTCAAGTTTTTAAGTTAGTATTTTTTTTAAATTCTTGTTAGGTTAGTTTTGTAGTAGGTTACATTAATTATAATTTTATTTTGTTAAATACAGGAGAAATTTTGTCCGGCTAATTATGTCACGCCCCAATTCAACCCCACGCTAAAAGGCTACTACAAAACTAACCTAACAAGAATTTAAAACCATTGAAATTTTAACTTTTTAATCTGCTTATCATATCACTCTAACATACTAAATAACCTTTTTTATGAATTAAAGTCAATCAACTAACCAGCTTTCATTAATCACACAAGCATGCAACATTCAAAATAAGTAAAGTTTGTAGGTGTTGGGTGTAATATTGATATATTATTTCAGCACTTTTTCACTTAAATTTTGTTAGTTCTTGAATAATTTACAAAAAAGTTGATTGGTTCCATGTTTGTTTTGCGATGTAGGCGAATTATATGAGAAGACATGGATTTTGAGGTAAAGATTGAAAAAAAATGAACAAGGGCAAGCTTTTATGCAGCTTGTGGATATATTGTGGAAAATCAGAGTAGCGCGATCATAGCACAGCTGCGCAGTATCGCAGGAAATTTAAGGGTAATTTTGTAAAAGGCGTGAAAAGAGGACACCCTATGTTAAAAAGAAAACATCAGACCTTAGAAAGAGGAGCTTTTGGAAGCAGCCAAAGAGAGGGAAAAAAGCAACATTCCAGAGGGAGAGAAAGAAAGGATTCGCGAGTTGAAGACGGAGAATAATCCGAAGACGGACTTCTACCACGATTCTTCTCCAAATCCTAATTTTTTCTATATCTCTTATTATGTTTTACGTTACAATTGGGATGCTATTTAGTTTCATGATTAGGTTCTAAGCTATTTTTTTAGGGCTACGATGTAGCCAGATTATGAATATTTGATGCTTTTGGTTTTGATTGATTGATGAACTATTCTATATTTGCGTTGAGTATTTTATACTGAGTTTAATGCTTGTGGTTGCGTGATCAACAATTACATGAGTGGTGATTTAGTTTGATACTAAGAAGTGATAACTAAATTAGACCACGTATAAAATACCATTAAATCATCATAAGCTAGAGATAGTTATGAGATCTAGTGCAGCATTTGAATTTCTAGGGCTTAATGCATTCCATAAGTTCACAGTTATTACAGAGATATAGTTAGCTTACTTATTGGGATAGGTTATTGATGCTTGAGAAATATTAATATCTACCTTAATAGGCGTCAATTGATTTAAATCACTAGTTTCAAATAGGATTAATCTTGGTGAAATCGGAACCCCTAGAACATTTTAATTCTTGATTTATCCTCTTTAGTAATATCTTATTCGCTTTAGTTATTAAATCCAAAAAAATACTTTATTTATTAGTTTTTACTCACAATCGCTCATATTTGATTGTCCGAATAAAGTTAAAGCTAAATTAATTTCGGTAGTTAGTAATCACAGTCCTCGTGAGAATGATCTTTACTTATCACTTTATTACTTATTGCGATACGTGCACTTGCGTTAGAAATCACACAACAAGTTTTTGGCGTCGTTGCCGGGGATTGTGTCAATTATTAATATCGATACCAAATAGCTTTAATTTTATTTTGGATTTTATTTATTTTTGTTTTGTTCTCTTATTTTCATTACGTGTGTTTCAGGAGCATATTCATTTAGGTGTATGTGAAAGTTGGAAGGTAGTAAGTTATTACCTTTCGATCCTGAGACAGAACGAACTTGTCGGAAGAACAGAAAGGAGAAAAGAGCTACTATCCAACATTTGAAAGAAGGAAATAACCAGAAAAATCTACCAAGAATACTACGAGACTATGCTTTGCCACCCACTAGAATTCAACTTGTGATTAGAAGGCCAGCGATTCAGGCGAATAATTTTGATTTGAAGACAGTGACACTTCAGTTGATTCAGAATATCCCGTTCCATGGATTGCCTTCTGAAGATCCTAATCAGCACATAGTGAATTTTTTAGAAGTCTGCGGAACTGTTAAGTACAATGGAGTCACTGATGAAGCTCTGCGCCTTCGCTTATTTCCTTTCTCTTTAAGGGATCAAACTAAGGAATGGTTGAAATCGCTGCCTTTGGATTAAATCACTACTTGGGAGGATTTGGTGCACAAGTTTTTGTCAAGATTTTTCCCACCTGGAAAGATAGCGAATCTGCGCATAGAGATTAATAATTTTGCGCAACATGAAGGAGAAACTCTGTGTGAAGCGTGGGAGAGGTATAAGGCATTGTTGAGGAAATGTCCTAATCATGGAGTGCCTAAGTGGATGCAAGTTCACAATTTTTACAATGGATTGGTAAGCTCCACAAGAACTTTGATTGACGCATCAGCAGGAGGAGCTTTAATGAACAAGACAGTGGATGAAGCTTATGTGTTGCTAGAGGATATTGTTTTGAACCACCAGCAGTGGTCAAGCGAGAGAGTCACACCAAAGAAGACAGTTAGGGTCCATGAAATTGATGCCATAACCGCTTTGGCGGCAAAAATTGACAACTTGGCTAAACAGTTGCAAAATAATCAAATGACTGCTAATGCTGTCCAAGTGGCAGTGGTGTGCGAGTTTTGTTGTGGTCCACATTATAGTACAGAATGTCAGGTTGGCAATCCATTTGTGCAAGGTGTAGCTGAACAAGCACAATATGTTGGGAATTTTAATAGGCAGCAACACAATCAGTACTCTAACAAATGTAATCTAACATGGCGTAATCATCCGAATTTTTCTTGGAGAAATACTTAGAATGTGTTACAGCCTGAACAGAACAACCCACCACAAGAGAAGAAGGTAAATTTGGAAAATGCATTGGCTCAGTTGGTAACCTCGCAAACTCAATTCATGAATGAAACTAGGACAAACTTTCAGAACCAGTCTGCGCAAATCAGAAATTTAGAGATGCAGTTGAGCCAAATGGCTACGATGCTCTGAAAGGCAACACGGAAGTTTACCTAGTACTTCTGAGGTAAATCCTAGAAAAGATGGCATAAGCATTGCAAAGCGGTAACTTTGAGAAGCGGTAAGGAGTTAAAGGAGCCAATGAGAACCACAAAGGTTGAGAAAGGTGAAACGAAGAATGAGGCGAAAGATGAAGAAAAAATAGAAGCTCAGCCACAGCCTATGAAGGAGGCACTTGTAGTGGTGCCATTCCCTCAACCATTGCAGAAGAATAAGCTTGACAGACAATTTGCTAAATTTCTTGAAGTTTTTAAGAAACTTCACATTAATATTCCATTTGTAGATGCACTTGAACAACTGCCGAGTTATGTGAAGTTCATGAAGAACATCCTTTTAAATAAGAGGAAGTTTGGAGATTATGAGACAGTTGCACTTACTGAAGGGTACAGTGCTATTTTACAGAAGAAGCTACCACACAAGCTCAAGGATCCAGGGAGTTTTACTATTCCATGTGAAATTGACAATGTTATTTTTGAGCGAGCTTTGTGTGATTTAGGTGTTAGCATTAATTTAATGCCTTTGTCTATTTTCAGGAAGCTTGGATTGGGAGAGGCAAGATCTACTACTGTAACACTACAGTTAGCTGATCGTTCGCTAAAGCACCCCAGAAGAGTAATTGAAAATGTGCTCGTCAAAGTTGATAAATTCATTTTTCCTGTAGATTTCATAGTTCTTGATATGGAGGAAGACAAGGAAATTCCTATCATTCTTGGAAGACCTTTCCTTGCAACTGGAGGAGTACTTATTGATGTTCGAAAGGGTGAGCTTAGGTTGCGAGTACAAGATGAAGAGATAACCTTTAATGTGTTCAAAGCTTACAAGTACCCAGAAGCGAGTGATAGTTGTTTTCGCATTGATACCGTAAAAGCTATAGTGTCTAACCATAGGGGTAAATTGGATCCCTTGGAAGCTAGCTTGTTACAAGATGATTCTTTTGTTCCGGTGGGATTGAAACACAAAGAATATTGGGCGACTAAACAACAAAAGATGGGTGTGCAAGCAGCGGGTGAAAAAGAATTGTTGCAATTGAATGAGCTGGAAGAATTAGGTGATGAAGCAAATAAGATACAAGAAGTTACAAGGAGATAACAAAAGAGTGGCAAGACAAACCCATTTCAGGAAAAGATTTCTCTCTTGGGCAACAAATATTTCTTTATAACCCATGGAGTCCTGGAAAACGCAAGTCAAGATGGTTTGGCCCCTTTGTTGTGACTAAGGTATTGCCTTATGGTGCTGTGGAAGTCACCCATTCAGAGAAAGGGACGTTCAAGGTTAATGAACTACGGTTGAAGGCTTATTGGGATGATGAGTTTGACAAACACAAGACCGTTGTCCACCTCAACTCATTATGAAGAAATTGCTCCGTCAGGCCATCGATGTTAAAACAAGCGCTTTTCGGGAGGCAACCCGACGTTTCTTACTTTTTCTTGATTTATTAATTTTAGTTTTTTTTAGTTAATTTTTGAGTTATAGTTTTCGTAGTTAATTGTTGATTTTTATTGTCATGCTAGGTTTAAGAATAAGTTTAGGGAAAGCCGAGGCAAGAAGGAGGGGTTCTACCAAGTTATTTAGAGGAGAAAATATGAAGAAAATTCGTGTTTGGAGTGAAGAGGTTGCGTGCATAGAAGAGGAAAATAAGAAGAAATAAAGTTGTGCAGTAACGTTGTTGCGCTAAATTCTAGCGCAGCTGCGTTGGGGTCATCAGAAGTTACGTTTGTTTTAGAGCTGTTCAAAAGAAACATTAGCACTGTTGTGCTACAAAATGGCGCTACTGCGCTAACGTCCTTTGCATTGACGTTCGAAAAGAAAAAAAACAGTAGCGCTATTGCGCTAAAAGAAGCGCCGCTGCGCTGACGCTGTTTGAAATTATGTTTTTGAAGTAGCGCTGTTGCGCTAAAAAATGGCGCAGCTGCACTAATGTCTATAGTGACGTTAAAAAAAAAGAAAAAAAAAAGAATCACCATGCCGCTGAAGAAGCAGTACCACCTCATGCTCACACTGACAACGATACTACTCAGAGAAGTCCTCTGATTGTTTTAATTTCATGTTTTCACATTGAGGACAATGTTTCTTTCTCAGTTTAGGGGTAGTGTTTACTTGTTTGTTTGCGCACTTATTTGTTTCATAGTTGTTTTATGTGTTGTCTTGTTTTAGGTGCTTCATTTTCATGAGTTTTGTTATTTTTATTTGTTTCATTGAGTATTCTAAAAAAAAACCAACAAAAACACACTAAAAAATAATAAATAAATAAATAAAAAATTTGAAAAAAAAATTGAATAACTGAACTGAAATTTTTTTGAAAGTAATGCTAAAAAGATAAGAAATAAGCCGATGATGAGTAGCGTACGAATGACATGATAGTAGTGAGGACAATTGACTGAAGCATAGCTTTGTTTTACAGAAAATCCCCACTTATTGCGCACTTAGCCTCGCCTAGTTATGTTGATACTTAGAGAAGGTTTATGTGAGTTTAGGTGGCAGAAAAAAAAAAAAAAAAAAGAGAAAAGAAAAATGAGTATAGGACTTTAGAATTTGCTTGATTGTCACTCGAAGCGAAATCCTAGATTGCATAGCATTAGAGAAATGATTTAAGCCATCTTTGGATCGTTTGAGCCTTTCAAGCCAACCCTTGTAATAATTGAATATCCTTAGTCCACTCTTTTGAGCCTAAGATAGCCTTTTCTTTCTTGTGCAACCTACAAATTCTTCCTTAACTTGTCAAGTTGATTTCCCCAGATTATGACCCTCCTACCTATAACATATGATTGTTCTAGGATGATTATATGGAGCCATGTTTTGTATTGAATGATAGGAGGTTTGATGATTTGGTGATGTGTTGTTTTGTTTCAGAAAAAAAAAATGAAATATTGAGAAAAACAAAAGAAAAAGAAAAGAATGAAAAGAAACGAGAAGAGCCATACTTCTTGTAATTAATATCAAAATGCAAGTTTGGGGGAGTGTGGGTCCTTTATATGTTTTCAAATGTTGTGAATAATTGTTGAGGAAGTGAAATGAAAGATGAAAGAAAAGAGATATGTTAAATAGTTTTGGTGGTACGAAGTAAAGTTGGCATGTGCTCCATTAAACATCCTCGAATAGTTGTGTGCTTACAGGTAGTTTAGTCATATATTATATCTATTATCATACCTTGACCCTAGCCACACGTTACAACCAAATGTAAAGTCCTACTGATCTTTAATGCTATGATTAACCTACATTAGTGGAGAGTGGCATGAAAAGTGAGCTTATGAAGTCTTAAGTGATTGAAAATAAAAGATTCATATTGATAATTCATTTAACTTGCATAAACTAATCCAGGTACAATTGATTAGGATAGAGGCTATTCACACACTCACTTGGAGAATTTGAAGTAAATTGAGACTTATGTGAAGTTGTTATTTATCATGCTTATGATTGAAAGTCACATCTTGAGTTGGGAAAAAGCTACTGAGACTGTGAAAATTTACCATCTTACAACATTGCTTTCATTAGTTAGTTTGTGTTGAGTCTTTAGTTTTTAGTTTGTTTTTTTCTTTAGTTGTGTCTTTTGCTGGAGGACAAGCAAAACTTAAGTTTGGGGTATTTGTTGGGTGTAATATTGATATATTATTTCAGCGCATTTTCACTTAAATTTTGTTAGTTCTTGAATAATTTATAAACAAGTTGATTGGTTCCATGTTTGTTTTGCGATGTAGGCGAATTATATGAGAAGACATGGATTTTGAGGCAAAGATTGAAGAAAAATGAACAAGGGCAAGCTTTTATGCAACTTGGGGATATATTGCTGAAAATTAGAGTAGCGCAGTCATAGCGCAGCTGTGCAGTATCACAGGAAATTTAAGGGTAATTTTGTAAAAGGCGTGAAAAGAGGAAACCTATGTTAAAAAGAAGACATCAGACCTTAGAAAGAGGAGCTTTTGGAGGCAGCCAAAGAGAGGAAAAAAAGCAACATTCCAGAGGGAGAGAAAGAGAGGATTTGCGAGTTGAAAACGGAAAACAATCCGGAGACGGACTTCTACCACGATTCTTCTCCAAATCCTAATTTTTTCTATCTCTCTTATTATGTTTTACGTTACAATTGAGATTTTATTTATTTTCATGATTATGTTCTAAACTATTTTTCTAGGGCTACGATGTAGCCAGATTATGAATATTTGATACTTTTGGTTTTGATTGATTGATGAACTATTCCATATATGCGTTGAGTATTTTATATTGAGTTTAATGCTTGTGGTTGCCTGATCAACAATTACATGAGTCATGATTTAGTTTGAGACTGAAAAGTGATAATTAAAATCACACAACAGTAGGTTATTACATGCCGCTATAATTGAAATCATATAACAACAATCTAACTATTACAACCCTTCAACACACCAAATATACACAAACCCATAGGCTCAAAATAGAACTTAATACAAACAAGCAAGTCTTTATACAATCCAGCAACAACAACTCCAACCTCAAGCAATAAGCACATAGGTATCAAGGCAACTCCTCCAACTGCACCTCCTCATCTCCCTCAACAGCTAAGAGCCGAGGGTCTATCTCAGCACCTCCTGAAACATGTTTAGCGAGGTATGAGCAACCACAATTACTCAGTGAGGATTATAGTCTAACGTGGCGTGCTCGTGCAATGCTACAGTTAAATACAAGTAAAGCAATTAAGTAACTAAAGTACAAATAAATTATAAGGTACCACACATTAAAAATGATACGATCTTTAACCCTTATCACTCATATCCTCGAACCACGAACCAGGATATACTGGCATCCCAAACACCAAAGGGTACTCCGGATGTACCCAATCCTACGACCCAACACCTTCTGGCATACTCCATACCAAGCGAGCGAGGGACTAGGGTATGGAGCTAGCGCATCTAACACTAGCAAGCACGATGTCGCACAACGAGGCCCATCACACCTGTCCCGAACACTGTGGTTACGCAACCATCAAAACAGCATCACAAAATACAACAATATAGCAATATAACAATAAAAGCTAATAAACATATAAATGAGGGACAACAGAGTAGGTTGCCCTCAAATATGAATTTCAATATATAAGTAGTCAACAAGCATTCGAATAACAAGATAAGGGAGTTCTCATGCTACTACAAGCATTAAATATAACTTAAGCACCTCACCCCTTTGTCTACAACCACGAATTAGGTTCTTATTGAAACAGGAATCAAAATCTACTCAATCCAACTATCACATACCTCTAATAACACCAAAAGACACCTAAGTAAGCCTTAAAAACTCGCTTTTAGCACAGAAGCTCGAGAAGGCGCCGAGGGTGCATTGAACTATATCTACCAAATCCGCCCCACAATTCAACACAACGAAAGCACCAAAAGTGCTTCCATGCCTAGTAGAACCCCAAATTAACTTCAAATTTTACCTGGATTTACTTTTCGTTCAAAACCTCTTCCTAAAATTAGCTATTTTCGTGTTTTAACTAAGTTCCGAGCAAATTAACTACATGTGATCATTAATCTATCTTTATTAATATCTATAGCATCTAATTGAAGTATAAAATCACACCATAAGTCACAATTTTTCAAAACCCTAGAAAATGTACTATTCATTATCTTCTTCAATGAGTTCTTTGCAAATATTCCATAACCAAGCCACTAAAACACACCAATCAAGTCTCTATAGCTAGCAAACAACATATTATAACAAATCTAAGCATTATATAAGCAAATAATTACAAATCTAAGAAAGAATTTATACAAAAACATGAAACTAGCAAAGATACGCATTATCCCTCACCAAAAATGTGCAAATAGGCTAAGAGAAAGCTTAGAAGGCTCCAAAATGGTTCCGAACACAAGCTAGAGAGATCAAAATGCAAGCTTTGTTGAGTTTTTCTTCTTCTTTTTCTTTCTTTGGCTTCTCAGGTTTGGGGAGGGATATGATTGGTATTTTTTGTTTTGTTTGAGCTTTTATGTATGTATATATAATATATGTATTATGTATATATGCATTAAGTTGACAATAATTTTGGTTAAAATAACTTGTAAAAGATACTTAAAACAATTTTTAATGCAACTAATTTTATTTAGTCTACTAACTAATGTTTCACTATTCACACGAACCAAGAATTATTTCCAAAACGAAGTCTCCTAACGCGAATTACTCAAATTCTCATTTTTATCTTTTCTCCTATAAGTCATATAATATGGAAAAAATGCTAATTCAGAGAAACTAGATAGTAAAATTTTATGTTGAATAATAACTATTGACAAAAGTAAATAAATGCACGTTAAAATGCACAAATGGTGAATGCAACAGTTAATAGGAAACATGATATTGGTCTTGGCTGTCACAAGTTACGTAGCGGGGGACACTTTAACCGGAGGAAAAACCTAGTAGTTATGCCTATGGAACCCTTGCTCAAAACCGGTGTTCAGAAATACGTGTTCATCTAATGGGGGGGGTATTTCTTTACTTCCTTTTATTTGTGTAGCTCGTATTTAATTTTAATATTTGAGTAATAATTTGATCTATACTTCCTTTACGATCTTTTAATTTACAATCTTGGATTTGGATAATTTGATTTAAATATTGTATATGGTTTTCGTTATTCAATTCATTATTGTCTTTCATATTCATTATACTTGTAGTTAATGTTATGCTTATTTTACATTCATGTCATATATCCGAGCTTTAAACAGTGAATCTATAGGTTGTACTATACTTTCTATAAAATTATAGGTTGTACGATAATTTCTAATTGTGAAATTGTTAATGACTTAGTTTAGTTAATTTGTCCGGTCACTTAAATTACAAGAACAGATCTATACTTCGGCTATATAAAGGACTCAAGGATAGAACGTCACCTATAATTAAATAGTAATTGGGACTTAATTAGACTTAAGAAATTAACTAGGTTAAGCTTGTAGTTTAATTCGAGCATTGAATCAAGAAATCCTAAACCTGAGCCTAGATTAATTGTCTCATTGCATATTCGACCCATAAATCTTTTCTTACGAGTTTGACAAAACTGTAATTTAGATTTAAAAGTTTATTTCACTTCACAAAACTTTCACCGAACTCATAAATTGTTTCACACACTCACTTAAACAATTTCTCACACTAATTCATGAACTAGCTTATAAGTCTCCCTGTGGATTTGACACTACACTACATTGATCCGTGCACTTACGGATTTTAAAACTTGGTTAAATTTTACATACATTTCATACGTCGACGGAGTAGCAATCAACTTTCATATGTAATCTCAACATTTCTATTTGCCAAAAGGATATAAAAAGAGAGAGAGGATGGATGATAGTCATAAGTTCAAAATATTGTTTGAATTTAGTAGTTTAGAATTTAGATTTCTCAAAGCATAACGAGAATGATTAGGATTTTCCTTATAACAATTTTGAGAAATCCCCTAGCTAGTATGATAGAGAGTCTTGGTCATTTTTTCAAGCACAAGCTTTTGTATAAGAAGAAGGGGATATGTTAAGACCTGAACACGATCCAATATAAATTTTAGGGTCTGACCATTGAAATTTGTAATGAAATTATTTAAACTTTTAAAAATGAGTATTTTACGAACTTGTTAACTACAAATTATCAAGTTAATATCACTTTAACCCTGCAATGTATATAGAATACAACATTTTACCCCCTAATATTAATTAACCTTCTTACATGATTTAGCTAACAAAAATGTCTATAATTGTAGCCATTAAAAAAATATAAATGTACAAAAATACCCATTTTTTATACCTTAATATTTGTTTTCCATTTTTTTTTGTAAATGTTAAAAATTCAAACAAAAAAGAAAAAAAAAATTCAAGCAAAATGTTAACCTTTTGCCATCTAATAGGTGATTCAACACTATTACTTTAAATATGTTATATTGTATTTAATATACTTAAGAGCATTCTTCTAGGTAATCCCTAATGAAAGACTACGAGTTTAGATAAAACAATATATGTGCGAAAGTAATAGCGTCAAAATTGCATACACATAGCTAAATAATTACACTAACATATTTCAAAGAATTAAAAAAATAAGATTGAATTAAAGCTATGAACCATCCCTTGTGTTATTTTTCATTCTAACTTTATAAAGTGGCTAAAATAGATGCATCATATAAAGAAGGTAGAATAGAAGATTTTGGTATTCTATCCATCTGCATAATGCATTTTGATGACTTTGTTTTATATTATTGTCGTGCATTTTTTTGGATTAAGCATGAAAAAAAAAAATTGTATGTAGTGCTAACAAATATTTTGGGGACTTTTTAACTGTTTAGGTAAGGACAAAGCTAAAAATGTTGGTAAATAAAAGGACGAAATTGGTATTATATGCAAAACTTTGATAACTATTATGAATTGTTTTTAACATTAAGGACGAGTAACTTGTTTGTCGCCCTTTGTGTTTTACTCGAAATACTCATTACCCCTTATAATTTTAAAATAGGCTCATTACCTCCCTATGTTTTTCCGATTATAGTTGACACATCTAAAATCTCTTATTCCATTAACAAGCATTACCGAATTAGTTAATTGACCGTTATACCCTTACATAAAGTTAAAACAATGGGGCGTAGCAAGCTTTTATACAAAATCGTAGAGGGGTAACATGCTTCATTGTAAATAACACAGGGGGGTAACAGACATATAACAAAGAAACAGAGGGGTTTAACAACCTAATTTAATAATACATTCTTTCAACATAAAAGCGTACAGTGCAACTACAACTACTACTACCCTCATCTTCTCAGTAACATCACAATAAGAAGGAAAACCACCATTATACAACAAACAACACTGGCAAAAAAAGTCATTTTCTGTCATCCAACATCCTGCATATTGTTCCTCCCACTGTGGTAGGCGCGGGATGTGACCTCCTCCTCACAACTACCACCTTCTTCGATTCTTCCTCCATATATGGTAGAGCTCCTAGGTGGAATAACAGGTATGCCACTATCAGCTCAAACTACAGTGAGATGTAGTTTAATTTAAGATGATATGGCACCAAGAAGCTGCAAAAAAATGCATATTAACCGCGTGAGATGCACATCCAGTTAGAACTGACAAAAGTGTTAACGGATGGAGTCGGTCAACTATAATCGAAAAAACACAGGAGAGTAATAAGCCTATTTTAAAATTACAGATGGTGAATGAGTATTTCAGGCAAAACACAGGGGAGCGATAAACAATTTACTGAAAGACTATTTTTATCCAGCAACGAATTTATTTAAACCAAAAGCATAAAAAATTACAATTTAAGTGCGTGTGTTGCAATTGCTGTTAAATTAGATGGTTTTTTTAACGGAATGGGACAGTCAGCTACACTCTGAAAATCACAAGGGAGTAATGAAATCACAATGGAGTAATGAGTCTATTTTAAAAAGACAAGGAATAAATAAATATTTACGAGAAAATATAAGGGTGACAAACAATTCACTCCATTAAAGACTAATTTGAATTTTATTTTGCAAGACACATAATGAGAAACCGGCAGCTCCTTCATGCTTGTGTCGATGCTTTGTGGCGCCACTTCAGTGAATTTGCTCATCTCTTCTTCCTCAACATGAAGACAAGAAGCCATGCAAACGCAAACATCAACTAGCTAGCTGTACTTTCCCCTCAGCTGATGATCGCCACATAGATATGTCTACAACTCTTAGGTGTAAAGAAAGTAAGCCTTTTGCATGCATTGAACCGGAAAATGACATGCTAAACACTAGACAAATGTCACTGCGTCTCATTTTACGTGTCAAACACCAATCTTCAATGCTTTGCTATAAATGCAGACCTACACTGCTCGCCACTTCTCATCAGCGCACACACACTACACACTGCACAGTGAGCTAGAGGTTTCCACCATGGCTTACTCTTCTCTGCTTCCTCTTAGCTTTTGCCTTTTTGTTGTTCTCTTTCATGGTTGCCTTGGTCAGTTAGAGAGGCAACAACAGTTCGTGTGGCAGCAACAGCGGCAACAGCAGCAGCATAGGCTGCGTGCCAAAACTCAATGTCGAGTTAACAGGCTTAGTGCCCAAGAACCCACACTGCGCTACGAGTATGAAGCTGGGGTCACTGAGTACTGGGACACTAACAATGAGCAATTTGAGTGTGCTGGTGTTTTTGCTGTTAGAAATACAATCCAACCTAAAGGCCTCTTGTTGCCTCACTACAACAATGCCCCTCAGATCCTCTACGTTGTCCAAGGCTAGCTTTCTCCCTCTCTTTTAGAATATTGCTTTAATTTGGCAGCTGGATGATCTCGATGTGAGAGTGCATGTGGGTTCCACCACATTGTATTACAGTCGGATGATCCAACGATCGCATGGGAGATGACTCTTTTACTATCTTTCTGTATTTCGGGTTACAATTCTTCTAGTATCAATAGGTTTCAGTATTACAAATGATCTGACTATGAGAATGCATATAGGGTCCACTACATTATCTCACAGTTGGAACTTCACGATTCTGACCTTCTTTCCAAAAATTGTGCAACTTGCCCGAGCTCGTTCTTTTCAAAAATCATGCAAACTGCCCCTCTATTGTCAATTTGGAATACTTGCAGAGGCTACCTCAATTGGGGTAGTTGGCAATGTTTGGAAACATGCAACAGGATAAATCACATTTTAAATTTTTTTCTACTTAATTATTAATGTGTTTTGATTAATGCAGGGAGGGGTCAACTAGGAACTGTAATTCCAGGTTGTGCTGAGACATATGAAACAGGATTGCATACAAGTGAAGGACAAAGCCAAAGGTTTGTAGATCGCCATCAGAAAGTTCGCCAGTTCAGGGAAGGTGATGTTCTCGCCTTGCCGGCCGGTTTAACGCTTTGGTTCTACAACAATGGAGAGGTTCCACTTGTTACCGTGGCCCTTCTTGATACCAGCAATGAAGCTAACCAGCTTGATCGGAACTTCAGGGTAAGAACTTACATGCAATTGAGAAAGCAGTAGCTAGCTAAAATTACGAAAGAGTAAAATGCACCAGACTCTCTTTGTTAGGCGAAATGTGTACAATACACCACATGATCTCCTGGTTAGACAAAACGTGTATAATTATACACCCTACATGATCTCCAAGTTAGACGAAATGTGTATAATACGCCCTGTAGTACTGTAATTAGCTATGAATTACGTTCTCCTGGCTAAAATGGAATGTGTATAATACGCTCTTTAGTACCGTAATTAACTACTAACTCCTAAAAAAAGAATTTATTGAGGCATAATTAATAGCATGGGAGGTATACTATTTAAAACCTTAGCATGTGTTCACTAATAAAAAGCTTCGTGCATTTTCAGAACTTCTTCCTTGCTGGAAATGAACAAATTAGTGGAAGTTACGGCGGGTCTCGAGAGGGTCGTGGCCAACAAGGTCAATACAACAATATCTTCAATGGCTTCGATGAACAAATTCTCCAAGAAATCTTCAATGTCGATAGGGAGACAGTAAAGAGATTGCAAGGCCAATACGAGCAGAGGGGGAGAATCATAAGAGCCGAGAAATTCCGAGTTTTAAGTCCCCAGTATGAAGAAGAACAACACTATGAGAGACGTGAAGGAGGAGGAGGTAGATCACCAAATGGCTTAGAGGAAACTCTATGCACAATGAGGTTGAGGGAGAATTTAGCTCACCCTACTCGTGCTGACGTGTACAACCCGCGCGGCGGCCGCATCAGCTCAACCAACAGCCAGAAGCTTCCTATCCTCAGCCAGCTCAGGCTAAGTGCTGAGAGAGGAGTCCTCTACAGGGTAAGTGTTTAAAAATGGAGCTTTTTCTGGCTAAGACTAGTTTTAACATGATTTGTCGAGATCAACTAATCACGTTGTGTGTAGTAAATTATCACCTTATCAAGAAGTTTAAGATATTAGTGAAAATTTATTTTATTTATTTATTAACTCAATATCCTCGTTCAAGTGATGTGTTGTGAGATCATGGCCTTCACGTGTTAGAGAGAAGTGTATTTTATTTATTTATTAACTCAATAATGCGCGTTAATATTGTGCAGAATGCTATAATGGCGCCCCACTGGAACGTGAATTCTCACGCGATGATCTATGTCATAAGAGGAAACGCAAGGCTTCAGGTTGTAGGACACCAGGGAAAATCAGTGTTCGATGGAGAAGTCCGAGAGGGTCAGCTCATAATCGTGCCACAAAACTTTGCCGTAGTAAAGAAGGCTAGTGACCGAGGCTTTGAGTGGGTTTCATTCAAAACCAATGACATCGCCACGACAACACCCCTCGCGGGAAGGCTCTCGGTCCTCCGCGCCATCCCGGAGGAAGTGTTGATGAACTCGTACGGCATTTCCAGGCAAGATGCTAAGAGTTTGAAGTACAACAGAGAGGAACTGAGTGTTTTCAGTCCAAGTTCCAGGTCCAGCTCGCCCAGGACAATGGAAACTGTGTTGAAAGCAATTGAGTCTGTAATGTAAATGAGATAATGTCTAATATGCTTTTAGCTTATGAGAAGAATAATGATGGCCACCATGTGTGGAGCTAATAAGCTAGGCTTCTACCTAGTTTCATAAGGTTGTTGTATGCGGGAATTAATGGTCCTGTTTGTCACGAGCTAATAAGATAATTTCAACTTTGGTTAATTTTCTTCCTGATACAGTACTTAAGTTCAATAATCGGGAGTGGATCTAGAAAAAGAATCTTACCTGATAATAAAAGAGTATGAGAGCACACGGAAATCTAAAACCCAATTAGAAGATAAATTTTGAGAAGACATCATTGGTCAAGATTAGTTAGCATATTCCATTAGAATTCTCAAATAAGTCATTGACAATCTGGGGAAGCCTGTCCCTTGGTGTCGAGTATCGAATTTTAAAATATATAATTTTGTTTAAAAATATACAATTTAAATTAATTAAACATAAAATTTATCAATTTCAAGATATTTTTTAATCAATTTGAGGTCGTAATGTGTCCAAGTTTTCCACTAAGTCCCTAAAGAGGTTGACCAAGAAGTTTTTCACTACGGTCTCTAGGCATCGAACAAGGAGACAGACAAATTTCATTCCATCACTGAGTAAAATAATAAAATTGTTACTACTTTAGATCTTTTTCGCAGAAGCGATACAATTTAAATGAAACTTAACATAACTTTCTGAAATGACACTTGTTTTCTTATATGTCACACTTAATTTGTAGCTCTTTTTAAACACCAATCGTAATAGCTATCAATCGCTATTAATAACAGACAATTAGACAGAACTAACAACTCTTCCCCAAACAGAAGATAGAAATTTCCACTTATATTTGTAAGCAATAACACATTGCTGATCAAATCATATTACACATCCGCGAAGAGCAGCCACATATTTGCTTCGCTCGACAAAATAAACGACCATTTTTTCTTTAGGTGGTAAATCATCCTTCACTATGGTATGGTTGAGAAAATTGTTGATCCATTCAGTGATTGCTGGAAATTTTGAAGAGTCAAGAATCTTCATTGAACCAACCTCCTCCCAAATTGGCAACATGTAAGCGATCCATCCAATGACGATGTCCAAATATCCAATTGTGTCACCACCAAAGAATTTCTTCCCTTGAAGCTCTTGTTCGATTTTCTCTAAGGCCTCCATGGATGATTTCACAGCTCTTTCTTGTTCATCACCTCGGGAACATAGAGCTAGACGTGCAGCTTCCAGAAACTATATTTTACACGGCATTGATAGCAAACAATAAGTTTGGATTCGGGATGGAAAGTATAATAAAGGAAAGGGAATGATAGAATCATAAAAAAAAAAGGGAATGAAAAGATAAAATTTTATTTGGATTGGAGAATTTTATAAAAGAAAGAATCACAAAAGATTAGTAATAAATTTTATATACAAATTGACTTATATACCATTTTTAAGTTAAACATCTGCTCAAACATCATTACATGTAAATAAAATTAACGACAACGGTATTATAGTACTTGCATAATATAATATAATCAACTTTTCCCCTTTTATCTCAATTTGAAAGGATTAAATTTTTGGGTATAGCAGGGATTCAACCAACCACTTTTATACCTTTACTTTATTATTCTCCCAATCCCAAACAAAGGGAGGGAGGATTCCTTAACCCTCTCCAACTACTCCTTTCCCCCACTCCCCCTAATTCAACAGTGTAAGAAATTTAGCGTTAAGCCAGAAGTGAATCGAAATTTCAATACATGTATTAGCAAAAGAGCATTTAATTTATTACCTCTTATATAGTGATTACTTTGTATATTAAAATAATAATTTTTTTCTCTCTTCTTTTAGTATACTAATCAAGCATTCACATAAAATGTAATAAATGGGTGATAAAAATATGATAATATCTAACAATTTTTCTTAGAAAAAATGGGTACAAATGCAGTGGCGGACCCAGATTACGGGGGGCAGTGCATGCACCACAAAGATATAGTGAATAATCAAAGGTTCAAGTAAATTTATATATACGTAAACAAATACATATTAAGTACATTTTAAATACAAAAGAGAGGAAAAAAATAACTTTAAAGTATAGCAATACAAAAAGTACATTTTATAATTGTCCCCGACGTGAATGCATTTTTCGAAAGTGTTAAATAATCAACTCATTGTCGATGTCTTCTTCACTTTCGTGTATACTTTTAGATAGAACATAAACTGAAAATCATTTCTTAGTTGGGTTTCATTTATGCTATGTAGTGAAACCATCCAGTCATATACCATATCAATTTTTTCAATGCAAAAACCATTAAATATGATAACAAATAATCTCCTAGAAAACCAATTAATTCTTTTCAAGTTCTTTTTCTACATTATTTGTAGTACAGTGCGTGTATCAAATTGATACAAGGAACATAATGATAACAACAATTGAAAATTCAAAAATTAAAAAAGATGAAAGCTATCTAAACGTATCTTTACATTTATCATTCTTTATTTCTTTATAACACTTTTGTTTCACAATGTTGATGTGAAATTTAGCCATTAATATTAAATATTTTACACAATCTAAAAAGTCAAATCTCAAAACACAATATGTTTCACTCCACAATAAAAAGAAGCAGAGCACTATAAGAAAAAGAAGCAGTCAAGCAGAGCACTATAAGAAAAAGAAGCAGAGCACTATAAGAAAACAATATGGTATTAAAATGTGTAAGGAAAAAGATGTTACCTTGCCAAATGGGTTTGATTTGGGAATCTGCCAATTTGGGTTTGATGGATATTGATGGATTTGAACGGGTGGTTTGTAAAGGAGAGAAAAGGGTTTGGGTTTGTGCGTGTGGTTGTAAAGGAGAAAGAAGGGTTTGGGTTTGGGTTTGATTTGGAAAAGTGAGCAAGTTTTTAAAAAAAAAAAAAAAAAATTACAAGCTAAAACAAAGTGCACTGCAAAAATAAATCTGCAACCTAAAGCACTCGACCCGTGACCTGTAGCACCAAAGGAATTTAAAGGCATTTCTCTAACCACTGAACCATATTAATTTTTTTTGAGTGTAAGCCTTTGCTTACACTTAATATAGAGTAGGTCCGCCACTGTTCAAATGCACAACTATCGGTCAAATTCACATGCCAAATAAAGAGGAATACTATATATAATAACCTCCTATGTTGTATTATTCAATTTAGCCTCTTATGTCCCAAATGGTATACCATCTATATTTTTCGAGAAAAAGAGTTATATTTTAGGTGTGACACATGCTATTAAAGGAAACATATAATGTCAATTAAAATGTGAAATTTGGACAATGTATATCATTAGAGAAAAATAAATACAGAAAGCAGGTATCTATGCATGAACTATCAGATGTTAATTAACCACCTCACCCAAAAGTTAAATTTGTTAGAGAAGTGCTTTTATATTAACTAATTGTCTCAACTAGCCTCCTTACATGCAGGCTGGATTAAAGATTGCACGTTAATATATTCTTTTAAACAGGCGGGTGATGGTGCAACTAAAAATCAAGACATTTTTTTAATGGAGTTCTAAATTAATAAAATAGAGAGAGAGATTGTTGAACCAAACAAGTAGAGAAATCTTCCCAATCGATCAGCCAGGTAAATCAACCACAATATTTTTCTAATAATTGATCATAAAAAACCCTAAAAGGACCATTGCTTCAACTACTATACACCCGAGTTGGACTTCCTCCTATCCAGCGCTTTGCAACAAAACAGGACTAGTTGTCTAACAATTTGGTTATTCCAGAGTATCTCAAATATCTTAAAGTCTCCTGTTGTATCAACGATAATCAATGGAGATGGCCGCAGGAGTTGGATTTTATTGCAGATCTCAACCCAGCCTTACCGGTGCATAACCGAAGTGATTTGATAGTGTGGAATAACGACTCTTCAGGTAGCTTTTCCAACCGGAAAACTTGGAATGCCATTAGAGGTTCAGGAGTGAAAATGAAGTGGACTGATCTTGTTTGGAACCAAATTGTTATTCCTAGCCAAAGCTTCTGTGTGTGGCTTAATTGTCTCAACAAGCTTCCGACGTTGTATAGATTGACGGAGTGGGGAGTTGTTAATGAGGCTAAATGTGTGTTCTGCTTACTGAATCAGGAATGCAGAGACCATTTATTCTTTCAGTGTCCGTTTACTAGGAGAGTTTGAAAGCGTTGTACCAGAAAGATGAGATGTGGTGAAGTCTCCTTTGATTGGGAGTCAATTATTGATAAGTTGGAGAGAATGAGTAGAATGAAAAGCTTGAAATCGGACCTCATCAAAGTCACTCTTAGTGCTTGTGTCTACAATGTGTGGATTGAACGCAACAATAGGATTTACAATTCGACCGCTAGTTCTAAGGATCAAATTATTGAGAAAATATTTTTGGATGTTAGGGGAAAAATTTGTACTCAACGTAATTATATTAGTAGTGTTGAAAATAGTATCTTTTGTACAGATTGGTGCATCAGTTTCAGTTGATGTCACCCTCTTTGTATTTTGTGTTTGATGTGAAATGAAATGGGTTCCTTGCGTAGCCAAAAAAAAAAAAACCAAACAAACAAACAGGACTAGTTGAAAAATTAGTTAACATTACCTTCTGATCAGCAAATCTAGCCCAAAAACGTGCCATGGCTCTTTCATGAGGATCTTGAGGAAGTATCAAAGGTGTCTCCTTCCATGTCTCATCGATGTACTCTAATATGATTACAGATTCAGGTATTGCTTTCCCATCATGAACAAGCACAGGCACCTTTTTATATGCAGGGTTCAACTTCAAGAGTAGAGGGCTCTTATTGTATATATCATCTTCAATGTACTCATAATTGACACCCTTCATCTTCAATGCCCATTTCACTCTTTGCACATATGGACTAACCCTAAAACCCAAAAGCTTTACCCCTTTCTTTTCCATCTTATGTTGTCTCTGATGAGCTCTCAACTACTTGTTCTTATAAGTGTTAATTTCTCAGTCACTTTAAAGCCTTAAGGACAATGATATTCAAAGAAGGCCGGCGGCATTATTTCAAGTATGTGGTCAGGCGGCTAATTGTAGGAATTTCATTCTAATACGTAATTGTTATGTAGAAAAATTTGTCTGCCAAATTAATTAGAAAAAAATAATTAAGTACCAAAATTAACGAATCAACCTTAAATTTCAAGCCAAATTCATATGCACCTCGCAAATAAATAAGAAAAATAAATAATTCAAAAATAAAAATAACACATAAACACTAAATACGACTGCCACGTGCATTTTATATCAGATCAAAGAAAAGAATGCAGTATTATACAGTTCTTAGCCTTTATTGAGAAAACCCTAAACCCTAAATTTAAAATCATATATGGAGATAAAAAAAAATGAAAAAAACTAACCTTTTATGAAGTGTATTAATGTCGAACCGAAGCAACCCACGCAAGCCACCGCTTTTTTGGAGCTTGGCTCGGCCTTCCATGGTTGTCTTCTTCATCACGGGTGTGTGTGTGTTTTATGTATTTTGTGTGTGTAGGTATCATGGTTTCTCGCGGTAGTGGAATCCACGTGGCTCCATAGCGTCCACAAGTTCTATTTTTTTATTTAAAAAGGTAGTCAAATGACATTTATGTCCTTCCTGCTGTTAAAAACATGTAACATAAGTGAACAGTAGGAACCTGTTTGGATATTTTTCATACCTCAGGGACCTGTTTGGGGTTTTTTAAAAACCTCAGGACCAAAAAGTTTTTTAATTCGTTTTCTTGCTGATACAGTACTAAAGTTCAATTACAGATCGGGGAGTAGATTTAAAATTTCTTATTAGTCGGATTATAATATATAATTTCATAACTATATCGATGATAATTTTTTTTATTAAAAATTAATTTAATTTTTCAATTAAAGATATATAAAATTTTATACATTAGTACGGTCAGTCAGTCATTAAAGTATTTGAGTATCAAAGACACAATTACAGAAAAATGTACATTGATTCATGAAAAATAATCTTACCTAAAAATAAAGGAGTATGAAGAACACACATTGAAATTTAAAAACCAATTTAAAGAGAATATTAAGAAGACATTAATGGTTAAGATGGCACGAATACAAAATCCTAGAATCATTATTGTATTGCGCGCGCATCTTCAAACAATTGGGAGAGGTGCCGAATACATAGACGAGGCCATATCGGGAATAAAAGTTCATTCTCTCGTACTCTGGAACTCCTTAACTTCGGTTGAACAAATAAGGTTCGATCTTGTAAAAGCATAGCGTAGGCGAAACTTAACAGTTCGCCCAGAGTTTGACTTTCTCCGGTCCTGTAAGGAAGCCCTACTTTCCTTCCTTCATTCCTTCCCCCAGCAGGCAACAACACTAGGAGGAAGACGATCAGTATTTCACATATGATAGCTCTTGGAACAAACTCTGATTTGAGGAAGACAATTGAATTGAATGAAACAGGATAGCTAATCAATAAGCTATTAAGCCAAAGGGAAAGGGTTGAAATTTGGAAGTTCCATTACTAGCATCCAGAATGAAGAAGGCAATGAGTTTGATCATATCGCCTCTTAAAACACCTTTGTTCAAAGAAGGCAAATCCTATAATAAAAAAGTGTATGAAAATTAGTATCATCGTGTTAAGGACACGTTTTTTTGTTCATATGTCAATGACTGGTAAGGTTTTGGGCGTTGTATCGAATTAAACCATATGTTCCACCGCTTGTGCAGAAAGGTGGGAGGTCACAGAGAATTTACCTATTCATGAAGTGATCTTATGATCGATTCAGGATATAGACTATCTCTTTCTCTATTCTATTCTTTTTCTATAAAAAAAAATTTAAAAAAAAGAAGAAGAAAAAGAAGAAGAAGAAAAGTTGAGCCTTTAGTAGGTTAGAGCTATGAATCTTACTTTATTATTAGAGAAAGGGAAATGGAAACTAGGATCAAGCGAAGACATAAAAAAAAAAAAAAAAAAAAAAATCACAGGTTGGTGAGGTGATTTTCACATGCAATCTGGTGAGAAAACAAAAAGTACATAAAACTCAAAAGTTAGGAAAAGCGTCTTATATGCTGGAATGAGTAGTAGGATCTTATTGTTGGACACCATCATACTAATATATGGTGTAATAGTGCAAAAATAGGCCAAGAACCATGATATCCCATAGGCTGCCCTGCCACAAAGCATACTTGATAGAACTATCATTTAACTAGAAAAAGGTCTAATGTTAAACCTCATAGAACTTGAGCTCCCTTTAGGGAGAGAAATGGCCACTTTATCCTTGCAGGGGCAGAGAACTCATTGCTGTCTCGACTATACTACCGAAGGCTCTCTTGGGGTGGGCTTACTACTTTAATGCTTTTAGTAGTTATACGCTCCGTACTTGGCTACCCACCTTTTACCATGGGCACAATAACTGGGGCTTACTTCCTAGCCCCAGTGGGAGTAATGACTAACATTATTGATCGTTGGACGACCGAAAGGTTGCCATGAGTAAGTCAGTTTGGGAGATCAAAGGTCGTTCTCCATGCACCAAACACTAGTTTACAGAATCAGTTGTAACACGAAATAGGAATGTATGCTATGAAAGATAGGGTCAAGTCTGATACATCAACTGTCTACTCAATATCCTTGTACGACTCCATAATCACTACACAAGATGAACTTTGGTTTGGTGAATTAAAGTTAGGACTCTCAGTTATTGCGCGTGACTGTATATTGAGGTGCTCCCCGCCAATTGTTGGAACGATGCAAGTCGGGTCGGGTCTTGATTCAGAAAGATGAAGTGCCCTAAAAGTCTAAATAGGGGGTTAAAATTTCTCCATCTCATTGGGACGAAAAACGAATCGACATCTCAATATGATACACATTTTTTATTTTAGTTGGGAAAGAACCGCGAAATCTATCCGAACTGTCCAATGAAGAATAAGAGGAGAATAGAGGGTCAATGACACATAAAGCGCATACGAAATAGGCACGAAGAAAAATAAGTGTGGAGGAGAAATAACCGAGCTCATTTCCTTCGGGAATCTGTTAGTTTAGGCCATCAGAATTCTCAACTAAATCCTTAACAGACAAAAAAAAATGACGAAATGCAGCTGATATGCTTGAAGTCATTGACAATCTTTTACAACAATGTCAGCAATATCCGTTTTTTGAATCAGGGGAACTTAATATAGGAAGTCCCTCTTTTGGGTCCTACTAGGAATTAAATTCTAGAACACAATGTTATCGAACCATATTAAAGATATCAAATTTTAAGACATATAATTATAAAAAAAGGTATGATATAAATTAATTAGACATAAAATTTATTTAGACTTGTCTCAAGACAATTAGTTTCTTAGTAGATGAAACTTGAGACGTGAGTAAGTTTCACGCTCACTCTAAACGTGTTCCTTAACAAATGACACTCGCATATATGTCAGACTTTTGTAGCTCTTTTTAACACCCATTGTAATGGCAAGCGATCGCTACATATTTCCACTTATTTGTAAGCAACAGATTGCTGATCAAACCAAATTACACGTCCGTGAAAAGCAGCTACATATTTGCTTCGCTCGACAAAATAAACAACCATTTTTTCTTTAGGTGGTAAATCATCCTTCACTATGGGATGGTTGAGAAAATTGTTGATCCATTCAGTGATTGCTGGAAATTTTGAAGAGTCAAGAATCTTCATTGAAGCAATCTCCTCCCAAATTGGCAACATGTAAGCAATCCATCCAATGACAATGTCCAAATATCCTATTGTGTCCCCTCCAAAGAATTTCTTCCCTTTAAGCTCTTGTTCGATTTTTTCCAAGGCTTCTATGGATGATTTCACAGCTCTTTCTTGTTCATCACCTCTGGAACATAGAGCTAGCCATGCACCTTCCAGAAACTGTATTTTACACGGCATTGATAGCAAACATTAAGAAATTTAGTGTTAACCCAGGAGTGTATCGAAATTGCACTACATGAATTAGCAAAAGAACATTCCATTTATTACCACTTATATAGATACCTAGTTAGTTGACATACTAAATTAATAAATATTTTTATTTTTATTTTTCAGCCTTCTTTTAACATGTCAATCAAGTATTCACACAATAAGTGGTAAATGGTGATGAAAATAAAATAATATCTATCATTTTTCTTAGAGAAAATGAGCACAAGTGCACAACTATTGGTCAAATTCACATGACAAATAAAGAGAATACCATATATAACCTCTTATGTTGTATCATTCGAGTTTTGCCTCTTATGTTTCAAATGGTATCCCATTTCTATTTTTCAAAAAAAATAAGTCTTATTTTGTTAAGTGTGACACATGCCATAAAAGCCAACATATAATGTCAACTAAGATGTGAAATTTGGATAACATGTACCATTAGTGAAAAATATATACAGAAAGCAAACATCTATGCATGAACTGACTAATTTTAGTTAATCACCTAACCTAAAAGTTGTTAGAAAAATGTTTTTATATTTATTAATTGTCTCAACTAGCCTCCTTACATGTAGGCTAGATTAAAGACTAGTAAGTTCACATATTCTTTTAAACCAACGACGGTGAAGCTAAAAATCAAAACATTTTGTTAATTGAGTTCTAGATTAATAAAATAAAGAGATCGATGGATTAATCAAGGAGAGAAATCTTCCTATTCGATCATGAGCCACGTAAATCAACCATGATATGTTTCTAATAATTGATCATAAACATGGATTTAAAAAAAAAAAAAAAAAACCCTAAAAGGACCATTGCTTCAACCTTCCTGTTCAATGTTTTGTAACAAAACAGGGCTAATCAAAAACGTACACATATTAGGGCTTTGGTGCAATTGTAAGTTACTCGCTGTGTATGTATTATGAACTCGAGTCTCACTAGTTACGTTGTACAGTTTTAATTAGGTTTTCTTTAATAGGAAAAAAAGAAAAAAAAGAAAAAAGAGGAGGTACACATTACCAGCTTCTCATCAGCAAATCTAGCCCAAAAACGTGCCATGGCTCTTTCATGAGGATCTTGCGGCATTATCAATGGTGTCTCCTTCCATGTCTCATCGATGTACTCTAATATGATTACAGATTCAGATACTGCTTTCCCATCATGAACAAGCACAGGCACCGTTTTATATGCAGGGTTCAACTTCAAGAGTAGAGGGCTCTTATTGTATATATCATCTTCAATGTACTCATAATTGACACCCTTCATCTTCAATGCCCATTTCACTCTTTGCACATATGGACTCACCCAAAAACCCAAAAGCTTTACCCCTTTTTCTTCCATCTTATGTTTGTCTCTGACGAGCTCTAACTACTTGTTCTTTATAAGTGTTAATTTCTCAGTCACTTTAAAGCCTTAAGATAATGATATTCAAAGAAGGCGGCTAATTGTAGGATTTTCGTTCCAACACGTAATTGTTAAGTAGAGGACTAGTAGTCGCCAGTCGGTCATTTTTAAATATATATATATTTTTTTCAATTGGAGCAATGTTAAATAATATTTATTTTTGGGTGAATAATCCCAAATCACTCTGTGGTCAAATAAAACTATTTATAATTTAAAGTGGTCTAAAAAATATAGTCGGACCCCCTGTGGTCTACCTGTTGATGCACACCACCCCCTCCGTAGAATTTTTCGTCATTTTTGACTGAAAATGTGACAAACGCGCTTAAAATGTGATTTTTAACATATTTAATAATAAAATAATATTAATAATTAAAAAAATATTTTTTTTTCTTTTCATTTTCACCTATTTTTTTTATTTATCACTAAATTTAAAAAATCATCTAGTTGAATATGTTAAAAACTAATAAAAATCGCATTTTATTTGTATGTGGTACATATTCCGTCAGTTTTGATGAAAAATTTGACTGAAGGGACGGTGTGCATCAACGGGTGGATCATAGGGGGGTTCGACTATATTTGTTAGAACACAGGGGTTATAACTAGTTTTACTTGACCACAGAAGAATTCGGGGTTATTCATCCTTTATTTTTTATCAATTTATTAATACTGACTTGATATGTCGGAAAAGAGAGAAAAATATAAAAAAAATAATTAAATTAATATATTAACTAGGCAGTGATAATATACAGTTGATTAAAAAATTGATATCTACTATTTCTTTTCTTTTTGCAACCGTCATAATGAGCAATTATGAAATGCACGAAACAAAGGATCCGAGGCTTGAGAGGATCTTCGATTAATTCATATTGACATTAATCTTTTCATACGAGGTCGAAATATATGTGAAACTCAATTCTTTTTTTACGGAGTTTAAATTAATAGAAGAGTTTTCTATATTAAAAACCATCATATGCACTTCTACACACCCTTTTTCACTTCTTTTTGGCATATTATGTTTAGGTTATTATTTCCCAAAATTGCCTGTTCTGTACAAATTCAATTTCCTCTAAATCTCTTGCTAAGGCTATTCTCAATGTAGTATCTATAATAGATCTCTATCCATCATTTTAGAGACTCACTTAGAGACCAAGGCAAAAAAATTATTTTAAAGACTCATTTAGAGACCAAGATAAAAAAAAATATCTCCGGTGACAATCTCTATAAAATCGAGTCTCTATATTGTGTTAATTTTAATTTTACATAATAATTTGATTATGTGTAATTTTTTGTCGTGTGTTACTTTTTTTAATTAATTGTTATTTAGATTATCTTAACTTTTTAAACGAATATTTTAATCAAAAAATAAATAAATTGCGACAAAGATAACATTTATAAATTAAGATTACGTTTAATTATATAATTAAATGAAAAAAAATAATTAAAAATCTCTAATTAAAAAATTACCTAAACTAAAAAAACTAAAAAAGTTTACCAAAGCAAAAAAACTAAATTAAAATAAAAAAAATAAAATACAAACCCATAATTAAAAAAAAAAGTCTAATTAAAAAATCCTAAATACACTACCTTAATTAAAAAATCTAATTATTTATTCTAATTTTTTAATTAGGTCTAATTAATTCAAAACTTGTATTATAAGTTCCAAGTATTCAAAATAATACTATCGTTAACTTTCAAACATAATAAATATTAGAGAAGTCAAGTTAAAATTTTGAAATGTGATTTCACGCGTGTAAACATAATTGTGGTGATTTTTCATTCAAATTTAACAAATAAACAATGAGAGTAAAAAAAAAAAAAGCAGCAAAGTAGCAAAGCCCGCTGCACACACCCCCCCTCCCCCTACGTATTTCCCTTTCCCTTTCCCTTTCCCTTTCTTTTCGCTGCACCCACCCACCCACCTTTTCCCTTTCTGTTCAAAATCTTTTTTTGTACTTTTTTTATTTATTTAAATCTGACGATGTTAGAAAAATCTGACATCGTCAGATCTGATATTATTTTTTTTGGAGACTCGTTTTTGCCTTCTTGTATAGTCTTTGTTTTCTTCAACAAATTTGTTGAAGAAAATAGAGACTAAATGCTATTTTGAAGACTCAAAGCTTGAATGATGTCATAATTTTGCCAAAAACTATCAAATAGTATTTTAGAGACCCCATTGATATGAATTTTTATCAATAAAGTCTTTAAAACAGCAATCATTACTGTTTAGAGACTCCATTAATGATATCCTAAAGAATGATAGTCAAATCGTAATCAAATTAAGATCGATCGGGTAAAATCCGACCGCACAAGCATATCAAAATCTGCATTATTGCTATGTAATTCATCATTCACAGATTTTTTTTTCACCGGCATTTTTTTTTTTTTTTTTTTACCAACAGAGGATCATACATGAATTAGCGTAAATTTTCATATAGACCGAGAAAAGTACTTAATTTATATGGTGCAGATTTACAAATCTCCACCTACTTTGACACCCGTACACTTCTTTCCAACTTTAAGCAAATTTGGACAATAGAAAAGTATTAATATTGTCAAATAATGATTTGTTGTGATAAAAAAAAATTTATTACTTTAAAGGCGAGAAGTTTCGAGATTAATTCTCGTATGTAATATTAAATAATATAAAAATGAGTTAAGCTTCCCTTGAATAGAAAAAAAAGTTTTTAAATTTAAACCTCGATTTCAACTTCTATTGTAAAAAAAAAAAAATGAAAAAGCACCTCTCTTACCTATGCAAGACGACCTGTGAATTAGTATGATCTTTAATATGGTTGGATGAATATGCGATCCATGCTCTCAAAATTACGTCAGGAGTCAAGCGATTGCTATTATTTACCGGGAGGTAGCCAGAATTTTGATTTAGTCAATTAATAAATTAACAATAACAAATATATATATATATATATATATATATATATATATATATATATATATATATATAAAGGTATTAAAAAACTTATTACATTAAGAAGGTATACATATAATTTGATAATTTATTACAACTGACTTTCACGAGTTTTATTTTTTGAATATGTTCTACTGCAGGGGTGGAGCCGCAGGAACATGTACATATAGAATACGAGAATTTTTACCAATTGAAGATTTAGTGGTGCTACCCAAAGACTTAAATAAATAGTCATCACTGTTAAGAACAACCAAGATCTAATGAGAATTTGCGTGTAGCTTCTGATCTTTGACATCAAAAGGTCTCCATGCCTCCAATTTTATTTTATTTTAACATATGTAATATTCTTTAAAAAAATGTTTTGGCATCTCTAATTTTTCTTTTCTAAAACAAAGCACAACAATCTTGATTTCCTTTTCACTTTTTCAAGTGAATTTTGACCCCTCTAATATAAAATTTCTTGCTCACAGCCTTGGTTTTTGCATAGAGAAAATAGGAACTTTTAATGGTTTTTTAGGTTTCTATATTTTCATAAAGTAATCTAGTACAACTAAAAAAGGTGATTTTTTTTTAAAAAAAATTCTTAGGAAAGTAGTTTTGTTCAAAACAGGAATATGAGGCCAACAATACGTTGGAGACTACAATATTAGGAGAAAGAAAATATTATACACAGTACTTAAATTGGCTTTTAATCTTTTGATGCCGATGGGGTCAAATATGCCAAAAAAAATTGAGTGTTTATATCCGTTTGTGTTTAATTATACTAAGTTACCTAATGGACCTGAAACAAAACATGTAAGGGCAAGTTCAATGAGGGACTTTAAAATGTAAATTTTTTTATTTTTAGGTATTTTTGTACTTTTTAGAGCCTCATACCCTAAAAAGTAACACTATTCATTAAAAAAGGACGTGGAGTCCACCATTTTTGGGTTAAAAGATACCAAAATAGTGCTCCGGACTCCAAAATG
Organism: Ehretia macrophylla; assembly: GCA_037974665.1. Taxonomy (NCBI): domain Eukaryota; kingdom Viridiplantae; phylum Streptophyta; class Magnoliopsida; order Boraginales; family Ehretiaceae; genus Ehretia; species Ehretia macrophylla. The sequence goes on along the minus strand of CM075777.1, from coordinate 49,526,100 downwards.
TTCAGCATCTCAATGAAATTTGCCATGTTGCACTAAGGTTACTTGCGGATGTATGCATGCTGTCCGGGAACACTTTGGGGATCCGACTATGACTATGAAACAGAACTCCCCTCATCATGGTCTTTTATCAGTTCATCTTCAGTCATTCCAGTAATATCATCTTTTACCTCTATGTCGAGGTATAGATTGAAATCAAAATATGCCCGACTCATCAGGCGATTTTCCTGTATTTCCTTGGCTATTACTCCAAGATTCTCACTTTCTTGTTTGTCTGGAGTACTCAAAACCTCCCTAACTCGATCAATAGCTTGGTTTATTCGGTGTGGCTCGTCGGCGAGTGGCCTTTTTTCCTCTTCCCTTAATTCATGGACGAGGTCGTAAATGGCATCTTCATAAAAGATGATTTTGCTGAACATTTTAGAGCCCGGAGCACTATTTTGGTGTCTTTTAACTCAAAAGTGGTAGATCTTACGTCCTTTTTCCATAAATAGTATTATTTTTTAGGATATGAGACTCTAAAAAAATACAAAAATACTTAAAAATAAAAAAATTTACATTTTAGAACTCTTCATTGAAGATAGCCTAACCTATTAGATCTAGTGCTTGGTTTCAACCAAAAAGGTAAAGCATAATGTCTCTCGTCTTGAAGATGAAGAAATCGATTCCCCCTTATATTGTCAGTTGAAAGAAAATATGGCCCCACTAGTACGTGACTTTGAGTAGGTTATTTCGTTGTAAAGTGTCAATGGGGCAGCCGAGTTTGAAGAAATGAGCTGTAAAGCAAGCTAGGCAGAGCATAGCCACTGCTTTTTGTTGGAAAAATATGTTTTTGACTTGTATTTTTAATTTAATTTTTTAAGTGGGTCTTATATGTCTAAATGATGGAGACATAATTTGTGCGTATTTACTTTTTAAGAAAATAAATATAGTATTTTTTTAAGTTAAAATACATTAAAAGTGAAAGAAAAATTGGAAAAAGAGGTTTAAATAGCTCTTTTTTTCTCCGATTTAAACTCACCATTTGTAAACTGAATGCCATAATAATAATTATATGAAACAAAAAGTTGATGCTTTGAATGCTTGCTGATGCTTTGGATGCTTATAATAATTGCATCGAATTGGAAAGCTGATCATGAGCATCAATTTTGATCAATTATGAATGCCTTTACTTAGGCATTTGGAAATGCCATTATACCAGTGACGATCGGCATTGAGCAGGATACGTTTCATGTTTTGGCATTAAAGTGACGTTTGCTATCCCTTATTTATGAAGGATTTATGTGGTCAATTTTCACTCTTAGTTAGCACCTATAAATAGGGGAGCTTTGCACAGCTTTAGTAGATGAATTCACATACATAGTCTATGACTGCATTGTAATAGAGAGAGTTTTTTACGCTGTCGATTCGCAAGCTTTTGTAATTTGTAATGCTTCTATTACGAAATATAATACCGTTGTACCCTGAGAGATTAGTGTTATTGAGCCGTAAGCACCTTAATGCAGCATTATAACCTTAAGGATATCGAGTTAAACTCGAACTTCAATTTGTATGTTTCATTACAAATATATTAATATATTATTTTACTGTTCTTTAGTTTATTATCCTCAGCACAAATTAATTAATTAACTAATCTTTCTAACATTTTTTTCCTGGTGAATATTGGCAAAGAGGGCCCTGAGCTAGCTAGCTTTCCAAGTTGGGCTCTAGTGGTATAATTTGCGTAGCAAGAGATTCAGAGATTAGTTTTTAAAGTGTGCAATATTGTTATGAAATAGGTTATCATAAACATAGCTTACACAATATAATCTTGTTTCAGACGGCGAATTTATCAAATTTGGTCAACCATTAACAAGTAATCCTAATATGGGTGAATTTAGTTTCAGAGATGTAAAAATAGTACTTCAAGATTCATCACGTGTTTAAAGCCCTTTGGGGTGGATTTGTAATATATACGATGAAGTATGTTATTGGAAAAGAATTCCAAAAGGAAAATAAAAAATAAAATTTGAGAATTTGCAATGTGCCTGTCACTTCCCAAGCCCACAACTCCAGTTCAGTGAGGATACTAATGTAAATTTAAGAATAATTGTCTTAAAAATACTTGAATCACATATTTTTTGGTTCAAAATAATTAATTCAAGTTATCATTTAAACTCAAAAAAATCATTTATAAACTATTTTTTTGTCATGTGTCTAACTAATATGAAACATTACAAGTATTTTTCTACTTAACTCTAATAATCATATACATAAACTAGTCTAATAATTAATAACAACAAAAATATAATCAATAATAACCCTATAAGCCAAGTTTAAATTGGTGTCATAATTTAAAGAATCATATTATCTCTCTAAAGAATTATATTAACTCCCTAAATAAACGTCAATAATACAAAAACACGAATAAATTAGTGTTTACATTTCCCAATTTTCTAGATACAATGTATAAAGCTGTATAAGCTAAATAGTTGTTGTAATTAGGGTATCTCCAATTATATCAATTATTCATAAAAACTTACTATTTTTTGTTATTTTAGAAACTCGAGTTTTTAAATTTAGAGTCAAAATAGATGGGACTTGTCACTTTTTATCAACTTTTACACCAAAATAGAGATTCAATCACTTTTTGATCTCTAAATTTAGAGCCAAAAAAGTAAATTGAGTTTCTATTTTAACTCAATTTTCTAAAAAATGGTAGATTTTATCTATTTTGACTCTAAATTTAGATAACCGAATCTCTAAAATAATCAAAAATAATAAAGTTTTATAAATAATTGATACCGGGATGTTCTAAATCCACTGGACGAAGATAACCAAGCATGCCTTTGCTTTCTGAATGAGACAACGTGGGCCACATCTTGTAGGCTCAAATTCATAATGCTTTCCGCCAAAGAAATCGATCAATTGTCAAATCTTCCTCTCCTTTTTTGGGTCATCGTCAATTTGTACCTAAACTTAAGAACGAAGCTTTTGGTTCAATGAAAATGCTTGTTTCCGGTATCAAGTTATTCAATTAATAAATAAAAAAAATGGATCTCATATTTTTTATTCTGTCCGAATAATCTGATATGAGCATAAGACCTACCTTTGATTCAAATATGTAATCAAGGCACTGATAGACTGTTGATTTAGTGATATATCACTTGTTATAAGTGCAATAAATTACAAGATAAATTTTGATAAATGATATCTTTAATATGTTTTGCATAGTTTATCTCTCCTTTGAATAAATAAATAAATAAATAATCCAGTTAAGGCCACCGAAAGTTGGAAGATTTGATTAAGAGAAGACCCATTTTGTAGTTTCAGGAAGCCATGCATCTTTGATTTTTAGAAAACCCCAATCTATTTAGATTGTTCGCATTTTCCTTTTTTCAATTTTATTGACGTTAATTCATTTTGTGCTTTCTTTAATTCAACCCTGAAAAAATAAATCACGAAAAAAGATATATAATCTTTAGATGAATGTTCATACATACAGATTATTAATTATAATATGATTATAATGATCACGTTGCGATCTTAGAAGGTACATGTGTTAATTTCACATATTAAGAGGAAAACAACCTACACATTTTTGGTTCTTATTCTCCAATTAATTTAGTGTTAGACAACTAGTTCTATACTTTCCCAGAGAAAGTTCGTAATAATTGTTAAGATAAATGTTCACATATATATTAACGATCCATGTTTAATTTTTGCTTGTGGGAAACTTAATCTTATTCTAAGTAACTCAAATAAAAAGAGCATATATGCATGGCATGATGGCAACTTCGTTTGCCCTTTTGAGTAGGAAAAAGGTTGATTTTTGTATAAGGGCATTCTAATTATTTTCAATAAAACATCAGGACAATATAAGACAAATTTAACGATAATGTTTATAGATGGAGTGAAAGAGAGTTATTTGATCAACAAAATTAAAAATATAATTGTTTTCATCATTATTATAACACTATGATCATCGCTGTTAATTTTTTTCATCATTATTATATCACTATAATCATCGTCATTAATCTTTTTCTGGATGATGTGAGAACCCAATTGAAAGAGTCCAACCACCAACCAGTAAATTTTCGGGTGTAACGGTGCGTCCCCACACATGCATCAAATTAGTCAAGCACAAAAATTCAAAATAGTAGAAAGTGTCGAACCTGTGACCTTATATGAATAATTTTACCCCAAGTATCGTTAAATCATACCCTTGAACATCATCGCCATTAATTTTGATTGTTACGTGAATATCTTACTTCGAAAGTATGGCAATTGTGGACCTCCACAAGAAAGAATATATGAGAAGAAAAGAATGAGCTAGGCCAAACAAAGTTCAGAAAAAGCAATCCAGCCTTACATTTGTGTAAACAAAACACAAGTTGCAAATATAAACCCCCTCTTGTATCCCATTCTCTTGCACCAACCCTTACAATCAAAGAAACCTTCATCTCAATCAATCCTCAACTCACACAAAAACTAAGTCTTGAATGTCCAGCTTCAACTTAACAAAGAAGCTCCAACCCGCTAAGAAAGCGTGGAAGAGCTTCACAACCTCACTCCAATCAAAACTACGCAAATTCAAGATCTGCAAAACCCTAAAAACAACCAAAAACCATTGTTTCACTGCTTTACACACCATCCGCTCTTCCATCTGGCGAAAACTACATGCTCTAAGGAGGCGTTCTGGCACGCAACGTCGTCGCAACCATTCGTGCCAGAACCTCCATTATCACCACCTCCGGGGAAGCAATGCAGCAACCATATACATAGATGAACTATTTCCCAAGCCTAGACATGATGTTGCATCATCAAGTATTGGTGTGAAAACTCAAATGACAATGAACGTGGAGAAAAAGCAACAACATGAACATGTTGCTACATCAGGTGGAAGGATTCTTGATGGTAAGAATGGGCAGAGCAGTGAATCTGTTGTTGCTGATAAGTGGAAGCTGCCCATGTTGCCACAATTTCGAGGAATAGATGAGAGAGCTGAGGAATTCATTTCCAAGTTTCGGGAAGAGATGAAGCTTGAAAGAGAGCAGTCAATTCTTGATTTCGAGGAGAGGTTGGCTCGAAGTACTTGAAAAGTAACCCTTTCACTTATGAGAGAGAGAAAATTTCATGGGGCGACAAAAAGTATATATATGAAAATGCAAGACACATGCAGCTTTATGATTTTGCTTTTCTTTTTCTTTTCTTTTTTTCTTTTTTTCTTTTTTTCTTCCCTAAATTTTTAAAGGGTTGAAAATTTTCTATGATTGTTTTGTCTATATGGTTGTTGTAATGACTATAGATGGACAGATGTATAGATGATAGGGTTGTCTGGGATTGTTTGAGCAAATATTTTTTTTGTTATTCATTTTGTGTTTTACTATTTTTTTTTCAGGGGTGTGTAAATTTCTTATTGGTTTTTCTAATAATAAGAAGATTTGGATTTTGGATTGTTGTCATCCAGAAAATCAGAGCTTTCTGTTGGTTATTTCGCCAAGAATTATGGTTTTTAATATATCATCGAATTTCTTATAACGTTTGACAAAAATAGGATAAAAATAAAATAAAAATTTCTCATTATAATGGAAACATATATCATCGAATTTCTCATAAGAAAAATATATCATTGAATTTTTCATAATGTTTGACAAAAATAAAATAAAAATTTCTCAGGTATAACGGAAACAAAAGCGCTTTCATCCTGCAATGGTTGGTTACTAGTTGGGTTGATTCGGATCCCGGGTTAGTCTTAAGGTAATGCCTGAACCAATTCCGACTATCTTTGGAGTCGAATCCAGGTATGGAGGCTGATTATCATTCGCTATTTGGTTTAGTGATATGATTCTCGATTTAAATACGAGAGATCTCGAGTTCAAATCTCGTATGTAATATTCTATTTGATGTAAAATGACTTTCGCTTCTCTTAAAAATAAAAATAAAGTATGGAGGCCAATTTCTAACCTGATCGATATTTTAGTAGTTGGCCTCTAATGGGCGGGAGATCTGGCCCGGCCCGAAAACCTGTTTGAAATGTTGAATTATTCATATAAGATAGGGTTAAATCCACTTTGTACCCCTATTCTATACATATTGTGACACTTATTACCCCTCACCTTTAAAAACACCCACTTATTAACCATCTTCTTAACTTCACGTTGAAAAATTAACTGATTGTGTTATTGTTCCTATTTTCTGCCAAAAACACCCCTACCATCTAAACACCCACAAACAACGAAAAGCACTCTTCCACATCTCTTTCATCATCAATACCCCGCACACATACCTCTTTTTCAGCACCAACATCCATACACAACCTTCAAAAACACACAGTGAGACACCAAACACACACACATACACAGTGACAACACGCACATAGACACAGTCACATGCAAACACGCACATATACACAATCACAAACACGTACACACACAAACTGCAAGAACAAAAGATGCAAATCTTAGTAAAAGAATGGCAAAATCCTAGTTGATTTTGGATCTTATATTGTTTTGTAACATCAAAAAGATTATAACAGAAAATTAAAAACAAAAAACAAAAAACACACGCGCAAACATTCACAAGCACACGCACACACATAATCAAAAGCACACGCACACAGTACCACGCACACATGGTCCGCGCAGTGTGAAGGTGGTGGTCTGCGTGAGCTGCGGCTATAGAGGTGGTGGTCAACGTGTCATGGGACTATGGGGTGATGGTTTGCGTGGGTAAGGTCCGCATGGGGTAAGGGTCATCAGATTTTGGGGTTGGGGTTTTGGTTTAGTCGTAGGAAGGGTTGGGGTTGGAGTTGGGGTTGGGGGTGCGTGGGCTGGGATTGGGGATGAAAGGTGTAGGGTTTTATTATTATTTTATTTAAGGGTAAATTTGTATTTATAAATAGTTGATAAGGGTCATTTAGTAATTGTGCATTTATGTTAACAGAATTTAAAGTTGACCAAAGTCAAATGTTAATAAGTGGATATTTTTAAAGGTGAGGGTTAGTAAGTATCACAACATGTATAGGATAAGGGTACAAAGTAGATTTAACCCTATAAGATATCATGTATGTTCTATGCATTACTTTAAGGGATAACATATGAAAAAACCTGCTAACAAAAATCACAATCCAATCTTTGCATAACATATGATAAAACCTGCCAAGAAAGAAAGCAACTTTCTAAGAAAAATAGAAAATGTTTGTGAGTTAGAAAACCATGTTGCAAGAAAGGGATCAGGCTGGTCAAAAATTTAGCTCAAAATGTGTATACGTATTCAAGAAATAATGACGTAATCATTTTAAATATTTTTTCACAAGAAAGACATGGGCCAGAAGTCATCATCACAAGCACGCTCATTTAGTTAGAATAATCACATTAGGGTATCTCCAATAGGAAATACTATTTACAAAAATTTACTATTTTTAGTAATTTTTAGATATTGAGTCTCTAAATTTAGAGCCAAAATGCATGAGGCCCACACAATTTTAGAGATTTTAACTAAAATAGAGACCCAATTTATTTTTTTTGCTCTAAATTTAAAGACCCAAAAAGTGATTGGATCTATATTTTGACCAAAAAGTTGATAAAAGTGGTAGGTCCTATCTATTTTGCCTCTAAATTTAAAGACCCGAGTCTCTAAAATAATCAAAAATAATAAATTTTTATGAATAATTCTCATCATTGGAGATACCCTTAGTAGTTGCATTGACATGTTGATGGGCCAAGTTCTATAAAATCTAATGTTTGACGAAAGTCTGTGTGCCAAGCAGCCTACGGAAAAAAATAAACTGTGACACGATTAAGGCTCAGAACGATCGGAACAGCTAAATTGTGTGGAAAAGAATTTTTTGACTTCAAATTGAAAAGAAAAAGATTGATCATTCTTCTCTCACATATATATATATATATAATAATTAGTATAAACATCCTGTATATTCAATTTTATTAAAATAAGTATATTAAATTAAAGTAAGAAGTCCCTAATCTAAGACCAACTTTAATAGTTTACATAAATGCTTCCCCACCCCATGCACGTGTAAGAAAGGTATCGGTGCAAATGAGTTCCAAAAGCTTCATTACATAATTTCTTAAACTGTAGGAGATTTAAAACTCTATTTTCAACAACTTTACATGTAGAGAAACAGACATGATCTTCTATCCCATCCCTTAGAAGTTGTCAATAGTGAAAAGAGCAAAATCTGTGAAACGTAGAGAATCTGTTGAAGTAAAATCGAAATAAAAGATCCCTAAAATAAGAGATTGAGTAAATATAAAGAAATTGTTAAGGTAAAATTAAAATAAAGAATTCCTAAATGTAGAAGAATTGCTACAAATCTTTTACATATAGAGATAAAAATAGAAAAACTGTTAAAATTAATCTAACACAATCTCTTATTACTTATTGTATTTTCAGTTCTAAAATAGCAAAAATGACTTTCCATCTCAAATGTATCAAGATAAGAACCATATGAAATGTGTAAAGTATTATATGCGAGTATAACAAACATCTTCCGTGCAAGCAAAAGGAATTACAGCATCAACAGACCTTTGATCTTATAATATGCCCCGAGTGCGAGTGATTATGATATCAATTCTCATGATTGATATTTTTATATATGTATTGTACGGTTTAAATCTCTCTTGAATTAAAGAGAAAAAAAATTACATAAATAGGTTTTGGAAAAACATGATTTGCAAGTCATTAAAGGGTAACTTGTTTAAAATTTAGCAAATTTTAAAAAAACTAAATAAAATTTGCTAAATTTTAATGTAGCAAGGATTCAGGAGTAGGTTAGTGATGAACTACTTTCTCTGATAGTTGAAAAATTAGGATTCAAATCTTATAAGAGTGAGAGCAAGTGGGTTTGGGGGTTTAAAAAAAAAACTCATTTAAAATTTAGCAGTAGAAGGTTCTAAAAATTTAAAAATAGAATATGAATAAACTGTGATAAAGAGAAACGTTAATTGTCTGGTGCTCAATCAGGAGAAAATATTTATACTTTTTAACTACTTATTAATTTATAAAATATAGTAGACTTATGAAATACAAAAGAAAATATTTAAATATAAATCTTATAATTTTATTAAAAATATTTTAATTTAGTACATAAATTTCAAGTCGGGATTAAATAATTTTATTATTTAAAAAATATTATTAATTTAAATAAATTCTACTAAAAAAATTTCACATAAGGTTAGTGTAAAAAATTTCACGGTGTACATGTGGGCCCACGAGGCAAACTAACATTTTTTTATGTTTTTTTCTTATTAAAATCTAAAGTATGAAAGAAAAAGAAAAAAAAAATATTAGTATAGCATTTGACTTAATGTAACAAGGACAGCTTAACCGTGAGAGGCGTGAACCACTCGTTTCCAACCGGCCCTGATGTCACGTTACAAATTGTCACCACTGGTCCCATACTCCCCATTATAATTTTTTTTTTTACAATTTAATTAAAAATTAAAAATAATATTACATTATTTATAAATAAGATTATATTTGTTAAAAATTGAATTCGAAACCACTCACGCACAAAACGGAAACCACTCTATAATAAATACTCAGTGACCCACTGTACAACTCTAGTGCACGTTAGCAATCACGCTTCTGTACAATTTTTACCACGTCACGCAAATTGCGTTCACATATTTCAATACTGTTAACTTTTTAGAAGGGCAAAAAGAAAGTAATTTCAAGACTGAAATTCATATTTAATATAAAATCAAGAACTTAAAAAATAAATAAAATAAAATATTTTACACACGATTAACTAGAAAATAGTTATGGTATTATTTTGTACCTCAAGTGACAGTTAGTGGCGTCCAACGGACTGACCAAGGGAAAAATAATTCAAATATTTATTTATATTGGTGTTCCAATGCCAATAAGTGCTAAAGAAGTGATAATAGAGTTTTTTTTTTTTTTTTGTCAAAAGTGAAATAGAGTTGAAATTATTCTTCTGGACGATGGATTTTGCATTAAAGAGAAATATACTTAATAATTGGGTTTTTTTTATTTTTTATTTTTGCTTTGACCCTTCAGTTCTAAAGAGTAAAAGTTAAGAATATTTGATTGGTCATTATTTTAGTGGTATGATTCTTGGTTTAGGTACAAAAAGTCTAAAGATCGATTCTCGATGTGTGTAGTATCCTTTCAAATTGATTCAAAATTAGCTTAGATCTCCCTCTTTGGACCAAAAAAAGAAAAAAAGTTGAGGGTTTATTTGGCGTAGTTGTCAAATTTTAATTGTTGAGCTATAAAACTTTTAGTAATACAATAGAATTTCTTTAAATTAATACTCAATAAATTAATAATTTTTTTTAATAATAAAAATTATCTGGTCCATACATGGGACCAACACAAAAAATTATTAATCTTCATAAAATTATAAGATAATATATTTAAAATATCTTATTTATATTTTATAGGCCCAATATTATATAAATCAATAATATAAATCAATAACTAGTTAAAAAGTACATAATAATTGATTATAAAACTTTCTTAAATTATTAATTAAGAGTGACTTGTCTTTTGTTAAATTTTAAATGTAGTTGAATTTCATTTTTAATTGAGAGCATCATGTCATGTTATCATTAACCTCATCTACGCTAAATTTTTTTGTACTGGTGTGAATGATCTCGCTAATGCTAAAATAGTGTTTGGTTTGATACAAAGTATGATACATTGCATGTACTTGTTTTTAATAAAGTTGATTACATTGGATGTTTATTCTTATAATTAAGTCTATGGCTAAGCCCAAAGTTACCTTTTTAAAATTAAGTATATGTTTATTTATGGAAAAATATTACTTTTTCACTTATGATATTTTCAGGTCTTGTCGCCAAAAACCTTTCCCAACGACGGAATGATTTTATAATTTATTTTGAATTTAATCATCTTATAGTGCACATATTTTATTCAATTTATTTTCTGCCATTTTTAACATTTTAAATCGAATTTTTTAATATTTTTCATTAATTTTTTATTGTAATTAACTTTTGTTTCAAAGTAAACATTTATGATTACTTAATTTATGTATATTACTATTGCATTTGCAGTTACTTACATTTACAGGAGATTCAGGAATAACTTAGTGGTTGATTACTCATTTTATAGTTAGAATACCAAGATTCGAATCTCATAGAGTAGGGACAAGTGATGAGGATGTAGGGTAAAAAAAAAAAAATCAATATTTATAATTACGGTTACGATTATTCACAATTTTTTAAAATATTTAACCGTTACGATTATAATTAGTAATTTTCAAACTTATTGAGTTTTGGTTACAGATTACACAAAATAATTTCGATTACAATTATCTTATTTTTTGTAGTTAATCAAATCACTGCCATCACAAAAAAAAATCTCTCCATTTGAGAGAACTTTGCTTTCCTTCTAAATTGAAGTAAAAATGGAGCGAAAAGAAACGATAACTATATAAAATGACTAAAAAGTCACAAATTATTTTACTCGAAAAGAATATAAAAAGACCTTTCTTTAACTAACTTTTCCTATAAATAAAAAAAAAAACTTTTCTTTCCATAATTTCTCTAATCCAAACAAAAAACCATATAATCATTTCATTAATTCGTTTTTTTTTTTTTTTCTCAACTATACAATTAAGGGAACCTTTTCCTTTTCTTTTCCTTCCCTTCCTCTCCTTTTTCTTGCTGTCTACGAATATTCCCCTGATCTTAATGTGTCTCATTTCGCACCACCGCGCACGTTAGCAAATATCCAACGTCACCTCTATCTTAAACCATCAAAACGACATCGTTGCCACAAATAAACCACCTCGGGAAAATCATCAAAAGAAAAACCTTACCCACTTGCTAGATATATAGTGGACTTCTCCACGGTTCTCAACGCTACACTTTTGACATTTTCTTCTCCATTTTCATTTCTTCACTCTCAGATCAGATCTCAAAAACACAGGCAAAAAAATGGCTAAAGATCCAGTCCGCGTCCTCGTCACCGGTGCCGCAGGTACAGTACCTGATCTGTATACGTGGCAAGATTTGATTGGAGATTTGTTGTTTTGATTTTCGATTTTATTGCATTTTTTTTTGTTTAATTGATGCATAAGCATTTTCTGGATTTTTTTTTTTTGAAGTTGATGTAGTGTTGTAGATTTATGTAGGGATTTATTTTTTCTTTTTTAGTAGATCGAAGAAAAAAGATAAAGATTGGATTGATAAATGTCGAATTTGTTTGCTTCATTAGTAATGGCGGGAGGCATCTCTTTATTGTTAAGTTGATGGAGGAATTTTCTTCCCCTGCTAATCCTTTAAGTAATAACCGTGCATCGAGCTTGAAAAAACTGATCCAAAATACTTAAAACTTGTGTTGATAGTTGTAGCAAAATATGTCATTATGATCTGATTGCATATCTGATGCCTAAACAATGTCAGATGGGATGTTACCGAATGTTTTTGTAGCGATCCGGGGCTATACTAGCTACTATGCTGGCTTATAACACGCGAAGTTTAATCAACTGGTCCAAAATATTTGACCTCGAAATGCTTAAGCTTGTGTTGTATTGTAGTAGAAAATTGTGTCATTGTAAACAGATCACATTTCCGATGCAGAAATTACATCGGATAGGATATTACGGTTTTGGGATATCACATAATCTGTTGTATTCGCAGGACAAATTGGGTATGCGTTGGTACCCATGATTGCTCGGGGAGTCATGTTGGGCCCGGACCAACCTGTGATCCTCCACATGTTGGATATTCCACCAGCTGCTGAGGCACTCAATGGAGTGAAGATGGAATTGGTCGACGCAGCATTCCCTCTTCTTAAAGGTCGGTGTGAATACTCCATTGAAATTGGATCAAACCTTGACTTGCAGGCTCTTTGTTCGTACTGAAATTAAGTAAAATGATTGAGCAGCCTTAATGTTTTCCTTGCTTGCATTTCAGGTGTTGTTGCAACAACTGATGTTGTAGAGGCTTGCACTGGCGTCAATGTTGCAGTTATGGTTGGTGGTTTCCCAAGGAAAGAAGGCATGGAAAGAAAAGATGTTATGTCAAAGAATGTCTCAATCTACAAGGCCCAAGCTTCTGCTCTGGAGAAGCATGCAGCTGCTAACTGCAAGGTGATTAGCTTTTTATAATGCACGTTGATTCTGACTTCTGATTTTATAAAATCTCCGTAAATAGATATGAATACGGTTTTGATATTCGTAGGTTTCATTTGTTTTTGGGCTTATTCAAGCAAACATGTATGTTGATTTATATTTACAAGTTTTATGATACAGTTTTAATTGGCTCTTGTAGGTTGTTGTTGTTGCTAACCCTGCCAACACCAACGCATTGATCTTGAAGGAATTTGCACCGTCTATTTCTGAGAAGAACATCACCTGCTTGACAAGATTGGACCATAACAGGGCCCTTGGTCAAATCTCTGAGAGGTTGAATGTTCATGTGAGTGATGTTAAAAATGTCATTATCTGGGGAAACCACTCCTCAACCCAGTACCCTGATGTCAACCATGCGACTGTGAAGACACCAGCTGGTGAAAAGAAAGTTCGCGAGCTTGTTGCTGATGATGAGTGGTATAAAGAACTACTTATTTATTAGTTTTACCAATCTTTTCTTTTAACATTTCTTTGATTCTTCTATTCCACTTACAATGCATTTCTTTTGTTAGGTTGAATGGGGAATTCATTACAACTGTCCAGCAGCGTGGTGCTGCAATTATCAAGGCTCGAAAGCTTTCTAGTGCACTCTCTGCTGCTAGTTCTGCTTGTGACCACATACGTGATTGGGTACTTGGAACTCCAGAGGTGGATCCTTTTTTCTATAGCCTTGTCATGTGCATAATTGAGCTGTTGTTCTATCCGATACTAATTATTGCATAAATATAAGCATATAAAGCTAATCCATTTTGTCTTTCATCTATGACTGCCAGGGCACTTGGGTATCTATGGGTGTTTACTCAGATGGCTCATACAATGTTCCTGCCGGGCTTGTATATTCTTTCCCAGTAACTTGCAAAAACGGAGAATGGTCCATTGTACAAGGTGAGAATGCCAATAATTGCAGTTATATATATATATATATATATATATCTAGTTTCTTCTCAATGTTAGAAGAGGCAAATAAATACATTCGGAGACTGTTGTAATACTGCATATGTGAAAATTCGATTTATGGTCTCTTTGGTTGCATTTGATTATGGACATCTCTTCTTATAGTTATTCAAGTAACATTGAGACGTACATGCAGAGACCAACACTTGAGATTTAAAGATCAATTCATGGGCTTTTGTGGTCTGAGTAGTCGGTGCTGTCTTTGGTTGCGTCAGATTATAGATATTTCTTCCTAGAGTTATTACGTATGCATTAAAACATGTACTGATTTACTACATATCGGCTTGCTTCAATTCATTCCAAAATATATATGCAAAATATATATGCTTGAACCAAGAAGAATTTTTCTTGAAGATCATCCATCCTATGGACTGACTGATTTTATTAATATGAAAATGTCTTAATTATCCTCTTCTTTTCATGTGCAGGGCTGCCAATTGATGAACTCTCGAGGAAGAAGCTGGACTTGACTGCGCAAGAGCTTAGCGAGGAGAAGGAGCTGGCATACTCGTGTCTATCTTAATTCTCATCTATTGCGCGAGTAAGTTGGCCGTACGTTTTGTGTGGTAATAGAAGGAGCTAGAATTTTGAATAATGCCATTGTTGGTTCATCACGAATGAAAGATGATGGAAATGCTACTTCTATAGATTTTCCTGTTAAAATGTACTTTATTCTGTTTGAGGATATTCATAATTTGAAGTTTAAATGGTTCCTTATTACCTCGTGCATTGGTTTCTCTTCATAATCCGTAAAGCAATTTCTGGCTCTATTAATTTATGTTTTTAGAGCCTCTCTCCCTCTGACGACGCTGAGCGTCTAAGAACGATCTGGTCTGCGGAGTGCAACAGGGGTTAGATCTATTTTTAGGTCTATTATACGTAATTTTGTTATGCATTTTTGTAAGAAGTTATTTCTACAATGTGAGTCCATGACTTAATCCATAGTTTACCGTTGCGATAAGATGCCTTCAAAATGAGAGGTAGACAATACCTTCCCGGGCTTTAATCGTGGATAATCATGCATTTATATCCACCATGAATAAACAGCGGATATAGTAGTCTAAAATGGGTGGATATAATTTTTTTTTTTTATTTACAAAAAAAAAAATCTTTTTTTTGCTAAAATCAACGAGCATGATTTGATTAATATGAAGGTGAAGAAAATTTACATCAAGGCCGAGAGGCCACACAAAAGAAATGCATCAATACGTATTTCAGTGATATCTTTCACAATTTCCTTTCCAAAGCTTAAGCTGTAATGAAATTTATTATATTTATTTATTGTGTTTAATAATTCATTTTTGGCCTTGGAGGTTAGCATTTTTTTTTTTTTGGTTCTTAAATAAGCAACAACAGGACTCGGGTTCTTAGTCCACATTTTTCTTTTTGAGTTTTTAACTTAGTGACAGTTAGACTTAATTTTTGATTCTGTGAAAGGTATAAAAGTCCTAAGCATCAGGTCGAAATGTCCTTTAGTTCACTTGCCAAAATATGGGCTTTATATGTCTCAGCTGACATATATTAATTTAAGAATTGAACTACAAATATTATCAATTATTTTGGAATATGTTTTATATCATGGTGTTAGTTGGTTGCTTCTCATACCACATATATTATGTCAAAGCATTTTCAACAATTAGCTCATAAGGGGGTGTCATAGAATATGATCGTTTCATATGAATAAATCAAGAATTTTAAAATTAGTATATAAAATTTTAAACTATTTTAATTAATACCAATTAATTTTAAAATAGATCTGGTTTAAAACTCATTTTGTATGTGCCATATTATATGTCAGCTTGGGTCCAATTGCTGATCAACTGGAACAGTCTTGCTAGAGGCTTTTTCTCCGTTGAGCGAGTCCAGAACGGATAACATGCTCGTGGGTCAGATCTCAATTGATTTGGTGGGCTTTGCCCCAAGACACCAAACCCAATGTAACTTCGTAGCCATCAGTCCAGTCCTGTCGAGACCTCTTTGAGCAGACATCGAGCTATGGAAAAAGGAAAATCTTTATTTTGAAAGCACATGAAAGAACGAAATAAAGATTGGCACACTTTCTATTAATGAGCTGATTGAAAGGAAGATACGACGAATTCTATCCAATGAATCATCAGATTTTGAAATTTACACCTTTCATAGTTTTTCATACCAAGAGCATCCAGCTGATCACAAAAGTTTTTCACCTTAATAAGTAACAAGAATCAATAGCCTACCAACTCTACCTTGAATTAATTTGGTTCAACCTACCAAACTTCTGTATTAACAGGCTATTGATACTTGTTGATGAACACCATGTCCACATGGTATAGATATGTGAATTTAGTATAACTGCTTCATGATTGATACTTGTAATAACTCCTAACTGTAGAATCCAAATATTACCTTTGTATTTATGTTATACACTTTCCAACCATCTTCAGAGTTCAGGTATTCATATCAATATGACAATTGCTGAGGTGTTTGTTCTTCCAAGTACTTTCTCCCCAGCTCTTGAGATTGATAGCTTATTAGCCTTGCTCAGGCTTCCATTTTTGGTGGTAGTAGGAGGGATAGGCTGATTTGGGCACCTTGCCCTAATGGTAAATTCAATCTTTTGCACACTTGGGACAAGATCCAAAATAGAGGCTCTCTGGTTCATTGGCATCATATTGTTTGGTTTAAGCAGCGAGTGCCTAGTCATAGCTTCATTTCGTGGACTGCCATCTTGGATCAGCTTCCTACAAAACAATGCCTATGTAACTGGGGCTTGCTTGTTAACCCACTGTGTTCTCTCTGTGGGGTTATGATTGAATCTAGGAACTATATTTTCTTTTCATATTGTTTTTCAAAGAAAATTTGGCTTAAAGGTCTGAGATATTTTTGTTGTTCTTCGTATGCTATTGATTGGAACGAAATTCTGATTGGTTAATTGAAGTCTGCAAGCGGGATCAACTTCAATTTCTTGTGCTCAAATTTGTATTCACAGCTTCAGTTTATTTCATTTGGTGTGAAAGAAATAGAAGGATTCATGATCATATTTCTCTTGACGAGGAGCAAATATTTCAAAAGATTAGTTTTGTTGTTAGATGCAAAGTTAGTAACGTATATAAATTTAGAAGGAATAGTATAAATTTACGTATATGTAACTTTTAAAACTTAGATGACAACCAACTTGTGAATGATTAAGTTGTAATGAGTTCGTTGAGTTTAATGAAACTACTTGCTAAATTACCCAAAAAAAAAAAAAAAACCATCTTCAATCATCTCTTCAACTATTCCAACCATGTGTCTATACTTTTACCTTTGTATTTACCTTATACACTTTCCTACTATTCCCTTCATTGACTTAATTATGCAAGTGTCTTTGACCTTACCACATTGGTATTTTAAGTTTACCGAACTCTCTCTCTACCTTATAATTCTACTGGTGCCCACTCAAATTAAATCTAAGTGTTTAGAATATGAGATCTTAATTGTAAATATCATGGAGGAAACATAAAAAATTGACTAATAAAAGTAGGTTAGGAGAATGTTGACAAATCCTACACTACAACCCTCAATCTAAATGTATACAAAAGCAATTGTCTAAGTCAATATTGATCTACTTTTCCTTTAGCTTTTCACATAGCCGCCCTATCATACTCATCTATTGTCCTTTATCAAAGTTGGAAAATCTTCACTGGGCCCCTTGCCGGGATTTGGATCGTCATAACTACATCATCAGTTTACTAGTCTAGATTGCTGAGATGAATACCTTTCTTACAATCCAAACAGCCTCAAAACTCTGGTAAGTCTGGCAAATCCACAGCTCTAATGAAAAGGTTGAACCAAAAGTCCATGTCGTCTTCGTTGCTTGAAACACATACATTGTCACACTCCATGGTGGTATCAATGCCTGAAGATGGAAATTCAAATCTTGATTCTTCAGTGATCCCTGGAAAATCTGCAGATTGCGTGTTGGAATCGTCTGCAGGAAATTTTCGTGACCAGAAACGTTTGTCCATCTGACGAATGTAAACGGACGAGTCCATTTCTTCGTTCTTGATCACTAATTGATCATTTGATAAGGCGTTCATAGCTGATGAATCTGTTACTGATGATGACATTTCACTGGACGATTGTTCAGACCAGAAACTTTCATCAATCTGAGGAAAATACTCGGGTGAATTCATTTCTTCGCGCTTAATTTCCAGCCCATTCGGGTTCATGTTCATGGCCAATGAATCGGTAACCGATGACATCTCACTGGAGGACTCTTGTGGTGAGACTGGTGCAGCTTTGGAGGCAATAGGCTGATCAGTTGGCTTAGCAACTTTCCCAGGCATGGTTGAAGAGTGCCTCTTGGTGGCCTGAGGAGGCTGATAATTTTTGAGCTTTTTCTTCAGATGAGTATGCCAAATATTTTTTATTTCGTTGTCCGTTCGCCCCGGTAATCTCGCTGCAATAGCAGACCATCTGAAAGTGGACGAAAAAATTAACGAAATAATTAAACAATTGATCGAGTTAGATACAAGAGGTCTCAAGATTTATTCCCGTATATAATATTCTATGTAATATAAAATATTTTAGAATTCCCTTAAATCGAAAAAAACAATCGATCTAGTTTAATCATAGTGGACAGCATAACGTTACACAAAAGCCTAAGAAGATATGATCCAATGACTTGCATTAATTTAATACAACTCGTTGAAATTGAGCCTAATATAAAAATTTGCAATCACAGAGAATCTTTCCAGCTCTACATGGATTATTCTTTTCGCAAAAAGACAATATACACAAAATAAAATTAAAAAATGAGATATTTTTAATTTTTTATCTTTCTTTGGATTTTTCGTATCTTTTCGAATATTTATGGATCAAAGACAAAAACTGATGAAACTAAACGGCATGCAACGCACTAGGGATTTAAAATATTGCACAAATGGCCATCTATTATCACGTTCAACCTCGATGGCTGAGAGCATCAACCCATGCCCACAATTGTTTATCACGAAAAGGCAATGCAAACAAAGAAGATGATGTCATGTATAGTTTTTCCATGGTGATCTCTATGTACTGTTGGAAATAATTCTACTCATAATATTATATTATGATGTTTTGATATTATGAATAAAATTTAATCGTTTATAAAAATGTTAGTATAATTATAATAAAATAATATAAAAAATTAACAATCATAAAATCTTGTTTATAACTATATAATATTTTATTTCATTTTTTACTACGATTAACATATTGTAGAGAGGATTACATTAAATTCACCGCTATTGACCGTAAATTGAGGATGACTCTTGGAAAATGATAAAGCCATTTTGCTTCTTGCTTGTCACCTTTATAGGTTTATTATTTTCAGTGGAAAATTCTACATGGGCACATAAATAAAGAAAAAAATATTATCATAATCAGTTACTGATGCATACCTATTCCCAAGCATCTCGTGCAACTTAAAGATAGTCTCTTCATCTTCTTGGGTGAAATTTCCTCTCTTTATATCCGGCCTCAAGTAATTTATCCAGCGCAATCTGCAACTCTTCCCACATCTCAATAGACCTAAATGGAATAAGTAATAGAAAATTTTATTACATCATATATTAAATTACCACATCAACGAAAAGTTTAAGGACGGGACATATATTATTTGTGATGATGAATACCTTAAAATTTTATTTTAATTTGATGGACAATGTAATTTTTTTTATTTAAAAAAGTTTGAATCAGTTTATATCATTCAAAATGTTACGAATAAGAATTGATATAAAAACCGTCCGCACTTAAAATAAAATTGTATATGCTGATCTTCAGAAATAAAATTGTACCCATGCCAGCCAACTTTTTTAGAGATTGACAACACATATGTGTCAATTAAGTGCATGCACTATGCTTCTTCACTAGATATTTCAACTTTTGACCAATGCTTACATCATATAGCAAAACTTTTACTACATTTGCTTTTTCTGATGATAAATTGATTTTAGTCATGATCATGTAGGATTTATTCTAAAATCAAAAACTATGCGGTACAGTGGTATATTTCAACATATGCAAGAGTTAATCAAGAGAAGAGTCAAGCTCAGACCTTTGATCTATGGTCTAATACTTTTTTGTTTTTTGTTTTTTTAGTACAATAGAACCGAAACCGTAGTCTAAACTCAAAAACTCCGATTATTACAGACAATTATTTAATTCTTTTACCTAACTCTTTGGTGTACGAGCCAATACTTTTACCGCTTGTCTAACTCTTGGAGCAACTTTTACTGAATCTTTGTAAAGCACAAAATCATGTTGATTCTTGTGAGAGGAACTAATTAATTGGGATTGATACACTTACCGGCTTGTTTGGGAAGCGCCCGCCAGTTGCCATGACCATGTTTCTGAATGTAAGAGATCAAAATCTGGTCTTCTTCAGGCGTTCATGGCCCTTTCTTCAGTCCCATCTTCTCACAACATGGAGCCCTCACCATCTTCACACTCTCTCTCTCTCTCTCTCTCTCTCTCTCTCTCTCTTCTCTTTTTTCTCTCTCTCTTTTCAGTCTCTCTCCTTGGTGAAAGAGATTCCAATGCTCAAGAGTGTGTTGCATATGCCACGGATGGGTATTTCTCATGAAACTTATTCTATATATACCCAAAGTCTGAGTTTGCAATTTCCACGAAATTGGCTCTCTCTCTTTTTATTAGAGAAAAGTATATATTTGATTATTTTATTTGTGTACATTTAAATATGTGCACATGAGACTAGTGCAGGTGATTATTTATAATTTTTAAGTTTATCGTGGAGTGATGATCGGGTAAAAAAACACAAGGTGTGGACCTATGCATCAGGCAGATAATCATGCATGGATCTCATAAAACATACAAACTATATATATATATATATATATATATATATATATATATATATATATATATATATATATAAACATTAATCACGTCTAATATTTTTAGTTCGTACTACGTGCAATTATTAATAACACCTAATTATATGTTTTTATGAGTCTCACAAATATCTTTTGAGCGTTTATGAGTTTGATCTACCAATAATATGACAAATGAGGGTCAGCAAATGAGACTTGGCTCCTCTTTAATTTTTTTTTTTTATAATTTCATGCAATACTCATTTTGATTAATATCACGTGTCATTAAATATAATTTATGGATTATATTAATCTTGCTAAACTAAATTTTCAATCATGATTAGAAAGTATTAAATATCAAAATCTAACTACCATATTTAGTTAGCAAAATAAATATAGAAGTACATGATTGTAAAAAAAAAAAAAAAAAAAAAAACTATTCCTACACAAGAAGAATAATTCCAAAAAAAAAGAGAGCAACACATACTACTTTTCTACTCCAACTTCATCGGAGCAAGAGCAAAAATAGTTGCTTTATTGTGTTTAAGTGTGTTCTGATTAAAAAAATAAAAAATAATGTTAATGGTTAAACGATATATAAATATATATATTTTTTTGGTCTTTATTACTTTATCTCTGAAATGATGAGTTGGAATCGTAAGGCTTTTTGAAGCTTCATTAGACAAGTTGGAGCAAATATCATATGTCCAAGTTTTTTTTTTTTTTTTTTTTCGGTTGGAGCAAAATTCTAATGACTACATTTTTTACTTTGTCCAACTTTCTTGAGACTTTAAAGACTATTGCCCTAAATCGTGGCTTCATTTTTCTTTCACACTAGACACTAAACTAATTTCCATAAAAAGTGGACAACTAAAAATTATTGGCACAAAAAACGTATGAGTTGGAAAGCATAATGCAGCTAGTCATTAATTTGAGAAGAAATTAGATTAGATTTTGCTAACTAAATATGATAGTTAGATTTTGATATTTAATGCTTTTTAACCATGGTTGAAAATTTAATTTAGCAAGATTAATATAATCTGTAGATTATATTTAGTGACACGTGACATTAATCGAAATAGATATTATATGAAATTGTAGATAAAAGAATTATAGAGGAGCCAGGTCCCCGGCAAATGATCCTACAAGTTGCTGTTTTAATATTTCTTTTATGAAAATTCACTTTTTTTTTTTTTTAAGCCTTGAATATGTTCATTGAGCTAGGTTAAAGGTGCAGGCTGTTCCCTAGACAAAATGTACGTCATTGTACAACACAATTGACTCGATCTAGTCAGCCAAGTTTGACAGGGAAATGTATTACTAGGAAGTGAAGCCTTACACAAGCACTATGCCATTTTAATAAATGGCAGTTTTTTTTTTTTTTTTGTCAAAAAAAATAAATTGCATTTCATAAAGAGGTACAAATGTCATTCAATCCCGGAAGGAGAATAAATACATCAGATGTGAGAATAGACATAATACTCAATACGATGACAATTCTTTCCTAAATTTACATTTTAGACATGATATTCAATACGATGACAGTTCTTTCCTAATAAATGGCAGTTGGCTACTAATATATAACAACATAATTAAAGAGATCAATGCATGGAGATTGTTGATAGGAAGGAGCTTATTCATTTTCTCAAACCAAAAATAAAAAAATTAAAATGACAGCATATTAATTTCCTTCCAATATAATTGCTTAGGAGCGAACCAATATGACAAAATCTTAAATTTAATCTCTGATATATATATTATTACGTAATTCAAGTAAGGTATGTTCATGGAATGAATGTAGACGCAAAAAATATCTAGTTACTTCGAAGTATGTTTGAGTTTGATGGGGGCAATTGTCCTTTATAAGGAGAGTTCCAACAACATCTCCAAAAAATCCAAATTCCTTAATTTAGGAAAATTATTGAGGCTAAATTGCTCCAACAGTTTTCTCATGTCATCACCATATTTTAGGAGATGATGAATTAAAAATTATCATCACAAAATTGGGAGATTAAATATGATCCCCCATCTCGTCCCCATATACTAAAGGCCATATGACCCTTAAAAATAAGAGTATAGGAGAGCTGTTGTATAAGAACTGTTAAAGTAAAACTGAAATACGATATTTGTAAAAATAGAAAAAATATTTCAAATTCCCTAAATATAAAAAAATAAAATAAAATAGTTGTTAGAGTTAACCTAACTTCCAATGTGAATCGTTTGTGCACAGGAATGACTTTTCATCTCCTGTCATGTCTGATTGTTGATTGAGAGAAGCTTATTCATTTTCTTAGACCAAAAAAAAAGGACAAGTTTATTAATTTTGCTCCAATATAATTGTTTAGATTTAGTCCATGATAACCAAGTGTAAAGCCGCCCATGAAAAGGACTTTGCACCCCGTCCCCTTTAAAAAGAAAAAAAAACAAAAACAAATAAAAACTTGTAAATATCGATGATCAAACTCTCTTTCGGTTCCTCCAAATTAAACATCTTTTCCTTGGCCCACCACTGAAATAGATAAAATGTTATGCTGTCTTGGTAGTGAATATTTGTTCCAACTTAGCCTTTATGGCTTTGGTATAATAGTGAATAACTCATTATATATATAAGATTTTACATTTTTGTTTTTTATTGTTTATGTTATTTTGTCTTAAACTTTTTTTAAATATATATATATATATATATATATATATATATATATATATATAAGAGGTTGTGATTTTGAGTTTTACTGTTTATGTTATACTATCTTAAACTTTTTTTCAATAATATATATATAAATATATATAATTGTTCCAAGTTTATCACATGGAAACCATGGTTATATTTTCTCAATAGAAACATAATTAACGTTGCAAATAAAACAAGCTAGAGTTTGAATTTTTCGCGTGAATTGCAACGAAAGATGTGTCTGCTAAGAGATTTTCCCATGTGGTCCTCTAGGCTGATGGATCAAGTTCAAACGTGAATATGCATTCAACTCCACGAAACAACTGATATATTACAACGTTAAAATCTATGCACATATTTATCTCCCTTAACACATTTTCTTTAAGCATAGCATGCACATGGTCTCGAAAATGTGAAATATGCATCAATAGTAGAGCCGACATGCAGGGACGTACCTATGTTAGAGTCTACGAGAGCTACAATTTTTATTGACTTAGAAGAACATTAAAATTTTATGTAATTTAAAAAAAAAAATATTTATGTATTTTTAGAAATAATAATAATAATTAGCTCCCACTCAAAAAAATGTACTCATCTAATTAAAAAATCATTATTTTTAATTCTCACTAAAAAAAAATTTTGAATTCGCTCCTACCAACATGCCATGATTATCACATAGATTCAACTAGTTTTAGCGTACACGTTTCTTCAATTTGTGCAAAACGTGGGAATGAGAAGGTGTTGATTGCTGAACAATGACCGGCTTTGCTTGGGTTTTAGCAACAGATTAATTAGTTAACAATATTATGTCGGATTGGTAGAATTGGGGGAAAGGAAAAGTAGAGATAGACAAAGACAAATAGAAGTGTTAAGAATCATGAAATTCTATATTAAAATTATTGATATTAAGAAGAAATAAAGAGTAATTCAAGATCTTATAAAATAGTTTTGAAATTTATGATTTTTTATATGAGAAAAATATATATTCTAACACCTCCTTATGTGTGATTCGGTTTGGAGAAGCAATTGACAGTGAGGTGAGTGAATTAGCGGGTAAGCTGCATACATAAGCTTACATTGAGGTGAGTGATGGGTTACAAAGTGAATGAACATGGCTAAGTCAAGGGCTTAGCTTTGGTATCGTGATAAAAATCATGATAGAGTTTAATAATAAAACCAATTAGTACTAAGAAAAGTAATTCAAAACCTTATAAGGTGATTTTGGAGTTTATAATTTTTAATGTGACAAAAATGTATATTTTAACACAAAGTATTGGAACATCTTGTGATGAAATAATCTTTATTTTTTGGAAATTTAGGAAAAACAAAAAGGAAAAAAAAAGTCATAGCTAAAAGACAAGAAAACACTTATTGTAACAAACAAACAAAAAACACAACTTCATCTCTGCATTGTTGCCCTTGTTTATATTTTAGTAAGTTGACATTTAAAATTATTATTTTATTTTATTTTTCTCCAATCAAAACAAAAAACCATATACAGTCATTTCCTTTCCTTTCCTTTCCTCGCCTTTCCCTTCTTAATTTATTAGCATTTAAATGGTAGACCCTTATTTCTTTTTCTTTCTTTTACAATTCTTTCCTGTCACTTCCCTTCCTTTCTTTTCCTTCATAATTCTTTCCTCTAACTTTTCTTTGATTATTTTCCCTCGGGTGTCGGGAATCCAAACATAACGTAAGACATTATGGTCGCTAATTAAGTTACCAAGTACTCGTTAGCATCTTTAGGCTGTCCTTTCTAAAGTCTCTATTAGAGACTTTGGTATCGTACAATTATTACATAATATAGTTCATTTGGTAGAATAAAAATTCATAAAGTAGATATTAAAATCACTAAAAGTGGACCCAGATCTCTAAAAAGTATAGAGTCTCTAAAAATGTTAACAAATTTGTTAACATTTTTAGAGACTCTATATTTTTTAGAGATCCGGGCTCACTTTTAGTGATTTTAATTTCTACTTCATGAATTTTTATTCTACCAAATAAATTATATTACGTAATAATTATACGATACCAGAGTCTCTATTTTAAAGACTCTGGTAAGAATAGCCTTTGAGGCACACACAAAACTGAATCTAAGAATTCAATTAACAAAAAAGTTTTTCAAAATGTTTAGAGACTTTTAGGCACATTTATTTTGACATCGTTGTGCCAAGTAAACAAAGAATATTGAGAAATTATATATTCTACGTTTACTACAGTGTTTGAGGTAGTAAAGCAACGTGAAAAGGTGAAATAGCTAACATTTGTTGACTTTCTTCCCATTTTATTTATTTTTTTGGGCATAAAGCATCAAAGTAGATGCAAGTACTTTATACTAAAGGTTACGAATTCAAGTCTTTATAATTATATTATACGAAGTTAGATTTTATTAAATTCAAAAAATAAAAAATAAAAAAGTTTGGAACACACACCGTACCCGAGTCTTCTTTGAACTCTTCAGTTACGTGTGGACGTGAATTTTTTTTTTTTTTTTTTGGTCAGAGAGGAGGTGAATATGACAATGCACTAATCACCTTATGTACAATTTAATGTTTCGTCAATAAAGAAATCTCAAATACTATAACATTGCATGAGCAAAGCCACATGATTTAGTACAAGTTGTTAATTAGTCAACCTCAAATCCATCCAAAATCAATTGGTATTAAATAGTGTACTCTAAAATTTTATATACTACTTTTAAAAGTGTTAATTTATCTATGTGAGATCATTCAATTCGGATTTGGATTCTCTAACAACCTCCATTCAATTCAGAATTTGGATTCTCTAACAACCTTTTTCACATGTAATCCATGATTAGTTGATTGACATAGTCAAAGAAGCAGCGAATTTAAAAAAATTGCATACTAAAGTCAATTATTGAATGCGCAGTGTTTTGTTCATGTGGGATAATTAGATTCTCAAACACCCATCTTATGTGTAACTCATGATTAATTAATTGACATGGTCAAAGAAACAGAAATAATTGGATTTTCCAACACTCTCCTCACTTGTGACTCATGATTAGTAGATTGACGTGGTCAAAGAAGTAGCGAATTTAGAATAACTATCTACCAAAATTAATTGTTGAATACGCAATCCTGATTTATCCATGTGAAACAACTGGATTCTCCAATACCCCTTTCACGTGTGACCATGATTACTTGATTGAAGTGGTAAAAACAATGAGGCCAATTAGATTTTCTAACACCCTTCTTCACGTGTGATTAATTAATTATTTATCTATGTGAGGCAATTGCATCCTCAACACAAGCAACTAGGACATAGATGTAATACATACATGTAATTGGGGTAATAATTGATCTCATTTAAAAGTTTAAACAATTAAAAAAATATTTATTTTACCAATTTATTATCTCCAACATGGTGAATACTAGCTAGACCCTCATACTCGTTCATGTTGGCACAGTCTATATTGTATAACTTCGTTTCATTATTGCCACCTGCAGTGGCGGATCCAAGCACCCAAGGTCAAGGGTGTATCGTTTGGTAAAAGAGGTTAGGATATGGCATCATACAACAAAAGTGTTCAATATAATAATTTTTTTTAATAAAAACCCACCCAAAAAAGAAAAATAAATGTTTTTTTTACCAAGTTGACCCCCGCATTTATAAGTAAGTCCGCTACTAGCCACATGTATGATTTATTCCTCTTTTTTTTTTTTTTGGCATTATCTTTGCAAAATTAGAGTGTAGCATCTTGTTGAATCTGATATGGAAATAGCTCAGTAAGATCTTTATTGGCTGGAAATAGCTTACAAAGATCTTTATTGGCTTTCACAAGAGCAGATTTTGGACCTGCCATTCAAAGGGGTGAGCTGAGCATATTGTTATTATTACTTTTTTAATTATTAATTTTTTATTTATTTATTTTTTATTTTTACCCCGACCCCTAAGATTCGAACTCTGACTACCTACAAGTTAGGAAGATAGCCCACTACTAAACTATCTCAAAATCCTTTCCAATAGATTAATTTGCAGCCATATAATATGCTACTATATATACCCAGCAACCAACTAGGAAGATACTCCTTAACCTAATGATTATGAAGGTAAACAAATGTAAATATCTATAATGCAAACTTATCTGTTTGTAATTGACCAGAAATAGTGATTTGGCTAAAACGAAAAGATGAGCAGAAATAATGGAACACCAATTTTTAATTATATATTCTCATTCTTCACACTGGGGCCGGATGGAGAATGGTCCGATAATATTTTGCAAGAGTCTCCTGTCGAGTAAGAACGAAAGTCGACCTCAGTGACCCGGCAATGCCGAGTTTAAGGGCAATTCGTGTGCGTGCACACACAACACACCCACATTCACACCCACACAAGAATTCCACACAAATCACATTGTGACACTAGGCTGTTTCTTTCTTGACTTCACTGATATTAAGACCCCACCATAGATTTTGAAGTATTCGACCTTTTCAATCTTCTTCTATTAAAACCCCCAATCAATAATTTGTTTAGCATGTTCTTGTCTTGATGTAGCTTTTTGAATTAATAGTACAGACAATTGTACATCACCATAATCATGTTGCAGATTATATGGCTTTATTAAATCATAACACTTTGTTTGATTCTTTTGTACATTATATTTCATCTTTAGTTTATGAGGCATGTTCAATAAAATGACTAGTACTTAAAAAGCTTTCATCATTTTATGTTCTTAGGCATTGAAAACAAAGTAATGTGAATGGAATAATGCTCTGAAACTCCCTAATTTCGCTTGAACAAATTTATGGAATACTTGGTTTTTTGGGGTGGCTAGATTTGAGTCTTAGGCTCTGTTTGAATTAGTTTTTAAACACTTAAAAACATTTCTGGTGAGTTTAGAAGTTGAAACTAACTCATTTGACTTATTTTTTAAAGTACTTTTAAGTAAACGCTAAAAAAATAAAAAGCTCCAAATTAAAACTTTTTCAGAAATCGATTTTGCAAAATTGTTTTTACGTAATTCGATAAGCTCTTTTTTTTTTCTTTCTCAAATATATCCTTCTATATTTTTTAAAGTTTAACATTACCGTTAAGATTTGTAAAAGTTTAATATTGTCTAATAAAGGTCAAATAATTAATAACGACTTTTATTCAATAGTATTTCTAACTAAAACTCTACTAGTAAAACTCTATATTTCAAAATTTAATTTTACAGTTAAACTAAACTAAACAAAACTTATCTCAAGCTAAATAGAGCTTTATTCTATTATTTTTTTTAAGAATTGATAACGAAGTAATGTGAATAGAATAATTCTAACATTTTTCTCTTTCTTTTTTTGTTTAATTGATGATGAAAATATGTCATCACTGATTGCGTATGAGTTGTGCGTTTATTGAGACTCGTGTCAAAGCATTGAATCTTTTCGCAAGTTTTTAGAGTGCCAACAAAAGATGGTGCATTAATTTAGGATGACTTGACTCTGGTGGTAAGTCAATATTGTAGGCTATCCTACTTTACATGTTTTTTTATTATTATTAAAAGGAATCTTAAACTATTTTATATTATTTAAAATATTATACACATAATTTAATTTTGAGACTTCTTATATTTTAAATGATAATTATACTATTAGATTAAATGGCTAGTGATTCATGCAGTGTACTTGCATTTTGTGATAAAAAATTTAAATATCTAGCACGCAATATTAATGTTATAAATTTTAAGAAGAAGTTATTTGCGCTTCTAATTTATTGGCTTAAAAATTATTAACTTGAATTGTTATATTTAAATTTATAATACTTACTTATTATATCTCACACTAATGTAAAATGTCAATGTCAAAGAAAACCGAGATTTCAAAACTTAATACTTAGTAAAGTAATGAGCTATATAGTAGGGATATAAAGCAAAAGAGAGAATTGTACAAATGGTTCTTATTATTTATCTGAAATTTCACATTTGTCTATATTGTTTAAAATTAATTAATTTAATTCTTATTATTTTTAAAAAAATTAAATTCATCTCTATTGTTCAAAATTAATCAATTCAGTCCCTTTTATTTTTCAAAAAAAAATTAATTTAGTAACAATTTTTTTTAAACATTAAGGACTAATTTAAATTTTATATAAAAATAATAGAGACTAAATTAAATTTTTTTTTAAATAATAAGGACCAAGTTGGTTGATTTCGAACAATAGGAATAAATTAAAACTTTTAAAAATAATAAGAACTAAATTAATTACGAATTTAAAATTTAGAAAAATAATAAAGACTATTTGGCGCAATTTCTCCTAAAGCAGAAATAGGGCAGTCATAATATTTCTAGTGGTTCTTTTCTCTTTTTCTCTTTTTCTCTTTTTCTCTTTTTCTCTTTCTTATTTCTTACTACATGCTTTACTCACTTAGTAGATTAAATACAAGGATGATTATAAACCAAGGCCTTAAAAGTGAATTTGTAGGCAGAAAATTCAACCCCTCATGAACCTCTACTCCTCAAACTTCTCTCTCAATACATGCAAGGGCAGGTGTATTCATTGGGGTATTGGGACTACAACCCTCATGTATTACAATTTTTTCTTATATATATATATATATATATGTGTATTCATTGGGGTATTGGGACTACAACCCTCATGTATTACAATTTTTTCTTATATATATATATATATATATATATATATTATGTATCTTTAACTTCCGCTGAATAAACATCCTACATCCGTGCTTGATAAAATAAATAATTTCATAAGACCATTCTCAATTCTTCAAGAGATTATTCTCTTGATAAAGGGCAACGCAGTACAGAAAATTTTTGCTATGCATGAAATTTGTGGAAGGTTCGGATTCAATTTATGGTATATTTTATATAATTTTACTTTTGTATTTTTGTAAGAGACTATTTTTACGACTCAACCTATACTGAAACAATAAAATCAGCCAGCCACATTAGTTAAACTATGGTAAAGGATCAGGGTATTACATTTCAGCAATATAACCAAGTCTTTGGTAAACGTATATATATTGATTGCGCTTTGTTTAAGCAGGCAAATGAGACCAAGCATTCCATATTTGAAATAGCTTTATACTATAGATAATTTTCTGTTAAATGATTTTTTTAAAGTAAATCTAGCAAGATTAAAAAATGATACGCATATGAGAGCCTCTGCCACCTCCCACACGAAAGAGAGGAAAAACGAAAGCTAATTTATAAAATTTGATCAAACAATGAAAAGTCCAAAGGTTGAGGTTGATGTTATTTTTTATAGTACATGAAAGCAGACTTTTCACCTAGTAGAATAAGACTCGTTTTGATTTGATTAGTACACAGGATTGGCCTTACTTTACTAAAGAAATAATTTATCAAGAATACCATTTTCTATAATTAGACTTATAAGAAATAACATCTCCCTTTTGGTCAATAATCCCACACGAAAGAGAGGAAAAACAAAAGCTTATTGATAAAATTCGATCGAACAATGAAAAGTCCAAAGGTTGAAACTAACATTATTTTTCATAGTATACGAGTGCAGCCTCCCCCACCTAGTAGTAGGATAAGTCTCGATTTAGTTTGGTTAGTTCACGGAGTCGGCCTTAGTTTACTTAAGCATATGTCATTTTCTATAAGTAGACTTAATACAAATACTTGAGACGATATTATCACAATATCCCTTTCGGTCAAAAAACTTATGGTATAGTATATTGACTAATTAGAAAAAAAAGTATCCGCCTAAAAACCAAGAGTGCATTCGTTATAGTTTATACCTTCATTATCTTGACTAATTAAGACACATTTAATTAGTCAAACTTCTTAGTGTTTACTGTAACATTTATTTGCATGAGCTGAATCTTATATTCTTCAGTCCTCATAAATGATTATTAATTAATGATTGCTTCCAGCATCATCTTTTGTCTGTCAAATAGTTCTTCATCTGTTAGGCAATTTCCTCTTTTCTTGGCCACTAATGGGTTCACGGATCACAGTTCTCTTATACTCGGGTACTAATTTCGAGATCTCAAATCACATGAAATGCACTTATAACTGGTATGTACTGATATGATATCCATGATGTAAGATTTAAGGACCAAAGTTCTTTGATACCCGGGCACCTAATTTGGAGATCTCAAACCACACAAATGCACTTACACACAAATGCACTTATACATGTGTATTGATATGATATCCATGATGTAAGATTCAAAGATCATAGTTCTCTTATACACGTATACTTAGATTGGATATCTCATATCTCAAACCACGCATAATGCTCTTATACCTGCTATGTACTGATATCAAATCCATGATATGGGTGAATACTATTGTTGAACGTCCTACTATGTATTAACTGATATAATATTTATGACATAGGTAAATACTATTGACAAATCGTCCTGAACTGATTATATTGACTTATTTTGACTCATTGACCGAATATGACAACTATTCCTAGTCTCTGGTGACTAGGTGCATACAGCATGAATGATCTGCGCTTAGCCCGTGACACATTACTACCTTCATTTTTACATGACTACCTTCATTTTTTTTTATACCTTTTCTCATTATCAAAGATTTAGTTGGGAAGCAGCCACAATTGCAGTAATCTGCCATGAACGCCATAAGGTTTGTAAAAGAACAAAGAACAAGTTAAGAATGAATACATCACAATCTCTGCAATATTCCACTATGTTCATATATCAATCAACATAAATAAATACATACCATTGCCTAGCCACCAAGTAAAAAAAAATGCTACAACATCCTATGCTACATTTAACTATGGCACATTTTGAGGTTAAATAACAATTTTTAGGGAAGGAATCTAGCTACCTCGCGTCCTGATCATCTTCATCATCAAAGGAATCTAGCTACTTCACATCCGGATCATCTTCATCATCGAAGGAATCTAGCTACCTCACGTCTGGATCATCTTCATCATCAAGATCAAGGTCACTTGACAGCCTAATTTTCTTTCCTTCTCTAGGTGCGGCTCTTCCCTTCTTTGGCTTTCCCCTGGAAAAAAGGATTTTGCATTATGCGTTGTAGTAGAAATCCAAACACTCACAAGGAAACTTCAGAATTCAGTTGCATGATAATATGTTGTCATCCTTCTTAAAACTCGCCAAAAATCAACCTCTCACAGTATGTTTTTAAGATGGAAAGGTGTGCTTACGGTCCATTGGTGGCTGCGAATCCACCCCTAGCCCGACCTTGACCCAAATCTGATCTTCCATCTATAGGAAGGCATAAGTAGAATTAGAAAAGATTGATTAGGTGATCTCCGATAATATATTTCATTTCTGGGCATATTGATAAGAACCCCAGGGAGGAGGTCTTCACATTAGTTAATGTACATGCAGGCAGGACAACAAATTCAATTCTACGCTCCTGTAACGAGAAAATTCGAGGAGAAGGGATACTAACCTTCTCGTCCAACTCCAAGCTCTTCTGCCTAAACATGAAATAGTAAACCGAGAAGCAGTGTCAAAAGCATAATACATGTCTACATTGGTTAAGAAGAAAGATAAAGACGTGTGAAAAAGAGAGGTTCCAAAGTAAGAACAAAGATTAAGTAGCACCACAAGAAAGGATGATGCACTCTGAACTAAGTCATCTTCACATATTTTGACTTATGGCATACACAGACTCTTCCATTAATCAGAAGTGCTCATGTCTCGCACGCTCAAGGGTAGGATGTGTGTCCAACACTCACAAACTTAAGATTAGACGCTCTGACTTGTTGAAGTTAAGATGCCAGTAGCATCAAGAAAAGATGATGCCTCTCTATATGATTCTCAGGAAAAGTAACTAAAACATAAATCTCACTGAGCAAAAAAAAACATAAATTTCATTAATGACTTAAATGAGAATTGGTTTTCAAACTTAGATTTCATAATTAAACCTAAACATATTCATACAAACACAATGTTAAGACTGTTACATAATGGATTTTGCTATGGAAGATGTGTCCCAGTGCCCGAACCCATATCTGGACACTTTCTAGCTGAGTCCCTGTATCTTCAAACTATTGTGTAGGCAAATCTGACACCTAGACAAACACTTTCACTTTACGCTCATAAATCAGTCCAAGTAACATGGTCAAGAAGAAAAAAGATATAGCATATCCGGAGAAAAAACTAGAGGAATTTGGACAAATAGTCCCCATTGTTTATAAATTTTAGACAAATAGTCCTCATTGTTTCACAAGTCATTCAGTTAGTCCCTATTATTTTCAAAAGTCTCACAAATAGTCCATATTATTTGCAAAAGTCCCACAATTAGTCCACATTGTTTACAAAAGTCACTCAATTAGTCCCCATTGTTTGCAAAAACCACTCAATCAGTCCCCATTGTTTGTAAAAGTCACTCAATTAGTCCCCAATGTTTACAACCAAACATTGGGGACTAATTGAGTGACTTTTGCAAACAATGGGGACTGATTGAGTGACTTTTGCAAACAATGGGGACTAATTGAGTGACTTTTGCAAACAATGGGGACTAATTGTGGGACTTTTGCAAACAATAGGGACTAACTGAATGACTTGTGAAACAATAAGGACTATTGGTAAAACTTTTACAAACAATGGGGACTATTTGTCAAAAATTTGTAAACAATAGGGACTATTTGTAAGATTTGCCCGAAAAACTATTACATTTTTATACTCAGCCAGAGCAAAGTATGACTGAGGAAGCACAATGCCCGAATATAATACCCCAGGCAGAGACAAACGGCTCATCCATTACCATTCCAAAATTTTGCTTAGGCCAACATATGATATTATCTATCATGGAGCAACTCATTAAAGAGTGGACAAACACCTCATGGACTTCAGTTTGCCTCAATCTGCAACCTAAGGTCTGTGTAATCAATTTAGCACTTGCACCAGCTTCTTTTCCAACTGAAATAAACTTCTTATTATTATACTTGGGGTGATTACACCACATTGGAGCTCTCATCATTGTTTTCACAAATCCATCTGCAAAGTGTATTATAACTCCAGAAATTCTTGAATGGATCAAGAAGAATGTTCACTATTACCAAGCCCATCATATGTCAACAGAATATGCAATAATATCCACTGTACGTGCTTTTCATATAATCATAGACAAATCAACGCTACAGCATCCAAGTGTGGGAGTAATAGAGATGCTATTGCAGATCATAACAGCAACAGATTTTAAAACCCCTCCTCAAAACCCGATGATTCACATTGAATAATGAAAAGAAAGAGCATTTTCAGAGAAGACATTGCACAAGAATTTGTATGTATGAATAAATTCCTGAAATTTTGCTCTTACCGCTGGTGAGGTGACCGAGGACAATGAGAATAGCCTATCTTCAAGCTGAAACTTTCTTGATCTTTTCAGGCTGTGAAACAAGGGTAGAAGAGTGTGAAATAATTTAAGCATTCCAAAAATATTTCATGCTGCCAAAATATGAAAACATGCTACTCTGTGGTACTTATTGAAACTGAATTATAATTATTAATAAATCCTTTTCTTCTTCAACTTGGTGAAGCTATAGTGATTATAGCACTGTGAAAGATGAATATGGAGTAATGTTAAGCAAGTATGACGAAGACGTTTGTATGTAGTCCAGCTATTCAGAAAGCACAACTGTAACAAGCTTAGCTAGGCGTTTGACGAGCATGAAAACTCCAATCTACCCCATTCAGATATACACTGGTCATGATGTAAAGACGTCACAGAATTTATAACAAGGGTAAAATTTCGACACTAAGATGCTGATGCCATGATTTGTTTCAACTATATGATATCGGTGCAAAGACCAAGAAGAAAAAAAGAAATTATCTAGTTTATATAATGTTGAACAGAAGATTACAAACTCACAGCAAATCCTGGTCTACTGAAATTCTTTTTATATATCATTCTTGTATGTTTACAAGGAAATCTCATCAGTATGTCTCATAATTAAACCCATGCGCTCGTGTTACTCACCAAATTTTATCCATATCTTTCACGTGGCTATTTGGACCTAATGATCCCCATATTCACTAATAGGATGTAGACTTCTGATGATACATGTCAAACATTTTCAACAGTTTGCATAATACAATAGCTTCAGAAGACATTCTCCACTCCCTAAGTTCCAAATAACCAACAAGGTGAACTAGTCAAGATTACTCAAGAGGAAGGAAACATCTTCATTTGAGATCCAACAATATCCTACTTGCATCAGAAGTGAAGGACATTTGCTACCGTCGTGTGTGTCAGCTCCCTTTGTCAGTGCTTCTCATAGCAACAACATCTGAATGATAAATCAGACACGAACTATTCAAAATTAAAGATGATATGAGAAACTGTTTTAACTAACTCTGAAACTCATATCTTCCCAAACAAAAGATTCAAGAATCAATAATACTAAGAAACACATTAAAAACCCTATTTCGCTCACATACATCACCCACTCTACACAACACAAAAAAAAACAGGTTTAACAACTGGCATTAAATCATACACACTCATCATAAATCCAGTTAAGAGCAAAAACAAATTAATTTACTCTCTCACATGGTAACATGTAATATATGCTTTGAGAAATTTAAAAAATATATGGCGCCATGGTAAACAAGTACTAATCCCATTACTTCAATGTAATCAATATAAATTTTATTTTCACAATGAATTATGAAAACAACGAATAACAAGAAATGACAACAACCATCAATCAGGATACTAATATTTGTAAAGAAAACGTGTTATTCAACAATATACTATAATTACTCTCTATAACTACTCTCTATAACTACCATCATATTGAACATGACTCCAATCTTGACATATATAAGCACGCATATATATGCGAAGGATATCTAAGAAAAGTGACATACTTTGAGGTATTTTTGGTTGCAGAGAGAAACCCATCAAAGCCTTTCAATGCGTTCCCAAAACTGCCCATTTCTTGCAAATAACTTGTCTCTAATTCATATACCTATATCAATCAATACCCACAACCACCTTACATCAAATATTACAAATAAGTTTTACTTTATTCAAATATTTATTAAAAACAATTGGCATATAATCAGCAGCTTATAATGAAGTTATACAGAAACTCCTTATTGCAAAACCCAAATATTT
This sequence comes from Ehretia macrophylla, assembly GCA_037974665.1. Classification (NCBI taxonomy): domain Eukaryota; kingdom Viridiplantae; phylum Streptophyta; class Magnoliopsida; order Boraginales; family Ehretiaceae; genus Ehretia; species Ehretia macrophylla. The sequence continues at coordinate 49,489,461 of CM075777.1, read as the reverse complement.
ATTAAAAACAATTGGCATATAATTAGCAGGTTATAACGAATAATAATAATAATAATAATAAAATCAATGTTGCAAAAACATCAAATATATTTTAATGTTAAATTAATTGCTCAAATTTTGAATTTTGAAGCTAGCTCAAAATCTTTTATACTTGATTTTTATTTATCTGAATTAAAAAAAAAAAAGCCATATAATAATTTAAAAAATAAAAATTCCATACAGAAAAATTATTGAATTATATACAGAAGCAAAAAAATAAATTAACTCCTCAATAAAAACCATTAATTTTAAAACTTAAACGACCTTAATTTCCAACTATATATACATAAAGTACCTGTTTTTCGACATTTCTAAGCTCTTCTTGAAGCTTTTCCCGTTTGCTCACGAGAGAAGCAAGCGTCGCCTTAGGATTATTCGAATTTCTATGCCCTGAAAAAGCCGTTATTCGATTGAAAGAAAAAAAAAACAATAAAATGAAAAATTCAATAGAAAAATTAAAATCATAAAAACGAAATTGTGAAAAATAAAAAAGCAAAATTGAAAACTTATATATAAATATATGTATATGTATATGTAGAGTGAAATTAGGGTTTTAATCTTAATTTAATAACTGTTTACCATGGGTGTCCATTTTCGCGCCAGAGTGTTTCCAGTTTTGGAGAAAACTGTAATTTAAAAGAGATGGCCGTTAGTTTGAAATTTAGGTTATCTTTTATACCATTAGCCCCTGTTTGGATTGCGGGAAATGAAAGGAAAGTAAAGTGAAGGAAGAAAAATAAAGAAAAGGAAAAGAAATGAATTATTTTGTTTGGATTGTAAAAAAATAATAATGAAAAGGAAGGAAAATGATTTTATGATTTTTCGTTTAGATTAAAGAAGGAAAGGAAATGAAATGTTAATTTTAAATGAAAAATTACTTAAGTACCCTTTTTTATTTTTTTAAAAATGAGATATGTAGGGACAAAATATATTTTTTATAATTTTACTTTCACTTCTCTCCAAAAAACTCCAAATTGGAAGGATTATAAAATCCTTTTCATTAAAGAAAATGGAGAAGTTTTGAAATCCCTTCATAACCTTTCATTCTTCTAAAATTACAATCCAAACAAGGTAAATGATTGAAAAATCTCTCCCTAACATTTTCTTTCCTTTAATGTTGCCAATCCAAACAAGTTGTTAGAGTATTATGGTTCTCGATTTGTGTGTAAAACATTCAAAATTAATTTTCAACAAGTGTAATATTTTTTATATGATATAATATTAATTTAGAGTTCTTTTCAAATAAAAATAATAATAATTGAAGATTATTTTTTGTTGTTGTTGTAATTAAGGTAAAGTAACATTTTTTGGGACTTTTTGGTTTTCTTTTTCTTTTTATTATTTTTTTTGGCCGAGGGACTTTTTGGTTTATAGTTTTATTTGTGAGAGGATAAATAGGAAATGCGGTTGTAATGAATCTATCTTCTAATAAAAAAATTTCAAAAAAATAAAAGATAAGTAGGGGACCAGTTGGGCCACAAAATGGCATTGTTTGGATTTTAAGATGGCATCAAATCAAAACTTGTGTTTCCTTCAAGCCATTGCAAAATGAGCCCTCATCTTTATCAAATTATCTTCCCTCATCCCAAACTTGAGTTTTCAGATTTGATTCCTGAGACATTTTTTCTTATTATTTGCTTAGATTGACTTTTTTGTGGTAAAAAAATATCGAGAACTGTATTGATGATGAAGTATATGATATTTAGCCAATGCCTATTGCCTCACGATTAACATTAAGCAAGGCTTGTACATGGAGTGGAATATTAAAATTTTATGAATCTTAGTTAACTTAACTCTACAATTAGACACTCAAAAGGAGTGAGTTCTAGCTAATTTAGCTTTATAATTGGACACTTGATTGACTGATCTTTTAACAATAGAAAAATTAATAATATGTCAAAAAGAAGAGGTCAAAGACTTAACATCCTTCATGATAAAAATTCTTTCATCTACTCGGATAGATGATCAGTCCACTCATATAAAAATGGACTCGGATTCATTTTATGTGAGTGGGCTGACCATCCACCCAAGTATATAGAATAACAACTCCCTTCATGATATTCTCAATATACTAATGAGTCGAAAAATTGCAGAGTTGTACTCACAACTTTAACTTTGCAATTAGAAATGTTTATATAGTAAAAAATATGTTGGTCGTTCTCAATTCCATTTCCAAATTCATAATTCTAATGAAGAGCTTGTAACCATCACAAGTGTGAACCTAATCTCTTGATCAATATTTATTGAGCTCAATGATCTGCTAGAGATATGTCATTTTCATCATCAATTGGATAAAGCTTTGTGCTCCTCTTATTTCAATAGCTTGGAATATTGGATAACAACTCTTTCAATAAATGGCCAAAATAAACAAACAAAGAAAAAAATATTTTTAAAAAAATATTTTATTACTTGGCTTAGGTCATTTAACCTCATTTATAAAAAAGGATAAGAATAATGAGAATAATACTAATACAATTGAATCATTTCATTTATTCCCTTCTCCATATAGGAAGAAAGAAAAAGAAAAAAACTAACTTTTTGTACCGTGTAGTTTTCTTGCAAATAAGTCAAATAGATGTGATACTTTTGTATATATCTTTGTTGTTGAATATGTATTTACATTTTTATTTTTTATTTTTAAAAAAATTACAAGTATTTTCTTTTTAGTGCACGTGTGGATCATGTGATGGTGATGACAAATTTCAACATATTACTTGAATAATATTCGTCTTTTTAAATTCCTGAATTTTCTTTTAAAATATTAACAAAAGGTATGAAAATTATCTTTCTAACCATTTGGAATTTGTTAGAGAAAAAAAAGGACTTTAGCTTTCACTGAATATTAATTCTCTTTCCTTTGATTTTTAATAAAAACAAAAAACCGAAATCATAATTTACACACAAAACTTATAAGGGCAAAAATCATTTTAGTCCCTAAGGTTTGGTATAAAACCCAAACTAATCCTTGAGGTTTGTAAAAATACCAAATAGGTCCCTCCAATTATTTATGACTTAATAGTCAAATATTTGACCAAATGAAAAGACTTAATGCCTTTGCTTTAGTGGTTGGAGATTTGGAAGAAAGGAAAAAAAAAAAATTGAGACCATGCAACAAGCACAACTATTTAAGCACCCAAGCCATTTTTTTTATTATTTGAAAACAAAAAAGAAAAAATAATAATAGATGAAAAAAATACAAATATTAAATGTGAAAAAATAATTTACATGTAACGAATTCCTCGTCTATTATTATTTTTTCTTTTTTGTTTTCAAATGACGAAGAATTTGTTACATGTGAATTATAGTGAATTTATTACAAGGTTATACATTCTATTGTCTAATATTGCACCTCAATACATTTTTCAAGTTAGTTAAAAGTCAAACAACATTTGTAGTTGGAGGACATATATCCAAAATTTAAGACTTTAAAAGCCACAATTAGTGGCTACTCGATACTAAATTTAACATTTGTTGTCGTTGTTCTTTTTTTTTTGGGTGAGAAAGAGCATAAATTGAAAGTGAGAAAATAAAAAAAAAATGGTTTGGGTGCTTAAATAGTTGTGCCTACTGCATAGTCTCAATCTTTTTTTTTCCCTTTCCTCAAAATCTCCAACCACTGAAGCAAGGGCATTTAAGTCTTTTTATTTTATCAAATCTTTGACTATTAAGTCATAGATAATGGGAGGGATCTATTTGATATTTTTGCGAACCTCAGGGACTAATTTAGGCTTTATACAAAACCTCAGGGACCAAAATGGTTTTTGCCCAAACTTATAATAAGTCAGTGTCTAACCATTCTAATTTTTTAAATAAGAAAAAAGTCTATTTATTTTGGGGCAAAATTTATTTTGGTCCCTAAGGTTTGGTATAAAGTCCAAATTAGTCCCTAAAGTTTGTAAAAAGACTAAATAAGTCATTCTCATTATTTATGACTTAATAGTTAAAAATTTGACCAAATAAAAAGACTTAAATGCCCTTGTTTTAGTGGTTGGAGATTTAGAGGGAAGGAAAAAAAAAAAATAGGGCCATGCAGCAGGCACAACTATTTAAGCACCCAAACTATTTTTTTTTTCTTTTCTCACTTTCAATTCATGCTCTTTCTCACCCAAAAAAAAAAAAAAAGAACAACGATAACAACAAAACTCTTGCTACTTAGAAGAGTTTGGCTCTTAATTTTTTTAGAATACACCTTTTTTTTATTTCTTTGGTAATGTTGATTGGGTTGTTATTTGATCAACTATGTAATTTCCTTCATCATTTTCAAATTACATAAATATTATAACTGAATAGTCTGTAATTTTTAATATTTATAATAGTGTAAAATTAAATATAAATTAAAGAGAAAGTTAAGTATATCTATAATCACTACCTTGTCCTCGAAAGTTGAATTTAGTATCGGGTAACCATTAATTGTGGCTTTTAAAGTCTTAAATTTTAAATATATATCATCCAACTACAAATGTTGTATGACTTTTAATTAATTTAAAAAATGTATTGAGGTGAAATATTAGACAATAGAATGTATAACCTTGTAATAAATTTATTATAATTCACATGTAACAAATTTCTCATCATTTAAAAACAAAAAAGAAAAAATAATAATAGATGAAAAAAATACAAATATTAAATACAACGAATTCACATGTAACAAATTCCTCATCTATTATTATTTTTTCTTTTTTGTTTTCAAATGTCGAGAAAAAATGACTTGGGTGCTTAAATAGTTGTGCTTGTTGCATGGTCCTAATTTTTTTTTTCTTTCCCTCCAAATCTCCAACCACTAAAGAAAGGGTATTTAAGTCTTTTTATTTAATCAAATCTTTAACTATTAAGTTATAGATAATAGGAAGGACCTATTTAATCTTTTTATAAACTTTAGGAAAAAATAATTTTTGCCCATTTATTTTGTCCTCACTTTTCCCTGTCTGGACATCCCCATATTACCAACCACTGCTACACTACTTCACACACTTCTCTCTCTCTTTAAAAAAAAACACACACACACACACACTTACACTTTTCTCTCTCTTTGTACAGTAGTTTGATCAAATTAGCCATGTCTTTCAGAGGGGTAATTAATCTTTTCTTTTCTTATTTTCATTGATTTATTAATTGATTTATCTATAGATCTTGATATTTTAGTCATCTCTTTGCAAGATATCATTTCTTTACTGATAGCCACTTAAAAATGTTGTTTTTTTCAATTCGTGCTTGATTTAATGCTTTTTCTGCAAGGATAATATTTGCCATAATTATTGAAATTCTCAGTTTTTCTTTTTGGGTCTCTGTTTTCACAGTAGTGAAGTGAAGTACTTTTTTTAGTGTAAGGGGAGATCCGTGCACGAAACTCCCGTTATATATGAGGCCTTGAGAAGCGGCAAGCCATTATACAACCTTATATTGCATTTAAACCTGTGACATCAGTAGTAGACGGCAACATTTTTATTTTGTGTTTTTGGGAAATTATTACTTTTTGGTTTGCTAGTGATTAACTGAAATTCATCAATTCATAGCAAATTGGAGGAGACTGTAGTTGGGGTCTTATTTTTGGATTTTTCTTTTACTTTTTCTTTTTTGGTTTTGGTTTGATTTGAAATGTTTAATTGTATGTATGTGTGTTCATCAATTTGAAATGGTCTGAATATGGTCTTGTTTATCTGAATTTGGAGGAATTCACAATATGTACATGCTTTAGAACTGTGACATTCAGGGGTTGAGAGTTTGAAATAGAAAAAAAAGTACATAATTATATTTCGGATTGTGTATGTGGGTGTGGTTTGGTCTGTGTATGAGTGCACGCATGCGGATCGTGAAGTATTCCAAAAAGATTGCAATTTATATTCGCTGAGGCCTTAATTTTATGCAGAAAAACTTGGGGTGCCTGTAGCGCGTGTGACATTTTTCCATGTCTAGAAAATATAGGAATTTGGGATTCTTATAGTTCACATTTGGAAGTTACTGAGAACAGAATTTCCTACGTTTCTGTGTAAATAAAGATCTATCCATCACTTTATAGTGAAAATGAGGAACTCCATGTGTAGTATATTGTTTTGGGTCTCTATTTAGATTTAACTTTGGATGAAGATGTGTACCAGAAAAGAAGCTGAAGTGTATCCAGGTGGCTGCTGCATGGGGGTTGTTTTTTGGGGGGTTGGGGCATGGGGGATGTAAAGAGACATAATATAATTCAGAAAGTAAGGAGTTCCCCTCAGGGATTTATGCTATTGGAAATTTGGAATTACGTTCTTACTCGAGCACTATGTATCACGGGCGGATAATTGCATGAAAAGAAAGCTATTATAAAGAGCGCTGTTTTTCTATTATCTACCTCTTCTTCTCCATTAATACTTTGTGCCTGTGGAAAAGGTGAAAGAGTTTGGCCTACTGCTCATTAAATTATGAATTTTTATCAGTATGAAAGCATCAAACACAATGCTCTGTAGTTTTTGGATTTTTTATTGACGAATCGTGCTTGTAAAACATGTAACTCTGGGTAGACTTTTGTTATATGCAAATGGAAGTCATCTTCTTTTATTTATAGTTTGATGTCCTAATATGCTTTCAGACAAATGCATCTTCTGGCATGGGTGTTGCTGAACACAGCAAAAGCACATTTACGGAGTTGCAGAGGAAGAAGGTCCATCGCTATGTGATCTTTAAGATTGATGAGCAGAAAAAAGAGGTTGTAGTTGAAAAGACTGGTGGTCCAGCTGAGAGCTATGAAGACTTTACTGCATCTCTGCCTGAGAGTGATTGTCGATATGCTGTCTATGACTTTGATTTTGTGACTTCTGAGAACTGCCAAAAGAGCAAGATCTTCTTCGTTGCATGGTCAGTTTCTCTATCAAAGCCTTATATTACATCAATGGTTTGATGCTTACAACACCCCCCTCCTCCCTCTTCCCTCTTTCCCCCCTCGCTTTTGTAGAGAATAAAAAAGACTTCGTGAAATGTAATCCTTCATGTTGATAAATTTTGCAGTACTTCCCCATCTATCTAAAATACAAATGTTCGCTTTGTGGTTATTTTCTCTTCTGCTACCGTTCTGCCAAGTTGAGCTACCATTATTATGCTGTAAAGCACTCCATGCATCCTAGTTGGGTCACATCTATATTCTGATACAGTAATGTAAAATAATAGGCCAAACCGAGAGGACTAACCCAAAAGACGCTGCTGTTGTCTGCTCCACACTGCTTTTCTTTCAATTGCTATCTAGGGAAAGAATTGTTACAACTTCATATGTTGCATTATTTTATAATTAGAACAGGCCTACTGCTCCACATTTAGAGGTTGGGATTGAGCATAAAGATGGCAGTAGGCCTAAACATGGAGCAGTATCGGGTTATGCTTAATCATCTTCCCTGCACACCCACCGCCTACAACTGATGGCAGAGCTTTGACATTCACATAAATGATTGTTGAGGCCTTGTAGCATGAGTGGCAAAGTGTTGGTCGATCTGGAGTCTAGGAGGCGGAGGATCATGGGTTCATATGGCATCATTTTTCAAAATAAAAAGGTTATTTGTTATAATTATATATCACATCAGTCTTTTCTCTCAACTAAAATTTCCTGTCTGTTATTGGGATTTACTTTCAGGTCTCCCTCTGTGTCACGGATCCGCTCCAAGATGCTTTATGCTACATCCAAAGACAGGTTCAGGAGGGAGTTGGAGGGAATCCATTACGAGATTCAGGCGACTGACCCAACTGAGTTGGACCTTGAAGTGCTCAGAGACCGCGCTAATTAAGTACTTTCGTATATGACAAAAAGGCCTGTCTTACTTCAACCTGAAGGCCCTGCATCTGAAGTAATTAGTGCTTATGGACCAACTCTATCTGATATGCACAATATACATATGTATAAGTCCTAAATAATTTGGTATTTTTGTACCCGGGAAGGCTGATTTGGAGCTCTTGGTATTGGGTTCCTCATACTGATGATGCTTCCCGGGTCCGAAATCTGGTCTTGTTATGGATGCTGACAACTGCTAAATCTATTAAAGCAATGCATATCATATTTTGTGATTAATTCTTTGTTCAATTAGCGGTGTAATATACCGAACATTCTATGTTTTAGATTAGCATTTTTCTCTTACACATAGAAAGCCTGCTTCTCTCGTGTCTTTGTCTATAAGGGTGGTCTTTTTGCATCGATCGCGTATAGCATTTGTTGTTTCAAAACTCTTTTTTCTGTTGCATTATTTTTTACAATTGACTCATGCTTTATACCTTCATCTGAGAAGGATATGTTAGAAGTAGGGGGAATTGCTTTAAAACGTGTAACCTCATTCTAGCGTGCTTCACGTGCTGATGAGGCCCACTTCAATGAGAGAGGAACATTCAAACATTAACAACAATTCCTTAGAAGTAGGATATGCATTGGATGTGTGTATTTTGTTAGGTCAATTCCAACTCATTTCTTACATTTTCATTTGCTGTGGTTGGAGATATTCATCTTCAATAGCATTCCTACAATTATCTCTACATGTAGAGATTTTTACATTGTGCTTTCAATATTTCTACATGTAGAGATAGTGAAAAAATTCTTACAAGTATTTCTAAACCGAACTAGGGAATTAAGATAATATGTTTAATTAAAAATCAACATAAATATAAATAAAAAAAATTTAATAATAAAGTTTTAAATTAAAATAATATGTTTAATTAAAATAACGATAAATTTTGGAGTAAACAAAAATGGAAAAGTTGTTGGAGTGAAACTAAAATAAAGAATTCTTAAATGTAAGAAAATGGTTCAAATTCTTTGCATGTAGGAAAAAAATAGAAAAATTGTTGGAGTTGGTCTTGGCCTGGACGTGGCTACAGGTACTGTTATTGGCCATTTTGTTAGTATTTTCATCTTTCTTGGCCTTTTTTTATTTTTTGGTAACATAGTGTTTGAAAGCACTTGTAATGTTGAATTCATTTGATTTGTAAATGAATTTCATAAAGATTTGTATTATAAATGAATTTTCTTGTTTGAAACAGTAATTTGCAATACATGTGGAATTAGAATTAAAAATTATATTTTACTCAAATACCCCTTCTTTATTCTATTGGAATTAGTAAAATTTAAGAATGATAAATAAATATTTTTGAACTATCTAATAAGTACTAACATAGAATGTTAATGTTCTGACTTGTTGAACAAGGATTTAGTTAAATTTTAAGTAACTTCAAGATTTGTAAATCCTAGATTTTTAATTTTTTAAGATGGTCATTTCAAACATAAAAAATTGAATTTACAAATAAATTTTTTAAAATTTTGTGAAATTTATTTATTCCAAACAGTTTGTAAGTTATGTTTCTTGCCCTTGTTTTATCTGATTACAAGATTTTTATAGAAAGAAAAAGGACAGATTCTTAGGTGAGGAGTCATTCTTGCATGGTTTTATACCATCATGATTCAAGTGAATTTATAGCAAGATTCACCTGCCTTCTTTTCTCTTTTTTCTTTTCTATGATAAATTCACTTTTTTAGATCCATCTTGAGTTACAAATCTTGTAATACACATGTCTCCAAGGGCAAATTTACCATTTTTATTTGGTGAGAGTCAAAATACACAATTTAAGGCTTATATATAATTTTTTTTTTAAAGTAGGAATTAAATTAATTTTTTGAACTAAAAATACTTTATATATACATATTCTCAAAATTTTGGAAATGGCTCTTCCATTGAGTGCTCATCACATATTTCATATTAATCAAGTACTACGCAATTTTTGTAATAGTACGACACGATTTGAGTTTGAAATCTTTGGGCATAATTAGTTGTTATTAGATCAGTCAATCAAACTTTTGGGGCAAGATTCACTAATCATGGATTCATGGTAGATGGGGTAAGAATACTCTTTAGCAAATCCATTGACCGTGAGGCCCTCTCTGTGAGGGTGTGACGCAGAGAGGTTATAACGTTTGACTGGACGTACAGAACATTTTTTTCCAATCTTATGTGAGAGCATGGTACTTGAGATGATAGTGATTGGAGAGCACATGATTTCCCTCTTGGTCCAAAAGTTGCTAGATGGCTGTGTTTGATTAGGTCTTTAGTACGTTGGCATATTACTTTTCAAAGTGAAAAACTTGGATTACCCAATGAAAAAAGTAAGGCGGTGGGAGATTAGGTGTACTCTCACCTTCGAATTCACGTGTTCACATGAAATTAGTATCATTGTAATCAATGATAAATTTTATTTGTTTATAGTCAGATGACCGACTGAGTACATGTGAGGTTCACATTCACGCTCTGTCGGACTTATCTAACTCGGACTTCTAAGAGTTTTACTATAATTTATAGTACAACTATTGAATATATATAATTGGAGAGCACATGATTTCCCTCTTGGTCCAAAAGTTGCTAGATGGCTGTGTTTGATTAGGTCTTTAGTACGTTGGCATATTACTTTTCAATGTGAAAAACTTGGATTACCCAGTGAACAAGTAAGGTGGTGGGAGATTAGGTGCACTCCCATCTTCGAATTCACGTGTTCACATGAAATTAGCGTCATTATGATCAATGGTAGATTTTACTTGTTTACAGTCACATGATCGACTGGGTGCATGTGGGGGTCACATTCACGCTCAGTTGAACTTATCTAACTCTGACTTTTGAGAGTTTTAGTGTAGTGTATATATATATATATATATATATATATATATATATATATTTTTTATCATGTACATCTAAATTTACTATTAGATTAATATGAAATAATATAATTTAACATGTAATTTTGATAAAATATAAATTTTTTTCACTTTATCAGGAAAATAAAACAAAGAAAAGTGTAAGTGTGTGTGTGGGGGTGTGGGGTGGGGGTGGGGGTGGGGGTGGGGGGGGGGTTAGAGTGTTACGGGATTATGGAATAAATATAATATAACAATTTAGGTTTAACTACTGATCAACACATTAAGTTTAATCAATTAATTTGAATGTTTAAACTCATTTGATGATAGTAGTGGATTCAAATTATTGTAAATTGAATACATATCAAATATAGAATCAATATGGACACTATAAGAAGAAAGAGGATTGATTGAAGAATTACAAATATAATGCTTGATCATTATGAAAGACTATATCTATGAATTTATCCATTTAACTCATCACACCTCTATTTATTTTCAACTATTTTCCTGCAAAAAAATTTCAATAAGACATTCAACTATTTGGCCCGTGAGGAAAAAAAGAAAAAAAAATGTAAATTCCACAAATATAGAATTCACGTGTATGTGTATAAGCTCAATAGTCAGATGCCCGTATAAAAGACCAACCCTCCCGGACACCCATATATTTGTTATTAAGATTGTCAGGAAGGCCATGCTCTTGTCTGGTGACAAATTGAGTGCCATAACAAGAAAACAGAATTGTAACCCAGACATTGTCGAATAATCTATAAGCTATCCCACGTGAACTGAACATTAATAGGAGGAGGTGTTCGTGGGATGGCCATTTACCAAAATTAAATTGCATTTGAATTTTTCTTTTCTTCTTCCCCATTGTCCTTAATTAGCTATTATAGCAAAAAAATATTACCATTTTTTTACGTCAAAAAGTATGTACATACAGAACTCGTTGATTCATGTCCTTTAATTTTGGCATATATATGCTTTATTTTTATTTTTTTGCTCAGTAACATATACATAGAAGTGGTCCAATCATCATATTGCAATTTGTTAAGTATTTCAAAATGTATGGATCATCATTTCTCTTCCAAACGTGAATTTATTGTTCTTAACATCTTGGAAAAAAATATTTATCTTGGATTCTCGAAATTAAAATCCATCGTGATGCAAAGAGTCTTAAGGAAATAATAAAGAACAAAATAAAACATCCCTACAAGATCATACAAAAGCAATGGTTTTCTTTGTCATCATATTTATGAAGGATTAAATCCAAGTATCTTACAGTTAAAAATCCTCTTACATTTTGGAATAATTTTAAAGAAATGCAAGATTACCAAAAAAATTAAATTTCTTCGAAAAGCTCATTATGATTGAATGCTTATAAACGGAAACATTTGGTTGTTTATTATCGAGTAAATTTTATAAATGATCCTCAATTTTTTTTTAATTTAGTCCTTATTATTTTAAAAATCACGTGTTTAGTCTTTAATATTTATACTTTTTTTTGCTTCATCCTTATTATTTTAAAAGTGACGCATTTAGTTCCTAAAATTTATAAAGGTTTTAATTTAGTCCCTAATATTTTGACTTTTTTTTTCAATTTAGTTCCCAAAAGTTTCATGTTCATGTCACTCACAACAGGACTAAGCTTAAATTTTTTGCAAACTTTAAAAACTAAGCGCATTATTTTTGAAATAATGGGGAAGAAATTGAAAAAAATTGTAAATATTAGGTACTAAATTAAAACTTTTTATAAATTTAGAAATTAAGTGCGTCATTTTTAAAACAATAAGGATTAAATTAAAAAATATATATATATTGAGAGCCATTTGTAAAGTTTACCCTTTTTGTCACATCAATGAAGGAAAAAGTTAAAATAATTGAGATGAGTTATATTAATTATAATGGACCTATAGATATTACGCATTTAGATGCTTGTGATGATGAATCGCATTCATTATGAGGGACCTATAAATCCTACACATTAAATTCTTGAGACTTCTTTGCCGGTTCTAGTGAAAAATAGATAATCTTATATTAGTTTGTATCTTGTTCGCATGAAAATTTATGTTTTATTTGTATATAAAGTCCAATTTTTTTTTTTTAATTCTTGTTTATGGGATATATTTATTATCTCATGAGATTCATGAACTTTATTTTGATAGATTTGGTAAACATATACGCTTGACACATATTACAACACATAGAATATTTTGCGATAAAACATAATTTGTTAATTGACATAATTGATCAAGATAATTTATTACTATTTCCGGTGCTATTAATCTAATTTAAAGACTTCGGAAGCGCTAATATTATGTTATCTTGTGACGATCTTTTAAGGAGATTATTCATGTATGTTTGTTCTCAAGAAAAATGGATTGTGAGACCATTTTCAACTAAAGTTGTTGTTGAACATGAAAATTTTTGGAACAAATTCGAAGGATATTTATGGACCTATTCATCTACCTTGTGAACTATTTTGTTTTTTTATGAGATTAACATATGAATTAGCAAGGTGGTCATATGTTTACTTACTTTCTTCTGATTTGCGTTTGCTAGATTATTTGCTTTGATTCTTAAATTATCTTATCAAAACAATTCATCTTAACAATGTTGGTGAGTTTTTATCTAAAGCATTTCATTCTTATTCTACATGTGCAATTCGTCACTTGAAAAATTTATTGCTATAACTTGAGTCACGGTGAGATACAAAATGTATTTGTGCATTATACTACTTTCCTTAAATCATGCTAATTAAGTATGACTTTCATTTTTTTGTGTCACAATGAGAGACAAAAGATATTTGTGCACTATACTAGACTCCTTAATCATATTAATCGCTTTTATTTTATTTAAGTAAGGCTTAAATCGTACAATATAAATAAAAAGATATTAACAATAAAAATTAATTTAATAATATCTTGTGTTTACAATAAAAAAATATACCATAAAACGAAATGCCCAATAATATGACTTTCTTTTGCTACTAGTGAGTTGGAATGTCATACCAAGCAATAAAGAGTCAGTCTTTGGTCCAGATGACCAAACATTTATTAGTCACATCTCTACTACACATGAGTCATTAAATCTAGCCCCAAAAAAAAAAAATAATAATAATGATTCATTAACCTAAATATAAAAAATAATATCATATTTGACTCATTAATTTCATCATCACTCTAGTCACTTTTATGGGTCGCACCATGGTACCATAATGTTAAAATAATGTTACTTTTACGCAAAGAAGTAAAAGTGAAAGAATAGGAAAAGTAAAGATTGGGTTATTATTCCTCCGTAAATTACTCGCACAGTACACTGTTCTTGCAGTACTTTTTTTGTCTTTTTTTCTTTTCTAGTAGCTAGTGGTCCTGTAGTGTACATAACATAATTTATCCTTTTTTTATTTTTTTTAGGACTAAGTTGTACCATGTATATAAAAGAAGAATAAATATTTTAAATAGTCTTTAATATTTATTTAATTTAACAGTTTAATTTTTAATGTTTTAAAAAAAATACTTTAATCTTAACGTTTAACACTAAAGATAATACTATTTTTAAATTACATTTCTATCTAAATTTTAATGCTTTTAGTACGTAAAAAGTATACGATTCTTTTCTTTCTTTTACACACTTATATTATCATAATTGTATTGTCAATTTTGTCTATTAAATAATTATAATGTGTTAAATTATGTGTTTCTCACGTGTTAAAAAAATTAAAATTTAAATAAAAATATAATTTAAAAATAATACTGTTATGAGTATTAAATTTTAAAGACTAAAGTATATATTTTAAAAAACTGAAAATCAAACTATCAAATTAAACAAATATTAAAGACTATTTAAAATATTGATTATGAGAATTGATCTCGACCCTCGTACAACGTAAGAGCGTAAAAGTCAAGATTTGTAGATAACTCATAATTTAATATTACTGTAAGGCTGTCATGGTAGTTTGTCTTGCATTCACCGCACTTGGTCACATGAAGCCTAATCTTTTACATGCTTCTCAAACTGTATCCTTAGTTGCACCAAGATTATGTCAGTAGCTATTCATCTTCCATCTGTCATCTGTGTTGCTTCTTATAGTTTTTCTTGATTCAGTTGTATCTGGTGAGCTTCTTAACTTTGTTGTCTTTGTTTGAGTAGTGGTTAATATTAATTTAGACAAAAGTATGTTTCATACATGGAATGTTTTCTTTTGTTAGTTTGATTGATGCTATATTAGTTGGCCTTTCTTCTTGTTAACATCCCATTGTTGGAAGATCTTATGAAGTGGAAACTTCTAGATTCTGCTTAATTTGAGCATGTAAAGATGTTGGATTATGGTTATTGAAGTGTTTCTTTAAAGGGTAGCTACAAGGGTCTTTATTTGTTTCACTTCTGAAGTTTTGTGATGTCTTTCTTGAATTTGTAAAGATTATGATAGATTTGGTTGGACACAGTTTGAGTGGAAACTCTTTTGATGATTTTGCTAAATTTTGAGGGGCAGTATTGTGTTTAAATATTTTGTTGACCTTCACGGACCCGCGCATAGCAGGAGTTTGTGCATCGGGACTTTGTGCATCCGGCTGCCTTTTCGAGGATCTGAAAAGTCTGAAGTCTTTAAAAATGGATAGTGGGTCTAAGACTATTATGTGGTTTAGGAGGGATCTGAGAATTGAGGACAATCCTGCCTTAGCTACAGCTGCAAAAGTTGGGAGTGTTTTCCCAGTATTTATATGGTGTCCTAAAGAGGAAGGACAATTCTACCCAGGTAGAGTCTCAAGATGGTGGCTGAAGCAATCACTTGTTCACTTGGATAAGTCATTGAGATCTCTTGGGGTTGAGCTGAAGCTGATCAAAACTCAGAGTACTCTTTCTGCTCTTTTGGAATGCATCAATGCTGTTGGTGCAACTAAACTAGTGTATAATCATCTATATGGTAAGTTTTGAATCTCAACTTATTCTCTGATTCGTATGAAGAGCAATGACGTTTGATTGTTATGCAATGCTTTTGTTCAATACTTTTGTGATTGGATTTATTGCAATATTGAATGGTCAATGCTTACCTTTGCTTTAATGTTCACTAGTTATGTGTCTATATGAAGGTTTACGAATGAAAGAATGTACGGTTCAGTCTAAGATGCATTGCCCGTGGTAAAGAACGAGAACTGCAAGCTCAATGAAATAAAAAGTGAAATTAAATTTCAAGGATCTTGGATAATTGCCATCCTCCTTCTTCACCCCCTCCCAAAAGAAAAAGATTAAAAAGAAACTTGAGGTCGAGAAAAAGGAGATATAGCGTGGTCTAGGAATGGCAACAGGATTAGACTTTAAGGATGATTTTGTCGTAGTAATTAGATTTTGGAAATTTGCAGGTGAACTAGACATTTCAGAATTTGTAAAGGATCACTACCTTCGGGATGTGCATGATTGCAGACGTTTAGAGAAGCATAAGTTGACAAAGAGTGCACCATGATATAGTTTGAAGTTTTTTGCATATATACGAATTAGTTGCGTGATGTTGATAATGGGTTTGAGATAAGGAAATTGCGTATTTATTGCCATACATAAAAGACGTGTGGTACAGAATCTTGATAATGGGGTCTGAGATAAGGAAATTGACTACTGGTGGAAAAAGATTGTATAATATCCATTAATTTTCCGAACAATGATAAAAATTATGTGACATCTGTATAAGTCATAGTCCATTTTTATCCTCAGATAATCTGACAAAAACAGGCTTCATTATATATATTATATGTACATATATATTGCTCGGGAACGGAATTGTAAAGGTTTAGAGAAGACATATCTAACGGAACCTCCTCACATTTCATGAATGCAAACCTGTATTCAGCTTACGTGTCATGAGTTTTGAGAGAGCCATGAAATTCAAGCTTGTGGTTTTAATTGCTGAAATATCAGCCCGGTCATCATCTTTTTGAACCTGCAACCTATCCCCCTCTCTACAACCCTTCCTCTGGGATTAACTACAGGGAATGATTGTACAACAAGCTGTATCGAATGGTTGGGTGCAGCAAAAATTTGCACTAAATTATTTTTTTGGTGAAAGCATATGCCGGATTCGTATACATAGTACTTGATGCCACTTAAAACAATATACGTATTCTGTTTCTGGTTGTAGAAGAATCTTTAATGCTAAAGCATAAAAGCCTGCTTTCTCCTTTGCTCAAAAGGGTGATTGGATGTTAGAAGCTCCATCTTGTGCATGTGAGAAACCGGCAGAAATGGCTATGGCTGGTTTATCTGGATAAGGCAGTCTAATCTTGAATATTTTAAAATACTGGCCTCGGATATTAATGTCAGTTTACTTCAAAAAAATGTTAAATATGAGCTATCACCTAGTGCAATTCTAAATCATTTGGGCTGAAAACAGAAAGGGGAGTGCATTTAACTCTGAGTGGGGCATCTTCACAGAAACGGGCAGAGGTTTAGATTTATCTATTAAACCTCTTCTTCCACCATTTGGTAAAGAGTGGAGACGTAGCTTGATTGAGGCTACATTCTTTGCATTTGATAGCTGACCTGCTTATCAGTTTGTAAGACATCTTTAGGGAGAAAATGACAAAAGATTTATCTAGGCACTTGCATCTCCTACATTCGAAAAGCTATATGTAGGCTTCTTAGCTGGAAAAGAGTAAAATAAGAAGAAGAAAAGAGAAAACTGTCGGTAGATTACCAGAAGAGGGTACAGAATAAATGTAACATTCAAGTAGTTTTAACTGTTATTTTCACCGTTATAAGCAGTTGCTAAATTGTATTTATATCACAGTTTCTGGCCTCAAAATGTTTTCAGTGAACAGCTGCTAATGGAAAAGCACCTTAACCTTAATGAGAGCAGGCTGTAAATTTGAGAAAGACACTCAAATCAATGAAGCCCCTCTAAATTACTCAAGTTCACCTATATCAACTATGGTTTTTTCCTGATAGAAAGGCTTCCTTCTCAATCTTCTTTTGCTTTTTCTTCTTTCTGGTGGGAGGGGGGGTTGAGGGTGTGATGGGATGAAATGGAAGGCATATCTAATCTTTTGGTGCTTACACTGTACCCTTCTCCCCAGGTTATAATCCGTTTTTGTTTTCTTGTTCGTTTGTTGTGTGGTGAGGGGGAGGGGGCTACAGGAGCTTTGTTTTGCTAATTTCCGTAATCTGCTCAAATTCGGCAATAGATTGGTATGATTCTTCTAGTTTCTGGAGTCATTGATTTGTCTCTTAGTCTCTACTGCATAGTTTTTGTAAATTTTCCAGTACATTTTCTTTGGAAAAAAACAAAAACGTCAAATAGAATGCCGAAATGCTCTTTTGCTGATAAAAAATAGCCATTAAATTCCTTTCATTATCATCCTGATAAATATTTGTCAATCGTAGTGGAAACCATTTTGGAAATTTATATGATGGGAATCTGCAGATTGATAAGTTCCTTGAAAGGCCCATAAATACAAAACAGGATATTTCCATATTGGAAACTACTTGTGTGTTTAGTCATCATTTTCTGTTGAAGGAGAGGATAAAATGTGTCTTTCCTTGCAAATTTAAACTGATTTGTTTTTGGCATCATTATATACTTGTCCAAGGCTTTATTTTTCGTATAAAATTTACAGAGTCTAGTTGTTATTTTGCAACTTTTTTAGTTTGTTATGTTCGTGAATAGATTTGATTTATTGACTCTCTCTCTCTCCCCCCTCTTAGATCCTGTCTCACTTGTTCGTGATCACAATGTTAAACAAAAGCTTGGGGAGCTTGGCATTTCTGTGCAAAGCTACAGTGGAGAATTGTTGTATGAACCATGGGAAATATATGATGAAGATGGGCATGCTTTCACAAGATTTGATGCATACTGGAACAAGTGTCTGCACATGCAAAATGAACCTGTTTTGCATCTCCCTCCATTGCGGTTGGTTCCAGCTGAAGGTATGTTTTTAATTGCTAAATTGAAATTCTGGTTTGTCACTGACGGTCCATGAAGTATTGACCTGTAACGATGCATTGTAATATGTAGAAAATCATATTTCGTTAAATATTGGAAACTTCTATATGACGTTGTTTGGACCATTTGCTGGAGCAAAAACCATGGCCCTTACCTCGTGATCATGTCCTCGACTGTCTAGCAATCAAGCAGCATAAGAAGAATGGAAAAGAAAATAAAACTTGTAACTGAAAGGAGAAGTTAGGAACCGAGGGACAGGAACTGAAACTATATAATTTTTCTGTGCAATGACAGGATTAGTTAACAAGTGTACGGTTGAGGAATTGGGACTAGAGAATGAATCTGAAAAGTCTAGTAATGCCTTATTAGGAAGAGGATGGTCACCTGGTTGGTGCAATGCGGACAAGGCTCTCAGCGAATTCGTAGAGCATCATCTGGCTGAGTATTCAAAGGACAGGCTCATGGTTGCGGGCAACTCCACGTCTCTCTTGTCCCCATATCTTCATTTTGGGGAATTAAGTGTGCGAAAAGTTTTCCATTGTTTACGCATGAAGCAGATACTTTGGGCAAAAGAACAGAACTCAGCAGGAGAAGAGAGTGCAACTCTTTACCTTAGATCTATTGGCCTTAGAGAGTATTCCCGCTACATCTGTTTCAACTTCCCATTCACTCATGAAAAATCATTGCTAAGCAATTTGAGATTTTTCCCTTGGCATGCTGACCAGGCCACCTTTAAGGCTTGGCGGCAGGGTCGGACAGGGTACCCATTAGTTGATGCAGGAATGCGGGAGCTCTGGGCAACTGGGTGGATACACAATAGGATACGAGTAATTGTTTCGAGTTTCTTCGTAAAGTTTCTTCTCCTACCTTGGCAATGGGGAATGAAGTACTTTTGGGACACACTTTTAGATGCGGACTTGGAAAGTGATATTCTAGGTTGGCAATATATCTCGGGCAGCTTGCCTGATGGACATGAGCTCGAGCGCTTAGACAGCCCACAGGTACCTGAGGCTCCTCTACTGCATACAAATTTGATTTTATTTGTCTTTTTGTAGAACCAAATATCTCTAAAGTCACAATATGTGGACTTTCATGTACATACTTTTACTAACTTGCAGCATGATTCAGAGGAAAGATTCTTCATTTTGTTGAGGGATATATGCAGGAATTTGAGTCTAAAACTCTTTAATCATTATATGCAATTAGAACTGTTCTTATCTATTCTGCCTCATCTTATCATGATTTTTTTAATAGGCAGTAGGTGGGGATCTCATAGATACTTTTGCTATGCGTATCATAAGAACACCATGTTACAAATTCCACTCGAAAATATTAGGATTGAGTTACTAGATTGCAGTCTAGAACTTCATATCTCAAAAGTTTTCGTACTTTCAGAAAATATCTTTTCAGTAGTATTGAGGTCAGTTTTAAGATGAGCCTAGCAATTGAATATTATCACAAGAGATGTATTCATGGAAAAATGAAAAGAAATTGTCAAATTTCGAATACACTCCAACATATCCAATAACTCCAACATATCCAATAAGTGTTACTCAGCATGTTGAGTTCTTTCTGTCAGCACTAGCGCCCAGACTTATCGCCTTCAATGAATATTTGATCGTTGTCTAATGTCGTAAAGAACTAAAACTGCAGTCTGCTTCTGACTATGAATTTCGGATCAGGTTCAGGGATTCAAATTTGATCCAGAGGGTGAATATGTGCGACACTGGCTGCCTGAGCTGGCAAGAATGCCGACTGAGTGGATCCATCACCCTTGGGATGCACCTCTTACTGTTCTGAAAGCTGCAGGAGTTGAATTGGGACAAAACTACCCTAAGCCGATAGTTGATATAGATATCGCAAGGGATCGTCTAACTGAAGCTATATTTATTATGAGAGGAAATGAAGCAACTGCAAGGGCAGCAAATGCTAATGGAACAGATGAAGTTGTTTTCGAGAACTCTGATACAAATGAAAATCCGGCTATTCCAAAGGTTGTTTTGAAGGGAAAGGGCCCATGTCCTACTAGTTCATCTCATGATCAGAAAGTACCATCAATGCAAAATTTTAAGAACAGTTCGTTGAATAAAAAAAGACCGAAGCCAGCAGAAGATGAAAGGCAACTCCAAGATAACTTGCCTAATGTTGAGAATGAATGTGCGACCTCAAAAGTTGACGATGACTTGTGCTCTACCGCAGAATCCTCTTCAAAGAAACGGACGACTAGCAGCAGTATGTCATTTTCTGTTCCCCAAACCTCTTATTCAATGTCAAACAGAAAATTTCTCCTGGACCATGAATCTTCTGGCCTCAAGCAGCAACGTCAAGAGGAAATTGACTTGGACGAGACTTCAAGTAAAAACGGTATGTAATATGCTGCGAGTTTGCAATCAAAAGACATTCATCCTTCACAAGCTCGAACATTCTGAAGGTATTCATGTTCTATGATGTGTGCTGTTTGCCGCATAGCTCGAACATTTCTAAAGGTATTCACACTTGGTCCAAATTAGACTACACATTTGGACCAAATATGTAGACACTATCTATAAAAATCCATAGCTGGATTTCTTAAAAATAATGAGAGGAACACTAGACTTACAAGCATCCAGGTAGCCGTAAATGAGGTTTTCATTTCGCTGTATTTGCTATACGACATTGTTGGTCTAACTATAGGAGAAATACTAGTTCTATTAACGCGTCCAGGTTAGCTGGAGACAAGGTTTTCATTTAGCTCTACTTGTTTAAGTTTTTGTGCGATGTGAAGGATGTGGAAAGAAGTGAGAGATTGTAACTTATTTCTTCAAATTGTTATAAACACACACACACACACACAAGATTGGTGGTTAGAATTAAGATGTAATTGAAGCATGCATGGAAGAGTATCTTATATAGACTTAATATTTCCTGTATTGTTCATTTGGATCCTATTAAATCCTAAGTCGAAGCTTTGTGTCAATGTGTCGTAGGTTTTGTTTGTCTGGATGAAGGAGCAACGGGAGATTGATGTCGTATCATCTTTCGATTCCTCTGTATTCATGGTATGTCTTTGATGTGTTATTCTTGTAAATAAGATCTTCATAACTATTTAGTTTTGAGTCAAAAATGAAAAAATAAAATGAGATTTTTTTTTTTTTTTGAGGACACAACTTGTAATCGAGCTATTAAGGAGTGAGCGAGGGGGTTGGAAATCTGGGCTGATTTTCATTTTCTGTCTTTTTTTGGTCAAGCATAATGCTATATGCTGATGGTTTCTTTCAGTGAATACCTGTATCTTCACTTCAACAGTGTTGTAGTTACATGTGATTCCTGTCTCTGCATGAAAGGTGCTGAGCATATCTTCCAAGTATGATCTGTATAGCCAGCATTCATGCCTGTAACTCAAGTCCATGTCTCATTGGTTTAATCTTTCATTGCCTCATCCATCATTGGTTCAGCTCGAATTACAGTGATTTGGGTTCTTTACTATTGTTGTCATGGATTTCAGCATTGTGGTTGTTTAGATTTGGTGAGTTGACAAGATAGTTTTTAGACCTGAATCGTCACACATGGGATTAGAGTAGGTTACCTAGCGAAGGTATGAATGGTATATTGTCCGGTGGTCCTAGATTGTGATTCCGTTATATCTTTTTCGGTGAGAATGTCTCAATATTACACATTTCTTTAATTTTGACCGCTCTCACAACTCATTACTTCAAATCAAGACATATTAGATCATGCCTACTGAGAACCCTTTGCCTAAATAGAATTGCTATAGTGTATTGCTGAGTAAGCATGGGCCTCCTTTACTATAAATAGTTAGGGAATCAAATAAGGTTCGGGGGAGGGACTTAGAACCCTCACAATTTTTAAAATTAACGAATTTTTCTCTTACTATAAATTTTCATTGTTTCTATTCTTGTCCAATTAATCAGTTTTTCAAAATATCTATCAAACTATGGAATAGAATAAATGGTTTGATAATTGAATCTTCGACTCTTTCTTCAATGTTAAATCGATCCACACCAACTCTTACTTTTTAACACATTAATTAACATATGCTTTTTGTAATCACTCTCTTTTACATCTCCTTCATGGGATTTGTATGACAGCTATATAAGATCACACTTTCTTAAACTTTATTGTCTTTTATGAGCATGATAATATTTTTCATGGACCATCTCATAAATCTAGAAAATATCATACTACATGGTCACAACAAATTTGGCTTTAACATTTTATTGAACAATTAATTGTATGAAAAAATTGTTGCCATCTTCACTTTTTCTGTGATTGTCCTTGGTTTGTACTTTTCAATGGCCGTACCTACGGATACTAAAGTTGTCAATATTAAAAATTCCAAATTTTTTTTTCTTAACCCTTTGATTCATTGGAAAGACACTTAAAAAGTGATCCTTAAATCTTCAAAGGAAGATGACATTTATGGTGAATAACACACTTCATATAAGCTATCAGTCATTTATATTACGTGGGAAAGCATTCAACACTTATCATGAAGCTTTGGAAAATTATTCCACACGGCCTTACGGACGTCATGAGGTCCACCCCTTATTAGACGGCGTGATAAAGTATGGAATAGTTTCTTTGAAGCTTTATGTAAAATCACAATGCTTGTATAGAGAAGAAATTCATGATGTAGTGAGATCATGATTGATAAGAAGTGTTGTGAATTTGAATAATAATGGATTAGTGAATTTGAGGTTTAAGATAATTATTCTTAATCTATGATACTAAACTCATTTGCAGGTCTAAAATTTTAAATTTGAAATATGCGAAAAACTAGGTTTTACAACATTTTGAACTAAACATATACGATCAAAATCATCTCTAAACTATTTAAGAGAGGATCTTAATCCGAAACATACACCCTCTTAATATTGTTGCTATACGTCTTTTGATCAGTGGTTTGATCTAGGGATGAAATATATCCCATCTCATTACTTGTAATTATATTCTAATCAGGCATATAGACCTTTTCTGGGAACCTATAATTACAAGGTGATTTCATGTCCTTGGAGATCCAAAAATGTTATTTATCAAAACTATCATGTTGTTGGTGCTATTGCAATGCACAAATAATATAAAAAAAATAGTCTATGCACGAAACTTTCGTTATGTACATATATAATACATTTTGAATCCGTTATTTCTAAGTTACATGGCGATAATATACAAGCCATATGCTACTTCTCTCAACACCATGTGGATATAAAATACATTTTGTTTTTGATTTTATTAAAATTTTTAGTAAGCTATGCTTCACTTTGTTTTTTTTTTTTTTTTTTCCTTTTATTTGAAAGGACACTTAACCGATTTGCAAGATCACAGTTTCAAAGGCGCTATTCTACGACCAATCAGGGTATGCTTCACATCACGTTTTAGTTCGATGATGTTCCGTTTCCATAACAAGAAAAAAATGCTATAGAAAATAGCAAGAAATATCAACCTAATTATTGGGTGACATTTTTCTCACTGAAAAAGCATGTCCAAATATCAAATCATGTCGAACTAGTGGAATAATGTACCTTTTACAACTCTTTTTCAGAGTAATTATTTATTGTGTTTGGAAATCAAAGGAAAGAATCGATTCACTTATTTATTCTTCTTGCCATAAGGAGCTATTATTCCCACCAATTCAAATGTTAGGATTTAAATTCTCTTATAACGTTAAGATTTGAATCATTCATTGATTGCATTATCTTATCGTGATGAAATGATAACAATAATTACAAATTAGAAAGTAATTTTCATCTTTTTTCATTATTATTTTTTCGATGCAGCAGGGAGGAGATGAGGTGACATACTACTATCACGTATAGAAGTGCTGCCCTTTGTCTCGACAATATAGAACCTCTCAATATATTCTGCTCTTGTATGGGGTTCTATAAGGATAATCAAACAATCAACAATTCACGTATCTCATAATGTTAAGAGATAATAAACGTTATGCGGGGATCTATGTCTAAATTAATCAATGCAATTCCCTCCGTAGTGAAAACTACATGGATCATATCTCATAATATTAGGTAATAAATGCTATGTCATTATCAATATAAAATCAATGCAATCCTATCCGTAGTAGGAGGAAATGGATCACATCTCTTATAATCTTACGAGATAATAAATATTATAACGTTATTAGAAGATTTAAATTCGGATGCGAGAATCAATATAAATCAATGTAACTCCCGGAGAAATGTACGTAAATCAATGGAATTTCCTCTGATTTTCATGCGAGAATCTAGAACAGAAATGCATATGAACTGAAATATTGAACATGATAAACCCAAAGCTATTTCCATCACATGTCTTACTTTTATGGAAGATTTTGTCACTTCCTATGTAGTGAACTTCCTCAAAAAGCAAATTTGTCTTTGTGCTACAATTTGCATAATTGAAACTACCCATTGAGAGTGATCAAGAGGTATGAATTATAAACATGACTTTACAAGTTATAGAGGGTTAATCTTGTAGCTAGGCTTTGACCAAAAAAAAAAAAAAAAAAAATCTTGTAGCTAGGCCATTCTGTTTTGCTATCAGATGAGCACTTATCACCCTTCATGAGGACCACATGTAGGGTTCAGTACCCCACATGCAAAAGAACAGAGTGTCAGCTTCAAGCTGATCTCAAAAACTTTTGACCAACTTATTCTTTTTAGAGTAAACAATTTAATATTTTTATATTTTATTAAAATTACATAATACTTTATGTGTTTTAAAACTTAATTAGTTATTTTTATATATTTTATAAACGTAACTGAATAATCTTATATTTTATAAATAAGTTAATTATTTCCTGTGTTTTAAAAACGTAGTTGAATATCTCTTATATTTTTAAAAAAATAATTGAATATCCCTTGTAAAATGAACAATTTTTCTAGCGGAAGCGGGTATTCAATTATGTTTTTAAAAACACGAAAGGATATTCAGCTACGTTTTTAAAATAGAAGTGGTTAATCAACTACATTTTAAAATAGAGGGGTGATCTTCAGCTACTTTTATAAAATATAAGGAAGTAATCAGTTACATTTTAAAATACACGGGCATTGTGTACTTTTGACAAAACACATAGGATGTTAAGTGATTTACTCTTCTTTTATAACAAGGAAATCACTCGAGAGGAAAATTATACTGAGTTCATTTTAAGGTTATAAATCATATAGTGTAATGGTGCGTTTCAATATATACTTTAAGTCAATCAAGAGCCGACAATATGACCGATTAAAATTTTGCATTCACTTAGTTGTCTATATAAAGGGAGAGAAGGTGTGTGAAGTCGAGGGGAGAAGGAGAAAAAGAAGCAGTTGTTTCACAAATTGCAGTAGTGCATTTCAATGTACATTTTAAGTCAATCAAGAGTTGATAGAAAATATAAAAATTTAAATTCAAAATCTTTTAGTAACAACGAGTCGTTACCGACTATTTTGTACAACTAAATTTGACTAAACTTGATAAGTAAAAAAAAAAAAAAAAAAAAAATGTGCACCAAAATTTCCTCATCCTCATATTTGGTTACACCATATCCAGATTCCCCTTTGTACTCAGTACGGAACGGAAGTTTGACTCTTGATACGATTCGAATTTCCTACCGCAGTTCCTTCCTTTAACTAACGCCGTCTCACAACCGTTTGATGGTTTGATGTTATTAAAGTGGCTTTTCCTTATTGCTTAGCTTGGAGGACAACTACAAATTTAGAATTAATTTACTACTAGATCATGCAAACAATTAATTTAGTCCACAGTGCTTTTGTTTGATTTATATTATTGATTATTACATAACTATTTTTATTTAATTTTATTTCAAAACTAAAATGGGATAATCACCTAGATAATTCAAATACTGTGATGTGATCGTTAACCAAATAGATTCACTTCCAATGTAGATTTTTCTTCTTCATTAAAAATTTTAAATGTTTTTTGCTAAATAAAAAAAATTGTAAATGTTGTATCTACAAGAACTATTATAATATTTCCAACATATTAATGTTGAAAAATATTGCATTTGTCTCACAAATTTAACTCGATTTGAAATTTTTTTTAAAGTCAAAATTGAAATTTTACATGCCATGGTCCATAGTTATTAATTTCCTTTTTCAAAGTCATGATATACACAATTGTCATTTTTTCGAATTTAAACAAAAAAGAAAACAATTCAAATATATATAAAAAAATCCCCGAAACAAGCATCCTGGCCATTTATTTCACACAAAAATAAGTAACTTTTGATTTAATAATCTATACAAAAACACCTAACCACGAGATCAAAATATCTAATTTCATTTAAACAAATCACTTTTCTTCCCATTTGTTGTAGATTAAATTAATTTAAATAAATGATTAAGATACAATTTAAGAAAAAAACATCCGTTAAAGAGAGAATCCTAATTCTTATTAACTACCTTATTTGTCTTCATAATCTAAATTTATATAAAGAAAGAGAGAACATATAAAAAACTATTTCATTGCTCTATCTTTTCCGCTAATAATACAACAAATATCTCATACACGGATTTGAATTTTTCTAATAACATTACATTCTTCATCCAAACTAACTAGCACCATCCACTTTCCGTTAACTCCCACACGTGTCCTTCTCCAATTGGATAGACCCCTCCGAATATTCCTCTACAAAGATTCCCTCACCCCACTATATAATACGATAAAACAATCGAAGCTAAAAACAAAAACCTAACAAACAAGAGAACCAAAAAAAAAAAGAAAAAAAAGAAAAAAAAGAAAACAAAGCCATGACAGAAGCATTAAACAGAGACTACAACGTATTCGAAGAGATAGGCCGGGGACGATTCGGCATCGTTTCGAGGTGCTATTCACGTGAAAATGGCGACTCATTTGCCGTGAAAACCATTGACAAGAGACTTGTTTCTGAAGACTCCATTGACCGTGAATGCATAGACAATGAAGCTAAGATCATGCAGTTGTTGAGACCTAACACGCACGTTGTACAAGTCTTCGATGTGTACGAGGATGAACATTATCAGCATATTGTACTTGAGCTATGTGCCGCACCGGATCTTTATCAGAGGATTAGTACACGGGGTGTTTCTACAGAGCCTGAAGCTGTTGCTGTCATGGTAAGTTTATTGTGACATCTCGTCTCACATTATAAGATTTATGATCGGTTAATATGATTACGTTTTCTTCTACTGTTAACATAAATTTTAATATTTTTTTGTCAATTTATGATTATGTTTTCTTCTCGGGGTGTTTTTTGACACGGGTCGTTACAAGAATCAAAATAACCGTAGTGGTAATCATAACGTGATTTCATGCATCAAGTGATTTTTGAGAATTTTTTTTCCTCATCAACACACCACAAAAGGAAAAAGGAAGAAAAGGGAGATTTTTTACATTTTTAATTAAACCTTTGTTTTTTCTTTTTGGGTTTGTCTTGGTGAGAAATTTTTATCCAATTTTGTGTTTTTTGGATTGTATTTTTCCGAACAAAGATGGGTCTAAGTATAGTTAAGTTTGTGCCGTACATTATTTTCTGCTAAAAAAATATTTTTATCATGAAGGATTTTTGTATTTTTTTTCTTGGTAAAAGGGTTTCAGATTTTCTTTGTCAGATTGTTTCTTTTAATTTTTTTAGCCAATATTCAATTTACAATGAGAGTTTTTTCATAAATTCTCATCTGCCTTTTGATGTTTAATTTTCTACCATCTTTTGTACCCAAAAAAGTGATAAATTTTAGCTCACGTCATATTTATGTCCTGCACTTTTTTGTTGTTAAAACGACTTATTGTAAAAATTCAAGGGGAGATTGCATAAAATATGCCATTAAGTGGGCAATTTTTCTCTACCGGAAGTTTCGTGAATACCTTTTGTATAAAATTTCAATATATTATCGGAAAAAGAACATATATCTATTCAACATTATCAAAATTTTAGGTAAAAAATCGTGAATTAATATATTTTTTTTCCATGCAATTTTGTTTTATAGGTACCGTTAATGGAGGCCATAGCACACTGCCACAGGTGTGGCGTAGCACACCGTGACATAAAGCCAGACAACATATTATTCAATGACTGGGACGAGCTAAAGTTAGCAGACTTCGGCTCAGCCGCGTGTTTTCACGGCGGCGAGTTGATGTCAGGGCTGGTGGGCACGCCATTTTACGTCGCGCCGGAGGTCGTGGCTGGCCGAGGTTATAATGAGAAGGTTGATGTTTGGAGCGCTGGAGTGGTCTTGTATATAATGCTTGCTGGAATTCCACCGTTTTACGGTGACTCAGCAGCCGATATTTTCGCCGCGGTGCTGAGGGGGAATCTGAGGTTTCCGATCAGGTTGTTTCATTCAGTGTCATCAGAGGCTAAAGATTTGTTAAGGAGGATGATTTGTAGAGATGTTTCAAGAAGGTTGTCCGCTGAGCAAGTCTTGAGTAAGTTTTGCCTCTATACAGACTTAATTATCGTGTTAATAAGTACTGTGTGTTATGATTTTCGTTTTAAATGTGAAAAATTTTGAAATTAATTATCGTGTATAACATTATAAATGATG
Source organism: Ehretia macrophylla (assembly GCA_037974665.1). Classification (NCBI taxonomy): domain Eukaryota; kingdom Viridiplantae; phylum Streptophyta; class Magnoliopsida; order Boraginales; family Ehretiaceae; genus Ehretia; species Ehretia macrophylla. Next base: position 49,460,345 of record CM075777.1, on the reverse strand, counting down.
TCCTTTGAATTAAAAACAAAAAAGGTATACCATGTTTATCACTTGTACGAGTCTTGTGTACTGGTTACAAACTTATTTTATCGTTACTGTAAAATGAAATTAATGGAACTTGTGCTTGATGTGCAGGGCATCCATGGATGACAAGCGCTGGAGAGACCAGATGAGTCAATGATCTAACTTGAGAAGATGTTTCAAGTACTAGATACCACATAGTAATAGTATATATCTTGTATAGGCACCTACTGTTCATATACTAGCTTAATATAATATCCTTTCTGCAGAAAGCTTTGTAGAAATATTCTGCATTTAAGGTTAGGATATAGCCAGTGGGGCTCACACTAACGCGTGAAAACTCGCATAAGAGAGAAATTGTGGGTCTTACGGATGTTTTGAAAACTCTCCCTTAGTATAGTGAAAAGAGTATCTGAAGCTCTGAGTAGTTCAAAGCACTGAAGTTTGGAGATGGCAGCTGCATTAATTCCGTCTTTGTTCCATGGGGGTGTCAATGTTGATTTCCCAATTTTCCCTTGTTTTTGTTTTGGGATGGATATGAATTAATGACAGTTTTATGTAATGAAATTTCCTGGTAGTTTCCTAAAGGCGATTGTATTTGACTAATATTGTCCTCTTGCATCTTCTAAGTTTGTCATGTGTGATATGTTACAAGACCAAGTTGTAACAATAGTCTCTTTGTAAAATATAAAATAAGACAAGTCTAACCTTTCATTACTCACACAAACCTTTTAATGACTTATTGACAACGAATAGTTTCACAAAAATGGAGACAAATCAGAATAACATCCAATCTTATTTATGGATCTTTATATCTTATTGAAAGAATCTTTTTTAGATTTGGAGAAATTCTGTCAGATTCTATATAAGTACTTTCCCGAGGTCTCTGAGATACCTCGGAATCCCAACTTCAGTTTTATACTCCAGAATGGACGACTGCACCCCCAACCTAGAGACCTCGGATCGGATATAGACAAAATATATTCCAGTAAGAGTAAAAAAGTAACTTCGTATTGGGTCGGGATTTATCCCATATCAATTACCCCCTGATTCCTTAAAATCTTTATGATGAAATAACGTAGGTTTTGTGCATAGAATTGTCCTCCTCTTTGTTGCATCTTCTAATCCTCGTATTAGATTTGGATTATACGGATGAAGTACCAAATATGATGAACTGGAATTTGGACTCTTTTGTTGATAACCTCGACTTGCTATAATGTGGATCAACAGTTGAAGACATTCACACGTTAGACTATGAACTTTTCTTGATGATACAAATCTGGATATATAAAACCCTAATCACCCTTGCACATGGATGTGTCAACAAATTTAGCCCTACTTGCAGGAAAGCAAATGAATGAGTCAACAAATTTGTGTTGGATTATTATCACTTTGTGAAAGACGTTAAATCTCTTATCTCAAGTATGTGGTTGATTCTGTGATGGAGCTTTTTAATATCTTACACATTGTATTTGAAATCACTGGAATTGGTGAAGTATAATCTAATGGAATATATATCTTTGTTCCGCCCAAAAAAGTCCCAATTTTAGATAAGGATAGTTATTTATGATAGAACTAGATTTTTTTTTTTTTTTTTTTGTGTTTTACGGAACAATATAACTAGATTACAAGTGCTCATCTTATCGCATTTCACATATATCTTTTGTATTATTTAATAAGACAAAGCATTAAGAACAGCTAGATTTTCTACATGGAATGCTCATAACGTTATGATAAAATCATAACGATATTTTCTCGTGCTTTATTGCTTTGTGATCAACTGTCTTCTTCAGTTCTACTTAATTCTTTATTGCATGTAACCATGGAATTTGGCTTCAAAACGTTTGTGCCATTTTTTTTTTTGGATAAATAGAATATTACCCCCTGTATTTTGCTAAAAATGCACAATACCTCTTTGTGTTTTAAAAATTAGCTGATTACTCTCCTGTATTTTGCTAAAGTGCACAATACCCCCCTGTGTTTTAAAAATTAACTGATTACCTCCCTATATTTTATAAAATTAGCTAATTACCCCCTGTGTTTTTTAAAAATTAGCCCTTTTGTTAGAAAATATAAGGGGGTAACTAATTATTTTTATAAAACACAAGGGGGTAATCAGCTACTTTTAGCAAAATACAGGAGGCTAATTAGCTAATTTTTAAAACACAGGGGGATCTTGTGCACTTTTAGCAAAATACAAGGGGATAATCAACTAATTTTTAAAATACAGGGAGGTATTGTATATTTTTAACAAAATACAAGAGAGTAATACGCTATTTATCTTTTTTTTTATTTATGCTAATTGCAATTTGGTCCATTGAGTTACTGAAGCAGATTGAATCACTATTCAAACAGGCCCAATCACCATCTAAACAAGTCTAATAGCCGTTCGTATTAAACTTGGGAACCCCTACTCTATATAGTTGTTTTGTTTTTCTTTTTGCTAACATGTACTGTATAGTACTTTTCGGGAAGTGGGGTATGCCAAATCAAGGTCAGATTTTTAGGAACAGAAAATTAATCAATTATAAAAAAGTCTACAAAACATATCGTGAACTTCATATTTTTGTTAAACGTATACACACAAATATTAATAAAACCCACAATTATATCAGAGTAATGTCACTCATTTTGTGGACATTCCCGTCAATTATTGGGGCAACTTTTGTGATTTGTCTATTTCCACAAAAGCGGGACCTGATGGGGGCAACGTGCCGACCAAATGAAGAAAGATGTCTGCACCGTTGGATATCACCTTTTAGCTTTCTGTTCATAAGAAAATGCCAAGTGATCCAACGGTCGTATAACTACCAACTACAGTAACTTTATTTTTGGTTTAGCTTATTTTCATATTAAAACTCTCATTAAGAGGAATCATTTTATATTGAGACGATTATATTAATATCCATCTCAAAAATATAAATTTTGTAATATAGCGATACATTTTAATTCAGGTTTAAATTAATCTAAGACCTGATAGTTTTTTATAATGGGAGAGTATAAAATTAAAACTTTTGACCACGTTAAATTACTAAGCAATAACACTATACAACCCATTGTTAAATTCACCTAAAAAATATAAATTTTATAGTGCAACATTATATTGTAACACATGTTTTGCTTTATTCAAAGACTCAATACTTTTATTGATGGGAGAATATAAATTCAAAATTAAAGCTGACTAGTCTATGCAATCCTTGGAGAGCTTTCTTGTTTGGCCATCTCTAACAAGATCTTTACAATGGCTCCTTAACAACTTTAAGGAGCTAAATCTCCAAAATTATATCTAATAGTCTCCTTATCAAAATTATATCTAATAGTCTCCTTATCAGCAGTTCCCTAAAATCGGAAATCCCTATTTAATTTTTTTGTGTGCATAGAAAATAGTGTTAGAGTAAAATTAAAATAATTTTTTTTTAAAAATAAAGAGTTTTTTGTTTGACTCCTTATTATAAAAAAAAAAAAAAAAAATAAAGACACTTTTGGCCTCATAGGGTGGATTCTCTAAGCAAGCAAGAATCTCGAAGCATAAAAAGTGTGTCTCCACTTTCCACAGGTGATAGAATAATAATAGTTGTTATTGTGGTGTGGATAGAAAACCTTTTTGTTTGATTAATTCGTTCCTAATCCCCAGATAAGAATTTAATATTTGAACCCAATCTACAACATTCTCGATATCATTCTTTCTTCAAGAAAGGGTAATATAATATGATCATAAACTAACAAGAAGATAAGATATCTTGAAGTTGATATTTGGATTTTTTTTTTGGATGATGTCAGAAATTCAATTAGTAGAGTTTAATCACTAATTGATAAATTTTTGAGTGTAGCGGTGTGTCTATACACATGTATTAAATCAGTTAAGGGCGAAACATCAAAATAGTAGGGATGTCAGACCCATGATCTCAAAAGAATAATTTTATCCCCTACTACCACTAAACCATACCCTGAAGGCAAAAAATGGTGTTCATTTGTTTATTGATAATGGTGTTCATTTGTTTATTGATACTAACAACTTGTTTGGATTGGACTTTTTAGAGAAAAAAAAATGATGGAAAAGAAATAAGGAATCATTTCTTTTATTTGGATTGAAATTTTAAAGGAGAGAAAGGTTTTGAAGGGATTCCAAAACCCCTCCATTTCTTTTAATGAGAAGGATTTTGTAATCCTTCCAAATTGGGATATTTTGGAGGAAAAAAAAAATTTATTATAAAAAGTCTTTTTGTCCCTACATATCTCATGGTTATAAAAATAAAAAAAGTGCTTAAATTATTTTGCATTTAAAATTAACCTTTTTCTTTTCTTTCCTTTCCTTCTCCAATCCAAACAAAAGATCATAAAATCATTTTCTTTTATTTCTATTATTATTTTTTTACAATCCAAATAAGGTAATTTATTTCCTTTCATTTCCTTTATTTTTTTTGCTCCGCTTTACTTTCCATTGGAACAAAGATAAACTAGTAGGTGAGGATAATCCTCACTGTGTCAAGTGGACTGGGAGGCCCGCAACCCATAGACGGGCTGGATCCGTTAAAAGACCAACCCCGTTACTTGGGTCAGGGCGGTTTTTGGGTTGTTTAGTCCCTAGATACGAGTTCAGCAGGCCCTGTTTAGACCGAATTTTGAAAATCGGCTGAAACCAAATTGGGAGCTAGTAGATCTGGCACGGAACTAATATGTATACTACAAAAAATGATTATGTATGAAAAAAAATATTTATAATGAATGATAATATCAGTTCACATGAATCAAACATTTGTCATCCCAGCCCCCAGAGACATAGTCTAATGATAGTGGAAGTGAAATCACTCCTGCAAGTCGTTGGTTCGACACTTCTTATTACTTTGGAATTCCACTCTTGATTGACCTGGTGTATGTGTGAGAGAGTACTGATACACCTGAATATTTACTAATTGATTATTAGGCTCCGCCAAATAATCCATTGATCGAACTCTACCAACTGAATTTTCACGTTATCCAAAAATATTTGTCAACCCATCTTCCATGTAAGATATATTTGGTGTTACTTTTGAAATTGCTTGACATTTATGAGTTATGTACGAGATTAATTGTAATTTTCTTTGTTTTGGGCCAAGGAGAAAGAACAATTGTATTGATATAAAAAATTGTCAGCATGGGCCAGTCCAAACTAGTCTGCACCCTTAGTTAGGGGATTGACTAGCCTTTGGTTTTTTTTTAATCTAATGAGAGATTTAAGTTAATATTATATTAACATCACATACAAATGATATTACACTTTTTGAGAATAAATCTCGAGATCTTTCTCATACAGATCGAGAAATATACTATTAGAGCAAATGCCCAGTCATCGACTACCTTGTTACTAGATCGTTTCACAAAAGGAGACGTATGTCAAGTAATATTGTTCGACAAAGTTCTATTATCTCCTACCGTAGTTGCTAGATTGCTTAATTCATGTATTTTGCTTACAGATATATTCTCTTAAAACTAATTTGAGCCAAAAGAGTTACTTTAGCGGTGGCGTTTAGGACATGAACAAAAGACTTGTTTACATTTTAAGTTTAATTAAGAAGTTAATTTTTTGCGGCCCAACATAGTAAGTATTGTTCTGATTCACCTTAATCATTTCTTCTCCAAACGAAATCATATATAGTAACTGCACTTTAACATGAACTCGAAGGTTTTTTTTCACAAAAAAAATTATCCTAATAAAGAAAGAACTCATTCGAGGAATCTACAAAGTCCACGATACGTTGCAGATACTACTTTGTTTATATTATTTCCTTGCTTTAACCAAGTGCACAAGGACTTTCTTGGTTAGCTAAGGGGATTTTGGGTTGTTAAATATAACAATGCGTGGGTCTTGGGCTGGGCTTGATGTTAAGATTCCTCTAAGAAATTTCGTGCTGTTTTTTATTTTTAATTTAAGAAAAATTTAAATCGTATAATACATATTAAAATATGTCACTCACAAAAATTGATTTCGTAATCTCTCTAACTCACTATGAGAGACATACCACTAAACCAAAGGCTTGTTAGTAATTCCGTGTTGTTCTTATTCCTGCAATTGTTTTCATTAATTCAGCCGAAGAAGACACTTTTAATGAGCCAATTTACGCTTTTTGGATTAATATGAATGGTTTCATAGCCAATGATTTAAATGTGGAGGGATATTAGATGTCCAATCTATAAGCCAAAAAAAAAGAAAACCAAAAAGACAAGATCTAATTACTAACAGAGCTGTACAATTTGTGGTGTCCCGTGGGATTGGTTAGTTTGTATATTTCTTCTTTAGTGAAATTTTAATTGGCAAAAAAAGGTCACTATGCACGATTTAGACGATTATTTTTATTTTTCTTATACCAATTCTTTTAGAGTTTGATGTACTGCATATACTGTTAAAACTTTATAATCTAGATGCCTCTTTTATAAATATATATTGTTCTCCATTAACAAGCATGTAGGTAAATGACCTTTAAATGTTGGGTAAAATAGTCGATTAGCGAATCATTGTAACAAAAAGTTTAGAGTTTAAATTTAGGTCTTCTCATTACAGATATGGTTAACTCTTAACTAACATAAATTATGCTTTGGAGCGTGATATTACACAATAAATTTATTTTTAGAGTTCTTCGTCATAAAAAAAAATAAAAAATGTAGGTGAAACGTCGGATTCACTGATGCATTGGACTTTCATTTACATTGCTGGTACATGAAATGGATCATGGTCTATGTCCAAGTATTTGCAATGAATTCAGCATTGATGCACCAAAATAAAAGCGACGATAGTGATAATAGTAAATGTTGTCTTTGGGAAAAAAAGAAAAAGAAAAATGTCGTCTTGCCACGAAGAAGGATAGGAAGTTTCATAAACAAAATCTGGTAATTAGCTAGATTTCGGCTAACTTTACAACGAGAAACTCACTTTAGGTAGAATCGCATTGGATTTCTAACTTAAGAGTAAAAATTAATGGTGTCGTTGCGTATTCCAATTAATGCATGCTTTAAGTCAGTCAAGGATCCAACAATATTTATAATGAAAGAGGAATAAGTTCGAATTTGGGATGTTTGGTCATATTAAATTGCTACTCAATGATTTCAGTCTATGTTTGAGGGCTATACCTTTCCATTTGTTGACAGGAAAAAGCAAAATTACAAATGCTCTGCTAGCATGCTTATAAACATGGAAATATTCAACTTGTTTTATCTAAGTTTCTGATGCTTTGTTTCTGAGAAAATTTATTGTGAAGTCTGTTGCTGGAGCAACCTAAATTAAGCAGAAAGCAAAACATATTTACGTGCATAACAGCATGAAATAGCGACAGACAAGATGTTTTAGGGGGCTTGGGTCCACTCATAAAGTTTAATCAATTACCATGAAATAATTTGAACAATTTATTACTATTGGACTACCCTCGTTACGTTGTACGTTATTTGGGTATCCAAATCCATTAGTCTTCCAAATTGGACAACCACCATAGCTTGTTAGAGTTTTCTGGTTAGAGGCATTTCCAAGAATCATATGAAAGAATAAAGAAGATGAACAAGCAATCAACTATATAGAACATTCCTTTTTCATTTATAATCGCTTTGATTTATCAATGATTACATAAAACTTCAGACTATATAATAAACACTAATTACCAGAGATTACAGGAAAAAGGATAAAACTAACAGAGAAAGAGAGCTTATTTCATCTCAAGATGTGCAGAAAATGCAAAGCAGATAGCTTTCTCCATCTTAGAGATGTATATGCTCAATAAACACAATGCAACTAAGTTTTTTGATCGTGCGACGACACTATCAAGACCGTTTAAATTAAACTGGAACTGTCCTAATATCATGACCAGCCCTCATTTCTGTTTCGGTCTCATCTTCTTCGTTTTCTTGCGACATTTCTTCGAGTGATTTTCCTTTCGACTCGGGGACTAAGAACGTGAAGAGTATCCCGAGGAAGTTGACACAGCCAAGAACGATGAGAGAGTTCCTGACACCAATACCGGGTGGATAACCAGCATCAGTCTTCTTTGGATCTTTGCTTTGAGCAGCATATAAGAATCCGAATGCTCCAACTATGGCTCCGGCCTTGCCTGCTGCTGCTGATATACCGTGGCACGTTGATCTTAGCCTGGCTGGGAAAATCTCTGCTGGAACTACAAATGTTGTAGCATTAGGGCCGAAATTTGCAAAGAAGAAAGTGAGTGCATACATGATCACAAATCCAATTCTGTTATCCTTATGAGTCCAGTGATTATAAGGAAGGGCCAACGCGAACATGAACACGGTCATGAAGAAGAATCCCATCAACTGAATTGCGAATCTTCCAATTTTATCAATGAATGCCACTGTAAACCAGTACCCTGGAACGGTACTGCAGAGGGCGATAAGTGTTTGAGCCCTCGCGATTTTGTAGACTTCTTCGATTGCATTCATTGTCTTGGCTTCAGGAATCCACCCAATTGCACTGAATATGTCCTTCTGGAAAAGGTTCTGACTGTAGAACGCAATGTCTAATAAGAACCATGTACTAGTTGTTCCAAGCAGATGAAGTCCATGGCGATGAAGGAACTGTTTAGTAAACAAACCGAAGTCATTTCCTTTCTCTTGAACAATCTTCTCAACTTTCTCCTGCTCTGCTTCAAGTTCAACTTGCAATACTTTGGACATGTCCGAAGCTGCCTGTTTAGCGTTCTTTGCCACCAGGGCAGTGTAACGTGCAGTTTCAGGCATCTTCATACGCCAGTAGTAAGTAAGCAAAGCTGGAAGCGCACCAAACATCAGAATTATACGCCAAACATAGTCAGCTTCCCGGACAGTGGATGCAAGCGCATTCTCTTCATATGCAGGTGCAGGATATCCAGCTTTAAACGCAGCAGCAACAATAATAGCCACCATTCCACCAGCCAAAATTCCGAAACCTTGCATAGCAAACACTGCAGCGATGAACGCACCACGAGTCTTTTTGTTAGCATACTCGGACATAATCGTGGCAGAAAGTGGATAATCGCCACCAATGCCAAACCCGAGCCAGAAGCGAAAGAAGCAAAGGGTTGCCATAACACCCTTTGGTTGATCCCCAAAGGAAAGTCCTGAGGCAATTGAAGCAATGACCATAAGCATCAAGGTCATACCATAGACTTTCTTCCTACCCATCTTGTCACCCAGCCACCCAAAAAACAATTGGCCGGCAAGGGTGCCACAGAACGCGACACCATTAACAGCAGCCGCGACATTTGGAGGCAGAGTGCCTGGTTTTTCTGCATTTAAATTAGTAGTATAGTATAGACGGCCAAGCAATTTCGTTACTAGAGAGATGCAAAAGAGATCATAGGCATCAGTAAAGAACCCCATGCCAGCAATCACAATTGCTGTGAAGTGATACAATTGTGTTTTGGCCACATCAAGTGCATTAAGCACCTGCAATTGTTCTCTAGCCATGACTACTTTTCAAATCAACTTCTGACTAGCACAAAACGACTATGATCTATCAGAACCTGAAAACAAAAGCAAGAAACATAATTATCACTATGTGTAGAACTCTTAAAAACGTTACATACTGTATCTGATTTTAATATAGGTCGACCCACACTCATTTTTAAGACTTTTCCTCGAACAAGAAGATATTTATTTAGCATAACAACCAATCCATTGATTTCAATATGATATTTAGCCAATCTGATCAATTATTCTCGTAAGTAGTGAATACGTGGTGGGTGTATATTGGATGGTTTAGAAAGGGACAAAAGCAGGCCAAGTTTTTCCATAATTTATTGCACCTCCTAATGCATGCATAATTTCTTAATAGACCACAAGTTTTTCAAAGATGAGGTTGCTAGCTGTGACATGCATTGAATACGACAACCTATTTAAGTCTCCTCTGAAAGCAATTATGGGCAAGCATTTCAAGTCAACCAAAAATATTGAAAAAAACAATTTGTTATGTTAAGACAAAGTTGAATAAAATAACATGTAGTTTATATTAAAAAGAAGCATTGGGATTCTCGTTTTGACTTGTTATTTACATACCTTATGTGGGGAAGTTAGTATCTGGTATCCATTTTAATACGAAACCTTTCATTTTTGTTTTTCGATAATTAGAAATTCATCCTAAATAAAATTATATTTGATCTATTTTAAGATTATAGATCTTGTGATTTACTTTAAAGTTATAAACTATAAATACATGCATCAAACCAATTAAAAGGAGACATTTTTACTATTTTTTCCAATCCTTGAAAGCAGAAAACTCTCATCTTTGTTTGGAAATTTGGCTCTTATTGAGCCAATGATTTGGTCAATGATTCACCTTTGAGTTTTTCATTCTCTCTCTCTTTTTGTTTCTCGTTTATTTAAAAAATGTCTAAACCGTACAATAAATATAAAAAAACGTTGCCTACCATAATGGATCTCTCAATAACTTTAGTACACTACTAAATCATGCAAACTAAATAGTAAAAGGGTCAGTCTAATTCCATCAATTTTTTTTTTCTTTTTTACGGTATAATGAGGTGGAAACTATAATTCAAAATTAAACTTCCAATTACTGCCTAACATTTAGGTGTACTTCCATAAAACGTTGGACATGGTACTGTAAGAGTATGAAAAAGGCTCCATGGATATAGGAAAAGCAAAGGAGACTTTTCAACCAAACGGACAAAAGTGTGACCCTACAGGAACTGTGGACAGCTTAGAACGATGAAAAATTAACACAAAAGACAAATGGACCATTAAAGAACTTCCAGGAAGAGATCATTTTTCACAAAGAGAAGAAGAAATAAACCAAATTTGACATCAGGGGTGGTTGTGTTTTGGTGAACGGCTTTGTAACGCACACAAAAGTAGAATTAAGAACGTCTGTTGAATGGAAAATAGGAGCTCGATACACGAAACTTTTATTATGTATGAATTTGAAAAGAGGTTAAATTTATTTTGGAGTTCATTGTATAATAAAAAAAAATGAATTGCAGGAAGAAGAAAAATGAATTCGATTTTGTAAATCGCTGAATTCAAACTTCAGCAAAACAAAAAGGAAACATTAGAATCTGAAGTAACTTTTTGTCGTCATCATGTAATAGTGAACAGTTTTGCACGCAAAAACAGCACGTGGCGTTGACTTTTCGCTTGACAGACAGGCTATGTACAACACCATATTCAAGATTATGCTTATGCTTTCGTAACAAAACACATAAGACTATTCTAGACCAAAGTGATGGTGCGTTTAAAATTGTTAGGTAATAATTTATTATAATAAAATATTATGAGTTTAAATTACGATATACACGGTTGCAAAATCCACAAACTGAGAACGAGAAGAAGAAGAAAAGATTTCAGATAACTAGCAACGTTTCATCTTCTTCATTTGCTAAATAACATCTTTCAGGAACTGACAGAAGCACATGTCTAGGACGATTCGTGTGTGTTGTGTATAATACATATATATATTCTGTGAAAACGAAAATTAATTTCGCAATTTCTAACATTAGCGTTGAGGAGTATATCACTAGGCCAGTACATGCATATGTAGAATTGAACAATAAACGTTTACATCAAATCCAAAAATGAAAAATATTATTACAGCTTATAACAAAACACACACTGAAGAAACAACCTTAAAAAGTAGAGAACATCTCACCTTATGACACAGAGCTTCACCAACTAGATCACAAATCAACACTATATATGCAATTGTGAGAATTGCATGCAGTGGTAACACACACACTTTCACGTCAAAGTCGTCGAAAACTAAGCTCTGTGTTTCATTTATTGTTTGGGTAGTGAAGATGAGGCACAGGTGGACACAGTTGGACTGTGTGCGTTGTGTGTGTGGAATGAAGAGTTGCGGGGTTCTTTGCGTATTTAAGTACGCCTTGGGGGTCTGTGGGTCATATGGAATCATCGTAAGCATATTCCATAGTGGCCCCACAAAATTCGAGTTTAAGCATTGTGATCTTGCAAGTCGACTTGTGGGGTCCACAATCTTTTGGAAAGATCAGAGCGGTTCAATGCTTGGCTTCACAGCAATTGCGGCAAGTGTGAATGGTGATAAACTTACACTCTTTGTGTGGCTAGTCAACGGTCTCGGCTGCTAAACGCGTAATCTGTTTATTTTTCTAGTAAACGTTTGTCTGACTCTCCTATTTTATAGTCGTCTATGGATGAGCAACCCTTTTTTTTTTTTCTTTTCTCTTCTCGAAGTGACTTAAAGTCGTATAATACAATCAGTAAAATTTAAACACATAATTTATCGTATAATAGCGAGTAATATTTCTATGAGACCAAAATTAACCTTAATGGCTAGATGAACAACTTTTTAAATTAATACACTCTAATTTATTTATTTCATTTTTTATTCAACATTTTCCAAGTCAGGAAAATTTTTCTAGGTAAATTAAAGTGAAAATATTGTGCATAAATTCATTGTCGAGAAATGATCAATTAAAATTATTGGACATTTGCTCTAGTAGCATAATTCTCGCTTTAAATGTTAGAGATTCCGAAATCAATACTTGAATTTTCAATAAGTAAAATATCATTCTTTATATATCACACAGAGAGATTTAATAAGAAAATGGAAGATAAGATATTTTACTTATTTTGTGTACCAGATGCATACCTATTTAATCCCTCTGAGATAATAATGTCTCATTGATGGTTCTGATTAGCTATTGTTGGTTGCAAGAGTACAAATTCATCATTATCTATTTCGTTTCTAGGAAACAAACCAAGATTCCTAGTTTTGTCTCACTTTTTTGGATTTTTTAAGATAAAAAATCTCTGAAATTTCTTGGGATCTTACGACAAATTTTTTCGGAAACTGCAACACTTGAGCTGCATCATTCTCATAGATCAGCTGCATGTGTAAGGTAACGATACATTCAACACAATCTTGTCTAGGTTAGCTTCCTAATCATAGAAATTGAAGGAAGACTAAATCTCAATTTTACTGCTGACTTTTGTTAGCATGTTAAGAAGAAAGAAATTTTTTTTGGATCAGTATAGACTGATCTACGCGTTTATTATATTATTAGTGAGACTCATACGTATAAAATTTATCAGTATGTGAGGAACTAACGGTTAGTACAGCCTCACCGAAGAATTTTTCAGAAAAATAAAATAGTAGAAGCTAGATTTTTTTCTTGTCTAGTTTTTTGTTTTTTGTTTTTTTTTTTTACAAAGTAAGCAAATTTGTGCATTATTAAATGGAAAAGAATACAAAAAGTTCGTATAAACATAAGAAACATCCTAAGGATGACAACAAGACAAAAAAACCAAATCAAGGCAGAAAAACACCACCCTCAACAACCGAAACAAGGCAAACAAGAAAACAACTCAACAAGAGGAACTAAGGTACATTTCCTTTGTCTAGTTCATTAATATTTCGTAAGAAATGATGATTTATATAATTATATTACAAGTCACGTATAAAAAAGTTTTAATACGAGGTAAAGATTCAAATTACGAGGTACGCTCATTGAAAAATCAAAGAAATTGATAGGACCTTGAGGCTAAGGATCATCGGCAAGGTCTCAAATATAAAATACTTTGATTAATAATGGCGAGATCAAGCTTAAGAAGATTAGATGACATCTTGATCATTAATCTGCTCATCACCACATGTGTCATTGACCTTCATTTTTCTCATATTTTTTTGTTTTGGTCGTTAAACAGTGATGGAGCCATTAAATAGTGAGTGCGCGGACTATTCTGATTTTTTTTTTTACAAATAAATATATGTATTTTTAAATTATTCTTAATTCAAAAAATAAATTTAATCTTACTAAAAAAATGTTATTTAAATATAAATGTTAAATAATATATTTTAATTCATACTGAATAAGAATCCTAAATTCGCACTGTCTGTAAACATTGTATCAACTTCATTTCTGTAAGAACACCAAGTTGTTTGTATTGATATACAACTAGCTCATATGTTACCAAAATATCAAAGTCTGCAGCAATTTTAAGACATACCACTTGCATAATCTCTCTCACTACCGGACATGAGCTTAATCAAACCATTATCATTTAATCTATGGTTGGTAATAGTGCGAGTATTTATCCAATTTCGTACTATTTTTTCCCACTATATATACGCGACTTATTGCTCGTTTAAATATAAAATGCTTTAATCCTACTACTAAATATACGAGATAAAAGAAAGTTGAATAAATTTTCAAATCAACACATCTTCAATTGAGTGACAAAGATAGATATCAAAGTATATAAATGTTTCACACGGATATAATCAAGAAAAAGACTATATAAGATTATTTAATTTTCTATTCAAATAATAATAATCGTCTGTCTTTCTCAACTTGGAACATAATATGAGAAACAAGTCGACTGGGACAAGTTAATCATCATTAAGGAGAAGGCAAACAATGTGAATGCTAGACAATTAACATAGACGTAATTGTTACTATATATTTATTCATACATTTGTTTTATCAACACAAGCAAGGCCTTTTGTTTATTCTTCATAACATGCTAATTATTGTCACATCGAGTTTCCAATGGCGTACAAACTTCGTTTCAATATCTTAAATAAGTTAACATGCGGGAATGTATTTATGGGTCAACGAGAATTGCAATTTTTATTGATTTTAAGAACAAAGCAATCAATGAGTGATTGAGAGTTATATTTTTTAAAAATATGTGTACTTTTTGTTGGGTTATGGCTTGAGTGCAAAGCCCAAACTCGTTTTAAAGTCAAGCAAGAGTCCTAGTCTAATTAGAGTAGAATTAGGAAACACAAATCCTAATCCAGTAGGGATGGGATTATGGGATTAGAGCCCAAGGAAAAAAGATTCTACTAACTAGCTTCTTTGGAATATATGTCTCTAGCTTGTGTATAGGTATTTCAGAATCACTTTTTATACTCTGATTGAGTGAGAGCATAATCGGGTCAAGGAGTAATTGTGAGCAAGAGAGAGAGAGTGTGAGAGGACTTTATAGTTTTCGTACTCAAAAGCTATAAATATCGTTTTGTGTGACTTGTGGATTTTGCGAATGTAGACAGAGGCCAAATCACTCAAATTCTTGTGTTGATTCTTCTCATGTTTGTCCTAATACTTTTAACGTACTTTTAGATTGAAAAATCAATTTAAGTCCGGCCTGCTGAAAAAAGTTATTTATATATGCGTATTAAATTATGTGATTTTATGTCTAACTGAACAAAAATCTTAAATTTGCTCCTATTAGCAAAATATTAATAAAAGCTTATCTAAAGTCAATCGCTAGTTTCCACTTCTCCGGTTTGATGAATGCCTCAGCTGCCACCAAAAGCTTAAACAATGGATCTACAACTCATATAATTCTAATTAATTATAGTTTATTTGATAATTAAGAAGCCAGGTGGTGACTTCTAATATAAAAGAACCAATTATATACATAGGACCAATTGAGCTTCTTAACGTTCATGAACAAATTCAAAGTCAACGAGTTTTATGATCAATGAATAAATTAATTGAGAATTATGAAAAAACTCTTCTGTATTGTCGTGTGTTTTGGGACCAAATTGCGTTAACCTCATAGGACAGAAAATAGGGGCGACAGCGTTGCATCAGTTGTTTGCTAGTCAAAAAATTAAACCTACTTTGATCATTTTATAGTTGTAATATAGTGATGAAGTAAACCACCTGCCGTAAGTTGTTCGTTGCCAGAATTATTGATTGATATTGAAAATGACGAGGTGCTTAATTTTCTTGGTTTGATTGCTCAATTGTGGGGTCACCTTATAACGATAGTCAGATGTATCTAATTTTTATACGCGTGAATTTTATATATGGGTAAAATTCAAATTCACTCTTTCACAATATTAAAAAGATTGAGATTTTATTTTAAAATCAATTAATATTATGTAGAGTAGTCTAAAATTTTATAAAATAATTTTAAAATTTTTAATTTTTTTTATAAAAAAAATATATATTCTAACACACTACACAATTTATACGTTATAGATATAATTTTTTTTTCCCACAACCGTGTAATAGGAACAAGAGATTCAAGATTTTTACTCAAAAATAAAAAACCAGGAACGATAGTCGACATATTTAGAAGACAATGTCATGTCAAAATGTGAAACATGCTAAAAATTCTAAAGTTTTTTTTTTTTGGTCAGAATTATAAAGTCAATGTCAATGAGTTGATAGAATTTTTTTTTTTGTCGGAATGAGTTGATAGACTTGATTTGTATGATAAGATACATGTGGGTTTCCTTCTATTTTATCACTGGAAATTGTGCAGTAACTTAGACTTTGAAATTTCTAAAAGTTTTTGGTCCCATGTTTTACACAAATTGAATAAAGGCCAGCATTAAATTTTTTGGTCTCATGTTTTCCACTAATTGGAAAAAGGCCAAGGTTTGCCATGGTCGTGTATGTCCGATATGTTAATTGTCCTTTTGGATTAGATGTTTTGATATGTCGCATTTTATTCATAATTTTGGTTATTTTGTGTTAAGAGTTTCACATTATAAATTAAGGAGCAATAAAAAAATTTCTTTCCACATTAAAAGATTAATAAAAAAATGAGGTATTAATAAATATGTATAGGATCAACACTTAATAAGTTAAGTTTTTGGGTCTATAGTTGAGTTATATACATATGTGTTAAAACTCATTTGTTCTAGAATTTCCTGAGTTCATTACAACAAATTAGTATCAAAGCTGATGATTTAAAGATCTTGACTTGGACTCTCGAAGAATTATGGTGGTCATACTATCGTGATAGACTCTTGAAGAATTATTGGACGATGTAGTCAGGTGACAATAAGTATAATTCTTGGACTATACTCTCAAAGTTGTATGAGGTTATGGTAACACGACGAGCAAGACTTGGTTGTTGGGATCCCAAAAGGCTTATACGAGAGTAAAATTGCAGTGCCTCATAGTTGATCTGGGTGCTCGAGAAAGAGCTATTGGACAACATAGTAGCTAAGATGCAAAAAGAGATTTAAAAACCTGTGACAGTTGTGAAGATAGATCTATCAGCCTTGAATATGGATCAAGGGGGAGTTGAGGCCAACATGGATAATTCACATATAAAAAGAGGGAGATTTGTTAGGAGTTTCATATAGTAAACTAAAGAGTAATGAGAAGATTTCTCCCATATGAAAAGATAGAGAGCAATGAACTATTAATAAATATGTGTAGGTTCAAGACCCAATAACTTAAGTTTTGGGTCAATAATTGAGTTTTATATATGTGTATTAAGACTTATTTATTTTCGAATTCTCTGGACTCGCCACAACATTCCGTTTTGTCATGTGTGGACTTGGGAAGAATTTTGCTTCTTAGGCTCCGTATGTTTGTTCTAAAATATTTTCCTACAAAATGTTTTCTTAATTTTTTGGTGTTTGGTAAGACCATAAAATTACCAAACACCAAAAAATTGAACAATCAAAAAATATTTTTTTGATTAAAAGAAAATATTTAGTTTAATAGAGTGAGAAATATTTTCATCTCTTTTGAAAAATAAAAACATTTTCTACTCACTCCCCTTAACCTCACTCTCACTCCCATCACCCCCATCCATTATACCGGCTATCCTAAGAACGATCTGTACGACATGCATTACAATATCTTTAAGAAATTGAAATTCTCAAAAGCGACTAAAATAATGAGATTTCCTAAACTTGCTCATTATCATAATTTCATCAATTGCAGGAGTGAGATTTAACATACTAGCTATCTTTATATATATATATGTTTGTGTGTATATGTATGTGTGTGTGTTTTTTTTAAAAATCGTTCGTCAAAAAATATTTTTTTACTATGGTATCTAAACACTATAAAATATTTTATTTTTTTAAAAGAATATTTTATCCTATAAATATTTTTCATCAATAAATTATTTTGCTGCAAACAAACGGAGCCTTAAGTGTACAACATGTTGCGTTTCTTGAGATTTGTCAAGGCGAGTTTTGGAAGCAAGCCAAATTTTATTCACAAAAAAGAAAGAGGAAACGAAAAAGTACGAAAAGAGCATTAAAGACTATGCTTAAAAATTGTTAGTTCCTGGTTATTATCTTGTTGTAACAAAAATTAAACAAAATAAATAAACGTATGCAGCAAGAATGAATACCGAGATTTAACGTGGTTCAACCGTGCGGTCTACGTCCACGGGACCTCCCCTGGTCCAACACCTGTTCATTAAACAATATAATAAGTTACAACATCAATGGACTTACACAAGTAAAAACTCCCTCTTAACATTTGACGCCTCGATAAAGAACTCCTTAATGAACTTGTGTTTGGCGATTTCTTCTCAACTTGCAACGTTCTTCCCCGAGAACAACACATTCTTCTCCCGAAGAATAAATAAAGAAGACAGTAATCTAATCACTCAAAGACAGATACAAGTCACTCATGACTCATTGTCACAGACTAAGTTGCAACAATGAACAATAAGTACTCAAGACAGACTGTATTGCCACATGACACGAAACATGATTTTTCTAAATTCTTCTTCAGCTTTTCCGTGACTCACCTTCTCTTTTTCTTGCTATGATCTGCACACATATAAATATGCACGATAGCTTGTAGAAATCTCGCGGACTGTGTTCCAAGTTTTGCCTTTTTAATTTTCCTCCAATATGGTAAATTAGATCTCTTTAAATTTTTTTTGAGAAAACCTGCTTTGAACTTTTTCTTGTAAGGCTTTTCCTTTTTGAAACTTTTTCTAGAAACTTTCCAAGCAAATTCCTTCATTAAAAACTTTCTTGCAAATCCAAAAAGGTAACTAATTAGATTTTTGCAAAACAATAGACAATCAATTAATTCCTTAACAATCTCCCTCTTTGACTATGTTTTGGGAAAAAATCATATATCTAATCAATAATCAGAGTAATGCACATAAAACATGAAATGAAGCAAAATTACAATCATTATTCTCTCCCCATTTTTTGCCAAAATAAACCAAAGTACTAATCTGAAGTTCCGACATTTGTTCCAACACTGCAGCCCCTGGATCTTTTCCAGTATTTGTTCCAACATGCTCAAAAACATAATAAAATAAATGAGATAAGCACAACACACAATTAGATCAGAAATAGCGGAAGCAACATCAATAACAATAAGCACTTGCTCATAATGAAAAAGTTTCATCTCTTTTTCTTCCCTCTGAGTTGTTGCACATCATGGAACTGGTGAGAATGTCATCTCCCTGAATATCTACTTTGTACTCTCCCTGCAAGAACTTCAGTAAGTCATTTGACAAGTTATCACAACAATTCAGATTAACATTGGTGTCATAAAGTATCAACACAATGATATGAGAAAAATTACGATAAACAGGATTGTTTCAGATGACTGTTGCAACATAATTCAACCAAACAAAGTATTTTAACTTTAGCACCCATTCTTAGAAATTTGTGACTCAAAATTAAAACTTATTTTTTTTCGTGAATAGAAAAGAAAAATGCATGATATGAACATAATTTATGAATTCAACATCAAGAAAATTTACTCATTCAATAGTTAAACCAAACAAGGATTTATAAATTGAACCATGTGTGTGCGTGTGTGAAAAACTATATAATAGTCCTTCTTGAAAAGTCTTCAAAATCAGACTTGTAATTTCAGAATTTAATCCAACCTATTCAAACATACGTGATCGTCTAATTACCCCGCAGGAAAATCATATACATTATTATTATTATTATTATTATTATTTTTTTTTTTTTGATGTTTCAACTCATGTTGCAACTGGTAGCTTTCACACTAATACTTGTCAATTTGGATCAGGTAGCTCTTTCCAGTGCACAATATATATTTTGTTAATATTTTATTTATTGCATATTTTCTTTATCAAACCAAGGGTGAATAGAATACAAGAATGATCACAAAAAGACTTCTTTTTTTTTTTTTAATCCCAAGTCACTAGGAAGTTGAAATTACTGCACTTGCAAATTATCAAAATCAGATTTTTAATGAGACCAAAATATAGTATGCTCAGCTAATATGGTTTAAGAAATAAATCACAAGCCGATTTTATTATTAAACTTTCACATCTCTTGAGTCTTTTCACAATCACGTTTCAGTTTATGATGCAACATTAAAAAACTATGAATTCCTAAAATTTTTCTCAAAGTCTCAAATCTCATAGAATTTAGTGCCTTAGTAACAATATCTGTTAGTTGATTTTTTGTTGCAACATAGTCTGAAACAACCTTTTTATGTTCTACTGGACAAGGTAAAACTGATTTTCTTACCCAAATTTGTTTCACTTTTTGTTGCGATAAATTCGCTTTCATTTGTGGTGGCCTCCTAAAATCATCATAAACAAAGGGTTTAACAAAATTTCCTCTTTTCAGCATGTTAATGTACCTGTAGTATAGTGATCTGATGTGTCCAGGAGTGTGACAAAAATGACAAACTGACACAAATTTCTTTTTCTTAAATTCTGAAATTTTACTCTCTACTGCAGCTTTTGTTGCAATATCAGTTGCGACATCAGTAGTCTTGTCATTTTGTTTTGTTGCAACATTCGATTCTAGTTTTGGCCATCCATTTTCTCTGACAAAGGTTGTTTTTTCCAAATGGTTCATCTCCATAAAATTCAAGTCCTACGTGATCACCGCTTGATTTTTGAATTGATAGCACGTAATCAAGCTTCTCAGTCCCACAATTTAGCATTTTTACATTTCGTTGAATTTGTTTCAGCTCTTGTTGCAACATTTGAGTTTCCTGTAGTCTTTTAGCAGCCAGATCTTGACGAATTTTTGCTGCCTTTTCCAGATCAAATTTTTGTATCGAGAGTTCTGTGATCCTTACCTCCATGTCACAATTTTTCTTGCACATGATCAACCATTTTTTGTACATCTCTTTGCAGGTTTTCAAGACGTCTTCTATATCCAAATCATAATCACTTTCTGACTCTAAACTGTATGTTTCTTCATCTGTTGCAACACTGTTTACACCATCTTCTATGCATACCTTATCATCACGTTAGACTATTGCAACATTTAATGCAACAATGTTATTGGTATGCTCTTTATCACTCTCCGTATACTCCTTCAAGTCTTCATCAGTCGATGTGATGTTATTGGCCAGGGAGGCCAGCAATCACCCTTAGGGATTCGTCAGTGCTTAACAACCCAGCCTGCCGGTACACTAGTGGTCGGGGATACCATGCAGTGGCATTACGAAGTGCCTTAGGCCCGCCCACAGTATAGATGAATGTGGGGTTCTGCGCAGCCATAATAAGGAAATAAAATTGCACCTTAGCTAACAGCTATAGCTTTTGGCGCAATGGTAAGTGCTTGATCCTGAAAACTGGTATCAGAGCGAGATTATAGGTTCGAATCCCCCAAGTGTCACTGGGGGGGAGATTGTTGGCCAAGGAGGCCAACGATCACCCTTAAGGATTCGTCGGTGCTTAACAGCCCAGCTTGCCGGTACGCTGGTGGTCGGGGAGACCATGCAGTGGCATTGCGAAGTGCCTTAGGCCCGCCCACAGCACGGATAAATGTGGGGTTCTGCGCTGCCATAATAAGGAAATAAAGTTGCACCTTGGCTAACAGCTATAGCTTTTGGCGCAATGGTAAGCGTTTGATCTTGAAAACTGGTATTAGAGTATAACTTTTTGGCTCCTAGAACTCCTCAACAAAATGGGATTGTTGAAAGGAAAAATCGAACTCTACAAGAAATGACAAGAACAATGTTGAAAGAAAACAATTTTCCTACATACTTTTGGGGAGAAGCTATCAATACAGCTTGTTATGTTTTAAATAGAGTTTTAATTAGCCATTCTCTCAAAAAAACTCCATATGAACTATGGAAAGGACGCACTCCAAATATTTCACATTTTAAAGTCTTTGGATGTAAATGCTTCATTTTAAATAATAAAGACCACCTTGATAAGTTTGATTCAAAATCCGACGAAGGTATTTTTATTGGTTATTCTTCTAGAAGCAAGGCATATCGAGTATACAATAAAAGAACCTCGGTAATTGAGGAATCTATGCATATTAATTTTGATGAAACTAACCCCTTTATGTCAAGAAAAGACGAAGATGATGATGCAAGTATTCAACAAGTTGAAGAACAAAGTCAACCTATCCCTACAAGTGAAGAAGATAATACATCCGCAAGCAATCAAATTGATACTCCAATTGAGGAAGAACAACCAACATCAAATGATCAAATCATATCAAAAAATCAAGATCTTCCAAAATGTTAGAAATTTGTCAAAAATCATCCAAATGATCAAATCCTCGAAGATCCATCACAAGGTGTAAGAACTCGTTCCAATCTAAATACTTTTTGTGAACATGTTGTTTTTATATCTCAAATTGAACCTAAGAATATAAAAGAAGCATTATTGGATGACGATTGAATTATTGCTATGCAAGAAGAGCTTAATCAATTCGAAAGAAATCAAGTTTGGACCTTAGTTGAAAGACCTAGTAATTACCCGATTATTGGTACAAAATGGGTTTTTCAAAACAAACTAGATGAATCTGGTAATGTAACTAGAAATAAGGCTAGATTGGTTGCACCAGAGTATAATCAAGAAGAAGGAATATACTATGAAGAAACCTTTGCGCCGGTAGCTCGCCTTGAATCCATTCGAATGTTGTTAGCATTTGCATATTTTATGAACTTCAAACTTTATCAAATGCATGTCAAAAGTGCTTTCTTAAATGGTTATCTTCAAGAAGAAGTTTATATTGAACAACCACCCAGTTTTGAAAATATAAATTTATTAAGTTATGTATTCAAACTTCAAAAAGCTCTTTATGGACTTAAACAAGCACCTAGGGCATGGTATGATAGATTAAGTAATTATCTATTTGATAATGGTTTTTCTAGAGGTAAATTAGACTCTACATTATTTGTAAAAAGAAAAGCTCAAAATATCTTGTTCGTTCAAATATATGTTGATGATATTATTTTTGGTGTTACTAACGAATCTCTTTCCAAGTATTTCTTCCTTGGACTTCAAATCAAACAAACAAAGGAAGGGATCTTCATAAATCAAGCCAAGTATATTAAGGAACTCATCAAGAAGTTCGGGCTTGAAACTACAAAAGAAATGAGCATTCCTATGGGAACGTCAATCAAGCTTGACAAAGATGAAAAAGGTAAATCGGTTGATGAAAAATAATATTGAGGTATGATCGGAAGCCTTCTTTATTTAACTGCCTCAAGACCTGATATTATGTTTTCTGTGTGTTTATGTGCTCGTTTTCAATCTTCTCCCAAGGAATCCCACTTGAATGCTATAAAAAGAATTATTAGATACCTTAAAGGTACTATTAATTTAGGACTCCTTTACCCTAAAGGCACATCTTTTGAACTTCTAGGATACTCCGATGCCGATTACGCGGGTTGTAAGATTGATAAAAAAAGCACTAATGGTAGTTGTCAATTTCTAGGACATGTTTTAGTTTCATGGTCTAGCAAGAAACAACATAGTGTAGCTCTTTCAATGGCAGAAGCCGAGTATATAGCTATGGGTAGTTGTGTTGCACAGATTCTTTGGATGAAACAAACTTTGCTTGATTTTGGTCTAAAATATGATCATGTGCTGATCAAATGTGATAATACAAGTGTTATAAGTCTATCAAAGAATCCAATTCAACATTCTAGAACTAGGCATATTGAAATTCGTCATCATTTTCTAAGAGATCATGTGCAAAAAGGTGATATTGAACTTAAATTTGTTGACTCTTTGCATCAATTGGCTGACATTTTTACAAAACCATTGCATGAAAATTATTTTTGTGCCATTAGAAGAGATTTAAGAATGTTTTGGGTCACCTAATTTTTGAAAAATTACATTTTTTTTAGAAAACAAGGGATCCGGGCGTTATTGCATTCATCCAGTCGACCGGATGAAGTATGCAACAGCCGGATTGAGCTCCACTACCGGGCGTTACCGCCCTTATCCCGTCGACCGGATCAGGGCCCTATCGACCGGATCGCGCTGTTTGAAAAATGGGTTTTATTCATTTTTTCACCAACTTTTAAAACTTTTCCAAACCCAACTCTTTTTCTTTCTATCCAACCTATTTCTTCATCCAAATCTTCATGACTTTTCTTCAAACCTAGCATCACAACACTTAATATTGCCTACAAGGTGTTTGATAAAACTCCTCAAAGGCAATCCTCTTCAACAAGGCTTCAATTTCTTGCAAAATCTCTATGGCACTACCAAGAGTTGACTCTAAGAAGTGCAAGACGAGAGAATCTTCATCTTCCGCTCCTCAAATCATTGTCACTTCCGATGCCTTCCCACAACAAAACATCTTATGGGGTAAGACTTTGGACCCTCCCACTCTGCTTAATAGTACTAGAATTTTAAGACTTCTAGATGCTCAAGGTTGGCTTCCTATGCTAAGGTTTGTGAACAAAGGATATACTTTGTGGATTAGAGAATTCTATTACAATGCTAACTTAGATTTTAACACCATTAAATTGCAAAGCCAAGTTAAGGATAAGGTGCTAGAATTTACTGCTAGTGATATTGCTAGAGCCTTCAAAATTCCAAATCAAGGAACTAAGCTTTATTCCTACAAGGGCATACCGGAAGGCATTCATGATGATCTAGAGGAAAGGGTTATCGCATTCCTTTGGGAAGGAACATGGGAGTATAGCACTCAATATCCTAAGAAAAAAGAAATCACCCCTGAAAAGAAGCTTTTATTTTACATTCTTCATTTAGTCATTATTCCTAGGGAAGTTAAGGATGGTTCTATTTCAAAATTCACTACTTTGTTGATGTATTTGATGTTTGAGGCAAAAATGATCAATCTTCCACACATCATTATCAATCACATCGTCCACACTAAGAAAGTAGAAAACTAACTTGCTTATGGGGTGCCTTTAACACATCTCCTTGACTCCTTAGATATTCTCTGAGATCAAGAGTTTGAGTCTATTAGTGCTAGGTCTTATCTTCTAAATCACACTAGCATCTCTCGTCAAAAGTTGAAACTTCATAACAACCAAGTTCTTTATGCTCATGAGGATACAAGCGGTGATATTATTGTGTTTAAATATCTTGATATTGATCCCAATTCCTTCAGAGATCCAATGGAAGGACAATGCACTGGTCAAGGTGGAACTGGTAGTTCTCGAAGAGCTGGAACATCTTCTTCTCAATCCTCCTCACATGATGAAATCATTGCTCGCCTGGATGCACAAGATGTTCGTTTGGATCGTATGGAGTAAATGTTGAAAACATTACATGACCACCATCTTGACTCTTAGTTTGTAGATGCCTTGAGAATTGTTTTCCTTCAAACAACTTTTTAGCTTTCATGTTTTACTTGCATCAAGTACTCCTCTGCATTTTTTATCTCGTTTTAACATTGATTGGATATTTTGATTAGCCTCTTTAATGCTTCAATTGATCTTAGTTTTAACTACTCTTATGCCTATTTGCTCTTTCTATGGTCTGTGAACTATTTTGTTGATGTCAAATAGGGGGAGAAAAGGGATATTGAATTCTAGCATGAAAATACTTGTGTATGATTATATTTTATAATGCTTTGCACTTATTCAAGGGAAGCTTGCTTATCATATGCAAGCTAATGATTCAATCAAGTACAACTTGAGGGGGATACCTCAAATCTAGTTTTATTTATCAAAGTTCAACCATTTCATGCTTACAAATTTTAATGTTTTGTCATCATAAAAAAAGGGAAAATTGTTGGCTTAAAAAGCTTATAATATTTATTCTGATAATAACAAAACATATTAATTATGATTTAGAATTCTTATTTGAATCTTGGGTAAGTTATTCAGTCCATCAATATAAGATTGTCTCAAGCAAAGCCCACATTAACATGTTCATTCAAAAGGATCAAAGGCTAGCTTCAAACTATTGGATCAAAGCCTAATCCAAAATCTTATCAAAGTCCAAAAGTTATTCTTATTCAAATGAAGTCTCTCATGAGGAATCAAGCTATGAATACCCGGAGAAAAAGACTTGTCAACTTAAAGAAAAAAAATTGAAGATTCGACAATAAAAAAAGAGTTACAAGGAAGGAGACGTGGCGACATAAGGGGTACCGGCTAATAAATTATTGTTTGCCTAAGTATGATTTATGTAGCTCATAATTTCTCCAAAAAGGTTTTTAAAAAAGGTCATTGCAAAATTCTTTTAAAAACAAGACTTTTTGGATTTCAAACTCTTGTGGCATAAAAATTGTTCTATATCGTTTCCAGAGTTTTTAAAAATGTTTTGAGATGTTAAAAATGATAGAAACACTTCTTTATAAATGTCCTTAAAAGTGCCCAAATTCTTTATTATTAAACAATTTGTTTTGGGGCTAAAAAATGTAACTTTTCAGCATTTTAAGCATCCGGGCATTACCAGCTTCATCCGGTCGACCGGATGAAGGCACAACGCCCGGTAGAGAGCTCTAGTCTGAGCGTTACCTGCCCCATCTGGTCAACCGGATGGTTTAACAAAAAAATCTGAGATTTTTGCATTATATCCGTTTTGTGTCTAACTTTTTCATCTTTTTAAGCCATTCTCTCTCACCATCTCAAACACCTTTCCAAGCCTTAATCTTCAGATTTCTAAGCTAATTAAAAGAGCTTTTCATATTATTTTCATTGAGAAATATTGATCTTTCATTTTCATATTTTTGAGCATTCAAAGTATTCTTCAATTGTAATATCAAACTCAAATAGAAGTTGCAATTATTATTCATATTATCACACAATTTTTGTAATACACTCTTTCACATAGATTGAGAGAATCATTGTGAGAAGAAGTATCGTAATCCTTTGTGGAATCAAAGGAAGAGAGGATAGTAGGTTAAGCTCCACCTACACTTGAAGGAGCTTATGTAACTCTTGTGGACTCAAGAATAATTGTAGTTGATTTTTGCTTCACCAACATTTGAAGAAGCATCTTAGTGGAGATTGATTAAATCCTAAGGGAAGGGAAGACCTTGGGTGGTGGACTAGGCCTTTGGGAGTGCGAACTACTTAAAAATCATCGTGTTTTATTTCTCTTACCCTAACTCTTTATTTTCAAGTCATTTATCTTCCTATTAGATATTGCACATATTGATTGTTAGAAAATTATTGATTTATCTACTTAGAAATTAATTGTTGAAGTTCTAGTTGTTTATCTAGTTATATATACTTGTATGCTCACTGAGTGTTTGATAAATTGCCTATAAGAACTTCTAGAGTATAATAATCTCTTGCTAGATAGTATTTCCGCATTAGATCTTTAAATTTAGTAATCTTGCCAAACAACATAATTCACCCCCCCTCTTAGGTTATCAAGGGTCTACAAGCTTTTTCAGAAAACATGGGATCTGGGCGTTACTGCATTCATCCGATTGACCGTGTGAAGCATGTAACGACTGGATCGCGCTCCACTGCCAGGCGTTACTGCCCTTATCCGGTCGACCAGATCAGGGCCCTATCGACCGAATTGCGCTGTTTGAAAAACGGGTTTTCTTCATTTTTTCACCACTTTTTCAAAACTTTTCCAAACCCAACAAATGTTTATGACCTTTTTCTTATTCTTTATAATGTTTCCACATTCAGATTGAATATGTCCAAATCCTTCACATTCATGACATTGTATTCTTTTTTTCTTCTTTAATATTTCAGAATTCGATGAGACATTCTGCTTCTCCAACATTTTCAGTACTTTGTTGACATTCTTTGTGAGTGAGACTAAAGATTCTGTGATATCATCAGAAGAGTATTGATCATCTTGATTTTTGAAACCTATTTTTAAGGCAATGTTATTTTCTTTCTTCTTTTGTTTGAACTTCATTTCAAACGTCTGAAGAGAGCCCATTAACTCATCAATTTTGATTCCATCAACATTTTTGGATTATTCTATTTCTGCAACTTTGATAGCAAACATGTCTGGAAGTGATCTTAGTACTTTTCTCACCAACTTTGAATCTGAATATTTCTCCCCCAAGGCAAAGGCTTCATTGGCAATATCACACAACTTGACATTGAACTCCATGATAATTTCTTCTTCCTTCATCTTCAATTCTTCAAATCTTATCCCAAGAATTTGAAGTTTTGATACCTTTATAGTTGCAATGCCTTCATATGCCGTCTCTAAAATCACCTATGCATCTTTAGCTGATTCACACGTTGAAATCAATTTGAATTGGTTTATGTCAACTGCATTGAATATGGCATTCAATGCTTTGGAATTGTAATTTGCCAATAGATCTTGTGTTTTGGTCCATTGTGTTTCAGGTTTTGGTACAACATTGCCTTGTGCATCGGTAATTGTAGGATGCACCCAACCTGTTAGAACTGTTTTCCAAGCTTTCTCATCAATGGACTTGATAAACGCCCTCATGCGTGCCTTCCAGTATAAGTAGTTTGAGCTATTCAATAGTGGTGGTTTGGTAATTGAACCTACATCCTGCAAAGTGTCTATACCAATTCCTACAAAAACAACTTAAACCTCCCAAAGATCTCACCGAGTAACTTTCAGTGACCGGCTCTGATGTCACTTGTTAGTTCGTGGTTATTATCTTGTTGTAACAAAAGTTAAACAAAATAAATAAACGTATACAGCAATTATGAACACCAAAATTTAACGTGATTCAACCGTGCGGTCTACGTCCACAGGACCTCTTCTGGTCCAATAAACCTGTTCATTAACCAATATAATAAGTTATAACATCAATGGACTTACACAAATAAAGACTCCCTCTTAATATTTGATGCCTCGATGAAGAACTTCTTAATGAACTTCTGTTTGGTGAGCTCCCCTCGACTTGTAACGTTCTTTCCCAAGAACAACACCTTCTTCTCTCGAAGAATGAATAAAGAAGACAATAATCTAATGACTAAAAAACAGATACAAGTCACTCATGACTCACTGTCACAGACTAAGTTGCAACATTGAACAATAAGTACTCAAGACAGACTGTGTTACAACATGACACGAAACATGATTCTTCTAAATTTTTCTTCAGCTTTTCCGTGACTCACCTTCTTTTTTTCTTGTCATGATATGCACACATATAAATATGCACGATAGCTTGTAGAAATCCCACGAATTGTGCTCCAAGTTTTGCTTTTTTAATTTTTCTCCAATATGGTAAATTAGATCTCTTTAGAATTTCTTCAAGAAAACCTGCTTTAAACTTTTTCTTGTAAGGCTTTTCCTTTTTGAAACTTTTTCTAGAAACCTTTCAAGCAAATTCATTCATTAAAAACTTTCCTGCAAATTCAAAAAGATAACTAATTAGATTTTTGCAAAATAATAGACAATCAATTAATTCCATAACAAAAATGGATGAACCAATTTTTTGATATGACCACAATGCCGTCTTGTGGGAAAGGGTTTTATGCTTCTTGTTGACTTTTTCTCTTCTTTTTCTTTTCTTTTTAGTATAATGAAGACTAAAGTTTTAATTTAAACTTAGAATTTATGATACAAGTCGCTAATTAACCATTACACCTAACTCCTTGGTGTTTTTGTTGACTTTTTTCTCTTGCACACAAACTTGCCAAAAATTATCATATATACTCTTCACTAAGTTAAAAATTAATAATGATATTACTCAAGTCTCCAAGTTAGGCAAACCACTCCCACGGGCGTACTATTCATCTCACTAGAGAGAGCTAATGATCTATGTTGTGTTGACATAACAAAAGCTTGTAGGTTTGATCAAATTTTAAGGAATGTCAAAATCATGTAAGTATGAGGGAAAATCTCACATTTAGTTCTTATTGTTTGTAAAAAAATTTAATTTGATCCTTATTATTTAAAATGTCTCAATTTAGTTCATATTATTTCTTTAAAAGTTTCAATTTCATCTCTAATGTTTAAAGTTTTTCAATTTCGTCCTTATTGTTAGTTAAAAAATTTCAGTTTCGTCTCTATTATTATTTTTAGTTGGGTAAAATTATCATTCGTTAAACCATTTCTAAATGATTTTTGCACCATATGCTACCAAACTTGTAAAAAATATCAAATCGATCCCCCACTAAACTACTTTTTTTTTTTTTTTTTTGTGTGTGTGTGTGTTTAAATCACCCACTGAATTAATAAATTCTTAAAAGGAGGCTTAAATGGGATCGGCCGTGTTATATTAATTAAAAATAGTAATTTTAATTAACCTTGTGACAATTAGTCTTGATGCCTGGAATAGTTTAATAATTACCATTTTCAAAAGAAATAAAACTTTAGTTGGTCATTTGAAACAAAAGTTATTCGACTAGATCTATCATCCTATCAAACCCCAAACCAAAGACAATATAGAAAAACCAAAAGGATAAATTACATGGACCATCCTATTAAATTTTGTCGCAAAATTTTTATTTCTTGCCTTTTAGTCAAAAGACTTATGATTAGTATACCAAGTTGTTGGTCAAAAGAACACTTTGCAGAACTTGTATACAAACAAATCAAAGAAAATCGCATTGATTAAGGTGGGGCTACTTATAAACTTTAAGGAATGGGAAGACTTCAGAAAGCAAAACCTACCCTCTCTAGTTAAAAGTTTCAATCCGCCTATCTCCTGTCCCTTTTCAAATTTCAACTGACCCAAAGAAAAAGAAAAAGAAAAAAAAAGAAAGAGAGAGAGTAAAAAGAAAATTCAGAAATGCGAGGACTAAAGAGGAAGAACATAGATATTTTAGGGACTCTCGATGTAACGCTACAAGAAAAATTGACGTAGGTGATAGATTTTGATGATGACACTTTTTTTCCGTTCTTTTTAGCTACAGAAAATACTTGGTCACTAATTAGTTACGGCTTCTGCCATCTAACTGATTATCAAATGTTCCTTCATCATTGTATTTACTGCTACAAGTAGATTTACCTACTGTTGGAGTAGGTTAATGTATTTTCTATTATATTAATGAAATCTTTCTTTTGACAAAAAAAAAAAAGCTACGGCTAAGCGATGGAACTGCGTCGTAAAAAATTATTACTAAATTTGTTACTATTAATCCGTAGCTAAATAGCCACAGATTAGTGATAGCAAATAGGTTTGCGATAGAATATGGACGGTCATATGTGGGACAATAAAAAGAAGCGATGCAAGAGAAGTCTATGCAGTGCTATTTTCTGCAACTTTATGGATGCACTGGGAGTAAGAACTGCAAAGATTGGGCTAAAAGTAAAAAATATTGTACTTTGATGTAATTGGGATTAGCAAAAGAGTAATAGTTGTTCAGCCTTCGAAAATATAAGTAAATTTCACAATATATAAGACAGTTTTTATTTTATGATTGAACGACCATTTACCGAACTGAAACATTTTTATGTCCCAGACATTGGGATTGATCAATGTCTTCTTTTGGATGAATAGCTGGGAATAAAGACTGTGGTCCAAAAGAATCAATTCTCTTATCAATTTTACGTAATCCCGCAAAAGACCTAGAAGATGTTGGTGCGAGAAGACAACTTAAAACTCAACAACTCTTTGATGCTTGGGTGCCTAATTATTGTGGGTACTAACGAAATCCATCTTCGATGGTCAGAACTCAACACAATATTTTCCCCACCACTATCCATACGATCTCGTAATGATTGCCTCATGATATGCAAAGCATATTGCACAATCACACTTATCTTTCTATTTTTGAGAAGAAAATAGTGCCATTAAACGACGTTTATCCGCCGCACTCCACTATGGTGGGCGGAAAAAAAGTTTACTAAAGCGGTTTTAGTTGGTCAATTAGCAATATTTCATATTTCATATTTGTTGGTGTTAAGTTATCACATCTGAAAGTTTAAACCGTTAGAGAGAAATTTATTAAATTATTTATTATTTTTAACATGTCCTTATAAGTACAGGCGAAACTAAGTTTTGACTCTAATAATATTTTAAGTAACTAATTCATCTAAAAATTTAAATTATTAAAAAGAGATTTATTATATTATTTATTATCTTTAATATCGTATGGTGTACTCCTGACCCAAAAAAAAGGTCAAATGGTGCGATCACTTTACATTTACATGATTAATTCACTTTTTATATGTGTAGAATCTCTGACAAAAAAAGTCAATGAAAATATAATTAGCGATGATGACGACGATGACAATAATTTTTTTATTTTTTTATTTTTGGTTTACAAAGAGACGTAGTTGGTGTTACACATTTATCAACGTAGGTAGGAGATTTCTTATCCTTTCTATTTAGCTCTAGAAGACAGAGGAGGCCCGTTGAAGAATGAGCAATTGTTGTGATTCCAACGGGTTGTTGTAGTGCATAATTGACTAACTAATGCGTGTATTTATTTACTTTTTATTTTTATTTTTATTTTATAGATATCATGACTATAAAGAAATTGGAAGAAAAGGATGAGCTCAAGCAAACTCAGAATTCCACAATGTCAACTCATGGGTTCTAAATTCATGAAAAGTTATTCCTAAACCATCCGTCTTCATTTCGATCCTAGATTGCGAAGTATTTGATTATTTCTTTGATGTAATTACAATTACCCTAGATGAAAAGCCTACCCTATTAATGGCTAATAATGCATATGGCCTCCGACAGTGCTATTATATCCTACTCCACTTGATGAAAAAGTTAGGGGAAGCCGTCAGGACAAAACTTGAAAGTTGATCAATAATATGCTAATATTTTTGATCTATCGCTCGCTTAAATACGTCAAAATAGCAAAGAAAGATTTACATCCATTTTTTTATTGATGACTTTACCACTCTCCAGCCTACTGTTACAGATCGCAATTCTCCTATATCCGAACGTCTAGTTGGGAAATCTCTAGTTCCACAACACACTTTTACTTATTGCGTATTAATATATAATATTCATGATACATGTAAATATTACATGTTAGTATTGCTACTGACCCTTTTTAGATTAGGTTATATTGACTTGTTTTGATTTATCGGAGCAATAAGGCTAGCTGACCCTAGATTGGTTATCGTACGGACGATCTGTCCTCAACCCGTGACACGTGCTCATCCTATAAACCATATTAAATTGAATACTAACATTTATTACTCTTTTTAATTTTCAATAAGGAAGTGTAATTTGTTAATAGAAAAATATACTCAACAGTTCAATTAGTAACTAATCTAGATAGAAACTAGTCCTACTTACTATTTTACGCTCTACCTCCACATAAGGATAGATGAAGTAAGTTGATGATCTAGATTGTCACATGCTCGATGAATAAGCATATTCTTTGCAAATTTGTCAAAAAAAGCTGCCAAATATATATTTGACCTTTACAAAGAATCCGTTGAAAGTAGAGATAGAAATTAAAGGGCGTAATATAAGATGCTCCAAATGTCGCAAAGCGTGAAAAATCAAACACCAAAAACAATTTTTATGTTCAATTTGACAATGATATATTGTCACGAGTAACAAGTGTCAAAAAGTGAAAAAAAACACTTGCCAATCTTCAATAGAACACTAAAACAAATCTTATCCACGATGAGAAATCACCGAATCAAGAAAATGAAACTGGATTCCTCACGGGTTTCCTGTTAAGATTCCATAGCCATAGACATTGCACCTTAACAAACATTACTTTCTTAAGGCTTAGAATCTCATCCTTTACAGTTTATGTTGGAAAACTTGATCAAATTACGAATGATTGCGTGGTTTGCCATTGGAAATATCTAACTAATTAAGTATACTCTCTTTAACTATTTAAGATTTTGATGAGATAACTACTTATATAGTATTATATTATCACATGGATAGCACAAAACACCTTGCTTGCACGTGAGAATTTGTGTTGAAAATAATAAATTAATTAAGTATATATATATAGTATAATAGCTTAACCTTTAAAGCATGTGGGGGCTTTATAATTTGTTGAAGTAATCTTTTTGGTTAAGCATTTAGAGAACCAACAAGAAAAACAACATCATAATCTTATCTAACTTATTTGTTCGATCTGTCGCTTCCTAAAATTAAAGACCGCGTTAACCGGAAAATGCATAACTAATCATGTAGATGGCCTGAGAGAGGAAAAAATCATTAGATACTACAAGAAAATGCTCACTAGCGATGGAAAAAAATTCCGTCCCCAACTAGTTGGCGATGGAATGGTAAGGCTATCCTCAATGGAGGACTCTAAAATATAAAACTTTTTATTTTTGGACATTTTTGTACTTTTTTAGAGCCCCATACCCCAAAAAGTAGCACTATTCATAGAAAAAGTACGTGGGGTCCATCACTTTTGGATTAAAAGATGCCAAAATAGAGCTCTAAGCTCCAAAATATTCAGCAAATTAATATTTTGGAGTCTGGGGCTCTATTTTGGCATCTTTTAATCCAAAAGTGGTGGACCCACGTACTTTTTCTATAAATAGTACTACTTTTTAGGGTATGAGGCTCTAAAAAAGTACAAAAGTGTCAAAAAATAAAAAATTTTACATTTTAGAGCCCCCATTGAGCTTGCCCTAATAGAGCACATATTCCATCATCATTCCGTCGCAAATTTATGCAACAAAAATTGGCACCATAGAATAGCGACAAATTATTTTATTAATCAATATATATATTTTTTAAATTAACTTCTGTTGCTAAGTGGTCTCCGTTTCGCGACGGATGGTATTGATAAATTAGTCATGACATTGAAGAGAAAAACATACACTTTTACCTAATCATTGACCCATAAATGTATAACTGATCATATGGATGGTATAATCGTAAGGCATTTATGAGCTAGTTACGATACTAAGGAGGTAACATATCCTTTCACCTAACTGCAAGAGAATATTCTGCCGTTTGCCCAGAAATGTAAAACTAATCGTGTAGATGGCGTGAGAGAAGGGAAAGAGGAAAGGGATTGGGAAAGACCCAAGCATTGACTTCATTGCGAGTAGGCAATGTTAGTGTTAAGGGCTCACTTCCTAGTTCCTTCCTATCTCCCTTTCAAGGCCACACACACAAGAAAAAGTTGATTAAAACTTGTGAGGAAAAAACATAAACAAACACAAGTACAGTGTCGAGGTCGGATTCTCGTAGTTGAACTGATTGGTTACGCTTGTTAAGCTAAACTTTCAAGTTGGCCTCCGAGTTGAACGTTTCAGGTCGGCTACGTCACCTGCACAAGGAAAAGAAGGAAAAGGTGGGGTGATGACCCGGATTTTTCCTTCGGGAGCGCGAATGATTAGTATGTCTGAGTTGACAAGGTAGCTGAGAGTATTTAATGACGAGTTACCTCTTAAATGAAGGGGGTGGAGCTCTATTTATACTAAATTCAGGTCTGACAGCATTTAATACGGTGCAGCTTTATGTCCCATCAGTGTTTTATGTCCCATCGGAACAGCTGGAACTGAGGTCGGGTCAACATTCCGGTTGGACATTTAGCTGAATGCACTGAGCTCGGCTCAGATTAGCCCGTCTCAACTCGACGGGGATAACTCACCCCAGCTCGGGGACCCTTCGTCATACAGAATTAATTTGGTTCATCAATGAAATGAATTGAAGGTAAAGAACTTCAAAGTCAAGTTAAAAAGGTGTTGTGGACACCATTATTGGACCAACAATCTTGGACATGCATATAAAGTTTATCAAGCATGTTCTTATTGTAAACTATATAACGTTAGACTTCGTCAAGATTCTTTGCTTTCCGTGATTTGCCTCACTTTGGACTCATCGAACAAATTGGACATCCCAACTTTTAATTTTTTTGTTTTTGTTTTTTTTTTTTGGCTTAAAATTTCCCGGAAAATTAAATGAACAAAAAACAGAAGGCGCCTACGTAATACTAAATTTTTAACATTTTTTTTTCTTTTGTTGAACATATTTGTTGTTTTTTTCTTCTTCAATTTTACTTCTTGATCTGGATTGTGGTATAATTGAAAGGCAAGTGACTCTCAATTGAATCCATAAATTTTAACTGTTAGGAGCATGGATTTCTATTCCAAAATCAATTCATACTAGGTGTCCTCTTGTTTGTTCTTTGAAGAAAAAAAAAATTGGATTGTACGTGAGATAATTTTAGGAATTGTATATTCAACAATGCAATATTACTAATTTCTTTAGTAATTTATTTAAATAAATTAAAATTTTCAATTTTTAGAATTTAGAGTATTTAGATAGCGCTTGGAAAGTTAGGAGTTATGTAGTGAACGTCAATTATTTTGAATGTCTTTAATTCAAAGTCGAACATTAAACTTTATTTGAGTCGTTATCAAAAATCTTAAATTTTGATCTCCTTTCATCAAAAGCCTATTGCAAATTTGCAATTGATTGTGGCAATACCTGTTTTTCATCATCCCTTCTTTTCTTTGATTGGAGAACAGTGGACTCTTGTGTGGTCCTAAACTGGCTTAGTTTTATAAAGTCATGCCACTGGTGGGGCATTTTTCTCACTGTATCGCTATCAATTGTATAACTCAACGACAATTTCATACGCGTTCAATTATCGAATTAGTTGAAATTACCAAAAATGTTTAAAGATTTATCATAAGCATTATGGATTGCATTCGAGCTTAGGAGACTTCTTGAGTTCGGGTAGGACAAGCACAGATGCTACAACCATCAAGTTTGGCCCATGGTATTCTTCCATGAGTTGACTGATGTGAGGTGGGATGTCGGATGTGCAGTTGAAGAGCATGTGTGATCTAGTCTTGCCTGGAAACATCTCGGCAATATACCAGCTGACGTTGTCTAGGAAGCAAGTGATGTGGTACGAGATGTCGATAGATTTATGGACCAGATTAATGGAGTCAGAACCAAGAAGGGCATCCATCTAAGAAATGAATTCTTTTATAGGTTAAATTGTGGATAGATCCGAAGTGATACATGTTATTTCGGAATTAAAACAGATTTAATCAATGATCAAAATTCTCTATTATCTCAATATGAGAGAATCTAACCTATGAGAGGATCCATTCCCATCTAACTAGGCGCATGAATCAATATTATTTTATTTCATGTATTTTTTTTATTTTAAATAAGTTTTTATCATGACTTTACCTTATGCTACTTTAATTGGGGCTTTTAGTTTATAAGCCTAAACTATATAGTATAAATAAGTATTCTTTAACCAATTCGGTAGACCTTTTGATATATTTGCATCATAGATTAATTGTTCTTTTGTTCTAGCACTCTATTGTTTTCTAAGTTTAGTAATATTTCTCGTTTCAAAGCATTTTAATTTATGCAATGAATTTAGATTTGCTTCCGTTCTGCATTAGCAAGTGTCTAGTTTTTTTTTTGGTTGAGTTCGATTTATGTATATCTAGATCCATAGTTTGTGAGTGAAGCAGGTAAATCAAATGTGTGGCCCAAATTACATGCCCAAATTATTCATTAGCTCGGTATACAAACAATGAGTCTCTCCAAGAATTTGCCAAGTTTATGTGGTATGCATGCCTGATATGTTTTGATGGACATGGCCTTTGTATGAAGATGTTTTTCGGATATGCATGCAAGATAATTCGAAAAGATATGTATCTGCAAATCCCACTTGTGATATCTTATTGCGAATTGCACTAGTAGTCCCTTCTAGAAGTCTAACTTTGGTCCTAAATCTTTGATCATTTGACCTATTTGAGACCCAATGGTAGAGATAGGTACCCAAGATCAAGGTGCACTCGTAAAGTAAAATGATTTTTTTTATAAAAAAAATCATAAAAAACAAAAGTTTTTTTTTTTTTTCAAAACACCCCTTACACTTAAGTAGCGGAGTTTAGACCGTAATATGATTGAATTGTTTTCTTTATTTATAGAAAAGTTAATCTTTTAACCGGACATACTTACCATGTAGTATATACAAAGGGATAATCCTGATAAAGGAGTAGAAGTTTTTAACCATCATCATATAAATATAAAATTTTAAAGACTTAAAAATTTTCGAATGAAGCTTAGAAGACCATATTGAGACTTTCTAAATATTTTGGGAACCAACGGTATAATTTATCATTTTCTGTTGGGTCAACAATTAATTCCACTTGTAATTGAAGGTAAAAGAGTAAAGCTTTATCTATCTATCAATTCATGTGTATGGGCAAAGGCAACTTTTGCGTCAAATTCAATGTGTAAGGGCAAAATCAACTTTTGCGTCAAATTCAATGCAAGTAAATGTGACATGCATCAAGTTGCTCTAGTGGAAATTTGGGGTGTCTTTTAATAAGTTCTGACCAACATTGCTTCTAACAAAAAAAAAAAAAAAAAAGTCAAACATTGCTAGTTGTAGAATTGTCATTCTATGTCCTAGGGGAGGACCAACAGAAAGCTCAAAATTCATGTCATTTGCATATGCATGCGTCCCTTTAATAGAAAGCGAGAAGAGGTCCATCTATAGAAAGTTTTCAAGTTACACGAGTATTATTAGAAAGTTTTGCTGGATCAATAAGAGAAAGTTTTATTCTACTATCAAAAAAATTACACACAGAGCCATTTATATAAAATAATAAACTTTTTTTTTTTTGTGTTCCCTATATGTTTTTAGCCTTCTAACGAAACACTTACATAAGAAGTGATAGATAAGAGATGAAAATAGAGTAGTATCTAATGTTTCTCAAGTTCCACAACCTTGTGTTTCTAATGAGATCAAAACTAATTATCACTTTCGTTTACCTTACAAATAGAAGGAAATATTATTGAGATATTATGTAATGCTCTTAGGACTACCAAGGCTATACAGAATATGATCTCCGTGATTTTCGTTTATTTATCTATGATTTGGTTTCTTTTATATATATATTTTAGCAATCACTTGGTTTATCCATATTAGTTTGATTTAGAGAGTGGTTGCCTAAGTTCAAAGGTTGATTTAATATGAAATTTGAAATTTTGATTGATTTTAGTGTTTATTCTATCTTAATTTTCTAGAAATTGCAATTATTTAATTTCAAGACGTGGGATAAACCAATAATAAAATTTCTAAAGCAAGGCAATGAGTAAATAACTACAGGAATTTAATACTATATCAAAATTCATCAAATGCGTAAAAATATATTTACCCCATTTGTAAACTCCACAAGTGACCTCAGCACTCACAAGTAGTTAGGATAATGGAAAGATAACAAATATTTACAGCAACTCAAGTGCATTTCCAACAAAGTTAAGAGGTATTGAGATCATTTTCGTGTGTAATATCGTAAGTGAAGTAAAATGTTTTACGCCTTTTTTGAGTAAAAAAAAGAATACATAGGATGTCAATTTTTTAATGCAGTACTATGATTAAACTTTGGCTCCCAAAATTTGTTTGCTTGGATTGGAACACTCCAAAGTCACTAGATCGATTAGTTTCTGAGGTGGCCCAACATTAGCTCCTTTTGAGCCTCTTAATTGGTCAAATTTTTATTTGGATTTGATCTACACTCGATCCGATTAAATTAAACTATTAGTCAATTTGATGATCCAATGGTCAATATTTGGTTATTAATTCAAAGTTTGGATACAATTTGAGCACTAGGTTTTCAAGGATATCTGATTCTTTTAGATCTGATTTTAATATGTACAGATACATACACAACAGTAGTACGTAGATAAATAAAACTATTATATATATTTAATTTGTAATAAAATATGAACATGGTATCTGTTTTTGTGAAATCTTATTCAAATATTAAATAATTATTTTGATTTTTCAAGTGACGAGTTGACATCGAGGTGCCAAAAGACTATGTCGATAAGAGCTCTTGGGATTCTTTGTAACCCTTAGCAATTATGTGGTATAAGAGAAGTTTATTCTTCACTTATACTAAAAAGGCTTTAGCCATATACATATGTACAAGAACTTCTACATATATAGATCTTTACTACTGAAATTAGCATGGGCAATTATCGAATAAGAAGGGATCTTTTTTTTTTTTTTTTTGTTTTTTGCTAGATAAATAAGAAGGGTTTTGCCTCTGCGGTAATTTAAAAAAAGGAAAAAAAAAAACTAGATCACTCTTTGCATGCCAGGCAAGCTGTATAATCTTTTTTATAACATAAATTAATTGTAAATGGTACTTTTTTATGTATAGAACTTAAAACAATTGTTGGTAGTACTTACCTTTTCTTCTTCTTTTTATTTATTTATTTATTATTATTATTATTTAAAGAGAAGCGTGTACAATCTTTATATCGACCTTGAAGACCAATTTTCCCTTGTCATTAAGAAGAATTCTCTAAAAAATTTGTTCCTATGTGAATGTACCTGAGCCATGAACTCTGCTATTTTTCTCAAGCCAAATGTGGTAACTTCAAACACAAAACACAACCCTATTCTCTTTCATTTTCAGCAATTCTTTGTATTTGGTTGAATGACCCCCCTTTTGTTTTGGTTCATTTTTAATGATATCCATTTTTCTCGAGAAAAAAAACACAACCCTAATAAGATCTGCATTAAGACTTTTGTCGTGGCTAAGTCTACAAAGCTTGTGAATGAGTCGATCCTAATCGAGGTTCGAATTGCCCACACTAATTCTTTTTGCACATTGCTTCCAAATCCTACCTGAGAATTCACGATCGAAAACGAGATGTCCTCTACATTCTAAGTTCAAGCCACAAAATTCACACTTAGCTTAAAGAAGCATTCCCTAGAATAGAAGGCGTTGCTTAATTGGTAGTTGACCTTATTCTAGATTAACAAGCTCCAATTCACACAATCCTTTGGACAGTCTCATATAACTCTTCTAATCCTTATAACCTTTTTTTTTTTTTTTTTCTAAGTAAATTGTTATAGTTCATTAAAAATAAAAATGTACATAAGTGCGTCAAGCTCCAATTAACTTTTCTAATCTTTTTTTTTTTTTACTAATCCTTATAATCTTGATAGGGTTTTGTGTTTTGTCTTTATATATATGTGTCCCAGAGTTGAATTTGAATCATGTATCCATCTTTCTAGATAATGTTGACAGTTTTATTACTAAAGTTGATATTTAGAACTCTTTTTATGATAATTTTTTATTTTAAAAAAAAAGAGAGAATCTTTCATCCTTCACACATTTTAATATAGTAAAAATAGAAATGGCAATAGTATTGTTGGAATCATTCAAGCCTTCTATTGCGTCTAATAAGGAACATGCAAACCACCTCACATGAATTAGACAAACTTGATAAGCCCAAAACATACTTCACATAGAGATTAATGTTAACTGATGTTGTTTTTTAATATTAAATTTTTTAAAGAAATGGTTAGGCTTGAAATTATTGCATAATTGTTGGGCACATATGGTCTCTTTCAATGCTTAATAAAGAATTAATTCTGAAAAATTACTTAGATTAGTTCGTGGCACCCAATAATATGTTAGATTACTTCTCCTGGTCAAAACACTCTTAAAAAATAAATGCACTTATCGCAAGTAGCGGTAGATTAGAGTTATAATATTAGATTTTTAAGCATTTTCAGTCTTTGAAGGGCTTTAATTAACGATGTGCAAACCACAATCAACTCACTAATTTTTTTTAAAACATTATACAAGCTAGTGAAAAGTTGTAGAGAAGTGTTAGATATGATTAATAATATTTTTTTATACTTTTTCGTTTTATAGCTGACTCCACTTTGTAGGATAACAGTTGGTTTAATTTGATTTGGTTTATACTTTTTCATCTTATTTAATAGCATAGAGAAAAGAGGTGATGCATAAAGATAGAAAAACAATTAACAATTAACGCGAGAAGAAGTACAATAAAGTAACACAGACATGTTTAAAATTATTACTCAAAATGCACACGAGGTGCAGTACAAAGAATGTAGAATACAAAATCAACAACTCAAATCAAAATCAACAACAATAGTGAACAGAAAGAACAAATGATACACCACAAAGATCAAAACAAATACTATTGGAAACATATATGTATATAATTGCTTCAGAATAATATTATTCCAAAGCAAATATCTACAAAATTATTGAAAAAATATATATAAGTGATAAGCAAACCAGATATATATAACTTCATCCAATCATCTTCTTCAGCTTACCCTTCAATACTGATCCAAGTTAAACCTCTACAGTGTCCTTGTTGTCTCCTATAGTCTCTTTTGAGGCCTCTTCAAGAGATTTACCTTTTGACTCAGGCACAAAGAAAGTGCAAACCATTCCTAGTGCATTGATGAAACCAAGAACAATGAGGGAGTTCTTGACACCAATACCAGGTGGGTAGCCAGCATCAGTCTTCTTTGGATCTTTGTTTTGAGCA
Source organism: Ehretia macrophylla (assembly GCA_037974665.1). NCBI lineage: Eukaryota > Viridiplantae > Streptophyta > Magnoliopsida > Boraginales > Ehretiaceae > Ehretia > Ehretia macrophylla. The sequence continues at coordinate 49,418,311 of CM075777.1, read as the reverse complement.
GCATATAAGAATCCGTAGGCTCCAACTATGGCTCCAGCCTTACCCGCCGCGGCTGATATTCCATGGCAGGTTGATCTAAGCCTAGCAGGGAAAATTTCTGCTGGCACAACAAATGTGGTGGCATTAGGTCCAAAGTTTGCAAAGAAGAATGTTAATGAGTACATTACCACGAAGCCAATGTGATTTTCAGTCCAATGGTGGTAAGGAATGGCAATTGCAAACATGAACACGGTCATGAAAAAGAACCCCATTAATTGGATTGCAAATCTTCCGATTATATCAATGAAAGCCACTGTAAACCAATATCCAGGGACTGTACTGCATAATGCAATCAACGTTTGTGCTTTGGAAATTCGCCAAACTTCTTCAATGGCGTTCATGGTTTTAGCTGGTGGAATCCAACCAATTGCAGTAAACACATCCTTTTGGAAAAGGTTTTGGCTGTAGAAAGCAATGTCTAATAAGAACCATGTTGAAGTAGTTCCGAATAAGTGTAGACCATGGCGACGAGCAAATTCCCAAGAGAACAAGCCAAAGGAATTAGATTTGTCCTGAGCCAATTTTTGTACTTTCTCCTCTTCTGCTTCCAATTCAACCTGCAACACCTGAGCCATGTCTTGCGCGGCTCGTTTAGCATCTTTCGCGACTAGGGCCGTGTAACGCGCAGTTTCGGGCATCTTCATACGCCAGTAGAAAGTAAGGGCCGCTGGCAACGCACCGAACATAAGAATGATGCGCCATATGTAGTCAGCTTCTGGCACGGTTGAGGCAGCGCGATCAACTTCGTACGATGGAACGTTGTATGCATGATCGAATCCAGCTGATACAGCAAGAGCGATGATCCCACTGAATAAAATTCCGAAACCTTGCATAGCAAACACAGCAGCAATGAAGGCACCACGAGTCTTTTTGTTTGCGTATTCAGACATAATTGTTGCTGAAAGAGGGTAATCACCACCAATACCAAACCCTAGCCAAAACCTGAAGAAACAAAGGGTGGCCATAACACCCTTTGGGGTGCTTCCAAAAGAAAGGCCTGATGCTACTGAGCATATAATCATGAGAATAAGTGTTATACCATAGACCTTTTTCCGACCCATTTTGTCACCAAGCCAACCGAAGAAAAGCTGGCCAGCTAGGGTTCCGACGAGCGCGACACCGGTGACAGAGGATGAGACATTTGGAGGTAGTGTTCCAGGCTTTTCTGAATCTGGATTGAAGTAATACAATCGCCCTAGTAACTTTGTGACTAGGGAAATGCTGAAAAGGTCATAAGCATCAGTGAAGAATCCCATTCCGGCAATGATAATTGCCGTGAAATGGTATAGTTGAGTCTTGGCCACATCAAGTGCATTAAGCACTTCCAAATTTTCACCAGCCATGGCTTAATACACTTTGTGCTATTCTTCTCTCCAACAGTTCTTAGATCACCTGCACCATGAAAGCTAGATTAACTTTTTAAGAAAGGAGGCTAAAGACGTGGTTCAAATATGAAAATTTTCATTACAAGATTACTAACCGACTATTTCATCCAACTCTTATTAGATATGAGAAACAATCAGTTAGTTTGTTACTTCAAACATAAGTTGAACTGCTAATTTAAATACGCAAACATAATGTAGGTGGCTAGTTTAAAAAATTTAAAATAGTTACCACCATATCAAGATAAATAGTGGTAATTGTGTTTAAAATTTCTCATATTCTGATTCTGAAATTGACAGAAAGAAATAATTCTCGGCTCTGAAAGATAGATTTTTACCCGCTTCCAAGAGTTGATAATGCAGTTCACTTTTGTATGAACTGATATATCAGTGGAGAGAGTACTGTGCTCAGGTTCGAACTATTGTGCCCTCTATTTATAAGCTTCACATGAAACATGACTTTCTATCACCGGAATCTCTCCGGCATCTTATGGAATATGCTCTAATCTATGTCAACGATTTCACAAACTTGTTTCTTGTTCATGCATTTATATCATTAGCTATACCATTACCAATATAATATCACCTGAAAAATGTCAATATCTTTTGACACTTTCTAATAGGGATGTCAAGTTGAGTTCCACAAACTTGTATTTAACTCTTTTCTTAATTGGCATCGTTTAGAGTATAAGACAAGTATGAATGGTTAGAATATACAATTGTTTCACGTGAAAAAATTATAAACTCTTAAGATCTAGACAAAAAATCATATAAGATCTTGGAAGAGATGGTTTGTACCTCTTTTAAATTAAATTGAACGACGGGGAAGGTAAGTCCTTCATCCTCCCATAGAGGTTAGACTCTATGTCCTTCTCCATTCTTGTACATATTTTTGGTATCAATAAAATATCTGAGGGAACTATTCTTCCTTTATCTATATATAAAAAAAAGATCTTGGACTACTCATTTCAGTATCAATTAATTTTAAAATGAAATACCATGATTCTTAACTCGAATAACGAGTAATAAAATTTATAGGCACATAAAAATGGCAAACTTTTGTCGTGTCTATGATGTAGAATAAAGATAATGCACATCACTCTGCAACAAGTACACAATTATATCGTTCTCATTACGGTTAGTATTTTTATTTTATAACGAAAGTCAGAAGCGGGAGGCAATGTGGATAAGTTGCATAAGGAACATATTATTTTATTGTTTATGTGTTCATTTTACAAAATTATTTATTTTTTCCACAGTTGATGTGCTTGTTTGAAAGTTAATTAACATGCAGTTTTAATAGTTAACCATGGTTATCAAGGTAATGCAAGTGCAAAAGTAAACGACCTGTCACTTTGTCGCATTCCAAATAGCACAGAGATAGTCAGCTACTTGACAGAGAGGATTTAGAATCAAACAGGCGAGAAAAAAGGAAAATTGCGGAAATGAAAATATACTTAATTCGATCTACCTAATGTTTGGATTCGCAAGGGAAAGGAAAGGAAAGGAAAGCCTTTGATTACTTTTTTATTTTTAAGATGGAGATTCAATTAATCGAGATTCAGTCCCTCTTTGAAGTAACCTTTTTTTTTTTTTTTTTTTTTTTCTGAATCCGGAATGAAGATACAGGAAAAATCATAGAAGAAAAGAAAGCGAATGGGTTTCTCTCGATTTGCAAAAAACAAAACGTCAAGAAAAGAAAAAAAGAAATTATATATGACTTTTTTGTTTCAATTGGAAAGGAAAGAATAATTTTAAATAGAAAGTTATATAAAGATCCTTCCCATATTCATGTTATCTTAAGAATATATTTTAACTTATAAAAACTTATGATTTTTTATTTCAATTGGAGAAGGAAAGGAAAGGAAAGGAAAGAATATTTTAAATAGAAAGTTATTTAAAGACCCTTTCCATGTTCATTATTATCTTGAGGATATATTGTGAATTGTATAAAAATATTCGGGAGAATTAAATTTTTTTACTCATCTACTTTTCCTTTCCCTTAGGAAGAACTCCAAATTGGGAGGAGCACTTGTAGTGTAAAATTTATGTGGCTTATAGAGGAGTTCCATAAGGATTTGTAATGCAAATGAATTATCTTATTTGGAAAGATAAAATATATAGTATTTAGTTAATTATAGCATTTGTAAAATATTATGTATAAAAACATAGGCAACTAATTGTACCAATGTGATATATACTTAATTGAAAACAGTGCACTTATTGTTCCAATGTTTTATATACTTAATTACAAAATAATATGATATATCTATACCTAATTGGAGGTTTTGTAAACTAGTTAGGCTTATAATAGTTCATGGTTGTATAAATTTTCAGTCACAAAACAAAAGTTAGTAGTAAAAAGTTGCTGAGCATGAAAACAAAACAAAAGTTAGTGAATGGCGTGCACCAGAGCTTAGTGAATTGTTGCTTTTGCCTTGTTCTCTCGTGACAATAAACTTGAGCTTCCAATTTGAAGGCCAAAAAAAAGCTTGGATTGAAAAATATAAAGAAGAAATTCGCTGGTGAAGGCACTCGCAAGAAGAAGAAGTAATTGTAGAGGGAACAAGATCAGCGTGAGAGGAGCAGAATGATAGTGGCAAAAAACAAAAAACTATAGGACAATTTTGTTTTCAAAAGATGAGCAACCAATTTGGTGGTCTTAGATTTGCGAATTTTACCTTTTGAACAATAATTTAGGTAACGGTTGAGGAAATTCAAGATTTGCAAAACTTGTTGAATTTTTAATTTTTTAAAAAGGCGTTCCAAACATAAGTAACTAGACTTGTAAATAAATCAGCACAAATTTTATATAATTCCTTCATTTACTTTCTTCATCTAAAAGCAAATGTAGACAAAGGAAGTGATTCCCTAATTCCTCCGTTTCCTTTTCTTTCTTTCAAAAATTGAACCCAAACATAGTGTTACAGAAATATAAAATCTTCCATGCCGCTAAAGTACTACCGTACTATAGCTCCTTGTGTGATATAAAGTCAGACAAAATAGAAGCTAGGCAATGCCGTGCAATTTTGGCCTTGCTCTTTTCTTTTTCTTTTTTTTTTCTTTTTTGGTCAAACAATTGTGGCCTTGCTTACAATTTGAAATCTTTTAATTTATTCCCATGGAAATGCTTTCACTATCATGAATCTTTTAACTCGAAATAATAAAGTGAGTTACAGAACTGTATTTTAGAGTTTGGAGGATCTTAGATAGCAAGTGTAAATAAAAGTAGGAAACAAGCTCATGCAACAAAAGCCTGTTCTCTTAAGTTACATTTCAATGTTAGATATATCATCTTGTTGGTCTGCACTCTATAAAAGGGCCGACCTAGGATTATTTTTCAGTAGATGATGAAAACACACAATTTAGTATTCGTATATAGATAACATTTTTTGAAGGTCTAAATTGAATTTTCAACTTAAAAGTACCTTAAAAATAGACATTTTTTTTTTTATAAAAAAAATACAGCTCTAACTTATTTCTTAATAGTTCCGCTCTTGAGGTCAACAGTGGCTGTAACCACCGCTGGCCTATGAATAGCTCTGTCGTTGACATTATAATAAAATGCAGTTATGTCAATTAGTTTTAAAATGAAATTCCACGAACATTAATTAATAGTTATTGTTTGATTCCTTTTACTAGTATAGAGAAATAGAGGGAAAGGTGACTTTCATTTTTTCTCCTGCTTGTTGCTTACGAGAGAATTGTCTTGCCCTAGCTAGTCCGATCCCTATTCTCTTTGCTTGTATTTTCAAGGTTAGGTGCAAGCCCTGCCTTGTGTTTGTAATTTTGATTCAATCAATAAAATTTCGGAACGTACCGCCCCTCTTTCTCAAAAAAAAAATTACAATCTATTTGTATCTCAATGATCATAAATGCTCATTATTGAAAAATAGAGTGATGAAAGAGACTCTTGGAATGCAAATGCTTTTAACCAATAGGCGTAGGAGTAAGCTGGCCTTCATATTCTTCAAAATGATTTTTTTTTTTAATGGCATAAACTATTTAATCATTTAATTAGCATAACATATAATTCTGTATTAGTAGGCACTTAACATATTAGTGGTGAATTAAATTTAGTTCTAATCATAGATTCCATAAAAGTCATATTTTTCCGAGAAAAAAGAAAATCTGTGTTTGATACCAATCTGTGTTCAATCAACATGTTTTTTTTTTTTTAACCAACGAGACTCAATCTCGTAACCTTTCGCATAACAGCGAGTAACATTCCCATTAGACCAAAGCCCTAATTGGCAATCAACATGTTGTTAAAGCCAGCTTTTAACATTCTTCTGTTAGGCAAATTAATTCTCTGCGTGTAGGCGGCACTTCATGCTGGCTGGTATCAGCTGAAAATTTTTGAAGTAATTTACTTTTAACATTCTTATTATTGTTGCTTCGACATATATTTTCGATTTTCGTATTTTTATTTTGTTTAACAAAAAACAAGTGAGAGAAGGAGATTATGATAAAACATCTTTGGGCTATTAGTTAACCTTCAATCTGATTATAAAATCAACCAAGACCTTCAAGCTTGCATGTCTAACCAAATCAAGCTGTCATGATTTGCTGGTCGTATTTGAACATGAGAACATGTTGCAAGTCAACTGCAGGCCATAGTCTACTTCCGTAACAGATTAAATAAATGAAAATAGAAAAACTAATGAGTTGAAGACGTATAAATTTTGGCACTAATGTGTAGACATTAACATTAATTGTATTTCAGGCTTTGTTAGTTATAACAATGTCAATGATAGTTGCTTCCAAGAGTTCATTGGAGTGATCAAATAGTGAGTCATTGATAAAAATTTTGAGTTTGAACCTACATCTTTTTATCACAAATATTGTTTGATCTTGACTGATTTGTAGCATGTGTTAGTACTCATCGTTGTACCATTTTGGAGGGTTAGATTGAATCGATATGATTTTTTCTAAAGTGAACTTCTTGTCATAAAAAAAAATGTCAACGATAGCTATGGAAAACATTGGTATAATTCAGGTCACTTGCAATAAGCGTGACAGGTCAAAACTTATTATTTACTCAAATATAGAAGAAACATCTCAATCACTTGCGCTAAAATTTACGTGATTGCCTTAACCAAGGCCACAAGCTTTTTCTTTATTTTTTATATTTAATTAGAGGAGGTTTAGTCATTTTACATCATTTAAAATGTTAAATAAGAGAATCGATCTCGAGACTTTTCACGCTTAAAACGAGAATAATATCACTAGACCAAATAGTCAGTGGTAGGCGACAAGCTAAACATATGCCAAATAGCACATATGGCTAGTAATTTCTTTTGAATATGTTAGCTTCTTTATTTTTGTGCTGATGTTTCATTTGTTTGCAAGTCTATTATTGTTGCTTCTTTTGAATAGTACTCACTTCATACCAAATAGCACATTACTAATTACTGTTACGACATGATTAAGAAGCTAACATATTTGACTTTTGTGATAGCACAAATTTATTAATTACCAATTGTGAAGATAAGTATTTATATACTTGTATTCTCTCAAACGATAAACTAACTCTTCCCTACGAATACATATTGATGATCTCATGTAAATATTAATTTGGCACGAAGAAATTACTAGATGCTTTATAATTGGTTGACTTTGTATTTGTTATTTTTCAAAGACAAATGTTATATATCAATGATGGTGAAATCAGTGTTTTTTTTTTTTTTTTTTGGGTCAATAAAATCACACTATGAATGACATAATGTTATTTTCGTTGACATTATGTTAATTCTTATTTTATTATCAATTTTATATTTGGAATTGTATTAGCATTTCTTCTAAGGAGTTTAAGTTCCTATTATAACTGGAATAACTCTATAGCAACAAGAGAGCTGCTTTTAAATTCTTGATGCTGAGTGGTTCTAGATGCTCTTATCTTACTTTATTTGTAATAAAAAAAAAATCATAATTTGTAGCTTTTTATTAAGTTATTTGTGAGTGAAATTCCGATTTCGATCATAGGATTTAAAAGTTTAATCTTTTTAATTTTTAGCTATTCTTGCAATGTTTTTAAATATATATTACATTGAACGTTTTTGAATTTTGATATATACAAGTTGATAAAAAAAAAAAGAAAAATGAATTGACATATTCAAATTATGATTAAATATAATAAAAGTTTGTTTACAACTGAATGGATAGATCAATTCTACCCGATAATATTGGTTTCTATAGTTATTTTCAGAATTCAAAAGAGAGTATTTAGAAAAACCATGGGACTATTTTGCTGGCGTTTCTAGAAATGAATAACAATTTAATTAATGTTGGCCACATAGAAAATAAGAGCATTCTATAAATTTATAAGAAAAAAAAATACATATTAGTGTCAGAAAAACTAAAATGAACTCATTAAAAGAATAGTATAGAAATAAGAAATCTTCGAACCATCAAGTAAGATATTAATATTGGAACAAAAGAATCATTTTTTCATGCAACAAGAAGAAAAAATTGAAACACCACTCTCCAATTATAAAATCACGAGGCAAATTTACTGTGCAAATTAATTTGTTTATGATCACAATTAAACACTTTCCGTGCAAATTTTTTTCATATTAGTTTTCTCTAAAGAGTTGAGTGGTGCGATTGATTCACATGCAGGTTTCCAAGTTATTACTGATCGAAAGAAAAAGACGAACGCGAATAAGAAGCATCACACTAGTAAGTTTAATATGGTCATTTTTTTTTTTTGGCAAAGGAGGGAGACTTCCCTGATCAGAGATTTTATTAATTACCAAAAAAAAAAAAAAATACAAAAGCGAAGGGGACAAATAACCTAAACCCTCACGAGAGGATGGAGAACTTACCTGCCCCATCGTTCAAATCTAGTTTAGAGGAGGCACATGTCGCCTTATCTTTCAAAAGATCCAAAAGGAGCTTAAAAGAGTTTAATATGGTAACTTGTAATCAAGCAAAAGCTTTTACTACTGTTAGGATATATAAACCTTGGCATATAGAAATTATATCATAAATTCCAAGTCTACCATATAAGATCATGGGCTACTCTTTCTAGTACTAATTGATTTTAAGATAAAACCTCAGTTATCTTAATATGATATCAGAATTGGACATTTGGTCTGGCCATATCCGACCACGTATAACCCATTTGTTCTCTTGTCTCCTCTCGTTGACTCATGCGCTTCTATGTCAGCACTTAGTTCTTGCTCTCGTTAACTAGTGCGCTCCTATGTTAGTGTTTGGTTCTCGCTCTCGTTGACTCGTGCGTCCCATTGTCAGCTCTTGATTTTTGGTTCTCACTGAGTCACGTTTGGGGGAGGGGTGTTCAAATATATAATCCCTCCCATATAGAAATATCATAAACTCCAAGTCCACCATATAAAATTTTGGACTACTCCTCCTAATACTCATTGGTTTTAAAATAGAATCTCAGTTATTTTAACAACTATATATTTTTCTTCTCATTTTAAATGTTCACTATGTAAAATTTAAACTGGAGGTGGGGGTTTCAACACCACATCTTGTGCTTATCAAAATTAATTACAAATTGATAGGAAATTGCCTATCATTTTAAGATGATTTTTATTAATAAGATTAAGTCTTCTATGAGAAAAAACGATGTCGAACGAACACTTTTTATTTTATATAGATGGGAGCTAGATAGCTGGTTATAGTTATTTGTATCATCTTAGATAGTTATATATAAATAATCTCATTATGAAATGTGTAAACCCATATCCATCTTGCATGTTTTGACACCAATCACGTTTAGAATGTTCATATGGAAACGTGAAAGCATGTAGTATGTCAAATACTTGTGCAATTGTTTACTACAATAGTGGAGTGAAGCTGTGTGTGTTGAAACGGAGGGTGCTCCGCATCAATAACTGTTGTGGAATTAGGTAAATTCCATCTTCTTGTTCTTGCAGTAAGAACATTGATGTTCATTGGTTTATTTCTATGTTTAAACCACATGAAAAATGGTACATTTAATCTAACAACTTGCAAATACTGGAGCCATTGGCTTTTTAAATCTGCTAATTGTTCATTGTTATGGTTTTGAAAATACCATTCTCTAATCTGTTTGTTCTCGTTTGAAAGAAATTCTTCTTTCAAAGCTTGAACATCTCTCTCAAAGACTTCAGACAACATATTGATGCCAAAGTCTGAGGCTGAAGGGTTGAAGTCAACAGATGATGTATCTGTTGGTTCAAATTCTGGATAAATAGGTCGAGCAGTCTGTTCTTCAATCTTAATTCCCATTAGAACAGATTGACTCTGGGTTCTGCTTGTTGATGGTAAATCAACAAAGCCTGGAGTAGGGTCAGAAATACTGATCCTAGAGATACTGGAAACTGATCGGGATAAAACTGGTTCCCTATTTCCTCTATCTATTCTAATGGAAACAGTACCATCATCATACTGGATGATCTGTTCTATTCTGAAGTTCTGGACGTTCTAGTCCTGAACAACTGGTTTTGTGGCATTTTCAATGTCCCACATTTCTGGAAGTGAAACTTCGTTCCACTTAATGGTTCTGGGTATGTTAACTATTGATCTATTTCTGTCCATGTTCCAAAGGATAGTTTCACCTTTTGGACGTTTTCTGGCTACAGATCTGGGATTTAATCCCGTAGTCATCAATTTATAATTAAGACGATAAATAACTTCATATGCATGTGTACCACAATCAACATAATAATTATGCGTCTTAATATCTAACTGAAGTGCTTTCATGACATGAGGACATGTAAGCGATATGGTATGATCTGGAAAACAATTAAAGAAAATTGGTCCATTACATAGGCTAGTTTCAACTAATCCTAGTAATGAATCATTGTATCTGAGTAATCTACAATCTCTTAGAGTTAGATATACACTGGTATCTAGTCCTTCTCTGATTAAAGGCTTAAGTGCGACCTGCACATGGCCAATATGTAGAAACCTATAGCCGTTTCTAATGGCTTTGTCTAAAGATTTATGGGAAAAAAGTCTGATGCTCTGTTGATCACTGGTTAATGTCACTACTTCTTCCTTACATCTAATAGTAAGTAGAGAATTTAGGTCGATGAGACCCTTCTGGTAAATATATATATATAGCGTACCTAAGGAATTATTCGATATTATTCCCAGGAGATACCATTTTCTGAAATGATATTGGATGTTAATTTTCAGGTCAAGCATAACACTCTTAAGGAATTATTCCCATTACTATCTTTGCAGGCTAGTGTGTTGAAGGATGCAAATCAAAATCTAAGGTGATCACTCTTTAATTCTTGGAAATTTAAAGAAATGTAGAGTTGGGTTCTTGGCATTTTCAAAGTATATAGTTGAAGATACAATTTTCTTTTCGGGGGCTAATTCAGCAAGATGAAATTCATTCCATTATTAAAAACATGTGTACAAGTTAACACTTCCAGATTCCACTCTGAACTATTTACAAAATTAGGTTAAGCTCAACAACTAGTCAAGAATAGCATTTAAACTCCAATCAATACAAAGGATCTGATCAAAAAAAAAAAAGACAAAGGATTCTATTTTTTCATGCTAAAATGGAATTGGAAGAAGAGGTGATAATAAGATACAGTGGCAAGATGCCAAAATTCATGGTGACTATGAATCTGTAAACCTCAAATTGAAGATACATTTTGAATTTTGTGAAACTATAAATGTAGTCATATGCCTTTCAGTATTTATAAATAATAATTAATACCTCCAGAGAGTTTTAATACTAGTATAAATAGGTGTGTTTTATTATTATTATTAAAAATTTTGTTAACATTATTATTATTATTACTATTATTATGATTTCACTTGTTCGCACAATTTTTTCCTAAAACATATGTTTCAAATGTTAAGTATATAGAAGGGGACTATAACAAGTTTTTGGTGTTTAGTAATATATATATTCAAGCAAAAATGAAAATGTTAGCTGCATGGATGTTCTATGATGCTATTCAAAGGATGACAAAAGTCACTCTCTTCATGCCTATAACATGCTTAATCAATTGGATAACTTTGGTGGTTCCCCAAAGGACAATTTGATTACAAAAGTCACTCTTCTCGACTACAAAATTATGGGTTCAAGACTCCCTATTCTTTTATTGACTCGCCCCATATATACACATGATGAATTTGGTATCTTAACAAGCCCATATACGAAATGTCTCTTTCTGGAGGAAAGCCCAAAGTTATAGTAAAACCTCTTTAAATTAATAGTGTTAGGACCACCAAATTCTATTAATTTAGTGGGATATTAATTTATCGATAAATTAATAACTATTAATTAATAGAGATATTTTTTATTTTTTTGGCTTTATAGTAAACATATTATGATTATGATGTCTTTTTTCAGTCCAATTTAAAAAGATAAGTAATGAGAATAGAAGATAAAATTTAATTTAACAAGATTAGAAAAAAAATCAAAGTCCTTGTAGGATTAAGATGTGAACTAATTTCTCTAATCTTGTATCATAATCCTTGTAGAATTATCTCATTTTTCTCTTTAAATAATTAAATATGAGATTCAACTAGATTTGAAATTCAACAAAAGATAAGCTACTCGTGATTCATATTTTAAGAAAATCTTATAGTCAATTTATTATATACTTTTTGGCTAATTATTAATTTATGAAATATTTGAATCAATAAAATACAAATGAATTTTTTTTAAAATGTATTATCTTATAATTTTATCGAATTTATCAATTTTTTACACTGGTCCCAAGTCGGGACCGAACATTTTTATTAATTAAAAGAGATTATTAATTTATCGAGTATTAATTTAAAAATGTTATATTGTATTTTGAGCTCATCTCTCTTGTAATTTAACTTGTCACATCTCTCTTTATAAACCTACTTGTTGATGGGAGATTCAAGAGTAGCCTAATGGTGGGATACTCCTCCTACTAATTAGGAGATCATGATTCAAATCTCATGGGAGTAGGGGTAGGTGAGGGTGGAGGGTGAAAAAAAAAAGGTCTACTTGTTGTGGCCCAAGAGAAGATTTCCTTTAACAATTGTCCGTAGTTATATCTTGTTGGCTAAAGAACTCTAATTGTCAATTAAGCAATCATCTAATTTAAATTAAGTACTCTTTTAGGAAATAAACTATTAGACAAATAAGAAGACTCAAATGTTAAGGAATCTAATATTTTCTCATTTATACCTCTTTTGCAATTAGAAAAAACCCCAAATAATCATCTCGTTTGCACGTTATTGTACAAAAAGTTTTTAGATTCACTAAAAATTTACTACGGGTACAGAAAGAAGGAAATGTTCTCTGTTCTTCTCTTCTTTTTTTTTTTTTTTTTCTTCTTCTTCTACTACTACTGTCTAAACAAAAGAAACACATTCTTAATAATTGTGAAGAGCATCCTATTTTCTAGTATAAATATTGTTGAAAATTAGCTAGACTGAAGAAAATTCGTAATACTTCAATAGATTTGGAGTGGAAAGGGACATGGTAAATTACATGCATTATTTGTTGTGTTGGCGCTCATTCGGCTTTGTTGATGAGAGGTTCCAACCTGGCTTAGAAATTTTATTTTGGAGGAGTCAAGATTTAATTGAGAAGACTCACGATATTAAATATTTTAAACATAAATAAATGTAAAAAAATAATATTTAACAAAAATAACATAAAACTATGTAAAGGAAAGTTTACATATTAAACTTAATGAAATTAGACTGTCTCTCTTCCATGGAATAGAATCTATCAATTATCGTATCAATAAGAATATTTTTAGCAATTTCTTTTTCAATATAGATAATCAAGCTATATATGAGAAAGTTATCCTCCATCCTGTTGTGATCCAAAAGATTTGTTCAGTGAGGCCAATAACAAGAGTACAAGACCATTTAATAATTTTAGTTAGTTATCAAGTAAAATAAATACATAAATTCTACAAAACATACAAAATATATTTATATTTAATATAAAACAAGAATAATAAACACATTTAAATTAATAAAAGATGAACTGATGTTGGCATGTTTCAAACAATCTTATATATACTATGTAAAGAAATACTAAACATGTAGAATATGAATATATAAAAGTTGATTAACTAAAGAAAATTGAGAATTAAATAGACAATCTATCAATAAAAATACAAAAACTAACAATTAATAAATACATTAAAAGATAGCTTAACTATAGAAAATAGAGTTCTTTGAATTCAATTCCATGTGATTACTTGTCTAGAAGAGTGAAACTTCGAGAATTTCATTTGTGTGATAAATGAAGAAGGAAAGAAAGAATTGGAAAAGTAGAAAGTGAATCACGATTTGTTCTCATGCAGAGGTGAAAAAAAGAAGAAGATCATTTTGCAGAGGTAAAAGAAAAGGAAGGATGGTAAAAATGCGTTGAGGTAAAAAGAAGGAAAACAATGTGGATAAAGGGGAATGGGCCATGCGAGAATAGGAAAAATTAAGTGGGGGGAAAGGGGAATGGGCCATGCGAGAATAGGAAAAATTAAGTGGGGGGAAAGGGGAATGGGCCACGTGGGAATGGGAATCGGGAAAAGGGAATGAGGATTAGGAAAAGGAAAAAAGAATGGTTGATAATTTTGAATAACGCGACAAAAGAAAAGTAAAAAATTGGGGGAGTCATATCATTTTTCTTTTTAAAATTTTGTATATGTTAATTTTTTTATTATTATTTAAGTCTTGGGGAGATCGGTGCCCTTGTCACCCCCCCTTAGGCTATTCTTAATAGAGTTTCTATAATAAGTCTCTATTTATTATTTTAGAGATCCATATAAAGACTAAATAGTATTTTAGAGACCCACTTAAAGACCAAGGCAAAAAATATACGAACATAACATTTAAAAAAAACTATACGTAAAAAAATCTTAATTAAATTTACCCATTAATTAATTTTTTCACCTAAACTAAAAATAAAGTAGAAAATTTTATTTTTTTAACAAGCAGTAATATCGGTTCAAAAAAAAAACAAGCAGGAATAAAAAAGTTTATCAAACCAAAAAAAATAAAATAAAAAAAAAAAATAAAAAAACATAATTAGAAATAATGTCTAATTAAAAAACCCTAAATGCAAAACCTTAATTAAAAATTCTAATTAAAAAAGATTAATTACAAAATCCCTTTTAAAAAACCCTAAAGAAAATTGAGTTTCTACAAAATTGAGTCAATATATTGTGTGAATTTTAATTTTACATAATAATTTAATTATGTGTTATTTTTTCTCGTATATTACTTTTTTTAATTAATTATTATTTAAATTATTTAAATACAAAACTCTAAATAAAAATATTAAAAAACTTAATTAAAAAATATAATTAAAAACCCTCACCCCACCCACCAACACACATTTCCTTCTCTTCCCTTTTTCCTTGCAGCCTCCCCCATCCTTTTCTTTCCCTGCACACACACAAACATATACAAATATACACACACACACAAATCTATATACACACATAGACACATGCATATATACACACAGCGCCCCCCCATTCCGCGCCCCCCCCCCACCCCCCCCCCCCCCCCTCCCCTCCCTCTCCTCTTCTCTGCTGCATCCCACCCCCCACCATCTTCTCCGCTGCCACCCCACCACCGGCGAAACCACCAACACAAACTTTATGTTTTTATTTTTTTTATTTTTTAGATCTGTGTTTACCTTTTTTTGTTGTTATTTGTTGAAAAAAATAACTGTATTGTAATTTTTTTTATGTTTGTTAAATTTGTTTGTTGCTGTTTGTGCTCTTTTTTTTTTTTTCCAGATCTGAAGATGTCAGAGAATCTGACATCGTCAGATCTGATATTATTTTTTTTGGAGACTCATTTTTGTCTTCTTGTATAGTCTGCATTTTTTTTAACAAACTTGTTAAAAAAAATAGAGACTAGGTGCTATTTTGGAGACTCAAAACTTGAGTAATGTCATAATTTTGTTAAAAATTATCAAATAGTATTTTAAAGACCCCCATTAATAATGAATTTTAATTAATAAAATCTTTAAAATAATAATTATTACTGTTTAAAAACTTTTTAAAATCTTCATTGAGAATGCCCTTATTTCCGTCGTTGGACTCCCTAAGGTTCTGCCCCTGGGCTCCCTTGTCCTGGAGCAACTCAGGCTCCCTCACAAAATGATACAATATCACATATGTAGTAGTGGTTGGCTAAATATTTTAGCTTATATTTTTCAAAGGAGCATTAATTGTATATATATGATATTTTTTTTTATCAATATACCGTGTGATATTTTTTAGATTAGATTCCAAATAAATATATATTGTGATATTTTAAGGGTTGATTTTAAAAAAGTATATTCGTTCCAACAAATATGATGGATGACTTTTTAAAAAAAAAAAAATTGAGGGAGGATAAGTCATACAATACATATCAAAGGATGTCATTCATAAAAATTGATCTTATAATCGCTTACACTTATAATAAAAGATATATCACTAGACCAAAGCGTTGTTGGTATGAAGGACGACTTTTGCATATAAAGTGTTTATACACAATACTAAGCACACCTTAAACAAACATGGTGACCATTGATTATGGCAATCTAGAGCTTGTCCTGCCCATTTGAAAAGAATTAAACCGTCTATAGAACTAACAATAGCAACTTTCCCAACTTCACGAATACATAAATGAGTAAATACTCAATTTGGTTCATTATTTTTAAGGTTTTTTTATCTTTTAAAATGTATATTTTTAATCCTGTATGTTTACCTATTTGTCCTAACTTAGTTCTTATATTTCAAAGTGTACTATTTTAGTCCCGTATCTTTACAATTTGTCCAAATTTAGTCATTATCTTTCAAAATAGTGGAGGACTAATGTGGACCATAATAACAAAGATAAAGACTAAGTTAAGAAAAATGGTAAAGATACGAGACTAAAATGATATATTGTAAAATATAAGGACTAAGTTGGGATAAATGGTAAAGATATAGGATTGAAAGAGTACATTTTGAAAAAAAATAACTAAAATGACACAAATCCTAAAGATAAAATACCAAATTAAGTATTTACCCTACATAAATTATTTACAACACAAAAGTTATAATCTTGACTACGCTGGAACAGTCTTGCTAGAAGAAGGTTGATACTCACTCCTTGTTTCAACCTCATCTATCTCATTCTCACCTGATGCCTCTTCTAGTGATTTTCCCTTCGACTCAGGCACTAAGAAAGTGAACACCATGCCCAATGCGTTCACACAAGCAAGAACGATGAGCGTCTTCTTTATACCAATACCAGGTGGGTAGCCAGGATCGGTCTGGCTCGGATCAGTGCTTTGTGCAGCATACAAGAATCCATATGCTCCTACTATGGCTCCAGCTTTACCTGCCGCGGCAGATATTCCGTGACAGGTTGATCTTATCCTAGCAGGGAAGATTTCTGCTGGCACGACGAATGTAGTGGCATTAGGGCCGAAGTTTGAGAAGAAAAACGTTAGTGAATACATCACCACGAAGCCAATTCGGTGCTCTTTTTGCTTCCAGTGATTGTATGGAATGGCTAGAGCTAACATGAACACAGTCATGAAGAAGAACCCCATTAATTGGATAGCAAATCTTCCAATTATATCGATGAATGCCACCGTAAACCAATAGCCTGGAACAGTACTACATAGCGCAATCAACGTTTGTGCCTTGGCAATTTTATAAACTTCGCCGATTGCATTCATTGTTTGTGCCGGTGGAATCCAACCAATCGCACTAAACACATCCTTTTGAAACAGATTGTTGCTGTAGAAAGCTATGTCGAGTAAAAACCATGTTGTGCAGGTGCCAATCAAGTGTAGACCATGGCGACGAGCAAATTCTTTGGAAAACAATCCAAAAGTATTGGAAGGCTTTCCAACTAGCTGTTCAACTTTTTCCTCTTCAGGGTCTAATTCCACATTCAGCACTCTAGCCATATCTTTCGCTGCTTGCCGTGCGTTCCTAGCAACGAGGGCCGTGTACCTGGCGGTCTCGGGCATTTTCATACGCCAATAGTAAGTAAGCACGGCAGGGATGGCTCCAAACATCAAAATAATTCGCCAGATATAGTCAGCTTGTGGCACAGTTGAGCCAATTGGATCTTGTTCATATGATGGAGAGTTATAAGCATGATCAAAAGAAGCCGAAACAATAAGAGCTATAATTCCACTAGTTAATATACCAAAACCTTGCATGGCAAAAACTGCTGCAATAAACGAGCCACGAGTCCTTTTATTAGCATACTCAGACATGATTGTAGCTGATAAAGGATAATCACCACCAATGCCAAATCCAAGCCAAAATCTAAAGAAACAAAGTGTAGTCATGACCCCTTTTGCACTTTTTCCAAATGAAAGCCCTGAAGCAAGTGAACATACAATCATTAACAGTAGTGTCACACCATAGACTTTTTTTCTACCCATTTTGTCACCAAGCCAGCCGAAGAAGAGTTGGCCGGCGAGCGTGCCGACTAAGGCGACGCCAGTAACGGACGATGCGACACCAGGGGGTAAAGTTCCAGGCTTTGCTGAGCCTGGCTTGTAGTAATATATGCGTCCCATTAGTTTTGTGACCAAAGAGATGCTGAAAAGATCGTAGGCATCTGTGAAGAAACCCATTCCAGCTATGATAATGGCCGTGAAATGGTAGAGTTGAGTCTTGGCCATATCAAGTGCATTAAGCACTTGAAGCTGTTCTCGTGCCATTGTTGATATGCTGCTTAGCCTTCTACTAGTAATCTATATATTTCACTGCATAAGATCAAGAATACAACATAATTAATCAATAGGACAATATTGATTAGATGATTACTTTTGTGTCTTGCAAAAGGTTGTGTAAGAAGTACTATTATTAAGAGATGAGTAACGTTAGATGACATCCTATTTTTATCATCTAAATATCGGTTCATAGGTGTATGCCTAATTGTCATGCACTACTCTTAACAGATAACCAAGATTGATTCAGAATATTTGATTAGTATAAAAAAATCTTAAAGCCTCAATATCAAAAACCAAGATTTTGGAAAATTGAATCCCAACTCATTAGGAATTAATGACAATGGAATCGACAAACTCGAAAATATAGTGATCATTGCTTGTATAAGTGAAAGTGAAAAAGAATTTTGTACCAAAAAAAAGTGAAAAAGAATACTTTAAAAAATTATCTTGTTTTTGAAACTGTTCACTACTTTTGAGCTTTGTCATATATTATTCTTTCACCAATCAATATGAAAAATTAAAAAAAGAGTAAGCAGAAATGGAATATCCCTTTAAACCTGCTTTTGTGGTTTTTGTCTACTTTTATTCACTAGAATTTACTGTTACCGCCTAAATGTGATCCGAAAATGGATACTGATTCGGAATAATCCCGAAGGACTAAGAAGTTCGATATTGCATAGTCGCATTATTATTATTTTTTTGGTTCAAATGATCGCATTATTTTCTATATATACTCAAGATCATATAATTATACAATTTACAAAAGACATTTTTTGTACAATAATGAGAAGTTCGAAGTCTCATATAATAAATACCAATGATTAGAGACTTAATCTATGTAATATATTGAACAACATACTCAATATATATATTATACGATAATTAAAAGCTCCGAATCTCTATTAATGTCAATTATTATAGACTTAACTTCACACCATGGCTGCTCAAAGCAACAGGATAGAGATAAGCTCATTGTCCTCTACCAAGAAGTCTTTACATTTATGGACCAAATATTTATTTGTCAATAATATAATAGCCCATTTATTCGTATATATGGAATTGACTAATCAACAACTACACCGGAAAGCGATTGATCAACTACTATGAAGAGAAATTTTCGCATCATTTTACATAATTGATTTACTTCACGAGAAAAACTCAGATGCTCATTGAATACAATTTTAAATTAGGATTGAAAACTTCCATAATATTAACTATCATATTTGGAGAAATGTTTTATTGAAAAATACAACCAAAGTCAATAGTTGCACTACACGGATAAAATAACACAAATTGAACATAGAAGGAAAACATATGCTTTTTGTTTTTACTAATTAAACAAGTGATTTATTTAAGCTCAAAACCAACGAAAATATATACTTTACCTAACCTAACCGTGTGGATATTGAATGGGAAAACAACTATCTGACATCTATCGATCAATTAATGTAGGAAATATATACGAAGTGCATATTCAGAGAAGTACGTATCATATAATCAGAAACTCTTCAAGTTGATATTTTTTTTTCATGTCAAAGTGCGTAAAACCTTATCTATAAGTAATATAGACATAAGAAAACTTGTGAAGAATTTTGAGTTTCCAACTTAAAACCAATTGATATCAAGTGGAGTGGCCCAAGATTTTATAAGGCGGTCTTAGAGTTTCTGATTTTTTGATATGGGACAAGTGTTATATTCTAACACTCCCCCTCACGTGTGACCTGATTTGAGAGGAGTCACACGTGGAAGAGTTTCTGATTTTCTGATGTGGGAGGAATGTATATTCCAACACCCCTCCCTCACGTGTGATCCGGAGAGAACCCGGAAATGAGAGTTGACACTGTCAGCGAGAGCGACACGAAAGAGACAGATGGGTCACACGTGGCAAGATATGAAAGATGAACAAGACTAGACCATGGCCCTAGCACTGATACCATGTTAAGATGCCTGAGGTTCCAACTTAAAACCAATTGGTATTAAGTGGAGCGGCCCAAGATCTTATAAGGAGGTCTTAGAGTTTCTGATTTTCCGATATGGGACAAGTATTATATTCTAACACGTATGGTTGTAGCTTCGCTAAGATTTTAAGTTCCTATTGCCTAATAGCGGCCTCAAGCCCTCAACCATGTTATAATGTATATCACGAGACAAAATTGTTAAAGCAAAGAGAGAAATAATGAGATGAATATAATGTAGAAAACCTAGGTTATCTAGGTGGACTTCCTATCGTTGCGCAAATGAACTATACATGAAACATCATTTATTCAACAATGTTGAATATAATAAATAATATAAAAAAATACATTTTTAATAGTTTAAACTGTTAAATGAGTTGGTAATTTAACGAACAACTTATACAACTCAAAAACATTAGGGCACACAAAGTCAATATCATATCAAGATGAAGCAAATTAAAGCAACCAATTATACATGCGTTCAAGAATTCCATGTAACCCTCATGTTGAGCTATTAAAATAAAAGATCGAGCACATACCTTATCGTGAGACTTGCTCATTAAGTAGAAGAGCTAAAGCAAAAGTGTTTAAAGTGAACAAAGATTTAATGAAGTTGAAGATACATAGATGATAGCTGGCTATTTAAGGCGAACCTCTCACCTCTGGGCCCTCATGTTACATAAACATCCAGAATCATCTCCGGAATATTGGGAATATGCCCTTACTCAGGTCAATGGCTTAACAACGTTGCTTCTTCGTTGTAAATTCTCAACATTATTAAAATGAAAACTACCAAAATAATTCTATGCATACGTGATCTGATAAGCTAGATAAAAATATTTCGTAAAGGTGGTTAACTAAGCATTCTCAATAGTTAGGACCATGGAAATAGTTTCATGGCCAAAATTAGTAAATCTTTAATTTTAACCTCATCAAGCCCATCGTTTTTGGCTATCTTTTTGCATGAATAGGTTTGAACTAGGATGCTCTTTTTGTTTCCGACCTTCCCAATTTTGTTGGATACAATAAATAAATATATACAGTATACTCATCTCGAAAACTTTTAAATTAGATACTCACTTATTATGATATCAGAGTTTAGGTTATCAAACGATTTTGGGCTCAAATCTCATTGTCATCATTTAAAAGTATAAAACTATCAACGTGCAAAGCTCAAGATGAATCTTGCCTATGCGTTAGAGGGTGTTGAAGGTAATAAAAAAAACATATATAGTAAACTTCTCTCTAATAGTTTAACTTTTTGATGAACTAGTCATTTATTGATTTCTTTTCGATTTTTTTTTGGGTGGGGGAGGGGGGTTATTGCATTAAAGCTTTAGCAGTGGTGCTATGGGAATTAATAATAATCATTTTTTTTTTGGTCACTATGTGAATGATTATTACGTTAGTATATCGATTTTCCATGAGAAGATAGTTATTATAATGAGGATGTAACTAGCGTCATTGGCCAAGTAAACACTACCCACATATGAACTTGACTAAATGGTTTTAATATTTTCTTGCTGAAGTCAGAGATATATAAAAATTATTTGACAAATTATAAGGAAACATTGAAGTGTACAAGCATTCTTCATTCCTTGTTCGTCCTATATTCAAACAATGTCAGCATGTGGAAGATGTGATGTAGATAATCTAGTATAATCATGTGTTGCCAGCTGTTAGAGGCTATTTGTCTCTAATTAAATATTTAATTAGTAAATTATTAGATTTGACTGGAAATTAGATTAGAAAGAATTCATTTTGTATTTTGAAGAAGAAACGGTTTCTAATGTTTGTGTGAGACTTTGCTCCCTATTCCTCAAACCTTCAACCCCCTTAAAAAGGGGTAAAAAATTGGGAAAACACGAAAAAGAAACTTAGGACCAAAACCCTATGGTGCACATCCTGAAATTATTATTCATGCTTAAAGTGGGACTTTGTTTCTCATCATCTGTGGAGAACTGAATTCTCTAGAAATTGCAAAATTTATTTAAGAAAAAAAGAACAAAGAACTCTTATCTTGATCTATGGAGAAGTACTGGATTCTCTAGAAATTTCCATTATATTAGTTTTGTAAAAGATGTATTTAGTTTAAAATCACTTAAATTCTCTACTATTGTTAACATAAATTTAAGTATTTAGATTAGTCGTTTAGACTCAATGTGTTGAAATTGGACCTGAGTGATTTACACATGGTATAAAAGTAAGCTATCAGGTGAAAGTATGACCTTCCACTACCTGGAGGTCCTTATTTGATGGGAAGAGTTTGTACGACCCGTCCCATTTTAATAAGATATGTATTTAGGTTATAAAATATTAAAATCTTTACCACTGTACGTTAATACAAGTTTAAATATTTTATACCAGTTGCTTAGACTCAATTTTTTTAACTAATAATTAAACACGAATCAATACATGAATCGAGTTTCAAGATCGAGCAAGGAGAAGTGGAAACAATTCCATAACGAAAGTTTCAATCGGTTGGATCAAAGATGAAGTATCCTTCTTGTAGAGCCTTTTTTTTTTTTTTTTGGTGAAATCACGTCAAGGAAAATTGTGTCGAAACATCTTAATTCAGATGCAAAGTGCCGGTGGCCAGGTGAAATGCTCAAAAACATTTTCCTTCTAAGAGATTTATTGAGCCGGGATCTCTAACTAATATATACTATTTTTTTTCGTTTTTTGTTTTTTGTTTTAGGGAAAATGTAAGGCCATACAACACATATCAAGGATGTATCCAGCGAGAATTAAACTCACAACCTCTTACATAGGCAAATGCAACAAGTAACCTACCACTAGATTAAACCCTAGTGGCTAACTAATACTAATTTAATATATATAATGTTACATATACAGAAGCTAGCACTACTGCGTTCCAGTATGATTAATCATCCTAAATGATCAGGTCAATGATTCAGAACCTTAAGGCAACGTGTAGTCATGCTTCTCAGAGGAATATGGCATATTCCTATAAAATGTTTCCAATGTTTACAAGCAAAACAAATGAGACTTGTGGTCTTGTTAGGTCATTCATTTGTGACAATCATCTTTCTTTCTTTTATTTTTATTTTTATTTTCGATCGATCATTTATGATCATTTGGCCGGCATGCATAAATAAGAAGGAAAGTTCCCAGAAGTTTTGCATGCGTGCTCCATGACGGTTTAATTTGTTATGTGACTAATGGAATAGACCTTTCGGGCTCCTGTTGTTCAGCCATCGCTATCGATAAAAATGGGGGTCACATTCATTGTGAAGTGTTAATGGTAAAAATCCGGAGCTGAACGTATCCATTTCGAGTTGAATGCGTTGTGTTTGGCGACTTGCATGATGAACAAAATGGGTTTAATCTCGTGGGATACGTTCTGATAATCAAGTTAGTATAACTTTGTATGTAAAAAATGTTTAGAACAAGAGAGTGAATGTGTAAATGAGTTATCCTTGACAAGTGCTAATAAGGGGGTATTTACACTGGTTAGGTTGCTTCTCCTGAATATCTAGATCTAATTGAAGAGGGCATGGACGAAGTGGATCGTCATTAGGATTTTTGCTGCTAGAGTGCATGCCAGTACTTGGTTTTCTAACAAGTCTAACAAAAAGAAAAGGGGGGAAAAATGCAATTTTATGGCCTAGATCCAATATGAAATCTATCTAAATCTAAACTATTATAAACTACCCATCTAATAAAATACCCATCTAATATCCCTTAATAGGTTGTTTGATTTTTTTTTTTTTTTTAACTATCTTGGATATATCTAATAGAACCAAATCAATATACACAACTAACTAGCATATTATTACATCATATTGTATATTAAATTTATAATGTATATTAAGAATGTTTCTTATCTTTATTTATTGATCATTAATCAATTGGCCCAAATGTTTAATTCTGTATTGATAGTAGTAGTGAACTCAAACTGAATGTATACGTTTTACATAATTATGTGAGACGTCAGTTGACCCTACATAATTTATCCTGGATTAACTAGGTAAAATATCAAATGATCAACTAATCATTTTAGAAAAACGAAGAGGTACACATGAGTTATGACGGACTAAACTAATTTTTTTTCAACAAATATGAACTATTTCAGAAATTTACGTTGATGTATATATCTAAAAAATCATTCTGCATTCAGTCAGCCAAACGAAACAGAATCATCACAATTCAAGACCACCAGGTATAGGAAAAGTCCACAATTTTGTCTAGTAAGCTCTTTGTCTTGTAATAACCCAAGTCAACTGCACATTGATTCAGTTAATTGAACCAAAATACATAAACTGTGATGACAGTAATAGTTAAACCCAAATTATTATAAACTAAACACATATCATTTACGAAAGATATAAAATAGGATTTCACACAAATAATGTCATTGTTGCTACTTCTAACATTCGCAATCTCTCCTTAATTAACTAGGTACAAAATTAAGTGAACTAATCTTTTCAAATAAACGAAGAGGTACACATGAAATGTGAGGGACTAAATTAAAATTTTCTGAACAAACAGGAACTACTTCAGAAATTTACATTGATATGCATGATCTGAAAGACCATTATGCATTCATTCAACTAAAAGATCACATGCGCAAGTTACAAATTAGTTGTAGTTGAATAGATAGATGAGCTTATGATTTGGTAAATGGTAATTTAATACTAAAAAATCTTTAGTCAATACAAAACTAAAATGCATTTTTCCTTAATTTCTCAATTTTAGTTTTAATAACTTCTGTCTTAAGTGCTTCCAAATGTTTAGTTCCGATGAATAAAGCTTGGCCTAGTTATGAAATTTTAACTTTTTAGTTGTAGAGTTTTCAACAATAGTCCGTTAAATAGGAGTGTTGTTGAACAGAAGCCACTGACTGTTTGACTTATATTGAGCAGCGTTGGGCCTTTAGAAAGTTTTAGACATATTTGAGAAAGGAAAAAAAAAAATTTCTCACATTATGTAAAAATAGTTTCACAGAGACATTTTTTGAAAAGTTTCAATTTAGAGCTTTAAAAAATAGGCTAAACCACTGTTAGCTTGATAATCTAAACTCACACAAAATGCTTTTAAGTGTTAAGCCAAATTAACAAACACTAACCTGTTTAATAGACGGTCAAATGCTCAAATGCGCTTCTTGTGAGTTTAGAACCTAGAAGTTGAACTAACCTATTTTGCCCATTTTTTAAAGTGCTTTTAAAAGATGAAGTTGAAAAAAACTAAAAAAACAAGAAGTTCAAAATTGAAACTTTTCAAAAAAGGCTTTTGCGAGAAAAACTAAAAAATAAGTAACTATAAATTGGAGCTTTTCAAAAAAGCTTTTGCAAAACTATTTTTCATAATGCGGAAAATTGTTTTCTTTTTTATTTTCAAATATATCCCTTCATATTTTTAAAGTCCAACATCATCCTCAAGATTTCTAAAAGTTCAAGATTGCTCAATATAGGTCAAATAGTCAACGACTTTTATTCAAAAGTACTTCTAATGAAAGATAGAAAGCTCTACTACTAGAAGCTTTACAATTTAAAAGCTAAAATTCACAACTAAGCCAAATAGAGCTGCAAAACTGCTTTTGACAAGCACCTACAATTCCAAGGTAATGCTTAAACTTAATACCAAGACACTAACAACTAACAACTAACTACTAACTACTATTAGGGAAACTCTTCAATTAGTCCGAACTCGTCTCTCATATATTGATAAGACCCACACTCGCCTACCATGTGAGACACTGATCATTCATTTACTATCCCAATGAAGATGTTATTTTGTAACTGTCAGGGAGCTGGATCTAATGAATTTCTCAGAAATTGGAGAGATTTTGTTAACGGGCTATGATCGTGGTACTCATTGAAACCTGAACTCAGAGTCGACGAGCATGAAGCAGAACCATCTGAGCACACGAGCGGTGCATCAAACAAAGAAGGAGGGAAAGCAAAGAATGGAATGCGGGAAGCGAGCTTACCGGTCTTTGCTATGGATCTTTCCCCTCGCTATAGCCTATGTTATATCATCACTAGGCGGGAAGAGATCTAGTCGAATAACGCATAAGAGAAGATCTCTTTGGAATGAACTACACGTCACCCAGATGGGAAAAGAGTACCCCAGTTTAGTGGTACAAGCTTGATGGCGCTTATGCCACTTCAAAAGGCACCTGACTCTTAATCATAGACAGACTTGCACTGACCTCAACATAAGAGTCAGAACCTGGTCTGTTCTCTTTCTCAGTCTTCGATCGATCATTCTCTGCTTCAAATAGAAGGGCTTTCCCAGCTAACAAGGAAGTGGGATTGATAATTGAGATCAATTCTGAACTGGACTGAGATGGCCTATACACCAATTGATTGACACTATTCCTGAAGAAATAAAGATCGTTGCGAGAAGACCACCATCGTGTAAATGCAGAAGCTTGGCAGTTGTAGAATGAACCTTAAGATTGGGTTTAATTAAAGGGATTCGAGTAGCGGGAAGGTACTAATTGAATAATCTCCAACAAGAAAAGGAAGAATCGAACTAGCTTGGCTAACTAAGGCGAATTTGGATATGATAGTAACTAGCCCTAAGAAGCTGCTTGAAACTGTCCTAGAATCCCTACTCGCCCATGTTGGGATTCAACCTAAGGCTTGTTCGAAATCCGAATGAATGGATAATACATACATAAAGAATATGAAGCACAATCTCCAACTCTTAATCGGTGGCATCTTTGCTTGTTCCTGATGCTTCCATAGAGAGAAATGAAACTTTCTTCACTCTCCTTCGATCCAAACCACAAGGCAAAAGGCAAGCTGACTTAGAGTCTAAATGCCTACTTTCTGAATTAAAGAATTTACAAAAGGCTATTAATCTAGCTATCGAGTCACCCTAACGGAGAACTCTAACTGAACTTTCAAGCTTTCTTTTTATTCTGTGTACCAGTGCCACCTATTTTCTCTTTTCCTAAATAAGTGGTTAAGTGCTTGAGACTTCTCTAAAGAGAGTTGACTGGCAAAAAGCAGATCTTGGCTTAGGGCTTAGACTGACTTCCTTGACTGATAGCTTGAAGCCTAAGACGGAAAACTTCACTAGTGGAATTTGATTATGATAGTCATCCTTTTATCACTACTCCCTTTTTTGAGGGATGAGCTCTGACTAAAGCTATCGAGAAAGGATCTGATCCAGATCTTCTATTTCCGACCCGAAAGCAATTCTTGAGAGCCTACTTTCTTTGTAAACACCTTTAGATTCTGAATCATGCCATGGCTTACCCCTGATTCTAGGACAAAAGAAATGGACTAAGGGGGGCTTCCTTTGACTTCGATCGGCCTATTCACTCAACTAGGGAATAAGACTAACCTAATTTCCCTATTCACTGAACCCAAGACTCAGGGCAAAGAGAACTGCCTTTGCTCCCTTCCTTCAACTTATAGGATGGAATTCGGACTCCTAACTAAACTCTCTTACATGAAGACCAGATCTTGGGGATCTAAGTACTCCTAGGGGGCATTTCGCAACTAACTCGTGGGGCATGATATCCCAAAAATCCTCAAGTACTCGCTGCACTTCCTGGAAATCGAATTCCAAATGAGATATTTTAATCCATCGGAGAAGCACATCCGCTACTAGTAATAGGATGCCTGATGAGCTTCTCCCATCGGAATAATAAGGCTTAATGGCTGGAGAGTTCCCTTGCTGACTAAGAAGGGACGAGGACTTCATTACTTCCTCTAGCTAACCAACTGAGAGACCGGCTAAGTTCACGGGTTGGAGATAAGTGGACTCCGTCTTCCTAGCCCTTGAAGGCGTACCGGTTGATGCCTGTGTTGTAGAAAGAAAGTCTGGGAAAGCGAAAGCAGAGTAAGGGAAGTCGGCGAAAGGAAAAGGTTCAGTTTAGCAGCATTATCTTACTTCGCCGTCTTCTACGGATTGATGGAAATATTTTTCATAATGATAAAAACGTAAACCAGCAGCAACATAACAAGGCTATAAAATCAAATCAAATCAACTCAACCAGAAAACAAAGATGACATAGCCAAAAAAAAAAAGAAGAAGAAAGGATTGCATATGAAATCAAATCAAATCAACTCAACCGTCTTATGCCATACCCTTGTGCTCCTCATCAGTCCAGTAGTATTCAATCGGCGAAACAAGGCTCTCCACATATGTATCTGCAAACATAACAGGACTCCCCCGAGGAATCTTCTTGCATGTCTTTTCTTTGATATTATAGGCAAAAGTTCCATTCCAGTTTTTCAAGACCAAAACTGCTTCATGATTTTTTGTGAAAAGAAGCGGCTTCGAATTATGACTTATTTCACAGAAGACAAGGATTCTAGTCCAAGACTCCTTTTCACCATACTGTTTCATCACCCATACTTCAAAATTGTCACTATAACTAATCGCCGAAGTTATGCATAGGCATTCATCTAAAACGCCTAATACGAACATGCCTTGTTTTTTCTCTTCACACGTAGGCTCAGGCATTGGTAACATCTCGAATTTATTAGCCGACGAATCAAAATAAGCAATCTTTCTACCAGCCCCGGAATCTTCTTCCTCGTGAGGAACTGACCAATGGAACCGCTCATTCACCACAGGGCCGCCAAAACACTAGTAGCTACGAAAAGGGAATTTAATGCTTCTCCATCTTTTAGTTTTTAAGCAAGCAACACAAAACATTTCACCATCCCTCAAATCAAGTAAAATTACTCCCTTGTAATCATCAATGGAAGAGTCATAACAAAATCCAGAAACGCAAATAATATAAGACAATTCTAATGGAGCGAATTCAAGCACTTTTTGACAATATCTCGTCGATGGATTCCACAAGAAGATGTGCCTATCAAGGCTGATAAGTATCAAACCATTGCATGAACCCAAATATCGTCTCTCGTACGATCTAGAGAACCTTCTTTGTCTAGAAGACTGACGGTTTATGGTGTGATAGCATGTAGTTGGATTTGGATTAAGCGTTTCCACAGAGAGATCACTGTTTATAGAGTGATAGAAGGTAGTATAATCATTACATGAAAGTGCTAAGGCTCGTCTTCGATTTTGTGTAGAAAGCTGAAAGTTGGGATCCGATATTACTGACTGCCATAGCTTGCACACGCACTTGAAACGTAAGAGAGTTTTTACTGGTAATCTTCGGAGTATCTCACGCACGATATCGTCATTGCGGTTTGGGAAGCTATGGATGATGAGGAGGTATTTCGTCACTAGGGTTTTGGCTGCTAATAATTTAGATGTTTTGAATTCAATGAAATTCTAATGAGACCAATCCTTTTGTATATATATTATAATCTCTCTAAATTAATAGTATTGCGATCATTAAATTTTATTAATTTAACAAGATATCAATTTATAATTATTAATTTATCGAGATTTTTTTTTTGGCCTAATAATAAATATATTATATTTATGGTATCTTTTTTATAATGTGACTCATATCTTTTAAGCCAATTTGAAAAAACAACTAGAAAAATCTAATTAGAATAAAAGATAAGAATCTAATTTAATAGGATTAGAACAAGTTCTCTAATCTCCTAGTGAATTTATATATAATTTTTAG
Source organism: Ehretia macrophylla (assembly GCA_037974665.1). Taxonomy (NCBI): domain Eukaryota; kingdom Viridiplantae; phylum Streptophyta; class Magnoliopsida; order Boraginales; family Ehretiaceae; genus Ehretia; species Ehretia macrophylla. Next base: position 49,388,743 of record CM075777.1, on the reverse strand, counting down.
CTAATTATTAATTTATGAAATATTTGTATTGATAAAATACAAAAAAATATTTTAAATATATTATCTTACAATTTTATCAAAATTATTAACTTTTTACACTGATCTCAAGTCAAGACCGGACATGTTTATTATTTCAAAGAAATTATTAATTTATTAAATATTAATTTAAAGAGTTCTACTTGTGTTTGAGTTCAAAAGGATTCTTCAAAAGAAGGTTTCCTTTTATTATAGGAAAAACAAATCTAACAAAAAAAATTAAGTTATGCTTCTGAAGGGGAAATTAGAAAAGGAAAAAATAGTAATAGTTTCCATTGTTTCACTTTTTTCCTAATTAACCATCAATGTTTTCCACGGATTTTGATCTCCTAATAACATTGTTTATATAATAATGTTATTAGGGAATAATTTTAATTGTTCATTGATTCAAAAAATACTTGAATCCTTAATTGAATATCAAACAAAATTAACTTACGATCTTTCCTAATCTATTTTCTGCTTGCACCAATTTTTTTTTTTTTTTTCTAAACCTTGTTTGTGGATTCGCCATCACTAGCGCCGGAAAAAAAAAAAAAAGAGAAGAAAATTAGCGTTCGAGTGAGTGAGAAACAAGCTGCCACATTTGGTCAATGGTCTCCCTCTTAATCAACTCTCTTTTTTATACTTTATTTTATGACGAGAAATTTATCCTAGATAATCTAAATTATATTTTAATTTTTAGCCTAATTCTTGTTTTGATCAATTCAATCTCTAATAAAAAGTATATATCTTGGTAAATTTTATTTATTGAATAAATTCCATAGTATAGCAGTGTATCCTAACAAATATTTAAGTCAATTAAGAGATAAATAATATTTATTAATAAAAAAATATAAATATAAATTCAAAATATTTAATTATAGCTACATGCACCAACTTTTTTTATCTACTAATGAGTAAATGCGTACTTCTTTTTGTATGTGCATAGATAAAGATAAAATATAAAAGAATGTGAGTTGATGGAGAGAGACCATTGACCAAATATGCACTTGTTTCTAACTCAGTCCAATGCTAATTTTTTTTTTTCTACTAACCTGGGAAACATTCCTATTTAACCAGTGCATGAGACATAAACTACATTAGCTATTACCCACTGACATTAGATGGGACACGTCGGTGTCCCCTTATTTTCTTCATGCGCTAGTGATGGCAATTTCACAAACAAGGATTAGGGAAAAAAAAATTGGCGTAAGCGAGAAATAGATTAGGAAATATTGTGGGTTGATTTGTTTGATATTTAATTAAGGGTCCAAAGGTTTTTTGAGTAAATGAATAATTAAGATTCTTTCCTAATAACATCATCACACAAGCAATGTTATTAAGAGATCCAAATCTATTTCTGACAGCGTCAATAAGTTCTCAATATTCAAAAAGTGTCAAATTAGATCCTATCTTAAATATTTGATGGAAAATACATAAAATGTTTTAACTACCATTCCAAAGCTGATCCAAATTACCAATTTATCCCCCTAACCCCACCCTTACCCCAGTACCACCCTCTTGCACCTCCACCTACAACCACCCCCTCCTACCTTCTACACCCATCCTTTGCATCCCTCTACATCCCACGCGAGTTGTGTGTGGCTTTGTGCATGGTATCAATTTATGGATGCGTTAGATGTACGTGTGCGTGATATGAGTATGTAAGGGGAGGCTATGGATTATTAGGAGGTTTTTCGGTTCTATTTGACCTAACAATTTGACATTCAAAGTACTTTCTTTGAGTTTAAAATAGTGTAAATTGTTTGACCCATTTCTAAAAGTATTTTTAAGTAAAAGCTTAAACTTAAAAAAACTAAAAAATAAGAGCTTCAAATTGAAACTTTTCAAAATATAACTTTGTAAAACTGCTTTTATATAATGGAGAAAGCTGTTTTCTTTTTCTTTCTCAAATATACCATTTCATATCTTTTAAAGTCCAATATTACTATCAATTTTTTTAAAAGCTCCACATTACCCAACATAGGCCAAACAGTTAACGACTTTTGTTCAATAACACTTTTAATCAAAGCTCCACATTACAAATAGTTCAAAATATTGTTTTTTGAAAATTTTTAAATTCTTCCTTATTGTTTAAATTTTCTAATTTAATCCCTATTATTTTCTTAAAAAATTTAAATTCGTCCCTATTATTCAAAATTAATCAATTAAAAGTCCTTATTATTTACCAAAAAAATTTATTTAGTCCCTGTTATTTTCATACAAAATTCAAATTGTAGTCTTCAATGTATAAGGAAAAAAAAAAGTGACTGAATTGAAATTTTTTGAAAAACAATAGGGACTAAACTAAATTTTTAATAATACAACGAATTTGAAATTTTTTAAAAATAATAAGGATTAAATTGATTAATTTTGAAAAAACTAAAACTAGTTATGAATTGAAGTTTGACAAGCACCAACAAACCCAACGCTAACAATTAATAAACGGTAAAAGCGTCAACAAACAGCAAAATCAAGATAACAATTAATAGCCTAGAATTCAGTCAGAAAAAAAAAATGAAATAAGCAAAAACAAATTAAAAAAATAAGAATAGCATATGAAATCAACCAAATCAAATCGACTCATGCAACGGGATATATATCATGCCATGCCCTTGTGCTCCTTCTCCTGCCAGTAGCGTCCAGTCTATTAATGCCATTCCCATTCCCTTGTGCTCCTCATCGTTCCAGTAGTATTCAATCGGCGAAACAAGGCTCTCCACATATGTACCTTCTGCGAACGTAAAAGGACTCCCAAAAGGAATAGGAATCTTCTTGTATGTCTTTTCTTTGACATTGTAGGCAAAAATTCCTTCCCAGTTTCCCAAGAGAAAAACTTGACGATTTTTTGTGAAAAGGAGTGGCTTCAGGAAGATATAAGAAATAGAATTAGGACTTATTATTTCACGTAAGACAAGGATTCTAGTCCAAGACTCCTTTTCACCATATTGCTTCATCACCAATACTTCAACATTGTCACTAAATCTACGACCCCAAATCATGCATAGGCATTCATCTAAAACGCCTAATACAAATATGCCTTTGTCTTCCTCTTCACATGTAGCCTCATCAGGCATAGGTAACATCTCGAATTTATTAGCCGATGAATCAAAGTAAACGATCTTTATAGCAGTCCCGGACGAACCTTCTTTCACAGCAACTGACCAATGGAGCCGCTCATTCACCACAGGGCCGTCAAAACACGAGTAGCTACGAAAAGGGAATTTAATGGGTGCCCACTTTTTAGTTTTTAAGCAAGCAACATATAAGATTTTACCATCAAATATATTAAGTAACACTAGTGCCTTGTAATCATCAATGGAGGAGTCATAACATAATCCAGAACAGCAAACAATTTTAGGGCATTGCAATAGAGCTAATTCAAGCACTTTCTGACAATATCTTGTCGATGGATTCCACAAGAAAATGTGCTCATCGACGCTGATAAGCAACAAACCGTTGCATGAACCCAATAATCGTCTCTCGTATGATGTATTAGAGAACCATACTCTTCTAGAAGTATGATGGTTTATGGAGTGATAGCATGTAATTGGATTTGGATAAAGCGCTTCAACAGAAACATCACTGTTGATCGAGTGATAGAAGGTAGTATATTCATCATATGAAATTGCTATGGCTCGTCTTCGATTTTGTGTCGAAAGCTTAAAGTTGGGATAAGATATTACTGAATGCCATAGCTTGCAGACGCACTTGAAACGTAACAGAGTTTTTACTGGTAATCTTCGGAGTATCTCACGTACGACATCGTCAGGAAAGGTGGGTCGTTCTGATGCCATTGCGGTTTGGAAAGCTATGGATGAGGAGAAGGTATTTCCTCACTAGGGTTTTGGCAATTAATAGATTTAGATGTTTTGAATTCAACGGAATTCAAATGAGACCAATCCTTTTGTATATATTTGAGTGAAAAAGAATTCTTCAAAGGAAACTTCCTTTTATTATATGGAAAACTTCCGAAGGGGAAATTAGGAAAGGAAAATTTTCATAGTAGCACAGTATAACCTTTTTAAATAGTGTTGGACCACTAAATTCTATTAATAAAATTTAGTGGTCCTAACGCTATTAATTTAGTGAGATGTCGACTTATCGATAAATTAATAATTAATAATTTATTGATATATTTTAGTTTTTTTGCATTAATAATAAATATATTATATCTATGGTAACTATTTTGAAATGTGACTCATATATTTTTAGGCTAATTTAGAAAGATAAATAAAAAGTCTAATGAGAATAGAAGATAAAAATCTAATTTAGTAGGATTAGAATAAGTTTCTAGTCAATTATTAATTTATAAAATATTTGGGTAAATAAAATACAAAGAAAATATTTTAAATATATTAACTTATAATTTTATCAAAATTATTACTTTTTTACACTTGTCCCAAGTTGGGACTGAACATTTTTATTATTTAAAGATATTATTAATTTATTCAGTATTAATTAAAAGAGGTTCTATTGTAATTTCCATTTTTTTTCACTTTTCCTCTAATTGTCCTTCAATGTTTGAGACTGTGCCAAAACTGACTCCCATTCTTTTTATTTTTCAGTCAAGGGGAGTTATGTCATTAACGAGAGAATTGATATCGCAATCTCACAACCTTTTGTATTTACAACGAAAAACATACAATTAGACCAAAGCGCCAATGTTTAAAAACCTAATTGCTTGAATGCAAAAAACTCAGAGACCCAATTGTCTCTCTCTCGCGAAAACTATCGGTAACAACAGAAATATCTTCTTTTAACTTGTAATCAACCTAATGGTCTCAATTAACTGACAAGCACCAAAAATCCTAAGGTAATGCGTAAACTTAACGTCAAGACGGAACAATGAAACGATGGTAAGAAAAAAAACGTATACACGCAGCAAAACCAAGCTTATCAAGTAATGACTCATACACTTGAAACACCAAAAAGAAAATATAAACAAATCCGTAAATGATAATAAGATCGAAAATTAATTCAAATATTAAGGACCACAGTATGGCAGCAATTTTCATTACGGGTGCCAGAAATTGTAGAGAGGAGGTATTGTAGGGGGAAATTTCTTATAAAAATAAAATAAAATAAGAACGGACGGATCTTGTAAAATTTTTAAGAAATTCTTCAATTTCTTCCAAAAAAATAATGATTAATCATCTGTTTCTCATGTTCCATGAATAGCCGGACAGATCTAAGGATGCCATTCCCTCGTGCTCCTTGTCATTCCAATAGTACCCAATCTTGAAAACAAGGCTCTCCACATATGTCTCTGAAAATAAAAAACGAGTCCCCACATGAATCTTCTTCCATGTCTTTTCATTAAAATTGTAGGCGAAAATTCCATTGGAATTTGTCGAGAGAAAAGCTTCACGACTTTTTGAGATGAACAGCGGCTTTGGAGACGCAACATAACAACTTATTTCACCTATGTTAAACAGGCTAGTCCTCGATTCCTTTTCACCATACTGTTTCATAACCAACAGTTCAAAATAGCCAAAAAAATCTACTCCAAGTCACGCAAAGGCATTTCATCTATAACACTTAATACAAATTCGGCATTGGCATTGTTTGTATCTTCACACATATGCTCAGGCATAGGTAACATGTCGAATTTATTAGCAGATGAATCAAAATAAGCGATTTTGTTAGCACTAAAAAACCCTTCCTTCTCAATAACTGACCAATGGAGCCGTTCATTCAACACGGGGCCTCCATGACAACAGCGATGATAAGGGAATTCTATGTGTCTCCACTTTTTAGTTTTTAAGCAAGCAACATTAGCACTGTGCTGATTACCAAGTAAGATTAATACTGCCTTGTAATCATCAATGGAGGATTCATAACATAACCCGGAAACAACACGACGATCAAACTGGTTTCGCAATAGATTTAATTCAAGAACTTTCTGACAATATCTTGTTGATGGATTCCACAAAAATATGTCCTCATTGAGGCTGATAAGAATCAAACCGTTGCATGAACCCAGAATTTGCCTCGCAGAGGGTGTAGAGAACCTTGTTTTTCCAGAAGAATAATGTTTTATAGAGTCATAGTATGTACTTGGATTTGGATAAAGCGTTTCAACAGAAAGATCATTGTTTATAGAGTGATACAAGGTAGTATAATCATCATTACATGAAATTGCTATGGCTCGTCTTCGATTTTGTGTCGAAAGCTTAAAGTTGGGATCAGATATTACCGAATTCCATAGCTTGCAGACGCACTTGAAACGTAAGAGACTTTTTACTGGTAATTTTGGAAGTATCTCCCATACGATATCGTCAGAAATGTTGGGTTGTTGTGATGCCATTGTGACTGTGCGATGTCACTAGGGTTTTCGCTAGGATCCTCTTATAGGGAGGATATGTCATAGTTGAGATGACGGGTGATCTCGACCGTGAATTCCCTTATAATCTCAACCATAAAAATGGAATAAATGTTCCTATTAGTCCTTAATATTTTACGTTGAGATACTTTGGTCTCTAATCTTTAAAAAATAAATATTTTACTACAAGTTCGATAATATTTTTCAAGCAATTAGAATAAGGGATTTTTTCTTTTCTTTTTAACGCCCTTCATTTAAAGGTTCAATGAGACCTTTTTTTTAAGATTTAAGGAGGTTTAAACCGTACAATACATATAAAAAGATATTACTTATGAGACCAGAATAATGACCACTTAATTGTTGGGAGTAATTCTAATTAGTGGCATTAATTGCTGGAAAATAAAACAGGTGTAACTGTTACTCAATCTTATTCCTAAAATAAATTCTGAATATATTTATTTCTAGAATAAATCATGAAATAAATTCTGAAAATCGCTTTAATTTAGAGCTTTTTATTTTTTAACTTTGGCTTTTAATTATTAGTTTTTTGAAAGATAGACCAAATATGTTAGTTTCAGCTTCTAAATTTATTTATTTTTTTAAAAAACACTTTTAAATGCTTAAAATTTAGACCAAACATGGATTGATATTCACGAATTGATTTTTTGAAACAATTTTATGTGTTTGCCTCTAAGCTGCTTTCTTGGTGCCTATTACCTAATCACTTCCCAACATAAATTTACTACACGAGGAGAAGGAAGCCATTACTGTCAGCACTATGATTATATAATCCTGTGATATAAGAGAAGTATCATATCATTTATTGAGCCCAAACCATATAGTGAATATGGTCTCCGGTATATGGGTGATTGGCCTCTATTGACAGCTATGAAATATACTAAGGGATAAAGCCTCACTGAACCACCACCGGGCCTTTGGACCGTCATACTTTTTTCTATAAATACCTGAGTTGTTTTTTGCATGGAAATAAGAGTTTTAAAAAAATACATGCATGCATATAGAGTCTGTATTGTCAGATAGAGATAATTCTGAGACAAAGATCGTTGTATCCTGTGAGACTTACGTCAAAGTCCGTAATTAGCACCTTAATGGGACGATAAAAGTCTTAATGACACTGAATTAAATTTAGGCCTTAATGTTATTCTTGTTTTCGAGTATTCATTACTTTCGTAAAATATTCAACAAAAAGCAAGTAAGTCCTCTTTCTTCGTTTATTATTCATAGTTTTATTTTTCAATTCTAGAATTTTAATTTTTGCTTTATGATAGATCAATTAATTATGAATTATCATTAGATATGCAAATTATACATATGCTCACATAATTTCTTCTAACACACACTACCATCAACATTGAGTTTAAAACTATCTTGAGGTAGCTTGAACCATAAAACTTTTTGTGGCTCCATAGTAGAGTTCTTATTGAAAAAACAACAATATTGTGAAGTAAGATGAGAATTATCTTTCCATTGCCACTATTTAATGAGGTTTGCTTGAAATAATTGAGCAATCATTTTATAATCCCCAAATGATTTTAGCCTGATAAAAATTCGTGTTTCTATATTTAGTATCATTTGTTTCCACCCAAGCAAACCAAAAAATAAGGATAGGAACGAGAATTTGAATATATCCTTTACAAACAAAATCACCTGAAATGTATTCAATCAAATTACAAAGATTTTTGTATGGAATAAACCAATTTAGATAGATGTGGTATAATTGTTCAGCACATACCTTCTAAAGGAAAGATATGTTAATAGTCGCATAAGCCCATGTGTTTTTATCAAGAAACCAAAACATGGGTTTACTATTATTATTGTGTATGTTGATGATTAGAATATAATAAAGGCAATTGAAGAGCTTTCAATAACAATTACTTATTAAGTAAAGAATTTGCGATGAAAGATCTCGAAAAACTAAATTTTGTCTCAGCCTATAGATCAAGCATTTGTTGAATGAAATTTTAGTCCACCAATACACTTACATTGAAAAAAATGTTGAAAAGATTTAACATGGAAAAGGCTTATCTGTTAAATTACCCAATGATTGTCCAATCTCTAGATAATGAAAGACCCTCTTCGTCCTCGAGATGATAATGAAAAAATAATTGGTCATGAAGTAACAGACTTTAGTGCAATTTGTGCATTAATATATCTTACTAACAACACGCGACCTATTAATTTATTATCAAGATATAGTTCTGCAGCCACATGAACGACATTAAACATATATTTCTTTATCTTCGTGGAACAAATAATATGAGATTATTATATTCAACGCATCCACTGCCAGAAGATTGGTATGTACATGCTGGGAATTTGCCTGTTATTTTAAAAACTATTGGCTTGTATTTTGATGAAAATTGTAAGCCTAATAGCTGTTAAAAATTGTTAACTTGTATTGTAATAAAAATCACAAGCCTAACTTTAAGGACTAAGAAACTCTTCTTCTTTTTTTTCTTTGTTATTGCATGTCCACTTATAACTAGTAATCGCAAATCTTTAAAATATCAATTTTAATTATATTATTTGGAACTATCTTGAAAGCATGGTTGTAAAAACCTAACAAATCTCTTAAATATATTGTAATCGACTATGAAATGGAAGTATTCATGCAAAACAATTGCAAAGGTCAAGTAATAGCATGTAGTGTCTTGACCAAAAGAATGATTATAAATTTTTTTTGAGTGATCATATTTTCCTTCTCCATTTTAATAATACTTTGTCTAATGTCATTTTTTAAGCTTTTATATCTATAACCTTAAAATTTTAGCATATATATTATAATAAAAAATATAAGAATAACTTTACAAGTATGCGGGGCATGTTATGTGGGACAAAAAATGTCTATCTTTGTACCTTGGTCTGCCTCGCATAGGGATTAAAAGTTAATTACCCACCCCGTCTCATTCTCTATTTTTCCATTTCAATACTCACTTTATTTGGGACGAGAACAGATACTTACAAAACCCGTTTTATTGACATTTCGACTCTCAACAAAGTTACAAGCACCTAAAAGTCAAAAATAATGCGTTAAACTTAACGTCAATATGGAACAACTAAGCAATGGTAAAAAACTTGTACAATAAGGACCGTAGATCGTATTAGTTCATATGTATTAAGAATTTACATGTACCATTGACGGTAATTATAGAGAAAGGGTATTGCAGTCAAGTCAAGTCCTTCTAGAGATCCCATTCCTTTGTGCTCCTTGTCATTCCAGTAGTACTCAATCGGCGAAACAAGGCTCTCCACATATGTATCTGCAAACAGAAAAGGATTCCCCATATGAATCTTGTTGCACATCTTTTTTTCAAGATTGTAGGTGAAAATCCCCCTGAAACTAGTTGAGAGAAAAGCTTTACGACTTTTCGTGAAAAAGAAGGGCTCTGGTAACGCAAGAGAACCTCTTGTTTCACATATGCCAAACATGCTAGTCCATGATTGCTTTTCACCATACTGCTTCATTACCATTACTTCAAAATAGCCATGAAATCTACTCAAGGTCATGCAAAGGCAGTCATCCAAAACACCTAATATGAATTTGGAATGTTTTATCTCTTTACATGCACGCTCAGGCATAGGTAACATCTCGAATTTATTAGCAGATGAATCAAAATAAGCGATTTTGTTAGCAGTACAAGAACCTTCCTTCTCAATAACTTACCAATGGAGCCATTCATTCACCATAGGGCCTCCACGACGACAACCCTGATAAGGGAATTCTATGCGTCTCCACTTTTTAGTTTTTCAGCAAGCAACATTAGCAATCTGCTGATCACCAAGTAAGATTACTAATCCCTTGTAATCATCAATGGAGAAGTCATAACATAACCCGAAAGCGAAACGACAATGACGGCATGCCAATACATCTAATTCAAGAACTTTCTGACAATATCTCGTCGATGGATTCCACAAAAGTATGTCCCCTATCGAAGCTGATAAGAATCAAACTGTTGCATGAACCCAGGATTCGTCTCACAGGTGGTATATGTTGGGTGTAATATTGATATATTATTTCAACGTCTTTTTACTTAAATTTTTTTATTCTTGAGTAATTTATGAGCAATTTGATTGGTTCCATGTTTGTTTTGCGATGTAGGTGAATTATATGAGAAGACATGGATTTTGAGGCCAAGATTGAGGAAAAATGAACAAGGGCAAGCTTTTATGCAACTGGTGAAAAGATTGAAGAACAAATAGAAGTAGCGTAGTCATGGCACAGCTGCGCAACGTCGTAGAAAATTTAAGGGTAATTTTGTAAAAAGGCGCGACAAGAAGAAAACCCTACGATAAAAGAAGACATCATACGTTGAAAAAAAGGAGTTCTTGGCAGGCAGCTAGTTCTGTGGAGAAAAAACCATCGTTTGGAGAGGAGAAAACACGAGAAACTAGAGATTGACGAGGAAGGACAGATTAGAGACAAGATTTCGCCACGACTTTTTTGAGATTTCTAGTTTTTTTCTCTCTCTCTCATCATGAATTTCAATAGATTTTGGATTTCATTTATGTTTATTATCAGTTGCTAAATTATTTTTTAGGGCTACGATGTACCCAGATTTTGATCACTTGAATTATGTTAAATGGATTGATTGATTATTTATTCTATTTTTATGCTGAGTATTTCACACAATGCTTAATGCTTGTGATTGTCTGGCCAATAATTGTTTGTTTTGTGGTTTGGTTTGAGATTGAGAAGTGATAACTAGACTAGACCGCGTGTGAAGTACCATTAAATTGTCATAAGCTAGAGATAGTTATGAGATCTAGTGCAACGTTTAAATTTCTAGGGTTTAATGCATTCCATAAGTTCACAGTTATTACAGAGATGTAGGTAGCTTCCTTATTGGGATAGGTTATTGATACTTGAGAAAAATTAATATCTACCTTAGTGAAATTGTTGGCAGCATAAGAAATAGTAGTCAATTGGATTTAATCAACATATTCGAGTAGGATAAATCTAGGTGAAATCGGAACCCCTAGAGCCTTTCAATTATTGAATCAAATTTTCCATTAAACTCTCAATTGTTTAGTTGTTATTTTCATTAGTTTTGTTAACTCTTTAGTTTTTAATACAAATTCTCAAATTTTGGTTGCCTGAATAAAATTAGAGCTAAAACAATTTCAGTAGTTAATAATCTCAGTACTCCTGGGAACGATCTTTACTCATCATTTTATTATTTGTTGCGATACGTGCACTTGCGTTAGAATTCACACAACAAGTTTTTGGCGCCATTGCTGGGGACTGTGCCAGTTATTAATATTGATACCAAATAGCTTTAATTTTAATTTGGATTTTATTTTATTTTGGTAGTCATTTTCTTATTTTTGTTACTTGCGTTTCAGAATTATAATCTTGTGGATGTATGCGAAAGTTGGGAAGTAGCACCTTATTGCCTTTTGATCCTGAGATAGAGCGAACCTGTAGGAAGAACAAGAAGGAGAAAAGAGTTACTGTCCATTAATTGCAGGAAAACATGGCTAAAATAGTGCAAGTACAAGGTGAAGGAAATGACCAAGAAAATTCGCCTAGAGCACTAAGAGATTATGTTTTGCCACCCACTGGAATTCAACCTGTGATTAGAAGGCCAGCGATTTAGGCGAATAATTTTGAGTTGAAGATAGTAACACTGCAGTTGATTCAGAATATCCTATTCCATGGACTGGCCACTGAAGATCCTAATCAGCACATCGTGAATTTTCTAGAAGTCTGCGGAACTGTTAAGTACAATGGAGTCACTGATAAAGCTCTTTGCCTTTTCTTGTTTCATTTCTCTTTGAGGGATCAAGCTAAGGAATGGTTAAACTGGCTGCCTTCGAATTCATTCACCACTTGGGAGGATTTGGTGCACAAGTTCTTGTCAAGATTTTTCCCACTTGGAAAGACAGCGAAGCTGCGCATAGAGATCAATAATTTTGCGCAACATGAAGGAGAAAATTTGTGCGAGGCGTGGGAAATATATAAGGCAATGCTGAGGAAGTGTCCTAATCATGGAGTACCTAGGTGGATACAAGTTCATAATTTTTATAATGGATTGGTAAATTCGACAAGAACTTTGATTGATGCATCAGCAGGAGGAGCTCTAATGAACAAGACAGTAGATGACGCTTATGAGTTGGTTGAGTATATTGTTTTGAACAACATGCAGTGGTCAAGCGAGAGAGTCGCACCAAAGAAGACAGCTGGGATCCATGAGATTGATGCCATAACCACCTTGACAGCAAAAATTGACAATCTTGCTAAACAACTATAGAATAATCAAGTAACTGCTAATACTATTCAGGTGACAGTGGTGTGTGAGTTTTGTTGTGGTCCACATTATAATGTAGAATGTCAAGTTGGAAATCCATTTGTGCAAGGCACAGCAGAACAAGCACAATATGTGGGGAATTATAATAGGCAACAACATATTCAGTATTCTAACAGATATAATCCTGCATGGTGTAATCATTCGAATTTTTCCTGGCGAAATACTCAAAATGTGTTATAACCTGAGCAAAATAAATCCCCACTAGAGAAGAAGGTAAACTTGGAGGATGCATTGGCTCAATTGGCAACTTCACAAACTCAGTTTATGAATGAGACTAGAGCTAACTTCTAGAACCAATCTGCACAAATCAGAAATTTAGAGGCACAGTTTAGCCAAATGGCTACGATGTTTTCAGAAAGACAGCAAGGGAATTTACCTAGCACTTCTGAGGTGAATCCTAGAAGAAAGGGTAAAAAGCATTTTAAGGCTGTCCCTTTGAGAAGCGGCAAAGAGTTAGAGGAGCCAGTGAGAACCAAGAAGGTTGAGAAATGTGAAGCGAATAATGAGGAGAAAGATGAAGAGAAAGTAGAAGCTCAGCCACAGCCTACGCAGGAACTACCTATGGTAGTACCATTCCCTCAACGATTGCAGAAAAACAAGCTCGATAAATAATTTGCTAAGTTTCTTGAGGTCTTCAAGAAACTTCACATCAATATTCTATTTGCAGATGCACTTGAACAAATGCCGAGTTATGTGAAGTTCATGAAAGACATTCTTTCAAATAAAAGGAGGCTTAGGGATTACGAGACAGTTGCACTTACTGACGAGTGCAACGCTATCCTACAAAAGAAGCTACCACAAAAGCTTAAGGATCCATGGAGTTTTTACTATTCCTTATGAAATTGGCAATGTTGTTTTTGAACGAGCTTTGTGTGATTTGGGGGCTAGTATTAATTTGATGCCTTTATCTATTTTTAGGATGCTTGGATTGGGCGAGGCGAGGCCCACAACTGTTACATTACAGTTAGCTGATCGCTTGCTAAAGCACCCCAGAGGAGTTATTGAAGATGTACTAGTCAAAGTCGAGAAGTTCATATTCCCTGCGGATTTCATAGTTTTGGATATGGAGGAAGACAAGGAGATTCCTATTATTCTTGGGAGACCATTCCTTGCAACTGGAAGAGCACTCATTGATGTTCAAAAGGGAGAGTTGCGACTAAGGGTACAAGAAGAAAAAGTGATTTTTAATGTGTTCAAAGCTATCAAGTACCCTAAAGCTAGCGACAGTTGTTTTCATGTTGATGATGTACAAGTTATAATGCCTAGCCATGTGGGTCAACTCGACCCCTTGGAGGCTAGCTTGGTGCAAGATGATCTTCTTGATTTTGAGGATGAAAAGGTGTAGGCATATTTGAATTGGATGGATTCGTTTGAACCAAATAGGCAAAAATATTTTGAAGAATTGGGAGAGGGTTCTGCACGTTCCAAGCCATCAATTGAGCAACCACCTGTATTGGAATTGAAACCTCTACCAACACACCTGCGCTACATATACTTGGGCAAGTCAAACACACTTCCAGTAATCATCTCTTCGTCGCTTTCTAACGAAGAAGAAGATAAATTACTGAGAGTGCTCAGAACTCACAAATCAGCGATTGGTTGGTCTTTAGCGGATATTAAGGGGATTCGCCCCTCCATGTGTATGCATCGTATTCTTATGGAGGATGATAGCAAACCATCCATTGACGCACAAAGGCGACTTAATCCGACAATGAAAGAAGTGGTGAGAAAGGAAGTTCTGAAATGGTTAGATGCAGGAGTAATTTGCCTAATCTCAGATAGTTCTTGGTTAAGTCTAGTACAAGTTGTACCCAAGAAGGGTGGCATGACAGTTGTGAAGAATGAAAACAATGAACTTATTCCTACAAGAACTGTGACTGGGTGGAGAGTGTGTATCGACTATAGGAAGTTGAACAAGGCTACGAGAAAGGACCACTTCCCCTTGCCCTTTATTGATCAGATGCTTGATAAACTGGCAGGACATGAGTTTTATTGCTTTTTGGATGGTTACTCTGGGTATAATCAAATAGCTATTGCACCAGAAGATCAGGAGAAAACCATGTTTACATGTCCTTATGGTACATTTGCCTTTTGGAGAATGCCATTTGGATTATGTAATGCGCCAGGTACTTTTCAGAGATGTATGATGGCGATCTTCTCAGATTTGGTGGAGCACGGAATTGAGGTGTTCATGGATGACTTTTCTGTGGTTGGCACGTCGTTTGACAATTGTCTTTACAATTTGGAGTTAGTGTTGAAAAGATGCGAGGAGACAAATTTGGTGCTAAATTGGGAGAAGTGCCACTTCATGGTGCGTGAAGGAATAGTTTTAGGGCATCGCATCTCAGCTAAGGGTATTGAGGTTGATCGTGCGAAGATTGAGACCATAGAGAAGTTTCCATCCCCAACATCTGTGAAAGGAGTTAGAAGCTTTCTGGGCCATGCGGGGTTCTACAGGAGATTCATCAAGGATTTCTCCAAGATCGCCAAGCCACTTTCAAATCTTTTGGCACAGAATGTTCCATTTGTATGGGATGGAGACTATGAACGTGCTTTCACAACAATTAAAGAGAAACTTGTATCAGCACCCATTGTGATGACACCTGATTGGGAGTTGCCCTTTGAATTAATGTGTGATGCCAGCGATTATGCAATTGGAGCAGTTTTGGGGTAGCGCAAGAACAAAATTTTTCTTGCCATCTACTATGCGAGTCACACTCTCAATGATGCTTAACTTAACTATGCAACAACAAAGAAAAAGTTGCTCGCAATAGTATTCGCCTTTGACAAGTTTCGTCCTTATCTGATTGGAAATAAGGTAATCGTCTACACTGACCATTCGGCTATCAAGTACCTTATGGCCAAGAAGGATGCAAAGCCAAGGCTCATTCGTTGGGTGTTGTTGTTACAAGAATTCGACTTGGAAATCAGAGATAAGAAAGGCACAGAAAATTTGGTAGCATATCACCTTTCTAGACTTGAGTTACCAACATAAATCGAGATAGTAAAGCCGCCTATTGAAGATGATTTTCCAGATGAAAAGATTCTCGCGATACAATCTGCTTAGACTCTTCCCTGGTATACTGATTTCGTAAATTTTCTAGCGGCAAATGTAATCCCAGCAGATCTTAATTATTAGCAAAGGAAGAAATTTCTATTTGATGTGAAACACTATTATTGGGAAGATCCTATACTCTATAAGCATTGTGCAGATCAAGTCATCAGAATGTGTGTTCTAGAAGGGGAGATAGAAGATATTTTGCGGCATTGCCATATACTTGAGTGTGGAGGTCACTTTGGAGGTAATAGAACAGCGGCAAAAGTGCTCCATCAGGTTTCTATTGGCCTAGCTTGTTTAAAGATGCTCACACTTTTATTGTTGCATGTGACAGATGCCAGAGATTAGGGAATATCTCAAGAAGGAATGTGATGCCATTGCAGAACATTCTTGAAGTTGAACTTTTCGATGTTTGGGGAATCGATTTCATGGGACCTTTCCCTTCCTCCTACAATAACAAATATATTTTGTTGGCAGTTGATTACGTATCTAAATAGGTGGAAGTGGTGGCGACTCCAACAAATGATGGTGAGGTAGTGCTGAATTTTCTGAAGAGGAACATTTTTACAAGGTTTGGCACACCTCG
Organism: Ehretia macrophylla; assembly: GCA_037974665.1. Classification (NCBI taxonomy): domain Eukaryota; kingdom Viridiplantae; phylum Streptophyta; class Magnoliopsida; order Boraginales; family Ehretiaceae; genus Ehretia; species Ehretia macrophylla. The sequence goes on along the minus strand of CM075777.1, from coordinate 49,372,430 downwards.
AGCGATAATTAGTGATGAAGGTACTCACTTTTGCAACAAGCAATTTGAGGCCCTCTTACTCAAATATGGTGCCAAGCATCGGAAAGCCCTTGCCTATCATCCTCAAACCAATGGGCAAGCAAAAGTTTCAAATCGAGAAATAAAGAAGATTCTTGAGAAAACAGTGGGAAATTCACCAAAGATTGGGCCAAGAAGATTAATGATGCACTATGGGCGTATCGTTCTGCATTTAAAACACCAATTGAGATGTCGCCCTACAGATTGGTTTATGGAAAAAGCTTGTCATTTACTCGTGGAGCTCGAGCACAAGGCATATTAGGCAATGAAGCAGTTGAATCTGGATATGCAAGCTGCAGAAGAAAAGAGACTTTTGCAATTGAATGAGTTAGAAGAGTTCCGGAATGAAGCCTATGAGAATGCGAAGATCTATAAAGAGAGAACAAAAGTATGACATGATAAGCATATCCCACGAAAAGAGTTCTTGCCTGGTCAGAAAGTTCTTTCATACAACTCAAGGCTTCGCTTGTTTCCCGAAAAGCTTAAATTAAGATGGTCTGACCCTTTTGTTGTAACGAAGGTGTTTTCCTATGGAACTGTTGAAATAAATCATCCAGAGAAGAGGATGTTCAAGGTCAATGGACAACGGTTGAAGACTTATTGCGATGATGAGTTTGATAAGCACAAGTCCGTTGTCCACCTCAACTCGGCTTGAGAAATTGCTCCGTCGGGCTGTCAACGCTAAAACAAGTGCTTTTCGGGAGGCAACCCGAATTTTCTTACTTTTCTTGGTTTAATAGTTTTAGTTGTTTTTCATTAATTTTTGAGTTATAGTTGTCAAAGTTAATTGTTGATTTTTATTGTTATGATAGGTTCAAGAAAAAGTTTGGAGGGGAGCCGAGGCAAGAAGAGGTTCTACCAAGTCGTTTAAGGGAGAAAATGTGAAGAAATTCGTGTTTGGAGTGAAGGGGATGCGTACAAGGAAGAGAGAAAACAAGAAGAAACAAAGTTGTGTAGTAGCGCTGTTACGCTAAATTCTAGCGCAGCTGTGCTGACGTCCTTAAAAGTTACGTTCCTGAGAGCTATGAAAGTAGCGTTGTTGCGCCAAAATGTAGCGCAGCTGCGCTGACGCTGTTTGAGGTTACATTTTTGAAGTAGTGCTAGTGCACCGAAAAATGGCACAGCTGCGCTGGCGTCCTTCTCTTTGACGTTCGAAAAGAAGAAAAAAAAAAAACTTCATTAGTTACCAAACCCACTGACTATAGCATATGTGCACAACCCAAAACCTAAAATCCTACCTACCCACCGGCAGCCCACATTCCATGGACCCAACTTACATCATATTAAAACAACTCCCACACTCAACCAATTAGATTCAACCCATCCATGCTAGACTTCAAAACCGACCCATAACCACATTGAAAGCCACGTAACACCACTATCCACATCAACAACTCCAAAACTAAAAATCAGAACCCTTCCCTCTGTATCATTTCTCTCAAGTAAGCACCTTTTCGTCTGCTCCATCACAAACACCTCACGTACAGCTGCCCTCCACCTACCACCACAATTGTCACGCCCCAACCCCGACCTATCGCTAGGCTAAGGCCGAAACATGACGTTCGCAACTCTTATTCTTGAGGTTAATAACTTAATAGCTTTAAAAACCTGTAGTTATTAATTTAATAATATATACCTCCATTATAAATGCCATATAAAGATTGGAAGACTTCCAAAAATTCTACCAAAACATCGGCCTTAAAGGTTTATAACGTCTGATATAAATTCATAAGACCTAAATCTACCTGCTCCTCATTACAAACCTAAGTCTACAAAGTAGAATAATCAACTTAGCTAGGTATTCAACTAACCAAAAGAATATTACAATAGATTAAATAGTCCCATTATACAAAGTCATGCTTATTACAACAAGGAATACATCTTCACAGGCAAGCATGTCGGTCAAATAAGTAGGAAATCCAACTCATCAACTCAACAAAGCTTACAACCACATGGGAGCTTGCTCGGCTAATCTTCACCTGAAATTTTCAAAAGAGGGTGAGCTAGGTCCTCGCATATAGCTCAGTGAGGAGAAAAACAAGGAAAAGTTTTCACAAAGGTTTTATCATTTTGCAAGCTTCTTGGTAAAACCATGCTATGCATATAAAATAGTTAATCAAGTATAACAGAATATCAAGATTAACTTCATACTCGAAGTATAGAACAATTAACAAGAATGGAAACAACTTGATCCAAAAGATATGAACAACTCTTTTCATTACTTTAAAGAAAATGGGTACTTCGGAGACAACCCATGAAGAAAGTACTCAGGAGGAAACACATAAACACGCCAACCAAGAGGGCACTACAGAGACAACCCAACGAAGAGGGTACTCCGGAGGCAACCCATAAACACACCAGTCAAGAGGGCACTACGGAGGCAACCCATGAAGAGGGTACTCCGGAGACAACCCATAAACACACCAATCAAGAGGGCACTACGGAGGCAACCCATGAAGAGGGTACTCCGAAGGCAATCCACAAATTTACCATGGTAGCCGAGACCTATACTTGACGGTCCAATACTGTAGGGGAGAATCAGAACTTCTACCATACCCGATATGAAAGGTTAGAACCTTGACATAGATATAAGTATAATAACCCAGCTTTCCAAGGAAAGACACCAAGCGAGAGAGATGTGCACGATCCAAACCTAATCAAGCATACTTAAGCAATTACATGTTTCAAACATATTCAAGTGTATAGTCGTAAGTGCACCGTTTAGACAATCATGAAACCAATACCCGTCATACTTGAACATAATAATAATATTTATAAGGACACAACATAGCCATATACCAAAGGAGGGTGTAAAGATACCTTAAAACAACTCAAATCGACCATAAAATGCAAGCACGAACGAAACTATGAAGCATTCTCGACGCTTCTGCATTAACCCAATTTAGGAGATAAATTTATCTACTTTCCTAAACTCCAATTAATCTGTTTTCAGTCTATAATCGAAGCTTATCGAAAGTAGATAGTTCTAGAACCAAACGGAACTCAATTTCAATCTAAAATGACTGAGTTATAACTTATTTCGTGCAAGTACATTTTTCTGTCCAGATTGCAAGCTGTTCTTGCGTCATTTCGGGAATGGAAAATTCAGAGCATTTTAACGATAGAATCTGCCATTTTGTAAAAAATGAAAGTTGTTCTTAACTTCCCAATACAGCATCTGTGAAATTTTTGTTCAATTCCGAGATCGTTTACTAAAATTGAAGACAGTGAGCTCTCCAGATTCAGCAAAAAATTTGTAACTTACTTCCTAGTGTGTGTTTGAGCATGAAAACGATTTTTCCTTATGACATGGTCAACTGAAGAAATGTTCCTCTATGAGTTTTCTATGTTTTCAGAATTTTACAGATTTTTATAAAATCATCTATTCATAAAAACGGGCTAAACTTTCTGGTTGGACAAATCTGTCCAGTAAGGTCATTCCAAAATTCTTGCATGTTCTAGTTTCTAAATCATCAACATCAACTACTATACAACCAAGCAACCTCTAGCAACCTAAATAAGAAACAATCAAACATATCCACATAGTTAGATACAAGCTTTACCATCAAGAACACCCAAAAATTCCAGCAACATCATCTTTGATTTGAACCATCAATAACAAGCTCCAACAACATTTCAACCATAGATTTGCAATTATAACTCCATACAAGCCTCATAAAACCATCAATATGCATTTATATATCATAAATACTCATTTTGAAAGAACCCTCACATTGCAACCTTATAGCACATATTTCAGTTACAACCTTCACTATTTGGCCGAATTTTTGTCAATCTTTTACCCAAGTAAATGATCTCCAAATTTGATGAATCATATATCAAATCGAAGCTTTACGAATTCTTTAACTCTGACTATAAACCTTGTTCAATTTCAATTTAAGATCTAAAAGTTAAGACTATTTCCGTAAGATTGCACAAAATTGTCCAGCACCAATACCTATCCAGAACGACCTATGATTTTTGCCATTTTCGGGGGTCTTAAAGTCAAAATTAGCCTTAGCCTATTTCTGCAAGATTTGTTCATAACTGAAAAATATCGTGACCATCAAAGTTTCATAAAATTTAGAGATCGTTTGCTACCTTAAAAATGCTCCAAACAGAAAGGTCAGTAGCTACCCAGGATTTTCCAGAAATGTTCAAACATGTGTTCTTGGCTTCTAAGCATGCAAGACTAAGCATACACATTTACACGCTTGCTCATGAACTTCAAAACATTTTAGAAATCAGTTTAAACCCTCACCTTTGCAATAGTTAGAAATGGGAGAAAATTGATTGGAAATGGTTGAAGAGTTTGGAAATGGCTTGCTTTTACTTCCCCCTTCTTCTCTTTCTTCTTTTTCTTCTTGGCAAAATCGTGTCGTGTGTGTAAGTGTGTGTTGTAGGATTTTAGTGTGTGTAGATGGTGTAGTGTGTGTTGATGGGTGAGTGTGTATTGGTGTGTGTTTGTGTGTTTGACTTCGGTGAGACCAAATAGTGTTAGGATATTTTGTTATTTTGCGTTAGGACGAGAGTGCCCTTGAGCTTGCTTGCGTATTATTAGTTTGTCATTCTAGTATTAATTCTAACTACCTAGTTACTAATCTTAGCTCCATAATATTAATTAATTTCCTACGACTCCTAAAATATTTGGTTGCACGTTAAACAATGATATACACGTAATTCGATGTAAACATACATAAACCTATTTAATAGCATATAAAACACATCAAATGCATATAAAATGATTTAATTATGTAGGACATGACCTAATGCACATGTGGTCTTGGGCCGGGTCTTACAACCTCCCCTTCTTAAAAGAATTGCGCCCTCGTAATTCCCTAATTACCTCGCAAACAAGAACGGGTATTGCTGCTCCATCTGATCACGCCTCTCCCAAGTTGCATCCTCGACTACATGGTTATCCCAAAGCACCTTTACCATTGGAATACTCTTGTTGCACAACTCTCGAGTTTGCTCGTCTAGAATCCGCACGGGCTTCTTGTAACACCCCGATCCCTCTCGAGACCGGGAGTTCTATCAATCGATCTAATCACAACCCAAATCCAAACCCGGGCATAATTTTCAGGGAAAATGGACGGAGTCTCCCCTGTTTCTAGGCGAAATGTAAAACCTGCGACAGCATATAAGGGGACCAATACCATGTCCAAACATTCAACCACCTCAAGGCCATCCGAGCCTCGGATCTCAGCAATTAAACTCAGCAACTATACATACATTTCCAATTTAAAAGTTAACCTATCTCTTTTCATTTTTGGCAAGTACATTCGAACTTGACAATTAAACCATACTAAGCTACTCCATAAAATAAACTATCATGCCATTCTAAATCTTTTCCTTTGGACATTACAAACATGCATTTGAAGTTAAGTTATAATAACTAGATACATAATCTAACTTATCAAACTACTTCAACAATCTAATGAAACTTAAATTACATACTTTTTTACATTAAATACATACAACATATGAAAGCATAAATCTTTATAACTTCGACACTCAAGCTACATAGGCACGCAAGACAACTCTTCAGGCACGAACTTTCACGAAATCACGAACTTTCCAGCTAACATGATATTTCCTGAAATGTGGTGGTGAGGAGTGAGTATACACAACACGTATACTCAGTGAGGGCGAGACATATATCGAATTGGAGAGAAAGAAGATTGTGCAATGCAAATAGACACAATTAAGTAATAAAGTCAATAAGAAAGCAATCAATACAAATGACAATATAATAAACATTCAAGAAAGCATTAACACAACTATTCAAACCTATACCACACTCTGAAGGCTATGGTTCACGCATACGAGCAATATACCATTTCACGAGCGATACATCAATCTCGAGCTTGATGTTGACAATGATGACAATAAGCGCGCAACCACCTTATAACACCAGTTTGGAATACCTCGAAAGTATCCATCAATCTACGACCTAAATCTCCCTGGGAGGCAACCCAAGCAAGAAAAGGGAATAGCAGCGGAGCTAGAGCAACCAACACTGGCAACCCGAGGCTACCCAGAGAAGCCCATCACTCACGCGCGAGACACTATGCAATGAAAGACTCGATACAAGGCAATAAACGAGCAATAGCACAACAATACAAACTAGTGACAACAAACGAGATAACAAGCAATCACAATCAATACTAGCATTCAACTAACTTTTCAAGCATAACAAGCAATAATAAGCAACAATAACACTAATTAAACAAGTATACCAAGCAACCATAAGCATTCTATAGGCATAATATCAAGATAACAAGCAAAATCACAAATCGGCCCCAACTATTAAAACACTACCATTTCCAAACGAGCCACGAGTTCTGGAAACCGACTTCGCCAATCCTCCTAGGTCACCATAAGGCACGTCTAAAGACCTCGAAACCCTACTTTACCCTAGAATTCACGCAAAGTCCCGATTTCCTCCTTTGCTCATTTGAACTACAACTATACCAACCAAACACCCAACCAATGCCATAATCGCACCAAAAGTACTTCCATGGCCTCCCGAAACAATGCCATCACGCAAAACGAGAAAATGCTAAACTCGACCTAAACGACCCCGACTTTCACCAAAGCATAATTCTCATTTTTTCCATTACGCAACCCAAACAAACCATGCATTTAGGCGTTCTAGCATACCTAGCACATTTCTACATCAACAGACAGCATAACAGCGTAACTTTATCGTTTCAAGGGTTTACTATTCATGTTTTACTATTCAACTAACAAATTATATTTCAATTTCAATATTCAACCACAGAAAATGTTAAAAAGCTATAAATACATGTTCTACGATTGCTAGAGAATATTCTACAAGCCTCAAAACAATCAAAATAACATTCTACGGATAAAACTCAAAAAATTAAAGTTAACACATAAAACGTTCAAATGCGCAATTAAACATGAAACCCTCACCTTAGACGCTCCTAGACGCTAGGAAAACCTCGTTGGATGCCTCGGAAACCACCCCGTGCAAGCTCACGCGAAGAATCGAAGAATTGAAGTTGAATTTTTCTTTTTTTCTTCTCCCTCATTTTCGGCCCTAGCTGGTTCTGTTTTCAGCTCTTTCTTTTTATTTATTTATTGCTATTTTAGGCTATTAAAAAGAAGCACAAGGTCAAAATGGTCAATCCCCTTGGTCAAACCACTTAAAAATTGGTCAAACTAGCCTATTTCATGCATTTTAAAGCTAAAACAACTAATGAAATGTTAATTCTAGCTAACAACAATTAAGATATAAAATTTAAGACACCAAACACTAGTTTTCACTATTTGCTGAGGACTAGAATTCATTTCCTAACTATCTCTCTCGATATGCTATACACTTTGCGTCAATAGAAGAATAACAATTAAATCTCAAAGAATCTAAGAAATATATCATTTTTGGAAAGCATCATAGTTTAAAATTTACTCCGGCTTGGAGCTACTTTTCATTTAATTGAAAACCGAGTGATTTTAATGCAAGACAACCAAAACCGATTATTAAAATAATCAAAGCAATCAAGGTAATCAATATTCATTTAAAATAATTAATTTAACTATTTCTATAACATTTTAAAGAATTATGAAGTTAACATTAAGCCACAAATGAAAGTTAATATTAACACATAGTCAAATACAATTAAACACTAACATTTAAGGTAACACTTAATTAATCACAAGAAAAGAATTTCAATTACTATAATTATTAGAAATAGGTAATAATCTTTTAATTATTCAATACACAAGTACTAAATGCTTCCATGAGAAATATTAAAAAAGTGCAAATTGGTTGATTTAACTAATTAAATATTTAATCAAATGCAGTCAAGTGCTATTAAATGTATGCCGGGTTCGGGTTATCACACTTATCCTCATAGGACAAGTTCTCACGAAGTGCCAATGGTTCTGGTTCTAGAAAGCCAATAAGATACATTATCTAACTAGGATTCTCAACTCTTTAGCACAATATAACACTACAATTCACCAAGTAGCATCTAGATGTCAAACCTTAGCTCAAATCATCCCATATAACAAGAGCATCTTCAATAACACATATATCGTAACCAATAAGCCATTATAGCACTATTATAGGTTACAACACCCAAGGTTAGCACCTAATGTTTAGGGTTTCATTCAAATACAAATTCATGTATATTACTTCATGTCTATTATCCACCAAGATTTCCTAGCACTGGTAACACCTTAGAAACCATATATGAGAATCCTGACCAAGGATATATGTAGACCTCATATCCATTTATCACCCCATTGTACTTAACTTGTACCCCTAGGTACAGTTGCAACACTAAATATGTTAATAGTTCAGGACTTAATCATTTTATAACTAGCACAACCCATTTCATGTATAATACATATTTTAGCCTAAACACACTATATAAACTCTTCATTTACCAATATTCCAACTCGTTAGAAACATACATTCTTACTTAGCATCTAATAAACTAATGCCTCAAGTAGGTTGGTAGTCATCAAGATTTATGAATTTGGGTTCTAGAGTTCCTACATCCAACTAGTGCAATCAACACCTAGCTATAAGCGAGTAAGCACTTAATATTGTCAATACTTTATTAATTCCTAAAGGATCCACAGTGTCTAAGGCCACTTAGTCGAATCTAAGCCTAGTAATCCTTAGATAAATCTATCAGTGACCATTAAAGATGGAATAACCCCAAATGCATATCAATATTAATAGTTACTATAAGTACTCTAAGATCGTAACTTACAATTTACATAATATTAAATTCATCCTCGTAATATTTTCCATTAACCAAAATAAGTAACTCGGCATATCAAACTACCTACTTCCTACATCACATAAGAATGCCATTTTATTTGTTCCTTTAGTTGGTCCTAATATCACCATTTACTTTTACTGAGTCGAACTACTTAAATGCATCTATGTACATGTATAATCCATCTCCAATATTGCTCAAGCCATTACATCAACTTAGTTTGAAAGAAATCAACTTACAGGGTCTACTCCATATCCAACATTACTCTCACACTCAAACTCTATGAAAAACTTAGTCTTTCGCAAAACTAAGTATTCATGTTAATCATCACATTTATCTAGTCCTATGGATCATTTCCAATTGTTCTAGCCATTCATGACCTTAAGAGATTAGTATGGGTCAACTCACACATGCAAATATTATAATCATACCCAACATATAGATTTCATATAAGCAAGAAGCAGTTATGTCATGCAAGTCACATAAGATTCGCACAAGCACGTATAACACGTAAGTTCACATAAGTACATATAGACACCCACGCACGTTGATCATATAAAACATATGGTTCACTTAACACCTGACGCATGCGCATATATCATTCAGGACAATTCACATCAAAACATCTACCCAGGGACCTTCATTCGAAATTCGGACTATGCTAACTAAGGCTAGCTCTAAACTAACCGAAGTTAGCTCTGATACCACTTAAATATGTGTCACGCCTCGACCCCAACCTATCGCTAGGCTAAGGCCGAAACATGACGTTCCCAACTCTTATTCTTGAGGTTAACAACTTAATAGCTTTAAAAACCTGTAGTTATTAATTTAATAATCTGTACCTCCATTATAAATGCCATATAAATATTGGAAGACTTCCAAAAATTTTACCAAAATATCGTCCTTAAAGGTTTATAACGTCTGATATAAATTCATAAGACCTAAATCTACCTGCTCCTCATTACAAACCTAAGTCTACAAAGTAGAATAATCAACTTAGCTAGGTATCTAACTAACCAAAAGAATATTACAATAGATTAAATAGTCCCATTATACAAAGTCATGCTTATTACAACAAGGAATACATCTTCATAGGCAAGCATGTCGCTGAAGTAAGTAGGAAATCCAACTCATTAACTCAACAAAGCTTACAACCACATGGGAGCTTGCTCAGCTAATCTTCACCTGAAATTTTCAAAAGAGGGTGAGCTAGATCCTCGCATATAGCTCAGTGAGGAGAAAAACAAGGAAAAGTTTTCACAAAGGTTTTATCATTTTGCAAGCTTCTTGGTAAAACCATGCTATGCATATAAAACAGTTAATCAAGTATAACAGAATATCAAGATTAACTTCATACTCGAAATATAGAACAATTAAGAAGAATGGAAACAACTTGTTCCAAAACATATGAACGACTCTTCTAATTACTTTAAAGAAAAGGGGTACTCCGGAGACAACCCATGAAGAAGGTACTCAGGAGGCAACCCACAAGCACGCCAACCAAAAGGGCATTCCAGAGACAACCCAACGAAGAGGGTACTCTGGAGGCAACCCATAAACACCAGTCAAGAGGGCACTACGGAGGCAACCCATGAAGAGGGTACTCCGGAGGCAACCCATAAACATATTAATCAAGAGGGCACTACGGAGGAAACCTATGAAGAGGGTACTCCGGAGGCAACCCATAGATTTGTCATGGTAGCCGAGACCTATACCTGACAGTTCAATGCCATAGGGGAGAATCAGAACTTCTACCATACCCGATATGAAAGGTTAGAACCTTGACATAGATGTAAGTATAATAACCCAGCTTTCCAAGGAAAGACACCAAGCGAGAGAGATGTGCGCGATCCAGACCTAATCAAGCATATTTAAGCAATTACATGATTCAAATATATTCAAGCGTATAGGCGTAAGTGCACCGTTTAGACAATCATGAAACCAATACCCGTCATGCTTGAACATAATAATAACATTTAGAAGGACACAACATAACCATATACCAAAGGAGGGTGTAAAGATACCTTAAAAAACTCAAATCGACCATAAAATGCAAGCACGAACAAAACTATGAAACATTCTCGACGCTTCTGCATTAACCCAATTTAGGAGGTAAATTTGTCCACTTTCCCAAACTCCAATTAATCTATTTTCAGTCTATAATCGAAGCTTATCAAAATTAGATTGTTCTAAAATCAAATGGAACTCAATTTCAATCTAAAATGACTAATTTATAACTTATTTCATGCAAGTACGTTTTTCTGTCCAGATTGCAAGCTGTTTTTGCGTCATTTCGGAAATGGAAAATTCAGATCATTTTAACGATAGAATCTACCATTTTGTAAAACATGAAAGTTTTTCTTAACTTCCCATACAGCATCTGTGAAAGTTTCGTTCAATTCTGAGATCGTTTGCTATTTTTAAAACATAAAGGAAATTGAAGACAGTGAGCTGTCCAGATTCAGCAAAAATTTTGTAACTTACTTCCTAGTGTATGTTTGAGCATGAAAACAAATTTTCCTTATAACATGGTCAACTGAAGAAATGTTCCTCTATGATTTTTCTATGTTTTCAGAATTTTACAGATTTTTATAAAATCATCTATTCATAAAAACGGGCTAAACTTTCTGGTTGGACAAATCTATCCAGTAAGGTCATTCCGAAATTTTTGCATGTTCTAGTTTCTAAATCATCAACATCAACTACTATACAACCAAGAAACCTCTAGCAACCTAAATAAGCAATAATCAAACATATCCACGTAGTTAGATCCAAGCTTTACCATCAAGAACACCCAAAAATTCCAGTAACATCATCTTTGACTCAAACCATCAATAACAAGCTCCAACAACATTTCAACCATGGATTTGCAATTATAACTCCATACAAGCCTCATAAAACCATCAACATGCATTTATATATCATAAATACTCATTTAGAAAGAACCCTCACATTGCAACCTTATAGCACATATTCAGTTACAACCTTCACTATTTGTCCTAACTTTCGTCAGTCTTTTACCAAGTAAATGATCTCCAAATTTGATGAATCATATATCAAATCGAAGCTTTACGAATGCTTTAACTCTGACCGCAAACCTTGTTCAATTTCAATTTAAGATCTAAAAGTTATGACTATTTCCGTAAGATTGTACAAAATTGTCCAACACCAATACCTATCCAGAATGACCTACGATTTTTTCCATTTTCGGGGGTCTTAAAGTCAAAATTAGCCTTAGCATATTTCTGTAATATTTGTTCATAATTGAAATATATTGTGACCCTTAAAGTTTCAGAAAATTTAGAGATCGTTTGCTACCTTAAAATGCTCCAAACAGAAAGGTCAGTAGCTACCCGGGATTTTCCAGAAATGTTCAAACATGTGTTCTTGGCTTCTAAGCATGCAGGACTAAGCATACACATATACACACTTGCTCTTGAACTTCAAAATATTTTAGAAATCAGTTTAAACCGTCACCTTTGCAATAGTTAGAAATGGGAGAAAATTGATTGGAAATGGTTGAAGAGTTTGGAAATGGCTTGCTTTTACTTCCCCCTTCCTCTCTTTCTTCTTCTTCTTCTTGGCAAAATCGTGTAATATGTGTAAGTGTGTGTTGTAGGATTTTTGTGAGTATAGATGATATAGTGTGTGTTGATGGGTGAGTCTGTATTGGTGTGTGTTTATGTGTTTGACTAGGGTGAGAATATTTTGTTATTTTGCTTTAGGACGAGAGTTCCCTTGAGCTTGGTTGCGTATTACTAGTTTGTTATTCTAGTGTTAATTCTAACTACCTAGTTACTAATCTTAGCTCTATAATGTTAATTAATTTCCTACGACTCCTAAAATATTTGGTTGTACGTTAAGCGATAATATACACGTAATTCGAGATAAACATACATAAACCTATTTAACAGCATATAAAACACATCAAATGCATATAAAATGATTTAATTATGTATGACATGACGTAATGCACATGTGGTCTTGGGTCGGGTCTTACAACAATCATCTCCTACATTGCTATCCATATCACCGACGAAGTCGTGTTGTCGTCGTCAGCGTCGGCGACATGTAACGAAGCAGCGACAAACCCCCACCCCGCGTGATTCACGACGTCAAATCCGCCTCTGTCAGCAGCAGCGATTTTCAGGCGGTGGTAAAAGACCTTGCAGCCTTGGTGAGTGTTATGTTAATTTTTTTGGTGTTCTCCTTTGTTCGTTGATAGCAAGACTATAAAAAAAAGAAAAAAAAAGAAAAAAAGAAACTTTATTGTTGCTAGCGATCGAGTAGGGGCAGTGCACGCGAGTTGTTGGCTTGGTTGTATCCTGAATATCACTGGTAATTGATCGAGTGGTCTGCTTGTGTTGTGCGGCTGGATGTTGAATGATAGTAAAGACAAAAGAAGCAACAAAACAACAAAGAGAATCTTTTGAAAATTGTATGCGAACGGGGGAAGTTGACCGCATCTGTAGTTGAATTGGTTCTTATTTTTCTGTCTTGGTGGCGTTGATCTTACTGATAGCTAATTGTTGATTCTTGTTGTTCATAACATTGGAAGCATAGTCGAACTTCTGTTGCATTTAAACTGCACCAGCTTCTTTCTAGTTTGCATTGGCATTGTGGTTAGGAAACTTGTGTCTATTTTGTTGTTGGCTGAGTCCTGCTAGTTGTACGTGTGTTTTGGTACTAGGTGTGTTTTGGGACTGCTTCTGATCGTTGTGACTTTTTATTGAGTTTGTTGGGTGATTCGTAGTTATGTGGTGTTGCATGGGACTGTAGTATTGTGCATTGGGAGATTGGATATTATAATAAGGAGTAGACAGTGATTGTGTGGGCTGTGATTGAACATTGACGTTGATTGTTACTTCTTGATAGCCATGTCTCCTAAACGGAAACGAGGTTCAACATCCGGTGCATCTAGGCCTGCTTTGAATACATATATATTTGTTAGTGAGGAGGCTAAAGCTCGATATACTGCAAGTATCATAAAAAAGTCTTTGGTCGTAGAGTGTGGTTTCGAGGAACTTGGACCTCTCATTGCATAGCAGGCCGAATCGCGGCAATGGACTAACTTCATCAAATCTCCTAGGTCGTGTTATGTGTTGTTGGTCAGGGAATTTTATGCTAATGTACCAGAGCACTAAGACAAGAGGGTTATGGTTCGTGGAAAGCCTGTTGCTTTTGAATGGGGCGCTGTCAATCGGTTCTATCAGGTACCAGATCTTGATGATGATTTCTATAGTGCCCCTGGAGAGGACATTCATCCAGACCACATTATCAGGTATTTAACAGATTATCGTGTCACATGGAAAAAGAGAGGTAATAAGTTTGTGAGTTTCCCGTCCTCCGGCATGCGAAAGAAAATTAAAGCTTAGCACCTCTATATCTGTGCCACCCTCTTTCCGACCTGGAATACATATAAGTTTTCCAGAGAGCGTGCAGCCTTGAATTATTCCATTGGTAACCAGTTCAGCATTGACATCGGAAAGATAGTTGAACAGTTGATCTTAGAGTATTTGAAGGGACGAACTATTGGGGGATTGCCTCACCCAGCATTGATTACCGGTTTATATCTCGCAGCTAGTGTGCCAGTATCCGCAACTGAGGAGGTACTGCAACCTCAAGTTCTATTGACGCAAACTACCATAGAAACCTTGAGGGCCCGCATGGCGCAGCAGGAGAATGAGCCGAATCAGGGAGAAGCCTCTATTACAGATATACAGGCTTTGCACCAGGACATGGAGCAGTTGCGCCAGGACATGGCGCAGTTGCTCCAAGACATGGCGCAGTTGCGCCAGGACATGGCGCAGTTGTGCCAGGACCTGGATCAAGGGCGACAGGAGTGGTTAGGGCAGGAAACACGTCTTGGGAAACGATTGTTCCTTCTTTTTCGACGACAAGATGAGTTGGCAGCCAGCCAAGAGTAGAGTTTCAAGTACATGGCAGAGTTGGGTAATAAATTGGGCGCTCCGCCAGCACCTGCCTTACACCCCTTTCCGCCGACTAGTTATTACTTCTCTTCAGATGATGAATGAATGCTGATACTACTCAGGGAAGTCCTCTAGTTGCTTTAGTTTCACATTGAGGACAATGTTTCTTTCTAAGTTTAAGGGTGGTGTTTACTTGTTTGTTTGCGTACTTTTTCTTTTCATATTTGTTTTAGGTGTTTTCTTTTCATGAGTTTTGTTATTTTTTTTATTATTTGTTTCATTTAGTATTAAAAAAAAATTGAAAAATTTAGAAGTGATGCTGGAAAAATAAGATATAGGCCGATGATGAGTAGCGTATGAATGACAAGATAGTAATGAGGATAATTGACTGAAGTATAGTTTTGTTTTACGAAAAATCCCCACATAATGCGCACATAGCCTCGCCTAATTATGTTGTTGTTTAGAGAAGGTTTATGTGAGCTTAAGTGAACAGAAAAATGATCATAAGACTTTAGAATTTGCTTGATTGTCACTCGAGGCAAAATTCTAGGTTGCATAGCATTAGGCTATCCTTAATGGGGGGCTCTAAAATGTAAACCTTTCTATTTTTGGGCATTTTTATACTTTTTTAGAGCCTCATACCCTAAAAAATAGCACTATTCATGGAAAAAGGACGTGGGGTCCACCACTTTTGGGTTAAAAGATGCCAAAATAGTGCTCCGGACTCCAAAATGTTCAGCAAAATGTTCAGTAAAATGTTCAGCAAATTTGCTGACCATTTTAGAGTCCGCAGTACTATTTTGACATCTTTTAATCCAAAAGTGGTGGACTCCACGTCCTTTTTCCATAAATAGTGCTACTTTTTAGGGTATGGGACTCTAAAAAAGTACAAAAATATTTAAAAATAGAAAGGTTTACATTTTAGAGCCCCCATTGAGCTTGCCCTTAGAGAAATGATTTAGGCCATCTTTGGATCTTTTGAGTCTTTTAAGCCAACCCTTGTAATAATTGAATATCACTAGTCCACCAATTTGAGCCTAATTAGCCTTTTCTTTCATGTGCAACCTACAAATTCTTCCTTAACTTGTCAAGTTGATTACCCCAATTAATGACCTTCCTACTTGTAACATATGATTGTTCTAGAATGATTATATGGTGCCATGTCTTGTATTGAATGATGGGAGATTTGATGATTTGGTGATGTGTTGTTTTGTTTCAGAAAAAAAAATGAAATATTGAGAAGAAAAAAAAAAGAATGAAAAGACGAGAGAAGAGTCACACTCCTTGTAGTTAATATAAAAATGCAAGTTTGGGGGAGTGTGGACTCTTTATGTGTTTTTAAATATTGTGAATGATTGTTGAGGAAGTGAAATGAAAGATGAAAGAAAATAGATATGTTGCATAGTTTTGGTGGTAAGAAGTAGAATTGGCACGTGCTCCATTGAACATTCTCGAATAGTTGTGTGCTTACAGGTAATTTAGCCTTATATTATATTTTTTATCCTACCTTGACCCAAGCCACACATTACAACCAAATGTAAAGTCCTATTGATCTTTAATGCTATGATTAACCTACATTAGTGGAGAGTGGCATGAAAAGTGAGCCTATGAAGTCCTAAGTAATTGAAAATAAAAGATCGACATTGATAATGCATTTAACTTGCATAAACTCATCCGGGTACAATTGATTAGGATAGAGGCTATTCACACACTCACATGGGGGATTTGAAGTAAAATGAAATTTAAGTGAAGTTGAGATTTCTCATGTTTATGATTGAAAATTACCTTTTAAGGTTGAGTTATGAAAGGCTGCTAATGAGGCCGTGAAAATTTACTATCCTACAGCATTGTTTTCATGAGTTTTTTTTTTTGTGTCGAGTCTTTAGTTTTGAGTTTGTTTCTTTCTTTAGTTGTGTCTTTTGCTTGAGGACAAGCAAAACTTAAGTTTGGGGGTGTTTGTTGGGAGTAATATTGATATATTATTTCAGCGCCCTTTTACTTAAATTTTGTTAGTTATTGAGTAATTTATGAGAAATTTAATTGGTTCCATGTTTGTTTTGCAATGTAGGTGAATTATATGAGAAGACATGGATTTTGAGGCCAAGATTGAGGAAAAATGAACAAGGGCAAGCTTTTATGCAACTGGTAAAGAGATTGAAGAACAAATAAAAGTAGCGCATTCATGACGTAGCTGCGCAACGTCGTAGGAAATTTAAGGGTAATTTTGTAAAAAGGCGCGACAAAAAGAAAACCCTACGATAAAAGAAGATATCAAACGTTGAAAAAAGGGAGTTCTTGGCAGGCAGCTAGTTATGGGAAGAAAAAACCATCGTTTGGAGAGGAGAAAATGCGAGGAACTAAAGATTGACGAGGAAGGACGGATTAGAGACAAGATTTCGCCACGACTTTTTTGAGATTTCTAGTTTTTCTCTCTTTCTCTCATCATGAATTTCAATAGATTTTGAATTTCATTTACGCTTATTATGAGTTGCTAGATTATTTTTCTAGGGCTATGATGCAGCCAGATTTTGACCACTTGAATTATGTTGAATGGATTGATTGATTGATTATTCTATTTTTATGCTGAGTATTTCACACTATGCTTAATGCTTGTGATTGTCTGGCCAATAATTGCTTGTTTTGTGGTTTGGTTTGAGACTGAGAAGTGATAACTAGACTAGACCATGTGTGAAGTATCATTAAATTGTCATAAGCTAGAGATAGTTATGAAATCTAGTGCAACATTTAAATTTCTAGGGCTTAATGCATTCCATAAGTTCACAATTATCACAGAGATGTAGGTAGCTTGCTTATTGGGATAGGTTATTGATGCTTGAGAAAGATTAATATCTACCTTAGTGAAATTGTTGGCAGCATAAAGACTAGTCGTCAATTGGATTTAATCAACAGATTTGAGTAGGATAAATCTTGGTGAAATCGGAACCCCTAGAGCCTTTCAATTATTGAATCAAATTTTCCATCAAACTTGCAATTGTTTAGTTGTTATTTTCATTAGTTTTGTTAACTCTTTAGTTTTTAATTACAAATTCTCAAATTTTGGTTGCCTGAATAAAATTAGAGCTAAAACAATTTCAGTAGTTAATAATCTCAGTCCTCGTGGGAACGATCTTTACTCATCATTTTATTACTTGTTGCGATACGTGCACTTGCGTTAGAATTCACACAACAGTATACAGTACCATAGTTCGCGAATCGTGAATCGAAATCTCATTTTTTTGAATCGTGAATCATATCGAATCGTGAATCGTACCGATTTGGTCACTAACCCTCGAACAATGATTCCATGTCAGGTCATGTCCTTTTTGTTTTTTGTTAACCATACTTTAATGGGAAATGTCAAAGTCCTAAGTGTTAAAAACAAAATAACATAAAATAATCAAATAATAATAGTGGCCAATTAAAGTGTTATCACCAATAAAGTCTTTGATTTAATAATGCAAAGTTATTGTCTTGACTCTTGACCATACAAAAGCAACGACTAAAAAGGCAAGACTTTTAAGCATCAGCCACCGATCAACTCAATAAAAACAAACACTAAGCAAAGACAATAGTTTCCCAAGATTACTATTTTTTTTTTGTCGGTGAAGACCAAGGTCCAAGACCATTAAAAGCAATCCACTCAATAAAGACAAGGTAAACAAAGATAAAATGCAAAGTTCCAAAAAGTAAAGAAAGAGCAAGATCAGTGAGCAGTAAAGAAAGAGTTCGACCAAAAAAAAAAAGCAGTAAAAAAATAGCAAGATCAAATGCAAAGTTCCAAAAGGTAAAGAAAGAGCAAGATCAGTGAGCAGTAAAGAAAGAGAAGATCAGCAGCTCACTTACAATCGGTGAAGCTATTTGATCGGTAAAGCAATTTGATCGGCGAAGCAATTTGATCGGCGAAGCTATTTGATCGACGAAGCCTTTGATTGTGAAGAAGATGAGTACATTTCTCTCCCTCTCTCTGTTTTAGGGCTTTTAATTGGATGATTTTTAAGTGTTTTGATTTTATAATTATAGTTAAAAAGTTGATATTTTTAACATAAATGAGATTTTTTTTTTGTTTATGTTTTTAAAAAATGGACCAATTGTATGCTGATTGAAAAAATTTGAAGTGGGCTCTTTCGTTTTTTTTTTTGGGACCTTTTGGGACTTTTGTTTTTTGTTTTTACCCGAATCGTGCTGATTCGCCGAATCATACGATTCACTCCGATTCGCTTACCGATTCACCCTAATTAACGATTCACCAACTGATTCGTATCGTTGTTCACTTGAATCGAACTGAATCGTAAGATTCGTATCTCGAATTGTACGATTACGATAACTATGTATAGAATGTTAATGTTTTATAGAGTCATAGTATGTACTTGGATTTGGATAAAGTGTTTCAACAGAAAGATCATCGTTTATAGAGAGATACAAGGTAGGATAATAATCATTACATGAAATTGCTATGGCTCGTCTTCGATTTTGTGTCGAAAGCTTAAAGTTGAGATCAGATATTATTGAAGGCCATAACTTGCAGACGCACTTGAAACAAAATAGAGTTTTTACTAGTAATCTTGGGAGTATTTCACGTATGATATCGTCAGGAATGTTGTATGGTTGTGATGCCATTGTGATTTGGTAAGCTATGGATGATTAGAGGTATTCTTTTTGTACAATTGAGGCCTAAATCGTGGCTCAAACTTGAAGTTGAAGTTATCAATTATGAGAAGGTATTTTGTCACTAGGGTTTTGGCTGCTAGAGGGCTTTTAAGGTTTTGGCTGCTAGAGGACATGTCACTGTGCCATTGCTATTTATAAGTTTTTCTATTTCCTATACTAAGATTAGAACCTTTTTTTTTTAATTTTGAAATCAATGAGATTCTGTTAAGAGAACCACTACATGGATTAGGCCTCCCTTGAATTATTAAAATAAAAAACGAGTTCAAAAAATTCTTCAAAGGAAAACCTTCCTTTTATATAGGAAAAACAAGTCTGCCCTAAAAATTAAGTTATGATTTTGAAAAGGAAAATAATAAATATCATTTGAAATTAAGTTACGCAAAATACAAAAGAGATTAGGATGAATTAAGTTAGCTATTATGGATATATTATAGAAAATTTTATTATCATATTCATACACAAAAAGTTTACAGAATATAGTAACTTGCACTAAAAGTAATGTATAAGAGAATTCGATATTCTTTTTCAAGCCATTACAATAAGGAAATTTTTTTTCTTTCTATCGCCCTTCATATATATATTCAATGAGATTTTTTTTTTTTTTTTTGATTCGAGGAAGATTTAAGTTGTACAACATATATATCAAAAAATATCACTCACAATAATTAATTTTACAATCTCTGTACTCAACCAAAAGCATATCATTACACCAAAGGCCCGATGGTGGATCAATGAGACTTTATCCCGTAGTATATTCATAGCTGTCAATAGAGGCCAATCACCGGCCATATACCGGAGACCATAGTCACTATATAGTGATATGGTTTGGGCTGAATAAATGATATGTACTTCTCTTATATATATCACAGGATTATATAATCATAGTGCTGACAAGAATAGTTTCCATCTCCTCGTGTAGTAAATTTATGTTACGAAGTGGTTAAATAATAGGTACCAAGAAAGCTGCTTAGAGGCAAAAGTAGAAAATTGTGTCTTTAATAGTCTTAGAGTTTGTTTGGCCTAATTTTTACGCATTTAAAAGCGCTTTTTTTTCGGTTAAGTCAGAGAAATAGTTTTCATTAAAAATGAACTAAAACAAAAGGAGGATCATATGACCAAATACAAAGAATAGCTGAAAAGTAATGCGAGGTACGCAAACCAACAAAAATAGAGGCTAGCAATCACTAGACACAGAAGAAATCATATTTAAAAAATGTGAGAAAACACCTAAGTCAAAGACAAATGAACTCCATTAGCAAAGTGTCTATTAATGCTAGAATTGTTATAGCTATGCTCTACATAAACTCTTGCAAAGATGTCCATTCGAATCTTCTCGATAATCTGCTCATCTGTGCTAAACTCATTCCGGAAGATTTGCCCGTTTCTTTCAATCCAAACATGGTAGATAGCAACACAAAATAGGAGCTGAAACATGTAACTTTTGAGGTATTTGTTGCCTCCTATTGAACATGCATACATAAGATTGGAATCAAAGGAAAAAAAGGAGAGATTAAGAAATAGTAAATTGAGACTTCCCTTCCAAATGTGTTTAGTGAAACTACAGTCGAAGAAGAAATGATCTCTAGTCTCACATCCGAGGGAGCAGAAAATGCAACTAGCTCAATCAACAAGTCCCCACGTAAGAAGACGATATCTAGTATTCAAGCGGTCATGACTAGCAAGCTAGGAAATGAAACTGTGCTTTGGAGTATTATAAGGGAACCAAACCAAATTGTACCTTTCCATAAGGTCGCCTCTATTCATAATATTGTCCCAAGTATCGCCAAAAGAGAACAAACCATTTTTTTTTTTTTGTAAAATGAGGGGTTCTTCTCTCGGGGTGTTTTATTAAAACCAAAAGAAAAGTACAAAGGTGGAAGGGGACGTGAAGCCAAAACCTCCACGGGGATTTGGGTACTTACCTGCCCCAAAAGTCCAACTAATCTAAAAGGAACACAAGTCATTCCTTTTTACAAAAGCCTAACCAAATAGTTAGAATTTATCATAAATACAAAGCTAAAGTATATTGTTAAGGAGAAAGGGGGACACATGCAAGAACCTCTTTCCAAGTCACAATAAGCCACCCAAAAAGTATAGAGTATCATATTAATCATATGCGCAAAAGAATTTAGAATCTAAAATTTGGTATGTTATGTTTGTCTATTCTAATCATACTTCTTAACTACTTTTGATAATTTGTGTTTTCAAAGATGCAACAAGTTTCCGCAAATTCACCTTGGTTGGCAAGCAGGTCAGCAGGCTGGTTTCTTTCCCTATAAATGTGCGAGATGAAGGCTTGACATTCTTTGAGTAAGCTGTTGGCCTTACAAATATCATATGGATTCTCCCAATTACCAGATTTATTGTTCTGTAAGGTAAGAACAACCCTTTTTTGCATCCATTTACACTTAAATTTTCTTGATGTTTCTGTTCTTGCAGAATGTTAATCCAGCAATAAGGGTCATGATCTCAGCATTGAAAGGTGAAATGCATTCCACTAGTAGAAAAAAAAACCCCCAAATAAAGGAACCTTTAGAGTCTCTGAGTATTCTCCCTCCACCAGTTTTCCCTAAATCTCTGAAGAAACTACCATCAACAATATTTAGTTTATAGGACCCTTTTGAACAAGTTTTTTCCACAAGACAACACAGGAGGTTTTCGGAGGCTGCTGGCTTTTGAATGACCAATAAAAGAGATCAGCAATAGCCAGATCACCTCTCCATTGCCATTTTTTGAGTAAGTTTGCTACAAAAAGTTGAGCTACCATTCTGCTAATTCTCCAAATTATTCTAGCAAGGTAGAATCCCATCCCTTTATGTTTAGCATCATTTCTTTCGATCCAAATAAACCAGTGGATCAGAATGGGAATCAGTGTTCTAATGTGCCTTTTGCAAGTATAGTCCCCAGAGAAGAGCCAACACAAAAACCAATGTTTGATGGAGTCAGATTGCTAAATTTTGACTTTAAAGATTCCAGCGAAGTGGGTCCAAAGTTTCTTTGCATCTGAGCTTTCAAAGAAGCAATGGCTAATTGATTCCACCTCCTGGCAGCAGTGATACTTGGAAGCCATAATAAATCCCTTTTGTTGTAGCCTACTATCAGTCAAAAACCAATTGTTGACAAGTCTCCAGAAGAAGTAGGAGATCTTGATGGGAAGAGATCTGCACCAAGCATAGGAGAGAGAAAGCTAAGAAAGCTTCTTTGAGAATAAACCATTATGAGAGAACTTCCATTCAAAACTGTCGTTTTGATCATCCCTCGTGAAAATGCTGTGATTGCTAGGGTTGAGATTAACCAAAGCAGGCTGGTAAATGGGCCAAACCCAATGTCCCTCGTCAATAATATCTGCAACTTTGCTATCAAGTAAGGGATTGAGAACTCTGATGTTACGGAGTGGTAAAAGGATGCCAGTGGGTTGCCAATTATCATGGTAAAAATGCTTTTTATTAGTGTAAAAGATGAAATTAATATGTTTGGCCCAATTTAAAGAACTAATAGTTAAAAGCCAAAGCTAAAAAAAAATTGAAAAATAAAAAGCTCTCAATTGAAGCTTTTCGAAAAAGGCTTTTACAAACCACCAGATCAAATGAGGAAAATAAAAAGTTGATTAATTTACTTACATCACTCCAACAACTTTCTAAATTTTTTTTCTATTTTTTGGATTTTTTATTTCAGTTTCACTTAATTTTTTTAATTTAATATTCCTTATATATGATAATCCCCTAATTTTTTGGTTTTAGATTTATCTACATTTAAGAGATTTGAAGTTTTTTTCGGATGAATCTATCTTCTAACCGAATTGAAGCAGGATAGTCCTATTAAACCTTGTCATATGGTGATAGATACTAAATAGGATTTGATCTCTTGGTTCCTTCAAGTCTAATTTATATAACTAATTCCAAAAATTCAACTTACAACGATAAAGGAAGCATATAATTATATGGTTCTTCTCCCTAAAAGAATAAGAATTCTCAAAACTTCTCTCGCTCCATTTTGGAAGGGACAGAGAACCCATCGCTATCTCGATTGTGCTACCAAAGGCTGTGTGAATCAATTAGCTTCATCTTTCGTGAGTAAGAAGTTAGTGCCTCTTGTCTCCTCTCTCTAGGTAGCATATATACTATGTATGGGGAGGATGATTGGGATGGTGTAGTGCTGTTTTCATCAATTAGGGCAATCGTGTTTGCATGCATGGCTGGAGCAATTGTGTAGGCACTTGTGATTAGTAATACCACTAAACTCAAAGAATTTGCTGGAAAAAATCAGCCAGTGCAATCTACACTAGCACGACATCTAGCCGTTATCATATTTTTGATTCTCTGTGCTCTCAATTTACTCTACATGACTTATGTGAATTGCATGAATATAGTTATGTCGATAAAACCAAAGAGACTCGAACGGAAGAAAAACATTTGTTGTTAGTTTAGATAGCCTTGATGATTATATTCTAGATGCCTTAATGTGTGGTACTAAAACTAGAAAGGCAAATGGTTAGAAATGATATAATTTGAAAAAAAGTGAAGGTCGCGTCATAAAGATAAGGGAGAATTATTGGAAATTTTTTGAACATCAAAAGGATGCTGACGGAGTTACATATTACAAGGTGTGAAGGAATGAAAATTGTTCATCCTCTAAAGAGCAGAGAAAAATTTAGCAGAGTTTGGTAGAAACACCTGGACAAGATATTGAGTAGATGTAGCTCAAAAAGGATGTAGACTCTTAACAAGAATGAATAACACTCCATCTTGTGTTATAATTAAGGGCTTGATTTGGTTTTGTTTAACTTAGTTTATGTCCATCATTTACTATGAATAATAACTTATATAAATTGCACAAATATATAGTTGTGTCGATAAAATCAAAAGAGAATAGAATGGATGAAGAGTGTTTATTGTTAGTTTAGATGCCTCGATAATTAATATGTCGATGGCTAATGGATTCAACAATATAGATACTCGATATTTCTATTTTCGTCTCTTTTTTTCTTTTCCCTATTACAATTAGTTCAAAGCTAATGTCTTGAGTGTAATAAGGCCTGATTCGGGATTTTTTGCCTAATGGACATATAAATAATATTTTTTCAGGAAAACTAGTCTATTAATAATATTCTAAGGGAATAACCATTCTACCACATGTCAGCAAAAGAGCATCCCTACAAGAGAAATACCATCATGGCATGTGTAACTTTTTTCTTTTTTATATAATTTTTTTACTAAAACTTTCCAAACAAAAGCAATACTCTTTATTTCTCAACCATTTTATATATTTGTTACATATTGAAACTTCTATATTTATCTACTAAAATTATAAAACGTCAGCTGAAAGCAATTATTTTTATTTCTCAATCATCTTATTTTTTTGTTACATATTAAAGCTTCTATATTTATCTACTAAAATTATAAAAGGTTAGCTAAATTATGAACTCAACTCCAACACATTTCTAAAAAAATTTAGCATAATTATGGACTTATTTTTTTTGCATACACATACATATAGAAACTAATATACTTATTTTTAAATTCAGGAAAAACAAAAATGTTGAATTATGACTAAATTTTCAATATATTTCTACAAAACATAGCTAAATTATGGACTTAATTTTTTGGCACCTTTTTTTGTTGAATTTTTTTGGCACATTCATATGTATTGAAAGCAATATATTTCTGCAAAAATTTTGAAAAGAAAATTAGCAATAATTTTTATCTATATAGATATTAATTTTTAATTATGAGAATCATTTAGGAGACCATATATCGTCACCAATTGAATGATTCAATTGACTCAATTTTTCCTAGGATACTATGTTCATTCTTTTATTTTTCTTTTTTTGGTCAAATTTTTTTGCTACCTTTATACATATTGAAACCAATATATTTCTACAAAATTTTTGAAAAGAGAATTAGCAATAATTTTCTTCCTTATAGATATTAATTTTTAATTATGTGAATTATTCAGGAGACCATATCATTATCAATCGAATGATGCAATTTGCTCAATGTTTCCTAGGATACCATGTTCAATTTTTTTTTGGGTCATGACTGTGATAACCCGAACCTAGCATATATTTAATAGCATTTAAAGTTCATTTAAATTTCATTTTTTTTGACCTTTCACCTTCTTTGACCAAACTAGTTGACTTTTCATCTACATTGACCAACTAGGACAAGGTGGGAATTTTTGAAATGTTTAATAAAGGGCAAACTTGGGATTAGAAATAAAAAAATGCAATGTTAAGTTAGTCAAATTTTGGGTCAACTTTGGAATTAAATCTGAACCAATTGGGAAAGATTTAGGTAGCAAATTATATATGGTTGGAAAGCTCTATGAGTCTAGTTTCTGTGGCTTCAAACCGTTCGTGAATTGGAGTTTTCTAGAAGAAGTTATGGCCGTTTTCGTAAGGTCGCGCATAGCTGTTTTGGTTTAGCGGGTTGACCGAAGCTTTGACTATTGTTGCCATCTTTTATAAGCATAAAATAGCATAGAAAAAAAACGAAAAGCTGAAAAATAAAGAGAGAAAACCAAGAGTTCAAGGAGAAAAGAAAAAAAAAAGAATTTTCAACTTCAAATCTTCAAATCTTTGCGAGGGCTTGCACGGGATCGTTTCCGAGGCTTCTAATGTTGTTTTCCTAGCGTCTATTAGCAGCTAAGGTGAGGGATGCATCGTTATTTGCGCATTAGAAAATATGATGTCAAGACTTTAATTTTTAGAAATTGCACATAGAATGTTGTTTAATTCATTTTGTTGCTTGAAATATGTTCTATGATGTTAGTAGACCTTACTTTTGTAAGTTTTTAGCAATTTCTGCGGTTAAAATTGATTATTGTATTTCAAATGTTGAGTGAATAGTGAAAAACGTGAATAGTAAACCCCCGTTCAAAATTTTGCTCCGAGTTGCGTTCTATTGATGCAGAAAGGTGCTAGATATGCTAGAATGCCTAAATGTGTGGTTTAATTGGAATGTGTAATGGAAAAACGGAGAAAAATGGCTTAGTGAAAGTCGGGGTCGTTTAGGTCGAGTTTGGCGTTTTCTCGTTTTACGTGTTGGGATTTTTTCGGGTGGCCGTGGAAGCACTGGTGGTGCGATTATGGTGTTGGTTGGGTGTTTGGTTGGTATAGTTGTAGTTCAAACGAGCAAAGGGGGAAATCGGGACTTCGCGTGAATTCTAGGGTAAAGTAGGGTTTCGGGGTCTTTAGACGTGCCTTATGGTGACCTAGGAGGATTGGTGAAGTCGGTTTCCAAAGCTCGTGGCTCGTTTGAAAGTAGTAGTGTTTTGAAGTTGGGGTCATTTTTGTGATTTTGTGTGTATTCTTAGAATATTGCTTATAGTATGTTTATATTGATTATAGAATGATTATATTGCTCATGGAATGATTGTATTGATTATAGAATGCTTATGTTGCCTATAGAATGCTTATAATGCTTATAGAATACTTGTTATTGTTTGATAATGTTAGTTGATTATTGATTGAAATGTTTATCTTTTGTTGAGAACGCTTGATATCGCTCGTTTATCGCCTTGTATCGAGTCTTGCATTGCATAGTGTCTCGCGCGTGAGTGATGGGCCTCTCTGGGTAGCCTCGGGTTGCCAGTGTTGGTTGCTCTAGCTCCGCTGCTATTCCCTTTCTCGCTTGGGTTGCCTCCCAGGGAGATTTGGGTCGTAGAATTGATGGATACTTCCGGGGTATTCCAAACTGGTGTTATAAGGTGGTTTGGGCCGGCGCGTCATCGTTAATGTCATCGGAATCGTGATCGGTATATTACTCGCTCGAGTGATCCATAGCCTTCAAAGTGTGGTATAGCTTTGATTGGTTGTGTTAATGCTTTTCTTAATTGTTTATAGTATTGTTGTATATATTGAAAGCCTTTTATTGATTGTATTGCTTAACTGTACCTATTTGCATTGCACGATCTTCTTTCTCTCGAACTCGATATCTGTCTCGCCCTCACTGAGTATATGTGTTGTGTATACTCACTCCTCACCACCACATTTCAGGAAATGTCATATTAGCTGGAAAGTTGGTGATTTCGTGAAAGTCCGTGCTTGAAGGGTTGTCCTGCGTGCCTATGTGACTTGAGTTGTCAAAGTTGTAAAGTTGTATGCTTTTATGTATTACATGTATCTAATGTTAAAGGGGATGTAATTTAAGTTTCATTAGATTATATATTTAGTTAATGTAGCTTAACTTCAATGTATATTTGTAATGACAAAGGGAAAAGAGATAAAAAGATATGATAGTCTAGCTTATGATACGGGTTGGTGTAGTTTAATTGCTAAGCTTGAATATATATTTACTTGTGATTTGCTTGTTGTGAACCAAGGCTTGGATGGCCTTGAGCTGGTTGAATGGTTGGACACGGTGTTGGTCCATTTATATGCTAATACAGGTTTTGCAATTTGCCTAGAAACAGGGGAGACTCTGTCCGTCTTTCCTGAAAATTATGTCCGGGTTTGGATTTGGGTTGTGAATAGATTGATTGTTAGAATCTCCCGGTCTCGAGAGGGATTGGGGTGTTACAATGACACTATCTTCATTCTAGACCATGCAGTCTTGGTCCCAATTTGATAGAGGTCTAACATGGAAATTTTTATTACGTTGGAGTTTGCTTAAAATCATGATTTATTAAATTATATATCTATCAACAACTCAACATTATAAATTAACAACCACCTTGTCACATATAAACAAAAGATTATCGCTACAGAAAACGTCATCATGCCACATGTAAATAAATAAATTAGCACCCTTAAAAAATCACTATTTATAATTTTGAATTTATCTTATTGAACAAATCCAAACATACAAGTAATCATTAGATTAAATTTAAGAAAATTAATACCCCTACTAAAAAAATAAAAATATTATCCGATTATATGAAAATTTTCAATTTTGTACTATCTCTATCTTAAACATATCTAATAGAATAACCAACAGATTTATTAAATCATATTATATCTAAATTTTATATTCTAGGTATCATAGGAATGTATCTTATCTTTATATAAACTCATTTTATCACTATCTGTAGAAGTTTATTTAACAAAACCCATACACACAACTTCTTTATATTATTAAATCAGATTATTATGAATTTGTATGTGTTGTAGTCTTTTTCTCTCTTTTTTGCTTGTCATTCAAGTGTTGTTATGCATTAGTCCCTTGAAAATGAGGTTATTTATATTCCTTTGTTTAATTGTTCTTTAATGAGGCTCTGTTATTGTTATTGTTATTATTCTTTTTATCAAATTATTATTATGCTTTGCAGGCCTCAAATATGGAAATGCAATATTTACTTAATAATTTCAGTTTATTTTGACAAAACTACGATTAAAAAACTTCATTTTAATGCATAAGCTTTAAATTCCAATTCAATGTGGTTTTATAGTTTTATTCTCATGGTTATCTTAATGTAGATAAGGAAGGTAGACTTGAAATATTAGGAAAAGTCAGATCCTAACAAATTTATACATGTTTCAACAGTAGATTGTTACATAAAATACTATGTTAAAGAGTTTGAGAGAACCTCCACAATTGAATTTACAACTTGTATAGTTGCTGCAAAGAGGTACAATGATTCAAGCACAACAATTGTAGATGGTCATCGCATGGTATCTTGCTACTAATTTTACTTCCCTTTTTTATTTTACATGATATGCATTTATGGGTAACGTAATAACAAATTTGGGTATATGTAAACAATAGTTGGAAAAGAGAATAGTAATTTAGGAGTTTATAGTGTCTCCAAGTTGGATTAGATTTATAGTGTACTCACAAAAGAATAAGATTTCACATAGCTACCTAAATTGATATCTTTGTTATATAGACATACAGTTCCAACGTATATATCATTTCTTAACCATATTTTAGTATATACTTTTCTCAAATATTGGCCAAGTTCAATCTTTATGAAAAAGTAGAGGTGGAGGCTAACTACAGAGGTTTTAGTATTAGATTTTTTTTTTCGCTTCCGAAGATATTTGGTATGAAAAGAAAAATGGATTAACAAATCGTAACGTTTTGTTAGAGTTGTATTGTGTGATCCTGTTATAATTTATCCGTATCTATATATATTCTATAAACTAAGCATAAACTATTTCAAAATTCAACGCCCAAGTGACCTGTCACAATACATAAACAATTAATCATAAAGATTACAATTAAAAGTTTACTAACTTTAAACAAAAAGTATAAAAGTATCTCTTAAGATTTATTACATGATCTGTTTTTAATTACGTTGTTAGCAATAAATGTCTCTTATTAACTTAAATATAGTTTAAGAAAATTGATCAAGTATAGAATGACAGAGATACAATCATCGATTGTAACAGTGGCAATTTTAGACATCTAATAATGGATTTAGTATTTCTTTTATATTCACTGAATGTTGTTTACATTAATAATTGTAATTTTAATGGCGTCTACACTAATAGGAGTTGCGAGTCCCTTTTTCAAATAAGATAAATTATCATAGTCTAAATCTCATTATAGTCTCTTTTGCTGACACGTGACAAGATGTTTGTTGTTTTAGAATATTAATAGATAGATTTGGAAAAATAAGGAGAAAAGTCTAATTAGAACAAAAAATAAGAATCTAATTTAGTAGGATTAGAACAAGTTCTCTAATCTCATAGTGAATTTATATGTAATTTTTAGCTAATTATTAATTTATGAAATATTTGCGTTGATAAAATACAAAGAAAATATTTTAAATATATTATCTTACAATTTTATTGAAATTATTAACTTTTTATACTAGTCCCAAGTCGAGACCGAACATTTTTATTATTTAAAATAAATTATTAATTTATCAAGTATTAATTGAAAGAGTTCTACTTATGTTTGAGTTCAAAAGAATTCTTCAAAGGGAAGCTTCCTTTATTTATAGGAAAAACAAGTCTAACTAAAAAAATAAAGTTATGCTTCTGAAGGAGGAATTAGAAAATGAAAAATTATAGTAATAGTTTTCATTGTTTCACTTTTTTCCTGACTAACCATCAATGTTTTCGACGGATTTCGATCCCCTAATAACACTATTTGTATAATTATATTATTAAAGAAGAGTTTTAATTGTTCATTGACTCATAAAATATCTGGAGCCTTAATTGAATATTAAATAAAATCAACTAACGATCTTTCCTAATCTATTTTCTTCTTGCACCAATTTTTTTTTTTTTTTTTTTTTTCTAATCCTTGTTTGTAGCGCAAGAAAAAAAAAAAAATTAGCGTTGGAGTGAGTCAGAAACAAGCTGCCACATTTGGTCAATGGTCTCCCTCTCCATCAACTCTCTTTTTTATACTTTATTTTATGACGATAAATTTATCCTTGATAATCTAAATTGTATTTTAATTTTTAGCCTAATTCTTGTTTTGATCAATTCAATCTCTAATAAAAAGTATATATCTTGGTAAATTTTATTTATTGAACAAATTTTATACTGCAGTGGTGTATCCTAACAAATAATTCAAGTCAGTTAAGAGATAGATAATATTTATTAATGAAAAAATATAAATTTAAACCCAAAATCTTTAATTATAGGGTTTTACTATCCAAACACTCTACACTCTACGTAACCATTGGCTACATGCACCAACTTTTTTTTATCTACTAATGGGTAAATGCACGTCATCAGCTCCCTTTCGTGTGCTATAAATAAACAATCTCATCGATATTTCTTTTTGTATGTGTATAGATAAAGATAAAATATAAAAAAGGGAGCTGATGGAGAGAGAGACCATTGACCAAATATGCACTTGTTTCTAACTCACTCCAATGCTTTTTTTTTTTTTTTTTTTATGTTAATCTGGAGAAATATTTCTACTCAACAAGTCCACGAGACATAAACCAGATTAACCACTACTCACTGACATTAGATGGGATACGCCGGCGTTTACTAATTTATTTCATGTGCTAGTGATGGCAAATCCACAAACAAGGATTAGGGAAAGAAAATTGGCGTAAGCAGGAAATAGATTAGGAAAGATTGTGGGTTGATTTGTTTGATATTTAATTAAGGGTCCAGATATTTTTTGAGTAAATGAATAATTAAGATTCTTTTCTAATAACATTATCATACAAGCAATATTATTAGGAGATCCAAATCTATTTCCGACAGTGTCAATAAGTTCTCAATATTCAAAAAGTGTCAAATTAATTCCTATCTTAAATATTTGATGGAAAATACATAAAATGTTTTAACTACCATTCCAAAGCTGATCCAAATTACCAATTCATCCCCCTAACCCCACCCCTACCCCAGTACCACCCTCTTGCACCTCCACCTACAACCACCCCCTCCTACCATCTGCACTCATCCTTTGCATCCCTCTACATCCCTCGCGAGTTGTGTGTGGCTTTGTGCATGGTATCAATTTATGGATGCGTGAGATGTACATGTGCGTGATATGAGTATGTAAGGGGAGGCTATGGATTATTAGGAGGTCTTTCAGTTCTATTTGACATAATTTTTTGACCCTCAAAGTACTTTCTTTGAGTTTAAAATAGTGTAAGTTGGTTGACCCATTTCTAAAAGTGTTTTTAAATAAAAGTTTAAACTCAAAAAAACTGAAAAATAAGAGCTTCAAATTAAAACTTTTCAAAATATAACTTTGTAAAACTATTTTTACATAATGCAGAAAGTTATTTTCCTTTTCTTTCTCAAATATACCCCTTCATATTTTTTAAAATCCAACATTACCATCAATTTTTTTAAAAGCTCCACATTGCCCAACATAGGCCAAACAATTAACGACTTTTGTTCAATAAAACTTTTAATCAAAGCTCCACATTACAAATAGTTCAAGATATTGTTTTTAAAAAAAATTTAAATTCTTCCTTATTGTTTAAATTTTCCAATTTAATCCCTATTATTTTCTTAAAAAAATTAAATTCGTCTCTATTATTCAAAATTAATCAATTTAGTTCTTATTATTTACCCAAAAAAATTATTTAGACCCTGTTATTTTCATACAAAAAAACCCTTCCTTCTCAATAACTGACCAATTGAGCCGTTCATTCAATACGGGGCCTCCATGACAGCAGCGATGATAAGGGAATTCTATGTGTCTCCACTTTTTAGTTTTTAAGCAAGCAACATTAGCACTCTGCTGATTACCAAGTAAGATTAATACTGCCTTGTAATCATCAATGGAGGATTCATAACATAACCGGGAAACAACACGACGATCAACCTGGTCTCGCAATAGATTTAATTCAAGAACTTTCTGACAATATCTTGTTGATGGATTCCACAAAACTATGTCCTCATTGAGGCTGATAAGAATCAAACCGTTGCATGAACCCAGAATTTGTCTCACAGATGGTGTAGAAATAGACAATATTTATTAATAGAAAAGTATAAATTTAAACCCAAAATCTTTAATTATAATGAGTTACTATCCAAACACTCTACGCTACACGCACCAACTTTTTTTACCTACTATAGGGTAAATGCACCTCTAGTGTGGTATAAATAAACAATCTCATCGATATTTCTTTTTGTATGTGTATAGATAAAGATAAAATATAAAAAAGGGATTTGATGGAGAGAGAGACCATTGACCAAATATGCACTTGTTTTTAACTCACTCCAATGCTAATTTTTTTTTTCTACTAACCTGGGCAAACATTCCCATTTAACCAGTGCAAGAGACATAAACAAGATTAGTCAGTATCTACTGGCATTAGATGGGACATGCCGGCATCCCTTTATTTTTTTCATGCACTAGTGATGGAAATTCCACAAACAAGGATTAGGAAAAAAAATTGCCGTTAGCGGGAAAAAGAATAAAAAAGATTGGGGGATGATTTGTTTGATATTTAAGTAAGGTCCAAATGTTTTTTGACTAAATAAATAGTTAAGATTCTTTTCTAATAACATTATCACACAAGCAATGTTATTAGGAGATTTAAATATATTTCTGACAGTGTCAATAAGTTCTCAATATTCAAAAAGGGTCAAATTAGATCCTATCTTAAATATTTGATGGAAAATACATAAAATGTTTTAACTACCATTCCAAAGCTGATCCAAATTACCAATTTATCCCCTTCACCCTTCCCCTACCCCTACCCCTACTCCTACCCTAGTACCACCCTCTTGCACCTCCACCTACAACCACCTCCTACCATATACACCCATTTTTCTATACGAGCCTATTCAAAAATAGCTCTAAATACATCAACATGTACTAATCCAAATAGCCTAGTAGTTTTAATCTTTTATCAAACAAAGGATGACTTGGTTACCATTCCAATAAATAAGATGTATAAGTTGATTAAACTAACCTAATCATCATCTTATTATTAGAAAAACCTAATCATGTAGAAACTATAATTAATTTAGATTATTTGAGTAATCTTAAAATTTGGTGGATGGTTATAACAGTTGACAATATATTTACAATATATTCTTTCGTCCATATCAAGATAATAAAGACTACACCATAATGCGCTTTTACAATATTTAGAAATAAACATTTTATTCCTAATATCATTTAGGTATAATCCTTAAAATACAAAATATGTCTAGAAGGCATCCAAATAAATTGTCTTTAACTAACGCAACAACCTTTGTTCTATTTGCTAACACTGAAAACATTTCACGCTTCCGAAAGTGCACTACTGAGATTAAGATTCTATCCACGAACACATTCACTAATGTTTCACTAGAATCTATAAAATAGTACCAATCACAATCAAAGAAGATTTATAATTCATAGTAGCTTTACAACTTTGACATTCAAGCTATAAAGATACTTTGAATTAAAATCTCTTTTAATGTCCGATTTTAAGGCTATAAAAATATATTTTACACATGCCTATACAATCCTAAATTTTCTTCTTAGATATGCTCCCACTGGCTAATAGAAATCATTTCTTTTTGCCTTTCTTCTTTGCATTATCACTAACCAAATAGGAAATACAAATATGAGAATGAATTCCATTTATATCTAATATCTTGCATTAAATATGTTTACCACAAAACCATTTGCTAATTTAGAATTATATTCTTTACATCTTGCATACCCTTATGCAAACTATAAAAGAATACAAAAACTTAACATATTTAATTTATTTTACTTATCATCCATAAGTACTACAACTTTTCGTTTTGATACATTATCAAGATGAAAAATAACGGAGCTTGTAATTCTAAGAT
Source organism: Ehretia macrophylla (assembly GCA_037974665.1). NCBI lineage: Eukaryota > Viridiplantae > Streptophyta > Magnoliopsida > Boraginales > Ehretiaceae > Ehretia > Ehretia macrophylla. The sequence continues at coordinate 49,337,853 of CM075777.1, read as the reverse complement.
TTTATTAAGTTTCTAAGAACCATTCTTAGATGATAACGTTAATCAAAAAGTTTGGTCTAGTTGCGCGATATAAAGTCCAATTAATTAAAAACGACGGGTTCATTGTTGTAGCCATAAACGTATGCAAAAAATAAGATCGCTAGTTGACATAAACTTGTTAAAACATTTAATTTGGCTTTTAATTAAATAATACATCCCGCTAATTTTATCGATTCTCATACTTCCTAAATGAGATCGTGAATCTAATTAAAGATTCATTAGTAGGTGACCATAGTTCTCTTTAATATGAATACCCCTCAGCTTTGGTGCATTATTGGAATATACATACAAACAGTTAGCAACGATTACTATTTATATCACTATATAGGATATGGTCATTTTGCCCCTAAATCACCGTAACCTCAGCTTTGGTGCATTATTGGAAACGTGATCTAGTTAAATTACACCCACCATCACAGCGTTGCAACAATTTGAATCTCGGACCTCAGCTTTAGTGCGTTATTGGCCTCGTGATATTGGAACAACACAACATCACTATGCTTGCTAGGTAAACATAATACTTCATGGAATATATCTTCTTACGTTTGGGTTAGCCAAGACATACACAATCGAGCAAATATAACCTAGGATAGTGGAGAGCAATGATAAACACTTTTATCGTTTTACAATCTAATATGTTTGCACGAAGGAAGATTTTGAATTTAATTAGGTCTCACTTTACACATTAGTTCATTTACAAGCATACATCACATATAGGCAAATAAATAAACAAACATACAAAATCATACATCATGGTGGATCATAGACTTGGACTATGAATTAAATCAAGACTAAATTAAAACCTAAACAAACACATCAACATGTCTTCTTTGGTCTTGTCTTCTTGAATTCTTCAAAGATCCAAAGCACCTCCAACTCCTTGAAAGTCTCCAATGGTCTTCTTGCAAACTTCTTGTAGAAATTACATACATTATATCTCACTACAAATTTCTCTCAATTGCAAGAAAATAAAACGAGACTTATGTCTCAATTACATACTAATGAATGATATAATTAGTTACAACGGCATCTAATGAAATTACAACTAATTAACCATTCATTAACCAAGTCCATGGTCAAATTCACCATTTATCATCCAACATCACAATGTAAGATAAAACTCATAAAGCATAGGATATGCATCATATACATAAACAATAAAGCTAAACAAGCAAGCTAACACAAACTAATATATCCAATACATTAAATAAATAAAAGGGATGTTTGCAATAAGTTTCATATCTTGATATTTTAGCATCTCATGTTAAACAACACAAAAGAACTAGATAAAACTAATTTAAGTCCATACTTGTTGAATAAGGCCCAATGCAAATCCTTTGTTAATTTTATGGCCCAATTTGAATTCCAAGGCTCATTATAATCTTCACTAAGAAAAAAAATATCATCTAATCTTATTAGACTAAAACCCACTAATTTTTAAGCCCATTGGACTTAACCAAAATCAAACCAATTAGTCATTGCTTTCAATTTATGACCCATCATAAATCTACTGCACATGCACCAACTATTTTTACTCGTTTAGCCTATCCACAGTTCTCCAAAAATTTTGAAATTTTACAGAGACATAGCTCTTCGAGTGTAAATAGTTTTAGAATCAAACGGAACTCAATTCGGAGTTAAATTGACTGAGTTATGCCTCTTAGAACACAACTGCACAAACTGTCCAGTTTTTCGCGAGAATCAGTGAACTTACTGATTTTGATTTTTTTGAAACCCTTAGCCACGAAATTAGGAAATGCATATTAGAGGATGAAATGTTATACTATCTCTATAGCATAACATATCCAAAAATCAGCCAAATTTTATATTGAAATAGATGGACTTTTTGATAGAGGGTACTGTTGTGCTTAGTTTTAGAAACTATAGGGGGTACTGTGCACTTTTAAAATCATAGGAGGTTCTTGTGCTTAGTTTCAGAAACTACAGGGAGGTGTCATACACTTTTAAAACCATAAGGGGTGTTGTGCAACTTTACAAAAACATAGGGGGGTCCTGTGCACTCCACTCTTATTTATTTATTTATTTTATTCAAGAAAAGATTAAAATGTAAAATACATATGTTATTAATGAGAATTGATCTTACAACTCCCCACATTTACAACAATGAACATACCACTAAACCAAAGTGGCGGTGGTAAAATCCTAGTTGTTTCAATGCAAAAACTTAAGAGACCCAAATGTCTTCCTCTCGCGAAAACTATTGGTAACAACAGAAATATCTTTCTTTAACTTGTAATCAGACTTATGGTCTCAATTATCTAACAAGCACCAAAAATCCCAAGATAATGCGTAAACTTAACGACAAGATATGGAACAATTAAACGATGGTAAAAAACGTATACACGACCACTAGGTTTTGGTCCAACAATATATAACTCCTTATATGTATGAGAAGATGCGAGCTCAATTTTCGTTGATTACATTATGTGTTGTATAGCTTTCTATAAAATAAAATAAAAAAACATATGCACACATCAAAACAAGTTAATCAAGTAATGACATACACTTGAAACACGAAAAAGAAAATATAAATAACATCTGTAAAATGATAATAAGATCGAAAATATTAAATCAAATAGTACCCAATTGGCGAAATAAGGCTTTCCACATATGTCTCTGAAAATAAAAAACGAGCCCCCACATGAATCTTCTTCCATGTCTTTTCATTAAAATTGTAGGCAAAAATTCCATTGGAATTTGTCGAGAGAAAAGCTTCACGACTTTTTGAGATGAACAGCAGCTTTAGAGACGCAACATAACAACTTATTTCACCTATGTTAAACAGGCTAGTCCACGATTCATTTTCACCATACTGTTTCATAACCAATACTTCAAAATAGCCAAAAAAATCTACTCCAGGTCACGCAAAGACATTCATCTATAACACCTAATACAAATTCGTCATTGGCATTGTTTGTATCTTCACACATATGCTCAGGCATAGGTAACATCTCGAATTTATTAGCAGATGAATCAAAATAAGCAATTTTGTTAGCATTCCTTCGTTCTCAATAACTGACCAATGGAGCCGTTCATTAAATACGGGGCCTCTATGACAGCAGCGATGATAAGGGAAATCTATGTGCCTCCACCTTTTAGTTTTTAAGCAAGCAACATTAGTACTCTGCTGATTACCATGTAAGATTAATACTGCCTTGTAATCATCAATGGAGGATTCATAACATAACCCGGAAACAAAACGACGATGAAGCTGGTCTCGCAATAGATTTAATTCAAGAACTTTCTGACAATATCTTGTTGATGGATTCCACAAAAATATGTCCTCATTGAGGCTGATAAGAATCAAACCGTTGCATGAACCCAGAATTTGTCTCACAGATGGTGTAAAGTCATAGTATGTACTTGGATTTGGATAAAGCGTTTCAACAGAAAGATCATTGTTTATAGAGTGATACAAGGTAGGATAATCATCATTACATGAAATTGCTATATTCGTCTTCGATTTTGTGTCGAAAGCTTAAAGCTGGGATCAGATATTACCCAATTCCATAGCTTGCAGACGCACTTGAAACGTAAGAGACTTTTTACTGGTAATCTTGGAAGTATCTCACGTACGATATCATCAGAAATGTTGGGTCGTTGTGATGCCATTGTGCCTGTGCGATGTCACTAGGGTTTTCATTAGGATCCTCTTATAGGGAGGATATGTCATAGTTGATATGACAGGTGATCTCGACCGTGAATTCCCTTATAATCTCAACCATAAAAAATGGAGTAAATGTTTCTATTAATTTTTAATGTTTTGCATTGAAATACTTTGGTCCTTAATCTTTAAAAAATAAACATTTTACTACAAGTTCGATATTCTTTTTCAAGCAATTATAATAAGGAATTATTTTTTTTTTTAACGCCCTTCATTTAAAGGTTTAATAAGACTTTTTTTAAAAAAAATTTAAAAAAATTTAAATCGTATAAAACATATAAAAAGATATTACTGATGAGAATTGATACACAAACCAATAGTATACCATTGACCAAAGGCCCGGTGGTGGTTCTGTGAGACTTTATCCCTTAGTATATTTCATAGCTGTCAATAGAGGCCAATCACCCATATACCGGAGACCATAGTCACTATATGGTATGGGCTGAATAAATGATATGATACCTGTCTTATATCACAGGTTTATATAATCATAGTGCTGACAGTAATGACTTCCTTCTCCTCGTGTAGTAAATTCAGCTTAGAGGCAAAAGTAGAAAATTGTTTCAATAGTAAAAATCAATTCGTGAATGTCAATCCATGTTTGGTCTAAATGTTAAGCATTTAAAAGTGTTTTTTTAATGAATTTAGAAGGTGAAAGTGAAAGTGAAAGTAGTAGTAATAGCTAGATTTGAAACTAACATATTTGGTCTATCTTTCAAAAAACTAAAAAATAAAATCCAAAGTTAAAAAAAAAATTAAAAAATAAAAAGCTCTAAATTAAAGTGATTTTCAGAATTTATTCCATGGTTTATTTTAGAAATAACTACTAGAAATAAATATATTCAGAATTTATTTCAAAATTTATTCTAGGAATAGGTATGAGAAATAAATGAGCTATCAGTTATACCAGTTTTAGAGTCTGTTTGGGCTAACTTTTTGACACTCAAAAGTGCTTCCTGTGAATTTAGAAGCTGATCTCACATGTTTGGCCCATTTCTAAAAGTGCTTTTAGGTAAAAGTTGAAGCTGAAAAACAAGAAGTTCTAAATTGGAGCTTTTCAAAATAAGCTTTTGCAAAACTGTTTTTATATAATATGAGAAGTTGTTTTCTTTTTCTTTCTCAAATATACCCCTTCATATTTTTTAAAATATAATATTGCCTTTAAATTTTCTAAAACGTTAATATTACTCATTAGGCCAAACAGTCCACGACTTTTGTTCAACAACATTTCTAACCAAAGCTCTACTGCAAAAGCTCTACAGCTCAAAAACTAAAATTTGATAGCTAAGCCAAACAGAGCCTTATTTTTCAGCAATTAATGCCACTAATCAAAATTAATCCCAACAATTAAGAGGTTATTATTTTGGTCAGAAAACTGTCACACGTTTTTCTATAAATACCTGACTTGTTTTTTGCATTAAAATAAGAGTTTTAAAAAAAATGCATGCATGCATATAGAGTATGTATTGTCAAATAGAGAGAGTTCTGCTTTATTCGGTTCATCAGGTCTTGTGACTAGAAGTGTTGCTATTGCGAGACGAAGATCGTTGTATCTTGAGAGACTTACATCAAAGTCCGTAATTAGCACCGTAGCGGGATGATAAAAGTCTTAAGGATACTGAATCAAATTTAGGCCTCAATCTTATTTGTGTTTTCTAGTGTTCTTTACTTTGTAAAATATTCAACAAAAAGCAAGTCTTCTTTCTTGGTTTATTATTCATAGTTTTATTTTTCAATTCTAGAATTTTAATTTTTGCTTTATGATAATTCAATTAATTATGAATTATCATTAGATATGCAAATTATACATATGCTCACATAATTTCTTCTAACACACATTACCATCAACATTGAGTTTAAAAGTATCTTAAGGTGGCTTGAACCAAAACACTTTCTGTGACACCATAGTAGATTTCTTATTGAAAAAACAACAAAATTGTGAAGTAAGATGAGAATTATCTTTCCATTGCCACTGTTTATTGAGATTTGCTTGAAATAATTGAGCAATCATTTTATAACCTCCAATGATTTTAGCCTGATAAAAACCCGTGTTTCTATATTTAGCATCATTTCTCTCCACCCAAGCAAACCAAAAATTAAATAAGGATAGGAATGAGAATTTGAATATAGCCTTTACAAACAAAATCATTTGAAATGTATTCAATCAAATTATAAAGATTTTTGTATGGGATAATAAAACAATTTAGACAGATGTGGTATAATTGTTCAGCATATACCTATTAAAGGAAGAATATATTAATAGTCGCATAAGCCCATGTGTTTTATCAAGAAACTAAAACATGAGTTTACTATTATTATTGTGTATGTTGATGATTAGAATATAATAAAGGCTATTGAAGAGCTTTCAATAACAATTACTTATTAAGTAAAAAATTTGAGATGAAAGATCTCGAAAACTAAATTTTGTCTCGGCCTATAGATCAAGCATTTTTTTAATGAAATTTTAGTCCACCAATACACTTTCATTGAAAAAAATGTTGAAAAGATTTAACATGGAAAAAGCTTATCTGTTAAGCTACCCAATGGTTGCCCAATCTCTAGATAATAAAAGACCCTCTTCGTCCTCGAGATGATAACGAAAAAATCATTGGTCATGAAGTAACACACTTTAGTACAATTTGTGCATTAATATATCTTATTAACAACACGCGACCTAATATGGAAATTCCTATTAATTTATTATCAAGATATAGTTCTGCAGTCACATGAACGACATTAAACATATATTTCATTATCTTCGTGGAACAACTGATATGAGATTATTATATTCAACATATGAGATTATTATATTCAACGCATCCACAGCCAGAAGATTGGTATGTACATGCTGGGTATTTCCTTGTATGCCCAGAAGATTGGTATGTACATGCTGGGTATTTCCCTGTATTCAACTGATAGAGATCATCTTTTTTTTGAGTGCCCATTTTCTAATCGTATTTGGAAGTGGTATGCTAAGAAGCTAAGAAGTGGTAACTTGAATCTTTGTTGGGATTTGCTGGTGGATAAACTAAGTTTTTTTGCAAAGGTCGTAGTGTCAAGGCTACGCTTACTAAAAATGCTTTTAATGCTTGTGTTTACTATATTTGGCTTGAATGGAATGGTAGGATCTTTGGTGCTACCCCACAGACAGAGGAGCATATGATCGATATAATTTTCTCTTATGTAAGAGGTAAAGTTAGCTTGCTTCGTAATTTTAGGACTGTTGGCAAACGAATTATTGCGGCCACATTACTTGGTGAATAGGCATGTTTATATGCCTCTTCTTTAATAGTTGTATCTCATCCCAAGTGGTGCATTGCTTCCAGAAGTTGTGTCCATTTGAATGAAGGGACACAAGATGCAACTCTCTGCAGAATTCCCTCACTTATAAATACCCCCCAAAGGCTTCATTTGCATCCATCAATTTTGTCTCAAACATTCACTTGATAGAGTGAGAGAGAAATAGCAATAGGTTGTGTTGTGTGAAACATTGGTAGGCTATGGTAGTCTATCATTTGAAGGACAAATTCAACTCAAGAACAAGAGTAGATTTACAAAGCCATAGCAACAAGTAAACAAGTTTTTGGTTCGGTAAAGATACGCTTCCGCATTTGACTTAGTTATATTTTGCGCAATATAACAGTGGTATCAGAGACATTAGAAACTTGTTTCTTTGTTTTAAGTTTATGTGAAATGGCTTAACATCAAAATAATATGCTATGCATGTATATATATATATATATATATAAATATATATATATATATATATCTATATCTCCCGTATGTATATATTTTGATAGCTCTTTCTGAAGTGTGATGCATTTCAAAACCATTTCCACATTCCTATTCTACTCGAAATAAGGAATCCAATGGTGCAAATTTAATTCAATTTGGATAAGAAATGAGCGAGTTATGATTTTTTGAATAGTTTTTTGCATGACTGTTTTTTCTTCATTGTTAAAAACGAAATTTTGCATGTTGTGGCGAAGAAGACGACTTAAACATCGCCGTTTTGATTAATTAAGGGTGTCCTATAATATTGCCACAAGTGGCTGTCTCTGGTGGGGACATGTGGCTACTGACTCAATTTAAAAAAAAATATGAATTTTGAATCGGTGCTATACAAGTTTCGAACTTGGTTCCTCTTAGAAAGAACATTAACAGTTTTGCCACTAAACTGGGATATCCCTTGCTATAAAACGGACATGCAAATATGTTATAGCTGTGGATAGGAAGATAAAACATTTATTTTGTTTTCTCTTCATCTCTTTCTTATTATTTTACATCTGTTTTGAAATTATATTTCTATTTGGAATATAAATAAATAATCTAGTCCAAATTGAAAATTGAAATTATTTTCTATTTTTTTTATAAAAAAAATATATATGTGGTTTATTTATTAAATGCATATATTATTTGCACTATATTTTCTGGTGGGTATAAATGAGTTAAATTATATTTTTCTCATTCAAATTTTTTTGCTTATAGTTTGTCTAGTTAATAATAAATAAAACCTTGAATGTAAGTGATGATTTTTTAGCCTAGCGAAAATTTTGATCTCACGTCTTGGTAATATTTATTATTGTTAGATTTTTTGAATTATGTAGCAAAATTTATGTATATGTATGTGTGCTAAATATCCAATATGTGCATAAAAATGTAGTGACATGGCTTCGAATAACAATGTTGTGGCGGACCTCGCTAAAGTTGAGAAACTGGATGAAAATAACTATGATATATGGCATCGTAAGATCCAGTATCTCCTTAATGAGCGAGAGGTCTTAGAAACATTAACCCAAAGCATGGAGAAACCCGCTGAGGGTAGTTCCACCCAAAATAAGAAAGAGATGGAGACCTATGAAAAATGGGTCAAGAGTGATCGTAGTGCACGATTTGCTATGATGAGTTACATGCACAATGATCTAATTGGCGAGTTTGAAAATTATAAAACTGCCAAGGAATTGTGGGATGCCTTGAAGACAAAATTTGCTGGCACATCTGCAACTAGGTTGAAAGCCTTGACACTTAAGTTTGAGACTTACAAAATGGCTCCAAACACTAAGATGGTTGACCATATAAGAAAGATGTCGGCAGTGATTCGTGAACTCAAGGCAGTCGGTAATAATCTCTCAGATAAGCAACAAGTTCTAGCCGTCCTTCGTTCTTTGCCTGACTCCTGGGAGCAAATGAAACTTACTATGATGCATAATGAAAATATTAAGACTTTTTCTGATATATCGCATCATCTGGAGTTAGAGGTTGAAAGACAAGAGGCAAAAGGCCTTGCCTCTATGTTTATTGCTGAGCCTAGCCAACGCGGGAATTCAAAGTCCAAGCGTAAGCGTGATGACAAAGCAAAAAAGGACGGAAAAGATGAAAAAGCTAAGAAAAAGAAAAAGGGTGGCAACAACCGAAAAGGCAAGCGTGGGAAAGGAAAGTTTAAGGGAAAATGCTACAATTGTGATAAACTTGGACACAAGGCTCGTAATTGCACTGAGCCTAAGAAGGTACAACCTAACCCTTTCAAACGAAATGATTGCTTTGTTTGTAGTCATGTTTTTGTTGCTCATTCTTTTCCAAATTGGATTATAGATTCAGGAGCAACACGACATGTCGCAAGGGACAGAATAGGATTCATCGAGTACCGTCGGATTCCTACAGGAACCCAACATGTCTACATGGGGAACAACACTAGTGAAGAGGTGATAGGAATTGGGACCTATCAACTTAAGATGCAAACTGGTCGCTCTATACTTTTGTATGATGTTCTCTATGCACCTGGAGTTCGACGTAACTTGATATCTGTAATAGCTACGGTTGGCCTAGGGTTTACTTTCAATTTTAGCATAAACTCCATAGATATCTATTTAGACTCCGTGTTGTATGGTAGTGGACACATTGTTGATGGTTTTTATGTACTAGATGTTGATAATAATTTATATTATGATGCATTTTATGCTTCAAATGATAATGATATTACATCTAGTTCTATTAAATGGCATGCTAGACTAGGTCATATAGGACATGAAAGAATGGCAAGATTGGCAAGTGCAGGCCTTCTAGGCTCGCTTACTAAGGTTCATTTACCAACATGTGAGCCTTGTTTGGCTGGAAAAGCCACTAGAAAACCTTTTGGAAAAGGTAAACGGGCTTATTCTCTTCTAGAACTAGTTCATTCTGACATTTGCGGACCTATGAATGTAAGGGCACGCCATGGTGCTTACTATTTCATCACATTCATAGATGACTATTCACGATTTGGTTATGTGTTTTTGCTTACGCATAAATCTGAGGCATTAAGTTGCTTCAAACGCTTCTTAAATCTTGTGGAAAACCAAAAGGATAAAAGCCTAAAGGTTCTTCACATGGATAGAGGTCGTGAATACTTGTCTGATCAATTCAAGGAATTGTGTGAGAAAAAGGCATCATTAGGCAATTGACGATTCCCGGTACTCCGCAACAAAATGGTGTTGCAGAAAGAAGGAATCAGACTTTATTGGATATGGTTAGGTCGATGATGGCACAAGTAAATCTTCCAATTCATTTTTGGGGATATGCTTTATTAACGGCTGCCTACATTCTTAACCGAGTGCCCTCAAAGTCAGTCAAATCTACACCATATGAGTTATGGACTGGTTTTCAACCAGACTTGAGTCACTTGCGACCTTGGGGGTCTGCAGGATATGTAAAAACATCACATCCTCATGAAAAATTGGGTCCTAAGGCCCAAAAGTGTACTTTTATTCGATATCCAGACTACTCAAAAGGCTATGTGATGTTACATAAAAGAAATAATGGTGTATTGATTGAAATAGAGTCTCGTAATGTGGATTTTATGGAGGATATTTATCCTAGTAGAGGTGAACTTAGAACATACATAGAGTTTTATGAGATGGTAGATGAAATCTCTACACCATCTCTCGGCAAGGGTGGGGGATTAGTTCCTCAACCGGATGATAATAATCATAATATCGTCGAGGATAGTAAGAGAGATATCTTGGATAGTGGGAGCACTCCATTAGGGGAACATGTTAAACCTAATAAAGACTCTTAAAGTCTTCAACTACGTAGAAGTAAACGTGGAAGCATTCCTCGATGCCTCCATGAGGTTGAAAATGAGTTTTTCTTGTGCACGCCTTTAGAGGACAATGAACCATCTTATCAAGAGGCTTTATCTTCACCTGCTACAAAAGAATGGCTAGTTGCTATGCAAGAGGAGATAGATTCTATGGAAAAGAATAAAGTATGGAAGCTAGTTGATCTTCCACCTAGGCGCAAGGCTATAGGAAATAAATGGGTCATAAAGATTAAGCACAAGGCAGATGGATCAATTGACAAGTATAAGGCCTATCTTGTAGCAAAAGGCTACCCCCAAAAGGAAGGCGTTGACTATGAGGAAACTTTTTCTCCTGTTGTAAGGTTTGCCTCCATTCGCCTTATTCTAGCCATCGTCGCATATCTTGATTTAAAACTCTTTCAAATGGATGTGAATACTGCTTTTCTCAATAGAGACCTAGATGAAGAGATCTATGTGGATCAACCTAAAGGCTTTAAGATCAAAGGACAAGAGCATAACGTATGTAAGCTCAATTGTTCTATTTATGGCCTAAAACAGTCATCTAGGCAATGGTATCTTAAGCTCCACCAAGCTATGACCTCTTTTGGGTTTATAACTATGGAAGAAGATCATTGTGTATACATAAAGTGGTCTGGAAAGAGTTTTCTAATTTTAACTTTATATGTCGACGATATCTTGCTAGCAGGAAATGACATGGGGTTGATAGATACCACTAAGGAGTGGTTATCTTCAAATTTTGACATGAAAGATTTAGGTGAAGCTAATTATGTGCTTGGAGTAAAGATTACACGAGATCGTTCAAAGAAACTCTTGGGTTTGTCTCAAGAGACTTACATAAAAAAAGTACTTGACCAATTTCGGATGCACAATGCTAAGCCTATGGATACCCCTGTCGATAAAAATCATGGTTTAAGCCGTGATTCATGTTCTAAGACTAATGTTGAAAAGCAAAAAATGACTCGTATTCTATATGCTAGTGCGGTTGAAAGTCTAATGTATGCCATGATGTGTACACAACCTGATATTTGTTTTGCCGTTGGGTTAGTAAGTCATTTCCAAAGCAATCCTGGTATTGCTCATTGGAGAGCTGTCAAAAGGATCATGTGATACCTTCGTGGAACTACTGATTACATGCTTTGTTATCAAGGTGGTAATGTACGATTACAAGGTTACAGTGATGCAGATTGGGGGGGTGACCTAGATGAATGAAAGTTCACCTCAGGATATGTATTCTTACTAAGTAATAGTGCCATCTCATGGTCAAGTAAGAAACAGACTTGCATATCTTTATCCACGATGGAATCGGAGTATGTTGCATTTGCTTCAGTCGTTCAAGAAGGAGTTTGGTTGAAGAGATTTATACAAAGTTTAGAGATTGTACCACATGCTCAAATTCTTGTGACCATACATTGTGATAGTATGGCTGCTCTCACCTATGTCAAAGATCCCAAGTATCATAGGAAGACGAAGCATATTGAGACTCGCTATCACTACATTCGAGATAGAGTTGCAAAAATGAGGTTGTACTTAAGCATGTCTCTGCAAGGAATATGGTGGCTGACCCATTTACTAAACCTATCCCTAGGGATACTTTCTTATCACATGTTAAGAGTTTGGGTCTTAGTAAAATATAAATGCTTGTAGTACTGATGTATATGTAAAACCTCTGATAGATGTATTGGATGATCATTTATATTAATGGAAGCTTTATGTTTTTTCGTTATTAAATGATGCTTGAAATGGATATTTGGTTATGCACACATATAAGGAAGATGTCAACAGGCTAGAGGTGCTTCTCACAGAGCAACCTGCCTCGACCCTTACGTAACGTCGAAGATGAGACATAGAATTCTCATTTGCGGGGTGCGAGAATTCAATTTAGATGTCGCCTTGGATTTAGTCCAAGATGAGGTTCTTTAAGTGGAACTGGCATGAAGTTCTCCCACACTTCATGTAGCCTGGTAAAAGGCCGAAGATTAATCTCGAGAAGAAATAGATTGAGACATGTACTTCGTATGGTAGATTGACATCCTTGTATCTTTACGAGTAACTACCATAACATGTATATTATAATACATGTGCCGGTAAGGCAACCGTATAGGGAGTGTATGAATGAATCCCTACTTCGTTACTGTGTGAGCCCTATAGGTTATTTTTCAATAACTACCAAATGCCCTTTGTGACCTTAGAGTATGGCATAAGGAGAATATCTAATGTTTGCTACTTTAGCATGTTCCCTATGGCGATCATTGATTCCGTCTAAAGGGCCATGACTAGGAAAGCAGTTACATAGAAACTAACTGACATCAGGGCGACGGGAAGACATTTCAGTAACACATCATTGGATGATAGATGGTACCTATAGGTGGCCACTAAACGTTTTCTTAAAGGTTCTTTCTCAAAATAAAATTTCTTTTAAAGAATTTTTTTAAAAAAAATGAGCGCGGTACCATAGAGAGATTAAACATGTTCTGAGTTTTTAACTTATGAGGGATTAGAAATGTTTGATCTGATGTGACTAAATATGTCTGGGGCACAGACGAGTAAGGTGTCTTTTGTTTTGTAGAAGGAATGTTATAAATACCCCCCAAAGGCTCCATTTGCATCCATCAATTTTGTCTCAAACATTCACTTGATAGAGTGAGAGAGAAACAACAATAGGTTGTGTTGTATGAAACATTGGTAGGCTCTGGTAGTCTATCATTTGAAGGACGAATTCAACTCAAGAACAAGAGTAGATTTACAAAGTCATAGCAACAAGTAAACAAGTTTTTGGTTCGGTACAGGTATGCTTTCGCATTTGACTTAGTTATATTTTGCGCAATATAACAAGGACTACATTGGATAACGTTGTTCTAAGTAGGGATTGGAATATTTTTCTTTCTTAGCTTGCTTTGAAGGACTTTCTCTGTACATGTTTATGATATTTGTTTCTGATTGTGGAATGAAATGATTTATTTGTTGAGCAAAAAAAAAAAAAAAACCACAAGCCTAAGTTTAAGGACTAAGAAACTCTTCCTCCTTTTTTTCTTTGTTATTGCATGTCCATGTATAACCAATAATCACAAATCTTTAAAATATCAACTTTAATTATATTATTTGGAACTATCTTAAAAGCATGGTTGTAAACAACTAACAAATCTCTTAAATTCATTGTGATCAACTATGAAATGGAAGTATTCATGCAAAACAATTGCAAAGGTCAAGTAATAGCATGTAGTGTCTTGACCAAAAGAATGATTATAAATTATTTTTGAGTGATCATATTTTGCTTCTCCATTTTGATAATATTTTGTCTAATGTCATTTTTAAAGCTTTTATAACTATAACCTTAAAGTTTTAGTATATATATATATTATAATTAAAAATATAAGAATAACTTAACAAATATGCGGGGTATGTTATGTGGGACAAAAAATATTTATCCTCGCATCCTGGTCTGCCCCGCATAGAAATTAAAAATTAATTACCCACCCCGTCTCATTCCCTATTTTTCCATTTTAATACTCAATTTATTTGAGATGAGAACGAGTACCTACAAAACTCGTCTTATTGACATTCCTGAGTCTTAACAAAGTGAGAAGCAGCTAAAAGTCCAAAACAATTCGTTAAACTTAACGTCAATACGGAACAACTAAGCAATGGTAAAAAAACTCGTAAAAGGACCGTAGATCGTATGTAGTAACAATTTACATGTACCATTGACGGAAAGTATAGAGAAAGGGTATTGCAGAAAAGTCAAGTCCTTCAAGAGATCTCAATCCTTGGTGCTCCTCATTCCAGTAATACTCAATCGGCGAAACAAGGCTCTCCACATATGTATCTGCAAACAGAAAATGATTCCCTATATGAATCTTGTTGCACATCATTTTTTTTCAAGATTATAGGTGAAAATCCCCCTGGAACTAGTTGAGAGAAAATCTTTACGACTTTTTGTGAAAAAAGAAGGGCTCTGGTAATGCAAGAGAACCACTTGTTTCACATATGCCAAACATGCTAGTCCATGATTGCTTTTCACCATACTGCTTCATTACCATTACTTCAAAATAGCCATGAAATCTACTCAAGGTCATGCAAAGGCAGTCACCTAAAACACCTAATACGAACATGGAATGTTTTATCTCTTTACACATACGCTCAGGCATAGGTAACATCTCGAATTTATTAGCAGATGAATCAAAATAAGCGATTTTGTTAGCAGTACAAGAACCTTCCTTCTCAAGAACTGACCAATGGAACCGTTCATTTACCACAGGGCCTCCACGAGTCACGACAACAGCGATGATAAGGGAATTCTATGCGTCTCCACTTTTTAGTTTTTAAGCAAGCAACATTAGCAATCTGCTGATCACCAAGTAAGATTACTACTGCCTTGTAATCATCAATGGAGCAGTCATAACATAACCCGGAAGCGAAACGACAATGACGATATGCCAATACATCTAATTCAAGAACTTTCTAATATCTCGTCGATGGATTCCACAAAAGTATGTCCCCATCGAAGCTGATAAGAATCAAACCGTTGCATGAACCTAGGATTCGTCTCACAGGTGGTATACCGAACCTTATTCTTCTAGAAGAATAATGTTTTATAGAGTCATAGTATGTACTTGGATTTGGATAAAGCGTTTCAACAGAAAGATCATCGTTTATAGAGTGATACAAGGTAGGATAATCATCATTACATGAAATTGCTATGGCTCGTCTTCGATTTTGTGTCGAAAGCTTAAAGTTCAGATCAGATATTACTGAATGCCATAGCTTGCAAAGGCACTTGAAACGAAACAGAGTTTTTACTGATAATCTTGGGAGTATCTCAAGTATGATTTCGTCAGGAATGTTGTATGCTTGTGATGCCATTGTGATTTGGCAAGCTATGAATGATCGGAGGTATTCTTTTTGTACAATTGAGGCTTAAAACCTGGCTCGAACTTGAAGTTAAAGTTATGAGAAATGAGAAGGTAGTTGTCAATTTCTTGATTTGTTGAAAATGTGATCAAATACTATTGTATGAGTTATCTATGCTAATATACCATCTATATGAATGCTAGAGAACACATTTGAGCCGTTGTTTCGCTTTTTAAACGGTTAGAATCATTAATTTGAAATTTTGGGTGAATAGTGACGTTTTTCTAGGGTTTTGCGTAATTGCTCGAATTAGCTTGATTCAATGCTTCGAATAGACGCCTTAGGTGCTAGTGAAGGTAACCTAATAGCCCCGTGCACTTGCATTGTCCTTAAATCGCTTAAAATGGAAAATAGCCGACTTTAACTTGGGGCTTTCGGGGTTAATGCGAATCCGGGTGAATTCGGACTTCAATTCTAGTATCCTCAAGCTACTTAGGTGCTATAGAAGCCTTGATATCCCTTGTTTGAAGCCCGGACAATGTAGGTGTAGTTTAAAGCCATAAGAGGGAAATTGGGGCTTTCAGGGTAATTGCGGGTATTTGAATGAGTTAGAGGGTTGAGAGGGTACCTTGAGGGTTAGTTAGAAAGTTGGAAAAGTTTCCTTTGAAAATGGAATCATTAACCTTGGTTTGGAAGAGAAATAGTTTGAAAAACAAAGAGGTTTATGAGCTATTTCGGTTGACTCACACTTCTAAACCCATGGCATAACTTCTTGAGCGTTTATATGTGGTTTCAAGTTGTTTTGAAGCTTTTGGTGTGATTCTATACTTAACTTGCATATGTCTCCTTGTAAAATTGCATATTTGCTTATATAATTGTTCTATTCTAATTGCATCGAGGTCAACCTACTTTGTTGATCCTCCTATGTGTTAATGCTTATATTGTTGCTATTAACTTGCCATTGTTAAGTGCATTGCATAGTGGTTGCGCAACCATAGTGTTAGGGGCGGATGTGTTGAATATCGGCTGGGCGGTAGAGGGCTTGCCGGTGGATATTCAAACTCCGTGCCCTAGTCCCTCATTCGCCTGGTCCGGAGATTGCCAGGGGATGTTGGGTCGTAGGATTCGGGGTACATCCGGAGTACACCCACTGGAGTGTTTGGGGTTATGCCGGCTTATCGTGATCGTGCTCGTGGTTCGTGGATCGTGATTGAAGACTTGTGAAGATTGGTGTATAGGGGATTGTGTGAAACGTATCCTTTTAAATGTGTGGTTATTTAAGTTATCATTGTTTCTTTAATTGTCTAAGTGTTATTGTTGTGTAACTGTATTATCTGTTGCATTGCACGCCCCGGGACTATATTCCTCACTGGGCAACAGTGGTTGCTCATACCTCGATATCTGTTTCAGGAGACGCTGAGGGTGATCCCCAGCTTGTTGAGTTAGTTGAGGAAGAAGAAGTTCAGATTGAGCCTTTACCTTAGTTGCTGTGCCTGATAGCTTGAGGTGGTTAATGAATTTGCTGCTATGTGGAAGATTCATCTTATTACTTTATGTACTATTTTGTAGCCCAAGGGCTATGTGTATGCTTATTGTATAAGTTGAAGACTAGTTGGTTGTGTTGTAGCTTTGAAAGCCTATGAACTGTAATAACTTATGATCTGCTTCTATTCGCTTTGCTTGCTTGGGAGTGAATGACTTAAAGTAGAAATGTTTAATCTTCCAATTATGTTTAATTGATTTCCTAGGATGTCATGATTATAAAACTATGTTGATAATAAGTTCTCGCATGCTTGTGTGTTCTGGAACTATTGTGTACTATAAGGCTCGGATGGCCTTAGAACTTTGTTGTTTATTTAAGAAAAACTTGTATTGTATTGTTGGGACCTTGTTTGAGTGAGTACAGGTTTTTAGAATGTCCACGGTACAGGGGAGACTCTGTCCGTGTGTCGGGTCCGGACTTAACCTTTAGCTTGGGGGTTGGGTCGGGGCGTGACATTTCACGTATGATATCGTCAGGAATGTTGTATGGTTGTGATGCCATTGTGATTTGGTAAGCTATGGATGATCGGAGGTATTCTTTTTGTACAATTGAGGCCTAAATCGTGGCTCAAACTTGAAGTTGAAGTTATCAATTATGAGAAGGTATTTTGTCACTAGGGGTTTGGCTGCTAGAGGGCTTTTAGGGTTTTGGCTGCTAGAGGACATGTCACTGTACCATTGCGATTTATAAGTTTTTCTATTTCCTATACTAAGATTAGAACTTTTTTTTTAATTTTGAAATCAATGGGATTCTGTTAAGAGAACCATTACATGGATTAGGCCTCCCTTGAATTATTAAAAAAAAAAACGAGTTCAAAAAATTCTTCAAAAGAAAACCTTCCTTTTATATAGGAAAAACAAGTCAGCCCTAAAAATAAAGTTAAGATTTTGAAAAGGAAAATAATAAATATCATTTGAAATTAAGTTACGCAAAATAAAAAAGAGATTAAGATGAATTAAGTTAGCTGTTATGGATATATTATAGAAAATTTTATTATCATATTCATACACAAAAAGTTTACAGGATATAGTAACTTGCACTAAAAGTAATGTATAAGAGAATTCGATATTCTTTTTCAAGCCATTACAATAAGGGAATTTTTTTTCTTTCTAACGCCCTTCATATAAATATTCAATGAGATTTTCTTTTTTTTTATTCGAGGAAGATTTAAGTCGTACAACATATATATCAAAAAATATCACTCACAATAATTAATTTTACAATCTCTGTACTCAACCAAAAGCATATCATTACACCAAAGGCCCGATGGTGGATCAATGAGACTTTATCCCGTAGTATATTCATAGCTGTCAATAGAGGCCAATCACCGGCCATATACCGGAGACCATAGTCACTATATAGTGATATGGTTTGGGCTGAATAAATGATATGTACTTCTCTTATATATATCACAGGATTATATAATCATAGTGCTGACAAGAATAGTTTCCATCTCCTCGTGTAGTAAATTTATGTTACGAAGTGGTTAAATAATAGGCACCAAGAAAGCTGCTTAGAGGCAAAAGTAGAAAATTGTGTCTTTAATAGTCTTAGAGTTTGTTTGGCCTAATTTTTACGCATTTAAAAGCGCTTTTTTTTTCGGTTAAGTCAGAGAAATAGATTTCATTAAAAATGAACTAAAACAAAAGGAGGATCATATGACCAAATACAAAGAATAGCTGAAAAGTAACGCGAGGTACGCAAACCAACAAAAATAGAGGCTAGCAATCACTAGACACAGAAGAAATCATATTTAAAAAATGTGAGAAAACACCTAAGTCAAAGACAAATGAACTCCATTAGCAAAGTGTCTATTAATGCTAGAATTGTTATAGCTATGGTCTGCATAAACTCTTGCAAAGATGTCCATTCGAATCTTCTCGATAATCTGCTCATCCGTGGTAAACTCATTCCGGAAGATTTGCCCGTTTCTTTTAATCCAAACATGGTAGATAGCAACACAAAACAGGAGCTGAAACATGTAACTTTTGAGGTATTTGTTGCCTCCGATTGAACATGCATACATAAGATTGGAATCAAAGGAAAAAAAGGAGAGATTAAGAAATAGTAAATTCAGACTTCCGTTCCAAATGTGTTTAGTGAAACTACAGTCGAAGAAGAAATGATCTCTAGTCTCACATCCAAGGGAGCATAAAATGTAACTAGCTCGATCAACAACTCCCCACGTAAGAAGACGATATCTAGTATTCAAGCGGTCATGACTAGCAAGCTAGGAAATGAAACTGTGCTTTGGAGTATTATAAGGGAACCAAACCAAATTGTACCTTTCCATAAGGTCGCCTCTATTCATAATATTGTCCCAAGTATTGCCAAAAGAGAACAAACCATTATTATTTTTTTTTGTAAAATGAGGGGTTATTCTCTTGGGGTGTTTTATTAAAACCACAAGGAAAGTACAAAGGTAGAGGGGGACGTGAAGCCAAAACCTCCATGGGGATTGGGGTGCTTACCTGCCCCAAAGGCCTAACTAATCTAAAAGGAACACAAGTCATTCCTTTTTACAAAAGCCTAACCAAATAGTTAGAATTTATCATAAATACAAAGCTAAAGTATATTGTTAAGGAGAAAGGGGGACACAGGCAAGAACCTCTTTCCAAGTCACAATAAGCCACCCAAAAAGTATAGAGTATCATATTAATCATATGCGCAAAAGAATTTAGAATCTAAAATTTGGTAAGTTATGTTTGTCTATTCTGATCATACTTCTTAACTACGTTTGATCATTTGTGTTTTCAAAGATTCAACAAGTTTCCGCAAATTCACCTTGGTTGGCAAGCAGGTCAGCAGGTTGGTTTCCTTCCTATAAATGTGCGAGATGAAGGCTTGACATTCTTTGAGTAAGCTGTTGGTCTTACAGATATCATATGAATTCTTCTACTTACCAGATTTGTTATTCTGTAAGGTAAGAACAACCCTTTTGTATCCATTTCCACCTAAATTTTCTTGGTGTTTCTGTTCTTGCAGAATATTAATCCAGCAATAAGGGTCATGATTTCAGCATTGAAAGGTGAGATGCATTCCACTGGCAGAAGAAAAAAAACCCCAAATAAAGGAACCTTTAGAGTCTCTGAGTATTCTCCCTCTACCAGTTTTCCCTAATTCTCTGAAGAAACTACCATCAACAATATTTAGTTTATAGGACCCTTTTGAACAGGTTTTTTCCACAAGACAACACAGGAGGTTTTTGGAGGCTGCTGGTTTTTGAATGAGCAATAAAAGAGATCAGCAATAGCCAGATCACCTCTCCATTGCCATTTCTTGAGTAAGTTTGCTACAAAAAGTTGAGCCACCATTCTGCTAATTCTTCAAATTATTCTAGCAAGGTAGAATCCCATCCCTTTATGTTTAGCATCATTTCTTTCAATCCAAATAAACCAGTGGATCAGAATGGGAATTAGTGTTCTAATGTGCCCTTTGCAAGTATAGTCCCCAGAGAAGAGCCAACACGAAAACCAATGTTTGATGGAGTCAGATTGCTAAATTTTGACTTTAAAGATTCCAGCGAAGTGGGTCAAAACTTTCTTTGCATCTGAGCTTTCAAAGAAGCAATGGCTAATTGATTCCACCTCTTGACAGCATTGATACTTGGAAGCCATAATAAATCCCTTTTGTTGTAGCCTACTATCAGTCAAAAACCAATTGTTGACAAGTCTCCAAAAGAATAAGGAGATCTTGATGGGAAGAGATCTGCACCAAGCATAGGAGAGAGAAAGCTAAGAAAGCTTCTTTGAGAATAAACCATTATGAGAGAACTTCCATTCAAAGCTGTCGTTCTGATCATCCCTCGTGAAAATGTTGTGATTGTTAGGGTTGAGATTAACCAAAGCAAGCTGGTAAATGGGCCAAACCCAATGTCCCTCGTCAATAATATCTGCAACTTTGCTATCAAGTAAGGGATAGAGAACTCTGATATTATGGAGTGGTAAAAGGATGCCAGTGGGCTGCCAATTATCTTGGTAAAAATGCTTTTTATTAGTGTAAAAGATGAAATTAATCTGTTTGGCCCAATTTTTAAAGAACTAATAGTTAAAAGCCAAAGCTAAAAAAAATTAAAAAATAAAAAGCTCTCAATTGAAGCTTTTCGAAAAAGGCTTTTACAAACCACCAGCTCAAATGAGGAAAATAAAAAGTTGATTAATTTACTTACATCACTCCAACAACTTTCTAATTTTTTTTTTCTATTTTTTGGATTTTTTATTTCAGTTTCACCCAATTTTCTTTAATTCAAAATTCCTTATATATGATAATCCCCTAATTTTTTGGTTTTAGATAAGGGAGTTATTTGAGATCAAACAACTCCTCTACATTTAAGAGATTTGAAGTTTTTTCGGATGAATCTATCTCCTAACCGAATTGAAGTAGGATAGTCCTATTAAACCTTGTCATATGGTGATAGATACTAAATAGGATTTGATCTCCTAGTTCCTTCAAGTCTAATTTATATAATTAATTCCAGAAATTCAACTTACAACGATAAAGGAAGCATATAATTACATGGTTCTTCTCCCTAAAAGAATAAGAATTCTCAAAACTTCTCTCGCTCCATTTCGGAAAGGACAGAGAACCCGTCGCTATCTCGATTGTGCTACCGAAGGTTGTGTGAATCAATTAGCTTCATCTTTCGTGAGTAAGAAGTTAGTGCCTCTTGTCTCCTCTCTCTAGGGAGCATATATAATATGTCTGGGGAGGATGATTGGGATGGTGTAGTGCTGTCTTCATCAATCAGGGCAATCGTGTTTGCATGCATGGCTGGAGCAATTGTGTAGGCACTTGTGATTAGTAATACCACTAACCTCAAAGAATTTGCTGGAAAAAATCAGCCAGTGCAATCTACACTAGCACGACATCTAGCCGTTATCATATTTTTGATTCTCTATGCTCTCAATTTACTCTACATGACTTATGTGAATTGCATGAATATAGTTATGTCGATAAAACCAAAGAGACTGGAACGGAAGAAAAACATTTGTTATTAGTTTAGATTGCCTTGATGATTATATTCTAGATGCCTTAATGTGTGGTACTAAAACTAGAAAGGCAAATAGTTAGAAATGATATAATTTGAAAAAAAGTGAAGGTCGCGTCATAAAGATAAGGGAGAATTATTGGAAATTTTTTGAACATCAAAAGGATGCTGACGGAGTTACATATTACAAGGTGTGAAGGTATGAAAATTGTTCATCCTCTAAAGAGCAGAGAAAAATTTAGCAGAGTTTGATAGAAACACCTGGACAAGATATTGAGTAGATGTAGCTCAAAAAGGATGTAGACTCCTAACAAGAATGAATAACACTTCATCTCGTGTTATAATTAAGGGCTTGATGTGGTTTTGTTTAACTTAGTTTGTGTCCATCATTTACTATGAATAATAACTTATATAAATTGCACAAATATATAGTTGTGTCGATAAAATCAAAAGAGAATAGAATGGATGAAGAGTGTTTATTGTTAGTTTAGATGCCTCGATAATTAATATGTCGATGCCTAATGGATTCAACAATATAGATACTCGATATTTCTATTTTCTTCTCTTTTTTTCTTTTCCCTATTACAATTAGTTCAAAAGCTAATGTCTTGAGTGTAATCAGGCCTGATTCAGGATTTTTTGCCTAATGGACACATAAATAATATTTTTTTAGGAAAACTAGTCTATTAATAATATTCTAAGGGAACAACCATTCTACCACATGTCAGCAAAAGAGCATCCCTACAAGAGAAATACCATCATGGCATGTGTAACTTTTTCTTTTTTATATAATTTTTTTACTAAAACTTTCCAAACAAAAGTAATACTATTTATTTCTCAACCATTTTATCTATTTGTTACATGTTGAAACTTCTATATTTATCTACTAAAATTATAAAAAGTCAGCTGAAAGCAATTATTTTTATTTCTCAATCATCTTATTTTTTTGTTACATATTAAAACTTCTATATTTATCTACTAAAATTATAAAAGGTTAGCTAAATTATGAACTCAACTCCAACACATTTCTAAAAAATTTAGCATAATTATGGACTTAATTTTTTTGCATAGACATACATATAGAAACTAATATACTTATATTTAAATTCAGGAAAAACAAAAATGTTGAATTATGACTAAATTTTCAATATATTTCTACAAAACATAGCTAAATTATGGACTTAATTTTTTGGCACCTTTTTTTGTTAAAATTTTTTGGCACATTCATATGTATTGAAAGCAATATATTTCTACAAAAATTTTGAAAAGAAAATTAGCAATAATTTTTATCTATATAGATATTAATTTTTAATTATGAGAATCATTTAGGAGACCATATATCGTCACCAATCGAATGATTCAATTGACTCAATTTTTTCCTAGGATACTATGTTCATTCTTTTCTTTTTCTTTTTTTGGTCAAATTTTTTTGCTACCTTCATACATATTGAAACCAATATATTTCTACAAAATTTTTGAAAAGAGAATTAGAAATAATTTTCTTCCTTATAGATATTAATTTTTAATTATGTGAATTATTTGGGAGACCATATCATTATCAATCGAATGATGCAATTTGCTCAATGTTTCCTAGGATACCATGTTCAATTTTTTTTTGGGTCATGACACTATCTTCATTCTAGACCATGCAGTCTTGGTCCCAATTTGATAGAGGTCTAACATGGAAATTTTTATTACGTTGGAGTTTGCTTAAAATCATGATTTATTAAATTATATATCTATCAACAACTCAACATTATAAATTAACAACCACCTTGTCACATATAAACAAAAGATTATCGCTACAGAAAACGTCATCATGCCACATGTAAATAAATAAATTTGCACCCTTACAAAATCACTATTTATAATATTGAATTTATCTTATTGAACAAATCCAAACATACAACTAATCATTAGATTAAATTTAAGCAAATTAATACCCCTACTAAAAAAATAAAAATATTATCCGATTATATGAAAATTTTCAATTTTGTACTATCTCTATCTTAAACATATCTAATAGAATAACCAACAGATTTATTAAATCATATTATATCTAAATTTTATATTCTAGGTATCATAATAATCTATCTTATCTTTATATAAACTCATTTTATCACTATCTGTAGAAGTTTATTTAACAAAACCCATACACACAACTTCTTTATATTATTAAATCAGATTATTATGAATTTGTATGTGCTGTAGTCTTTTTCTCTCTTTTTTGCTTGTCATTCAAGTGTTGTTATGCATTAGTCAATTGAAAATGAGGTTATTTATATTCCTTTGTTTAATTGTTCTTTAATGAGGCTCTGTTATTGTTATTGTTATTATTCTTTTTATCAAATTATTATTATGCTTTGCAGGCCTCAAATATGGAAATGCAATATTTACTTAATAATTTCAGTTTATTTTGACAAAACTACGATTAAAAAACTTCATTTTAATGCATAAGCTTTAAATTCCAATTCAATGTGGTTTTATAGTTTTATTCTCATGGTTATCTTAATGTAGATAAGGAAGGTAGACTTGAAATATTAGGAAAAGTCAGATCCTAACAAATTTATACATGTTTCAACAGTGGATTGTTACATAAAATACTATGTTAAAGAGTTTGAGAGAACCTCCAAAATTGAATTTACAGCTTGTATAGTTGCTGCAAAAAGGTACAATGATTCAAGCACAACAATTGTAGATGGTCATCGCATGGTATCTTGCTACTATTTTTACTTCCCTTTTTTATTTTACATGATATGCATTTATGGGTAACGTAATAACAAATTTGGGTATATGTAAACAATAGTGGCAAAAGAAAATAGTAATTTAGGAGTTTATAGTGTCTCCAAGTTGGATTAGATTTATAGTGTACTCACAAAAGGATAAGATTTCACATAGGTACCTAAATTGATATCTTTGTTATATAGACATACAGTTCCAATGTATATATAATTTCTTAACCATATTTTAGTATATACTTTTCTCAAATATTGGCCAAGTTCAATCTTTATGAAAAAGTAGAGGTGGAGGCTAAATACAGAGGTTTTAGTATGAGATTTTTTTTTTCGCTTCCGAAGATATTTGGTATGAAAAGAAAAATGGATTAACAAATCGTAACGTTTTGTTAGAGTTGTATTGTGTGATCCTGTTATAATTTATCCGTATCTATATATATTCTATAAACTAAGCATAAACTATTTCAAAATTCAACGCCCAAGTGACCTGTCACAATACATAAACAATTAATCATAAAGATTACAATTAAAAGTTTACTAACTTTAAACAAAAAGTATAAAAGTATCTCTTAAGATTTATTACATGATCTGTTTTTAATTACGTTGTTAGTAATAAATGTCTCTTATTAACTTAAATATAGTTTAAGAAAATTGATCAAGTGTAGAATGACAGAGATACAATCATCGATTGTAACAGTGGCAACTTTAGACATCTAATAATGGATTTAGTATTTCTTTTATATTCACTGAATGTTGTTTACATTAATAATTGTAATTTTAATGGCGTCTACACTAATAGGAGTTGCGAGTCCCTTTTTCAAATAAGATAAATTATCATAGTCTAAATCTCATTATAGTCTCTTTTGTTGACACGTGACAAGATGGTTGTTCTCTTAGAATATTAATAGATAGATTTGAAAAAATAAGTAGAAAAATCTAATTAGAATAAAAGATAAGAATCTAATTTAGTAGGATTAGAACAAGTTCTCTAATCTCATAGTGAATTTATATGTAATTTTTAGCTAATTATTAATTTATGAAATATTTTCGTTGATAAAATACAAAGAAAATATTTTAAATATATTATCTTACAATTTTATTGAAATTATTAACTTTTTACACTAGTCCCAAGTCGAGACCGGACATTTTTATTATTTAAAATAAATTATTAATTTATCAAGTATTAATTGAAAGAGTTCTACTTATGTTTGAGTTCAAAAGAATTCTTCAAAGGAAAGCTTCCTTTATTTATAGGAAAAACAAGTCTAACTAAAAAAATAAAGTTATGCTTCTGAAGGGGGAATTAGAAAATGAAAAATTATAGTAAGAGTTTTCATTGTTTCACTTTTTTCTGATTAACCATCAATATTTTCGACGGATTTCGATCCCCTAATAACACTATTTGTATAATTATATTATTAAAGAAGAGTTTTAATTGTTCATTGACTCATAAAATATCTGGAGCCTTAATTGAATATTAAATAAAATCAACTAACGATCTTTCCCAATCTATTTTCTGCTTGCACCAATTTTTTTTTTTTTTTTTTTTTTCTAATCCTTGTTTGTAGCGCTAGAAAAAAAAAAATTAGCGTTGGAGTGAGTCAGAAACAAGCTGCCACATTTGGTCAATGGTCTCCCTCTCTATCAACTCTCTTTTTTATACTTTATTTTATGACGATAAATTTATCCTTGATAATCTAAATTGTATTTTAATTTTTAGCCTAATTCTTGTTTTGATCAATTCAATCTCTAATAAAAAGTATATATCTTGGTAAATTTTATTTATTGAACAAATTTTATAGTGCAGTGGTATATCCTAACAAATAATTCAAGTCAGTTAAGAGATAGATAATATTTATTAATGAAAAAATATAAATTTAAATTCAAAATATTTAATTATAGTGAGTTACTATCCAAACACTCTACACTCTACGTAACCATTGGCTACGTGCACCAACTTTTTTTTATCTACTAATGGGTAAATGCACGTCATCAGCTCCCTTTCGTGTGCTATAAATAAACAATCTCATCGATATTTCTTTTTGTATGTGTATAGATAAAGATAAAATATAAAAAAGGGAGCTGATGGAGAGAGAGACCATTGACCAAATAAGCACTTGTTTCTAACTCACTCCAATGCTTTTTTTTTTTTTTCTGTTAATCTGGAGAAATATTTCTACTCAACAAGTCCACGAGACATAAACCAGATTAACCACTACTCACTGACATTAGATGGGATACGCCGGCGTTTACTCATTTATTTCATGCGCTAGTGATGGCAAATCCACAAACAAGGATTAGGGAAAGAAAATTGGCGTAAGCAGGAAATAGATTAGGAAAGATTGTGGGTTGATTTGTTTGATATTTAATTAAGGGTCCAGATATTTTTTGAGTAAATGAATAATTAAGATTCTTTTCTAATAACATTATCATACAAGCAATATTATTAGGAGATCCAAATCTATTTCCGACAGTGTCAATAAGTTCTCAATATTCAAAAAGTGTCAAATTAATTCCTATCTTAAATATTTGATGGAAAATACATAAAATGTTTTAACTACCATTCCAAAGCTGATCCAAATTACCAATTCATCCCCCTAAACCCACCCCTACCCCAGTACCACCCTCTTGCACCTCCACCTACAACCACCCCCTCCTACCATCTGCACTCATCCTTTGCATCCCTCTACATCCCTCGCGAGTTGTGTGTGGCTTTGTGCATGGTATCAATTTATGGATGCGTGAGATGTACGTGTGCGTGATATGAGTATGTAAGGGGAGGCTATGGATTATTAGGAGGTCTTTCAGTTCTATTTGACATAATTTTTTGACACTCAAAGTACTTTCTTTGAGTTTAAAATAGTGTAAGTTGGTTGACTCATTTCTAAAAGTGTTTTTAAATAAAAGTTTAAACTCAAAAAAACTGAAAAATAAGAGCTTCAAATTAAAACTTTTCAAAATATAACTTTGTAAAACTATTTTTACATAATGCAGAAAGTTATTTTCCTTTTCTTTCTCAAATATACCCCTTCATATTTTTTAAAATCCAACATTACCATCAATTTTTTTAAAAGCTCCACATTGCCCAACATAGGCCAAACAATTAACGACTTTTGTTCAATAACGCTTTTAATCAAAGCTCCACATTACAAATAGTTCAAAATATTGTTTTTTAAAAAATTTTAAATTCTTCCTTATTGTTTAAATTTTCCAATTTAATCCCTATTATTTTCTTAAAAAAATTAAATTCGTCTCTATTATTCAAAATTAATCAATTTAGTTCTTATTATTTACCCAAAAAAATTATTTAGACCCTGTTATTTTCATACAAAAAAACCCTTCCTTCTCAATAACTGACCAATTGAGCCGTTCATTCAATACGAGGCCTCCATGACAGCAGCGATGATAAGGGAATTCTATGTGTCTCCACTTTTTAGTTTTTAAGCAAGCAACATTAGCACTCTGCTGATTACCAAGTAAGATTAATACTGCCTTGTAATCATCAATGGAGGATTCATAACATAACCGGGAAACAACACGACGATCAACCTGGTCTCGCAATAGATTTAATTCAAGAACTTTCTGACAATATCTTGTTGATGGATTCCACAAAACTATGTCCTCATTGAGGCTGATAAGAATCAAACCGTTGCATGAACCCAGAATTTGTCTCACAGATGGTGTAGAAATAGACAATATTTATTAATAGAAAAGTATAAATTTAAACCCAAAATCTTTAATTATAATGAGTTACTATCCAAACACTCTACGCTACACGCACCAACTTTTTTTACCTACTAAAGGGTAAATGCACCTCTAGTGTGGTATAAATAAACAATCTCATCGATATTTCTTTTTGTATGTGTATAGATAAAGATAAAATATCAAAAAAGGGAGTTGATGGAGAGAGAGACCATAGACCAAACATGCACTTGTTTCTAACTCACTCCAACGCTAATTTTTTTTTTCTACTAACCTGGGCAAACATTCCCATTTAACCAGTGCACGAGACATAAACAAGATTAGTCAGTATCTACTGGCATTAGATGGGACATGCCGGCATCCCTTTATTTTTTTCATGCGCTAGTGTTGGAAATTCCACAAACAAGGATTAGGAAAAAAAATTGGCATAAGCAGGAAATAGATTAAGAAAGATTGTGGGTTGATTTGTTTGATATTTAATTAAGGTCCAAATGTTTTTTGACTAAATGAATAGTTAAGATTATTTCCTAATAATATTATCACACAAGCAATGTTATTAGGAGATTTAAATATATTTCTGACAGTGTCAATAAGTTCTCAATATTCAAAAAGGGTCAAATTAGATCCTATCTTAAATATTTGATGGAAAATACATAAAATGTTTTAACTACCATTCCAAAGCTGATCCAAATTACCAATTTATCCCACTCACCCTTCCCTTACCCCTACCCCTACCCCTACCCTAGTACCACCCTCTTGCACCTCCACCTACAACCACCTCTTACCATATACACCCATTTTTCTATACGAGCCTATTCAAAAATAGCTCTAAATACATCAACATGTACTAATCCAAATAGCCTAGTAGTTTTAATCTTTTATCAAACAAAGGATGACTTGGTTACCATTCCAATAAATAAGATGTATAAGTTGATTAAACCAACCTAATCATCATCTTATTATTAGAAAAACCTAATCATGTAGAAACTATAATTAATTTTGATTTTTTGAGTATTTTTAAATTTTGGTGGATGGTTATAACAGTTAACAATATTTTTACAATATATTCTTTCGTCCATATCAAGATAATAAAAACTACACCATAATGCTCTTTTACAATATTTAGGAATATACATTTTATTCATAATATCATTTAGGTATAATCTTTAAAATACAAAATATGTCCAGAAGGCATCCAAATAAATTGTCTTTAACTAACGCAACAACCTTTGTTCTATTTGCTAACACTGAAAACATTTCACGCTTCCGAAAGTGCACTACTGAGATTAAGATTCTATCCACGAACACATTCACTAATGTTTCACTAGAATCTATAAAATAGTACCAATCACAATCAAAGAAGATTTATAATTCATAGTAGCTTTACAACTTTGACATTCAAGCTATAAAGATACTTTGAATTAAAATCTCTTTTAATGTCCGATTTTAAGGCTATAAAAACATATTTTACACATGCCTATACAATCCTTAATTTTCTTCTTAGATATGCTCCCACTGGCTAATAGAAATCATCTCTCTTTGCCTTTCTTCTTTGCATTATCACTAACCAAAGAGGAAATACAAATATGAGAATGAATTCCATTTATATCTAATATCTTGCATTAAATATGTTTACCACAAAACCATTTGCTAATTTAGAATTATATTCTTTACATCTTGCATACCCTTATGCAAACTATAAAAGAATACAAAAACTTAACATATTTAATTTATTTTATTTATCATCCATAAGTACTACAACTTTTCGTTTTGATACATTATCAAGATGAAAAATAACGGAGCTTGTAATTCTAAGATTTTATTAAGTTTCTAAGAACCATTCTTAGATGATAACGTTAATCAAAAAGTTTGGTCTAGTTGCGCGATATAAAGTCCAATTAATTAAAAACGACGGGTTCATTGTTGTAGCCATAAACGTATGCAAAAAATAAGATCGCTAGTTGATATAAACTTGTTAAAACATTTAATTTGGCCTTTAATTAAATAATACATCCCGCTAATTTTATCGATTCTCATACTTCCTAAATGAGATCGTGAATCTAATTAAAGATTCATTAGTAGGTGACCATAGTTCTCTTTAATATGAATACCCCTCAGCTTTGGTGCATTATTGGAATATACATACAAACAGTTAGCAACGATTACTATTTATATCACTATATAGGATATGGTCATTTTGCCCCTAAATCACCGTAACCTCAGCTTTGGTGCATTATTGGAAACGTGATCTAGTTAAATTACACCCACCATCACAGCGTAGCAACAATTTGAATCTCGGACCTCAGCTTTAGTGCGTTATTTGCATCGTGAGAATGGAACAACACAACATCACTATGCTTGCTAGGTAAAAATAATACTTCATGGAATATATCTTCTTACGTTTGGGTTAGCCAAGACATACACAATCGAGCAAATATAACCTAGGATAGTGGAGAGCAATGATAAAGACTTTTATCGTTTTACAATCTAATATGTTTGCACGAAGGAAGATTTTGAATTTAATTAGGTCTCACTTTACACATTAGTTCATTTACAAGCATACATCACATATAGGCAAATAAATAAACAAACATACAAAATCATACATCATGGTGGATCATGGACTTGGACTATGAATTAAATCAAGACTAAATTAAAACCTAAACAAACACATCAACATGTCTTCTTTGGTCTTGTCTTCTTGAATTCTTCAAAGATCCAAAGCACCTCCAACTCCTTGAAAGTCTCCAATGGTCTTCTTGCAAACTTCTTGTAGAAATTACATACATTATATCTCACTACAAATTTCTCTCAATTGCAAGAAAATAAAACGAGACTTATGTCTCAATTACATACTAATGAATGATATAATTAGTTACAACGGCATCTAATGAAATTACAACTAATTAACCATTCATTAACCAAGTCCATGATCAAATTCACCATTTATCATCCAACATCACAATGTAAGATAAAACTCATAAAGCATAGGATATGCATCATATACATAAACAATAAAGCTAAACAAGCAAGCTAACACAAACTAATATATCCAATACATTAAATAAATAAAATGGATGTTTGCAATAAGTTTCATATCTTGAGATTTTAGCATCTCATGTTAAACAACAAAAAAGAACTAGATAAAACTAATTTTAAGTCCATACTTGTTGAATAAGGCCCAATGCAAATCCTTTGTTAATTTTCTGGCCCAATTTGAATTCCAAGACGCATTATAATCTTCACTAAGAAAAAAAATATCATCTAATCTTATTAGACTAAAGCCCACTGATTTTTAAGCCCATTGGACTTACCCAGAATCAAACCAATTAGTCATTGCTTTCAATTTATGACCCATCATAAATCTACTGCACATGTACCAACTGTTTTGACTAGTTTAGCCTATCCACAGTTCCCCAAAAATTCTTAAATTTTACAGATATGCAGCTCTTCGAGTGTAGATAGTTTTAGAATCAAACAGAACTCAATTCGGAGTTAATTGACTGAGTTATGCCTCTTATAACACAACTGCACAAACTGTCCAGCTTTACGCGATAATCAGTGAACTTAAGATTTTGATTTTTTTGAAACCCTTAGCCACGAAATTAGGAGATGCATATTAGAGGATGAAATGTTATACTATCTCTATAGCATAACATATCCAAAAATCAGCCAAATCTAACAACATTTACTATATCAAAATAGTTACGTAAAAATAGTGGACAAAAATATTTTCAGAAATGTTGAAACTCTTTCCTTGTTCTTTTGTGTTCAAGACTTTAGAAACTTTAAGCAAACACATATATAATCACATGAACATCAAGTCCTTGCTATGATAACACTTGAAGGATCTTGTATCTTTAGAGCTATGAACATCATCAAGCTAAGAATCGAGCGGAAGCGAAACATGACATTCAAAAATTTCTGGAATTCAAAGCATGATGTTCATATAAAACTCTAATCTTGACATCATATGATTGACATATGCAAAACATATATATAGAAAATATATATATTGACAAGTGATAGAAGTAGGAGATACCTCTTGTATACAACTCATAGGAGGCATGAATCTGAAATTTCTTATCACTTGATGGAAGACACTATCCCTTGAAAGCACAAGAGCTCTAGTCCATCCACACGAGCAAAGAATGGTTTCTCCACCTTCATGGTTGTTTTGTGCTAGATCTACCATAGAAGATTTATGAGCTTGATTGTGAAGAAGAGAGAAAAACCATTTCCTTCTTCTTGCATCTAATATGGCTGCGTTTTTCTCTTTATTTTTCAGCCATGGAGGCTTTTCTCTTTGAAGAGTTGAAGAAGATTTTTCTTCTTCTCTTTCTTGTTTTTATTTTTTCTGAAATCAGCTATGGAGGCTTTGCTCCTTTTTTGTGTTTCATCCATGTAAGAGCATGGAGAAAGAGAAGGTTGACAAATTTTTTCTCATGAAAAGAAGACAAGCCATATTTCTAGGGTGTCTTGTCTCCCTTTTGAAAGAAAAGAGAAGACAAGCTTTCTCAAATTATGGTTGTGTTGTCTAGCTTTTGTTGAAAGAAAAATATATATATATAGACATATATATATATCATAGATTGTGTAGAATTTTTTCACTAATGTAATAATATACATATATATATATATATACATCATATGTATATTGTGTAGTATTCTTCTACTAATGTAATACTATACATATATACATCATATGTATATTGTGTAGTATTCTTCCACTAAGACATTTAAATATTCAACCTAATCACCATTAGTTGAAATTATGAAAACAACCTTTTCATATTTCTACATTAGCCCCAACACTTAATAATAATTGCATATTGACCACAATAACTTTTAAAGGTCAATCACACCATTGTTAACTCCTTAACAATTCAAGAGAAACAAAATACTATTGTTAACACTTTAACAATTCAAGAGAAAACTAATTACAATTGTTAACACTTTAACAACTCAAGAGAAACTAAATCAAACTCAATAGGAAAAAATCCGTCATGCTCTATTGTGTGTGACTTTCTAGATTCACCGCTATATAGCACTAAAGAAATATTGAACACTTTCAATGTTAAGCAAACTATTCGATTTGTTTAGAGAATATCTCCCGTCATTCTCAAAACACCTTCAGAGTTCTTGAGTGACGTTCTAGCTACTAACGTATCAAGACAGTTTATAAAGCAATGAATTCTTATTCAAGTGAATCTATTTATGGTCGCCGATTATCGTACAATCTAATCCTTCCATTAATTGTCCCGTCGAGCAAGAACCATGATTCGATTAAGTTCATAAACTCGATACTATGCATAGATCTAATTGGTGTAATGAGAGATGATACATGGAAAACTCTTTTTCCATCATTCACACCTCGGCCAAGGATTTCCTCATTAAATAACCAAGTTCAAATCGCAAGGACATCACCTCACGTCGGAGGTTAATGGATCATATCTTAACCACTACCTGTCAATCCCTATACCGAACAAATGAAACTGCGAGAGGACGCATCTCATCTCGTTTGTCGAAACAATCATTGTCTAAATGCTAGAATCAAACCCCAATATAGAGGACAACCGTAATGTCTCAAGTCTAAGGATTACATACACAATCACAATGAATAACAAATTATTAATCTGAAGTCATGTAATTTGTTATTCACATCACATTCAGTGATCTATTCAACTAATAGTCACCCACATGTTTGTTAATCGCATCCTTATACTGTTATGTCACGTGGCTCACCATCCTTTATCATTAACATCCATATGTTAATCAAATGTAACAACACATGTGATAGTCCGTAATAGATTATCGAAGTCCCGATCAAATAATCTAAGATCTTTGAATACTTTAAGTATTTATCATATTAAGAAAATACGCCAACATATTCTAAATGCTTTTAGAATACATTCCTATAATGAAAATACTAGGGACTCATTCATACACATAAAAGAAGGAGAATATGAATGTGCTAATTATGTCAATATAAAAATACACATATATAGACATAGATGCCATAATGTACAAGTTAATGTCAAAATGCCCCAATATATGTCATCCAAATATGTAACATTAGGGCATATCTCTAACACCTACACCATATTTTCTATTGAAATAGATGGACTTTTTGATATAGAGTACTGTTGTGCTTAGTTTTAGAAACTATAGGGGGTACTGTGCACTTTTAAAATCATAGGGGGTTCTTGTGCTTAGTTTCAGAAACTACAGGGAGGTGTCATATACTTTTAAAATCATAAGGGGTGTTGTGCAACTTTACAAAAACATAGGGGGGTCCTGTGCACTTCACTCTTATTTTTTGTTTTTGTTTTTTTATTCAAGAAAAGATTAAAATGTAAAATTCATATGTTATTAATGAGAATTGATCTTACAACTCCCCACATTTACAACAATGAACATACCACTAAACCAAAGTGGCGGTGGTAAAATCCTAGTTGTTTCAATGCAAAAACTTAAGAGACCCAAATGTCTTCCTCTCGCGAAAACTATTGGTAACAACAGAAATATCTTTCTTTAACTTGTAATCAGACTTTTGGTCTCAATTAACTAACAAGCACCAAAAATCCCAAGATAATGCGTAAACTTAACGACAAGATATGGAACAATTAAACGATGGTAAAAAACGTATACACGACCACTAGGTTTTGGTCCAACAATATATAACTCCTTATATGTATGAGAAGATGTGAGCTCAATTTTCGTTGATTACATTATGTGTTGTATAGCCTTCTATAAAATAAAATAAAAAAACATATGCACACATCAAAACAAGTTAATCAAGTAATGACATACACTTGAAACACGAAAAAGAAAATATAAATAACATCTGTAAAATGATAATAAGATCGAAAATATTAAATCAAATAGTACCCAATTGGCGAAATAAGGCTTTCCACATATGTCTCTGAAAATAAAAAACGAGCCCCCACATGAATCTTCTTCCATGTCTTTTCATTAAAATTGTAGGCAAAAATTCCATTGGAATTTGTCGAGAGAAAAGCTTCACGACTTTTTGAGATGAACAGCAGCTTTAGAGACGCAACATAACAACTTATTTCACCTATGTTAAACAGGCTAGTCCACGATTCATTTTCACCATACTGTTTCATAACCAATACTTCAAAATAGCCAAAAAAATCTACTCCAGGTCACGCAAAGACATTCATCTATAACACCTAATACAAATTCGTCATTGGCATTGTTTGTATCTTCACACATATGCTCAAGCATAGGTAACATCTCGAATTTATTAGCAGATGAATCAAAATAAGCAATTTTGTTAGCATTCCTTCCTTCTCAATAACTGACCAATGGAGCCGTTCATTAAATACGGGGCCTCTATGACAGCAGCGATGATAAGGGAAATCTATGTGCCTCCACCTTTTAGTTTTTAAGCAAGCAACATTAGTACTCTGCTGATTACCATGTAAGATTAATACTGCCTTGTAATCATCAATGGAGGATTCATAACATAACCCGGAAACAAAACGACGATGAAGCTGGTCTCGCAATAGATTTAATTCAAGAACTTTCTGACAATATCTTGTTGATGGATTCCACAAAAATATGTCCTCATTGAGGCTGATAAGAATCAAACCGTTGCATGAACCCAGAATTTGTCTCACAGATGGTGTAGAGTCATAGTATGTACTTGGATTTGGATAAAGCGTTTCAACAGAAAGATCATTGTTTATAGAGTGATACAAGGTAGGATAATCATCATTACATGAAATTGCTATATTCGTCTTCGATTTTGTGTCGAAAGCTTAAAGCTGGGATCAGATATTACCCAATTCCATAGCTTGCAGACGCACTTGAAACGTAAGAGACTTTTTACTGGTAATCTTGGAAGTATCTCACGTACGATATCATCAGAAATGTTGGGTCGTTGTGATGCCATTGTGACTGTGCGATGTCACTAGGGTTTTCATTAGGATCCTCTTATAGGGAGGATATGTCATAGTTGATATGACGGGTGATCTCGACCGTGAATTCCCTTATAATCTCAACCATAAAAAATGGAGTAAATGTTTCTATTAATCTTTAATGTTTTGCATTGAAATACTTTGGTCCTTAATCTTTAAAAATAAACATTTTACTACAAGTTCGATATTCTTTTTCAAGCAATTACAATAAGGAATTATTTTTTCTTTTTAACGCCCTTCATTTAAAGGTTTAATAAGACTTTTTTTTTTTTAAATTTAAAAAAATTTAAATCGTATAAAACATATAAAAATATATTACTGATGAGAATTGATACACAAACCAATAGTATACCATTGACCAAAGGCCCGGTGGTGGTTCTGTGAGACTTTCTCCCTTAGTATATTTCATAGCTGTCAATAGAGGCCAATCACCCATATACCGGAGACCATAGTCACTATATGGTATGGGCTGAATAAATGATATGATACCTGTCTTATATCACAGGTTTATATAATCATAGTGCTGACAGTAATGACTTCCTTCTCCTCGTGTAGTAAATTCAGCTTAGTGGCAAAAGTAGAAAATTGTTTCAATAGTAAAAATCAATTCGTGAATGTCAATCCATGTTTGGTCTAAATGTTAAGCATTTAAAAGTGTTTTTTTAATGAATTTAGAAGGTGAAAGTGAAAGTGAAAGTAGTAGTAATAGCTAGATTTGAAACTAACATATTTGGTCTATCTTTCAAAAAACTAATAATTAAAATCCAAAGTTAAAAAAAAATTAAAAAATAAAAAGCTCTAAATTAAAGTGATTTTCAGAATTTATTCCATGATTTATTTTAGAAATAAATACTAGAAATAAATATATTCAGAATTTATTTCAAAATTTATTCTAGGAATAGGTATGAGAAATAAATGAGCTATCAGTTATACCAGTTTTAGAGTCTGTTTGGGCTAACTTTTTGACACTCAAAAGTGCTTCCTGTGAATTTAGAAGCTGATCTCACATGTTTGGCCCATTTCTAAAAGTGCTTTTAGGTAAAAGTTGAAGCTGAAAAACAAGAAGTTCTAAATTGGAGCTTTTCAAAATAAGCTTTTGCAAAACTGTTTTTATATAATATGAGAAGTTGTTTTCTTTTTCTTTCTCAAATATACCCCTTCATATTTTTTAAAATATAATATTGCCTTTAAATTTTCTAAAAGTTTAATATTACTCATTAGGCCAAACAGTCCACGACTTTTGTTCAACAACATTTCTAACCAAAGCTCTACTGCAAAAGCTCTACAGCTCAAAAACTAAAATTTGATAGCTAAGCCAAACAGAGCCTTATTTTTCAGCAATTAATGCCACTAATCAAAATTAATCCCAACAATTAAGAGGTTATTATTTTGGTCAGAAAACTGTCACACGTTTTTCTATAAATACCTGACTTGTTTTTTGCATTAAAATAAGAGTTTTAAAAAAAATGCATGCATGCATATAGAGTATGTATTGTCAAATAGAGAGAGTTCTGCTTTATTCGGTTCATCAGGTCTTGTGACTAGAAGTGTTGCTATTGCGAGACGAAGATCGTTGTATCTTGAGAGACTTACATCAAAGTCCGTAATTAGCACCGTTGCGGGATGATAAAAGTCTTAAGGATACTGAATCAAATTTAGGCCTCAATCTTATTTGTGTTTTCTAGTGTTCTTTACTTTGTAAAATATTCAACAAAAAGCAAGTAAGTCTTCTTTCTTGGTTTATTATTCATAGTTTTATTTTTCAATTCTAGAATTTTAATTTTTGCTTTATGATAATTCAATTAATTATGAATTATCATTAGATATGCAAATTATACATATGCTCACATAATTTCTTCTAACACACATTACCATCAACATTGAGTTTAAAAGTATCTTAAGGTGGCTTGAACCAAAACACTTTCTGTGGCACCATAGTAGATTTCTTATTGAAAAAACAACAAAATTGTGAAGTAAGATGAGAATTATCTTTCCATTGCCACTGTTTATTGAGATTTGCTTGAAATAATTGAGCAATCATTTTATAACCTCCAATGATTTTAGCCTGATAAAAACCCGTGTTTCTATATTTAGCATCATTTCTCTCCACCCAAGCAAACCAAAAATTAAATAAGGATAGGAATGAGAATTTGAATATAGCCTTTACAAACAAAATCACTTGAAATGTATTCAATCAAATTATAAACATTTTTGTATGGGATAATAAAACAATTTAGACAGATGTGGTATAATTGTTCAGCATATACCTATTAAAGGAAGAATATATTAATAGTCGCATAAGCCCATGTGTTTTATCAAGAAACTAAAACATGAGTTTACTATTATTATTGTGTATGTTGATGATTAGAATATAATAAAGGCTATTGAAGAGCTTTCAATAACAATTACTTATTAAGTAAAAAATTTGAGATGAAAGATCTCGAAAACTAAATTTTGTCTCGGCCTATAGATCAAGCATTTTTTTAATGAAATTTTAGTCCACCAATACACTTTCATTGAAAAAAATGTTGAAAAGATTTAACATGGAAAAAGCTTATCTGTTAAGCTACCCAATGGTGGCCCAATCTCTAGATAATAAAAGACCATCCTCGTCCTCGAGATGATAACGAAAAAATCATTGGTCATGAAGTAACACACTTTAGTACAATTTGTGCATTAATATATCTTATTAACAACACGCGACCTAATATGGAAATTCCTATTAATTTATTATCAAGATATAGTTATGCAGCCACATGAACGACATTAAACATATATTTCATTATCTTCATGGAACAACTGATATGAGATTATTATATTCAACATATGAGATTATTATATTCAACGCATCCACAGCCAGAAGATTGGTATGTACATGCTGGGTATTTCCTTGTATGCCCAGAAGATTGGTATGTACATGCTGGGTATTTCCTTGTATTCAACTGATAGAGATCATCTTTTTTTTGAGTGCCCATTTTCTAATCGTATTTGGAAGTGGTATGCTAAGAAGCTAAGAAGTGGTAACTTGAATCTTTGTTGGGATTTGCTGGTGGATAAACTAAGTTTTTTTGCAAAGGTCGTAGTGTCAAGGCTACGCTTACTAAAAATGCTTTTAATGCTTGTGTTTACTATATTTGGCTTGAATGGAATGGTAGGATCTTTGGTGCTACCCCACAGACAGAGGAGCATATGATCGATATAATTTTCTCTTATGTAAGAGGTAAAGTTAGCTTGCTTCATAATTTTAGGACTGTTGGCAAACGAATTATTGCGGCCACATTACTTGGTGAATAGGCATGTTTATATGCCTCTTCTTTAATAGTTGTATCTCATCCCAAGTGGTGCATTGCTTCCAAAAATTGTGTCCATTTGAATGAATGGACACAAGGGGCAACTCTCTGCAGAATTCCCTCACTTATAAATACCCCCCAAAGGCTCCATTTGCATCCATCAATTTTGTCTCAAACATTCACTTGATAGAGTGAGAGAGAAATAGCAATAGGTTGTGTTGTGTGAAACATTGGTAGGCTCTGGTAGTCTATCATTTGAAGGACGAATTCAACTCAAGAACAAGAGTAGATTTACAAAGCCATAGCAACAAGTAAACAAGTTTTTGGTTCGGTAAAGGTACGCTTCCGCATTTGACTTAGTTATATTTTGCGCAATATAACAGTGGTATCAGAGCCATTAGAAACTTGTTTCTTTGTTTTAAGTTTATGTGAAATGGCTTAACATCAAAATAATATGATATGCATGTATATATATATATATATATCTATATCTATATATATATCTCCCGTATGTATATATTTTGATGGGTCTTTGTGAAGTGTGATGAATTTAAAAACCATTTCAATATTCTTATTCTACTCGAAATAAGGAATCCAATGGTGCAAATTTAATTCAATTTGGATAAGAAATGAGCGAGTTATGATTTTTTGAATAGTTTTTTGCATGACTGTTTTTTCTTCATTGTTAAAAACGAAATTTTGCATGTTGTGGCGAAGAAGATGACTTAAACATCGCTGTTTTGATTAATTAAGGGTGTCCTATAATATTGCCACAAGTGGCTGTCTCTGGTGGGGACATGTGGCTACTGACTCAATTAAAAAAAAAATATATGAATTTTGAATCGGTGCTATACAAGTTTCGAACTTGGTACCTCTTAGAAAGAACATTAACAGTTTTGCCACTAAACTGGGATATCCCTTGCTATAAAACGGACATGCAAATATGTTATAGCTGTGGATAGGAAGATAAAACATTTATTTTGTTTTCTCTTAATCTCTTTCTTATTATTTTACATCTGTTTTGAAATTATATTTCTATTTGGAATATAAATAAATAGTCTAGTCAAAATTGAAAATTGAATTTATTTTCTATTTTTTTTTTATAAAAAAAATATATATGTGGTTTATTTATTAAATGCATATATTATTTGCACTATATTTTCTGGTGGGTATAAATGAGTTAAATTATATTTTTCTCATTCAAAATTTTTTGCTTATAGTTTGTCTAGTTAATAATAAATAAAACCTTAAATGTAAGTGATGATTTTTTATCCTAGCGAAAATTTTGATCTCACGTCTTGGTAATATTTATTATTGTTAGATTTTTTGAATTATGTAGCAAAATTTATGTATATGTATGTGTGCTAAATATCCAATATGTGCATAAAAATATAGTGACATGGCTTCGAATAACAATGTTGTGGCGGACCTTGCTAAAGTTGAGAAACTGGATGAAAATAACTATGATATATGGCATCGTAAGATCCAGTATCTCCTTAATGAGCGAGAGGTCTTAGAAACATTAACCCAAAGCATGGAGAAACCCGCTGAGGGTAGTTCCACCCAAAATAAGATAGAGATGGAGACCTATGAAAAATGGGTCAAGAGTGATCGTAGTGCACGATTTGCTATGATGAGTTACATGCACAATGATCTAATTGGCGAGTTTGAAAATTATAAAACTGCCAAGGAATTGTGGGATGCCTTGAAGACAAAATTTGCTGGCACATCTGCAACTAGGTTGAAAGCCTTGACACTTAAGTTTGAGACTTACAAAATGGCTCCAAACACTAAGATGGTTGACCATATAAGAAAGATGTCGGCAGTGATTCGTGAACTCAAGGCAGTCGGTAATAATCTCTCAGATAAGCAACAAGTTCTAGCCGTCCTTCGTTCTTTGCCTGACTCCTGGGAGCAAATGAAACTTACTATGACGCATAATGAAAATATTAAGACTTTTTCTGATATATCGCATCATCTGGAGTTAGAGGTTGAAAGACAAGAGGCAAAAGGCCTTGCCTCTATGTTTATTGTTGAGCCTAGCCAACGCGGGAATTCAAAGTCCAAGCGTAAGCGTGATGACAAAGCAAAAAAGGACGGAAAATATGAAAAAGCTCAGAAAAAGAAAAAGGGTGGCAACAACCGAAAAGGCAAGCGTGGGAAGGGAAAGTTTAAGGGAAAATGCTACAATTGTGATAAACTTGGACACAAGGCTCGTAATTGCACTGAGTCTAAGAAGGTACAACCTAACCCTTTCAAACGAAATGATTGCTTTGTTTGTAGTCATGTTTTTGTTGCTCATTCTTTTCCAAATTGGATTATAGATTCAGGAGCAACACGACATGTCGCAAGGGACAGAATAGGATTCATCAAGTACTGTCGGATTCCTACAGGAACCCAACATGTCTACATGGGGAACAGCACTAGTGAATAGGTGATAGGAATTGGGACCTATCAACTTAAGATGCAAACTGGTCACTCTATACTTTTGTATGATGTTCTCTATGCACCTGGAGTTCGACGTAACTTGATATCTGTAATAGCTACAGTTGGCCTACGGTTTACTTTCAATTTTAGCATAAACTCCGTAGATATCTATTTAGACTCCGTGTTGTATGGTAGTAGACACATTATTGATGGTTTTTATGTACTAGATGTTGATGATAATTTATATTATGATGCATTTTATGCTTCAAATGATAATGATATTACATCTAGTTCTATTAAATGGCATGCTAGACTAGGTCATATAGGATATGAAAGAATGGCAAGATTGGCAAGTGCAGGCCTTCTAGGCTCGCTTACTAAGGTTCATTTACCAACATGTGAGCCTTGTTTGGCTGGAAAAGCCACTAGAAAACCTTTTGGAAAAGGTAAACGGGCTTATTCTCTTCTTGAACTAGTTCATTCTGTCTTTTGCGGACCTATGTATGTAAGGTCACGCTATGGTGCTTACTATTTCATCACATTCATAGATGACTATTCACGATTTGGTTATGTGTTTTTGCTTACGCATAAATCTGAGGCATTAAGTTGCTTCAAACGCTTCTTAAATCTTGTGGAAAACCAAAAGGATAAAAGCCTAAAGGTTCTTCACACGGATAGAGGTCGTGAATACTTGTCTGATCAATTCAAGGAATTATGTGAGAAAAAAGGCATCATTAGGCAATTGACGATTCCCGGTACTCCGCAATAAAATGGTGTTGCAGAAAGAAGGAATCGGACTTTATTGGATATGGTTAGGTCGATGATGGCACAAGTAAATCTTCCAATTTATTTTTGGGGATATGCTTTATTAACGGCTGCCTACATTCTTAACCGAGTGCCCTCAAAGTCAGTCAAATCTACACCATATGAGTTATGGACTAGTTTTCAACCAGACTTGAGTCACTTGCGACCTTGAGGGTCTGCAGGATATGTAAAAACATCACATCCTCATGAAAAATTGGGTCTTAAGGCCCAAAAGTGTACTTTTATTCGATATCCAGACTACTCAAAAGGCTATGTGATGTTACATAAAAGAAATAATTGTGTATTGACTGCAATAGAGTCTCGTAACGTGGATTTTATGGAGGATATTTATCCTAGTAGAGGTGAACTTAGAACATACATAGAGTTTTATGAGATGGTAGATGAAATCTCTACACCATCTCTCGGCAAGGGTGGGGGATTAGTTCCTCAACCGGATGATAATAATCATAATATCGTCGAGGATAGTAAGAGAGATATCTTGGATAGTGGGAACACTCCATTAGGGGAACATGTTAGACCTAATAAAGACTCTCAAAGTCTTCAACTGCGTAGAAGTAAACGTGGAAGAATTCCTCGATGCCTCCATGAGGTTGAAAATGAGTTTTTCTTGTGCACGCCTTTAGAGGACAATGAACCATCTTATCAAGAGGCTTTATCTTCACCTGCTACAAAAGAATGGCTAGTTGCTATGCAAGAGGAGATAGATTCTATGGAAAAGAATAAAGTATGGAAGCTAGTTGATCTTCCACCTAGGCGCAAGGCTATAGGAAATAAATGGGTCATAAAGATTAAGCACAAGGCAGATGGATCAATTGACAAGTATAAGGCCTATCTTGTAGCAAAAGGCTACCCCCAAAAGGAAGGCGTTGACTATGAGGAAACTTTTTCTCCTGTTGTAAGGTTTGCCTCCATTCGCCTTATTCTAGCCATCGTCGCATATCTTGATTTAAAACTCTTTCAAATGGATGTGAATACTGCTTTTCTCAATAGAGACCTAGATGAAGAGATCAATATGGATCAACCTAAAGGCTTTAAGATCAAAGGACAAGAGCATAACGTATGTAAGCTCAATTGTTCTATTTATGGCCTAAAGCAGTCATCTAGGCAATGGTATCTTAAGCTCCACCAAGCTATGACCTCTTTTGGGTTCATAACTATGGAAGAAGATCATTGTGTATACATAAAGTGGTCTGGAAAGAGTTTTCTAATTTTAACTTTATATGTCGACGATATCTTGCTAGCAGGAAATGACATGGGGTTGATAGATACCACTAAGGAGTGGTTATCTTCAAATTTTGACATGAAAGATTTAGGTGAAGCTAATTATGTGCTTGGAGTAAAGATTACACGAGATCGTTCAAAGAAACTCTTGGGTTTGTCTCAAGAGACTTACATAAAAAAAGTACTTGACCAATTTCGGATGCACAATGCTAAGCCTATGGATACCCCTGTCGATAAAAATCATGGTTTAAGCTGTGATTCATGTTCTAAGACTAATGTTGAAAAGCAAGAAATGACTCGTATTCTATATGCTAGTGCGGTTGAAAGTCTAATGTATGTCATGATGTGTACACAACCTGATATTTGTTTTGCCGTTGGGTTAGTAAGTCATTTCCAAAGCAATCCTGGTATTGCTCATTGGAGAGCTGTCAAAAGGATCATGTGATACCTTCGTGGAACTACTGATTACATGCTTTGTTATCAAGGTGGTAATGTACGATTACAAGGTTATAGTAATGCAGATTGGGGGGGTGACCTAGATGAACGAAAGTCCACCTCAGGATATGTATTCTTACTAA
This sequence comes from Ehretia macrophylla, assembly GCA_037974665.1. Taxonomy (NCBI): domain Eukaryota; kingdom Viridiplantae; phylum Streptophyta; class Magnoliopsida; order Boraginales; family Ehretiaceae; genus Ehretia; species Ehretia macrophylla. Next base: position 49,292,949 of record CM075777.1, on the reverse strand, counting down.
GTAATAGTGCCATCTCATGGTCAAGTAAGAAACAGACTTGCATATCTTTATCCACGATGGAATCGGAGTATGTTGCATTTGCTTCAGTCGTTCAAGAAGGAGTTTGGTTGAAAAGATTTATACAGAGTTTAGAGATTGTACCACATGCTCAAATTCTTGTGACCATACATTGTGATAGTATGGTTGCTCTCGCCTATGTCAAAGATCCCAAGTATCATAGGAAGACGAAGCATATTGAGACTCGTTATCACTACATTCGAGATAGAGTTACAAAAAGGAGGTTGTACTTAAGCATGTCTCTGCAAGGAATATAAATGCTTGTAGTACTGATGTATATGTAAAACCTCTGATAGATGTATTGGATGATCATTTATATTAATGGAAGCTTTATGTTTTTTCGTTATTAAATGATGCTTGAAATGGATATTTGGTTATGCACACATATAAGGAAGATGTCAACAGGCTAGAGGTGCTTCTCACAGAGCAACCTGCCTCGACGCTTACGTAACGTCGAAGATGAGACATAGAATTCTCATTTGCGGGGTGCGAGAATTCAATTTAGATGTCGCCTTGGATTTAGTCCAAGATGAGTTTCTTTAAGTGGAACTGGCATGAAGTTCTCCCACACTTCATGTAGCCTGGTAAAAGGCCGAAGATTAATCTCGAGAAGAAATAGATTGAGACATGTACTTCGTATGGTAGATTGACATCCTTGTATCTTTACGAGTAACTACCATAACATGTATATTATAATACATGTGCCGGTAAGGCAACCGTATAGGGAGTGTATGAATGAATCCCTACTTCGTTACTGTGTGAGCCCTATAGGTTATTTTTCAATAACTACCAAATGCCCTTTGTGACCTTAGACTATGTCATAAAGAGAATATCTAATGTTTGCTACTTTAGCATGTTACCTATGGCGATGATTGATTCCGTCTAAAGGGACATGACTAGGAAAGTAGTTAGATAGAAACTAAGTGACATGAGGGCGACGGAAAGACATTTCAGCAACACATCATTAGATGATAAATGGTACCTATAGGTGGCCACCAAACGTTTTCTTAAAGGTTCTTTCTCAAAATAAAATTACTTTTAAAGAATTTTTTTAAAAAAAATGAGCGCCGTAGGATAGAGAGATTAAACATGTTCTGAGTTTTTAACTTATGAGGGATTAGAAATGTTTGATCTGATGTGACTAAATATGTTTGGGGCACAGACGAGTAAGGTGTCTTTTGTTTTGTAGAAGGAATGTTATAAATACCCCTCAAAGGCTCCATTTGCATCCATCAATTTTGTCTCAAACATTCACTTGACAGAGTGAGAGAGAAATAACAATAGGTTGTGTTATATGAAACATTGGTAGGCTCTGGTAGTCTATCATTTGAAGGACGAATTCAACTCAAGAACAAGAGTAGATTTACAAAGTCATAGCAACAAGTAAACAAGTTTTTGGTTCGGTACAGGTACGCTTTCGCATTTGACTTAGTTATATTTTGTGCAATATAACAAGGACTACATTGGATAACGTTGTTCTAAGTAGGGATTGGAATATTTTTCTTTCTTAGCTTGCTTTGAAGGGCTTTCTCTGTACATGTTTATGATGTTTGTTTCTGATTGTGGAATGAAATGATTTATTTGTTGAGCAAAAAAAAAAAAAAAAACCACAAGCCTAAGTTTAAGGACTAAGAAACTCTTCTTCCTTTTTTTCTTTGTTATTGCATGTCCATGTATAACCAATAATCACAAATCTTTAAAATATCAACTTTAATTATATTTTTTGGAACTATGTTAAAAGCATGGTTGTAAACAACTAACAAATCTCTTAAATTCATTGTGATCAACTATGAAATGGAAGTATTCATGCAAAACAATTGCAAAGGTCAAGTAATAACATGTAGTGTCTTGACCAAAAGAATGATTATAAATTATTTTTGAGTGGTCATATTTTGCTTCTCCATTTTGTTAATATTTTGTCTAATGTCATTTTTTAAGCTTTTATAACTATAACCTTAAAGTTTTAGTATATATATATTATAATTAAAAATATAAGAATAACTTAACAAATATGCGGGGTATGTTATGTGGGACAAAAAATATTTATCCTCGCATCCTGGTATGCCCCGCATAGAAATTAAAAATTAATTACCCACCCCGTCTCATTCCCTATTTTTCCATTTTAATACTCACTTTATTTGAGATGAGAACGAGTACCTACAAAACTCGTCTTATTGACATTACTGAGTCTTAACAAAGTGAGAAGCAGCTAAAAGTCCAAAATAATTCGTTAAACTTAACGTCAATACGGAACAACTAAGCAATGGTAAAAAAACTTGTACAAGGACCGTAGATCGTATGTAGTAACAATTTACATGTACCATTGACGGAAAGTATAGAGAAAGGGTATTGCATAAAAGTCAAGTCCTTCAAGAGATCTCAATCCTTGGTGCTCCTTCTCATTCCAGTAATACTTAATCGGCGAAACATGGCTCTCCACATATGTATCTGCAAACAAAAAAGGAATCCCCAAATGAATCTTGTTGCACATCTTTTTTTCTAGATTGTAGGTGAAAATCCCCCTGGAACTAGTTGAGAGAAAAGCTTTACGACTTTTCGTGAAAAAGAAGGGCTCTGGTAACGCAAGAGAACCTCTTGTTTCACATATGCCAAACATGCTAGTCCATGATTGCTTTTCACCATGCTGCTTCATAACCAGTACTTCAAAATAGCCATGAAATCTACTCAAGGTCATGCAAAGGCAGTCATCTAAAACACCTAATACGAACATGGAATGTTTTATCTCTTTACACATACGCTCAGGCATAGGTAACATCTCGAATTTATTAGCAGATGAATCAAAATAAGCGATTTTGTTAGCAGTACAAGAACCTTCCTTCTCAAGAACTGACCAATGGAACCGTTCATTTACCATAGGGCCTCCACGAGTCACGACAACAGCGATGATAAGGGAATTCTATGCGTCTCCACTTTTTAGTTTTTAAGCAAGCAACATTAGCAATCTGCTGATCACCAAGTAAGATTACTACTGCCTTGTAATCATCCATGGAGCAGTCATAACATAACCCGGAAGCGAAACGACAATGACGATATGCCAATACATCTAATTCAAGAACTTTGTAATATCTCGTCGATGGATTCGAGAAAAGTATATCCCCATCGAAGCTGATAAGAATCAAACCGTTGCATGAACCTAGGATTCGTCTCACAGGTGGTATACCGAACCTTATTCTTCTACAAGAATAATGTTTTATAGAGTCATAGTATGTACTTGGATTTGGATAAAGCGTTTCAACAGAAAGATCATCGTTTATAGAGTGATACAAGGTAGGATAATCATCATTACATGAAATTGCTATGGCTCGTCTTCGATTTGTGTCGAAAGCTTAAAGTTTGGATCAGATATTACTGAATGCCATAGCTTGCAAAGGCACTTGAAACGAAACAGAGGTTTTACTGATAATCTTGGGAGTATCTCAAGTATGATTTCGTCAGGAATGTTGTATGCTTGTGATACCATTGTGATTTGGCAAGCTATGAATGATCGGAGGTATTCTTTTTGTACAATTGAGGCTTAAAACCTGTCTCAAACTTGAAGTTAAAGTTATGAGAAATGAGAAGGTAGTTGTCAATTTCTTGATTTGCTGAAAATGTGATCAAATGCTATTGTATGAGTTATCTATGCTAATATACCATCTATATGAATGCTAGAGAACACATTTGAGCCGTTGTTTCACTTTTTAAACGGTTAGAATCATTAATTTGAAATTTTGGGTGAATAGTGACATTTTTCTAGGGTTTTGCGTAATTGCTGGAATTAGCTTGATTCAATGCTTCGAATAGACGCCTTAGGTGCTAGTGAAGGTAACCTAATAGCCCTGTGCACTTGCATTGTCCTTAAATCGCTTAAAATGGAAAATAGCCGACTTTAACTTGGGGCTTTCGGGGTTAATGCGAATCCAGGTGAATTCGGACTTCAATTCTAGTATCCTCAAGCTACCTAGGTGCTATAGAAGCCTTGATATCCCTTGTTTGAAGCCCGGACAATGTAGGTGTAGTTTAAAGCCATAAGAGGGAAATTGGGGCTTTCAGGGTAATTGCGGGTATTTGAATGAGTTAGAGGGTTGAGAGGGTACCTTGAGGGTTAGTTAGAAAGTTGGAAAAGTTTCCTTTGAAAATGGAATCATTAACCTTGGTTTGGAAGAGAAATAGTTTGAAAAACAAAGAGGTTTATGAGCTATTTCGGTTGACTCACACTTGTAAACCCATGGCATAACTTCTTGAGCGTTTATATGTGGTTTCAAGTTGTTTTGAAGCTTTTGGTGTGATTCTATACTTAACTTGCATATGTCACCTTGTAAAATTGCATATTTGCTTATATAATTGTTCTATTCTAATTGCATCGAGGTCAACCTACTTTGTTGATCCTCTTATGTGTTAATGCTTATATTGTTGCTATTAACTTGCCATTGTTAAGTGTATTGCATAGTGGTTGCGTAACTATAGTGTCAGGGGCGGATGTGTTGAATATCGGATGGGCGGCAGAGGGCTTGCCGGTGGATATTCAAAATCCGTGCCTTAGTCCCTCATTCTCCTGGTCCGGAGATTGCCAGGGGATGTTGGGTCGTAGGATTCGGGGTACATCCGGAGTACACCCACTGGAGTGTTTGGGGTTATGCCGGCTTATTGTGATCGTGCTCGTGGTTCATGGATGGTGATTGAAGACCTGTGAAGATTGGTGTTTAGGGGATTGTGTGAAATGTATCCTTTTAAATGTGTGGTTATTTAAGTTATCATTGTTTCTTTAATTGTCTAAGTGTTATTGTTGTGTAACTGTATTATCTGTTGCATTGCACGCCTCGGGACTATATTCCTCACTGGGCAACAGTGGTTGCTCATACCTCGATATCTGTTTCAGGAGACGCTGAGGGTGATCCCCAGCTTGTTGAGTTAGTTGAGGAAGAAGAAGTTCAGATTGAGCCTTTACCTTAGTTGCTGTGCCAGATAGCTTGAGGTGGTTAATGAATTTGCTGCTATGTGGAAGATTCATCTTATTACTTTATGTACTATTTTGTAGCCCAAGGGCTATGTGTATGCTTATTGTATAAGTTGAAGACTAGTTGGTTGTGTTGTAGCTTTGAAAGCCTATGAACTGTAATAACTTATGATCTGCTTCTATTCGCTTTGCTTGCTTGGGAGTGAATGACTTAAAGTAGAAATGTTTAATCTTCCAATTATGTTTAATTGATTTCCTAGGATGTCATGATTATAAAACTATGTTGATAATAAGTTCTCGCATGCTTGTGTGTTCTGGAACTATTGTGTACTATAAGGCTCGGATGGCCTTAGAACTTTGTTGTTTATTTAAGAAAAGCTTGTATTGTATTGTTGGGACCTTGTTTGAGTGAGTACAGGTTTTTAGAATGTCCACGGTACAGGGGGGACTCTGTCCGTGTGTCGGGTCCGGACTTAACCTTTAGATTGGGGGTTGGGTCGGGGCGTGACATTTCACGTATGATATCGTCAGGAATGTTGTATGGTTGTGATGCCATTGTGATTTGGTAAGCTATGGATGATCGGAGGTATTCTTTTTGTACAATTGAGGCCTAAATCGTGGCTCAAACTTGAAGTTGAAGTTATCAATTATGAGAAGGTATTTTGTCACTAGGGGTTTGGCTGCTAGAGGGCTTTTAGGGTTTTGGCTGCTAGAGTACATGTCACTGTACCATTGCGATTTATAAGTTTTTCTATTTCCTATACTAAGATTAGAACTTTTTTTTTTTTTAATTTTGAAATCAATGGGATTCTGTTAAGAGAACCATTACATGGATTAGGCCTCCCTTGAATTATTAAAATAAAAAACGAGTTCAAAAAATTCTTCAAAGGAAAACCTTCCTTTTATATAGGAAAAACAAGTCTGCCCTAAAAATTAAGTTATGATTTTGAAAAGGAAAATAATAAATATCATTTGAAATTAAGTTACGCAAAATACAAAAGAGATTAAGATGAATTAAGTTAGCTGTTATGGATATATTATAGAAAATTTTATTATCATATTCATACACAAAAAGTTTACAGGATATAGTAACTTGCACTAAAAGTAATGTATAAGAGAATTCGATATTCTTTTTCAAGCCATTACAATAAGGGATTTTTTTTTCTTTCTAACGCCATTCATATAAATATTCAATGAGATTTTTTTTTTTTTTGATTCGACGAAGATTTAAGTCGTACAACATATATATCAAAAAATATCACTCACAATAATTAATTTTACAATCTCTGTACTCAACCAAAAGCATATCATTACACCAAAGGCCCGACGGTGGATCAATGAGACTTTATCCTGTAGTATATTCATAGCTGTCAATAGAGGCCAATCACCGGCCATATACCGGAGACCATAGTCACTATATAGTGATATGGTTTGGGCTGAATAAATGATATGTACTTCTCTTATATATATCACAGGATTATATAATCATAGTGCTGACAAGAATAGTTTCCATCTCCTCGTGTAGTAAATTTATGTTACGAAATGGTTAAATAATAGGCACCAAGAAAGCTGCTTAGAGGCAAAAGTAGAAAATTGTGTCTTTAATAGTCTTAGAGTTTGTTTGGCCTAATTTTTACGCATTTAAAAGCCCTTTTTTTCGGTTAAGTCAGAGAAATAGATTTCATTAAAAATGAACAAAACAAAAGGAGGATCATATGACCAAATACAAAGAATAGCTGAAAAGTAACGCGAGGTACGCAAACCAACAAAAATAGAGGCTAGCAATCACTAGACACAGAAGAAATCATATTTAAAAAATGTGAGAAAACACCTAAGTCAAAGACAAATGAACTCCATTAGCAAAGTGTCTATTACTGCTAGAATTGTTATAGCTATGCTCTACATAAACTCTTGCAAAGATGTCCATTCGAATCTTCTCGATAATCTGCTCATTCGTGCTAAACTCATTCCGGAAGATTCGCCCGTTTCTTTCAATTCAAACATGGTAGACAGCAACACAAAACAGGAGCTGAAACATGTAACTTTTGAGGTCCTTGTTGCCTCCGATTGAACATGCATACATAAGATTGGAATCAAATGAAAAAAGGGAGAGATTAAGAAATAGTAAATTCAGACTTCCCTTTCAGATGTGTTTAGTGAAACTACAGTCGAAGAAGAAATGATCTCTAGTCTTACATCCGAGGGAGCAGAAAATGCAACTAGCTCGATCAACAACTCCCCACGTAAGAAGACGATATCTAGTATTCAAGCAGTCATGACTAGCAAGCAAGGAAATGAAACTGTGCTTTGGAGTATTATAAGGGAACCAAACCAAATTGTACCTTTCCATAAGGTCGCCTCTATTCATAATATTATCCCAAGTATTGCCAAAAGAGAACAAACCATTATTATTTTTTTTTGTAAAATGAGGGGTTATTCTCTCGGGGTGTTTTATTAAAACCAAAAGGAAAGTACAAAGGTAGAGGGGGACGTGAAGCCAAAACCTCCACGGGGATTGGGCTGCTTACCTGCCCCAAAGGCCCAACTAATCTAAAAGGAACACAAGTCATTCCTTTTTACAAAAGCCTAACCAAATAGTTAGAATTTATCATAAATTCAAAGCTAAAGTATATTGTTAAGGAGAAAGGGGGACACATGCAAGAACCTCTTTCCAAGTCACAATAAGCCACCCAAAAAGTATAGAGTATCATATTAATCATATGCGCAAAAGAATTTAGAATCTAAAATTTGGTATGTTATGTTTGTCTATTCTAATCATACTACTTAACTACTTTTGATCATTTGTGTTTTCAAAGATGCAACAAGTTTCCGCAAATTCACCTTGGTTGGCAAGCAGGTTAGCAGGCTGGTTTCTTTCCCTATAAATGTGCGAGATGAAGGCTTGACATTCTTTGAGTAAGCTGTTGGCCTTACAAATATCATATGAATTCTCCCAATTACCAGATTTATTGTTCTGTAAGGTAAGAACAACCCTTTTTTGTATCCATTTCCACCTAAATTTTCTTGATGTTTCTGTTCTTGCAGAATGTTAATCCAGCAATAAGGGTCATGATCTCAGCATTGAAAGGTGAAATGCATTCCACTGGCAGAAAAAAAAAAACCCCAAATAAAGGAACCTTTAGAGTCTCTGAGTATTCTCCCTCCACCAGTTTTCCCTAAATCTCTGAAGAAACTACCATCAACAATATTTAGTTTATAGGACCCTTTTGAACAAGTTTTTTCCACAAGACAACACAGGAGGTTTTCGGAGGCTGCTGGCTTTTGAATGACCAATAAAAGAGATCAGCAATAGCCAGATCACCTCTCCATTGCCAATTTTTGAGTAAGTTTGCTACAAAAAGTTGAGCTACCATTCTGCTAATTCTCCAAATTATTCTAGCAAGGTAGAATCCCATCCCTTTATGTTTAGCATCATTTCTTTCGATCCAAATAAACCAGTGGATTAGAATGGGAATCAGTGTTCTAATGTGCCCTTTGCAAGTATAGTCCCCAGAGAAGAGCCAACACAAAAACCAATGTTTGATGGAGTCAGATTGCTAAATTTTGACTTTAAAGATTCCAGCGAAGTGGGTCCAAAGTTTCTTTGCATCTGAGCTTTCAAAGAAGCAATGGCTAATTGATTCCATCTCCTGGCAGCAGTGATACTTGGAAGCCATAATAAATACCTTTTGTTGTAGCCTACTATCAGTCAAAAACCAATTGTTGACAAGTCTCCAAAAGAAGAAGGAGATCTTGATGGGAAGAGATCTGTACCAAGAATAGGAGAGAGAAAGCTAAGAAAGCTTCTTTGAGAATAAACCATTATGAGAGAACTTCCATTCAAAGCTGTCGTTCTGATCATCCCTCGTGAAAATGTTGTGATTGTTAGGGTTGAGATTAACCAAAGCAAGCTGGTAAATGGGCCAAACCCAATGTCCCTCGTCAATAATATCTGCAACTTTGCTATCAAGTAAGGGATAGATAACTCTGATATTACGGAGTGGTAAAAGGAAGCCAGTGGCCTGCCAAATATCTTGGTAAAAATGTTTTTTATTAGTGTGAAAGATAAAATTAATCTGTTTGGCCCAATTTTTAAAGAACTAATAGTTAAAAGCCAAAGCTAAAAAAAATTAAAAAATAAAAAGCTCTCAATTGAAGCTTTTCGAAAAAGGCTTTTACAAACCACCAGCTCAAATGAGGAAAATAAAAAGTTGATTAATTTACTTACATCACTCCAACAACTTTCTAATTTTTTTTTCTATTTTTTGGATTTTTTATTTCAGTTTCACCCAATTTTCTTTAATTTAAAATTCTTTATATATGATAATCCCCTAATTTTTTGGTTTTAGATAAGGGAGTTATTTGAGATCAAACAACTCCTCTACATTTAAGAGATTTGAAGTTTTTTCGGATGAATCTATCTCCTAACCGAATTGAAGTAGGATAGTCCTATTAAACCTTGTCATATGGTGATAGATACTAAATAGGATTTGATCTCCTAGTTCCTTCAAGTCTAATTTATATAATTAATTCCAGAAATTCAACTTACAACGATAAAGGAAGCATATAATTACATGGTTCTTCTCCCTAAAAGAATAAGAATTCTCAAAACTTCTCTCGCTCCATTTCGGAAGGGACATAGAACCCGTCGCTATCTCGATTGTGCTACTGAAAGCTGTGTGAATCAATTAGCTTCATCTTTCGTGAGTAAGAAGTTAGTGCCTCTTGTCTCCTCTCTCTAGGGAGCATATATAATATGTCTGGGGAGGATGATTGGGATGGTGTAGTGCTGTCTTCATCAATCAGGGCAATCGTGTTTGCATGCATGGCTGGAGCAATTGTGTAGGCACTTGTGATTAGTAATACCACTAACCTCAAAGAATTTGCTGGAAAAAATCAGCCAGTGCAATCTACACTAGCACGACATCTAGCCGTTATCATATTTTTGATTCTCTGTGCTCTCAATTTACTCTACATGACTTATGTGAATTGCATGAATATAGTTATGTCGATAAAACCAAAGAGACTGGAACGGAAGAAAAACATTTGTTATTAGTTTAGATGGCCTTGATGATTATATTCTAGATGCCTTAATGTGTGGTACTAAAACTAGAAAGGCAAATAGTTAGAAATGATATAATTTGAAAAAAAGTGAAGGTCGCGTCATAAAGATAAGGGAGAATTATTGGAAATTTTTTGAACATCAAAAGGATGCTGACGGAGTTACATATTACAAGGTGTGAAGGTATGAAAATTGTTCATCCTCTAAAGAGCAGAGAAAAATTTAGCAGAGTTTGGTAGAAACACCTGGACAAGATATTGAGTAGATGTAGCTCAAAAAGGATGTAGACTCCTAACAAGAATGAATAACACTTCATCTCGTGTTATAATTAAGGGCTTGATGTGGTTTTGTTTAACTTAGTTTGTGTCCATCATTTACTATGAATAATAACTTATATAAATTGCACAAATATATAGTTGTGTCGATAAAATCAAAAGAGAATAAAATGGATGAAGAGTGTTTATTGTTAGTTTAGATGCCTCGATAATTAATATGTCGATGCCTAATGGATTCAACAATATAGATACTCGATATTTCTATTTTCGTCTCTTTTTTTCTTTTCCCTATTACAATTAGTTCAAAAGCTAATGTCTTGAGTGTAATAATGCCTGATTCGGGATTTTTTGCCTAATGGACATATAAATAATATTTTTTCAGGAAAACTAGTCTATTAATAATATTCTAAGGGAAAAACCATTCTACCACATGTCAGCAAAAGAGCATCCCTACAAGAGAAATACCATCATGGCATGTGTAACTTTTTCTTTTTTATATAATTTTTTTACTAAAACTTTCCAAACAAAAGAAATACTGTTTATTTCTCAACCATTTTATCTATTTGTTACATGTTGAAACTTCTATATTTATCTACTAAAATTATAAAAAGTCAGCTGAAAGCAATTATTTTTATTTCTCAATCATCTTATTTTTTTGTTACATATTAAAGCTTCTATATTTATCTACTAAAATTATAAAAGGTTAGCTAAATTATGAACTCAACTCCAACACATTTCTAAAAAATTTAGCATAATTATGGACTTAATTTTTTTGCATAGACATATATATAGAAACCAATATACTTATACTTAAATTCATGAAAAACAAAACTGTTGAATTATGACTTAATTTTCAATATATTTCTACAAAACATAGCTAAATTATAGACTTAATTTTTTTGCACCTTTTTTTGTTGAAATTTTTTGGCACATTATATGTCTTGAAACCAATATATTTCTACAAAAATTTGGAAAAGAAAATTAGAAATAATTTTTCCTTGTAGATTTTAATTTTCAATTATGAGAATCATTCAGGAGACCATATATCGTCACCAATCGAATGATTCAATTGACTCAATTTTTTCCTAGGATACTATGTTCATTCTTTTCTTTTTCTTTTTTTGGTCAAATTTTTTTGCTACCTTCATACATATTGAAACCAATATATTTCTACAAAATTTTTGAAAAGAGAATTAGAAATAATTTTCTTCCTTATAGATATTAATTTTTAATTATGTGAATTATTCGGGAGACCATATCATTATCAATCGAATGATGCAATTTGCTCAATGTTTCCTAGGATACCATGTTCAATTTTTTTTGGGTCATGGCGCTACCTTCATTCTAGACCATGCAGTCTTGGTCCCAATTTGATAGAGGTCTAACATGGAAATTTTTATTACGTTGGAGTTTGCTTAAAATCATGATTTATTAAATTATATATCTATCAACAACTCAACATTATAAATTAACAACCACCTTGTCACATATAAACAAAAGATTATCGCTCCAGAAAACGTCATCATGCCACATGTAAATAAATAAATTTGCACCCTTAAAAAATCACTATTTATAATTTTGAATTTATCTTATTGAACAAATCCAAACATACAACTAATCATTAGATTAAATTTAAGCAAATTAATACCCCTACTAAAAAAATAAAAATATTATCCGATTATATGAAAATTTTCAATTTTGTACTATCTCTATCTTAAACATATCTAATAGAATAACCAACAGATTTATTAAATCATATTATATCTAAATTTTATATTCTAGGTATCATAGGAATGTATCTTATCTTTATATAAACTCATTTTATCACTATCTGTAGAAGTTTATTTAACAAAACCCATACACACAACTTCTTTATATTATTAAATCAGATTATTATGAATTTGTAATAGTCTTTTTCTCTCTTTCTTGCTTCTCATTCAAGTGTTGTTATGCATTAGTCACTTGAAAATGAGGTTATTTACATTCCTTTGTTTAATTGTTCTTTAATAAGGCTCTATTTTTGTTAGTGTTATTATTCTTTTTATCAAATTATTATTATGCTTTGCAGGCCTCAAATATGGAAATGCAATATTTACTTAATAATTTCAGTTTATTTTGACAAAACTACGATTAAAAAACTTCATTTTAATGCATAAGCTTTAAATTCCAATTCAATGTGGTTTTACAGTTTTATTCTCTTGGTTATCTTGATGTAGATAAGGAAGATAGACCTGAAATATTAGGAAAAGTAAGATCCTAACAAATTTATACATGTTTCAACAGTAGATTGTTACATAAAATACTATGTTAAAGAGTTTGAGAGAACCTCCACAATTGAATTTACAACTTGTATAGTTGCTGCAAAGAGGTACAATGATTCAAGCACAACAATTGTAGATGGTCATCGCATGGTATCTTGCTACTATTTTTACTTCCCTTTTTTATTTTACATGATATGCATTTATGGGTAACGTAATAACAAATTTGGGTATATGTAAACAATAGTGGCAAAAGAAAATAGTAATTTAGGAGTTTATAGTGTCTCCAAGTTGGATTAGATTTATAGTGTACTCACAAAAGAATAAGATTTCACATAGCTACCTAAATTGATATCTTTGTTATATAGACATACAGTTCCAATGTATATATCATTTCTTAACCATATTTTAGTATATACTTTTCTCAAATATTGGCCAAGTTCAATCTTTATGAAAAAGTAGAGGTGGAGGCCAACTACAGAGGTTTTAGTATGAGATTTTTTTTTTCGCTTCCGAAGATATTTGGTATGAAAAGAAAAATGGATTAACAAATCGTAACGTTTTGTTAGAGTTGTATTGTGTGATCCTGTTATAATTTATCCGTATCTATATATATTCTATAAACTAAGCATAAACTATTTCAATATTCAATGCCCAGGTGACCTGTCACAATACATAAACAATTAATCGTTCATAAAGATTACAATTAAAAGTTTACTAACTTTAAACAAAAAGTATAAAAGTATCTCTTAAGATTTATTACCTGGTCTGTTTTTAATTTCGTTGTTAGCAATAAATGTCTCTTATTAACTTAAATATAGTTTAAGAAAATTGATCAAGTGTAGAATGACAGAGATACAATCATCAATTGTAACAGTGGCAACTTTAGACATCTAATAATGGATTTAGTATTTCTTTTATATTCACTGAATGTTGTTTACATTAATAATTGTAATTTTAATAGCGTCTACACTAATAGGAGTTGCGTGTCCCTTTTTCAAATAAGATGAATTATCATAGTCTAAATCTCATTATAGTCTCTTTTGTTGACACGTGAAAAGATGGTTATTCTCTTAGAATATTAATAGATAGATTTGAAAAAATAAGTAGAAAAGTCTAATTAGAATAAAAGATAAGAATCTAATTTAGTAGGATTAGAACAAGTTCTCTAATCTCATAGTGAATTTATATGTAATTTTTAGCTAATTATTAATTTATGAAATATTTTCGTTGATAAAATACAAAGAAAATATTTTAAATATATTATCTTACAATTTTATTTAAATTATTAACTTTTTACACTAGTCCCAAGTCGAGACCGGACATTTTTATTATTTAAAATAAATTATTAATTTATCAAGTATTAATTGAAAGAGTTCTACTTATGTTTGAGTTCAAAAGAATTCTTCAAAGGAAAGCTTCCTTTATTTTTAGGAAAAACAAGTCTAACTAAAAAAATCAAGTTATGCTTCTGAAGGGGGAATTAGAAAATGAAAAATTATAGTAATAGTTTTCATTGTTTCACTTTTTTCTGATTAACCATCAATATTTTCGACGGATTTCGATCCCCTAATAACACTATTTGTATAATTATATTATTAAAGAAGAGTTTTAATTGTTCATTGACTCATAAAATATCTGGAGCCTTAATTGAATATTAAATAAAATCAACTAATGATCTTTCCTAATCTATTTTCTGCTTGCACCATTTTTTTTCTAATCCTTGTTTGCATCGCAAGAAAAAAAAAAGTAGCCTTGGAGTGAGTCAGAAACAAGTTCGCACATTTGGACAATGGGCTCCCTCTCCATCAACTCTCTTTTTTATATTTTATTTTATGACAAGAAATTTATCCTTGATAATCTAACTTGTATTTTATTTTTTAGTCTAATTCTTGTTTTGATCAATTCAATCTCTAATAAAAAGTATATATCTTGGTAAATTTTATTTATTGAACAAATTTCATAGTGCAGTGGTGTATCCTAACAAATAATTCAAGTCAGTTAAGAGATAGATAATATTTATTAATGAAAAAATATAAATTTAAACCCAAAATCTTTAATTATAGAGAGTTACTATCCAAACACTCTACACTCTACGTAACCATTGGCTACGTGCACCAACTTTTGTTTTATCTACTAATGGGTAAATGCACGCCATCAGCTCCCTTTTGTGTGCTATAAATAAACAATCTCATCCATATTTCTTTTTGTATGTGTACAGAGAAAGAAAAAATATAAAAAAGGGAGTTGATGAAGAGAGACCATTGACCAAATATGCACTTGTTTCTAACTCACTCCAATGCTATTTTTTTTTCTGTTAATCTGGGAAAATATTTCCACTCAACAGGTCCACGAGATATAAATTAGATTAATCACTACTCACTGACATTAGATGGGATACGCCGGCGTCTCCTCATTTTTTTCATGCGCTAGTGATGGCAAATCCACAAACAAGGATTAGGGAAAAAAAAATAGGTGTAAGCAGGAAATAAATTAGGAAAGATTGTGAGTTGATTTGTTTAATATTTAATTAAGGGTCCAGATATTTTTTGAGTAAATGAATAATTAAGATTCTTTTCTAATAGTATTATCATACAAGCAATATTATTAGGAGATCCAAATCTATTTCCGACAGTGTCAATAAGTTCTCAATATTCAAAAAGTGTCAAATTAATTCCTATCTTAAATATTTGATGGAAAATACATAAAATGTTTTAACTACCATTCCAAAGCTGATCCAAATTACCAATTCATCCCCCTAACCCCACCCCTACCCCAGTACCACCCTCTTGCACCTCCACCTACAACCACCCCCTCCTACCATCTGCACTCATCCTTTGCATCCCTCTACATCCCTCGCGAGTTGTGTGTGGCTTTGTGCATGGTATCAATTTATGGATGCGTGAGATGTACGTGTGCGTGATATGAGTATGTAAGGGGAGGCTATGGATTATTAGGAGGTCTTTCAGTTCTATTTGACATAATTTTTTGACACTCAAAGTACTTTCTTTGAGTTTAAAATAGTGTAAGTTGGTTGATCCATTTCTAAAAGTGTTTTTAAATAAAAGTTTAAACTTAAAAAAATTGAAAAATAAGAGCTTCAAATTAAAACTTTTCAAAATATAACTTTGTAAAACTATTTTTACATAATGCAGAAAGATATTTTCTTTTTCTTTCTCAAATATACCCCTTCATAATTTTTAAAATCCAACATTACCATCAATTTTTTTAAAAGCTCCACATTGCCCAACATAGCCAAACAATTAACGACATTTGTTTAATAACACTTTTAATCAAAGCTCCACATTACAAATAGTTCAAAATATTGTTTTTTTTAAAAAAAATAAATTCTTCCTTATTGTTTAAATTTTCCAATTTAATCCCTATTATTTTCTTAAAAAAATTAAATTCATCTCTATTATTCAAAATTAATCAATTTAGTTCTTATTATTTACCCAAAAAAATTATTTAGACCCTGTTATTTTCATACAAAAAAACCCTTCCTTCTCAATAACTGACCAATTGAGCCGTTCATTCAATACGGGGCCTCCATGACAGCAGCGATGATAAGGGAATTCTATGTGTCTCCACTTTTTAGTTTTTAAGCAAGCAACATTAGCACTCTGCTGATTACCAAGTAAGATTAATACTGCCTTGTAATCATCAATGGAGGATTCATAACATAACCGGGAAACAACACGACGATCAACCTGGTCTCGCAATAGATTTAATTCAAGAACTTTCTGACAATATCTTGTTGATGGATTCCACAAAACTATGTCCTCATTGAGGCTGATAAGAATCAAACCGTTGCATGAACCCAGAATTTGTCTCACAGATGGTGTAGAAATAGACAATATTTATTAATAGAAAAGTATAAATTTAAACCCAAAATCTTTAATTATAATGAGTTACTATCCAAACACTCTACGCTACACGCACCAACTTTTTTTACCTACTAAAGGGTAAATGCACCTCTAGTGTGGTATAAATAAACAATCTCATCGATATTTCTTTTTGTATGTGTATAGATAAAGATAAAATATAAAAAAGGGAGTTGATGGAGAGAGAGACCATTGACCAAATATGCACTTGTTTCTAACTCACTCCAACGCTAATTTTTTTTTTCTACTAACCTGGGCAAACATTCCCATTTAACCAGTGCACGAGACATAAACAAGATTAGTCAGTATCTACTGGCATTAGATGGGACATGCCGGCATCCCTTTATTTTTTTCATGCACTAGTGATGGAAATTCCACAAACAAGGATTAGGAAAAAAAATTGGCGTTAGCGGGAAATAGATTAAGAAAGATTGTGGGTTGATTTGTTTGATATTTAATTAAGGTCCAAATGTTTTTTGACTAAATAAATAGTTAAGATTCTTTTCTAATAACATTATCACACAAGCAATGTTATTAGGAGATTTAAATATATTTCTGACAGTGTCAATAAGTTCTCAATATTCAAAAAGGGTCAAATTAGATCCTATCTTAAATATTTGATGGAAAATACATAAAATGTTTTAACTACCATTCCAAAGCTGATCCAAATTACCAATTTATCCCCCTCACCCTTCCCCTACCCCTACCCCTACCCCTACCCTAGTACCACCCTCTTGCACCTCCACCTACAACTACCTCCTACCATATACACCCATTTTTCTATACGAGCCTATTCAAAAATAGCTCTAAATACATCAACATGTACTAATCCAAATAGCCTAATAGTTTTACTCTTTTATCAAACAAAGGATGACTTGGTTACCATTCCAATAAATAAGATGTATAAGTTGATTAAACCAACCTAATCATCATCTTATTATTAGAAAAACCTAATCATGTAGAAACTATAATTAATTTAGATTATTTGAGTAATCTTAAAATTTGGTGGATGGTTATAACAGTTGACAATATATTTACAATATATTCTTTCGTCCATATCAAGATAATAAAAACTACACCATAATGCTCTTTTACAATATTTAGGAATATACATTTTATTCATAATATCATTTAGGTATAATCTTTAAAATACAAAATATGTCCAGAAGGCATCCAAATAAATTGTCTTTAACTAACGCAACAACCTTTGTTCTATTTGCTAACACTGAAAACATTTCACGCTTCCGAAAGTGCACTACTGAGATTAAGATTCTATCCACGAACACATTCACTAATGTTTCACAAGAATCTATAAAGTAGTACCAATCACAATCAAAGAAGATTTATAATTCATAGTAACTTTACAACTTTGACATTCAAGCTATAAAGATACTTTGCATTAAAATCTCTTTTAATGTCCGATTTTAAGGCTATAAAAATATATTTTACACATGCCTATACAATCCTTAATTCTCTCTTAGATATGCTCCCACTAGCTAATAGAAATCATCTCTCTTTGCATTTCTTCTTTGCATTATCACTAACTAAAGAGGAAATACAAATATAAGAATGAATTCCATTTATATCTAATATCTTGCATTAAATATGTTTACCACAAAATCATTTGCTAATTTAGAATTATATTCTTTACATATTGCATACCCTTATGCAAACTATAAAAGAATACAAAAACTTAACATATTTAATTTATTTTACTTATCATCCATAAGTACTACAACTTTTCGTTTTGATACATTATCAAGATGAAAAATAACGGAGCTTGTAATTCTAAGATTTTATTAAGTTTCTAAGAACCATTCTTAGATGATAACGTTAATCAAAAAGTTTGGTCTAGTTGCGCGATATAAAGTCCAATTAATTAAAAATGACGGGTTCATTGTTGTAGCCATAAACGTATGCAAAAAATAAGATCGCTAGTTGATATAAACTTGTTAAAACATTTAATTTGGCCTTTAATTAAATAATACATCCCGCAAATTTTATCGATTCTCATACTTCCTAAATGAGATCGTGAATCTAATTAAAGATTCATTAGTAGGTGACCATAGTTCTCTTTAATATGAATACCCCTCAGCTTTGGTGCATTATTGGAATATACATACAAACAGTTAGCAACGATTACTATTTATATCACTATATAGGATATGGTCATTTTGCCCCTAAATCACCGTAACCTCAGCTTTGGTGCATTATTGGAAACGTGATCTAGTTAAATTACACCCACCATCACAGCGTTGCAACAATTTGAATCTCGGACCTCAGCTTTAGTGCGTTATTGGCCTCGTGATATTGGAACAACACAACATCACTATGCTTGCTAGGTAAACATAATACTTCATGGAATATATCTTCTTACGTTTGGGTTAGCCAAGACATACACAATCGAGCAAATATAACCTAGGATAGTGGAGAGCAATGATAAACACTTTTATCGTTTTACAATCTAATATGTTTGCACGAAGGAAGATTTTGAATTTAATTAGGTCTCACTTTACACATTAGTTCATTTACAAGCATACATCACATATAGGCAAATAAATAAACAAACATACAAAATCATACATCATGGTGGATCATGGACTTGGACTATGAATTAAATCAAGACTAAATTAAAACCTAAACAAACACATCAACATGTCTTCTTTGGTCTTGTCTTCTTGAATTCTTCAAAGATCCAAAGCACCTCCAACTCCTTGAAAGTCTCCAATGGTCTTCTTGCAAACTTCTTGTAGAAATTACATACATTATATCTCACTACAAATTTCTCTCAATTGCAAGAAAATAAAACGAGACTTATGTCTCAATTACATACTAATGAATGATATAATTAGTTACAACGGCATCTAATGAAATTATAACTAATTAACCATTCATTAACCAAGTCCATGATCAAATTCACCATTTATCATCCAACATCACAATATAAGATAAAACTCATAAAGCATATGACATGGATCATATACATAAACAATAAAGCTAAACAAACAAGCTAACACAAACTAATGTATCCAATACATTAAATAAATAAAAGGCATGTTTGCAATAAGTTTCATATCTTGAGATTTTAGCATCTCATGTTAAACAACAAAAAAGAACTAGATAAAACTAATTTTAAGTCCATACTTGTTGAATAAGGCCCAATGCAAATCCTTTGTTAATTTTCTGGCCCAATTTGAATTCCAAGACGCATTATAATCTTCACTAAGAAAAAAAATATCATCTAATCTTATTAGACTAAAGCCCACTGATTTTTAAGCCCATTGGACTTAACCAGAATCAAACCAATTAGTCATTGCTTTCAATTTATGACCCATCATAAATCTACTGCACATGTACCAACTGTTTTGACTAGTTTAGCCTATCCACAGTTCCCCAAAAATTCTTAAATTTTACAGATACGCAGCTCTTCGAGTGTAGATAGTTTTAGAATCAAACGGAACTCAATTCGGAGTTAAATTGACTGAGTTATGCCTCTTAGAACACAACTGCACAAACTGTCCAGCTTTACGCGAGAATCAGTGAACTTACTGATTTTGATTTTTTTGAAACCCTTAGCCACGAAATTAGGAGATACATATTAGAGGATGAAATGTTATACTATCTCTATAGCATAACATATCCAAAAATCAGTCAAATCTAATAACATTTACTATATCAAAATAGTTACGTAAAAACAGTGGACAAAAATATTTTCAGAAATGTTGAAACTCTTTCCTTGTTCTTTTGTGCTCAAAACTTTAGAAACTTTAAGCAAACACATATGTAATCATATGAACATCAAGTCCTTGCTCTGATACCACTTGAAGGATCTTGTATATTTAGACCTATGAACATCATCAAGCTAAGAATCGAGCGGAAGCGAAACATGACATTCAAAAATTTCTGGAATTCAAAGCATGATGTTCATATAAAACTCTAATCTTGACATCATATGATTAACATATGCAAAACATATATATAGCAAATATATATATTGACAAGTGATAGAAGTAGGAGACACCTCTTGTAGACAACTCATAGGAAGCATGAATTTGAAATTTCTTATCACTTGATGGAAGACACTATCCCTTGAAAGCACAAGAGCTCTAGTTCATCCACACGAGCAAAGAATGGTTTCTCCACCTTCATGGTTGTTTTGTGCTAGATCTACCATAGAAGATTTATGAGCTTGATTGTGAAGAAGAGAACAAAACCATTTCCTTCTTCTTGCATCTATTATGGCTGCGTTTTTCTCTTTATTTTTCAGCCACGGAGGCTTTTCTCTTTGAAGAGTTGAAGAAGATTTTTCTTCTTCTCTTTCTTGTTTTTATTTTTTCTGAAATCAGCCATGGAGGCTTAGCTCCTTTTTTGTGTTTTATCTGTGTAGGAGCATGGAGAAAGAGAAGGTTGACAAATTTTTTCTCATGAAAAGAAGACAAGCCATATTTCTAGGGTGTCTTGTCTCCCTTTTGAAAGAAAAGAGAAGACAAGCTTTCTCAAATTATGGTTGTGTTGTCTAGCTTTTGTTGAAAGAAAAATATATATATATACACATATATATATATCATACATTGTGTAGTATTTTTTCACTAATGTAATAATATACATATATATATATATATACATCATATGTATATTGTGTAGTATTCTTCTACTAATGTAATAATATACATATATACATCATATGTATATTGTGTAGTATTCTTCCACTAAGACATTTAAATATTCAACCTAATCACCATTAGTTGAAATTATGAAAACAACCTTTTCATATTTCTACATTAGCCCCCACACTTAATAATAATTGCATATTGACCACAATAACTTTTAAAGGTCAATCACACCATTGTTAACTCCTTAACAATTCAAGAGAAACAAAATACTATTGTTAACACTTTAACAATTCAAGAGAAAACTAATTACAATTGTTAACACTTTAACAACTCAAGAGAAACTAAATCACACTCAATAGGAAAAAATCCGTCATGCTCTATTGTGTGTGACTTTCTAGATTCACCGCTATATAGCACTAAAGAAATATTGAACACTTTCAATGTTAAGCAAACTATTCGATTTGTTTAGAGAATATCTCCCGTCATTCTCAAAACACCTTCAGAGTTCTTGAGTGACGTTCTAGCTACTAACGTATCAAGACAGTTTATAAAGCAATGAATTCTTATTCAAGTGAATCTATTTATGGTCGCCGATTATCGTACAATCTAATCCTTACATTAATTGTCCCGTCGAGCAAGAACCATGATTCGATTAAGTTCATAAACTCGATACTATGCATAGATCTAATTGGTGTAATGAGAGATGATACATGGAAAACTCTTTTTCCATCATTCACACCTCGGCCAAGGATTTCCTCATTAAATAACCAAGTTCAAATCGCAAGGACATCGCCTCACGTCGGAGGTTAATGGATCCTATCTTGACCACTACCTATCAATCCCTATACCGAACAAATGAAACTGCGAGAGGACGCATCTCATCTTGTTTGTCGAAACAATCATTGTCTAAACGCTATAATCAAACCCCAATATAGATGACAACCGTAATGTCTCAAGTCTAAGGATTACATGCACAATCACAATGAATAACAAATTATTAATCTGAAGTCATGTAATTTGTTATTCACGTCACATTCAGTGATCTATTCAACTAATAGTCACCCACATGTTTGTTAATCGCATCCTTATACTGTTATGGCACGTGGCTCACCATCCTTTATCATTAACATCCATATGTTAATCAAATGTAACAACACATGTGATAGTCCGTAATAGATTATCGAAGTCCCGATCAAATAATCTAAGGTCTTTGAATACTTTAAGTATTTATCATATTAAGAAAATACGCCAACATATTCTAAACGCTTTTAGAATACATTTCTATAATGAAAATACTAGGGACTCATTCACACACATAAAAGAAGGAGAATATGAATGTGCTAATTATGTCAATATAAAAACACACATATATACATAGATGCCATAATGTACAAGTTAATGTCAAAATGCCCCTATATATGTCATCCAAATATGTAGCATTAGGGCATATCTCTAACACGTGCACCATATTTTCTATTGAAATAGATGGACTTTTTGATAGAGGGTACTGTTGTGCTTAGTTTTAGAAACTATAGGGGGTACTGTGCACTTTTAAAATCATAGGGGGTTCTTGTGCTTAGTTTCAGAAACTACAGGGAGGTGTCATACACTTTTAAAACCATAAGGGGTGTTGTGCAACTTTACAAAAACATAGGGGGGTCCTGTGCACTCTACTCTTATTTTAATTTTTTTTTTTAATTCAAGAAAAGATTAAAATGTAAAATACATATGTTATTAATGAGAATTGATCTTACAACTCCCCACATTTACAACAATGAACATACCACTAAACCAAAGTGGCGGTGGTAAAATCCTAGTTGTTTCAATGCAAAAACTTAAGAGACCCAAATGTCTTCCTCTCGCGAAAACTATTGGTAACAACAGAAATATCTTTCTTTAACTTGTAATCAGACTTATGGTCTCAATTAACTAACAAGCACCAAAAATCCCAAGATAATGCGTAAACTTAACGACAAGATATGGAACAATTAAACGATGGTAAAAAACGTATACACGACCACTAGGTTTTGGTCCAACAATATATAACTCCTTATATGTATGAGAAGATGTGAGCTCAATTTTCGTTGATTACATTATGTGTTGTATAGCCTTCTATAAAATAAAATAAAAAAACATATGCACACATCAAAACAAGTTAATCAAGTAATGACATACACTTGAAACACGAAAAAGAAAATATAAATAACATCTGTAAAATGATAATAAGATCGAAAATATTAAATCAAATAGTACCCAATTGGCGAAATAAGGCTTTCCACATATGTCTCTGAAAATAAAAAACGAGCCCCCACATGAATCTTCTTCCATGTCTTTTCATTAAAATTGTAGGCAAAAATTCCATTGGAATTTGTCGAGAGAAAAGCTTCACGACTTTTTGAGATGAACAGCAGCTTTAGAGACGCAACATAACAACTTATTTCACCTATGTTAAACAGGCTAGTCCACGATTCATTTTCACCATACTGTTTCATAACCAATACTTCAAAATAGCCAAAAAAATCTACTCCAGGTCACGCAAAGACATTCATCTATAACACCTAATACAAATTCGTCATTGGCATTGTTTGTATCTTCACACATATGCTCAGGCATAGGTAACATCTCGAATTTATTAGCAGATGAATCAAAATAAGCAATTTTGTTAGCATTCCTTCCTTCTCAATAACTGACCAATGGAGCCGTTCATTAAATACGGGGCCTCTATGACAGCAGCGATGATAAGGGAAATCTATGTGCCTCCACCTTTTAGTTTTTAAGCAAGCAACATTAGTACTCTGCTGATTACCATGTAAGATTAATACTGCCTTGTAATCATCAATGGAGGATTCATAACATAACCCGGAAACAAAACGACGATGAAGCTGGTCTCGCAATAGATTTAATTCAAGAACTTTCTGACAATATCTTGTTGATGGATTCCACAAAAATATGTCCTCATTGAGGCTGATAAGAATCAAACCGTTGCATGAACCCAGAATTTGTCTCACAGATGGTGTAGAGTCATAGTATGTACTTGGATTTGGATAAAGCGTTTCAACAGAAAGATCATTGTTTATAGAGTGATACAAGGTAGGATAATCATCATTACATGAAATTGCTATATTCGTCTTCGATTTTGTGTCGAAAGCTTAAAGCTGGGATCAGATATTACCCAATTCCATAGCTTGCAGACGCACTTGAAACGTAAGAGACTTTTTACTGGTAATCTTGGAAGTATCTCACGTACGATATCATCAGAAATGTTGGGTCGTTGTGATGCCATTGTGACTGTGCGATGTCACTAGGGTTTTCATTAGGATCCTCTTATAGGGAGGATATGTCATAGTTGATATGACGGGTGATCTCGACCGTGAATTCCCTTATAATCTCAACCATAAAAAATGGAGTAAATGTTTCTATTAATCTTTAATGTTTTGCATTGAAATACTTTGGTCCTTAATCTTTAAAAAATAAACATTTTACTACAAGTTCGATATTCTTTTTCAAGCAATTACAATAAGGAATTATTTTTTCTTTTTAACGCCCTTCATTTAAAGGTTTAATAAGACTTTTTTTTAAAAAAATTTAAAAAAATTTAAATCGTATAAAACATATAAAAATATATTACTGATGAGAATTGATACACAAACCAATAGTATACCATTGACCAAAGGCCCGGTGGTGGTTCTGTGAGACTTTCTCCCTTAGTATATTTCATAGCTGTCAATAGAGGCCAATCACCCATATACCGGAGACCATAGTCACTATATGGTATGGGCTGATAAAATGATATGATACCTGTCTTATATCACAGGTTTATATAATCATAGTGCTGACACTAATGACTTCCTTCTCCTCGTGTAGTAAATTCAGCTTAGTGGCAAAAGTAGAAAATTGTTTCAATAGTAAAAATCAATTCGTGAATGTCAATCCATGTTTGGTCTAAATGTTAAGAATTTAAAAGTGTTTTTTTAATGAATTTAGAAGGTGAAAGTGAAAGTAATAGTAATAGCTAGATTTGAAACTAACATATTTGGTCTATCTTTCAAAAAACTAATAATTAAAATCCAAAGTTAAAAAAAAAATTAAAAAATAAAAAGCTCTAAATTAAAGTGATTTTCAGAATTTATTCCATGATTTATTTTAGAAATAAATACTAGAAATAAATATATTCAGAATTTATTTCAAAATTTATTCTAGGAATAGGTATGAGAAATAAATGAGCTATCAGTTATACCAGTTTTAGAGTCTGTTTGGGTTAACTTTTTGACAGTCAAAAGTGCTTCCTGTGAATTTAGAAGCTGATCTCACCTATTTGGCCCATTTTTTAAAGTGCTTTTAGGTAAAAGTTGAAGCTGAAAAATAAGAAACTCAAAATTAGAGATTTTTAAAATAGATTTTGTGAAACTGTTTTTATATAATATGAGAAGTTGTTTTCTTTTTCTTTCTCAAATATACCCCTTCATATTTTTTAAAATATAATATTGCCTTTAAATTTTCTAAAAGTTTAATATTACTCATTAGGCCAAACAGTCCACGACTTTTGTTCAACAACATTTTTAACCAAAGCTCTAATGCAAAAGCTCTACAGCTCAAAAACTAAAATTTGATAGCTAAGCCAAACAGAGCCTTATTTTTCAGCAATTAATGCCACTAATCAAAATTAATCCCAACAATTAAGAGGTTATTATTTTGGTCAGAAAACTGTCACACGTTTTTCTATAAATACTTGAGTTGTTTTTTGCAAGAAAATAAGAGTTTTAAAAAAATGCATGCATGCATATAGAGTATGTATTGTCAAATAGAGAGAATTCTGCTTTATGTGGTTCGTCAGGTATTGTGACTAGAAGTGTTGCTATAGCCAGACGAAAATCATTGTATCTTGAGAGACTTACATCAAAGTCCGTAATTAGCACCGTAGCGGGATGATAAAAGTCTTAAGGATACTGAATCAAATTTAGGCCTCAATCTTATTTGTGTTTTCTAGTGTTCTTTACTTTGTAAAATATTCAACAAAAAGCAAGTAAGTCTTCTTTCTTGGTTTATTATTCATAGTTTTATTTTTCAATTCTAGAATTTTAATTTTTGCTTTATGATAATTCAATTAATTATGAATTATCATTAGATATGCAAATTATACATATGCTCACATAATTTCTTCTAACACACATTACCATCAACATTGAGTTTAAAAGTATCTTAAGGTGGCTTGAACCAAAACACTTTCTGCGGCACCATAGTAGATTTCTTATTGAAAAAACAACAAAATTGTGAAGTAAGATGAGAATTATCTTTCCATTGCCACTGTTTATTGAGATTTGCTTGAAATAATTGAGCAATCATTTTATAACCTCTAATGATTTTAGCCTGAAAAAAACCCGTGTTTCTATATTTAACATCATTTCTCTCCACCCAAGCAAACCAAAAATTAAATAAGGATAGGAATGAGAATTTGAATATAGCCTTTACAAACAAAATCACTTGAAATGTATTCAATCAAATTATAAAGATTTTTGTATGGGATAATAAAACAATTTAGACAGATGTGGTATAATTGTTCAGCATATACCTATTAAAGGAAGAATATATTAATAGTCGCATAAGCCCATGTGTTTTATCAAGAAACTAAAACATGAGTTTACTATTATTATTGTGTATGTTGATGATTAGAATATAATAAAGGCTATTGAAGAGCTTTCAATAACAATTACTTATTAAGTAAAAAATTTGAGATGAAAGATCTCGAAAACTAAATTTTGTCTCGGCCTATAGATCAAGCATTTTTTTAATGAAATTTCAGTCCACCAATACACTTTCATTGAAAAAAATGTTGAAAATATTTAACATGGAAAAAGCTTATCTGTTAAGCTACCCAATGGTTGCCCAATCTCTAGATAATAAAAGACCCTCTTCGTCCTCGAGATGATAACGAAAAAATCATTGGTCATGAAGTAACACACTTTAGTACAATTTGTGCATTAATATATCTTATTAACAACACGCGACCTAATATGGAAATTCCTATTAATTTATTATCAAGATATAGTTCTGCAGTCACATGAACGACATTAAACATATATTTCATTATCTTCGTGGAACAACTGATATGAGATTATTATATTCAACATATGAGATTATTATATTCAACGCATCCACAGCCAGAAGATTGGTATGTACATGCTGGGTATTTCCTTGTATGCCCAGAAGATTGGTATGTACATGCTGGGTATTTCCCTGTATTCAACTGATAGAGATCATCTTTTTTTTGAGTGCCCATTTTCTAATCGTATTTGGAAGTGGTATGCTAAGAAGCTAAGAAGTGGTAACTTGAATCTTTGTTGGGATTTGCTGGTGGATAAACTAAGTTTTTTTGCAAAGGTCGTAGTGTCAAGGCTACGCTTACTAAAAATGCTTTTAATGCTTGTGTTTACTATATTTGGCTTGAATGGAATGGTAGGATCTTTGGTGCTACCCCACAGACAGAGGAGCATATGATCGATATAATTTTCTCTTATGTAAGAGGTAAAGTTAGATTGCTTCGTAATTTTAGGACTGTTAGCAAACGAATTATTGCAGCCACATTACTTGGTGAATAGGCATGTTTATTTTCCTCTTCTTTAATAGTTGTATCTCATCCCAAGTGGTGTATTGCTTCCAGAAGTTGTGTCCATTTGAATGAAGGGACACAAGATGCAACTCTCTACAGAATTCCCTCACTTATAAATACCCCCCAAAGGCTCCATTTGCATCCATCAATTTTGTCTCAAACATTCACTTGATAGAGTGAGAGAGAAATAGCAATAGGTTGTGTTGTGTGAAACATTGGTAGGCTCTGGTAGTCTATCATTTGAAGGACGAATTCAACTCAAGAACAAGAGTAGATTTACAAAGCCATAGCAACAAGTAAACAAGTTTTTGGTTCGGTAAAGGTACGCTTCCGCATTTGACTTAGTTATATTTTGCGCAATATAACAGTGGTATCAGAGCCATTAGAAACTTGTTTCTTTGTTTTAAGTTTATGTGAAATGGCTTAACATCAAAATAATATGATATGCATGTATATATATATATATATATCTATATCTATATATATATATATATATATATATATATATATATATCTATATCTCCCGTATGTATATATTTTGATGGGTCTTTGTGAAGTGTGATGAATTTAAAAACCATTTCAATATTCTTATTCTACTCGAAATAAGGAATCCAATGGTGCAAATTTAATTCAATTTGGATAAGAAATGAGCGAGTTATGATTTTTTGAATAGTTTTTTGCATGACTGTTTTTTCTTCATTGTTAAAAACGAAATTTTGCATGTTGTGGCGAAGAAGATGACTTAAACATCGCTGTTTTGATTAATTAAGGGTGTCCTATAATATTGCCACAAGTGGCTGTCTCTGGTGGGGACATGTAGCTGCTGACTCAATTAAAAAAATATATATGAATTTTGAATCGGTGCTTTACAAGTTTCGAACTTGGTACCTCTTAGAAAGAACATTAACAGTTTTGCCACTAAACTGGGATATCCCTTTCTATAAAACGGACATACAAATATGTTATAGCTGTGGATAGGAAGATAAAACATTTATTTTGTTTTCTCTTCATCTCTTTCTTATTATTTTACATCTGTTTTGAAATTATATTTCTATTTGGAATATAAATAAATAGTCTAGTGCAAATTGAAAATTGAAATTATTTTCTATTTTTTTTTATAAAAAAAATATATATGTGGTTTATTTATTAAATGCATATATTATTTGCACTATATTTTCTGGTGGGTATAAATGAGTTAAATTATATTTTTCTCATTCAAAATTTTTTGCTTATAGTTTGTCTAGTTAATAATAAATAAAACCTTGAATGTAAGTGATGATTTTTTAGCCTAGCGAAAATTTTGATCTCACATCTTGGTAATATTTATTATTGTTAGATATTTTTAATATGTAGCAAAATTTATGTATATGTATGTGTGCTAAATATCCAATATGTGCATAAAAATGTAGTGACATGGCTTCGAATAACAATGTTGTGGCGGACCTCGCTAAAGTTGAGAAACTGGATGGAAATAACTATGATATATGGCATCGTAAGATCTAGTATCTCCTTAATGAGCGAGAGGTCTTAGAAACATTAACCCAAAGCATGGAGAAACCCGCTGAGGGTAGTTCCACCCACAATAAGAAAGAGATGGAGACCTATAAAAAATGGGTCAAGAGTGATCGTAGTGCACGGTTTGCTATGATGAGTTACATGCACAATGATCTAATTGGCGAGTTTGAAAATTATAAAACTGCCAAGGAAATGTGGGATGCCTTGAAGACAAAATTTGCTGGCACATCTGCAACTAGGTTGAGAGCCTTGACACTTAAGTTTGAGACTTACAAAATGGCTCTAAACACTAAGATGGTTGGCCATGTAAGAAAGATGTCGGCAGTGATTTGTGAACTCAAGGCAGTCGGTAATAATCTCTCAGATAAGCAACAAGTTCTAGCCGTCCTTCGTTCTTTGCCTGACTCCTGGGAGCAAATGAAACTTACTATGACGCATAATGAAAATATTAAGACTTTTTCTGATATATCACGTCATCTGGAGTTAGAGGTTGAAAGACAAGAGGCAAAAGGCCTTGCCTCTATGTTTATTGCTGAGCCTAGCCAACGCGGGAATTCAAAGTCCAAGCGTAAGCGTGATGACAAAGCAAAAAAGGACGGAAAAGATGAACAAGCTCAGAAAAAGAAAAAAGGTGGCAACAACCGAAAAGGCAAGCGTGGGAAGGGAAAGTTTAAGGGAAAATGCTACAATTGTGATAAACCTGGACACAAGGCTCGTAATTGTACTGAGCCTAAGAAGGTACAACCTAACCCTTTCAAACGAAATGATTGCTTTGTTTGTAGTCATGTTTTTGTTGCTCATTCTTTTCCAAATTGGATTATAGATTCAGGAGCAACACGACATGTCGCAAGGGACAGAATATGATTCATCAAGTACCGTCGGATTCCTACAGGAACCCAACATGTCTACATGGGGAACAACACTAGTGAATAGGTGATAGGAATTGGGACCTATCAACTTAAGATGCAAACTGGTCACTCTATACTTTTGTATGATGTTCTCTATGCACCTGGAGTTCGACGTAACTTGATATATGTAATAGCTACAGTTGGCCTAGGGTTTACTTTCAATTTTAGCATAAACTCCATAGATATCTATTTAGACTCCGTGTTGTATGGTAGTGGACACATTGTTGATGGTTTTTATGTACTAGATGTTGATAATAATTTATATTATGATGCATTTTATGCTTCAAATGATAATGATATTACATCTAGTTCTATTAAATGGCATGCTAGACTAGGTCATATAGGACATGAAAGAATGGCAAGATTGGCAAGTGCAGGCCTTCTAGGCTCGCTTACTAAGGTTCATTTACCAACATGTGAGCCTTGTTTGGCTGGAAAAGCCACTAGAAAACCTTTTGGAAAAGGTAAACGGGCTTATTCTCTTCTAGAACTAGTTCATTATGACATTTGCGGACCTATGAATGTAAGGGCACGCCATGGTGCTTACTATTTCATCACATTCATAGATGACTATTCACGATTTGGTTATGTGTTTTTGCTTACGCATAAATCTGAGGCATTAAGTTGCTTCAAACGCTTCTTAAATCTTGTGGAAAACCAAAAGGATAAAAGCCTAAAGGTTCTTCACATGGATAGAGGTCGTGAATATTTGTCTGATCAATTCAAGGAATTGTGTGAGAAAAAAGGCATCATTAGGCAATTGACGATTCCCGGTACTCCGCAACAAAATGGTGTTGCAGAAAGAAGGAATCAGACTTTATTGGATATGGTTAGGTCGATGATGGCACAAGTAAATCTTCCAATTCATTTTTTGGGATATGCTTTATTAACGGCTGCCTACATTCTTAACCAAGTGCCCTCAAATTCAGTCAAATCTACACCATATGAGTTATGGACTGGTTTTCAACCAGACTTGAGTCACTTGCGACCTTGGGGGTCTGCAGGATATGTAAAAACATCACATCCTCATGAAAAATTGGGTCCTAAGGCCCAAAAGTGTACTTTTATTCGATATCCAGACTACTCAAAAGGCTATGTGATGTTACATAAAAGAAATAATGGTGTATTGATTGAAATAGAGTCTCGTAATGTGGATTTTATGGAGGATATTTATCCTAGTAGAGGTGAACTTAGAACAGACATAGAGTTTTATGAGATGGTAGATGAAATCTCTACACCATCTCTCGGCAAGGGTGGGGGATTAGTTCCTCAACCGGATGATAATAATCATAATATCGTCGAGGATAGTAAGAGAGATATCTTGGATAGTGGGAACACTCCATTAGGGGAACATGTTAGACCTAATAAAGACTCTCAAAGTCTTCAACTGCGTAGAAGTAAACGTGGAAGAATTCCTCGATGCCTCCATGAGGTTGAAAATGAGTTTTTCTTGTGCACGCCTTTAGAGGACAATGAACCATCTTATCAAGAGGCTTTATCTTCACCTGCTACAAAAGAATGGCTAGTTGCTATGCAAGAGGAGATAGATTCTATGGAAAAGAATAAAGTATGGAAGCTAGTTGATCTTCCACCTAGGCGCAAGGCTATAGGAAATAAATGGGTCATAAAGATTAAGCACAAGGCAGATGGATCAATTGACAAGTATAAGGCTTGTCTTGTAGCAAAAGGCTACCCCCAAAAGGAAGGCGTTGACTATGAGGAAACTTTTTCTCCTGTTGTAAGGTTTGCCTCCATTCGCCTTATTCTAGCCATCGTCGCATATCTTGATTTAAAACTCTTTCAAATGGATGTGAATACTGCTTTTCTCAATAGAGACCTAGATGAAGAGATCTATGTGGATCAACCTAAAGGCTTTAAGATCAAAGGACAAGAGCATAACGTATGTAAGCTCAATTGTTCTATTTATGGCCTAAAACAGTCATCTAGGCAATGGTATCTTAAGCTCCACCAAGCTATGACCTCTTTTGGGTTCATAACTGTGGAAGAAGATCATTGTGTATACATAAAGTGGTCTGGAAAGAGTTTTCTAATTTTAACTTTATATGTCGACGATATCTTGCTAGTAGGAAATGACATGGGGTTGATAGATACCACTAAGGAGTGGTTGTCTTCAAATTTTGACATGAAAGATTTAGGTGAAGCTAATTATGTGCTTGGAGTAAAGATTACACGAGATCGTTCAAAGAAACTCTTGGGTTTGTCTCAAGAGACTTACATAAAGAAAGTATTTGACCAATTTCGGATGCACAATGCTAAGCCTATGGATACCCCTGTCGATAAGAATCATGGTTTAAGCCGTGATTCATGTTCTAAGACTAATGTTGAAAAGCAAGAAATGACTCGTACTCCATATGCTAGTGCGGTTGAAAGTCTAACGTATGCCATGATGTGTACACAACCTGATATTTGTTTTGCCGTTGGGTTAGTAAGTCATTTCCAAAGCAATCCTGGTATTGCTCATTGGAGAGCTGTCAAAAGGATCATGCGTTACCTTCGTGGAACTACTGATTACATGCTTTGTTATCAAGGTGGTAATGTACGATTACAAGGTTATAGTAATGCAGATTGGGGAGGTGACCTAGATGAACGAAAGTCCACCTCAGGATATGTATTCTTACTAAGTAATGGTGCCATCTCATGGTCAAGTAAGAAACATACTTGCATATCTTTATCCATGATGGAATCGGAGTATGTTGCATGTGCTTCAGCCGTTCAAGAAGGAGTTTGGTTGAAGAGATTTATACATAGTTTAGAGATTGTACCACATGCTCAAATTCCTGTGACCATACATTGTGATAGTATGGCTGCTCTCGCCTATGTCAAAGATCCCAAGTATCATAGGAAGACGAAGCATATTGAGACTCGCTATCACTACATTCGAGATAGAGTTGCAAAAAGGAGGTTGTACTTAAGCATGTCTCTGCAAGGAATATGGTGGCTGACCCATTTACTAAACCTATCCCTAGGGATACTTTCTTATCACATGTTAAGAGTTTGGGTCTTAGTAAAATGTAAATGCTTGTAGTACTGATGTATATGTAAAACCTCTGATAGATGTATTGGATGATCATTTATATTAATTGAAGCTTTATGTTTTTTCGTTATTAAATGATGCTTGAAATGGATATTTGGTTATGCACACATATAAGGAAGATGTCAACAGGCTAGAGGTGCTTCTCACAGAGCAACCTGCCTCGACGCTTACGTAACGTCGAAGATGAGACATAGAATTCTCATTTGCGGGGTGCGAGAATTCAATTTAGATGTCGCCTTGGATTTAGTCCAAGATGAGTTTCTTTAAGTGGAACTGGCATGAAGTTCTCCCACACTTCATGTAGCCTGGTAAAAGGCCGAAGATTAATCTCGAGAAGAAATAGATTGAGACATGTACTTCGTATGGTAGATTGACATCCTTGTATCTTTACGAGTAACTACCATAACATGTATATTATAATACATGTGCCGGTAAGGCAACTGTATAGGGAGTGTATGAATGAATCCCTACTTCGTTACTGTGTGAGCCCTATAGGTTATTTTTCAATAACTACCAAATGCCCTTTGTGACCTTAGACTATGTCATAAGAAGAATATCTAATGTTTGCTACTTTAGCATGTTACCTATGGCGATGATTGATTCCGTCTAAAGGGACATGACTAGGAAAGCAGTTAGATAGAAACTAAGTGACATGAGGGCGACAAGAAGACATTTCAGTAACACATCATTGGATGATAGATGGTACCTATAGGTGGCCACCAAACGTTTTCTTAAAGGTTCTTTCTCAAAATAAAATTTCTTTTAAAGAATTTTTTTTAAAAAAATGAGCGCGGTACCATAGAGAGATTAAACATGTTCTGAGTTTTTAACTTACGAGGGATAAGAAATGTTTGATCTGATGTGACTAAATATGTCTGGGGCACAGACGAGTAAGGTGTCTTTTGTTTTGTAGAAGGAATGTTATAAATACCCCCCAAAGGCTCCATTTGCATCCATCAATTTTGTCTCAAACATTCACTTGATAGAGTGAGAGAGAAACAACAATAGGTTGTGTTGTATGAAACATTGGTAGGCTCTGGTAGTCTATCATTTGAAGGACGAATTCAACTCAAGAACAAGAGTAGATTTACAAAGTCATAGCAACAAGTAAACAAGTTTTTGGTTCGGTACAGGTATGCTTTCGCATTTGACTTAGTTATATTTTGCGCAATATAACAAGGACTACATTGGATAACGTTGTTCTAAGTAGGGATTGGAATATTTTTCTTTCTTAGCTTGCTTTGAAGGACTTTCTCTGTACATGTTTATGATATTTGTTTCTGATTGTGGAATGAAATGATTTATTTGTTGAGCAAAAAAAGAAAAAAAACCACAAGCCTAAGTTTAAGGACTAAGAAACTCTTCTTCCTTTTTTTCTTTGTTATTACATGTCCATGTATAACCAATAATCGCAAATCTTTAAAATATCAACTTTAATTATATTATTTGGAACTATCTTAAAAGCATGGTTGTAAACAACTAACAAATCTCTTAAATTCATTGTGATCAACTATGAAATGGAAGTATTCATGCAAAACAATTGCAAAGGTCAAGTAATAGCATGTAGTGTCTTGACCAAAAGAATGATTATAAATTTTTTTTGAGTGGTCATATTTTGCTTCTCCATTTTGTTAATATTTTGTCTAATGTCATTTTTTAAGCTTTTATAACTATAACCTTAAAGTTTTAGTATATATATATTATAATTAAAAATATAAGAATAACTTAACAAATATGCGGGGCATGTTATGTGGGACAAAAAATATTTATCCTCGCATCCTGGTCTGCACCGCATAGAAATTAAAAATTAATTACCCACCCCGTCTCATTCCCTATTTTTCCATTTTAATACTCACTTTATTTGAGATGAGAACGGGTACCTACAAAACTCGTCTTATTGACATTCCTGAGTCTTAACAAAGTGAGAAGCAGCTAAAAGTCCAAAATAATTCGTTAAACTTAACGTCAATACGGAACAACTAAGCAATGGTAAAAAAACTTGTACAAGGACCGTAGATCGTATGTAGTAACAATTTACATGTACCATTGACGGAAAGTATAGAGAAAGGGTATTGCAGAAAAGTCAAGTCCTTCAAGAGATCTCAATCCTTGGTGCTCCTTCTCATTCCAGTAATACTCAATCGGCGAAACATGGCTCTCCACATATGTATCTGAAAACAGAAAATGAATCCCCAAATGAATCTTGTTGCACATCTTTTTTTCTAGATTGTAGGTGAAAATCCCCCTAGAACTAGTTGAGAGAAAAGCTTTACGACTTTTCGTGAAAAAGAAGGGCTCTAGTAATGCAAGAGAACCTCTTGTTTCACATATGCCAAACATGCTAGTCCATGATTGCTTTTCACCATGCTGCTTCATAACCAGTACTTCAAACTAGCCATGAAATCTACTCAAGGTCATGCAAAGGCAGTCATCTAAAACACCTAATACGAACATGGAATGTTTTATCTCTTTACACATACGCTCAGGCATAGGTAACATCTCGAATTTATTAGCAGATGAATCAAAATAAGCGATTTTGTTAGCAGTACAAGAACCTTCCTTCTCAAGAACTGACCAATGGAACCGTTCATTTACCACATGGCCTCCACGAGTCACGACAACAGCGATGATAAGGGAATTCTATGCGTCTCCACTTTTTAGTTTTTAAGCAAGCAACATTAGCAATCTGCTGATCACCAAGTAAGATTACTACTGCCTTGTAATCATCAATGGAGCAGTCATAACATAACCCGGAAGCGAAACGACAATGACGATATGCCAATACATCTAATTCAAGAACTTTCTAATATCTCGTCGATGGATTCCACAAAAGTATGTCCCCATCGAAGCTAATAAGAATCAAACCGTTGCATGAACCTAGGATTCGTCTCACATGTGGTATACCGAACCTTATTCTTCTAGAAGAATAATGTTTTATAGAGTCATAGTATGTACTTGGATTTGGATAAAGCGTTTCAATAGAAAGATCATCGTTTATAGAGTGATACAAGGTAGGATAATCATCATTACATGAAATTGCTATGGCTCGTCTTCGATTTTGTGTCGAAAGCTTAAAGTTCGGATCAGATATTACTGAATGCCATAGCTTGCAAAGGCACTTGAAACGAAACAGAGTTTTTACTGATAATCTTGGGAGTATCTCAAGTATGATTTCGTCAGGAATGTTGTATGCTTGTGATGCCATTGTGATTTGGCAAGCTATGAATGATCGGAGGTATTCTTTTTGTACAATTGAGGCTTAAAACCTGGCTCGAACTTGAAGTTAAAGTTATGAGAAATGAGAAGGTAGTTGTCAATTTCTTGATTTGTTGAAAATGTAATCAAATGCTATTGTATGAGTTATCTATGCTAATATACCATCTATATGAATGCTAGAGAACACATTTGAGCCGTTGTTTCGCTTTTTAAACGGTTAGAATCATTAATTTGAAATTTTGGGTGAATAGTGACGTTTTTCTAGGGTTTTGCATAATTGCTCGAATTAGCTTGATTCAATGCTTCGAATAGATGCCTTAGGTGCTAGTGAAGGTAACCTAATAGCCCCGTGCACTTGTATTGTCCTTAAATCGCTTAAAATGGAAAATAGCCGACTTTAACTTGGGGCTTTCGGGGTTAATGCGAATCTGGGTGAATTCGGACATCAATTCTAGTATCCTCAAGCTACCTAGGTGCTATAGAAGCCTTGATATCCCTTGTTTGAAGCCCGGACAATGTAGGTGTCGTTTAAAGCCATAAGAGGGAAATTGGGGCTTTCAGGGTAATTGCGGGTATTTGAATGAGTTAGAGGGTTGAGAGGGTACCTTGAGGGTTAGTTAGAAAGTTGGAAAAGTTTCCTTTGAAAATGGAATCATTAACCTTGGTTTGGAAGAGAAATAGTTTGAAAAACAAAGAGGTTTATGAGCTATTTCGGTTGACTCACACTTCTAAACCCATGGCATAACTTCTTGAGCGTTTATATGTGGTTTCAAGTTGTTTTGAAGCTTTTGGTGTGATTCTATACTTAACTTGCATATGTCTCCTTGTAAAATTGCATATTTGCTTATATAATTGTTTCATTCTAATTGCATCGAGGTCAACCTACTTTGTTGATCCTCCTATGTGTTAATGCTTATATTGTTGCTATTAACTTGCCATTGTTAAGTGCATTGCATAGTGGTTGCGCAACCATAGTGTCAGGGGCGGATGTGTTGAATATCGGCTGGGCGGTAGAGGGCTTGCCGGTGGATATTCAAACTCCGTGCCCTAGTCCCTCATTCGCCTGGTCTGGAGATTGCCAGGGGATGTTGGGTCGTAGGATTCGGGGTACATCCGGAGTACACCCACTGGAGTGTTTGGGGTTATGCCGGCTTATCGTGATCGTGCTCGTGGTTCGTGGATCGTGATTGAAGACTTGTGAAGATTGGTGTATAGGGGATTGTGTGAAACGTATCCTTTTAAATGTGTGGTTATTTAAGTTATCATTGTTTCTTTAATTGTCTAAGTGTTATTGTTGTGTAACTGTATTATCTGTTGCATTGCACGCCCCGGGACTATATTCCTCACTGGGCAACAGTGGTTGCTCATACCTCGATATCTGTTTCAGGAGACGCTGAGGGTGATCCCCAGCTTGTTGAGTTAGTTGAGGAAGAAGAAGTTCAGATTGAGCCTTTACTTTAGTTGCTGTGCCTAATAGCTTGAGGTGGTTAATGAATTTGCTGCTATGTGGAAGATTCATCTTATTACTTTATGTACTATTTTGTAGCCCAAGGGCTATGTGTATGCTTATTGTATAAGTTGAAGACTAGTTGGTTGTGTTGTAGCTTTGAAAGCCTATGAACTGTAATAACTTATGATCTGCTTCTATTCGCTTTGCTTGCTTGGGAGTGAATGACTTAAAGTAGAAATGTTTAATCTTCCAATTATGTTTAATTGATTTCCTAGGATGTTATGATTATAAAACTATGTTGATAATAAGTTCTCGCATGCTTGTGTGTTCTGGAACTATTGTGTACTATAAGGCTCGGATGGCCTTAGAACTTTGTTGTTTATTTAAGAAAATCTTGTATTGTATTGTTGGGACCTTGTTTGAGTGAGTACAGGTTTTTAGAATGTCCACGGTACAGGGGAGACTCTGTCCGTGTGTCGGGTCCGGACTTAACCTTTAGCTTGGGGGTTGGGTCGGGGCGTGACATTTCACGTATGATATCGTCAGGAATGTTGTATGGTTGTGATGCCATTGTGATTTGGTAAGCTATGGATGATCGGAGGTATTCTTTTTGTACAATTGAGGCCTAAATCGTGGCTCAAACTTGAAGTTGAAGTTATCAATTATGATAAGGTATTTTGTCACTAGGGGTTTGGCTGCTAGAGGGCTTTTAGGGTTTTGGCTGCTAGAGGACATGTCACTGGGCCATTGCTATTTATAAGTTTTTCTATTTCCTATACTAAGATTAGAACTTTTTTTTAAAATTTTGAAATCAATGAGATTCTGTTAAGAGGACCATTACATGGATTAGGCCTCCCTTGAATTATTAAAATAAAAAACAAGTTCAAAAAATTCTTCCAAGGAAAACCTTCCTTTTATATAGGAAAAACAAGTCTGCCCTAAAAATTAAGTTATGATTTTGAAAAGGAAAATAATAAATATCATTTGAAATTAAGTTACGCAAAATACAAAAGAGATTAAGATGAATTAAGTTAGCTATTATGTATATATTATAGAAAATTTTATTATCATATTCATACACAAAAAGTTTACAGGATATAGTAACTTGCACTAAAAGTAATGTATAAGAGAATTCGATATTCTTTTTCAAGCCATTACAATAAGGGAATTTTTTTTCCTTCTAACGCCCTTCATATAAATATTCAATGAGATTTTTTTTTTTTGATTCGAGGAAGATTTAAGTCGTACAACATATATATCAAAAAATATCACTCACAATAATTAATTTCACAACCTCTGTACTCAACCAAAAGCATATCATTACACCAAAGGCCCGACGGTGGTTCAATGAGACTTTATCCCGTAGTATATTCTTAGCTGTCAATAGAGGCCAATCACCGGCCATATATCGGAGACCATAGTCACTATATAGTGATATGGTTTGGGCTGAATAAATGATATGTACTTATCTTATATATATCACAGGATTATATAATCATAGTGCTGACAAGAATAGTTTCCATCTCCTCGTGTAGTAAATTTATGTTACGAAGTGGTTAAATAATAGGCACCAAGAAAGCTGCTTAGAGGCAAAAGTAGAAAATTGTGTCTTTAATAGTCTTAGAGTTTGTTTGGCCTAATTTTTACGCATTTAAAAGCGCTTTTTTTTTCGGTTAAGTCAGAGAAATAGATTTCATTAAAAATGAACTAAAACAAAAGGAGGATCATATGACCAAATACAAAGAATAGCTGAAAAGTAACGCGAGGTACG
Source organism: Ehretia macrophylla (assembly GCA_037974665.1). Lineage (NCBI taxonomy): Eukaryota > Viridiplantae > Streptophyta > Magnoliopsida > Boraginales > Ehretiaceae > Ehretia > Ehretia macrophylla. Next base: position 49,253,321 of record CM075777.1, on the reverse strand, counting down.
CAAACCAACAAAAATAGAGGCTAGCAATCACTAGACACAGAAGAAATCATATTTAAAAAATGTGAGAAAACACCTAAGTCAAAGACAAATGAACTCCATTAGCAAAGTGTCTATTAATGCTAGAATTGTTATAGCTATGCTCTACATAAACTCTTGCAAAGATGTCCATTCGAATCTTCTCGATAATCTGCTCATCCGTGGTAAACTCATTCCGGAAGATTTGCCCGTTTCTTTTAATCCAAACATGGTAGATAGCAACACAAAACAGGAGCTGAAACATGTAACTTTTGAGGTATTTGTTGCCTCCGATTGAACATGCATACATAAGATTGGAATCAAAGGAAAAAAAGGAGAGATTAAGAAATAGTAAATTCAGACTTCCCTTCCAAATGTGTTTAGTGAAACTACAGTCGAAGAAGAAATGATCTCTAGTCTCACATCCAAGGGAGCATAAAATGTAACTAGCTCGATCAACAACTCCCCACGTAAGAAGACGATACCTAGTATTCAAGCGGTCATGACTAGCAAGCTAGGAAATGAAACTGTGCTTTGGAGTATTATAAGGGAACCAAACCAAATCGTACCTTTCCATAAGGTCGCCTCTATTCATAATATTGTCCCAAGTATCGCCAAAAGAGAACAAACCATTATTATTTTTTTTTGTAAAATGAGGGGTTATTCTCTCGGGGTGTTTTATTAAAACCAAAAGGAAAGTACAAAGGTAAAGGGGGACGTGAAGCCAAAACCTCCACGGGGATTGGGGTGCTTACCTGCCCCAAAGGCCCAACTAATCTAAAAGGAACACAAGTCATTCCTTTTTACAAAAGCCTAACCAAATAGTTAGAATTTATCATAAATTCAAAGCTAAAGTATATTGTTAAGGAGAAAGGGGGACACATGCAAGAACCTCTTTCCAAGTCACAATAAGCCACCCAAAAAGTATAGAGTATCATATTAATCATATGCGCAAAAGAATTTAGAATCTAAAATTTGGTATGTTATATTTGTCTATTCTAATCATGCTTCTTAACTACTTTTGATCATTTGTGTTTTCAAAGATGTAACAAGTTTCCGCAAATTCACCTTGGTTGGCAAGCAGGTCAGCAGGCTGATCTCTTTCCCTATAAATGTGCGAGATGAAGGCTTGACATTCTTTGAGTAAGCTGTTGGCCTTACAAATATCATATGAATTCTTCCAATTACCAGATTTATTGTTCTGTAAGGTAAGAACAACCCTTTTTTGTATCCATTTCCACCTAAATTTTCTTGATGTTTCTGTTCTTGCAGAATGTTAATCCAGCAATAAGGGTCATGATCTCAGCATTGAAAGGTGAAATGCATTCCACTGGCAGAAAAAAAAAAATAAAGGAACCTTTAGAGTCTCTGAGTATTCTCCCTCCACCAGTTTTCCCTAAATCTCTGAAGAAACTACCATCAACAATATTTAGTTTATAGGACCCTTTTGAACAAGTTTTTTCCACAAGACAACACAGGAGGTTTTCGGAGGCTGCTGGCTTTTGAATGACCAATAAAAGAGATCAGCAATAGCCAGATCACCTCTCTATTGCCATTTTTTGAGTAAGTTTGCTACAAAAAGTTGAGCTACCATTCTGCTAATTCTCCAAATTATTCTAGCAAGGTAGAATCCCATCCCTTTATGTTTAGCATCATTTCTTTCGATCCAAATAAACCAGTGGATCAGAATGGGAATCAGTGTTCTAATGTGCCCTTTGCAAGTATAGTTCCCAGAGAAGGGCCAACACAAAAACCAATGTTTGATGGAGTCAGATTGCTAAATTTTGACTTTAAAGATTCCAGCGAAGTGGGTCCAAAGTTTCTTTGCATCTGAGCTTTCAAAGAAGCAATGGCTAATTGATTCCACCTCCTGGCAGCAGTGATACTTGGAAGCCATAATAAATCCCTTTTGTTGTAGCCTACTATCAGTCAAAAACCAATTGTTGACAAGTCTCCAAAAGAAGAAGGAGATCTTGATGGGAAGAGATCTGCACCAAGAATAGGAGAGAGAAAGCTAAGAAAGCTTCTTTGAGAATAAACCATTATGAGAGAACTTCCATTCAAAGCTGTCGTTCTGATCATCCCTCGTGAAAATGTTGTGATTGTTAGGGTTGAGATTAACCAAAGCAAGCTGGTAAATGGGCCAAACCCAATGTCCCTCGTCAATAATATCTGCAACTTTGCTATCAAGTAAGGGATAGAGAACTCTGATATTACGGAGTGGTAAAAGGATGCCAGTGGGCTGCCAATTATCTTGGTAAAAATGCTTTTTATTATTGTAAAAGATAAAATTAATCTGTTTGGCCCAATTTTTAAAGAACTAATAGTTAAAAGCCAAAGCTAAAAAAAATTAAAAAATAAAAAGCTCTCAATTGAAGCTTTTCGAAAAAGGCTTTTACAAACCACCAGCTCAAATGAGGAAAATAAAAAGTTGATTAATTTACTTACATCACTCCAACAACTTTCTATTTTTTTTTTTCTATTTTTTGGAATTTTTATTTCAGTTTCACCCAATTTTCTTTAATTTAAAATTCCTTATATATGATAATCCCCTAATTTTTTGGTTTTAGATAAGGGAGTTATTTGAGATCAAACAACTCCTCTACATTTAAGAGTTTTGAAGTTTTTTCGCATGAATCTATCTCCTAACTGAATTGAAGTAGGATAGTCCTATTAAACCTTGTCATATGGTGATATATACTAAATAGGATTTGATCTCCTGGTTCCTTCAAGTCTAATTTATATAATTAATTCCAAAAATTCAACTTACAACGATAAAGGAAGCATATAATTACATGGTTCTTCTCCCTAAAAGAATAAGAATTCTCAAAACTTCACTCGCTCCATTTCGCAAGGGACATAGAACCCCTCGCCACCTCGATTGTGCTACTGAAAGCTGTGTGAATCGATTAGCTTCATCTTTCGTGAGTAAGAAGTTAGTGCCTCTTGTCTCCTCTCTCTAGGGAACATATATAATATGTCTGGGGAGGATGATTGGGATGGTGTAGTGCTGTCTTCATCAATCAGGGCAATCGTGTTTGCATGCATGGCTGGAGCAATTGTGTAGGCACTTGTGATTAGTAATACCACTAACCTCAAAGAATTTGCTGGAAAAAATCAGCCAGTGCAATCTACACTAGCACGACATCTAGCCATTACCATATTTTTGATTCTTTGTGCTCTCAATTTACTCTACATGACTTATGTGAATTGCATGAATATAGTTATGTCGATAAAACCAAAGAGACTGGAATGGAAGAAGAGCATTTGTTGTTAGTTTAGATGGCCTTGATGATTATATTCTAGATGCCTTAATGTGTGGTACTAAAACTAGAAAGGCAAATGGTTAGAAATGATATAATTTGAAAAAAAGTGAAGGTCGTGTCATAAAGATAAGGGAGAATTATTGGAAATTTTTTGAACATCAAAAGGATGCTGACAGAGTTACATATTACAAGGTGTGAAGGAATGAAAATTGTTCATCCTCAAAAGAGCAGAGAAAAATTTAGCAGAGTTTGGTAGAGACACCCGAACAAGATATTGAGTAGATATAGCTCAAAAAGGATGTAGACTCTTAACAAGAATGAATAACACTCCATATCGTGTTATAATTAAGGGCTTGATTTGGTTTTGTTTAACTTAGTTTGTGTCCATCATTTACTATGAATAATAACTTATATAAATTGCACAAATATATAGTTGTGTCGATAAAATCAAAAGAGAATAGAATGGATGAAGAGTGTTTATTGTTAGTTTAGATGCCTCGATAATTAATATGTCGATGCCTAATGGATTCAACAATATAGATACTCGATATTTCTATTTTCTTCTCTTTTTTTCTTTTCCCTATTACAATTAGTTCAAAAGCTAATGTCTTGAGTGTAATCAGGCCTGATTCAGGATTTTTTGCCTAATGGACACATAAATAATATTTTTTTAGGAAAACTAGTCTATTAATAATATTCTAAGGGAACAACCATTCTACCACATGTCAGCAAAAGAGCATCCCTACAAGAGAAATACCATCATGGCATGTGTAACTTTTTCTTTTTTATATAATTTTTTTACTAAAACTTTCCAAACAAAAGAAATACTGTTTATTTCTCAACCATTTTATCTATTTGTTACATGTTGAAACTTCTATATTTATCTACTAAAATTATAAAAAGTCAGCTGAAAGCAATTATTTTTATTTCTCAATCATCTTATTTTTTTGTTACATATTAAAGCTTCTATATTTATCTACTAAAATTATAAAAGGTTAGCTAAATTATGAACTCAACTCCAACACATTTCTAAAAAATTTAGCATAATTATGGACTTAATTTTTTTGCATAGACATACATATAGAAACTAATATACTTATATTTAAATTCAGGAAAAACAAAAATGTTGAATTATGACTAAATTTTCAATATATTTCTACAAAACATAGCTAAATTATGGACTTAATTTTTTGGCACCTTTTTTTGTTGAAATTTTTTGGCACATTCATATGTATTGAAAGCAATATATTTCTGCAAAAATTTTGAAAAGAAAATTAGCAATAATTTTTATCTATATAGATATTAATTTTTAATTATGAGAATCATTTAGGAGACCATATATCGTCACCAATCGAATGATTCAATTGACTCAATTTTTTCCTAGGATACTATGTTCATTCTTTTCTTTTTCTTTTTTTGGTCAAATTTTTTTGCTACCTTCATACATATTGAAACCAATATATTTCTACAAAATTTTTGAAAAGAGAATTAGAAATAATTTTCTTCCTTATAGATATTAATTTTTAATTATGTGAATTATTCGGGAGACCATATCATTATCAATCGAATGATGCAATTTGCTCAATGTTTCCTAGGATACCATGTTCAATTTTTTTTTTTGGGTCATGACACTATCTTCATTCTAGACCATGCAGTCTTGGTCCCAATTTGATAGAGGTCTAACATGGAAATTTTTATTACGTTGGAGTTTGCTTAAAATCATGATTTATTAAATTATATATCTATCAACAACTCAACATTATAAATTAACAACCACCTTGTCACATATAAACAAAAGATTATCGCTCCAGAAAACGTCATCATGCCACATGTAAATAAATAAATTAGCACCCTTAAAAAATCACTATTTATAATTTTGAATTTATCTTATTGAACAAATCCAAACATACAACTAATCATTAGATTAAATTTAAGCAAATTAATACCCCTACTAAAAAAATAAAAATATTATCCGATTATATGAAAATTTTCAATTTTGTACTATCTCTATCTTAAACATATCTAATAGAATAACCAACAGATTTATTAAATCATATTATATCTAAATTTTATATTCTAGGTATCATAGGAATGTATCTTATCTTTATATAAACTCATTTTATCACTATCTGTAGAAGTTTATTTAACAAAACCCATACACACAACTTCTTTATATTATTAAATCAGATTATTATGAATTTGTATGTGCTGTAGTCTTTTTCTCTCTTTTTTGCTTGTCATTCAAGTGTTGTTATGCATTAGTCACTTGAAAATGAGGTTATTTATATTCCTTTGTTTAATTGTTCTTTAATGAGGTTCTGTTATTGTTATTGTTATTGTTATTTTTAGCAAATTATTATTATGCTTTGCAGGCCTCAAATATAGAAATGAAATATTTACTTAATAATTTCAGTTTATTTTGACAAAACTACGATTAAAAAACTTCATTTTAATGCGTAAGCTTTAAATTCCAATTCAATGTGGTTTTATAGTTTTATTCTCATGGTTATCTTAATGTAGATAAGGAAGGTAGACTTGAAATATTAGGAAAAGTCAGATCCTAAAAAATTTATACATGTTTCAACAGTGGATTGTTACATAAAATACTATGTTAAAGAGTTTGAGAGAACCTCCACAATTGAATTTACAACTTGTATAGTTGCTGCAAAGAGGTACAATGATTCAAGCACAACAATTGTAGATGGTCATCGCATGGTATCTTGCTACTATTTTTACTTCCCTTTTTTATTTTACATGATATGCATTTATGGGTAACGTAATAACAAATTTGGGTATATGTAAACAATAGTGGCAAAAGAAAATAGTAATTTAGGAGTTTATAGTGTCTCCAAGTTGGATTAGATTTATAGTGTACTCACAAAAGGATAAGATTTCATATAGGTACCTAAATTGATATCTTTGTTATATAGATATACAGTTCCAATGTATATATAATTTCTTAACCATATTTTAGTATATAATTTTCTCAAATATTGGCCAAGTTCAATCTTTATGAAAAAGTAGAGGTGGAGGCTAACTACAGAGGTTTTAGTATGATATTTTTTTTCGCTTCCGAAGAGATTTGGTATGAAAAGAAAAAAAGGATTAACAAATCGTAATGTTTTGTTAGAGTTGTATTGTGTGATCCTGTAATAATTTATCCGTATCTATATATATTCTATAAACTAAGCATAAACTATTTCAAAATTCGACGCCCAGGTGACCTGTCACAATACATAAACAATTAATCGTTCATAAAGATTACAATTAAAAGTTTACTAACTTTAAGCAAAAAGTATAAAAGTATCTCTTAAGATTTATTACCTGATTTGTTTTTAATTTCGTTGTTAGCAATAAATGTCTCTTATTAACTTAAATATAGTTTAAGAAAATTGATCAAGTGTTGAATGACAGAGATACAATCATCGATTGTAACAGTGGCAACTTTAGACATCTAATAATGGATTTAGTATTTCTTTTATATTCACTGAATGTTGTTTACATTAATAATTGTAATTTTAATGGCGTCTACACTAATAGGAGTTGCGAGTCCCTTTTTCAAATAAGATGAATTATCATAGTCTAAATCTCATTATAGTCTCTTTTGTTGACACGTGACAAGATGGTTGTTCTCTTAGAATATTAATAGATAGATTTGAAAAAATAAGTAGAAAAGTCTAATTAGAATAAAAGATAAGAATCTAATTTAGTAGGATTAGAACAAGTTCTCTAATCTCATAGTGAATTTATATGTAATTTTTAGCTAATTATTAATTTATGAAATATTTGCGTTGATAAAATACAAAGAAAATATTTTAAATATATTATCTTACAATTTTATTGAAATTATTAACTTTTTACACTAGTCCCAAGTCGAGACCGGACATTTTTATTATTTAAAATAAATTATTAATTTATCAAGTATTAATTGAAAGAGTTCTACTTATGTTTGAGTTCAAAAGAATTCTTCAAAGGAAAGCTTCCTTTTATTATAGGAAAAACAAGTCTAACTAAAAAAATCAAGTTATGCTTCTGAAGGGGGAATTAGAAAAGGAAAAATTATAGTAATAGTTTTCATTGTTTCACTTTTTTCTTGACTAACCATCAATGTTTTCGACGGATTTTGATCCCCTAATAATACTACTTGTATAATAATGTTGTTAAGGAAGAATTTTAATTGTTCATTGACTCATAAAATATCTGGAGCCTTAATTGAATATTAAATAAAATCAACTAACGATCTTTCCTAATCTATTTTTTGCTTGCACCAATTTTTTTTTTTTTTTTTCTAATCCTTGTTTGTGGCGCAAGAAAAAAAAAATAGCGTTGGAGGGGGTCAGAAACAAGCTGCCACATTTGGTCAATGGTCTCCCTCTCCATGAACTCTCTTTTTTTATACTTTATTTTATAACGATAAATTTATCCTTGATAATCTAAATTGTATTTTAATTTTTAGCCTAATTCTTGTTTTGATCAATTCAATCTCTAATAAAAAGTATATATCTTGGTAAATTTTATTTATTGAACAAATTTTATAGTGCAGTGGTGTATCCTAACAAATAATTCAAGTCAGTTAAGAGATAGATAATATTTATTAATAAAAAAATATAAATTTAAACCCAAAATCTTTAATTACAGTGAGTTACTATCCAAACACTCTACACTCTACGTAACCATTGGCTACGTGCACCAACTTTTTTTTATCTACTAATGGGTAAATGCACGTCATCAGCTCCCTTTCGTGTGCTATAAATAAACAATCTCATCGATATTTCTTTTTGTATGTGTATAGATAAAGATAAAATATAAAAAAGGGAGTTGATGGAGAGAGAGACCATTGACCAAATATGCACTTGTTTCTAACTCACTCCAATGCTATTTTTTTTTTCTGTTAATCTGGAGAAATATTTCTACTCAACAGGTCCACGAGACATAAACCAGATTAACCACTACTCACTGATATTAGATGGGATACGCCGGCATTTACTCATTTATTTCATGCGCTAGTGATGGCAAATCCACAAACAAGGATTATGGAAAGAAAATTGGCATAAGCAGGAAATAGATTAGGAAAGATTGTGGGTTGATTTGTTTGATATTTAATTAAGAGTCCAGATATTTTTTGAGTAAATGAATAATTAAGATTCTTTTCTAATAACATTATCATACAAACAATATTATTAGGAGATGCAAAGCTATTTCCGACAGTGTCAATAAGTTCTCAAGATTCAAGAAGGGTCAAATTAATTCCTATCTTAAATATTTGGTGGAAAATACATAAAAAGTATTTACTACCATTCCAAAGCTGATCCAAATTACCAATTCACCCCCCTAACCCCACCCCTCCCCCAGTCCCACCCTCTTGCACCTCCCCCTACAACCACCCCCTCCTACCATCTCCACCCATCCTTTGCACCCCTCTACATCCCTCGCGAGTTGTGTGTGGCTTTGTGCATGGTATCAATTTATGGATGCATGAGATGTACGTGTGCATGATATGAGTATGTAAGGGGAGGCTATGGATTATTAGGAGGTCTTTCAGTTCTATTTGACATAATTTTTTGACACTCAATGTACTTTCTTTGAGTTTAAAATAGTGTAAGTTGGTTGAACCATTTCTAAAAGTGTTTTTAAGTAAAAACTTAAACTTAAAAAAACTAAAAAATAAGAGCTTCAAATTGAAACTTTTCAAAATATAACTTTGTAAAACTGTTTTTATATAATGGAGAAAGCTATTTTCTTTTTCTTTCTCAAATATACCCCTTCATACTTTTTAAAGTCTAACATTACCATCAATTTTTTTAAAAGCTCCACATTGCCCAACATAGGCCAAACAGTTAACGACTTTTGTTCAATAACACTTTTAATCAAAACTTCACATTACAAATAGTTCAAAATATTGTTTTTTTAAAAATTTTAAATTCTTCCATATTGTTTAAATTTTCCAATTTAATTCCTATTATTTTCTTAAAAAATTTAAATTCGTCCCTATTATTCAAAATTAATCAATTTAGTCCTTATTATTTACCGAAAAAATTTATTTAGTCCCTATTATTTTCATACAAAAAAACCCTTCCTTCTCAATAACTGACCAATTGAGCCGTTCATTCAATACGGGGCCTCCACGACAGCAGCGATGATAAGGGAATTCTGTGTCTCCACTTTTTAGTTTTTAAGCAAGCAACATTAGCACTCTGCTGATTACCAAGTAAGATTAATACTGCCTTGTAATCATCAATGGAGGATTCATAACATAACCGGGAAACAACACGACGATCAACCTGGTCTCGCAATAGATTTAATTCAAGAACTTTCTGACAATATCTTGTTGATGGATTCCACAAAACTATGTCCTCATTGAGGCTGATAAGAATCAAACCGTTGCATGAACCCAGAATTTGTCTCACAGATGGTGTAGAAATAGACAATATTTATTAATAGAAAAGTATAAATTTAAACCCAAAATCTTTAATTATAATGAGTTACTATCCAAACACTATACGCTACACGCACCAACTTTTTTTACCTACTAAAGGGTAAATGCACCTCTAGTGTGGTATAAATAAACAATCTCATCGATATTTCTTTTTGTATGTGTATAGATAAAGATAAAATATAAAAAAGGGAGTTGATGGAGAGAGAGACCATTGACCAAGGCTCCGTTTGTTTGCTGTAAAATATTTTCCCGGAAAACATTTTTTGGATTTTACGGTGTTTGGTAACACTGGAAAATTGGTCAACCGTAAAATGTTTTCTGGTCAAAAATTGCGGCTAGTACAAGATTATGTAAAATGTTTTCATGTCCTTTGGGAAAAGAAAACATTTTACAAAACTTACGGCACATCCAAACATCAGAAAATATTTTTCAGTATTCTATTTTCCAGTAAAATATTTTCCTCCAACAAGTTATTTTACGGCAAACAAATAGAGCCCTGTAAAATATTTTATTTTCCAGGAAAACATTTTCACGGAAAATATTTTACACAAGCAAGTTATTTTACGGCAAACAAACGGAGCCCAAATATGCACTTGTTTCTAACTCACTCCAACGCTAATTTTTTTTTTCTACTCACCTGGGCAAACATTCCCATTTAACCAGTGCACGAGACATAAACAAGATTAGTCCGTATCTACTGGCATTAGATGGGACATGCCGGCATCCCTTTATTTTTTTCATGCACTAGTGATGGAAATTCCACAAACAAGGATTAGGAAAAAAAATTGGCGTTAGCGGGAAATAGATTAAGAAAGATTGTGGGTTGATTTGTTTGATATTTAATTAAGGTCCAAATGTTTTTTGACTAAATAAATAGTTAAGATTCTTTTCTAATAACATTATCACACAAACAATGTTATTAGGAGATTTAAATATATTTCTGACAGTGTCAATAAGTTCTCAATATTCAAAAAGTGTCAAATTAGATCCTATCTTAAATATTTGATGGAAAATACATAAAATGTTTTAACTACCATTCCAAAGCTGATCCAAATTACCAATTTATCCCCCTAACCCTTCCCCTACCCCTACCCCTACCCCTACCCTAGTACCACCCTTTTGCACCTCCACCTACAACCACCTCCTACCATATACACCCATTTTTCTATACGAGCCTATTCAAAAATAGCTCTAAATACATCAACATGTACTAATCCAAATAACCTAGTAGTTTTAATCTTTTATCAAACAAAGGATGACTTGGTTACCATTCCAATAAATAAGATGTATAAGTTGATTAAACCAACCTAATCATCATCTTATTATTAGAAAAACCTAATCATGTAGAAACTATAATTAATTTAGATTATTTGAGTAATCTTAAAATTTGGTGGATGGTTATAATAGTTGACAATATATTTACAATATATTCTTTCGTCCATATCAAGATAATAAAAACTACACCATAATACTCTTTTACAATATTTAGGAATATACATTTTATTCATAATATCATTTAGGTATAATCTTTAAAATACAAAATATGTCCAGAAGGCATCCAAATAAATTGTCTTTAACTAACGCAACAACCTTTGTTCTATTTGCTAACACTGAAAACATTTCACGCTTCCGAAAGTGCACTACTGAGATTAAGATTCTATCCACGAACACATTCACTAATGTTTCACAAGAATCTATAAAGTAGTACCAATCACAATCAAAGAAGATTTATAATTCATAGTAACTTTACAACTTTGACATTCAAGGTATAAAGATACTTTAGATTAAAATCTCTTTTAATGTCCGATTTTAAGGCTATAAAAATATATTTTACACATGCCTATACAATCCTTAATTCTCTTCTTAGATATGCTCCCACTAGCTAATAGAAATCATCTATCTTTGCCTTTCTTCTTTGCATTATCACTAACTAAAGAGGAAATACAAATATGAGACTGAATTCCATTTATATCTAATATCTTGCATTAAATATGTTTACCACAAAATCATTTGCTAATTTAGAATTATATTCTTTACATCTTGCATACCCTTATGCAAACTATAAAAGAATACAAAAACTTAACATATTTAATTTATTTTACTTATCATCTATAAGTACTACAACTTTTCGTTTTGATACATTATCAAGATGAAAAATAACGGAGCTTGTAATTCTAAGATTTTATTAAGTTTCTAAGAACCATTCTTAGATGATAACGTTAATCAAAAAGTTTGGTCCAGTTGCGCGATATAAAGTCCAATTAATTAAAAACGACGGGTTCATTGTTGTAGCCATAAACGTATGCAAAAAATAAGATCGCTAGTTGACATAAACTTGTTAAAACATTTAATTTGGCCTTTAATTAAATAATACATCCCGTTAATTTTATCGATTCTCATACTTCCTAAATGAGATCGTGAATCTAATTAGATTCATTAGTAGGTGACCATAGTTCTCTTTAATATGAATACCCCTCAGCTTTGGTGCATTATTGGAATATACATATAAACAGTTAGCAACGATTACTATTTATATCACTATATAGGATATGGTCATTTTGCCCCTAAATCACCGTAACCTCAGCTTTGGTGCATTATTGGAAACGTGATCTAGTTAAATTACACCCACCATCACAGCGTTGCAACAATTTGAATCTCGGACCTCAGCTTTAGTGCGTTATTGGCCTCGTGATATTGGAACAACACAACATCACTATGCTTGCTAGGTAAACATAATACTTCATGGAATATATCTTCTTACGTTTGGGTTAGCCAAGACATACACAATCGAGCAAATATAACCTAGGATAGTGGAGAGCAATGATAAACACTTTTATCGTTTTACAATCTAATATGTTTGCACGAAGGAAGATTTTGAATTTAATTAGGTCTCACTTTACACATTAGTTCATTTACAAGCATACATCACATATAGGCAAATAAATAAACAAACATACAAAATCATACATCATGGTGGATCATGGACTTAGACTATGAATTAAATCAAGACTAAATTAAAACCTAAACAAACACATCAACATGTCTTCTTTGGTCTTGTCTTCTTGAATTCTTCAAAGATCCAAAGCACCTCCAACTCCTTGAAAGTCTCCAATGGTCTTCTTGCAAACTTCTTGTAGAAATTACATACATTATATCTCACTACAAATTTCTCTCAATTGCAAGAAAATAAAACGAGACTTATGTCTCAATTACATACTAATGAATGATATAATTAGTTACAACGGCATCTAATGAAATTACAACTAATTAACCATTCATTAACCAAGTCCATGATCAAATTCACCATTTATCATCCAACATCACAATGTAAGATAAAACTCATAAAGCATAGGATATGCATCATATACATAAACAATAAAGCTAAACAAGCAAGCTAACACAAACTAATATATCCAATACATTAAATAAATAAAAGGGATGTTTGCAATAAGTTTCATATCTTGACATTTTAGCATCTCATGTTAAACAACAAAAAAGAACTAGATAAAACTAATTTTAAGTCCATTCTTGTTGAATAAGGCCCAATGCAAATCCTTTGTTAATTTTATGGCCCAATTTGAATTCCAAGACGCATTATAATCTTCACTAAGAAAAAAAATATCATCTAATTTTATTAGCCTAAAGCCCCGTGATTTTTAAGCCCATTGGACTTAACCAGAATCAAACCAATTAGTCATTGCTTTCAATTTATGACCCATCATAAATCTACTGCACATGCACCAACTGTTTTGACTCGTTTAGCCTATCCACAGTTCTCCAAAAATTCTGAATTTTACAGAGACGTGGCTCTTCGAGTGTAGATAGATTTAGAATCAAATGGAACTCAATTCGGAGTTAAATTGACTGAGTTATGCCTCTTAGAACACAACTGCGCAAACTGTCTAGCTTTACACGAGAATCAGTGAACTTTCTGATTTTTATTTTTTTGAAACCCTTAGCCACGAAATTAGGAGATACATATTAGAGGATGAAATGTTATACTATCTCTATAGCATAACATATCCAAAAATCAGCCAAATCTAACAACATTTACTATATCAAAATAGTTACGTAAAAACAGTGGACAAAAATATTTTCAGAAATGTTGAAACTCTTTCCTTGTTCTTTTGTGCTCAAGACTTTAGAAACTTTAAACAAACACATATGTAATCACATGAACATCAAGTCCTTGCTCTGATACCACTTGAAGGATCTTGTATATTTAGAGCTATGAACATCATCAAGCTAAGAATCGAGCGGAAGCGAAACATGACATTCAAAAATTTCTAGAATTCAAAGCATGATGTTCATATAAAACTCTAATCTTGACATCATATGATTAACAAATGCAAAACATATATAGAGCAAATATATATATTGACAAGTGATAGAAGTAGGAGATACCTCTTGTAGACAACTCATAGGAAGCATGAATTTGAAATTTCTTATCACTTGATGGAAGACACTATCCCTTGAAAGCACAAGAGCTCTAGTTCATCCACACGAGCAAAGAATGGTTTCTTCACCTTCATGGTTGTTTTGTGCTAGATCTACCATAGAAGATTTATGAGCTTGATTGTGAAGAAGAGAGCAAAACCATTTCCTTCTTCTTGCATCTATTATGGCTGCGTTTTTCTCTTTATTTTTCAGCCACGGAGGCTTTTCTCTTTGAAGAGTTGAAGAAGATTTTTCTTCTTCTCTTTCTTGTTTTTATTTTTTCTGAAATCAGCCATGGAGGCTTAGCTCCTTTTTTGTGTTTTAACTGTGTAGGAGCATGGAGAAAGAGAAGGTTGACAAATTTTTTCTCATGAAAAGAAGACAAGCCATATTTCTAGGGTGTCTTGTCTCCCTTTTGAAAGAAAAGAAAAGACAAGCTTTCTCAAATTATGGTTGTGTTGTCTAGCTTTTGTTGAAAGAAAAATATATATATATACACATATATATATATCATACATTGTGTAGTATTTTTTCACTAATGTAATAATATACATATATATATATACATCATATGTATATTGTGTAGTATTCTTCTACTAATGTAATAATATACATATATACATCATATGTATATTGTGTAGTATTCTTCCACTAAGACCTTTAAATATTCAACCTAATCTACATTAGTTGAAATTATGAAAACAACCTTTTCATATTTCTACATTAGCCCCAACACTTAATAATAATTGCATATTGACCATAATAACTTTTAAAGGTCAATCACACCATTGTTAACTCCTTAACAATTCAAGAGAAACAAAATACTATTGTTAACACTTTAACAATTCAAGAGAAAACTAATTACAATTGTTAACACTTTAACAACTCAAGAGAAACTAAATCAAACTCAATAGGAAAAAATCCGTCATGCTCTATTGTGTGTGACTTTCTAGATTCACCGCTATATAGCACTAAAGAAATATTGAACACTTTCAATGTTAAGCAAACTATTCGATTTGTTTAGAGAATATCTCCCGTCATTCTCAAAACACCTTCAGAGTTCTTGAGTGACGTTCTAGCTACTAACGTATCAAGACAGTTTATAAAGCAATGAATTCTTATTCAAGTGAATCTATTTATGGTCGCCGATTATCGTACAATCTAATCCTTACATTAATTGTCCCGTCGAGCAAGAACCATGATTCGATTAAGTTCATAAACTCGATACTATGCATAGATCTAATTGGTGTAATGAGAGATGATACATGGAAAACTCTTTTTCCATCATTCACACCTCGGCCAAGGATTTCCTCATTAAATAACCAAGTTCAAATCGCAAGGACATCGCCTCACGTCGGAGGTTAATGGATCCTATCTTGACCACAACCTATCAATCCCTATACCGAACAAATGAAACTGCGAGATGACGCATCTCATCTCATTTGTCGAAACAATCATTGTCTAAACGCTATAATCAAACCCCAATATAGATGACAACCGTAATGTCTCAAGTCTAAGGATTACATGCACAATCACAATGAATAACAAATTATTAATCTGAAGTCATGTAATTTGTTATTCACGTCACATTCAGTGATCTATTCAACTAATAGTCACCCACATGTTTGTTAATCACATCCTTATACTGTTATGGCACGTGGCTCGCCATCCTTTATCATTAACATCCATATGTTAATCAAATGTAACAACACATGTGATAGTCCGTAATAGATTATCGAAGTCCCGATCAAATAATCTAAGGTCTTTGAATACTTTAAGTATTTATCATATTAAGAAAATACGCCAACATATTCTAAACGCTTTTAGAATACATTCCTATAATGAAAATATTAGGGACTCATTCATACACATAAAAGAAGGAGAATATGAATGTGCTAATTATGTCAATATAAAAACACACATATATATACATAGATGCCATAATGTACAAGTTAATGTCAAAATGCCCCTATATATGTCATCCAAATATGTAGCATTAGGGCATATCTCTAACACGTGCACCATATTTTCTATTGAAATAGATGGACTTTTTGATAGAGGGTACTGTTGTGCTTAGTTTTAGAAACTATAGGGGGTACTGTGCACTTTTAAAATCATAGGGGGTTCTTGTGCTTAGTTTCAGAAACTACAGGGAGGTGTCATACACTTTTAAAACCATAAGGGGTGTTGTGCAACTTTATAAAAACATAGGGGGGTCCTGTGCACTCCACTCTTATTATTATTATTTTTTTATTCAAGAAAAGATTAAAATGTAAAATACATATGTTATTAATGAGAATTGATCTTACAACTCCCCACATTTACAACAATGAACATACCACTAAACCAAAGTGGCGGTGGTAAAATCCTAGTTGTTTCAATGCAAAAACTTAAGAGACCCAAATGTCTTCCTCTCGCGAAAACTATTGGTAACAACAGAAATATCTTTCTTTAACTTGTAATCAGACTTTTGGTCTCAATTAACTAACAAGCACCAAAAATCCCAAGATAATGCGTAAACTTAACGACAAGATATGGAACAATTAAACGATGGTAAAAAACGTATACACGACCACTAGGTTTTGGTCCAACAATATATAACTCCTTATATGTATGAGAAGATGCGAGCTCAATTTTCGTTGATTACATTATGTGTTGTATAACCTTCTATAAAATAAAATAAAAAAACATATGCACACATCAAAACAAGTTAATCAAGTAATGACATACACTTGAAACACGAAAAAGAAAATATAAATAACATCTGTAAAATGATAATAAGATCGAAAATATTAAATCAAATAGTACCCAATTGGCGAAATAAGGCTTTCCACATATGTCTCTGAAAATAAAAAACGAGCCCCCACATGAATCTTCTTCCATGTCTTTTCATTAAAATTGTAGGCAAAAATTCCATTGGAATTTGTCGAGAGAAAAGCTTCACGACTTTTTGAGATGAACAGCAGCTTTAGAGACGCAACATAACAACTTATTTCACCTATGTTAAACAGGCTAGTCCACGATTCATTTTCACCATACTGTTTCATAACCAATACTTCAAAATAGCCAAAAAAATCTACTCCAGGTCACGCAAAGACATTCATCTATAACACCTAATACAAATTCGTCATTGGCATTGTTTGTATCTTCACACATATGCTCAGGCATAGGTAACATCTCGAATTTATTAGCAGATGAATCAAAATAAGCAATTTTGTTAGCATTCCTTCCTTCTCAATAACTGACCAATGGAGCCGTTCATTAAATACGGGGCCTCTATGACAGCACCGATGATAAGGGAAATCTATGTGCCTCCACCTTTTAGTTTTTAAGCAAGCAACATTAGTACTCTGCTGATTACCATGTAAGATTAATACTGCCTTGTAATCATCAATGGAGGATTCATAACATAACCCGGAAACAAAACGACGATGAAGCTGGTCTCGCAATAGATTTAATTCAAGAACTTTCTGACAATATCTTGTTGATGGATTCCACAAAAATATGTCCTCATTGAGGCTGATAAGAATCAAACCGTTGCATGAACCCAGAATTTGTCTCACAGATGGTGTAGAGTCATAGTATGTACTTGGATTTGGATAAAGCGTTTCAACAGAAAGATCATTGTTTATAGAGTGATACAAGGTAGGATAATCATCATTACATGAAATTGCTATATTCGTCTTCGATTTTGTGTCGAAAGCTTAAAGCTGGGATCAGATATTACCCAATTCCATAGCTTGCAGACGCACTTGAAACGTAAGAGACTTTTTACTGGTAATCTTGGAAGTATCTCACGTACGATATCATCAGAAATGTTGGGTCGTTGTGATGCCATTGTGACTGTGCGATGTCACTAGGGTTTTCACTAGGATCCTCTTATAGGGAGGATATGTCATAGTTGAGATGACGGGTGATCTCGACCTTGAATTCCCTTATAATCTCAACCATAAAAAATGGAGTAAATGTTTCTATTAATCTTTAATGTTTTGCATTGAAATACTTTGGTCCTTAATCTTTAAAAAATAAACATTTTACTACAAGTTCGATATTCTTTTTCAAGCAATTATAATAAGGAATTATTTTTCCTTTTTAACGCCCTTCATTTAAAGGTTTAATAAGACTTTAAAAAAAAAATTTAAATCGTATAAAACATATAAAAAAATATTACTGATGAGAATCGATACACAAACCAATAGTATACCATTGACCAAAGGCCCGGTGGTGGTTCTATGAGACTTTATCCCTTAGTATATTTCATAGCTGTCAATAGAGGCCAATCACCCATATACCAGAGACCATAGTCACTATATGGTATGGGCTGAATAAATGATATGATACCTGTCTTATATCACAGGATTATATAATCATAGTGCTGACAGTAATGACTTCCTTCTCCTCGTGTAGTAAATTCAGCTTAGAGGCAAAAGTAGAAAATTGTTTCAATAGTAAAAATCAATTCGTGAATGTCAATCCATGGTTGGTCTAAATGTTAAGCATTTAACAGTGTTTTTTTAATGAATTTAGAAGGTGAAAGTGAAAGTGAAAGTTGTAGTAATAGTTAGATTTGAAACTAACATATTTGGTCTATCTTTCAAAAAATTAATAATTAAAATCCAAAGTTTAAAAAAAATTAAAAAATAAAAAGCTCTAAATTAAAGTGATTTTCAGAATTTATTCCATGATTTATTTTAGAAATAAATACTAGAAATAAATATATTCAGAATTTATTTCAAAATTTATTCTAGGAATAGGTATGAAAAATAAATGAGCTATAAGTTATACCAGTTTTAGAGTCTGTTTGGCCTAACTTTTTGACACTCAAAAGTGCTTCCTGTGAATTTAGAAGCTGATCTCACCTGTTTGGCCCATTTCTAAAAGTGCTTTTAGGTAAAAGTTGAAGCTAAAAAACAAGAAACTCTAAATTGGAGCTTTTCAAAATAAGTTTTTGCGAAACTATTTTTATATAATATGAGAAACTGTTTTTTTTTTCTTTCTCAAATATACCCCTTCATATTTTTTAAAATATAATATTGCATTTAAATTTTCTAAAAGCTCAATATTACTCATTAGGCCAAACAGTCCACGACTTTTGTTTAACAACATTTCTAACCAAAGCTCTACTGCAAAAGCTCTACAGCTCAAAAACTAAAATTTGACAGTTAAGCCAAACAGAGCCTTATTTTTCAGCAATTAATGCCACTAATCAAAATTAATCCCAACAATTAAGAGGTCATTATTTTGGTCAGAAAACCGTCACACGTTTTTCTATAAATACCTGACTTATTTTTTGCATGAAAATAAGAGTTTTAAAAAAAATGCATGCATGCATATAGAGTATGTATTGTCAAATAGAGAGAGTTCTGCTTTATTCAGTTCATCAGGTCTTGTGACTAGAAGTGTTGCTATTGCGAGACGAAGATCGTTGTATCTTGAGAGATTTACGTCAAAGTCCGTAATTAGCACCGTAGCGGGATGATAAAAGTCTTAAGGATACTGAATCAAATTTAGGCCTCAATCTTATTTGTGTTTTCTAGTATTCTTTACTTTGTAAAATATTCAAAAAAAAGCAAGTAAGTCTTCTTTCTTGGTTTATTATTCATATTTTTATTTTTCAATTCTAGAATTTTAATTTTTGCTTTATGATAATTCAATTAATTATGAATTATCATTAGATATGCAAATTATACATATGCTCACATAATTTCTTCTAACACACATTACCATCAACATTGAGTTTAAAAGTATCTTAAGGTGGCTTGAACCAAAACACTTTCTGCGGCACCATAGTAGATTTCTTATTGAAAAAACAACAAAATTGTGAAGTAAGATGAGAATTATCTTTCCATTGCCACTGTTTATTGAGATTTGCTTGAAATAATTGAGCAATCATTTTATAACCTCCAATGATTTTAGCCTGATAAAAACCCGTGTTTCTATATTTAGCATCATTTCTCTCCACCCAAGAAAACCAAAAATTAAATAAGGATAGGAATGAGAATTTGAATATAGCATTTACAAACAAAATCACTTGAAATGTATTCAATCAAATTATAAAGATTTTCGTATGGGATAATAAAACAATTTAGACAGATGTGGTATAATTGTTCAGCATATACCTATTAAAGGAAGAATATATTAATTGTCGCATAAGCCCATGTGTTTTTATCAAGAAACCAAAACATGAGTTTACTATTATTATTGTGTATGTTGATGATTAGAATATAATAAAGGCTATTGAAGAGCTTTCAATAACAATTACTTATTAAGTAAAAAATTTGAGATGAAAGATCTCGAAAACTAAATTTTGTCTCGGCCTATAGATCAAGCATTTTTTTAATGAAATTTTAGTCCACCAATACACTTTCATTGAAAAAAATGTTGAAAAGATTTAACATGGAAAAAGCTTATCTGTTAAGCTACCCAATGGTTGCCCAATCTCTAGATAATAAAAGACCATCTTCGTCCTCAAGATGATAACGAAAAAATCATTGGTCATGAAGTAACATACTTTAGTACAATTTGTGCATTAATATATCTTATTAACAACACGCGACCTAATATGGAAATTCCTATTAATTTATTATCAAGATATAGTTATGCAGCCACATGAACGACATTAAACATATATTTCATTATCTTCATGGAACAACTGATATGAGATTATTATATTCAACATATGAGTTTATTATATTCAACGCATCCACAGCCAGAAGATTGGTATGTACATGCTAGGTATTTCCCTGTTATATTAAAAACTATTGGCTTGTATTTTGATGAAAAATGTAAGCCTAATAACTGTTAAACATTGTTAACTTGTATTGTAATAAAAATCACAAGCCTAATAGCCCAATGTGTTTATGTTACCAATAGGAGTTATTGAAGAGATTGAAAAAAAATTTGTTGTATTTCTATGGAAGGGAGGTGGTGATAGTGCTAAATGAGCTAAAGTGGCTTGGCCTAAAGTTTGTAAACCCAAGAAGGAAGGTGTCTTGGGTATCCGTGGTCTTGGTGATGTTAATCGAGTTGTTCTGCTGAAACAATTTTGGCATACTTACTTTGATAGTCACTCTCTTTGGGGATACTGGGTTAACCATGTACTTTTGGATGGATGTAATATATGGAGTATCGATATCTCTGCCAATGCAACTTGGACTTGGAGGAAGTTACCTCAATGTAAACCCACGGCTTGCAAGCTTATCCGCCTCATTGTTGCTAATAGTCGTCGTACATTCTTATTTTGGGATCCTTGGCTGTATGTCTGATGTTTTGCAGATTTCACCAGAAATTCTGACCTAGTTATCCTTGATGTTTTTAGATTCTCCAGAGTTGCGGATTTTATTCATGACGGTAACTAGGTATGGCCTAGTCAATTGAGATGGATTGAGAACTTGGTGGACTTTTCTCCTAGAAAAATGAAGGACAAGATTAAGTGGACTGCTAGTTCCTCGGGCAGTTTCAACTTTCACGCAACCTGGGATGTAATCCGTGAAAGACTTTATGAGGTTAGTTGGGATAAACTAGTTTGGGATCATGTTATCATTCCAAGACATAGCTTTTATACTTGCTTTGCAATTCGGGATAGACTTGCAACCAAGATGCGCCTATTTGAATGGGCTATTGTTTCTGAATTTGGCTGTGTTTTTTGTGGTTTGGGAACAGATTGTAGAGATCATCTTTTTTTGAGTGCCCATTTTCTAATCGTATTTGGAAGTGGTTTGCTAAGAAGCTAAGAAGTGGTAACTTGAATCTTTGTTGGGATTTGCTGGTGGATAAACTCAGTTCTTTTTACAAAGGTCGTAGTCTCAAGGCTACGCTTACTAAAAATGCTTTCAATGCTTGTGTTTACTATATTTGGCTTGAACGGAATGGTAGGATCTTTGGTGCTACCCCACAGACAGAGGAGCATATGATCGATATAATTTTCTCTTATGTAAGAGGTAAAGTTAGCTTGCTTCGTAATTTTAGGATTGTTGGCAAACGAATTATTGCAGCCACATTACTTGGTGAATAGGCATGTTTATATGCCTCTTCTTTAATAGTTGTATCTCATCCCAAGTGGTGCATTGCTTCCAAAAGTTGTGTCCATTTGAATGAAGGGACACAAGATGCAACTCTCTGCAGAATTCCCTCACTTATAAATACCCCCTAAAGGCTCCATTTGCATCCATCAATTTTGTCTCAAACATTCACTTGATAGAGTGAGAGAGAAATAGCAATAGGTTGTGTTGTGTAAAACATTGGTAGGCTCTGGTAGTCTATCATTTGAAGAACGAATTCAACTCAAGAACAAGAGTAGATTTACAAAGCCATAGCAACAAGTAAACAAGTTTTTGGTTCGATAAAGGTACGCTTCCGCATTTGACTTAGTTATATTTTGTGCAACATAATAGTGGTATCAGAGCCATTAGAAACTTGTTTCTTTATTTTAAGTTTATGTGAAATGGCTTAACATCAAAATAATATGCTATGCATGTATATATATATATATATATATATATATATATATATATATATCTATATCTCCCGTATGTATATATTTTGATGGGTCTTTGTGAAGTGTGATGAATTTAAAAATCATTTCAATATTCTTATTCTACTCGAAATAAGGAATCAATGGTGCAAATTTCGTTCAATTTGGATAAGAAATGAGCGAGTTATGATTTTTTGAATAGTTTTTTGCATGACTGTTTTTTCTTCATTGTTAAAAACGAAATTTTGCATGTTGTGGCGAAAAAGACGACTTAAAGGTCGTCGGTTTGATTAATTAAGCGTGTCCTATAATATTGCCACAAGTGGCTGTCTTTGGTAGGGACATGTGGTTGTTGACTCACTTAAAAAAAAATATGAATTTTGAATCGGTGCTTTGCAAGTTTCAAACTTGGTACCTCTTAGAAAGAGCATTAACATTTTTGCCAATAGACTGGGATATCCCTTGTTATAAAACGGACATGCAAATATGTTATAGCTGTGGATAGGAAGATAAAACATTTATTTTGTTATTCTCTTCATCTCTTTCTTATTATTTTACATCTGTTTTGAGATTATATTTCTATTTGGAATATAAATAAATAGTCTAGTGCAAATTGAAAATTGAAATTATTTTCTATTTTTTTTTATAAAAAAAATATATATGTGGTTTATTTATTAAATGCATATATTATTTGCACTATATTTTCTGGTGGGTATCAATGAGTTAAATTATATTTTTCTCATTCAAAATTTTTTGCTTATAGTTTGTCTAGTTAATAATAAATAAAACCTTGAATGTAAGTGATGATTTTTTAGCCTAGCGAAAATTTCGATCTCACGTCTTGGTAATATTTATTATTGTTAGATTTTTTGAATTATGTAGCAAAATTTATGTATATGTATGTGTGCTAAATATCCAATATGTGCATAAAAATGTAGTGACATGGCTTCGAATAACAATGTTGTGGCGGACCTCGCTAAAGTTGAGAAACTGGATGGAAATAACTATGATATATGGCATCGTAAGATCTAGTATCTCCTTAATGAGCGAGAGGTCTTAGAAACATTAACCCAAAGCATGGAGAAACCCGCTGAGGGTAGTTCCACCCACAATAAGAAAGAGATGGAGACCTATAAAAAATGGGTCAAGAGTGATCGTAGTGCACGGTTTGCTATGATGAGTTACATGCACAATGATCTAATTGGCGAGTTTGAAAATTATAAAACTGCCAAGGAATTGTGGGATGCCTTGAATACAAAATTTGCTGGCACATCTGCAACTAGGTTGAAAGCCTTGACACTTAAGTTTAAGACTTACAAAATGGCTCCAAACACTAAGATGGTTGACCATATAAGAAAGATGTCGACAGTGATTCGTGAACTCAAGGCAGCCGGTAATAATCTCTCAGATAAGCAACAAGTTCTAGCCGTCCTTTGTTCTTTGCCTGACTCCTGGGAGCAAATGAAACTTACTATGACGCATAATGAAAATATTAAGACTTTTTCTGATATATCACGTCATCTGGAGTTAGAGGTTGAAAGACAAGAGGCAAAAGGCCTTGCCTCTATGTTTATTGCTGAGCCTAGCCAACGCGGGAATTCAAAGTCCAAGCGTAAGCGTGATGACAAAGCAAAAAAGGACGGAAAAGATGAACAAGCTCAGAAAAAGAAAAAAGGTGGCAACAACCGAAAAGGCAAGCGTGGGAAGGGAAAGTTTAAGGGAAAATGCTACAATTGTGATAAACTTGGACACAAGGCTCGTAATTGCACTGAGCCTAAGAAGGTACAACCTAACCCTTTCAAACAAAATGATTGCTTTGTTTGTAGTCATGTTTTTGTTGCTCATTCTTTTCCAAATTGAAATATAAATTCAGGAGCAACACGACATGTCGCAAGGGACTGAATAGGGTTCATCGACTATCGTCGAATTCCTACGGGAACCCAACATGTCTACATGGGGAACAGCACTAGTGAAGAGGTGATAGGAATTGGGACCTATCAACTTAAGATGCAAACTGGCCACTCTATATTTTTGTATGATGTTCTCTATGCACCTGGAGTTCGATGTAACTTGATATCTGTAATAGTTATGGTTGGCCTAGGGTTTACTTTCAATTTTAGCATAAACTCCGTAGATATCTATTTAGACTCCGTGTTGTATGGTAATGGACATATTATTGATGGTTTTTATGTACTAAATGTTGATAATAATTTATATTATGATGCATTTTATGCTTCAAATGATAATGATATTACATCTAGTTCTATTAAATGGCATGCTAGACTAGGTCATATAGGACATGAAAGAATGGCAAGATTGGCAAGTGCAGGCCTTCTAGGCTCGCTTACTAAGGTTCATTTACCAACATGTGAGCCTTGTTTGGCTGGAAAAGCCACTAGAAAACCTTTTGGAAAAGGTAAACGTGCTTATTCTCTTCTAGAACTAGTTCATTCTGACATTTGCGGACCTATGAATGTAAGGGCACGCCATGGTGCTTACTATTTCATCATATTCATGATGACTATTCACGATTTGGTTATGTGTTTTTGCTTACGCATAAATCTAAGGCATTAAGTTGCTTCAAACGCTTCTTAAATCTTGTGGAAAACCAAAAGGATAAAAGCCTAAAGGTTCTTCACATGGATAGAGATCGTGAATACTTGTCTGATCAATTCAAGGAATTGTGTGCGAAAAAAGGCATCATTAGGCAATTGATGATTTCTGGTACTCCACAACAAAATGGTGTTGCAGAAAGAAGGAATCGGACTTTATTGGATATGGTTAGGTCGATGATGGCGCAAGCAAATCTTCCAATTCATTTTTGGGGAGATGCTTTATTAACGGCTGCCTACATTCTTAACCGAGTGCCCTCAAAGTCAGTCAAATCTACACCATATGAGTTATGGACAAGTTTTCAACCAGACTTGAGTCACTTGCGACCTTGGGGGTCTGCAGGATATGTAAAAACATCACATCCTCATGGAAAATTGGGTCCTAAGGCCCAAAAGTGTACTTTTATTCGATATCCAGAATACTCAAAAGGCTATGTGATGTTACATAAAAGAAATAATGGTGTATTGACTGAAATAGAGTCTCGTAATGTGGATTTTATGGAGGATATTTATCCTAGTAGAGGTGAACTTAGAACAGACATAGAGTTTTATGAGATGGTAGATGAAATCTCTACACCATCTCTCGGCAAGGGTGGGGGATTAGTTCCTCAACCGGATGATAATAATCATAATATCGTCGAGGATAGTAAGAGAGATATCTTGGATAGTGGGAGCACTCCATTAGGGGAACATGTTAAACCTAATAAAAACTCTCAAAGTCTTCAACTGCGTAGAAGTAAACGTGGAAGCATTCCTCGATGCCTCCATGAGGTTGAAAATGAGTTTTTCTTGTGCACGCCTTTAGAGGACAATGAACCATCTTATCAAGAGGTTTTATCTTCACCTGCTACAAAAGAATGGCTAGTTGCTATTCAAGAGGAGATAGATTCTATGGAAAAGAATAAAGTATGGAAGCTTGTTGATCTTCCACCTGGGCGCAAGGTTATAGGAAATAAATGGGTCCTAAAGATTAATCACAAGGCAGATGGATCAATTGACAAGTATAAGGCCTGTCTTGTAGCAAAAGGCTACCCCCAAAAGGAAGGCGTTGACTATGAGGAAACTTTTTCTCCTGTTGTAAGGTTTACCTCCATTCGCCTTATTCTAGCCATCATCGCATATCTTGATTTAAAAATCTTTCAAATGGATATGAATACTACTTTTCTCAATAGAGACCTAGATGAAGAGATCTATATGGATCAACCTAAAGGCTTTAAGATCAAAGGACAAGAGCATAACGTATGTAAGCTCAATTGTTCTATTTATGGCCTAAAGCAGTCATCTAGGCAATGGTATCTTAAGCTCCACCAAGCTATGACCTCTTTTGGGTTCATAACTGTGGAAGAAGATCATTGTGTATACATAAAGCGGTCTGGAAAGAGTTTTCTAATTTTAACTTTATATGTCGACGATATCTTGCTAGCAAGAAATAACATGGGGTTGATAGATACCACTAAGGAGTGGTTATCTTCAAAGACATGAAAGATTTAGGTGAAGCTAAATATGTGCTTGGAGTAAAGATTACACGAGATCGTTCAAAGAAACTCTTGGGTTTGTCTCAAGAGACTTACATAAAGAAAGTACTTGACCAATTTCGGATGCATAATGCTAAGCCTATGGATACCCCTGTCGATAAGAATTATGGTTTAAGCTGTGATTCATGTTCTAAGACTAATGTTGAAAAGCAAGAAATGACTCGTATTCCATATGCTAGTGCGGTTGAAAGTCTAATGTATGCCATGATGTGTACACAACCTAATATTTGTTTTGCCGTTGGGTTAGTAAGTCATTTCCAAAGCAATCCTGGTATTGCTCATTGGAGAGCTGTCAAAAGGATCATGTGATACCTTCGTGGAACTACTGATTACATGCTTTGTTATCAAGGTGGTAATGTACAATTACAAGGTTACAGTGATGCAAATTGGGAAGGTGACCTAGATGAACGAAAGTCCACCTCAGGATATGTATTCTTACTAAGTAATGGTGCCATCTCATGGTCAAGTAAGAAACATACTTGCATATCTTTATCCATGATGGAATCGGAGTATGTTGCATGTGCTTCAGCCGTTCAAGAAGGAGTTTGGTTGAAGAGATTTATACATAGTTTAGAGATTGTACCACATGCTCAAATTCCTGTGACCATACATTGTGATAGTATGGCTGCTCTCGCCTATGTCAAAGATCCCAAGTATCATAGGAAGACGAAGCATATTGAGACTCGCTATCACTACATTCGAGATAGAGTTGCAAAAAGGAGGTTGTACTTAAGCATGTCTCTGCAAGGAATATGGTGGCTGACCCATTTACTAAACCTATCCCTAGGGATACTTTCTTATCACATGTTAAGAGTTTGGGTCTTAGTAAAATGTAAATGCTTGTAGTACTGATGTATATGTAAAACCTCTGATAGATGTATTGGATGATCATTTATATTAATTGAAGCTTTATGTTTTTTCGTTATTAAATGATGCTTGAAATGGATATTTGGTTATGCACACATATAAGGACGATGTCAACAGGCTAGAGGTGCTTCTCACACAGCAACCTGCCTCGACGCTTACTTAACGTCGAAGATGAGACATAGAATTCTCATTTGCGGGGCGCGAGAATTCAATTTAGATGTCGCCTTGGATTTAGTCCAAGATGAGGTTCTTTAAGTGGAACTGGCATGAAATTCTCCCACACTTCATGTAGCCTGGTAAAAGGCCGAAGATTAATCTCGAGAAGAAATAGATTGAGACATGTACTTCGTATGGTAGATTGACATCCTTGTATCTTTACGAGTAACTACCATAACATGTATATTATAATACATGTGCCGGTAAGGCGACCGTATAGGGAGTGTATAAATGAATCCCTGCTTCATTACTGTGTGAGCCCTATAGGTTATTTTTCAATAACTACCAAGTGCCCTTTGTGACCTTAGACTATGTCATAAGGAGGATATCTAATGTTTGCTACTTTAGCATGTTACCTATGGCGATGATTGATTCCGTCTAAAGGGACATGACTAGGAAAGCAGTTAGATAGAAACTAAGTGACATGAGGGCGACGGGAAGACATTTCAGTAACACATCATTGGATGATAGATGGTACCTATAGGTGGCCACCAAACGTTTTCTTAAAGGTTCTTTCTCAAAATAAAATTTCTTTTAAAGAATTTTTTAAAAAAAAATGAGCGCGGTACCATAGAGAGATTAAACATGTTCTGAGTTTTTAACTTATGAGGGATTAGAAATGTTTGATCTGATGTGACTAAATATGTCTGGGGCATAGACGAGTAAGGTGCCTTTTGTTTTGTAGAAGGAATGTTATAAATACCCCCCAAAGGCTCCATTTGCATCCATCAATTTTGTCTCAAACATTCACTTGATAGAGTGAGAGAGAAATAACAATAGGTTGTGTTGTATGAAACATTAGTAGGCTCTGGTAGTCCATCATTTGAAGGACGAATTCAACTCAAGAACAAGAGTAGATTTACAAAGTCATAGCAACAAGTAAACAAGTTTTTGGTTCGGTACAGGTACGCTTTCACATTTGACTTAGTTATATTTTGCGTAATATAACAAGGACTACATTGGATAACGTTGTTCTAAGTAGGGATTGAAATATTTTTCTTTCTTAGGTTGGTTTGAAGGACTTTCTCTGTACATGTTTATGATGTTTGTTTCTGATTGTGGAATGAAATGATTTATTTGTTGAGCAAAAAAAAAAAAAAAAACCACAAGCCTAAGTTTAAGGACTAAGAAACTCTTCTTCCTTTTTTTCTTTGTTATTGCATGTCCATGTATAACCAATAATCGCAAATCTTTAAAATATCAACTTTAATTATATTATTTGGAACTATCTTAAAAGCATGGTTGTAAACAACTAACAAATCTCTTAAATTCATTGTGATCAACTATGAAATGGAAGTATTCATGCAAAACAATTGCAAAGGTCAAGTAATAGCATGTAGTGTCTTGACCAAAAGAATGATTATAAATTTTTTTTGAGTGGTCATATTTTGCTTCTCCATTTTGTTAATATTTTGTCTAATGTCATTTTTTAAGCTTTTATAAGAGGAAATTGGACAAATAGTCCCCATTGTTTATAAATTTTGGACAAATAGTTCCTATTGTTTCACAAGTCATTCAGTTAGTCCCCATTGTTTGCAAAAATCAGTCAATTAGTCCCCATTGTTTGCAAAAGTCACTCAACCAGTCCCTATTGTTTGCAAAAGTCACTCAATTAGTCCCCATTGTTTGCAAAAGTCACTCAACCAGTCCCCATTGTTTGCAAAAGTCACTCAATTAGTCCCCAATGTTTGTTGCAAACATTGGGGACTAATTGAGTGACTTTTGCAAACAATGGGGACTGGTTGAGTGACTTTTGCAAACAATGGGGACTAATTGAATGACTTTTGCAAACAATAGGGACTAATTGTGGGACTTTTGCAAACAATAGGGACTAACTGAATGACTTGTGAAACAATAGGGACTATTGGTAAAACTTTTACAAACAATAGGGACTATTTGTCCAAAATTTGTAAACAATAGGGACTATTTGTAAGATTTGCCCCTTTTATAACTATAACCTTAAAGTTTTAGTATATATATATTATAATTAAAAATATAAGAATAACTTAACAAATATGCGGGGCATGTTATGTGGGACAAAAAATATTTATCCTCGCATCCTGGTCTGCACCGCATAGAAATTAAAAATTAATTACCCACCCCGTCTCATTCCCTATTTTTCCATTTTAATACTCACTTTATTTGAGATGAGAACGGGTACCTACAAAACTCGTCTTATTGACATTCGGAGTCTTAACAAAGTGAGAAGCAGCTAAAAGTCCAAAACAATTCGTTAAACTTAACGTCAATACGGAACAACTAAGCAATGGTAAAAAAACTCGTAAAAGGACCGTAGATCGTATGTAGTAACAATTTACATGTACCATTGACGGAAAGTATAGAGAAAGGGTATTGCAGAAAAGTCAAGTCCTTCAAGAGATCTCAATCCTTCGTGCTCCTCATTCCAGTAATACTCAATCGGCGAAACATGGCTCTCCACATATGTATCTGCAAACAGAAAAGGAATCCCCATATGAATCTTGTTGCACATCTTTTTTTCTAGATTGTAGGTGAAAATCCCCCTGGAACTAGTTGAGAGAAAAGCTTTACGACTTTTCGTGAAAAAGAAGGGCTCTGGTAACGCAAGAGAACCTCCTGTTTCACATATGCCAAACATGCTAGTCCATGATTGCTTTTCACCATGCTGCTTCATAACCAGTACTTCAAAATACCCATGAAATCTACTCAAGGTCATGCAAAGGCAGTCATCTAAAACACCTAATACGAACATGGAATGTTTTATCTCTTTACACATACGCTCAGGCATAGGTAACATCTCGAATTTATTAGCAGATGAATCAAAATAAGCGATTTTGTTAGCAGTACAAGAACCTTCCTTCTCAAGAACTGACCAATGGAGCCGTTCATTCACCACAGGGCCTCCACGACAACAGCGATGATAAGGGAATTCTATGCGTCTCCAATTTTTAGTTTTTAAGCAAGCAACATTAGCAATCTGCTGATCACCAAGTAAGATTACTACTGCCTTGTAATCATCAATGGAGCAGTCATAACATAACCCGGAAGCGAAACGACAATGACGATATGCCAATACATCTAATTCAAGAACTTTCTAATATCTCGTCAATGGATTCCACAAAAGTATGTCCCCATCGAAGCTGATAAGAATCAAACCGTTGCATGAACCTAGGATTCGTCTCACAGGTGGTATACCGAACCTTATTCTTCTAGAAGAATAATGTTTTATAGAGTCATAGTATGTACTTGGATTTGGATAAAGCGTTTCAACAGAAAGATCATCGTTTATAGAGTGATACAAGGTAGGATAATCATCATTACATGAAATTGCTATGGCTCGTCTTCGATTTGTGTCGAAAGCTTAAAGTTTGGATCAGATATTACTGAATGCCATAGCTTGCAAAGGCACTTGAAACGAAACAGAGTTTTTATTGATAATCTTGGGAGTATCTCAAGTATGATTTCGTCAGGAATGTTGTATGCTTGTGATGCCATTGTGATTTGGCAAGCTATGAATGATCGGAGGTATTCTTTTTGTACAATTGAGGCTTAAAACCTGGCTCGAACTTGAAGTTGAAGTTATGAGTAATGAGAAGGTATTTTTTCACTAGGGTTTTTTTGGCTGCTAGAGGGCTTTTAGGGTTTTGGCTGCTAGAGGACATGTCACTGTGCCACTGCTATTTATAAGTTTTTCTATTTCTGATACTAAGATTAGAACTTTTTATTTTAATTTTGAAATCAATGGGATTCTGTTAAGACAACCGTTGAATGGAATAGGCCTCCCTTGAATTATTAAAATAAAAAATAAGTTCAAAAAAATCTTCAAAGGAAAACCTCCCTTTTATATAGGAAAAACAAGTCTACCCTAAAAATTAAGTGATGATTTTGAAAGGAAAATAATAAATATCATTTGAAATTAAGTTACGCAAAATACAAAAGAGATTAGGATGAATTAAGTTAGCTGTTAAGGATATATTATAGAAAATTTTATTACCATATTAATTCATACACAAAAAGTTTACAAGATATTAGTAATTTGCACTAAAAGTAATGTATAAGAGAATTCGATATTCTTTCTCATGCCATCACAATAAGGGAATTTTTTTCTTTCTAACGCCCTCCATATAAAGGTTCAATGAGACTTTTTTTTTAGATTCGAGGGAGATTTAAGTCGTACAATACATATCAAAAGATATCATTCATGAGAATTAATCTCACAATTGTTGCACTCACAACAAAGAGTATACCATTAGATCAAAGGCCCGGCGGTGGTTCAATGAGACTTTATCCCGTAGTATATTCATAGCTGTCAATGGAGGCCAATCACCAGCCAAATACCGGAGACCATAGTCACTTTATAGCTATATGGTTTGGGCTGAATAAATGATATGTACTTCTCTTATATATATCACAGGATTATATAATCATAGTGCTGACAAGAATAGCTTCCATCTCCTCGTGTAGTAAATTTATGTTACCAAGTGGTTAGATAATAGGCACCAAGAAAGCTGCTTAGAGGCAAAAGTAGAAAATTGTGTCTTTAATAGTCTTAGAGTCTGTTTGTCTAATTTTTAAGTATTTAAAAGAGTTTTTTTTTTATTTGGCTAAATTAGAGAAATGAATTTCATTAAAAATGAACTATAACAAAAGAAGGGTCATATGACCAAATACAAAGAACAGTTGTAAAGTAACGAGAGGTTCGCAAACCAACGAAAATAAAACTAGCAATCACTAGACACAGACGAAATCACATTTTGAAAATATGAGAAAACACGTAAGTCAAAGACAAATGAACTCTATTGACAAAGTGTCTATTAATTTTAGAATTGTTGAAGCTACGCTCCGCATGAACTCTTGCAAAGATATCCACCCGAATCTTCTCGATAATCTGCTCCTCCGTGTTAAACTCATTCCAAAAGTTTGCATGTTTCTTTCAATCCAAACATGGTAGACAATAGCACAAAACAATAGCCGAAACATGTAGCTTTTGAGGCCCTTGTTGCGTGTGATTGAACATGCATACATAAGAATGGAATCAAAGGAAAAAAGGGAGAGATTAAGACACAGTAAATTCAGACTTAATTCCCTTCCGTATGAGTTTAGTAAAACTACAGTCGAAGAAGAGATGATCTCTAGTCTGCCATTCGAAGGAGTTGAAAATGCAACTAGCCCGATCAACAACTCCTCACGTAAGAAGACGGAATCTAGTATTCAAGCAGTCATAACTAGCAAGCTAGGAAATGAAACTGTGCTTTGGAATATTATGCAGGAACCAAACCAAACTGTACCATTCCACAAGGTTGCCTCTATTCCTAATATTATCCCAAGTTTTGCCAAAAGAGAACAAACCATTATTTTTTTGGGTAAAAGAAGGGTTCTTCCCTCCAAGTGTTTTATTAAAACTAAAAGGAAAGTACAAAAGTAGAGGGGAACATGAAGCCAAAACCTCTACAGGGATTGGGGTACTTACCTGCCCCAAAAGCCCTACTAATCTAAAAGGAACACAAGTCGTTCTTTTTTACAAAAAGCCTAACCAAAATAGTTAGAATCTATCACAAATACAAAGCTAAAGCATATTGTTAACAGGAAAAGGGGACACATGCAAGAACCTCTTTCCAAGTAACAATAAGCCGCCCAAAAGTATAGAGTATCATATTAATCATATGCACAAAAGAATTTTAAATCTAAAATTTGGTAAGTTAAGTTTGTCTATTATGATCATATCTCTTAACTGCTTTTGATCATTTGTGTTTTCAAAGATGCAGCATGTTTCCGCAAATGCACCTTGGTTGGCAAGCAGGTCAATAGGCTGATTTCCTTCCCTATAAATGTGCGAGATGAAAGCTTGACATTCTTTGAGTAAGTTGTTGGCCTTATAGATATCATATGAATTTAGTTATAATACCCTTCAACTGGTTTTTACCACAAGACAACACAAGTTGTTTTCAGAGGCTACTAGTTTTTGAATGAAACAAAAGAGATCAGCAAAAGCCAAATCGGCTATCCATTTCCATTTTTTGAATAAGTTTGCTGCAAAAAGTTGAGCACCATTTTGCTAATTCTCCAAATTATTCTAGCAGGGTAGAATCCTATCCCTTTATGTTTAGCATCATTTCTTTCGATCCAAATAAACCAGCAGATCAAAATGGGAATTACTGTTCTAATGTGCCCTTCGCAAGTATAGTCCCCAAAGAAGAGCCCACACAAAAACCAATGTTTGATGAAGTCAGATAGATGAATTTTAACTTTAAAGATTGCAGCGAAGTGGGTCTAAACTTTATGTGCAACTGGGCTTTCAAAGAAGTAATGGCTAATTGATTCTACCTCCTGGCAGCATTGATATGTGGAAGCCATAATAAATTATTTTTGTTGTAGTCTGCAATCAGTCGGAAGCCAGTTGTTGACAAGTCTCCATAAGAAGAATGAGATCTTGATAGGAAGAGATCTACACCAAGCATAGGAGATAGATAGTTAAGAAAGCTTCTTTGAGAACAAACCATTATGAGAGAACTTCTATTCAAAGTTGTCGCTTTGATCATCCCTTGTGAAAATGTTGTGATTGCTAAGGTTGAGGTTAACCAAAGCAGGCTGGTAAATGGGCCAAACCCAATGTCCTTCGTCAATAATATTTGTAACTTTGCTATCAAGTAAGGGATAGAGAACTCTAATGTTGTGGAATGGTAAAAGGATACCAATGGGGTACCAATTATCATGCCAAAAGTGTTTTTTATTAGTTTAAAAGATGAAATTAATCTGTTTGACCTATTTTTTAAAGAACTAATAATTGAAAGCCAAAGCTAAAAAAAAAGTTGGAAAATGAAAAGCTTTCAATTGAAACTTTTTGAAAAAGGCTTTGCGAACCACTAGCCTTTGGTCTAGTGGTATGTTGCTCGTTGTGAGTGCGAGAGATTCTATAATCATTTTTCGCATGTGACATTCTGTAATATGTATCCCCCTTGAATAAAAATATAAAAGAGGCTTTTGAAAAACTATTTTTACATAATGTACGAAGTTTTTTTCTTCTCAAGAATACCCTCTATATTTTGGGAAGCCTGACATTGCTTTTAAAATTTTTAAAATCTTGACATTAACCAACACACAAAACTTTATATCTAAATAAATAAAATTTCACAATTAGACCAAACAAGCCATTACCGTCTCTATTCATCATTTAGCCGAATAGACGGAGTTTCTGTGATAGGCATGTGCTCGGGACACAGTTAAAAGCGGTGATTTAGAGGTAGGGGGATATTTAGTTTAGTGCTGTGGTACTTTTGTAGTGTAAATGTATGAGAATATCAATATATAATGTATATATCGGTAGATGGATGTGTGGGGGTGGGGGGGGGGGGGGGGGACAGGGGGGTAAGGTGAGGGACAAACAAAAAGGAATTTGGACAGTTTCATAACATTATTATATTATGAGAGAGATCTAATAGTGATAAATTGTATATATAGTCATAATAGAAAAAGAAAAAAAAAGTATACACACTGCAAAACCAAATTAATCAAGCAATGACATAGACGTGAAATACAGAAAGAAAATAGAAATAACATCTGTAAAGGATATAGAGTAAAAAAACCTTTTGGTCCCTGAAGTTTTGAGAAAGTGACCACTTGGTCCCTTAACTTTTGAAAAGTGACAATTTGGTCCATTTTTAATGATAAGTTAACAGAAAATGTTAGTTTTTTTTTTTTTATGATTTTCCTATTTTATCCCCTTGGACCTATTTTCTTTCACCTACATGACATTAAATGGTACATGACCTACTACTTTTTGTTACCTTGCTTATTGCTAAAATTGATGATGATGAAAATTTCAGATCTTTTATGATAAAATGTGTTATACACTGCATTAGATTTTATTCTTATTAGCGTTACTGATCGTTTAGTCTTTAAGCTTCGCCCACGGATTTGGTTATTTGCCCACAATGAACCATTAGAGCTGCCACCGCCTGCCAGTTGACTAATCTTTTTTCTTTTTCATTTTCATTTATATATATATGAAATCTAATGTAGTGTATAACACATTTTATCATAAAAGATCTGAAATTTTCATCATCATCAATTTTAGCAATAAGCAAGGTAACAAAAAGTAGTTGGTCATGTACCATTTAATGTCATTTAGGAGAGAGAAAATAGGTCTAAGGGTAAAATAGAAAAATCATTAAAAAAAACAAATATTTTCCGTTAACTTACCGTTAAAAATGGACCAAATGATCACTTTTCAAAAGTTGAGGGATCAAATGGTCACTTTCTCAAAACCTCAGGGACCAAAAGATTTTTTACTCAAAGGATATATAATAAGATTGAAAATATTAAATCAAATTAATCAACCTGCATCTTAGTTAGACGATAATAAGAGATCCCATTCCCTTGTGCTCCTCATCATTCCAGTAGTATTCAATGGGCGAAACAAGGCTCTCCACATATGTATCTGCACTTAGAATTCCCCATATGAATATTGTTGCACATCTTCTTTTCAATATTGTAGGCGAAAATTCCCCCGGAACTAGTTGAGAGAAGTTTTACGAGTTTTCGTGAAAAACAAGGGCTCTGGTAACGGAAGACAAACTCTTATAGCACAAAGCCCAAACATGCTAGTCCACGACTCATTTTCACCATACTGCTTCAATACCATTACTTCAAAATAGCCATGAAATCTATTCACACATATGCTCAGGCATAGGTAACATCTCAAATTTATTAGCAGATTAATCAAAATAAGCGATTTTGTTAGCAGTACAAGAACCTTTCTCCTCAACAACTGACCAATGGAGCCGTTCATTCACCACATGAGGGCCTCCACAACAACAGCGATGATAAGGGAATTCTATGTGTCCACTTTTTAGTTTTTAAGCAAGCAACATTAGCACACTGCTGATGATTATAACCACGTAAGATTAATACTGCCTTGTAATCATCAATGGAGGAGTCATAACATAACCCGGCCGAAGCGATACGATTATGACCGTATCGCAATTCTAATTCAAGAACTTTCTGACAATATCTTGTTGATGGATTCCACAAAAGTACGTCCTCATTGAGGCTGATAAGAATCAAACCGTTGCATGAACCCAGGATTCGTCTCACAGGTGGTATACGGAACCTTATTCTTCTAGAAGAATAATGTTTTATAGAGTCATAGTATGTACTTGGATTTGGATAAAGCGTTTCAACAGAAAGATCATGGTTTATAGAATGATACAAGTTTGTATAATCATATGAAATTGCTATGGCTCGTCTTCGATTTTGTGTGGAAAGCTGAAAGTTGGGATCAGATATTACTGAATGCCATAGCTTGCAGACGCTTTGAAACGTAACAGAGTTTTTACTGGTAATCTTAGGAGTATCTCACGTATGATATCGTCAGGAACGTTGTATGCTTATGACGCCATTGTGATTTGGCAAGCTATGGATGATCGGAGGTATTCTTTTTGAACCATTGAGGCCTAAACTATGGCTCGAACTTGAATTTGAAGTTATCAATAATGAGAAGGTATTTTGTCACTAGGGTTTTGGCGGCTAGAGGGCATGTCACTGTGCCACTGTTTTTTATTATAAGATTTTCTATTTCCTATACTAAGATTAGAATTTTTTTTTTTGTATTTCGAAATCAATGGGATTCTGTTAAGATAACCATTACATGGTTTACGCCTCCCTTCAATTATTAAAATAAAAAACGAGTTCAAAAGATTCTTCAAAGGAAAACCTTCCTTTTATTATATTTAGGAAAAAAAAATCTACCCAAAAAATTGAATTATGATTTTGAAAAGGAAAATAATAAATATCATTTGAAATTAAGTTACGAAAAATGCAAAAGAGATTTGGGTGAATTAAGTTAGCTGTTAAGGATATATTTATTGAAAATTTTATTATCATAAATAAAAAGTTCATAGGATATTAGTAACTTGCAGTAAAAGTATGTATAAGAGAATCCGATATTCTTTTTCGCGCAATTACAATAAGGGATTTTTTTTTCTTTTTAACGCCCTTCATTTAAAGGTTCAATGACACTTTTTTTTTTTTCAAATTTATTGAAATTTAAATTATATAACACATATTAAAAGATATTACCTACAAAAATTGATACACAAACGAAGAGCATACCATTGATCAAAGGCCCCGTGGTGGTTCAGTGAGACATTATCCCGTCATAGTCTGTCAATAGAGGCTAATCACCCATATACCGGAGACCATCGTCACCATATGGTTTGGGTTGAATAAATGATATACTTTGTAGGTTTTCAGTAAAAAGTATACGTAAAAATATAATTTTTTTTTATCCAGACTATACCCTATGTATTCTACTTGTAGCATGAGATCCTCTCAAAAGTAGTTAAAGATCCAAATTTTAAATCCCGAGTTAATTGATTTTTAAACTCTATCTGTCATACTTCTCTTGGATCACAGGATTATATATAATCATAGTGCCGCCAGTAATAGTTTCTATCTCGTCGGGTAATAAATTTATGTTACGAAGTGGTTAGGTAATAGGCACCAAGAAAGCTGCTCCGAGGCAAAAGCAGAAAATTGTGTTTTCAATAGTTTTAGGGTCTGTTTGGTCAATTCTTGCAAGTGGTATTTTTTAATATATGTTATACGGTTTAAACTTTATTTTGAATTTAAACTAAAAAAATAAATTTTTTTAACGAAATTATTTTTACATAATGTGTAAAGTTATTAATTTATTTTTTTGTTTCTCAAAAATACCATCCATATTTTGGAACGTCCAATATTACTCTTAAAATTTTTAAATCCCAACATTAACCAACACATCAAACAGTCAACGAAATCTATTTAACCGTTCTTCTAACCAAAACTTTAGTATTGAAAACTTTATACCAAACAAGCCATTAACGTGTCTATTCATCATGTAGCCAAATAGACGGAGTTTCGGTGCCAGGCGTGCGCTCGGGACAAAATTAAACAGTGTTGATTTTAGTGGTAGGGGATATTTAGTTTAGTGCTATAGAATGATACTTTTGTAGTGTAAATGTATGAGAATATCAATATAAGAATATTCAGAACGTAAATAGTCACCACAATGTATCGGTAGGTGGAAGTGGGAGGGACAAACAATTTAATTCTTTTATAATATTATTACATTATAAAAAAAATTTAATAATAATAAATTATATATATAATTATAATAAAATAATTTAAACAGTTTACTATTGTTAAAACTCTCGTTACAATAGAAAACTCGCACACTTATTTTCTCCACTGTTCTCTTTCCTCTATCTCTAATCATGGCAAGGGATGTTGATCAATACGTGTTTCGAAACCCACATAAAAAGATTTCGCAAAATTTAAAATCCTTAAACCTTTCAGAAATTCACCTAGATTATGGATGCTAATTGGAATCACGATTGGACAACTTCCACGACACCGGACTAATACACCCCCTCGAGCACAACACTTTTGCTTGTCATGATTAGAGATAACCACCACATAGAAAGCACTCAATCCAGTTAACTTGATGGTTTATCTTTCACTTGGCCTCAGCCGGTCCGTGTTTCATAGATAATATGCATGATAAAATGATCTAGACAATTTCCGACTATTGAATCAGAAGGTTATAACATTATAAGGAAATTCAATCTGTTTCTTTCAGGTTTACAAAGCTCTCAAGTGACAACGAAAAGACAGACACCAGCTAACTCATTACTAAACATTACGAGAGATTCAAATTCATTGCTTATAGGCACTCTTTTCTTCATACGTTCTCTCCCCATCAAGAAGCTAAATATTGTTCACATAACCATAAAAGAAAGAACTCAACCAAGGTAACACAATGATTTACCTCTCTCAGCAAATGGAGTGCAGCAACAAAGTACAAGGATCAGTAAATCTTTCTTCATAAGGGGGTCAAGTAAATCTTTGATTGGCCAAGAGTGCAACTCTGTCACCTGATAGGCCTGTATTATACATGCATATAAGAAAAATTATTACAATCTTCCTCAGTTTATATCATGGGAGGGAATTTTTTGCTATCCTATTCTTCGGTTACTTCGGACGTTATAGAATAGAACGCAGCAGTCTCCGGACGTTTTCTTCAGCAGAAAGTACTCATGGATGACTGCAAAAGCAAGATCTATTGTTAATACTAGGACGAGAAAAAAAATGTTTATTCTCCACAGGTGCGAACATACACGCTCATATCACCTACTGGAATAAGCTTGGTTTGGTTAGATATGAACATACACATTCAATGAATGGAAAAAAATAAGTGAGCAAAATGAAAATATATATACTATTAGACAACTCCAACAACCCAAAAGCAACAGGAAACAACCCAAATGCAACGGTAAAGGACACTTCGTATCAGAATTGACTATGTTTGAATGACAATTTTCATAAACAAGACACTGTTGTCGAGAAATAATAACTCTACTTTTTCCTCCTTCGTGAAACACCAAACTAATCAGGGAAACAAGAGAAGTATAACAGAAAAATTCCAGGTTTATTTTTATCTTTTAGCACGAATATTGTAAGCGCATCAACTTAGTTACACTTGAGGAGTTTTTGGTTAAAGGAATCTCAAAAGCATCAACAAAGGAGCATGAGAAAGAGTCGACGGCTGCAGATTGAACATGCTCACAATGAGATAAGATACGGTGTCTGGCTATAAGGCCTTGTGCAATATCCTAAAGTGAATTAGATATCATGTCAGATGTACCCAACACAAGGAAGCAGCTCATAACCGCAGAAAATTCAAAACAATCAACATGAAGAAACTAAATGGTACACATCCCTAAGGCTTGTTTTGTCAAGGTTATATGCATGCTAAGCCATCTATTTATGATTTCTGTTCCTCATACTTGTGCCAAAGAAAAAGAACTAATTTTTGTTTCAGGTAAGTGTCTATTGATTTCTCTATTAATTTGTTCCTTCAGAAGTCATGTGTATATACAGGACAAAGTAAATATTGCACCTCGGGCAAAGAATCTAATTAGGTTTTCTATGCATACAGAAATAATAGTATCAGTCTAGCGTCCAACAAAACGTGCTAATAAGATTCACTCAATAGGATTGTACCTTTGATTTTGTTGGAGTCCCTCGCTTAGAAGTAGTCGTGCTTCCAAATCCAAACTTTGGCTTCTTCTCTGCAGGCTTTAATATTTTAAAAGAGCACATTAAAGTTTCATCAACGCTCATCATGGCGCCCGCATTGTCAAACACTCCACAATAATTAGGGGCTGAAAATATTGTTACAAGTTGCCTATCAGCAAAGAGCTCGTATCCATCTTCGACAACCTGCACTCTCGCAAATGAATAAGGAAAACACAGAGATTCAAAATCCAAAAATTTGAAAGATAAAACAAAGTTCCAACCTGGTGGGCCCGGCATATAAGATCCAAATCATGCTTTTGGAGAAACTCTGTCACCTTATCAGGTCCAAAGGTATAGGATACTCCCCTGTCGTCGTTCATTTCCCAGCCATTCACATCTTTACTGGGGTCTGACCACAATAAATCACAAAGCAAACCTGTTTCTGGAACATCTGTAGGACGATGTAGATTTCTTATCTGATTCAAATCATGCAGGTCAGGAGAGAGTCCCCCATGCATGCATAATATCTTGTCATCAATAAGAGCTGCCACAGGCAGGCAGTTAAAACTATCTGTGAATACCTTCCACAGTCTGACATTAAATCTTCGTTTACACTCATCATAAAACCCATATATACGATTTACAGAAGCGCATTCATGGTTGCCTCTAAGAAGGAAGAAGTTCTCAGGGTATTTAATCTTATATGCCAGTAGAAGGCATATTGTTTCCAGACTTTGCTTTCCCCGATCAACATAATCCCCCAAGAATAAGTAATTGGATTTTGGAGGTAATCCACCGTATTCGAAGAGCCTCAGTAAATCAGGATACTGACCATGAATATCACCTGGCCAAATATTAAGAAAATGACTTATAGATTAGAATTCCAAAATAGGCATATACCTATTATCGTTTACCTAGGAGTGTTCTTCCCTAAAACAAGCTAAATTCAACTATAATATTCAGAAATACAAAAGTCTGTTCAAAGA
The DNA here is from genome assembly GCA_037974665.1 of Ehretia macrophylla. Classification (NCBI taxonomy): domain Eukaryota; kingdom Viridiplantae; phylum Streptophyta; class Magnoliopsida; order Boraginales; family Ehretiaceae; genus Ehretia; species Ehretia macrophylla. Next base: position 49,211,443 of record CM075777.1, on the reverse strand, counting down.
TGGGGGGCCCCTAGAATATTTGGCTGAACCAGACCACCTGCCAATCTAACAATTTAACTGAAGAGGGGAACTGAACTAAACGACAGTATCATTAACACTTGAGCACAGAACTTTTTCCAGTGGCGATGTCTCCTCTTTCTTTTTCTTTTCCTTCCATAAGTAAGGGTTAGGGACTGAAGCATGCAAATAACAAATTTCAAATAGCAGAAGTGGAAACAACAAAGGTTAACCTTTTGGCAATTTGGTGGCAGTGGGGACTGGGGAAGCACATATAATATGTTTTAGAACAACAATGATCAAAAAGTTAATTGATTATTTAATAGGAAAACTATCTGAAAAAAGATAGTGCTGACATTAAAAATTACAGCATTGCCTACAAGGGCCTGATCAAATTAGAGAATATTCGCCAGTTGAAGGAGATACTAACTGCTAAGCTGATAAGAAGACCAGCTGACGGGAATACAGCAATGTCATCAGGCCCAAGAAAATACTTTGCCAATAGGCTTCATACTATAATCACATGGGAATTATTGTCGTAATAGTGGATTCACAACAGAAAGAGTCGACACGCAAGAGATGTAATGCCCACTGGTTGGCAAAGTTAAACTAAACATCCAGATTGACTTATTTCGCTCATGATGTAAATCTTTAAAATTATCTCCTTAGTACTTTAAAATGCTATTCAGTTCTTCTCCATAGCTTAAAATATGAAACACCATAGGCCTGTAAGTATTTAGAAAATTTAAGTGACATGCAATGCTAAAATTCCTGTTGTATATAGAATCCACAATAGTAACAATTTATAAGAACAATAAACCTTTATCGGTCGGAAAACAATAACTTAAAATCACCATCTTTTGGACCTTATTATGTGAATAAGCTAAATTCTAAACTCCCAGATATATAATTGACAGCAACAAGAGGTTGAAATTTTGAAAGGAAACACAAGAAGAAAGATCATAGGAAGTGCCCAATTAGTCTGATTACAGATGGACAGAGAGGGATCATAGGACCAAAGTCATGAACGACAAATTCTTTTAGAATACGCTCAAGAATTTTTTGCATTAAGCTAATCTTTTCGCATCAAGTTTTCCACCTGTCATGTGACATCTCTGATCACAGAGGATGACCAAGCCAAACCAAGCCTTTATCCCACTAGATGGGATCGGTGACAACAGAGAATCACCATAAAAATTTCTTTTCTATTTTTTACTTTTTTTTTTGGTGGGGTGGAAGGGAATAGCTACAGCAACGGCTTTCTCCGAATTCAACAGCATTGGCATTGGCCCGATCTGTGAGAAAATTGTAGGCAGGGAACTGCAGTCAGCATTCATCAGTAAGCAGAAACACTTCCAAAAAGTGAGCTCATTCTATGACGAGGGAGTTCCCATTTTTATATTGGAACTACCTTCTGAAAATATAGTTTCCTGTGTCGACGCAAGCTAAGAAGTAAATGACAGGGAACTTCAATTATGACCCAAGTAGATCTCGCAATACTGGTGAGGAGAATGTCACCAGAATCTTCCAAGAGTTGCTAGGTAATGGTGTCAGTTAAAATATTCATTTTCATCCATTGCGCTATGCAAAGTACAAGCCACAAGCAATAGAAGGTAATAAGAATCTATCATGCAGTTCTGCTATGTTAAGGAATTCCAATTAGTGAACATTAATTACTAATTTCATTTCTCTCTAATTGTTTTTTTGTGTTCCACTGCCCATGAACATGCGTGGGCCTGCGGTGGCGCACATCAGTCAGGGCTTTGTTTATCGCTGCCCATGAACATGAGTCAGGACTTTGTTTATCGTCTAAAGGTTTTTGCATCTGAATGCAGTTTATGCACACATGAAAAGGAACTAGCACAATGAAAACAAAAACAAAATTTGAGACAGAAAATGAATCAAATAGAAAAATATACATTTTCAATAAATTTCATTAGCAAACATTACAGCGTGCATTAAAACTGCTCATGCTTATTTTATACAACTCAAGACACTTTCAGAACAATGAGGACGAGAATAGAAGTTGAAAGATTCAAAAGACCATTTTTGCTAAACAGAAGCATAGCAGCTCGCCAGCAGGTCTAAGTTTCAAATACTCTGAAAGTCAATTGTTTAAGAACAGTGAATGTCATCCCACAAAGAGATAATCAAGTTAACTAAGAAATCTTATTGTAAGGGTTTTAACAAAGACAAGAACCAGTCAATTCTGTATACCCTGAAACAATAACACCATAGAAGTCAAGTATTACAAAACAAAGCAAGATTAATCAACTCTCCCAAAAGCTCAAAATCATTTTCCATCTCGAATTCAACATTTTTCCAATATGCTTCAAAAGATATATGAACATAATCTAGTTTCCTCTATTTAAAAAATTTAACTATAAATTTTGTATCCCTTGTCTTTCTCAATAGCTACACTAAGTTGTCAACACCATTTCCAGCCCAACACTAAGACCCATCTTCCAAATAATCAAAAAAAATTGCAGCTCGATTTCACGAAGCTCTCGCTGTGTTGGAGTATAGGAAAGGATACGAACCACTTTGAGTTTATTGTCCCCTTTATCTTGCATTTATGCAAGGGGTTACTTTCACACATGAATTGTGACCAGGTCAACTCGGTCTCCATCTTCCAACTAATTATTTAGAAGAAAACGACAAAGACAAACACACAGACACAGAAATGAATGTAAAATATAAAGAAAAGAATATAGAAAAACTTCAGCTTTAATTCAATAAGCATCACAAATATACAAAAATTAAACCATACCCACATCACAAAAAGCTACAATAAACACACCAAAAAGTAATAATAAAAAATAAGAACATAATAAAGGCATAATAAAGGATGGCTCGTGTGTACGAAACTTCCGCTATGCTCGAACCATAAAAGTTTAAACTTTATTTTTCTAAAAATATAAATAAATAAAGAAAATTCACCACAGATCTTGATGGGTGCCTCAAGCTCAAGAAGATTAGGCTGTTGCATGAAAATATCTTTAGACTTCAAGCAAAGCTGTCTGATCTCAGCCTCTGATAGCTGCATTTGCTTCCCTGGCCTACCCTTTACTTCAAGCAATCTTCTGATTATATCATCAAGACTCGAAGCATCCATTTTTTTCCTTCTTCTTCTTCTCTCATACAACAACAACAACAACAAAAAGAGAGAGCAAAGAGAAAGAGAATTTGTATTGATAAAGATTGATGAAGAAGATAATAAGAGAATAAAGTGGTGAAGTATAAGTGAAAGGCTTTAGCTTTTTTCGGTTCTTGTTGGGGGAATATGAGTGAGTGGTGGTGGTGGTGGCCTTTTAGCTCTTCAGCTTTGAAGTGGTGGCTTTTTGGTGAAACATTCGTGTTTATCTCTGTGTATGTGTGTGTGTGTGTGCGTGACGGCAACAATGAGGAAAATGCTAAAGTGGAGAGAGACGCGTATGTGTTTTTAGTATATATATATATATATATATATAGCTCTTCAGCTTTGAAGTGGTGGCTTTTAGGACTTATTATTTCACGTAAGACAAGGATTCTAGTCCAAGACTCCTTTTCACCCTATTGCTTCATCACCAATACTTCAACATTGTCACTAAATCTACTCCCCCAAATCATGCATAGGCATTCATCTAAAACGCCTAATACAAATATGCCTTTGTCTTCCTCTTCACATGTAGCCTCATCAGGCATAGGTAACATCTCGAATTTATTAGCCGATGAATCAAAGTAAACGATCTTTATAGCAGTCCCGGACGAACCTTTTTTCACAGCAACTGACCAATGGAGCTTCTCATTCACCACAGGGCCGTCAAAACACCAGCACCTACGAAAAGGGAATTTAATGGGTGTCCACTTTTTAGTTTTTAAGCAAGCAACATATAAGATTTTACCATCAAATATATTAAGTAACACTAGTGCCTTGTAAGTTGTAATCATCAATGGAGGAGTCATAACATAATCCAGAACAGCAAACAATTTTAGGGCATTGCAATAGAGCTAATTCAAGCACTTTCTGACAATATCTCGTCGATGGATTCCTCAAGAAAATGTGCTCATCGACGCTGATAAGCAACAAACCGTTGCATGAACCCAATAATCGTCTCTCCTATGATGTATTAGAGAACCATACTCTTCTAGAAGTGTGATGGTTTATGGAGTGATAGCATGTAATTGGATTTGGATAAAGCACTTCAACAGAACATCACTGTTGATCGTGTGATAGAAGGTAGTATATTCATCATATGAAATTGCTATGGCTCGTCTTCGATTTTGTGTCGAAAGCTTAAAGTTGGGATAAGATATTACTGAATGCCATAGCTTGCAGACGCACTTGAAACGTAACAGAGTTTTTACTGGTAATCTTCGGAGTATCTCACGTACGACATCGTCAGGAACGTTGGGTCGTTCTGATGCCATTGCGGTTTGGAAAGCTATGGATGATGAGGAGGTATTTCCTCACTAGGGTTTTGGCTATTAATAGATTTAGATGCTGAATGGGGGGCAATCGAATTGATTATAGAAACATGAGTTTAATTAGTCGATTTATTAGTGAACAAAGAAAAACATTATCTAGACGGGTAAATAGATTGACCTTGAAACAACAACAATTAATTACTATTGCTATAAAATGGGTTTTTGGGGTTAGCTCACCCTCGCGGGATCGCGATCCTTTGTCCCGACATCGAGGTGCCAAACCTTCCCGTCGATCTGAGCTCTTGGGGAAGATACTATATCCTCGATTCAACGGAGAGAAATAAGTTTGGATATAATGCTGATTGAAAAGAATTTAACTCTTACAAAATTGATGAAAAAGGGCGTATTGATTATCGAACCCCTTCGTCAAAAAAATTTCGGATTGCCCAGTATTCCACCTATTAGTAATGCCCAACTCATAATTGGCGAATTCGTAGGTTCAATTCCTACTGGACCGGGAAGGACGCACCTCTGGTGTACCAGTTATCGTGCCCACGGTTGAATTCAACGGAATTCTAATGAGACCAATCCTTTTGCATATATTTGAGTGAAAAAAGAATTCTTCAAAGGAAACTTCATTTTATTATATGGAAAACTTCCGAAGGGAAATTAGAAAAGGAAATTTTCATAGTAACACAGTATAATTTCTTTAAATTAATAGCGTTGGATTACTAAATTCTATTAATAAAATTTAGTGGTCCCAACGCTATTAATTTAGTGAGATATCAATCTATCGATAAATTAATAATTATTAATTTATTTAGATATTTTAGTTTTTTTTTGCATTAATAATAAATATAGTACATCTATGGTATCTATTTTGAAATGTGACTCATATATTTTTAGGCTAATTTAGAAAGATAAGTAGAAAAGTCTAATTAGAATAGAAGATAAGAATCTAATTTAGTAGGATTAGAATAAGTTTCTAGTCAATTATTAATTTATAAAATATTTGGGTAAATAAAATATAAAGAAAATATTTAAAATATATTAATTTTTTACACTGGTCCCAAGTTGGGACTGAACATTTTTATTATTTAAAGAGATTATTAATTTATCCATTATTAATTAAAAGAAGTTCTACTGTAGTTTCCATTTTTTTCACTTGTCCTCTAATTGTCCTTCAATGTTTGAGACTGTGCCAAAACTGACTACCATTCTTTTTATTTTTCATTCAAGGGGAGTTATGTCATTAACGAGAGAATTGATCTCGCAACCTCACAACCTTTTGTATTTTTAACAAAAAACATACAATTAGACCAAAGCGCCAGAGACCCAATTGTTTGAATGCAAAAAACTCAGAGACCCAATTGTCTCTCTCTCGCGAAAACTATCGGTAACAACAGAAATATCTTCTTTTAACTTGTAATCAGCCTAATGGTCTCAGTTAACTGACAAGCACCAAAAATCCTAAGATAATGCGTAAACTTAACGTCAAGAGGGAACAATGAAACGATGGTAAAACAAAAACTTATACACGCAGCAAAACCAAGCTTATCAAGTAATGACTCATACACTTGAAACATGAAAAAGAAAATATAAACAAATCCGTAAATGATAATAAGATCGAAAATTAAATCAAATATTAAGGACCACAGTGTGGCAGCAATTTTCATTACGGGTGCCCGAAATTGTAGAAAGGAGGTATTGTAGGGGGAAATTTCTTATAAAAATAAAATAAGAACGGACGGATCTTGTAGAATTTTTAAGAAAATTTTCAATTTCTTCCGAAAAAATAATGATTAATCATCTGTGTCTCATGTTCCATGAATAGCCGGACAGATCTAAGGATGCCATTCCCTCGTGCTCCTTGTCATTCCAATAGTACCCAATCGGGGAAACAAGGCTCTCCACATATGTCTCTGAAAATAAAAAATGAGTCCCCACACGAATCTTCTTCCATGTCTTTTCATTAAAATTGTAGGCGAAAATTCCATTGGAATTTGTCGAGAGAAAAGCTTCACGACTTTTTTATATGAACAGCGGCTTTAGAGACGCAACATAACAACTTATTTCACCTATGTTAAACAGACTAGTCCATGATTCCTTTTCACCATACTGCTTCATAACCAATACTTCAAAATAGCCAAAAAATCTACTCCAGGTCACGCAAAGGCATTCATCTATAACACCAAATACAAATTCGGCATTGGCATTTTTTGTATCTTCACACATATGCTCAGGCATAGGTAACATGTCGAATTTATTAGCAGATGAATCAAAATAAGCGATTTTGTTAGCACTAAAAAACCCTTCCTTCTCAATAACTGACCAATGGAGCCGTTCATTCAACACGGGGCCTCCATGACAACAGCGATGATAAGGGAATTCTATGTGTCTCCACTTTTTAGTTTTTAAGCAAGCAACATTAGCACTCTGCTGATTACCAAGTAAGATTAATACTGCCTTGTAATCATCAATGGAGGATTCATAACATAACCCGGAAACAACACGACGATCAAACTGGTTTCGCAATAGATTTAATTCAAGAACTTTCTGACAATATCTTGTTGATGGATTCCACAAAAATATGTCCTCATTGAGGCTGATAAGAATCAAACCGTTGCATGAACCCAGAATTTGCCTCGCAGAGGGTGTAGAGAACCTTGTTTTTCCAGAAGAATAATGTTTTATAGAGTCATAGTATGTACTTGGATTTGGATAAAGCGTTTCAACAGAAAGATCATTGTTTATAGAGTGATACAAGGTAGTATAATCATCATTACATGAAATTGCTATGGCTCATCTTCGATTTTGTATCGAAAGCTTAAACTTGGGATCAGATATTACCGAATTCCATAGCTTGCAGACGCACTTGAAACGTAAGAGACTTTTTACTGGTAATTTTGCGATGTCACTAGGGTTTTCGCTAGGATCCTCTTATAGGGAGAATATGTCATAGTTGAGATGACGGGTGATCTCGACCGTGAAATCCCTTATAATCTCAACCATAAAAAATGGAATAAATGTTCCTATTAGTCCTTAATATTTTACGTTGAGATGCTTTGGTCTCTAATATTTAAAAAATAAACATTTTACCACAAGTTCGATAATATTTTTCAAGCAATTACAATAAGGGATTTTTTCTTTTCTTTTTAACGCCCTTCATTTCAAGATTCAATGAGACCTTTTTTTTTTTTATAGAATTAAGGAGGTTTAAACCGTACAATATATATAAAAAGATATTACTTATGAGACCAGAATAATGACCACTTAATTGTTGGGAGTAATTCTAATTAGTGGCATTAATTGCTGGAAAATAAAACAGGTGTAACTGTTACTCAATCTTATTCTTAAAATAAATTCTGAATATATTTATTTCTAGAATAAATCATGAAATAAATTCTGAAAATCGCTTTAATTTAGAGCTTTTTATTTTTTAACTTTGGCTTTTAATTATTAGTTTTTTGAAAGATAGACCAAATATGTTAGTTTCAGCTTCTAAATTTATTTATTTTATAAAAAAAAACACTTTTAAATGCTTAAAATTTAGACCAAACATGGATTGATATTCACGAATTGATTTTTTGAAACAATTTTATGCGTTTGCCTCTAAGCTGCTTTCTTGGTGCCTATTACCTAATCACTTCCCAACATAAATTTACTACACGAGGGGAAGGAAGCCATTACTGTCAGCACTATGATTATATAATCCTGTGATATAAGAGAAGTATCATATCATTTATTCAGCCCAAACCATATAGTGACTATAGTCTCCGGTATATGGGTGATTGGCCTCTATTAACAGCTATGAAATATACTAAGGGATAAAGCCTCACTGAACCACCACCGGCCTTTGGACCGTCATACTTTTTTCTATAAATACCTGAGTTGTTTTTTGCATGAAAATAAGAGTTTTAAAAAAATACATGCATGCATATAGAGTCTGTATTGTCAAATAGAGATAATTCCGAGACAAAGATCGTTGTATCCTATGAGACTTGCGTCAAAGTCCGTAATTAGGGCCTTAATGGGACGATAAAAGTCTTAAGGACACTGAATTAAATTTAGGCCTTGATGTTATTCTTGTTTTCGAGTATTCATTACTTTTGTAAAATATTCAACAAAAAGCAAGTAAGTCCTCTTTCTTCGTTTATTATTCATAGTTTTATTTTTCAATTCTAGAATTTTAATTTTTGCTTTATGATAGATCAATTAATTATGAATTATCATTAGATATGCAAATTATACATATGCTCACATAATTTCTTCTAACACACACTACCATCAACATTGAGTTTAAAGCTATCTTGAGGTAGCTTGAACCATAAAACTTTTTGTGGCTCCATTGTAGATTTCTTATTGAAAAAACAACAAAATTGTGAAGTAAGATGAGAATTATCTTTCCATTGCCACTGTTTAATGAGGTTTGCTTGAAATAATTGAGCAATCATTTTATAACCTCCAAATGATTTTAGCCTGATAAAAATTCGTGTTTCTATATTTAGCATCATTTGTTTCCACCCAAGCAAACCAAAAAATAAGGAAAGGAATGAGAATTTGAATATAGCCTTTACAAACAAAATCACCTGAAATGTATTCAATCAAATTACAAAGATTTTTGTATGGAATAAAACAATTTAGATAGATGTGGTATAATTGTTTAGCACATACCTTATAAAGGAAGGATATGTTAATAGTCGCATAAGCCCATGTGTTTTTATCAAGAAACCAAAACATGGGTTTACTATTATTATTGTGTATGTTGATGATTAGAATATAATAAAGGCTATTGAAGAGCTTTCAATAACAATTACTTATTAAGTAAAGAATTTGCAATGAAAGATCTCGAAAAACTAAATTTTGTCTCAGCCTATAGATCAAGCATTTGTTGAATGAAATTTTAGTCCACCAATACACTTACATTGAAAAAAATGTTGAAAAGATTTAACATGGAAAAAGCTTATCTATTAAGTTACCCAATGGTTGTCCAATCTCTAGATAATGAAAGACCCTCTTCGTCCTCGAGATGATGAAGAAAAAATCATTGGTCATGAAGTAAAATACTTTAGTGCAATTTGTGCATTAATATATCTTACTAACAACACGCGACCTAATATGAAAATTCCTATTAATTTATTATCAAGATATAGTTCTGCAGCCACATGAACGACATTAAACATATATTTCTTTATCTTCGTGGAACAAATAATATGATATTATTATATTCAATGCATCCACTGCCAGAAGATTGGTATGTACATGCTGGGAATTTGCCTGTTATTTTAAAAACTATTGGCTTGTATTTTGATGAAAATTGTAAGGCAAAAAGATGTTAAAAATTGCTAACTTGTATTGTAATAAAAATCACAAGCCTAACTTTAAGGACTAAGAAACTCTTCTTCTTTTTTTTCTTTGTTATTGCATGTCCACTTATAACTAGTAATCGCAAATATTTAAAATATCAATTTTAATTATATTATTTGGAACTATCTTGAAAGCATGGTTGTAAACAACTAACAAATCTCTTAAATCTATTGTAATCAACTATGAAATGGAAGTATTCATGCAAAACAATTGCAAAGGTCAAGTAATAGCATGTAGGACCAAAAGAATGATTATAATTTTTTTTTGAGTGATCATATTTTCCTTCTCTATTTTAATAATACTTTGTCTAATGTCATTTTTTAAGCTTTTATATCTATAACCTTAAAATTTTAGCATATATATTATAATTAAAAATATAAGAATAACTTTACAAGTATGCGGGGCATGTTATGTGGGACAAAAAATGTCTATCTTTGTACCTTCGCCTGCCCCGCATAGGGATTAAAAGTTAATTACCCACCCCGTCTCATTCTCTATTTTTCCATTTCAATACTCACTTTATTTGGGACGAGAACAGATACTTACAAAACCCGTTTTATTGACATTTCGACTCTCAACAAAGTTACAAGCACCTAAAAGTCCAAAATAATGTGTTAAACTTAACGTCAATACGGAACAACTAAGCAATGGTAAAAAACTTGTACAATAAGGACCGTTGATCGTATTAGTTCATATGTATTAAGAATTTACATGTACCGTTGACAGTAATTATAGAGAAAGGGTATTGCAGAAAAGTCAAGTCCTTCTAGAGATCCCAATCTTTCATGCTCCTTGTCATTCCAGTAGTACTCAATCGGCGAAACAAGGCTCTCCACATATGTATCTGCAAACAGAAAAGGATTCCCCGTATGAATCTTGTTGCACATCTCTTTTTCAAGATTGTAGGTGAAAATCCCCCTGGAACTAGTTGAGAGAAAAGCTTCACGACTTTTCATGAAAAAGAAGGGCTCTGGTAATGCAAGAGAACCTCTTGTTTCACATATGCCAAACATGCTAGTCCATGATTGCTTTTCACTATACTGCTTCAATACCATTACTTCAAAATAGCCATGAAATCTACTCAAGGTCATGCAAAGGCAGTCATCCAAAACACCTAATACGAATTTGGAATATTTTATCTCTTTACATGCACGCTCAGGCATAGGTAACATCTCGAATTTATTAGCAGTTGAATCAAAATAAGCGATTTTGTTAGCAGTACAAGAACCTTCATTCTCAATAACTGACCAATGGAGCCGTTCATTCACCATAGGGCCTCCACAATGACAGCCCTGATAAGGGAATTCTATGCGTCTCCACTTTTTAGTTTTTAAGCAAGCAACATTAGCAATTTGTTGATCACCAAGTAAGATTACTACTGCCTTGTAATCATCAATGGAGAAGTCATAACATAACCCGAAAGTAAAACGACAATGACGGTATGCCAATACATCTAATTCAAGAACTTTCTGACAATATCTTGTCGATGGATTCCACAAAAATATGTCCCCCATCGAAGCAGATAAGAATCAAACCGTTGCATGAACCCAGGATTCGTCTCACAGGTGGTATATGTTGGGTGTAATATTGATATATTATTTCAGCGCCGTTTCAGTTAAATTTTGTTAGTTCTTGAGTAATTTATGAGCAATTTGATTGGTTCCATGTTTGTTTTGCGATGTAGGTGAATTATATGAGAAGACATGGATTTTGAGGCCAAGATTGAGGAAAAATGAACAAGGGCAAGCTTTTATGCAACTGGTGAAGAGATTGAAGAACAAATAGAAGTAGCGCAGTCATGGCACAGCTGCGCAACGTCGTAGAAAATTTAAGGGTAATTTTGTAAAAAGGCACGACAAGAAGAAAACCCTACGATAAAAGAAGACATCATACGTTGAAAAAAGGGAGTTCTTGGCAGGCAGCTAGTTCTGGGGAGAAAAAACCATCGTTTGGAGAAGAGAAAACGCAAGGAACTAAAGATTGACGAGGAAGGACAGATTAGAGACAAGATTTCGCCACGACATTTTTGAGATTTCTAGTTTTTTTCTCTCTCTCTCATCATGAATTTCAATAGATTTTGGATTTCATTTATGTTTATTATGAGTTGCTAAATTATTTTTTAGGGCTACGATGTACCCAGATTTTGATCACTTGAATTATGTTAAATGGATTGATTGATTATTTATTCTATTTTTATGCTGAGTATTTCACACAATGCTTAATGCTTGTGATTGTCTGGCCAATAATTATTTATTTTGTGGTTTGGTTTGAGATTGAGAAGTGATAACTAGACTAGACCACGTGTGAAGTACCATTAAATTGTCATAAGCTAGAGATAGTTATGAGATCTAGTGCAACGTTTAAATTTCTAGGGCTTAATGCATTCCATAAGTTCACGGTTATTACAGAGATGTAGGTAGCTTCCTTATTGGGATAGGTTATTGATACTTGAGAAAAATTAATATCTACCTTAGTGAAATTGTTGGCAGCATAAGAAATAGTAGTCAATTGGATTTAATCAACATATTAGAGTAGGATAAATCTTGGTGAAATCGGAACCCCTAGAGCCTTTCAATTATTGAATCAAATTTTCCATTAAACTCGCAATTGTTTAGTTGTTATTTTCATTAGTTTTGTTAACTCTTTAGTTTTTAATACAAATTCTCAAATTTTGGTTGCCTGAATAAAATTAGAGCTAAAACAATTTCAGTAGTTAATAATCTCAGTACTCGTGGGAACGATCTTTACTCATCATTTTATTATTTGTTGTGATACGTGCACTTGCGTTAGAATTCACACAACAAGTTTTTGGTGCCGTTGCTGGGGACTGTGCCAGTTATTAATATTGATACCAAATAGCTTTAATTTTAATTTGGATTTTATTTTATTTTGGTAGTCATTTTCTTATTTTTGTTACTTGCGTTTCAGAATTATAATCTTGTGGATGTATGCGAAAGTTGGGAAGTAGCACCTTATTGCCTTTTGATCCTGAGATAGAGCGAACCTGTAGGAAGAACAAGAATGAGAAAAGAGTTACTGTCCATTAATTGCAGGAAAACATGGCTAAAATAGTGCAAGTACAAGGTGAAGGAAATGACCAAGAAAATCCGCCTAGAGCACTAAGAGATTATGTTTTGCCACCCACTGGAATTCAACTTGTGATTAGAAGGCCAGCGATTTAGGCGAATAATTTTGAGTTGAAGATAGTAACACTGCAGTTGATTCAGAATATCCTATTCCATGGACTGGCCACTGAAGATCCTAATCAGTACATCGTGAATTTTCTAGAAGTCTGCGGAACTGTTAAGTACAATGGAATCACTGATAAAGCTCTGTGCCTTTTCTTGTTTCCTTTCTCTTTGAGGGATCAAGCTAAAGAATGGTTAAATTGGTTGCCTTCGGATTTATTCACCACTTGGGAGGATTTGGTACACAAGTTCTTGTCAAGATTTTTTCCACCTGGAAAGACAGCGAAGCTGCGCATAGAGATCAATAACTTTGCGCAACATGAAGGAGAAACTTTGTGCGAGGCATGAGAAAGGTAGAAGGAAATGCTGAGGAAGTGTCCTAATCATGGAGTACCTAGGTGGATGCAAGTTCATAATTTTTATAATGGATTGGTAAATTCGACAAGAACATTGATTGATGCATCAGCAGGAGGAGCTCTAATGAACAAGACAGCAGATGACGCTTATGTGTTGCTTGAGGATATTGTTTTGAACAACATGCAGTGGTCAAGCGAGATAGTCGCACCAAAGAAGACAGCTAGGATCTATGAGATTGATGCCATAACCGCCTTGACAGCAAAAATTGACAATCTTGCTAAACAGCTGCAGAATAATCAAGTAACTACTAATGCTATTCAGGCGACAGTGGTGTGTGAGTTTTGTTGTGATCCACATTATAGTGCAGAATGTCAAGTTGGAAATCTATTTGCGCAAGGCACAGCAGAACAAGCACAGTATGTGGGGAATTATAATGGGCAACAACACAATCAGTATTCTAACAGATATAATCCAGCATGGCATAATCATCCGAATTTCTCCTGGCGAAATACTCAGAATGTGTTGCAGCCTGAGCAGAATAAATCCCCACCAGAGAATAAGGTAAACTTGGAGGATGCATTGGCTCAATTGGCGACTTCGCAAACTCAGTTTATGAATGAGACTAGAACTAACTTCCAGAACCAATCTGCACAAATCAGAAATTTAGAGGCACAGTTTAGCCAAATGGCTACGATGTTTTCAGAAAGACAGCAAAAGAATTTACCTACTACTTCAGAGGTAAATCCTAGAAGAGAGGGTAAAGAGCATTGTAAGGCTGTCACTTTGAGAAGTGGCAAAGAATTAGAGAAGCTAGTGAGAACCAAGAAGGTTGAGAAATGTGAAGCGAATAATGAGGTGAAAAATGAAGAGAAAGTAGAAGCTCAGCCATAGCCTACGTAGGAACCACCTATGGTGGTACCATTCCCTCAACGATTGCAGAAGAACAAGCACGATAAACAATTTGCTAAGTTTCTTGAGGTCTTCAAGAAACTTCACATCAATATTCCATTTGCAGATGTACTTGAACAAATGCCAAGTTATGTGAAGTTCATGAAAGATATTCTTTCAAATAAAAGGAGACTTGGGGATTACGACACAGTTACACTTATTGAGGAGTGCAGCGCCATCCTACAAAAAAAGCTACCACAAAAGCTTAAGGATCCATGGAGTTTTACTATTCCTTATAAAATTGGCAATGTTGTTTTTGAGCGAGCTTTGTGTGATTTGGGGGCTAGTATTAATTTGATGCCTTTATCTATTTTCAGGAAGCTTGGTTTGGGTAGGGCGAGGCCCACAACTATTACATTACAGTTAGCTGATTGCTCGCTAAAGTACCTCAGATGAGTTATTGAAGATGTGCTAGTCAAAGTCGACAAGTTCATATTCCCTGCGGATTTCATAGTTCTGGATATGGAGGAAGATAACGAGATTCCTATTATTCTTGGGAGACCATTCCTTGCAATTGGAAGAGCACTCATTGATGTTCAAAAGGGAGAGCTGCGACTAAGGGTACAAGAAGAAGAAGTGATTTTTAATGTGTTCAAAGCTATCAAGTACCCTAAAGCTAGCGACAGTTGTTTTCATGTTGATGATGTACAAGTTATAGTGCCTAGCCATGTGGGTCAACTGGACCCCTTAGAGGCTAGCTTGGTGCAAGATGATCTTGTTGATTTTGAGGATGAAAAGGTGCAGGCATATTTGAATTGGATGGATTCGTTTGAACCAAATAGGCAAAAATATTTTGAAGAATTGAGAGAGGGTTCTGCAAGTTCTAAGCCATCAATTGAGCAACCACCTGTGTTGGAATTGAAACCTCTACCAGCACACATGCGCTACATATACTTGGGCAAGTCAGACACACTTCCAGTAATCATCTCTTCGTCGTTCTCTAACGAAGAATAAGATACATTACTGAGAGTGCTCAGAACTCATAAATTAGCGATTGGTTGGTCTTTATCGGATATTAAGGGGATTCGTCACTCCATATGCATGCATCGTATTCTTATGGAGGATGATAGCAAACCATCCATTGACGCACAAAGGTGACTTAATCTGACGATGAAAAAAGTAGTGAGAAAGGAAGTTCTGAAGTGGTTAGATGTAGGAGTAATTTACCCAATCTCAGATAGTTCTTGGGTAAGTCTAGTGCAAATTGTACCCAAGAAGGGTGGCATGACAATTGTGAAGAATGAAAACAATGAACTTATTCCTACAAGAACTATGACTGGGTGGAGAGTGTGTATCGACTATAGGAAGTTGAACAAAGCTACGATAAAGGACCACTTCCCCTTGCCCTTTATTGATAAGATGCTTGATAAACTAGCAGGACATGAGTTTTATTGCTTTTTGGATGGTTACTCTGGGTATAATCAAATAGCTATTGCACCAGAAGATCAGGAGAAAACCATGTTTACATGTCCTTATGGTACATTTGCCTTTTAGAGAATGCCATTTGGATTATGTAATGCGCCAGGTACTTTTCAGAGATGTATTATGGCGATCTTCTCAGATTTGGTGGAGCACGGAATTGAGGTGTTCATGGATGACTTTTCTATGGTTGGCACGTCGTTTGACAATTGTCTTTACAATTTGGAGTTTGTGTTGAAAAGATGCGAGGAGACAAATTTGGTGCTAAATTGGGAGAAGTGCTACTTCATGGTGCGTGAATGAATAGTTTTGGGGCATCGCATCTCAGCTAAGGGTATTGAGGTTGATCGTGCGAAGATTGAGACCATAGAGAAGTTTCCATCCCCAACATCTGTGAAATGAGTTAGAAGCTTTCTGGGCCATGCGGGGTTCTACAGGAGATTCATCAAGGATTTCTCCAAGATCGCCAAGCCACTTTCAAATCTTTTGGCACAGAATGTTCCATTTGTATGGGATGGAGACTATGAACGTGCTTTCACAACAATTAAATAGAAACTTGTATCAGCACCCATTGTGATGGCACCTGATTGGGAGTTGCCCTTTGAATTAATGTGTGATGCCAGCGATTATGCAATTGGAGCAGTTTTGGGGCAGCGCAATAACAAAATTTTTCATGCCATCTACTATGCGAGTCACACTCTCAATGATGCTTAACTTAACTATGCAACAACAAAGAAAAAGTTGCTCGCAATAGTATTCGCCTTTGACAAGTTTCATCCCTATCTGATTGGAAATAAGGTAATCGTCTACACTGACCATTCGGCTATCAAGTACCTTATGGCCAAGAAGGATGCAAAGCCAAGGCTTATTCGTTGGGTGTTGTTGTTACAAGAATTCGACTTGGAAATCAGAGATAAGAAAGGCACATAAAATTTGGTAGCAGATCACCTTTCTAGACTTGAGTTACCAGCAGAAATCGAGATGGTAAAGCCGTCTATTGAAGATGACTTTCTAGATGAAAAGATTCTTACGATACAATCTGCACAGACTCTTCCCTGGTAAACTAATTTCGTAAATTTTCTAGCGGCAAAGGTAATCCCAGCAGATCTTAATTATTAGCAAATGAAGAAATTTCTATTTGATGTGAAACACTATTATTGGGAAGATCCTATACTCTATAAGCATTGTGCAGATCAAGTCATTAGAATGTGTGTTCTAGAAGGGGAGATGGAAGATATTTTGCGGCATTGCCATATACTTGAGTGTGGAGGTCACTTTGGAGGTAATAGAACAGCGGCAAAAGTGCTCCATCAGGTTTTTATTGGCCTAGCTTGTTTAAAGATGCTCACACTTTTATTGTTGCATGTGACAGATGCTAGAGATTGGGGAATATCTCAAGAAGGAATGTGATGCCATTGCAGAACATTCTTGAAGTTGAACTTTTCGATGTTTGGGGAATCGATTTCATAGGACCTTTCCCTTCCTCCTACAATAACAAATACATTTTGTTGGCAGTTGATTACATATCTAAATGGGTGGAAGCGGTGGTGACTCCAACAAATGATGGTGAGGTAGTGCTGAATTTTCTGAAGAGGAACATTTTTACAAGGTTTGGCACACCTCGAGCGATAATTAGTGATGAAGGTACTCACTTTTGCAACAAGCAATTTGGGGCCCTCTTACTCAAATATGGTGCCAAGCATCAGAAAGCCCTTGCCTATCATCCTCAAACCAATGGGCAAGCAGAAGTTTCAAATCGAGAAATAAAGAAGATTCTTGAGAAAACAATGGGAAATTCGCGCAAAGATTGGGCCAAGAAGATTGATGATGCACTATAGGCATATCGTTCTGCATTTAAAACACCAATTGAGATGTCGCCCTACAGATTGGTCTATGGAAAAAGCTTGTCATTTACCAGTGGAGCTCGAGCACAAGGCATATTAGGAAATGAAGCAGTTGAATCTGGATATGCAAGCTGCAGAAGAAAAGAGACTTTTGCAATTGAATGAGTTAGAATAGTTCCGGAATGAAGCCTATGAGAATGCGAAGATCTATAAAAAGAGAACAAAAGTATGACATGATAAGCATATCCCACGAAAAGAGTTCTTGCTTGGTCAGAAAGTTCTTTTATACAACTCAAGGCTTTGCTTGTTTCCCGGAAAGCTTAAATCAAGATGGTCTGACCCTTTTGTTGTAACGAAGGTGTTTCCCTATGAAACTGTTGAAATAAATCATCCAGAGAAGAGGATGTTCAAGGTCAATGGAAAACGGTTGAAGACTTATTGGGATGATGAGTTTGATAAGCACAAGTCCGTTGTCCATCTCAACTCGGCTTGAGAAATTGCTCCGTCGGGCTGTCGACGTAAAAACAAGTGCTTTTCGGGAGGCAACCCGAATTTTCTTACTTTTCTTGGTTTAATAGTTTTAGTTGTTTTTCGTTAATTTTTGAGTTATAGTTGTCAAAGTTAATTGTTGATTTTTATTGTTATGATAGGTTCAAGAAAAAGTTTGGAGGGGAGCTGAGGCAAGAAGAGGTTCCACCAAGTCGTTTAAGGGAGAAAATGTGAAGAAATTCGTGTTTGGAGTGAATGTGATGTGTACAAGGAAGAGAGAAAACAAGAAAAAAACAAAGTTGTGTAGTAGCGTTGTTGCGCTAAATTCTAGTGCAGCTGCGCTGGCGTCCTTAAAAGTTACGTTCCTGAGAGCTGTGAAAGTAGCGTTGTTGAGCCAAAATGTAGTGCAGCTGCTCTGACGCTGTTTGAAGTTATGTTTTTGAAGTAGCGCTATTGCGCCAAAAAATGGCGCACCTGCACTGGCATCTTTCTCTTTGATGTTCGGAAAAAAAAAAAAAAAAACTTAATCAGTTACCAAACCCACTGACCATAGCATATGTGCACAACCCAAAACCCAAAATCCTACCTACCTACCCACGGCCTACATTCCATGGACCCAACTTACATTATATTAAAACAACTCCCACACTCAACCAATTAGATTCAACCCACCCATGCTAGACTTCAAAACTGACCTATAACCACGTTGAAACCTACCCAACACCACCATCTATATCATTAACTCCAAAACTAAAAATCAGAACCCTCCCATCTGTATCTTTTCTCTCAGGTAAGCACCATTTTGTTTGCTCTATCACAAACACCTCACGTACAGCTGCCCTCCACCTACCACCACAATTGTCACGCCCCGACCCCGACCTATCGCTAGGCTAAGGCCGAAACATGACGTTCGCAACTCTTATTCTTGAGGTTAATAACTTAATAGCTTTAAAAACCTGTAGTTATTAATTTAATAATATGTACCTCCATTATAAATGCCATATAAAGATTGGAAGACTTCCAAAAATTCTACCAAGACATCGGCCTTAAAGGTTTATAACGTCTGATATAAATTCATAAGACCTAAATCCACTTGCTCCTCATTACAAACCTAAGCCTACAAAGTAGAATAATCAACTTAGCTAGGTATCTAACTAACCAAAAGAATATTACAATAGATTAAATAGTCCCATTATACAAAGTCATGCTTATTACAACAATGAATACATCTTCACAGGCAAGCATGTCGGTCAAATAAGTAGGAAATCCAACTCATCAACTAAACAAAGCTTACAACCACATGGGAGCTTGCTCGGCTAATCTTCACCTGAAATTTTCAAAAGAGGGTGAGCTAGGTCCTCGCATATAGATCAGTGAGGAGAAAAACAAGGAAAAGTTTTCACAAAGGTTTTATCATTTTGCAAGCTTCTTGGTAAAACCATGCTATGCATATAAAACAGTTAATCAAGTATAACAGAATATCAAGATTAACTTCATACTCGAAGTATAGAACAATTAACAAAAATGGAAACAACTTGATCCAAAAGATATGAACAACTCTTTTCATTACTTTAAAGAAAAGGGGTACTCCGGAGACAACCCATGAAGAAGGTACTCAGGAGGAAACACATAAGCACGCCAACCAAGAGGGCACTACAGAGACAACCCAACGAAGAGGGTACTCCGGAGGCAACCCATAAACACACCAGTCAAGAGGGTACTACGGAGGCAACCCATGAAGAGGGTACTCCGGAGACAACCCATAAACACATCAATCAAGAGGGCACTACGGAGGCAACCCATGAAGAGGGTACTCCGCAGGCAATCCACAAATTTACCATGGTAGCCGAGACCTATACTTGACGGTTCAATACTGTAGGGGAGAATCAGAACTTCTACCATACCCGATATGAAAGGTTAGAACCTTGACATAGATATAAGTATAATAACCCAGCTTTCCAAGGAAAGACACCAAGCGAGAGAGATGTGCACGATCCAAACCTAATCAAGCATACTTAAGCAATTACATGATTCAAACATATTCAAGCGTATAGTCGTAAGTGCACCGTTTAGACAACCATGAAACCAATACCCGTCATGCTTGAACATAATAATAATATTTATAAGGACACAACATAGCCATATACCAAAGGAGGGTGTAAAGATACCTTAAAATAACTCAAATCGACCATAAAATGCAAGCACGAACGAAACTATGAAGCATTCTCGACGCTTCTGCATTAACCCAATTTAGGAGGTAAATTTATCTACTTTCCTAAACTCCAATTAATCTGTTTTCAGTCTATAATCGAAGCTTATCGAAAGTAGATAGTTCTAGAACCAAACGGAACTCAATTTCAATCTAAAATGACTGAGTTATAACTTATTTCGTGCAAGTACGTTTTTCTGTCCAGATTGCAAGTTGTTCTTGCGTCATTTCGGGAATGGAAAATTCAGAGCATTTTAACGATAGAATCTGCCATTTTGTAAAAAATGAAAGTTGTTCTTAACTTCTCAATACAGCATCTGTGAAATTTTTGTTCAATTCCGAGATCGTTTGCTAAAATTGAAGACAGTGAGCTCTCCAGATTCAGCAAAAAATTTGTAACTTACTTCCTAGTGTGTGTTTGAGTATGAAAACGATTTTTCCTTATGACATGGTCAACTGAAGAAATGTTCCTCTATGAATTTTCTACATTTTTAGAATTTTACAGATTTTTATAAAATCATCTATTCATAAAAACGGGCTAAACTTTCTGGTTGGACAAATCTGTCCAGTAAGGTCATTCCAAAATTCTTGCATGTTCTAGTTTCTAAATCATCAACATCAACTACTATACAACCAAGCAACCTCTAACAACCTAAATAAGAAAAAATCAAACATATCCACATAGTTAGATACAAGCTTTACCATCAAGAACACCCAAAAATTCCAGCAATATCATCTTTGATTTGAACTATCAATAACAAGCTTCAACAACATTTCAACCATGAATTTGCAATTATAACTCCATACAAGCCTCATAAAACCATCAATATGCATTTATATATCATAAATACTCATTTTGAAAGAACCCTCACATTGCAACCTTATAGCACATATTTCAGTTACAACCTTCACTATTTGGCCTAATTTTTGTCAGTCTTTTACCCAAGTAAATGATCTCCAAATTTGATGAATCATATATTAAATCGAAGTTTTACGAATTCTTTAACTCTGACTATAAACCTTGTTCAATTTCAATTTAAGATCTAAAAGTTAAGACTATTTCCGTAAGATTGCACAAAACTGTCCAGCACCAATACCTATCCAGAACGACATATGATTTTTGCCATTTTTGGGGGTCTTAAAGTCAAAATTAGCCTTAGCCTATTTCTGCAAGATTTGTTCATAACTGAAAAATATAGTGACCATCAAAGTTTCATAAAATTTGGAGATCGTTTGCTACCTTAAAAATGCTCCAAACAGAAAGGTCAGTAGCTACCCGGGATTTTCCAGAAATGTTCAAACATGTGTTCTTGGCTTCTAAGCATGCAAGACTAAGCATACACATTTATACACTTGCTCATGAACTTCAAAACATTTTAGAAATCAGTTTAAACCCTCACATTTGCAATAGTTAGAAATGGGAGAAAATTGATTGGAAATGGTTGAAGAGTTTGGAAATGGCTTGCTTTTACTTCCCCCTTCTTCTCTTTCTTCTTCTTCTTCTTGGCAAAATCGTGTCGTGTGTGTAAGTGTGTGTTGTAGGATTTTAGTGTGTGTAGATGGTGTAGTGTGTATTGATGGGTGAGTATGTATTGGTGTGTGTTTGTGTGTTTGACTTGGGTGAGACCAAATAGTGTTAGGATATTTTGTTATTTTGCTTTAGGACGAGAGTGCCCTTGAGCTTGCTTGCATATTATTAGTTTGTCATTCTAGTATTAATTCTAACTACCTAGTTACTAATCTTAGCTCCATAATGTTAATTAATTTCCTACGACTCCTAAAATATTTGGTTGTACGTTAAACAATGATATACACGTAATTCGAGGTAAACATACATAAACCTATTTAACAACATATAAAACACATCAAATGCATATAAAATGATTTAATTATGTATGACATGACCTAATGCACATGTGGTCTTGGGCCGGGTCTTACAACCTCCCCTTCTTAAAAGAATTGCGCCCTCGCAATTCCCTAATTACCTCGCAAACAAGAACGGGTATTGCTGCTCCATCTGATCACGCCTCTCCCAAGTTGCATCCTCGACTACATGGTTATCCCAAAGCACCTTTACCATCGGAATACTCTTGTTGCACAACTCTCGAGTTTGCTCGTCTAGAATCCGCACGGGCTTCTTGTAACACCCCGATCCCTCTTGAGACCGGGAGTTCTATCAATCGATCTAATCACAACCCAAATCCAAACCCGGGCATAATTTTCAGGGAAAACGGACGGAGTCTCCCCTGTTTCTAGGCGAAATGTAAAACCTGCGACAGCATATAAGGGGACCAATACCATGTCCAAACATTCAACCACCTCAAGGCCATCCGAGCCTCGGATCTCAGCACTTAAACTTAACAACTATACATACATTTCCAATTTAAAAGCTAACCTATCTCTTTTCATTTTTGGCAAGTACATTCGAACTTGACAATTAAACCATACTAAGCTACTACATAAAATAAACTATCATGCCATTCTAAATCTTTTCCTTTGGACATTACAAACATGCATTTGAAGTTAAGTTATAATAACTAGACACATAATCTAACTTATCAAACTACTTCAACAATCTAATGAAACTTAAATTACATACTTTTTGACATTAAATACATACAACATATGAAAGCATAAATCTTTACAACTTCGACACTCAAGCTACATAAGCACGCAAGACAACTCTTCAGGCACGAACTTTCACGAAATCACAAACTTTCCAGCTACATGATATTTCCTGAAATGTGGTAGTGAGGAGTGAGTATACACAACACGTATACTCAGTGAGGGCGAGACAGATATCGAATTGGAGAGATAGAAGATTGTGCAATGCAAATAGACACAATTAAGTAATAAAGTCAATAAGAAAACATTCAATACAAACGACAATATATTAAACATTCAAGAAAGCATTAACACAACTATTCAAAGCTATACTACACTCTGAAGGCTATGGTTCACTCATACGAGAAATATACCATTTCACGAGTGATACATCAATCTCGAGCTTGATGTTGACAACGATGACAATAAGCGCGCAACCACCTTATAACACCAGTTTGGAACACCCCGGAAGTATCCATCAATCTACGACCCAAATCTCCCTGGGAGGCAACCCAAACGAGAAAAGGGAATAGCAGCGGAGCTAGAGCAACCAACACTGCCAACCCGAGACGACCCAGAGAGGCCCATCACTCACGCGCGAGACACTATGCAATGCAAGACTCGATACAAGGCAATAAACAAGCAATAGCACAACAATGTTAACTAGTGACAACAAACGAGATAACAAGCAATCACAACCAATACTAGCATTCAACTAACTTTACCATCATAACAAGCAATAATAAGCAACAATAACAACAATTAAGCAAGTATATCAAGCAACCCTAAGCATTCTATAGGCATAATATCAAGAAAACAAGCAAAATCACAAATCGGCCCCAACTATCAAAACACTACCATTTCCAAAAGAGCCACGAGTCTAGAAACCGACTTTACCAATCCTCCTAGGTCACCATAAGGCACGTCTAAAGACCCCAAAACCCTACTTTACCCTAGAATTCGCGCAAAGTCCCGATTTCTCCCTTTGCTCGTTTGAACTACAACTATATTAACCAAATACCCAACCAACGCCATAATCGCACCAAAAGTGCTTCCATGACCTCCCGAAACAATGCCAACACGCAAAACGAGAAAACGCTAAACTCGATCTAAACAACCCCGACTTTCACCAAAGCATAATTCTCATTTTTTTCATTACGCAACCCAAACAAACCATGCATTTAGGCGTTCTAGCATACCTAGCACATTTCTACATCAACAGACATCATAACAGCGCAACTTTATCATTTCAAGGGTTTACTATTCATATTTTACTATTCAACTAACAAATTATATTTCAATTTCAATATTCAACCACATAAAATGTTAAAAAGCTATAAATACATGTTCTACGATTGCTAGAGAATATTCTACAAGCCTCAAAATAATTAAAATAACATTCTACGGATAAAATTCAAAAATTAAAGTTAACACATAAAACGTTCAAATGCGCAATTAAACATGAAATCCTCACCTTAGACGCTCCTAGACGCTAGGAAAACCTCGTTGGATGCCTCGGAAACCACCCCGTGCAAGCTCACGCGAAGAATCGAAGAATTGAAGTTGAATTTTTCTTTTTTTCTTCTCCCTCATTTTTGGCCCTAGCTGGTTCTGTTTTCAGCTCTTTTTTTTATTGGTATTTTAGGGTATTAAAAACAAGCACAAGGTCAAAATGGTCAATCCCCTTAGTCAAACCACTTAAAAATTGGTCAAACTAGCCTATTTCAAGCATTTTAAAGCTAAAACAACTAATGAAATGTTAATTCTAGCTAACAACAATTAAATTATAAAATTTAAGACACCAAACACTAGTTTCCACTATTTGCTGAGGACTACAATTCATTTCCTAACTATCTCTCTCGATATGCTATGCAATTTGCGTCAATAGAAGAATAACAATTAAATCTCAAAGAATCTAAGAAATATATTATTTTTGGAAAGCATCATAGTTTACAATTTACTCCGGCTCGGAGCTACTTTTCATTTAATTGAAAACCGAGTGATTTTAATGCAAGACAACCAAAACCGATTATTAAAATAATCAACGCAATCAAGGTAATCAATATTCATTTAAAATAATTAATTTAACTATTTCTAGAACATTTTAAAGAATTATGAAGTTAACATTAAGCCACAAATGAAAGTTAATATTAACACATAGTCAAATACAATTAAACACTAACATTTAAGGTAACACTTAATTAATCACAAGAAAAGAATTTCAATTACTATAATTATTAGAAATAGGTAATAATCTTTTAATTATTCAATACACAACTACTAAATGCTTCCATGAGAAATATTAAAATAGTGCAAATTGGTTGATTTAACTAATTAAACATTTAATCAAATGCAGTCAAGTGCTATTAAATACATGCCGGGTTCGGGTTATCACATCCTTCCCCCCTTAAAACAATTGCGTCCTCGCAATTCTTTTTCCAATAGAACTCAGCATCACCTAAAATCCAACTCTGACTAGCCTTCGTTAGCTACTGATCAAGTATTTAATCAAGATGACCAATAGGAAAGTTCAAGTAGAAATGCCAAGTAGTAACACCAAATAGAAGCTTGAATGCAGATACCGTACAAGAATCCCGTTGACACGAATACTGAAGAAGAATAAATTCCAACCAAGAGCGCCGAAATAATACCAACAAAGACTAAAGCAAAGATACTGTAGATATTATCAAAACCACATACTAATGGCAGGAAGAGTACCGAAGGAATACCCTATTTAAGAATCTTCAATAGAAGTCTAACAAGTACCCAATAAGAAAGTTAAGAGATAGCCAGAGTAGATGCACCTCATGCAGTGCTGATTACCGTAAATAGACCCAGCTGAAAGTTCTGTAAAGGAATAGCAAAGAAAATATAATGTGCCCAATAAGACAATCAAGTTGAATAACAAAATAGCTTCCCAGATGGATGAAAACTCCAAGGATAAACACCGAACTGGTGAACAATATACCGAAACCAAACTCTGAGGCCTCTTCACTGTTTGCCAAGTGAGAACTTCATACAACCTTGCTAATAAGGAAATACCAATAGAACGCCCAATAAGAATTTCAAAGAATACCATAAGTAGTATTATACAATAAGTCTGACAAGAACTCCAAATACCAAACCTACTGAGGAACACTAAAAAAAAAAAATCCAAAACAATGCTCCAATAAGAAAGTAGCCAAGTTTGCCCAATAAGTAAATATTAAATAATTGGCCACTGAGAATTCCAGAAAATACCATTGAAGAATTTCCAATCAGGGATGCCAGTATCACACCAATAAAGACCGAGACACATATACCATAGATAATACTGTGCAGTAAGGCCAATTGAAATCTCAATAGCCAAATCCACCGAGAAATGCCAACAGAAGTCTCCAAAAAATACCCATATAAAATCCCAAGAGAAAGCTACTCTTCACAACTGTTAAGCACAGAGGAGGACCATAGAGATTTGCCAATAACCGTGCTCCAAAAGCAAACACCAATTCCCAAATAAAGGCTAGTCAAATGCCATTCATTTCCAGCCAATCCATACACCTTGAAAAGCCAACGGTGAACCACTTTCTTCAGGGGAGGAAGATGACTTACTTACCATTTCAATAGACATGTATGAATGCCAACATATCACAGTTATACATATGCCTTAAGCTATTATGCCAGCAAGTTTACAAAATAGTTTATTCAACAAAGTTTCTCAATCACGACAATCAAGTCAAGCACAACATAATCAATTCAAATCACGGCATAGCTAATTCAAGACATTTCAATACACACATTACAAGCAATATTTCAAGCAAATAACAATTCACGAGGTCGATTCAATTCACGAGGTCGATTCGATAGGTCAATTCAATGCACAACTAGACACTTCACTTTACTTGAGAAACATTTAACACATAACACATAACTATATCACATAGGTGCATACTTTCAAGTCAAGACATACAATCTCACATGCAAGCATACACTTTCAAGACACACTTAACAAGCACACATTCAAGGGTCACTACCCACCAGACCGAGGACCCTATCCCGGCTTATGAGCTAGACAAGCTTTGATACCACCTGTAACACCCCGATTCCTCTCGAGACCGGGAGTTCTATCAATCGATCTAATCACAACCCAAATCCAAACCCGGGCATAGTTTTCAGGGAAAACGGACGGAGTCTCCCCTGTTTCTAGGCGAAATGTAAAACTTGCGATAGCATATAAGGGGACCAATACCATGTCCAAACATTCAACCACCTCAAGGCCATCCGAGCCTCGGATCTCAGCAATTAAACTCAGCAACTATACATACATTTCCAATTTAAAAGCTAACCTATCTCTTTTCATTTTTGGCAAGTACATTCGAACTTGACAATTAAACCATACTAAGCTACTACATAAAATAAACTATCATGCCATTCTAAATATTTTCCTTTGGACATTACAAACATGCATTTGAAGTTAAGTTATAATAACTAGATACATAATCTAACTTATCAAACTACTTCAACAATCTAATGAAACTTAAATCACATACTTTTTGACATTAAATACATACAACATATGAAAGCATAAATCTTTACAACTTCGACACTCAAGCCACATAAGCACGCAAGATAACTCTTCAGGCACGAACTTTCACGAAATCACGAACTTTCCAGCTAACATGACATTTCCTGAAATGTGGTGGTAAGGAGTGAGTATACACAACACGTATACTCAGTGAGGGCGAGACAGATATCGAATTGGAGAGAAAGAAGATCGTGCAATGCAAATAGACACAATTAAGTAATAAAGTCAACAAGAAAGCAATCAGTACAAACGACAATATAATAAACATTCAAGAAAGCATTAACACAACCATTCAAAGCTATACCACACTCTGAAGGCTATGGTTCACTCATACGAGCAATATACCATTTTACGAGTGATACATCAATCTCGAGCTTGATGTTGACAACGATGAAAATAAGCGCGCAACCACCTTATAATACCAGTTTGGAATACCCCAGAAGTATCCATCAATCTACGACCCAAATCTCCCTGGGAGGCAACCCAAGCGAGAAAAGGGAATAGTAGCGGAGCTAGAGCAACCAACACTGGCAACCCAAGGCTACCCAGAGAGGCCCATCACTCACACGCGAGACACTATGCAATGCAAGACTCGATACAAGGCAATAAACGAGCGATAGCACAACAATACAAACTAGTGACAACAAACGAGATAACAAGCAATCATAATCAATACTAGCATTCAACTAACTTTTCAAGCATAACAAGCAATAATAAGCAACAATAACACCAATTAAGCAAGTATACCAAGCAACCATAGGCATTCTATAGGCATAATATCAAGATAACAAGCAAAATCACAAATCGGCCCCAACTATCAAAACACTACCATTTCCAAACGAGCCACGAGTTCTAGAAACCGACTTTGCCAATCCTCCTAGGTCACCATAAGGCACGTCTAAAGACCTCGAAACCCTACTTTACCCTAGAATTCACGCAAAGTTCCGATTTTCCCCTTTGCTCGTTTGAACTACAACTATACCAACCAAACACCCAACCAACGCCATAATTGCACCAAAAGTGCTTCCATGGCCTCCCGAAACAATGTCATCACGCAAAACGAGAAAATGCTAAACTCGACCTAAACGACCCCGACTTTCACCAAAGCATAATTCTCATTTTTTCCATTACGCAACCCAAACAAACCATGCATTTAGGCGTTCTAGCATACCTAGCACATTTCTACATCAACAGACAGCATAACAGCGCAACTTTATCGTTTCAAGGGTTTACTATTCATATTTTACTATTCAACTAACAAATTATATTTCAATTTCATTATTCAACCGCATAAAATGTTAAAAAGCTATAAATACATGTTCTACGATTGCTAGAGAATATTCTACAAGCCTCAAAACAATCAAAATAATATTCTACGGATAAAACTCAAAAATTAAAGTTAACACATAAAACGTTCAAATGAGCAATTAAACATGGAACCCTCACCTTAGACGCTCCTAGACGCTAGGAAAACCTCGTTGGATGCCTCGGAAACCACCCCGTGCAAGCTCACACGAAGAATCGAAGAATTGAAGTTGAATTTTTCTTTTTTTCTTCTCCCTCATTTTCGGCCCTAGCTGGTTCTGTTTTCAGCTCTTTCTTTTTTATTTATTTATTGCTATTTTAGGCTATTAAAAAGAGGCACAAGGTCAAAATGGTCAATCCCCTTGGTCAAACCACTTAAAAATTGGTCAAACTAGCCTATTTCATGCATTTTAAAGCTAAAACAACTAATGAAATGTTAATTCTAGCTAACAACAATTAAAATATAAAATTTAAGACACCAAACACTAGTTTTCACTATTTGCTGAGGACTAGAATTCATTTACTAACTATCTCTCTCAATATGCTATGCACTTTGCGTCAATAGAAGAATAACAATTAAATCTCAAAGAATCTAAGAAATATATCATTTTTGGAAAGCATCATAGTTTAAAATTTACTCCGACTCGGAGCTACTTTTCATTTAATTGAAAACCGAGTGATTTTAATGCAAGACAACCAAAACCGATTATTAAAATAATCAAAGCAATCAAGGTAATCAATATTCATTTAAAATAATTAATTTAACTATTTCTATAACATTTTAAAGAATTATGAAGTTAACATTAAGCCACAAATGAAAGTTAATATTAACACATAGTCAAATACAATTAAACACTAACATTTAAGATAACA
The DNA here is from genome assembly GCA_037974665.1 of Ehretia macrophylla. Taxonomy (NCBI): domain Eukaryota; kingdom Viridiplantae; phylum Streptophyta; class Magnoliopsida; order Boraginales; family Ehretiaceae; genus Ehretia; species Ehretia macrophylla. The sequence goes on along the minus strand of CM075777.1, from coordinate 49,181,872 downwards.
CTTAATTAATCACAAGAAAAGAATTTCAATTACTATAATTATTAGAAATAGGTAATAATCTTTTAATTATTCAATACACAACTACTAAATGCTTCCATGAGAAATATTAAAATAGTGCAAATTGGTTGATTTAACTAATTAAACATTTAATCAAATGCAGTCAAATGCTATTAAATGCATGCCGGGTTCGGGTTATCACATTTCTCCTCATAAGACAAGTTCTCACGAAGTGCCAACGGTTCCGGTTCTAGAAAGCCAATAAGATACATTATCTAACTAGGATTCTCAACTCTTTAGCACAATATAACACTACAATTCACCAAGTAGCATCTAGATGTCAAACCTTAGCTCAAATCATCCCATATAACAAGAGCATCTTCAATAACACATATATCGTAACCAATAAGCCATTATAGCACTATTATAGGTTACAACACCCAAGGTTAGCACCTAATGTTTAGGGTTTCATTCAAATACAAATTCATGTATATTACTTCATGTCTATTATCCATCAAGATTTTCTAGCACTGGTAATACCTTAGAAACCATATATGAGAATCCTGACCAAGGATATATATAGACCTCATATCCATTTATCACCCCATTGTACTTAACTTGTACCCCTAGGTACAGTTGCAACACTAAATATGTTAATAGTTCAGGACTTAATCATTTTATAACTAGCACAACCCATTTCATGTATAATACATATTTTAGCCTAAACACACTATATAAACTCTTCATTTACCAATATTCCAACTCGTTAAAAACATACATTCTTACTTAGCATCCAATAAACTAATGCCTCAAGTAGGTTGGTAGTCATCAAGATTTATAAATTTGGGTTCTAGAGTTCCTACATCCAACTAGTGCAATCAACACCTAGCTATAAGCGAGTAAGCACTTAATCTTGTCAATACTTTATTAATTCCTAAAGGATCCACAGTGTCTAAGGCCACTTAGTCGAATCTAAGCCTAGTAATCCTTAGATAAATCTATCAGTGACCATTAAAGATGGAATAACCCCAAATGCATATCAATATTAATAGTTACTATAAGTACTCTAAGATCGTAACTTACAATTTACATAATATTAAATTCATCCTCGTAATATTTTCCATTAACCAAAATAAGTAACTCGGCATATCAAACTACCTACTTCCTACATCACATGAGAATGCCATTTTATTTGTTCCTTTAGTTGGTCCTAATATCACCATTTACTTTTACTAAGTTGAACTACTTAAATGCATCTATGTACATGTATAATCCATCTCCAATATTTCTCAAGCCATTACATCAACTTAGTTTGAAAGAAATCAACTTACAGGGTCTACTCCATATCCAACATTACTCACACACTCAAACTCTATGAAAAACTTAGTCCTTCGCAAAACTAAGTATTCATGTTAATCATCACATTTATCTAGTCCTATGGATCATTTCCAATTGTTCTAGCCATTCATGACCTTAAGAGATTAGTACGGGTCAACTCACACATGCAAATATTATAATCATACCCAACATATAGATTTCATATAAGCAAGAAGCAGTTATGTCATGCAAGTCACATAAGATTCATACAAGCACGTATAACACGTAAGTTCACATAAGCACGTATAACACGTAAGTTCACATAAGCACATATAGACACCCACGCACGTTGATCATATAAAACATATGGTTCACTTAACACCTGACGCATGCGCATATATCATTCGGGACAATTCACATCAAAACATCTACCCAGGGACCTTCATTCAAAATTCGGACTACGCTAACTAAGGTAACTCTAAACTAACCGAAGTTAGCTCTGATACCACTTAAATAGGTGTCATGCCCCGACCCCAACCTATCGCTAGGCTAAGGCCGAAACATGACGTTCCCAACTCTTATTCTTGAGGTTAACAACTTAATAGCTTTAAAAACCTGTAGTTATTAATTTAATAATCTGTACCTCCATTATAAATGCCATATAAATATTGGAAGACTTCCAAAAATTTTACCAAAATATCGTCCTTAAAGGTTTATAATGTCTAATATAAATTCATAAGACCTAAATCCACATGCTCCTCATTACAAACCTAAGTCTACAAAGTAGAATAATCAACTTAGCTAGGTATCTAACTAACCAAAAGAATATTACAATAGATTAAATAGTCCCATTATACAAAGTCATGCTTATTACAACAAGGAATACATCTTCACGGGCAAGCATGTCGGTCAAATAAGTAGGAAATCCAACTCATTAACTCAACAAAGCTTACAAACATATGGGAGCTTGCTCAGCTAATCTTCACCTGAAATTTTCAAAAGAGGGTGAGCTAGATCCTCGCATATAGCTCAGTGAGGAGAAAAACAAGGAAAAGTTTTCACAAAGGTTTTATCATTTTGCAAGCTTCTTGGTAAAACCATGCTATGCATATAAAACAGTTAATCAAGTATAACAGAATATCAAGATTAACTTCATACTCGAAGTATAGAACAATTAAGAAGAATGGAAACAACTTGTTCCAAAACATATGAACGACTCTTCTCATTACTTTAAAGAAAAGGGGTACTCCAGAGACAACCCATGAAGAAGGTACTCAGGAGGCAACCCACAAGCACGCCAACCAAGAGGGCACTCCAGAGACAACCCAACGAAGAGGGTACTCTGGAGGCAACCCATAAACACACCAGTCAAGAGGGCACTACGGAGACAACCCATGAAGAGGGTACTCCGGAGGCAACCCATAAACATACTAATCAAGAGGGCACTACGGAGGCAACCTATGAAGAGGGTACTCCGGAGGCAACCTATAAATTTATCATGGTAGCCGAGGCCTATACCTGACGGTTCAATGCCGTAGGGGAGAATCGAAACTTCTACCATACCCGATATGAAAGGTTAGAACCTTGACATAGATATAAGTATAATAACCCAGCTTTCCAAGGAAAGACACCAAGTGAGAGAGATGTGCGCGATCCAAACCTAATCAAGCATATTTAAGCAATTACATGATTCAAACATATTCAAGCGTATAGGCGTAAGTGCACCGTTTAGACAATCATGAAACCAATACCCGTCATGCTTGAACATAATAATAACATTTAGAAGGACACAACATAGCCATATACCAAAGGAGGGTGTAAAGATACCTTAAAAAACTCAAATCGACCATAAAATGCAAGCACAGACAAAACTATGAAACATTCTCGATGCTTCTGCATTAACCCAATTTAGGAGGTAAATTTGTCCACTTTCCCAAACTCCAATTAATCTATTTTCAGTCTATAATCGAAGCTTATCGAAATTAGATTGTTCTAAAATCAAATGGAACTCAATTTCAATCTAAAATGACTGATTTATAACTTATTTCGCGCAAGTACGTTTTTCTGTCCAGAATGCAAGCTGTTCTTGCATCATTTCAGAAATGGAAAATTCAGATCATTTTAATGATAGAATCTACCATTTTGTAAAACATGAAAGTTTTTCTTAACTTCCCATACAGCATCTGTGAAAGTTTCGTTCAATTCTGAGATCGTTTGCTATTTTTAAAACATAAAGGAAATTGAAGACAGTGAGCTATCCAGATTCAGCAAAAATTTTGTAACTTACTTCCTAGTGTATGTTTGAGCATGAAAATTTTTTTTCCTTATGACATGGTCAACTGAAGAAATGTTCCTCTATGATTTTTCTACGTTTTCAAAATTTTACAGATTTTTATAAAATCATCTATTCATAAAAACGGGCTAAATTTTTTGGTTGGACAAATCTGTCCAGTAAGGTCATTCCGAAATTCTTGCATGTTCTAGTTTCTAAATTATCAACATCAACTACTATACAACCAAGCAACCTCTAGCAACCTAAATAAGCAATAATCAAACATATCCATATAGTTAGATACAAGCTTTACCATTAAGAACACCAAAAAATTCCAGCAACATCATCTTTGATTCAAACCATCAATAACAAGCTCCAACAACATTTCAACCATGGATTTGCAATTATAACTCCATACAAGCCTCATAAAACCATCAATATGCATTTATATATCATAAATACTCATTTTGAAAGAACCCTCACATTGCAACCTTATAGCACATATTCAGTTACAACCTTCACTATTTGTCCTAACTTTCGTCAGTCTTTTACCAAGTAAATGATCTCCAAATTTGATGAATCATATATCAAATCGAAGCTTTACTAATGCTTTAACTCTGACCACAAACCTTGTTCAATTTCAATTTAAGATCTAAAAGTTATGACTATTTCCGTAAGATTGTACAAAACTGTCCAACACCAATACCTATCCAGAATGACCTATGATTTTTGTCATTTTCGGGGGTCTTAAAGTCAAAATTAGCCTTAGCATATTTCTGTAATATTTGTTCATAATTGAAAAATATAGTGACCCTCAAAGTTTTAGAAAATTTAGAGATCATTTGCTACCTTAAAATGCTCCAAACAGAAAGGTCAGTAGCTACCCGGGATTTTTCAGAAATGTTCAAACATGTGTTCTTGGCTTCTAAGCATGCAGGACTAAGCATACACATATACACACTTGCTCATGAACTTCAAAACATTTTAGAAATCAGTTTAAACGTCACATTTGCAAATAGTTAGAAATGGGAGAAAATTGATTGGAAATGGTTGAAGAGTTTGGAAATGGCTTGCTTTTACTTCCCCCTTCCTCTCTTTCTTCTTCTTCTTCTTGGCAAAATCGTGTAGTGTGTGTAAGTGTGTGTTGTAGGATTTTTGTGAGTATAGATGGTATAGTGTATGTTGATGGGTGAGTGTATATTGGTGTGTGTTTGTGTGTTTGACTAGGGTGAGACCAAATAGTGTTAAGATATTTTGTTATTTTGCTTTAGGATGAGAGTCCCCTTGAGCTTGGTTGCGTATTACTAGTTTGTTATTCTAGTGTTAATTCTAACTACTTAGTTACTAATCTTAGCTCCATAATGTTAATTAATTTCCTACGACTCCTAAAATATTTGGTTGTACGTTCAACGATAATATACACGTAATTCGAGATAAACATACATAAACCTATTTAACAGCATATAAAACACATCAAATGCATATAAAATGATTTAATTATGTATGACATGACCTAATGCACATGTGGTCTTGGATCGGGTCTTACAACAATCATCTCCTACATTGCTATCCACATCACCGACGAAGTCGTGCTGTCGTCGTCAGCGTCGGTGACATGTAACGAAGCAGCGACAAACCCCCACCCCGCGTGATTCACGACGTCAAATCTGCCTCTGTCAGCAGCAGCAATTTTCAGGCGGTAGTAAAAGACCTTGCAGCCTTGGTGAGTGTTCTGTTAATTTCTTTGGTGTTCTCATTTGTTCGTTGGTAGCAAGACTATATAAAAAAAATAGAAACTTTGTTGATGCTAGCGATTGAGTAGAGGCAGTGCACGCGAGTTGTTGGCTTGGTTGTATCATGAATATCACTGGTAATTGATCGAGTGGTTTGCTTTTGTTGTGCGGCTGGATGTTGAATTATAGTAAAGACAAAAAAAGCAACAAAACAACAAAGAGAATCTTTTGAAAATTGTATGCGAACGGGGGAAGTTGACCGCATCTGTAGTTGAATTGGTTCTTATTTTTTTGTCTTGGTGGCGTTGATCTTACTGATAGCTAATTGTTGATTCTTGTTGTTCATAACATTGGAAGCATAGTCGAACTTCTGTTGCATTTAAACTGTGCTAGCTTCTTTCTAGTTTGCATTGGCATTGTGGTTAGGAAACTTGTGTCTATTTTGTTGTTGGCTGAGTCCTACTAGTTGTACGTGTGTTTTGGTGCTGGGTGTGTTTTGGGACTGCTTCTGATCATTGTGACTTTTTATTGAGTTTGTTGGGTGATTCGTAGTTACGTGGTGTTGCATGGGACTGTAGTATTGTGCATTGGGAGATTGGATATTATAATAGGGAGTAGACAGTGATTGTGTAGGCTGTGATTGAACATTGAAGTTAATTGTTACTTCTTGATAGCCATGTCTCCTAAACGGAAACGAGGTTCAATATCCGGTGCATCTAGGCCTGCTTTGAATACATATATATTTGTTAGTGAGGAGGCTAAAGCTCGATATACTGCAAGTATCATAAAAAAAGTCTTTGGTCGTATAGTGTGGTTTCGAGAAACTTGGATCTCTCATTGCACAGCAGGCCGAATCGCGGCAATGGATTAACTTCATCAAATCTCCTAGGTTGTGTTATGTGTTGTTGGTCAGGGAATTTTATGCTAATGTACCAGAGCACTAAGATAAGAGGGTTATGGTTCGTGGAAAGCCTGTTGCTTTTGAATGGGGCACTGTCAATCGGTTCTATCAGGTACCAGATCTTGATGATGATTTCTATAGTGCCCCTGGAGAGGACATTCACCCAGACCACATTATCAGGTATTTAACAGATTATCGTGTCACATGGAAAAAGAAAGGTAATAAGTTTGTGAGTTTCCCGTCCTCCGGCATGCGAAAGGAAATTAAAGCTTGGCATCTCTATATCTGTGCCACCCTCTTTCCGACATGGAATACGTATGAGTTTCCAGAGAGCGTGCAGCCTTGAATTATTCCATTGGTAACCAGTTCAGCATTGACATCGGAAAGATAGTTGAACAGTTGATCTTAGAGTATTTGAAGGGACGAACTACTGGGGGATTGCCTCACCCAGCATTGATTACCGGTTTATGTCTCGCAGCTGGTGTGCCAGTATCTGCAACTGAGGAGGTACTGCAACCTCAAGTTCTATTGACGCAAACTACCATAGAAACCTTGGGGGCCCGCATGGCGCAACAGGAGAATGAGCCGAATCAGGGAGAAGCCTCTATTACAGATATACAAGCTTTGCGCCAGGACATGGCGTAGTTGCGCCAAGACATGGCGCAGTTGCGCTAGGATATAGCGCAGTTGCGCCAGGACATGGTGCAGTTGTGCCAAGACCTGGATCAAGGGCGACAGGAGTGGTTAGAGCAGGAAACACGTCTTGGGAAGCGATTGCTCCTTCTTCTCCGACGACAAGATGAGTTGGCAGCCAGACAAGAGTAGAGTTTCAAGTACATGGCAGAGTTGGGCAATAAATTGGGCGGTCCGCCAGCACCTGCCTTACCCCCTTTTCTACCGACTAGTCATTACTTCTCTTTAGATGATGAATGAATGCCGATACTACTCAGGGAAGTCCTCTAGTTGCTTTAGTTTCACATTGAGGACAATGTTTCTTTCTAAGTTTGAGGGTGGTGTTTACTTGTTTGTTTGCGTACTTTTTCTTTTCATATTTGTTTTAAGTGTTTTCTTGTTTTAGATGTTTTCTTTTCATGAGTTTTGTTCTTTTTTTATTATTTGTTTCATTTAGTATTAAAAAAAAAATTGAAAAATTTAGAAGTGATGCTGGAAAAATAAGATATAAGCCGATGATGAGTAGCGTATGAATGACAAGATAGTAATGAGGATAATTGACTGAAGCATAGTTTTGTTTTACGGAAAATCCCCACCTAACGCGCACTTAGCCTCGCCTAATTATGTTGTTGTTTAGAGAAGGTTTATGTGAGCTTAAGTGAACAGAAAAATGATCATAAGACTTTAGAACTTGCTTGATTGTCACTCGAGGCAAAATCCTAGGTTGCATAGCATTAGGCTATCCTCAATGGGGGGCTCTAAAATGTAAACCTTTCTATTTTTGGGCATTTTTGTACTTTTTTAGAGCCCCATACCCTAAAAAATAGTACTATTCATGAAAAAATGACGTGGGGTCCACCACTTTTAGGTTAAAAGATGCCAAAATAGTGCTCCGGACTCCAAAATGTTTAGCAAAATGTTCAGTAAAATGTTCAACAAATTTGCTGAACATTTTGGAGCCTGGAGCACTATTTTGGTATCTTTTAACCCAAAAGTGGTGGACCCCACGTTCTTTTTCTATGAATAGTGCTACTTTTTAGGGTATGGGGCTCTAAAAAAGTACAAAAATGCCCAAAAATAGAAAAATTTACATTTTAGAGCCCCCATTGAGCTTGCCCTTAGAGAAATGATTTAGGCCATCTTTGGATCTTTTGAGCCTTTCAAGCCAACCCTTGTAATAATTGAATATCCCTAGTCCACCAATTTAAGCCTAATTAGCCTTTTCTTTCATGTGAAATCTACAAATTCTTCCTTAACTTGTCAAGTTGATTACCCCAATTAATGACCTTCATACTTGTAACATATGATTGTCCTAGGATGATTATATGGAGCCATTTCTTGTATTGAATGATGGGAGGTTTAATGATTTGGTGATGTGTTGTTTTGTTTCAGAAAAAAAAATGAAATATTGAAAAGATAAAAAAAGAAAAGAATGAAAAGACAAGAGAAGAGCCACACTCCCTGTAGTTAATATCAAAATGCAAGTTTGGGGAGTGTGGACTCTTTATGTGTTTTTAAATGTTGTGAATGATTGTTGAGGAAGTGAAATGAAAGATGAAAGAAAATAGATATGTTGCATAGTTTTGGTGGTAAGAAGTAAAGTTGACATGTGCTCCATTGAACATCCTCGAATAGTTGTGTGCTTACAGGTAGTTTAGCCTTATATTATATCTTTTATCCTACCTTGACCCTAGCCACACGTTACAACCAAATGTAAAGTTCTATTGATCTTTAATGCTATGATTAACCTACATTAGTGGAGAGTGGCATGAAAAGTGAGCCTATGAAGTCCTAAGTAATTGAAAATAAAATATCGACATTGATAATGCATTTAACTTGCATAAACTCATCTGGGTACAATTGATTAGGATAGAGGCTATTCACACACTCACATGGGGGATTTGAAGTAAAATAAAATTTATGTGAAGTTGAGATTTCTCATGTTTATGATTGAAAATTACCTTTTAAGGTTGAGTTATTAAAGGCTGCTAATGAGGCCGTAAAAATTTACTATCCTACAACATTGCTTTCATGAGTTTTTTTTTTTGTGTCGAGTCTTTAGTTTTGAGTTTGTTTCTTTCTTTAGTTGTGTCTTTTGCTTGAGGACAAGTAAAACTTAAGTTTGGGGGTGTTTGTTGGGAGTAATATTGATATATTATTTCAGCGCCCTTTTACTTAAATTTTGTTAGTTATTGAGTAATTTATGAGAAATTTAATTGGTTCCATGTTTGTTTTGCAATGTAGGTGAATTATATGAGAAGACATGGATTTTGAGGCCAAGATTGAGGAAAAATGAACAAGGGCAAGCTTTTATGCAACTGGTAAAGAGATTGAAGAACAAATAAAAGTAGCGAAGTCATGACATAGCTGCGCAACGTCGCAGGAAATTTAAGGGTAATTTTGTAAAAAGGCGCGACAAGAAGAAAACCTTACGATAAAAGAAGATATCAGACATTGAAAAAAGGGAGTTCTTGGCCAGCAGCTAGTTCTAGGGAGAAAAAACCATCATTTGGAGAGGAGAAAACGCGAGGAACTGAAGATTGATGAGTAAGGACGGATTAGAGACAAGATTTTGCCACGACTTTTTTTAGATTTCTAGTTTTTCTCTCTCATCATGAATTTCAATAGATTTTGAATTTCATTTACGTTTATTATGAGTTGCTATATTATTTTTCTAAGGCTACGATGTAGCCAGATTTTGATCACTTGAATTATGGTGAATGGATTGATTGATTAATTATTCTATTTTTATGCTGAGTATTTCACACTATGCTTAATGCTTGTGATTGTCTGGCCAATAATTGCTTATTTTGTGGTTTGGTTTGAGACTGAGAAGTGATAACTAGACTAGACCATGTGTGGAGTATCATTAAATTATCATAAGCTAGAGATAGTTATGAAATCTAGTGAAACATTTAAATTTTTAGGGCTTAATGCATTCCATAAGTTCACAATTATCACAGAGATGTAGGTAGCTTGCTTATTAGGATAGGTTATTGATGCTTGAGAAAGATTAATATCTACCTTAGTGAAATTGTTGGCAGCATAAGGAATAGTCGTCAATTGGATTTAATCAACAGATTCGAGTAGGATAAATCTTGATGAAATCGGAACCCCTAGAGTCTTTCAATTATTGAATCAAAATTTCCATCAAACTCGCAATTGTTTAGTTGTTATTTTCATTAGTTTTGTTAACTCTTTAGTTTTTAATTACAAATTCTCAAATTTTGGTTGCCTGAATAAAATTAGAGCTAAAATAATTTCAGTAGTTAATAATCTCAGTCCTCGTGAGAATGATCTTTACTCATCATTTTATTACTTGTTGTGATACGTGCACTTGCGTTAGAATTCACACAACAGTATACAGAACCATAGTTCGCGAATCATGAATCGTATCGTGAATCGAAATCTCATTTGTTTCAATCATGAATTATATTAAATCGTGAATCGTATCGATTCAGTCACTAACCCTCGAACAATGATTCCACGTCGGGTCATGTCCTTTTTGTTTTTTGTTAACCATACTTTAATGGGAAATGTCAAAGTCCCGAGTGTTAAAAACAAAATAACATAAAATAATCAAATAATAATAGTGGCCAATTAAAGTGTTATAACCAATAAAGTCTTTGATTTAATAATATAAAGTTGTTGTCTTGACTCTTGACCATACAAAAGCAACGACTGAAAAGGCAAGGCTTTTAAGCATCAGTCACTGATCAACTCAATAAAAACAAACACTATGCAAAGACAATAGTTTCCCAAGACTACTATTCTTTTTTTTGTCTGTGAAAACCAAGGTCCAAGACCATTAAATGCAAGCCCCATAATAAAGACAAGGCAAACAAAGATAAAATGCAACATTCTAAAAAGTAAAGAAAGAGCAAGATCGGTGAGCAGTAAAGAAAGAGTTCGACCAAAAAAAAAAGCAGTAAAAAAATAGCAAGATCAAATGCAAAGTTCCAAAAAGTAAAGAAAGAGCAAGATCAGTGAGCAGTAAAGAAAGAGAAAATCAGCAGCTCACTTATAATCGGTGAAGCTATTTGATCGGTGAAGCAATTTGATCGGCGAAGCAATTTCATCGGCAAAGCTATTTGATCGGCGAAGCCTTTGATCGTGAAGAAGATGAGTACATTTCTCTCCCTCTCTCTGTTTTAGGGCTTTTAATTGGATGATTTTTAAGTGTTTTGATTTTATAATTATAGTTAAAAAGTTGATGTTTTTAACATAAATGGGATTTTTTGTTTGTTTGTTTGTTTATGTTTTTAAAAAATAGACCAATTGTATGCTGATTGAAAAAATTTGAAGTGGGCTCTTTCATTTTTTTTTTGACTTTTTGGGACTTTTGTTTTTTATTTTTACCCGAATCATGCCGATTCGCCGAATCATACGATTCACTCCGATTCGCTTACCGATTCACCCTAATTAACGATTCACCAACTGATTCGTATCGTTGTTCACTTGAATCGAATCGAATCGTAAGATTCGTATATCGAATTGTATGATTACGATAACTATGTATAGAACGTTAATGTTTTATAGAGTCATAGTATGTATTTGGATTTGGATAAAGCGTTTCAACAGAAATATCATCGTTTATAGAGTGATACAAGGTAGGATAATAATCATTACATGAAATTGCTATGGCTCGTCTTCGATTTTGTGTCGAAAGCTTAAAGTTAGGATAAGATATTATTGAATGTCATAACTTGCAGATGCACTTGAAACAAAACAGAGTTTTTACTGGTAATCTTGGGAGTATTTCACGTATGATATCGTCAGGAATGTTGTATGGTTGTGATGCCATTGTGATTTGGTAAGCTATGGATGATCGGAGGTATTCTTTTTGTACAATTGAGGCCTAAATCGTGGCTCAAACTTGAAGTTGAAGTTATCAATTATGAGAAGGTATTTTGTCACTAGGGTTTTGGCTGCTAGAGGGCTTTTAGGGTTTTGGCTGCTAGAGGACATGTCACTGTGCCATTGTTATTTATAAGTTTTTCTATTTCCTATACTAAGATTAGAACTTTTTTTTTTAATTTTGAAATCAATGAGATTCTGTTAAGAGAACCATTACATGGATTAGGCCTCCCTTGAATTATTAAAATAAAAAACGAGTTCAAAAAATTCTTCAAAGGAAAACCTTCCTTTTATATAGGAAAAACAAGTCTGCCCTAAAAATTAAGTTATGATTTTGAAAAGGAAAATAATAAATATCATTTGAAATTACGTTACGCAAAATACAAAAGAGATTAAGATGAATTAAGTTAGCTGTTATGGATATATTATAGAAAATTTTATTATCATATTCATACACAAAAAGTTTACAGGATATAGTAACTTGCACTAAAAGTAATGTATAAGAGAATTCGATATTCTTTTTCAAGCCATTACAATAAGGGAATTTTTTTTCTTTCTAACGCCCTTCATATAAATATTCAATGAGATTTTTTTTTTTGATTCGAGGAAGATTTAAGTCGTACAACTATATATCAAAAAATATCACTCACAAAAATTAATTTTACAATCTATGTACTCAACCAAAAGCATATCATTACACCAAAGGCCCGACGGTGGATCAATGAGACTTTATCCCGTAGTATATTCATAGCTGTCAATAGAGGCCAATCACCGGCCATATACCGGAGACCATAGTCACTATATAGTGATATGGTTTGGGCTGAATAAATGATATGTACTTCTCTTATATATATCACAGGATTATATAATCATAGTGCTGACAAGAATAGTTTCCATCTCCTCGTGTAGTAAATTTATGTTACGAAGTGGTTAAATAATAGGCACCAAGAAAGCTGCTTAGAGGCAAAACTAGAAAATTGTGTCTTTAATAGTCTTAGAGTTTGTTTGGCCTAATTTTTACGCATTTAAAAGCGCTTTTTTTTCGGTTAAGTCAGAGAAATAGATTTCATTAAAAATGAACTAAAACAAAAGGAGGATCATATGACCAAATACAAAGAATAGCTGAAAAGTAACGCGAGGTACGCAAACCAACAAAAATAGAGGCTAGCAATCACTAGACACAGAAGAAATCATATTTAAAAAATGTGAGAAAACACCTAAGTCAAAGACAAATGAACTCCATTAGCAAAGTGTCTATTAATGCTAGAATTGTTATAGCTATGCTCTACATAAACTCTTGCAAAGATGTCCATTCGAATCTTCTCGATAATCTGCTCATCCGTGCTAAACTCATTCCGGAAGATTTGCCCGTTTATTTCAATCCAAACATGGTAGATAGCAACACAAAACAGGAGCTGAAACATGTAACTTTTGAGGTATTTGTTGCCTCCGATTGAACATGCATACATAAGATTGGAATCAAAGGAAAAAAAGGAGAGATTAAGAAATAGTAAATTTAGACTTCCCTTCCAAATGTGTTTAGTGAAACTACAGTCGAAGAAGAAATGATCTCTAGTCTCACATCCAAGGGAGCATAAAATGTAACTAGCTCGATCAACAACTCCCCACGTAAGAAGACGATATCTAGTATTCAAGCGGTTATGACTAGCAAGCTAGGAAATGAAACTGTGCTTTGGAGTATTATAAGGGAACCAAACCAAATTGTACCTTTCCATAAGGTCGCCTCTATTCATAATATTGTCCCAAGTATCGCCAAAAGAGAACAAACCATTATTATTTTTTTTTTGTAAAATGAGGGGTTATTCTCTCGGGGTGTTTTATTAAAACCAAAAGGAAAGTACAAAGGTAGAGGGGGACGTGAAGCCAAAACCTCCACGGGGATTGGGCTGCTTACCTGCCCCAAAGGCCCAACTAATCTAAAAGGAACACAAGTCATTCCTTTTTACAAAAGCCTAACCAAATAGTTAGAATTTATCATAAATTCAAAGCTAAAGTATATTGTTAAGGAGAAAGAGGGACACATGCAAGAACCTCTTTCCAAGTCACAATAAGCCACCCAAAAAGTATAGAGTATCATATTAATCATATGCGCAAAAGAATTTAGAATCTAAAATTTGGTATGTTATGTTTGTCTATTCTGATCATACTTCTTAACTACTTTTGATCATTTGTGTTTTCAAAGATGCACAAGTTTCCGCAAATTCACCTTGGTTGGCAAGCAGGTCAGCAGGCTGGTTTCTTTCCCTATAAATGTGCGAGATGAAGGCTTGACATTCTTTGAGTAAGCTGTTAGCCTTACAAATATCATATGAATTCTCCCAATTACCAGATTTATTGTTCTGTAAGGTAAGAACAACCCTTTTTTGTATCCATTTCCACCTAAATTTTCTTGATGTTTCTGTTCTTGCAGAATGTTAATCCAGCAATAAGGGTCATGATCTCAGCATTGAAAGGTGAAATGCATTCCACTGGCAGAAAAAAAAAAAAAACCCCAAATAAAGGAACCTTTAGAGTCTCTGAGTATTCTCCCTCTACCAGTTTTCCCTAAATCTCTGAAGAAACTACCATCAACAATATTTAGTTTATAGGACCCTTTTGAACAAGTTTTTTCCACAAGACAACACAGGAGGTTTTCGGAGGCTGCTGGCTTTTGAATGACCAATAAAAGAGATCAGCAATAGCCATATCACCTCTCCATTGCCATTTTTTGAGTAAGTTTGCTACAAAAAGTTGAGCTACTATTCTGCTAATTCTCCAAATTATTCTAGCAACGTAGAATCCCATCCCTTTATGTTTAGAATCATTTCTTTCGATCCAAATAAACCAGTGGATCAGAATGGGAATTAGTGTTCTAATGTGCCCTTTGCAAGTATAGTCCCCAGAGAATAGCCAACACAAAAACCAATGTTTGATGGAGTCAGATTGCTAAATTTTGACTTTAAAGATTCCAGCGAAGTGGGTCAAAACTTTCTTTGCATCTGAGCTTTCAAAGAAGCAATGGCTAACTGATTCCACCTCCTGGCAGCAGTGATACTTGGAAGCCATAATAAATCCCTTTTGTTGTAGCCTACTATCAGTCAAAAACCAATTGTTGACAAGTCTCTAGAAGAAGAAGGAGATCTTGATGGGAAGAGATCTGCACCAAGCATAGGAGAGAGAAAGCTAAGAAAGCTTCTTTGAGAATAAACCATTATGAGAGAAGTTCCATTCAAAACTGTCGTTCTGATCACCCTTCGTGAAAATTCTGTGATTGCTAGGGTTGAGATTAACCAAACCAGGCTGGTAAATGGGCCAAACCCAATGTCCCTCGTCAATAATATCTGCAACTTTGCTATCAAGTAAGGGATAGAGAACTCTAATGTTACAGAGTGGTAAAAGGATGCCAGTGGGTTGCCAATTATCATGATAAAAATGCTTTTTATTAGTGTAAAAGATGAAATTAATTTGTTTGGCCCAATTTTTAAAGAACTAATAGTTAAAAGCCAAAGCTAAAAAAAGTTAAAAAATAAAAAGCTCTCAATTGAAGCTTTTTGAAAAAGGCTTTTACAAACCACCAGCTCAAATGAGGAAAATAAAAAGTTGTTTTTCTATTTTTTGGATTTATTATTTCAGTTTCACTCAATTTTTTTTAATTTAATATTCCTTATATATGATAATCCCCTAATTTTCTGGTTTTAGATAAGGGAGTTATTTGAGATCAAATAACTCCTCTACATTTAAGAGATTTGAAGTTTTTTTGGATGAATCTATCTTCTAACCGAATTGAAGTAGGATAGTCATATTAAACCTTGTCATATGGTGATAGATACTAAATAGGATTTGATCTCCTGGTTCCTTCAAGTCTAATTTATATAATTAATTCAAAAAATTCAACTTACAACGATAAAGGAAGCATATAATTACATGGTTCTTCTCCCTAAAAGAATAAGAATTCTCAAAACTTCTCTCGCTCCATTTCGGAAGGGACAGAGAACCCGTCGCTATCTCGATTGTGCTACCGAAGGCTGTGTGAATCGATTAGCTTCATCTTTCGTGAGTAAGAAGTTAGTGCCTCTTGTCTCCTCTCTCTAGGGAGCATATATAATATGTCTGGGGAGGATGATTGGGATGGTGTAGTGCTGTCTTCATCAATCAGGGCAATCGTGTTTGCATGCATGGCTGGAGCAATTGTGTAGGCACTTGTGATTAGTAATACCACTAACCTCAAAGAATTTGCTGGAAAAAATCAGCCAGTGCAATCTACACTAGCACGACATCTAGCTGTTATCATATTTTTGATTCTCTGTGCTCTCAATTTACTCTACATGACTTATGTGAATTGCATGAATATAGTTATGTTGATAAAACCAAAGAGATTGGAACGGAAGAAAAACATTTGTTGTTAGTTTAGATGGCCTTGATGATTATATTCTAGATGCCTTAATGTGTGGTACTAAAACTAGAAAGGCAAATAGTTAGAAATGATATAATTTGAAAAAAAGTGAAGGTCGCGTCATAAAGATAAGGGAGAATTATTAGAAATTTTTTGAACATCAAAAGGATGCTGACGGAGTTACATATTACAAGGTGTGAAGGTATGAAAATTGTTCATCCTCTAAAGAGCAGAGAAAAATTTAGCAGAGTTTGGTAGAAACACCTGGATAAGATATTGAGTAGATGTAGCTCAAAAAGGATGTAGACTCCTAACAAGAATGAATAACACTTCATCTCGTGTTATAATTAAGGGCTTGATGTGGTTTTGTTTAACTTAGTTTGTGTCCATCATTTACTATGAATAATAACTTATATAAATTGCACAAATATATAGTTGTGTCGATAAAATCAAAAGAGAATAGAATGGATGAAGAGTGTTTATTGTTAGTTTAGATGCCTCGATAATTAATATGTCGATGCCTAATGGATTCAACAATATAGATACTCGATATTTCTATTTTCTTCTCTTTTTTTCTTTTCCCTATTACAATTAGTTCAAAAGCTAATGTCTTGAGTGTAATCAGGCCTGATTCAGGATTTTTTGCCTAATGGACTCATAAATAATATTTTTTCAGGAAAACTAGTCTATTAATAATATTCTAAGGGAACAACCATTCTACCACATGTCAGCAAAAGAGCATCCCTACAAGAGAAATACCATCATGGCATGTGTAACTTTTTCTTTTTTATATAATTTTTTTACTAAAACTTTCCAAACAAAAGCAATACTCTTTATTTCTCAACCATTTTATCTATTTGTTACATGTTGAAACTTCTATATTTATCTACTAAAATTATAAAAAGTCAGCTGAAAGCAATTATTTTATTTCTCAATCATCTTATTTTTTTGTTACATATTAAAGCTTCTATATTTGTCTACTAAAATTATAAAAGGTTAGCTAAATTATGAACTCAACTCCAACACATTTCTAAAAAATTTAGCAGAATTATGGACTTAATTTTTTGCATAGACATACATATAGAAACTAATATACTTATATTTAAATTCAGGAAAAACAAAAATGTTGAATTATGACTAAATTTTCAATATATTTCTACAAAACATAGCTAAATTATGGACTTAATTTTTTGGCACCTTTTTTTGTTAAAATTTTTTGGCACATTCATATGTATTGAAAGCAATATATTTCTGCAAAAATTTTGAAAAGAAAATTAGCAATAATTTTTATCTATATAGATATTAATTTTTAATTATGAGAATCATTTAGGAGACCATATATTGTCACCAATCGAATGATTCAATTGACTCAATTTTTCCTAGGATACTATGTTCATTCTTTTCTTTTTCTTTTTTTGGTCAAATTTTTTTGCTACCTTCATACATATTGAAACCAATATATTTCTACAAAAATTTTGAAAAGAGAATTAGCAATAATTTTCTTCCTTATAGATATTAATTTTTAATTATGCGAATCATTCGGGAGACCATATCATTATCAATCGAATGATGCAATTTGCTCAATGTTTCCTAGGATACCATGTTCAATTTTTTTTTTGGGTCATGACACTATCTTCATTCTAGACCATGCAGTCTTGGTCCCAATTTGATAGAGGTCTAACATGGAAATTTTTATTACGTTGGAGTTTACTTAAAATCATGATTTATTAAATTATATATCTATCAACAACTCAACATTATAAATTAACAACCACCTTGTCACATATAAACAAAAGATTATCGCTACAGAAAACGTCATCATGCCACATGTAAATAAATAAATTAGCACCCTTAAAAAATCACTATTTATAATTTTGAATTTATCTTATTGAAAATCCAAACATACAACTAATCATTAGATTAAATTTAAGCAAATTAATACCCATACTAAAAAAATAAAAATATTATCGGTTATATGAAAATTTTCAATTTTGTATTATCTCCATCTTAAATATATATAATAGAATAACCAACAGATTTATTAAATCATATTATATCTAAATTTTATATTCTAGGTATCATAGGAATGTATCTTATCTTCATATAAACTCATTTTATCTCTATCTGTAGAAGTTTATTTAACAAAACTCATACACACAACTTCTTTATATTATTGAATCAGATTATTATGAATTTGTAATAGTCTTTTTCTCTCTTTCTTGCTTCTCATTCAAGTGTTGTTATGCATTAGTCACTTGAAAACGAGGTTATTTATATTCCTTTGTTTAATTGTTCTTTAATGAGGCTCTATTATTGTTAGTGTTATTATTATTTTTATCAAATTATTATTATGGTTTGCAGGCCTCAAATATGGAAATGCAATATTTACTTAATAATTTCAATTTATTTTGACAAAACTACGATTAAAAAACTTCATTTTAATGCATAAGCTTTAAATTCCAATTCAATGTGGTTTTATAGTTTTATTCTCATGGTTATCTTAATGTAGATAAGGAAGGTAGACTTGAAATATTAGGAAAAGTCAGATCCTAACAAATTTATACATGTTTCAACAGTAGATTGTTACATAAAATACTATGTTAAAGAGTTTGAGAGAACCTCCACAATTGAATTTACAACTTGTATAGTTGCTGGAAAGAGGTACAATTAATGATTCAAGAACAACAATTGTAGATGTTCATCGCATGGTATCTTGCTACTATTTTCACTTCCCTTTTTTGTTTTACATGATATGCATTTATGGGTAACGTAATAACAAATTTGGGTATATGTAAACAATAGTGGCAAAAGAAAATAGTAATTTAGGAGTTTATAGTGTCTCCAAGTTGGATTAGATTTATAGTGTACTCACAAAAGAATAAGATTTCACATAGCTACCTAAATTGATATCTTTGTTATATAGACATACAGTTCCAATGTATATATCATTTCTTAACCATATTTTAGTATATACTTTTTCTCAAATATTGGCCAAGTTCAATCTTTATGAAAAAGTAGAGGTGGAGGCTAACTACAGAGGTTTTAGTATGAGATTTTTTTTCGCTTCCGAAGAGATTTGGTATGAAAAGAAAAATGGATTAACAAATCGTAACGTTTTGTTAGAGTTGTTTTGTGTGATCCTGTTATAATTTATCCGTATCTATATATATTCTATAAACTAAGCATAAACTATTTCAAAATTCAACGCCCAAGAGACCTGTCACAATACATAAACAATTAATCATAAAGATTACAATTAAAAGTTTACTAACTTTAAACAAAAAGTATAAAAGTATCTCTTAAGATTTATTACATGATATGTTTTTAATTACGTTGTTAGCAATAAATGTCTCTTATTAACTTAAATATAGTTTAAGAAAATTGATCAAGTGTAGAATGACAGAGATACAATCATCAATTGTAACAGTGGCAACTTTAGACATCTAATAATGGATTTAGTATTTCTTTTATTTTCACTGAATGTTGTTTACATTAATAATTGTAATTTTAATGGTGTCTACACTAATAGGAGTTGCGTGTCCCTTTTTCAAATAAGATGAATTATCATAGTCTAAATCTCATTATAGTCTCTTTTGTTGACACGTGACAAGATGGTTGTTCTCTTAGAATATTAATAGATAGATTTGAAAAAATAAGTAGAAAAGTCTAATTAGAATAAAAGATAAGAATCTAATTTAGTAGGATTAGAACAAGTTCTCTAATCTCATAATGAATTTATATGTAATTTTTAGCTAATTATTGATTTATGAAATATTTGCGTTGATAAAATATAAAGAAAATATTTTAAATATATTATCTTACAATTTTATTGAAATTATTAACGTTTTACACTAGTCCCAAGTCGAGACCGGACATTTTTATTATTTAAAATAAATTATTAATTTATCAAGTATTAATTGAAAGAGTTCTACTTATGTTTGAGTTCAAAAGAATTCTTCAAAGGAAAGCTTCCTTTATTTATAGGAAAAACAAGTCTAACTAAAAAAATCAAGTTATGCTTCTGAAGGGGGAATTAGAAAATGAAAAATTATAGTAATAGTTTTCATTGTTTCACTTTTTTTCTGATTAACCATCAATGTTTCGGACGGATTTCGATCCCCTAATAACACTATTTGTATAATAATATTATTAAAGAAGAGTTTTAATTGTTCATTGACTCATAAAATATCTGGAGCCTTAATTGAATATTAAATAAAATCAACTAACGATCTTTCCTAATCTATTTTCTGCTTACACCAATTTTTTTTTTTTTTTTTTCTAATCCTTGTTTGTAGCGCTAGAAAAAAAAAAATTAGCGTTGGAGTGAGTCAGAAACAAGCTGCCACATTTGGTCAATGGTCTCCCTCTCTATCAACTCTCTTTTTTATACTTTATTTTATGACGAGAAATTTATCCTTGATAATCTAAATTGTATTTTAATTTTTAGCCTAATTCTTGTTTTGATCAATTCAATCTCTAATAAAAAGTATATATCTTGGTAAATTTTATTTATTGAACAAATTTCATAGTGCAGTGGTGTATCCTAACAAATAATTCAAGTCAGTTAAGAGATAGATAATATTTATTAATGAAAAAATATAAATTTAAACCCGAAATCTTTAATTATAGTGAGTTACTATCCAAACACTCTACGTAACCATTGGCTACGTGCACCAACTTTTTTTTTATCTACTAATGGGTAAATGCACGCCATCAGCTCCCTTTTGTGTGCTATAAATAAACAATCTCATCCATATTTCTTTTTGTATGTGTACAGAGAAAGAAAAAATATAAAAAAGGGAGTTGATGAAGAGAGACCATTGACCAAATATGCACTTGTTTCTAACTCACTCCAATGCTATTTTTTTTTCTGTTAATCTGGGAAAATATTTCCACTCAACAGGTCCACGAGACATAAACCAAATTAACCACTACTCACTGACATTAGATGGGATACGCCGGCGTTTACTCATTTATTTCATGCGCTAGTGATGGCAAATCCACAAACAAGGATTAGGGAAAGAAAATTGGCGTAAGCAGGAAATAGATTAGGAAAGATTGTGGGTTGATTTGTTTGATATTTAATTAAGGGTCCAGATATTTTTTGAGTAAATGAATAATTAAGATTCTTTTCTAATAACATTATCATACAAACAATATTATTAGGAGATCCAAATCTATTTCCGACAGTGTCAATAAGTTCTCAATATTCAAAAAGTGTCAAATTAATTCCTATCTTAAATATTTGATGGAAAATACATAAAATGTTTTAACTACCATTCCAAAGCTGATCCAAAGTACCAATTCATCCCTCTAACCCCACCCCTACCCCAGGACCACCCTCTTGCTCCTCCACCTACAACCACCCCCTCCTACCATCTGCACTCATCCTCCACACCCCTCGCGAGTTGGGTGTGGCTTTGTGCATGGTATCAATTTATGGATGCGTGAGATGTACGTGTGCGTGATATGAGGATGTAAGGGGAGGCTATGGATTATTAGGAGGTCTTTCAGTTCTATTTGACATAATTTTTTGACACTCAAAGTACTTTCTTTGAGTTTAAAATAGTGTAAGTTGGTTGACCCATTTCTGAAAGTGTTTTTAAATAAAAGTTTAAATTCAAAAAAACTGAAAAATAAGAGCTTCAAATTAAAATTTTTCAAAATATAACTTTGTAAAACTATTTTTACATAATGCAGAAAGTTATTTTCTTTTTCTTTCTCAATTATACCCCTTCATATTTTTTAAAATCCAACATTACCATCAATTTTTTAAAAAGCTCCACATTGCCCAACATAGGCCAAACAATTAACGACTTTTATTCAATAACACTTTTAATCAAAGCTCCACATTACAAATAGTTCAAAATATTGTTTTTAAAAAAATTTTAAATTCTTCCTTATTGTTTAAATTTTCCAATTTAATCCCTATTATTTTTTTAAAAAATTTAAATTCGTCTCTATTATTCAAAATTAATCAATTTAGTTCTTATTATTTACCCAAAAAAATTATTTAGACCCTGTTATTTTCATACAAAAAAACCCTTCCTTCTCAATAACTGACCAATTGAGCCGTTCATTCAATACGGGGCCTCCATGACAGCAGCGATGATAAGGGAATTCTATGTGTCTCCACTTTTTAGTTTTTAAGCAAGCAACATTAGCACTCTGCTGATTACCAAGTAAGATTAATACTGCCTTGTAATCATCAATGGAGGATTCATAACATAACCGGGAAACAACACGACGATCAACCTGGTCTCGCAATAGATTTAATTCAAGAACTTTCTGACAATATCTTGTTGATGGATTCCACAAAACTATGTCCTCATTGAGGCTGATAAGAATCAAACCGTTGCATGAACCCAGAATTTGTCTCACAGATGGTGTATAAATAGACAATATTTATTAATAGAAAAGTATAAATTTAAACCCAAAATCTTTAATTATAATGAGTTACTATCCAAACACTCTACGCTACACGCACCAACTTTTTTTACCTACTAAAGGGTAAATGCACCTCTAGTGTGGTATAAATAAACAATCTCATCGATATTTCTTTTTGTATGTGTATAGATAAAGATAAAATTTAAAAAAGGGAGTTGATGGAGAGAGAGACCATTGACCAAATATGCACTTGTTTCTAACTCACTCCAACGCTAATTTTTTTGTTTCTACTAACCTGGGCAAACATTCCCATTTAACCAGTGCACGAGACATAAACAAGATTAGTCAGTATCTACTGGCATTAGATGAGACATACCGGCATCCCTTTATTTTTTTCATGCACTAGTGATGGAAATTCCACAAACAAGGATTAGGAAAAAAAATTGGCGTTAGCGGGAAATAGATTAAGAAAGATTGTGGGTTGATTTGTTTGATATTTAATTAAGGTCCAAATGTTTTTTGACTAAATAAATAGTTAAGATTCTTTTCTAATAACATTATCACACAAGCAATGTTGTTAGGAGATTTAAATATATTTCTGACAATGTCAATAAGTTCTCAATATTCAAAAAGTGTCAAATTGGATCCTATCTTAAATATTTGATGGAAAATACATAAAATGTTGTAACTACCATTCCAAAGCTGATCCAAATTACCAATTTATCCCCCTAACCCTTCCCCTACCCCTACCCCTACCCCTACCCTAGTACCACCCTTTTGCACCTCCACCTACAACCACCCCCTCCTACCATCGACACCCATCCTTTGCCTCCCTCTACATCTCTTGATGACACATAACCTTACCCTAACACCAACCCCAGACGCAAACCTACCCAGTCGTGTGTGGCTTTGTGAATGGTATCAATTTATGGATGCGTGAGATGTATGTGTGCATGATATGAGTATGTAAGGGGAGGCTATGGATTATTAGGAGATATTTCGGCTTTATTTGGTCTAACTTTTTGACACTCAAAGTGTTTTTTTTTTGAGTTTAAAAGTTGAGTCTAAACTGTTTAGCTCATTTCTAGAAGTATTTTTAGATAAAAGCTTAAACTAGAAAAAGTTGAAAAATAAGAGCTCCAAATTGGAGCTTTTCAAAATATAATTTTGTGAAGTTATTTTTACATAATGCGGAAAGCTATTTTCTTTTTCTTTCTCAAATGTACCCCTTCATACCTTTTAAAGTTCAACATTGTCCTCAATTTTTTTAAAAGCTCCACATTGCCAAACATAGGCCAAGTTAACGGCTTTCGTTTAATAACACTTTTAATCAAAGCTCCACATTACAAATAGTTCCTATTTTAATTTTAAAAAATTTAAATTCTTCCTTATTGTTTAAATTTGCCAATTTAGTCCCTATTATTTACTTAAAAAAATTAAATTCGTCCATATAATTCAAAATTAGTTAATTTAGTCCATATTATTTGCCAAAAAATTTTACTTAGTCCCTGTTATTTTCATACAAAATTCAAATTAGTCCTCAATGTATAAAGAAAAAAAAAAAGTGACTAAATTGAATTTTTTTGAAAAACAATAGGGACTAAACTAAATTTTTAATAATAGAAACGAATTTAAAATTTTTAAAAAATAATAAGAACTAAATTGACTAATTTTGAAGACACCAAAACTAGTTTTGAATTGAAGTTTGACAAGCACCTACAATTCCAAGGTAATGTGTAAACTCAATGCTAACAATTAATTAATGGTAAAAGCGTCAACAAACAGCAAAATCAAGATAACAATTAATAGCCTAGACTTCAGTCAGAAAAAAAAATGATGAAATAACCAAAAAAAAATTAAAAGAATTAAAAAAATAAGAATAGCATATGAAATCAACCAAATCAAAACGACTCGTGCAACGGGAATATCATGCCATGCCCTTGTGCTCCTTCTCCTGCCAGTAGCGTCCAGTCTATTAATGCCTTCCCATTCCCTTGTGCTCCTCATCATTCTAGTAGTATTCAATAGGCGAACAAGACTCTCCACATATATATGTACCTTCTGCCAGCATAAAAGGACTCCCAAAAAGAATAGAAATCTTGTACGTCTTTTCTTTGACATTGTAGGAAAAAATGTCTTCCCAATTTCCCAAGAGAAAAACTTCACGATTTTTTGTGAAAAGCAGAGGCTTCACGCACATAGAAATAGAATTAGGACTAATTATTTCACATAAGACAAGGGGCAAGACAAGGATTCTAGTCCAAGACTCCTTTTCTCCATATTGCTTCATCACCAATACTTCAACGTTGTCACTAAATCTACTACCCCAAATCATGCATAGGCATTCATCTGAAACGCCAAATACAAATATGCCTTTGTCTTCGTCTCCACATGTAGGCTCATCAGGCATAGGAAACACATCGAATTTATTAGCCGATGAATCAAAGTAAACGATCTTTATAGCAGCAGTCCCGGAATCTTTTTTCACAGCAACTGACCAATGGAGCCGCTCATTCACCACAGGGCCGTCAAAACACCAGTAGCTACGAAAAGGGAATTTAATGGGTGTCCACTTTTTAGTTTTTAAGCAAGCAACATATAAGATTTTACCATCAAATATATTAAGTAACATTAGTGCCTTGTAATCATCGATGGAGGAGTCATAACATAATCCAGAACAGCAAACAATATTAGGGCATTGCAATCGAGCTAATTCAAGCACTTTCTGACAATATCTCGTCGCCGGATTCCACAAAAAAATGTGCTCATCGACGCTGATAAGCAACAAACCGTTGCATGAACCCAATAATCGTCTCTCGTATGATGTATTAGAGAACCATACTCTTCTAGAAGAATGATGGTTTATGGAGTGATAGCATGTAATTGGATTTGGATAAAGCGCTTCAACAAAAACATCACTGTTGATCGAGTGATAGAAGGTAGTATATTCATCATATGAAATTGCTATGGCTCATCTTCGATTTTGTGTCGAAAGCTTAAAGTTGGGATCAGATATTACTGAATGCCATAGCTTGCAGACGCACTTGAAACGTAACAGAGTTTTTACTGGTAATCTTCGGAGTATCTCACGTACGACATCGTCAGGAACGTTGGGCCGTTCTGATGCCATTGCGGTTTGGAAAGCTATGGATGAGGAGGAGGTATTTCCTCACTAGGGTTTTGGCTACTAATAAATTTAGATGTTTTGAATTCGATGAAATTCTAATGAGACCAATCCTTTTGTATATATTTGAGGTCAAAAGAAATCTTCAAAGGAAGCTTCCTTTTATTATAGGAAAAACATGTCTAACAAAAAAAATTAAGTTATGCTTTTGAAGGGGATCGGAAATTAAAAAAGGACAAATTTATAGTAATACTTTATATTGTTTCACTTCTTTCCTAATCAACCATCAATATCTCAGACGGTGCTAATAAATTCTCATTATCTTCAAAAAGTGCAAAATTTAGTCCCTATCTTGAATATGTTGGAAACATTTCAAAATGTGAGGCCACACATGCAAATATTAGATGTGTTGTGCTATCTATTTATTAAGCCTAATTAAAGTGATCTAATTAAGAATTAAAGTTTAGGCTTAGGGGTATAATTGTTATAGAATTAATGTGTAGATACCTTAATGATATTTAGTGATACCTTAATATTTTTAGTGATATTTTAGGGTTATGGTCCCAAGTTGTATACATTTTTTTTCTTTGCATCCCCATCAATAGAGAAAAGAGGCTGCACCTTTGACAAAAATTCATACCAATTTGGAAGATGACAACCTGTTTATCTATCTATGACAATGGATTCAGGTATGTTTCCGCTTTCTATATCTTCTTATTCTATTGATTTGACATGGGTAATAACATGTGATTTTAGGGTTTGTTAAAGAATTTGTAGAAACATGTTTTATGTCCTTTTTGGGTTGAATTATGAGATTCTTGATGTTATTATGGACTAGAAACATGTTGAATTAGGTTTAGCAAATCCTAACAGAATATTTGAATAAAGAGAAGTTCAGTTCTCATATCTACACAATTAATATATTGACTAGAGTTCCTTTGCAAGGAAAGAGGAGTTTCTAACCTTTGGATTGAGATGGATGCGTTGGGGGTGGTAAGAACAATTCAAAAAGGAAGTTGTGGATCTTGGGATAATTGTTATGCAATTGAAACAGTTAGAAAACTCATTCAGGAATGTAACGGCACTATTTCTCACATTCATAGAGAAGGGAATCAGCCTGCAGATTTCTTGGCCAATCTTGGAGCTAATGCTGAAGGCCGTCATGTCCTGGAGTCTACCAATTCTTTTGCTAAGTTGAGAGGTATGGTTCGTATTGATAAAGTTGCTTTGCCTCATTTTAGATTCAAGTTATAGGTTTGATGCTGGTTGTTTACTTTAGTTCTTTGTATTTCCTCTTTTTGCTAGGCTTAGTCCTGATCTTGTTTTTTTGAGATTTCTTAGGATCTTTTTGTAAGAAGAGATGATTTGTATCTCTTCTAGTGTAGTTGAGATGACGGGACAGGTAAGTCCCCCATCCTCCTGGGGAGGTTCAGGCTTTATGTCACCCTCCCCTTTTGTACATATTTTTGATTATTAATAAAATTTCGGAGGGAAGTACCCCTCCTTTAACCAAAAAAAAAAAAAGTTCAGTTCTCATATGATATCAATCTCTAAAAAAACATATTATCCATATACTGAAGATATATATTATATGGTTACTTAAAAGCCCGGAATGTCTATTATTATCAATTATTACAGGGTTATTTTGTGGTATGTTCCTCGTTATAAGTACGAGAGGTTGGAAGATTCATTTTCATTCATGGCATCTTTTGATGTGTATTGTACGGTTTAGATCTCTATTGAATTAAAAAAAAAAAAAACTTCACAGCATGGCTGCTCATGTCAACAGGATAGAGATAAGCTCATTGTCCTCTACCAAGAAGTATTATACATTTATGGACAAAATATTTATTTGTCAATAATATAATGGCCCATTGGCGTGAGTAGTACATTTCTTTTCGTATATATGGAATTGACTAAGCAACAACTACACCGGAAAGCGATTGATCAACACCTATGAATTAAGAGAAATTTTCGGATGATCATTTTGCATAACTGATTTACTTCACGAGAAAATCTCAGATGCTCATTGAATATATTTTTAGATTAGGATTGAAACTTCCATAATATTAACTATCATATTTGGAGAAATTTTTTATTGAAAAATACAAGCAAAGTCAATAGTTGCACGACATATAGATAAAACAACACAAATTGAAGATAGAACGAAAAAAAAAAAATGAAGTGATTTATTTAAGTTCAAAACCGACGAAAATAAATACTTTACCTAACCTAATCGTGTTGATATTGAATGGGAAAAAAACTGTCTTGCATCTATCGATCAATTAATGTAGGAAATAGATACGAACTACACATTCAGAGAAGTATCATATAATCAGAAACTCTTCAAAGTTAACATTTTTTTCATGTCAAAGTGCCTAAAACCTTATCTATAAGTAATATAGACATAAGAAAACCTCACATATGGTTGTAGCTTCGTTAAGATTTTAAGTTCTTATTGCCTAATAGCGGCCTCAACTATGTTATAATGTATATCACGAGACAAAATTGTTAAAGCAAAGAGAGAAATAATGAGATGAATATAATGTAGAAAACCTAGGTTCTCTAGGTGGACTTCCTACATTGCGCAAATGAACTATACATGAAACATCATTTACTCAACAATGTTGAATATAATAAATAATATAATAAACCCCTTTCTAATAGTTTAAACTGTTAAATGAGTTGGTAATTTAACGAACAACTCATACAACTCAAAAACATTAGGGCACACAAAGTCGATATCATATCAAGATGAAGCAAATTAAAGTCACCAATTTATACATGTGTTCAAGAAATCCATGTACCCCTCATGTTGAACTTTTGAATTAATAGAAAGATCAAGCACATACCTTATAGTGAGACTTGCTCATTAAGTAGAAGAGCTAAAGGAAAAGTGTTTAAATTGAACAAAGATTTAATGAAGTTGAAGATGCATAGATGATAGCTTGCTATTTAAGGCGAACCTCTCAGCTCTGGCCCCTCATGTTACACAAACATCCAGAATCATCTACGGAATATTGGGAATATGCCCTTACTCAGGTCAATTGCTTAGCAACATTACTTCTTCGTTGTGATTTCTCAACATTAATTATTAAAATGAAAACTACCAAAAATAATTCTATGCATACGTGATCTGATAAGCTAGATAAAAATATTTTGTAAATGTGGTTAACTGAGCATTCACACAATAGTTAGGACCATGGAAATAGTTTCATGGCCGAAATTAGTAAATCTTTAATTTTAACCTCATCAAGCCCATCGTTTTTGGCTAGCTTTTTGCATGAATAGGTTTGAACTACGATGCTCTTTTTGTTTCCTTCCTTCCCAATTTTGTTGGATACATTGAATAAATAAAAATATATACAACATACTCATCTCGAAAACTTTTAGATTAGGTACTCACTTATTATGGTATCAAAGTTTAGGTTATCAAACGATTTTGGGCTCAAATCTCATTGTCATCATTTAAAAGTAGAAAACTATCAACATGCAAAGCTCGAGACGAATCCTGCCTATGCGTTAGAGGGTGTTGAAGGTAATAAAGAAAAATATAGTAAATTTCTTTCTAATAGTTTAATCTTTTTGATGAACTGGTCATTTATTGATTTCTGTTCTTTTTTTTTTTTTTTTTTGGGTGGGGGAGGGGGGTTGTTGCATTAAAGCTTTAGCAGTGGTGCTATGGGAATTAATAATAATCATTTTTTTTGTCACTACGTGAAGGATTATTACGTTAGTATATCGATTTTCCATGAGAAGATATATAGTTATTAAAATGGGGATGTAACTAGCGGCATTAACCAAGTAAACACTACCCACATATGACTTGACTAAATGGTTTTAATATTTCCTTGCTGAAGTCAGAGATATATAAAAATTATTTCACAAATTATAAGGAGACATTGAAGTGTACAAGCATCCTTCAATCCTTGTTCGTCCTATATTCAAACAATGTCAGCATGTGGAAGATGTGATGCAGATAATCTAGTATAATCATGTATTCAATGGCCAGTTGTTAGAGGCTGTTTGGCTATAATTAAATATTTAATTAGTAGATTATTAGTTTGACTGGAAATTAGATTAGAAAGATTTCATTTTGTATTTTGAAGAAGAAACGGTTTCTGATGTTTGTGTGCGACTTTGCTCCCTATTCCTCAAACCTTCAACCCCCTTAAAAAGGGGGGGAAAATTAGGAAAACACGAAAAAGAAACTTAGGACCAAAACCCTATGGTGCACATCCCGAAATTATTATTCATGCTTAAAGTGGGACTTTGTTTCTCATCATCTGTGGAGAACTGATCATTCTCTAGAAATTGCAAAATTTATTTAAGAAAAAAAAGAACAAAGAACTCTTATCTTGATCTATGGAGAAGTACTGGATTCTCTAGAAATTTCCATGTATTAGTTTTGTAAAAGATGTATTTAGTTTATAATCACTTAGATTCTCTACCGTTGTTAACATAAATTTAAGTATTTAGATTAGTCGTTTAGACTCAATATGTTGAAATTGGACCTAGGTGATTTACACATGGTATAAAAGTAAGCTATCAGGTGAAAGTATGACCTTCCACTACCCGGAGGTCCTTATTTGATGGAAAGAGTTTGTACACCCCGTCCCATATTAATAAGATATGTATTCAGGTTATAACATTTTAAAATCTTTATCGCTGTACGTTAACACAAGTTTAAATATTTTATACCACTTGCTTAGACTCAGTTTTTTTAACTAATAATTAAACACGAATCAATACATGAATCGAGTTTCAAGATCGAGCAAGGAGAAGTGGAAACAATTCCATAACGAAAGTTTCAATCGGTTGGATCAAAGATGAAGTATCCTTCTTGTAGAGCCATGAAAGCACGTCAAGGAAAATTCTGTCGAAACATCTTAATTCAGATGCAAAGTGCCGGTGGCCAGGTGAAATGCTCAAAAACATTTTTCCTTCTAAGAGATTTATTGAGCCAGGATCTCTAATTAATATATACTATTTTTTTTTGTTTTTTGTGTTAGGGAAAGCATAAGGTCATACAACACATATTAAAGATGTATCCGGCGAGAATTAAACTTACAACATCTTGCATATGCAAATGCAACAAGTAACCTACCACTAGATTAAACCCTAGTGGCTAACTAATACTAATTTAATATATATAATGTTACATATACAGAAGCTAGCACTACTACGTTCCAGTATGATTAATCATCCTAAATGATCAAGGTCAATGATTCAGAAGCTTAAGGCAACGTGCAGTCATGCTTCTCAGAGGAATATGGCATATTCCTATAAAATGTTTCCAATGTTTAAAAGCAAAACAAATGAGACTTGTGGTCTTGTTTGGTCATTCATTTGTGACAATCAATCAATCATCTTTCTTTTTGTTTTGTTTTTATTTTCGATCTATCATTTATGATCATTTGGCCGGCATGCATAAATATGAAGGAAAGTTCCCAGAAGTTTTGCATGCGTGCTGCATGACGGTTTAATTTGTTATGTGACTAATGGAATAGACCCTTCGGGCTCCTGTTGTTCAGCCATCGCTATCGATAAAAATGGGGGTCACATTCATTATGAAGTGTTAAAGGTAAAAATCCGGAGCTGAACGTATCCATTTCGAGTTGAATGTGTTGTGTTTGGCGACTTGCATGATGAACAAAATAGGTTTAATCTCGTGAATAGGCTCGGATAATCAAGTTAGTATAACTTCGTAAGTAAAAAATGTTTAGAACAAGAAAGTGAAAGTGTAAATGAAAGTGTAAAT
This sequence comes from Ehretia macrophylla, assembly GCA_037974665.1. Taxonomy (NCBI): domain Eukaryota; kingdom Viridiplantae; phylum Streptophyta; class Magnoliopsida; order Boraginales; family Ehretiaceae; genus Ehretia; species Ehretia macrophylla. Next base: position 49,150,458 of record CM075777.1, on the reverse strand, counting down.
GAGTTATCCTTGACAAGTGCTAATAAGGGGGTATTTACACCGGTTAGGTTGCGTATCCGGAATATCTGGATCTAATAGAAGAGGGCACGGACGAAGTGGATCGTCATTAGGATTTTTGCTGCTAGAGGGCATGCCAGTGCTAGGTTTTCTATAGGAAAAACAAGTCTAACAAAAGAAAAGAAAAAAAAATGCAATTTTATGCCTAGGTCCAATATGAAATCTATCTAAATCTTATTAGTTAAGAACCATTATGCCACGTGTCGAAAAATGAGAATCCTTCCTTATACCCATCTAATATCCCTTAATAGGTAGTTTGAATTTTTATTTTTTTTAAAACTATCTTGGATATATCTAATAGAACCAAATCAATGTACACAACTAACTAGCATATTATTACATCAGGTTGTATATTAAATTTATAATGTATATTTAGAATGTTTCTTATCTTTATTTATTGATCATTAATCAATTGACCCAAAATGTTTAATCTTGTATTGATAGTAGTAGTGAACTCAGATTATTATAAATTGAATATATACGTTTTACATAATCATATGAGACGTCAGCTGACCCTACATAATTTATCTTGGATTAACTAAGTAAAATATCAAATGATCAACTAATCATTTTAGAGAAACGAAGAGGTACACATGAGATATGATGGACTAAATTAATTTTTTTTTCAACAAATATGAACTATTTCAGAAATTTACGTTAATGTATATATCTAAAAGATCATTCTGCATTCAGTCAGCCAAAGAAACAGAATCATCATAATTCAAGGCTACCAGGTATAGGAAAAGTCCACAATTTTGTCTAGTAAGCTCCCTATACCTCTGGTAATAATCCAAGTCAACCGCTGGTTTATCAACACATTGAGTCGAATATCAACTAAATCAAAATACTTAACTCGTATTGACAATAATTGTTAAACTCAAATCATTATAAACTAGAAATATATCATTTATGTAAGATTTTTTAAGATTCACAATCTCTCCTCAATTAACTAGGTACAAAATTAAGTGAACTAATCATTTCAGATAAACGAAGAGGTACACATGAAATGTGAGGGACTAAATTAAGTTTTTCTGAACAAACATGAACTACTCCAGAAATTTACGTTGATATGTATTATCTAAAAGATCATTCTGCATTCAATCAACTAAAAGATCACAGGAGCAAGTTACAAATAATTAGTTGTAGTTGAATAAATAGATGAGCTTATGATTTAGTTAATGATAATTTAATACTAAACAATCTTTAGTCAACACAAAACTAAAATGCATTTTTCCTTAATCTCTCAATTTTAGTTTTAATAACTTCTGTCAGTACTTCCAAATGTTTAGTTCCGATGAATAAAGACTGACCTATGAAATTTTAACTTTTAAGTTGTAGATTTTCAACAATAGTCCTTTAATTAGGAGTGTTGTTAAATAGAAGTCATTGATTGTTTGACTTGTATTGAACAATGTTGGGCTTTTAGAAAGTGTTGGGCATATTTGAGAAAAGGGAAAAAAAAAATTCTCACATTATGTAAAAATAGTTTTATAGAGACCTTTTTTGAAAAGCTTCAATTTGGAGCTTTTTATGTTTTAGCTTTTTTTGGCTTCAACTTTTACCTGAAATCTCTTTAAAAAATGGGCTAAGCCACACTTAGTTTTAGTTTATAAACTCATAAAAAATGATTTTCAAGTGTTAAGCCAAATTAACAAACACTAACCTGTTTAACATAGGCTAAAAAATGTTTAATGTGAGTTTAGAAACTGAATTAACCTATTTGACCTATTTTTTAAAGTGTTTTTAGATAAAAGCTAAAGGTGAAAAAAACGAAAAAACAAGAAGCGCTCCAAATTGGAGCTTTTCAAAAAAGACTTTTGTAAGAAAAATTAAAAAATAAGAAACTCCAAATTAGAGATTTTCAAAAAAGGTTTTTGTAAAACTATTTTTCATAATGCGAAAAGCTATTTTTCTTTTTTCTTTTTAAATATACCCCTTCATATTTTTAAAGCCCAATATTATCCTCAAGATTTTTCAAAGCTCAAGATTGCCCAATATAGACTAAATAATCAATGACTTTTATTCAAAAGCACTTCTAACGAAAACTCTACTGCTAGAACCTCTACAGCTTAATTGAATTAAAAACTAAAATTGACAATTAGGCCAAACAGAGCCGCTTGTAAAAAGACCAAAACTGCTTTTGACAAGCACCTACAATTCCAAGGTAACGCTTAAACTTAACGCCAAGACACTAACAACTAAGTAATGATAGGAAAATTATTCAATTAGTCTGAACTCGTCTCTCATGTATTGATAGGATTCGTACGTGTATGTCTTACTGATCCATCAAGGCTATAAAATCAAATCAAATCGACTCAACCAGAAAACAAAGATGACATGGCCAAAAAAAAAAAAATTACATATGAAATCAAATCAAATCAACTCAACCATCTTATGCCAAACCCTTGTGCTCCTTCTCATTCCAGTACCGTTCAGTCTATTAATTCCATTCCCTCGTGCTCCTCATCATTCCAGTAGTATTCAATCGGCGAAACAAGGCTCTCCACATATGTATCTGCAAAAATAAAATTACTCCCCCGAGGAATAGTAATCTTCTTGTATGTCTTTTCTTTGACATTGTAGGCAAAAATTACCTCCCACTTTCCCAAGACCAAAACTTCATGATTTTTTGTGAAAAAGAGCGGCTTCAGGAACAAAGGATTATGACCTATTTCATATAAGACAAGGATTCTAGTCCCAAGACTCCTTTTCACCATACTGTTTCATCACCCATACTTCAAAATTGTCACTAAATCTACTAGCCCAAGTCATGCATAGGCATTCATCTAAGACGCCTAATACGAACATGTCTTGTTTTTCCTCTTCACACGTAGGCTCAGGCTTTGGTAACATATCGAATTTATTAGCCGACGCACCAAAATAAGCAATCAAATTTTCCCCAGTAACTGACCAATGGAGCCGCTCATTCACCACAGGGCCGCTAACACACCAGTAGCTACGAAAAGGGAATTTAATGGGTCTCCATTTTTTAGTTTTTAAGCAAGCAACACAAAAGATTTCACCATCCCATAAATCAAGTAAAATTACTGCCTTGTAATCATCAATGGAAGAGTCATAACAAAATCCAGAAACGCAAATAATATCAGACCATCCTAATGGAGGTAATTCAAGCACTTTCTGACAATATCTAGTCGATGGATTCCACAAGAAGATGTGCCCATCGAGGCTGATAAGCATCAAACCATTGCATGAACCCAAAAATCGTCTCTCGTATGATCTTCTTCTTCTAGAAGACTGACGGTTTAAGGAGTGATAGAATGTAGTTCGATTTGGATAAAGTGATTCAACAGAAAGATCAATGCTTATAGAGTGATACAAAGTAGTATAATCATTACATGAAATTGCTATGGCTCGTCTTCGAGTTTGTCCCAAAAGCTGAAAGTTGGGACCAGATATTACTGAATGCCATAGCTTGCAGACGCTCTTGAGACGTAACAGGGATTTTACTGGTAATCTTCGGAGTATCTCACGGACGATATCGTCAGGAACGTTGGGTCGTCCTGATGCCATTGCGGTTTGGGAAGCTATGGATGATGAGGAGGTATTTCCTCTCTAGGGTTTTGGCTGCTAATGAATGTAGATGTTTTGAATTCAATGGAATTCTAACGAGACCAATCCTTTTGTATATATATGTATATTTGGAATTCTAACGAGACCAATCCTTTTGTATATATATATATATGGATAAAGGGAAGCTTTTAAGTAAAGCTGGTATATGGGTCAGTCCGGTACGGCCTAACTGAAACATGAATTGAGAAAATTAAGCATGACTCGAAATAGATGTTTAATAGGTTGAGTTGTACTGGGTTCATTTATCAAAATATATGACCCAATTTACCCCACGAGTCCTTTATTATAAGTCGCGAGTTGGGTTGGGCTGGGCCAACCCATTTTTATTTGGATAGTTAGATTAATAATTAAAAAAAGAACATGAAGGGACTTAAAGTTACAAGTTACAAACATGCAATATCATAAAACAGATTTGATAACAAGTCATTTAATATCAACTCAGGAAATAAATTTGCTACTTGTTATTATTAGTTTGTTAAAAAAAAAAAAAAGTTACTACAACTTGCTAGTTTGTTTTATTTTTTAAAAGAAAATAGCTACTATGAGTTACATTGCATGCAAAAAGCATAATATTTCAATTTTTTTTAATAAGTGAGCTCAGATTGTGATTAATTTGTGTTGTGTCCGAGTTGGGCTTTATTTGGGCTCGAACTATGCCTGTGTTGGGCTTGACCTGGGCTGGGTCAAATATTATGTGACCCAACTCGACCCAACTATATGTGGTGGGTTAGGCCGAGTCGATCCCATTTTCAATTGAGTTGGACTAGTCCAAAATTTCGTGTGCTGAGCTGAGTTGGGCCTGTGTCGGGCCGGTCCAAATGTCACCTCTACTTCCAAGCCAATATTACAATACTTAAAATGTAGTCTCTGGGAATCGATCTTGATACCTCTCACACTCAAAAGAATTCTTCAAAGGAAAGCTTCCTTTTAGGAAAAATAACACATTTAGTCCTGTTTAAAATCTTCCTATTTTGTCCCTATTATTTCTAAAAGATTTCAATTTCGTCACTATTTTTTTTAAAGTTTCAATTTTGTCTCTATTATTTTTTTAAATATTCAAATTTGTCTCTATCGTTCAAGGACTAAATTAAATTTTTTAAAGAAATAATAAGGGCTAATTTGAATTTTTTACAAAAATAATAGGGACTAAATTGACAAATTTTCGATCATAAGTTCATCTTTGAAACTTTAAAAAAAATAATAGGGACGAAATTATAACTTTTTGAAAATAATAAGAATGAAACTGAAACTTTTTTAGAAATAATAGGGACAAAATTAAAAAAAAATTAAACAATAGAAAGGAAATTGAAACTTTTAAAAAATAATAGGAACTAAATGTGACATTTTTCTCTTATTTTTATTACATAAAAAACAATTCTAACAAAAAAATTAAGTTATGCTTCTAAAGGGAAAATTATAGTAATAGTTTATATTTTTCCTTTTTTTTCCTAATTAACCATTAATGTTCCAACGGTGCCAATAAATTCTTAATATTTCAAAAAGTGCGAAATTTAGTCCTTGTCTTGAATATTTTATAGAAAATATATAAAAGGACTTAACTACCATTCCAAAGCTGATGCAAATTACCAATTTATCCCCCTAACCCCGCCCCGCCCTGCCCCATACCACCATCCTGTACCTCCACCCCTAACCACCCCTCCTACCACCCACACCCATCCCCTGCCTCTTTCTAAATCCCTTGGCTGCCATCCTGACTTAACACCAACCCCAGACGCAACCCCACCTAGTTGTGTGTCGTTGTGCATGGTATATCTTTATGGATGTGTGGATGCATGTATGCATGATATGAGTATGTGAGGGGAGTGGGGGGAGCGGGTGGAGGGGGGTTGTGTTGTATATGTGTTTTATTTTTACCCCGACCCCACCTCCCATACCCTCTGGATGGCCATCCACCTTTTCTTTTTCTTTTATACACCCTCACCCTTACCTGTTTTCATTACATGAGATTCAAATCTTAATTTCTCAACTGTTAAAGAAATAACTTACTATTAAATTACTCATGATTCTCGAGATAGCAACGGAACTGGGCTACTCTAGAACCCCTTTCTATATGTTTTTTGACTTGCATTGTGATAAAAATCGTACGCCTAATAGTTGCTAAAAAATTTCTAGTTCACATTTTATAGTGGATACAAATTATTGAAATACATTGTAACGAAAATCCGATGCCTTAAAATAGTTCAAAATTATTGACTTGCATCATGATAAATCTCATAGACACAAAAAACTGTTAAAAAGAATTGACATGGATCATGATGAAACTCGAAGGTCTAAAAACTTTTAGAGATTTGTCTTACGTCAGTGACGAAAATTGTAGACCTCTTAACTGTTAAAAAATTATTGACTGTATCATACTTAAAATTCCAAACTCAAAAAAAGATTTTACATTTTTTTTTGTTATGTTCCAATTAAAGTGGTACACTTGTTAAGTTAAACCTTATTGGTTTTTGAATCGTGATAAAATTTGCAGGCCAATAACTGTTAAAAATCTTTAACATGCATTTTGATAAAGGATTTAGATCTTCTCCTAACTAGAAGTTTGTTCTAATTTTTTAACATTACATCTTAGTCATTCATTCACTTAACAAAAGTATTTTCCCTCCAATGTTTGTAATTTGAAATTCAAATGAATGGTTATGATACAATGTTAGAAGGTTAGAATGATTTTTAGTTAGGAGAGGATCCTAATCCTTTGGTAAAAATCACAAGTCTAAGTTTATGAATTAGGATCCTCTCCTATCTAGAAGTTATTTTAACATTCTAACATTGTATCATAACCATTTATTTGAATTTCAAATTACAAACATGATAGGGAAAATACTTTAATTAAGTGAATAAATAGCTAAAATACAATGTTAGAAAGTTATAACAAACTTCTAGTTAGGAGATGATCTGTGGTATCATCCAATTGTACACGTTAAGTTTAAAGATTGAAAAACAAATTAGCATCAATTGTACATAACACCCACTAAGTTTAAGAATTAAAACAAAAATAAAACATTTAGGAGTTCATTAAGGGCCAAGGCGGAAATTTACTCGATCAATGGCTTGACCGTCAAAAACATTTAACGGTGTAGTGAAGAGGTCCTAAGAGCGAATTATCCTAATTGTTCTTTTACATATTTTTTTTTCTTATTCAAAGAAAATCTAATTCGTACAATGCATATAAATGTCATTAATGAAAATTAATTTCACATTTACAACGAGAAACATACCACTAAACCAAAAGATCAATGTTTAAAAATCTAGTTGTTTCAATGCAAAAAATTTAGAGACCCAAATGTCTTTCTCTCGCGAAAGCTATCGGTAACAAGAGAAATATCTTCTTTTAACTTGTAATCAGCCTAATGGTCTCAATTAACTGACAAGCATAAAAAGTCCAATTATAATGCGTAAACTTAACGTCAAGACCGAACAATGAAACGATGGTATAAAACGTATACACGCAGCAAAATCAAGTAATGACATACACTTGAAACACGAAAAAGAAAATAGAAATAACATCTGTAATTAATGATAATAAGATCGAAACTATTAAATCAAATATTAAGGACCGTAGTGTGGCAGCAATTTACATTACGGGTGACAAAACTTGTAGAGAGGAGGTATTGTAGGGGGGGTGGGGGGGTTTGCAGGTTGATCTAAGTATGCCATTAATTCACCTAATAAAGCTGCATTCAAAAAGAAGTGGCCCCTCGACTCGCTTCCATGATGGCAAAAGATGCATAGGGTGCAAGATTGTTCCCCAAGCGAGGAGTCGTGGCTAGCCTATCCAGTGTAGGTAGCCAAGCAATAAAACTGTGCTTAGGAATGTTATTGGGGAACCAAATCAGATTGTGCCAATTGATGTTTGAGCTCTTCTTTCTAATGAAGTCCCAGGTCTTAAGGAGAAATAACCAATCATAGAGTATTTCCATAAGGTATCTGTGTAATTCATAGGGTTCAGGATGGAGCAGTGTGAAGGATCAAGTGATGCCAGGACAGGAGGATGGTTGGGCCAGTCCCAACATCCTTGGAAAATAACTTCATAGACTTTACTACCAAGGTGAGGGTAGATAGTGCCTGGGCCATGGAGAGGGCAAGGACGTCCATTTAAATTGTAGACCAAGCTTGCCTTGCCTAGTAGGACCACGAAGGGACCAATTGGTTGGCTGGTGCTGGAAGGCACTCAAAAAAGGCATTCTGGTTGTGGCTGATCGGCATTCACGCACGAAAGCAGATGCCAATTGTAATGCCCAAAGTAGGTGAGATTATCATTCAGTACAAAAAAAATTGTTTGTTACGATAAAAATTACAAGTCGTCGCTATTTCGTTGCAAAAACGATGACGGAATAGAGATAGAATAGTCACCATGAAAAACAGTGACAAATAAGAGACAGATTTGCAACGTAAAATCATGACCATCGCAAATCCGTCTCCAGATAGGCCAATAGGTTTATCTCCAAAATTGGAGATGGACCAATGTGTCTGTCTCCAAAAGGTGGAGACGAACACAAAGGGTCCGCTCCAAAAATGTATAATTTTTTTTTGTCTGAATTTTTCTTCAAAAGATTTTTGAGAGGAAAATTCAAACAAATAAAAAAAAACGTGTCAAGGGTCTATTTTCATTCCGTCTCTAAAACTGTATAATTTTATTTTTTGTTTGAATTTCTCCCCAAAAGATTTTTGAAAGAAATTCAAACAAATTAAACCAAAAGTGCCAAGGGTTTTGGTAACGGAATGGAGACGGACTTTTGTTTATATATATTAAAAAAAAAAAACCTGTCAATTGTTCAAGTGGCTGGAATTTTCAGCCACTTGAACCATTTTGAATTTACTCTCAAAAATCTTTTAGGGGGAAATTCAAACAAAAAAAATTTATACATAACCCTCCCCCCTCCCCTCTTACCTCATACTTCCAAAAACTTACTCACTTTTAACCTCATTTTAAGGTAATTATTTTTTTTCCTTGTATTTAAATTTTTAAATTTATTTTGGTTTATTTCATTATATATATGCTTGTATATAATGCCAATTATATGTATATGTATTATGATTTTAGAATTTTTTTTATACTTTCACGTTTTTGGAATTTTATATGTATTATGTATATATGTCACATATATGTATGTATTTAATAATAGATTTAAGTAAATATATATAGTTTTGATAGTTTTTTCATGATTTTAACTTCTTTTTTTTAAAATTTCAGCTTTATTTGATGTTTTTCTTTCATATTTGTATACACACACATATATATATAGATGTATAAGTGATAGATTTAGGTAAATATATATATATATATATATATATATATATATATATTGTAGTTCAATCGTGATTTTAAGTTGTTTTTAAAAAAATTTAATTTAATTTTTATATTTTTTTATATTTTCATATATGTAAATATATTGTGTGTATATATATATATATATATATATATATATATATATATATAATTAGTATAATTTTTTTTTAATTTCAATTTTTATAGCAAATTTGACATAATCAGAATTTATAACTTTTTTATTTTATATAGTTTTTTAAAAACAATTACAAAAATGGGACAAAAATGAGGCGAAATGTGAGGGAGACGAATTGAAGATGATTTTCTTATGGAGACGAATGGGAAACGAACATTATTTGCGACGAAACGGGGATGAAATATCTTTTTCGTCTCCATTTGAGACAAAATGGAGAAGAAATTCAAAATTTATGACGATTCAAGAGGCCACAACCGAGTTTCGTCTCTTTTTTAGATTGGAGACGGAAAGGAGATGAAAATGTGTCGTTTCCTTTTTTGAAATTTCTTATAGTGATTACCAATCCGATAAGAAATACAACTTTTAGCAATTGGTCTAATCCGAAGGAGCTTCATCCAAGTCCAACAAGAATCATTTGAAATATCTATGATCCAAATACATCGATCTTTGATGTGATTATTCCAAATCCAAAAGCACCACAAACTGTACATCCTCCATAAAACTTTAAGGAAAACAGTTCTATTGATGTCTTCAATTTAGGTCCACTACCTCGCTAGATGAAAGTCATGATTTTTCTTTCAATATCACCCAATATACTCTTAGGTAGCAATTGGTACATTAAAATAGATTTAGGTAGTAATAGAATGAACCAAGGAATTGATTGGTATATTATTATTTATTATTATTATTTTATTATTTTTATTTTCATAATAATAATTATTATTATTTTTATAATAATTATTATTATATTTTTTAATTATTATTATTATTATTATTGTAAAATAATTTATTTATAAAGGGTATGGTAGTCAAGTTGATTCTCAAATACATGGGAATGGGTCATTCCTATGTATTTGGTCTGGAATGATTATTCCCATGTATGTGGAATGGGATTCCCTTGGGAATGACATTCCCAAGTTCATTCTCTCATACCAAACATGAGAATTAAAATAGAATTATGAATGTTATTCTATTCTTAACTCATTCTCACATACCAATCACTGTCTTAGGGATAAGAAGATAACTTGCCCAAAAAATATACATGTGGAAACAACTGACCTAATCAGTTGAAGACCCACAAGGGACAGCCATCTTTCGGCCAAGTAGTCAACTTTTTGAGAGATTTTTTATCAATGAGAGCTTGGCAATCACTTTTCCTAAGACGACTAGTGATTAAAAAAAAAACAAAAAAAAAAAAATATATATATATATATATAATGATACTATTATTACTATTATTATTTTCATTCATGAATATTATTTGTTATTTGTCACTATTGATAACACTGTTATTAATGTTAGAAATAGCTTTTCAAAACATAAATATATATAATAAAAAAAAAAGCGCAATCCTTATAACGAAAGGGCAATCCTTTTCATTACTTTTATTTAATAATATTAAAGTCATTATAATTACTCTATAGTAATATTATTATTTGTCAAATGACCGAGCCCTTTCAATACAAAAAAAGTATATAGTAACAAAATGAAAGGTTTTATTATTATTTTTATTATTATTTTTGTTTTTGTTTTTATTCTTAAAACTGTAACAAGTTTATAATGACAACAGTGTAATCTAGTTACTTTATAAAAGTCATTCCCCATATTAACCGACTACATATTGACTACCAAACTAAGTTTAGCATTCTTGTAACGCATCAATCATGGTATACTCTTTGCCAAATTCATTCTATTTTCAATGTTATTCAATTTCTTTAAATCATTTCATTCTTATCCAAATTAATTCCACAAATACTAATCACCACCTAAGAGATGAAGTGAAGAGTAAAATATATAAACCAACATACATCAACAAACAATTCCTAGATCATGCTCGTCAAGGTTCTATCTTTAGTGCTAGAGACTTGTTATAAATTGGAAACATGGTGCAAATATTTCCTATTATTTTTTTAAAAATTTAAATTCTTTCTTTTTGTTTAAATTTGTCAATTTAGTCTCTATTATTTTCTAAAAATAATTAAATTTGTCTTTATTATTCAAAATTAGTCAATTTAATCCCTATTATTTGCCGAAAAAATTTATTTAGTCCCTGTTATTTTCATACAAAATTCAAATTAGTCTTCAATGTATAAGAAAAAAAAAGTGACTAAATTGAAATTTTTTGAAAAACAATAGGCACTAAACTAAATTTTTAATAATAGAAACGAATTTAAAATTTTTAAAAAATAATAAAGGTATCAAAACTGGTTTTGAATTGAAGTTTGAGAAGCACCTGCAATTCCAAGGTAATGTGTAAACTCACACCAAGATACTAACAATTAATTAACGGTAAAAGCGTAAACAAACAGCAAAATAAAGATAACAATTAATAGCCTAGACTTCAGTCAGACAAAAAAAAGGATGAAATAACCAAAAAAAAAAATTAATTAAAAAAAAAAATAAGAATAGCATATGAAATCAACCAAATCAAATCGACTCATGCAACGGGAATATCATGCCATGCCCTTGTGCTGCTTCTCCTGCCAGTAGCGTCCAGTCTATTAATGCCATTCCCATTCCCTTTTGCTCCTCATCGTTCCAGTAGTATTCAATCGGCGAAACAAGGCTCTCCACATATGTACCTTCTGCGAACGTAAAAGGACTCCCAAACAGGGCCGTCTCAAATAATTTGGGGATTTTGAGCGATCATCTAAATAGGGATCTTAATAATTAAATTTTTTCTCAATAAAAAAACTCTAAATTTTCTACTAAAATAATCACTACAAATAAAAGGATATTTCTCCAATATTCTTTCTCTTTATTAAGTCTTTCTTTAATATATTTCTTGGGCCTTAATAATTAAGCTTTATTAAGTCTATTGCATATAAGAAAAATTAATTAAAAAAATGAATATAAGTAAAAAAATTAATTATTTCAAGTTAAGATATATATAAGTATGTAAACAATATCAAAATTTATCACATAAAAAAATAAAAAAGAAGAGTTGAATGTATACCTCTATATTTTCTTTCTTGGGCTAGCCCTACTTTCTTATATTATATGCAAAATTAATATCACAATAAACAAAAATTGTTTAAATGCTGACCTTCAATAGATGGGCATTTAATAGTTTAAAAATCGATTAAGTGTTGGCCGTTTGACATTCTTTTACTAAGTTAGTATTTTTTTTTTTTTTTAACTTGGGGTCCCCAAGCTAAGGGGGCCTTGGGCATAGGCCCAAGTTGCCCATAGCTTGAGCCGGGTCTGCTCCCAAAAGGAATAGGAATCTTCTTGTATGTCTTTTCTTTGACATTGTAGGCAAAAATTCCTTCCCAGTTTCCCAAGAGAAAAACTTGACGATTTTTTGTGAAAAGGAGTGGCTTCAGGAAGATATAAGAAATAGAATTTGGACTTATTATTTCACGTAAGACAAGGATTCTAGTCCAAGACTCCTTTTCACCATATTGCTTCATCACCAATACTTCAACATTGTCACTAAATCTACTACCCCAAATCATGCATAGGCATTCATCTAAAACGCCTAATACAAATATGCCTTTGTCTTCCTCTTCACATGTAGCCTCATCAGGCATAGGTAACATCTCGAATTTATTAGCCGATGAATCAAAGTAAACGATCTTTATAGCAGCAGTCCCGGACGAACCTTTTTTCACTGCAACTGACCAATGGAGCTTCTCATTCACCACAGGGCCGTCAAAACACCAGCACCTACGAAAAGGGAATTTAATGGGTGTCCACTTTTTAGTTTTTAAGCAAGCAACATATAAGATTTTACCATCAAATATATTAAACACTAGTGCCTTGTAATCATCAATGGAGGAGTCATAACATAATCCAGAACAGCAAACAATATTAGGGCATTGCAATCGAGCTAATTCAAGCACTTTCTGACAATATCTCGTCGATGGATTCCACAAGAAAATGTGCTCATCGACGCTGATAAACAACAAACCGGTGCATGAACCCAATAATCGTCTCTCGTATGATGTATTAGAATACCATACTCTTCTAGAAGAATGATGGTTTATGGAGTGATAGCATGTAATTGGATTTGGATAAAGCGCTTCAACAAAAACATCACTGTTAATCGAGTGATAGAAGGAAGTATATTCATCATATGAAATTGCTATGGCTCGTCTTCGATTTTGTGTCGAAAGCTTAAAGTTGGAATCAGATATTACTGAATGCCATAGATTGCAGAGGCACTTGAAACGAAACAGAGTTTTTACTGGTAATCTTCGGAGTATGTCACGGACGATATCGTCAGGAACGTTGGGTCGTTCTGATGCCATTGCTGTGATAACCCGAACCCGGCATGTATTTAATGGCATTTAATTGCATCTAATTAAGTGTCATCTTAAATGTTAGTATTGAATTATGTGTTTATTTTTAGTTAAACATTCGTTTGTAGCTTTATTTTCATATTTATGTCAATCGGTTTTATTTTTTCTTGCACTTAAATGCTCAGATTTCAATTAAATGAAAAGTAGCTCCGAGCCGGAGTAAATTTTAAACTATGATACTTTTCAAAAATGATATATTTCTTAAATTCTTTGAGATTTAATTGTTATTCTTTTATTGTCGCAAAGTGCATAGCATATCGAGAGCGATAATTAGGAAATGATTTTTAGTCATCAGCAAATAGTGAAAACTAGTATTTAGTGTTTTAATTTTAGTGTTTTAAGTTGTATTTAACTAGAATTGAATTTATGTTACTTGTTTTAGCCCTAAAATGCATGAAATAAGCTTGATTGACCAACGTAAGTGAACATTGACCAAATCTTTGACCATTTGACCTTGTGTCATCCTTTTAATAGCTTAAATAGCACAAAATAAATAAAAAAAACAGAGCTGAAACAGAAAAGGGCAGGGCCGAAAATCCAAAGAGAAAAAAAAAACATTTCAACCTTCAAATCTTCGATTCTTCTCGTGAGCTTACACGGGGTGGTTTCTGAGGCATCCTAGGAGGTTTTCCTTGCGTCTAGGAGCGTCTAAGTTGAGGGTTTCATCGTTATTTGCACATTTGAATATTTTGTGTATTAACTTTGATTTTTGGGTTTTATCCGTATATTGTTGTTTTAATTGATTTAAGGCTTAAAGTATGTTCCCTAGCAATCGTAGAACACGTATTTATAGCTTTTTAACATTTTCTGCGGTTGAATATCGAAATTGAAATATAAATTGTTAGTTGAATAGTAATTTATGAATAGTAAACCCTTGAAACGATGAAGTTGCGTTGTTATGCTGTCTATTGATGTGAAAAGGTGCTAGGTATGCTAGGATGCCTAAATGCATGATTTGTTTAGGTTGCGTAATGAAAAAAAAACGAGAAATATGCCTTGGTGAAAGTCGGGGTCGTTTAGGTCGAGTTTAGCATTTTCTCATTTTGCGTGATGGCAATGTTTCGGGAGGCCATGGAAGCACTTTTGGTGCGATTATGGCGTTGGTTGGGTGTTTTGTTAGTATAGTTGTAGTTCAAACGAGCAAATGGGGAAATCGGGACTTTGCGCGAATTCCAGGGTTAAGTAGGGTTTCGGGGTCTTTAGACGTGCCTTATGGTGACCTAGGAGGATTGGTGAAGTCGGTTTCCAAAACTCGTGACTCGTTTGGAAGTAGTAGCGTTTTGAAAGTTGGTGTCATTTTTGGAATTTTGTGTGTTTTCATAGTATATTTCTTATAGAATGTTTATAATTCTTATAGAATGTTTATAATGCTTATAGAATGTTTATAATGCCTATAGAATGCTTATAATGTCTATAGAGTACTTATTATTGCTTGATAATGTTTGTTGGTGTTGTTCTTGTTACATATTTGATTGTAAATGCTTGTTATCTTGTTTATCGTCTCTAATCTGTATTGTTGTGCTATCGCTCGTTTATTGCCTTGTATCGAGTCTTGCATTGCATAGTGTCTGGCGTGTGAGTGATGGGCCTCTCTGGGTAGCCTCGGGTTGCTAGTGTTGGTTGCTCTAGCTCCGTGACTATTCCCTTTTCTCGCTTGGGTTGCCTCCCAGGGAGATTTGGGTCGTAGAATTGATGGTTACTCCTGGGGTATTCCAAACTGGTGTTATAAGGTGGTTGCGCGCTTATTGTCATCGTTGTCAACATCAAGCTCGAGATTGATGTATCGCTCGTGAAATGGTATATTGCTCGTAAGAGTGAACCATAACCTTCAGAGTGTGGTATAGCTTTGAATGGTTGTGTTAATGCTTTCTTGACTGGTTATTATATTGTCGTTTGTATTGAATGCTTTCTTATTGACTTTATTGCTTAACTGTATCTATTTGCATTGCACGAATTTCTTTCTCTCCAATTCGATATCTGTCTTGCCCTCACTGAGTATACGTGTTGTGTACACTCACTCCTCACCACCACATTTTAAGAAATGCCATGTTAGCTGGAAAGTTCGTGATTTCGTAAAAGTTCGTGCTTGAAGAGTTGTCTTGCGTGCTATGTGGCTTGAGTTGTCAAAGATGCAAGATGTATGCTTTTATGTATTGTATGTATTTATTGTTAAAAGAAATGTAATCTAAATTAGCTAAATAGTTGAGGTAAATCGATAAGCTAGTTATGTAATCAGTTAGCATAGCTTAACTTCAATGCATGTTTGTAATGTCCCAAGGGAAAAGAATTAGAATGGCATGATAGTTTATTTTATGTAGTAGCTTAGTATGGTTTAATTGTCCAGTTTGAGTGTACTTGTCAAAAATGAAAAGAGATAGGTTAGTTTTTAAATTGGAAATGTATGTATACTTGCTGAGTTTAATTGTTGAGAACCGAGGCTCGGATGGCCTTGAGGTGATTTTGTATGGTTGGACACAGTGTTGGTCCACTTATATGTTGTCGCAGGTTTTACATTTCGCCTAGAAACAGGGGAGACTCCGTCCGTTTTTCCTGAAAATTATGCCCGGGTTTGGATTTAGGTTGTGATTAGATCGTTTGATAGAACTCCCGGTCTCGTGAGGGATCGGGGTATTACAATTGCGGTTTGGGAAGCCATGGATGATGAGAAGGTATTTCCTCACTAGGGTTTTGGCTGCTAATAAATTTAGATGTTTTGAATTCAATGGAATTCTAATGAGACCAATCCTTTTGTATATATTTGAGGTCAAAAGAATTCTTCAAAGGAAAGCTTCCTTTAATTATAGGAAAAACATGTCTAACAAAAAAAGAATAAGTTATGCTTTTGAAGTGGAAATTAAAAAAGGACAAATTTATAGTAATACTTTCCATTGTTTCACTTCATTCCTAATCAACCATCAATATCTCAGACGGTGCTAATAAATTCTCAATATCTTCAATTTTAACATGTGGGGCCACACATGTAAATATTAGATGTATTGTGCTATCTATTAATTAAGTCTAATTAAAGTGATCTAATTAAGAATTAAAGTTTAGGCTTATGGGTATAATTGTCATGGAATTAATGTGTAGATACCTTAGAGATATTTCTAATTTGGTGAATGGCCAAATTAGAAATATCTAAAATTTAAAATAATTGATAAGTTATTTTAGGGTTATAGTCTTCAAGTTGTACGATACATTTTTTTTTCTCTGCATCCCCATCAATAGAGAAAAGAGGTTGCACCTTTGGCAAAAGTTCGTACCAATTTGGAAGATCACAACCTGTTTATCTATCTCCGATAATGGATTCAGGTACGCTTCTGCTTTCTGCATCTCTTTAATCCTTTGATTTGACATGGGTAGTAACTTGTGATTTTAGGGTTTGTTAAGGAACTTGTAGAAACATGTTTTATGTCCTTTTTGGGTTGAATTATGAGATTCTTGATATTATTATGGACTAGAAATATGTTGAATTAGGTTTAGCAAATCCTAACATAATATTTGATAGAAAATACATAAAATGACTTGACTAGCATTCCAAAGCTGAACCAAATTACCAATTTATCCCCCTATCCCAACACCACCCTCCTGCACCTCTACCCGTACCTCTCCCATGCCTCCCTCTTGGTCCTTCAACACCTAACCCTACCCTAACACCAACCCAGACTCAACCCCACCCAGTTTTGTGTGGCTTTGTGCATGGTATGTATTTATGGATGCGTAGAATGTATGTGTGTGTGATATGAGCATGTGAGGCGAGCGGATAGGTACCCACTTTCTTTTTATTTTTATAAAAACCCCACCCTCACCTGGCCCTCAACATGTTAACTGTGCTGGGTTTATCGGGTTACAACCCAGCCCAATCCAATAAGAACCCAATTTAGTCCAGCCCAATTGCTACAATACTAAGTAGGGCTATAACCCATGTAAGAATGCAAGTTGAGCTGGATTCAAGTTTATAAAACTATAAACCATTCAAGTTTATAAAACTATAAACCTAACTCAACTCACCCCAGATAAGAGCACAGTCCAGCTTGATCCGATAACTCAGTCCAACTCAATTCAGTAAACCATAAAGGAGGATATGAAATTGGGTGTGCCAGGTGGGATAATTACTACCAGTAAACTTTAGCGGAAGTTGAGCAGTAACGTTGATAGCAACGAGAGAGTTCACAGGGATGGTACCGCCAAGAGAGACGGAAGTGGATTGGGAAGAGTCAGCAGCGCTTGTTGATCTAGAGGCCATGTGTGAGAAAGGAAAAAAAGGAGTGTGTAGTCGGGAGCCAAAAAAAATAAAAGAAAAAAAGAATGGTAGCAATGGTGGTGGATCAACTTTGCTTGCCAGAGCTTGGAATGGCTCGATACATGTAGAGAATTTGAGAACTTAACAAGTTATAGCTGCTATATTTCTCATTGAGTATCCACTATGTATAAATACATGTTTTAGTAGAGCTTGTCTAACAGACTAGGACTCCTAACTTGCATGAGATTACAAGAAGTTTAAAAACAATGATAAGATAAAACTAATTTAAAAATCCTGCAGATAGGTTTTATCTATTGCTAGTAGATTGATGAATTGATCTCTAACAGTTGATGTATTTTTTCATTTTGATCGTTGGTCATAATTTTGTTTTTCATTCATATAATGAACTCTTTATATTCGCTTTCTTTTGAAATGTACAATTTTACTTGCCTAGCAAAAAAAATATATATAACAGAACAAAAATGTGATATGAAGGACTAAATTATTATTATTTTCAACAAATATGAACTATTTCAGAAATTTACGTTGATGTATAAAGATCATTATGCATTTAGTCAACCAAACGAAAGAGTATAATCACAGTACAAGACCACAACGAAATAGGAAAAGTCCAAAATTTTGTCTTGTAAGCTGCTCTCCATCTGTAATAACCTAAGTCAATTATTGGTTTATCAACACATTGAATAAAATCAATTAGCTAAAATATTTAAATTTGTGTTAACAGTAGTAATTGAACCCAAATCATTATAAACTTAACACATGTCATTTACCAAATCAATTTAGGGCAGGATGTCATAGAGATAATGTCATTGATCCTACTTCTAACATTCTCAATCTCGCCTCAATTAACTAGGTACAATATTATGTGAACTAATCATTTCAGATAAACAAGAGGGCACATGAAATGCGAAGGACTAAATTAAATTTTTCTAAACAAACATAACTTCAGAAATTTAAATTGATATGTATTATCTACAATTAGATCATTCTGCATTCATTCTGCCAAAAGATCACAATGGGCAAGTAACTAATTAGTTGTAGTTGAATAGATAGATGAGCTTATGATTTCGTAAATGGTAATTTAATACTAAACAATATTTAGTCAACAGATAACTCAAATGCATTTTCCCTTAATTTGTCAATTTTAGTTTAATGTGGTACTTCTGTCTTAGGTGCTTCCACATGTTTAGCTCTGGTTCTTTTTGGTCTAGTTATGAAATTTTAGCTTTTAAATAGCTATAGTCAGAAATATTGTTAAATGGAAGCCATGCCATTGACATAGTTGTGAAACTTTAATTTTTAAACTGTAGCGCTTTCAGTAGTAGTGTTTTGATTACAAGTGTTGTTAAACAAAAGCCATTAATGATATAACATATCTTGGACAATGCAGGGCTTTTATAAAATTTGAAGGTAGTGTTGGACTTTCAAAAATGGAGGGGTTTATTTGAAAATTGAAGAAAACAACTTCTCGTATTATGTAAAAATAGTTTCTCAAAAGTCTTGGAACTTCTTATTTTTTAAATTTTTTGTTCAGTTTCAGCTTTTACCCAGCTCTTAAAAAAATGGCACAAATCGAGCTAGCTCTTTAAAAAATGAGTCAAACACGTTAAATTTAATTTCGCACTTTTAAGTATCTGAAAGTAAAGTCAAAGACATTAAAGTTTGTGAAACAATATTAAGTCAATTCTAAAAAACAAAGATGAAATAACTAAAAAATAAAATAATAACATAGAGTTTGGAAGTAATTTATGTGTGGAATTAATTTCATTTATAAATGGATTCTCTTGTTTGGAGATATAAAATAATATTAAGTCAATTTTGTTTATTTTCTCAATCATAAGGCAATTGCTATCAAAATTAATTTTTTATCTGGCTTAACAAGAATATCTATACTCAATAAGCTACAAAGCATGTTTGGCTTTACTTAGAATCATATATATGGAGTCATGATTCCACATACAAGCTAGGCTTATGTAGAGTCATGACTCTACGTACTGCTTTTATTATGATTAGCATCAAGAAGGAAAGAAAACGAACGAAAAGATCGATCAAAATACAACCATCATGAGCAAATTGCACACGTAACAGGTGGAATGAATGCCACAACTAAAAATAATTACGTGCACATCTGATTTTCCGGTATGCAAGCGGCTGCGTGTTAACCCAATCAACGTCGTGGTGCTAATTTATGGGCACATCTGAAAATATGAACATGTTCTCCTTCGAAAAAGCTATTGTTTATTAATCAACTCCATAATATATTAAATATAAACAACCAATTACTCAGGTATCATGCATAGTCATGATTCTACATAAAAGTTCAATTTCATTTTTTTTTTTTTTGCTACTTTCCATATAATTTTTTATTTTTTTTTCAGGGCCTTGTTTAGAACAAGATTCTACATACAAGTCAATCAGGTAGGATACATATTGCCCAAAATAAAAATCGCGAATAAATTTATAAGAAAAATCAAAGGAATACCTGAATGAAAGAGGAGTCAATAAAAGATGTTGTTTTCTTCTTTTTTTGCCACCAAAGAGAGAAGATTGGAGAAGACGTTTACTTTTTTCTTTTTGAGTTTTTGACTATTCCTAGCAAAGTTAATCACTAAAACCTGATGATAGTTTTGTCTTTAAAAGATTAGCAGCAGAATTAGAAAACGTGAATTTGTAAATTTCACTTCCTAAGATCGAATTTTAGTAAGGCTTGTGAAAATCCAAGAATTGTAAATCTTGGATTAGAAATTTTTAAAAAAAGTGCAACCAAATAAAAAAAAATTAAATTTATAAATGAATTTATAAAATTTTATAAAATTTATTTGTTTCAAATAGTAAATAGTAAACAGATTGTAAGAATGAAACATATGAAATCAATCAAATCAAATCAACTCATGCAACCATCCCATGCCTTTGCCCTTGTGCTTCTCATCATTCCAGTAGTATGCAATAGGCGAAACAAGACTCTCCACATATGTACCTTCTGCCAACATAAAAGGACTCCCAAAAGGAATAGGAATCTTCTTGTACGTCTTTTCTTTGATATTGTAGGCAAAAATTCCTTCCCAATTTCCCAAGAGAAAAACTTCACGATTTTTTGTGAAAAGCAGAGGCTTCACGCACATAGAAATAGAATTAGGACTTATTTCACATAAGACAAGGGGCAAGACAAGGATTCTAGTCCAAGACTCCTTTTCACCATATTGCTTCATCACCAATACTTCAACATTGTCACTAAATCTACTACCCCAAATCATGCACAGACATTCATCTAAAACGCCTAATACATATATGCCTTTGTTTTCCTCTTCACATGTAACCTCATCAGGCATAGGTAACATCTCGAATTTATTAGCCGATGAATCAAAATAAACGATCTTTATAGCAGTCCCGGACGAACCTTTTTTCACAGCAACTGACCAATGGAGCCTCTCATTCACCACAGGGCCGTTAGAAAACCAGCGCCTACGGAAAGGGAATTTAATGGGTCTCCATTTCTTAGTTTTCAAGCAAGCAACGCGAAACATTTCACCATCCAATATATCAAGTAACACTAGTGCCTTGTAATCATTAATGGAGGAGTCATAACATAATCCAGAACGGCAAATAATATCAGAGCATTGCAATGGACCTAATTCAAGCACTTTCTGACAATATCTCGTCGATGGATTCCACAAGAAAATGTGCTCATCGACGCTGATAAGCAACAAACCGTTGCACGAACCCAAGAATCGTCTCTTGTATGATGTAGAGAACCCAAATCTCTCAGGTGGTGGACAGGGCCTTGTTTTTCCAGAATAATAAGGTTTTATAGAGTGATAGTACGAACTTGGATTTGGACAAAGCGTTTCAACAGAAAGATCATTGTTTATAGAGTGATACAAGGTTGTATAATCATTACCTGAAATTGCTATGGCTCTTCTTCGATTTTGTGTCGAAAGCTTAAAGTTGGGATCAGATATTAATGAATGCCATAGCTTGCAGACGCACTTGAAACGTAAGAGCGCTTTTACTGGTAATCTTGGGAGTATCTCACGTACGACATCGTCAGGAACGTTGGATCGTTCTGATGCCATTGCGGTTTGGGAAACAATGGATGAGGAGGACGAATTTCAGTCACTAGGGTTTTGGCTGCTAATAAATTTTGATGTTTTGAATTCAATGGAATTCTAATGAGACCAATCCTTTTGTATATATTTGAGTTCAAACGAATTCTTCAAAGGAAAGCTAAGGAAAAATTAATAGTTTCCATTGTTTCACTTTTTTCCTAATTGTTTCTTTTTTTCAATTTAAGAGAAGTTTAAGTCCTACAATACATCTGTCATTAAAGAGAATTGATATCGCAACCTTTTGTATTTACAACGAGAAACATATCACTAGACCAAAGGGTCAGTGCTAAAAACCTAATTGTTTCAATGCAAAAAACTTAGAGACCCAAATGTCTTTCTCTCGCGAAAACTATCGTTATGTTAAAAATTTGATACGAGATTACGGGAAGTGGCAAAAGATTTACGGGACTCATTTTAAGATTTACAAATCCTCACTCAGAAATTACACATAAATGCTTTGTTTATATTAAACTTACAAAATATTACTCTCTTTTCTGTGTTTCACTCTATTTCTTTCTATTCTTTCTTTTTCCTTCTTATTTTTCGTATTGCCAAAACACAAAGACAATACTCCTATTTATACGAGTAGTTAGGAATACAAAGAATCACATATTAATTGCACCTAGGAAAGCCAATAGACACAATATTAAATATGAATCTAGGAATACCAAAAGACACATAAATATGCAATAAGTCTTCTTGATGAGTACCAAATGCTTTGTCTCTTCATTTTCCCAAGAACTAATTTGGGTTTGGTTTGCATTCTCCAACACCCCCCCTCAAACCAAAAATGTCTTCACACCAAGTAGTGTCCTCAACTTCTTGAATGCTTCAGCTGGTAGTGCCTTCGTGAAAATATCTGCAACTTGATCAGATATATTGCAATACTCTAACGAGATTGTCTTCTGCTTGATGTGATCTCTCAAGAAATTAAATTTGATATCAATGTGCTTGCTCCTTCCATGTTGCACTGGATTTTTGGACAATTCAATTGCTGACAAGTTATCGACAAAAATGAGAGTTGAATATTCTTGTGGATGATTAAGTTCCTTCAACAAATTTCTCAACCAAATTGTTTCACAAACTGCTGAGGACAATGCAACATATTCAGCTTCGCACGATGACAATGCGACCACACTTTGCTTCTTAGATGTCCATGTAAAAGCAGTTGATCCAAGAAAAAATAGATAGCCAGTAGTGCTTTTTCTTTCATCTTGATCACCTCCCCAATCACTATCAGAATAACCATGTACGATAGCTTCATCTTTGCAAGAATAAAATAGACCAAAATCCAAGGTACCTTTGATATACCTTAGAACCTTTTTTGCCATGAGCCAATGAGACTCTTTTGGATTTTTCATGTATCTGCTCAACAAACTAACACCATAGACAATATTTGGCCTTGTGATTGTGAGGTATCGCAGACTTCTAATTAAACTCTTGAAAAGAGTAGCATTCACATATTTGCCTTCACCTTCTTTTGTTAACCGCAAGCAAGGAGGAATAGGAATTTCAACAAGATTGCAATTCTCCATTTTGAATTTTTTGAGCAATTCAATGGCATATCTCTTTTGCGAAATGAATATGCCTTCATCCTTTTGATTCACCTCAATGCAAAGAATAAAGGACATTAGCCCAGTATCAGTCATTTCAAACTCCTTGAACATGGCTTGCTTGAACTCATTAAGCATTTCTTGATTATTTTCAGTGAATAATAAATCATTCACATAAAAACATGCTATCAGCACATCACCTTGAGCATTTTTCTTTGTATAAACTGCATGTTCAAATGGACATTTGACAAATCCATTTTCTTGAAAGTACTTGTCAATTTGAGAATTCCAGGCATGGGGGGATTGTTTCAACCCATAAAGAGCTTTCTTGAGATGGTAGACTTTGTTTTCATGTCCGTCCACAACAAAGCCTTCGGGTTGATCAATATAGACTTCTTGTTCAATTATGTCATTTAAAAATGCTGACTTCACATCCAATTGATGAATTTTCCAATTATGATTAGCAGTAAAAGAAATCAACATTCTTATAGTGTCAAGTCGAGCCACTGGTGCAAACGCCTCTTCATAGTCAACTCCATACTTTTGCTTGTAACCTTTCACCACAAGTCTTGCCTTGTAACGATCAATCTTGCCATCAGCTATCCTCTTGATTTTATAGACTCATTTGACATCGATTGATTACTGTCCTTTGGGAAGTGAAGTTAACTCCCAAGTTTCATTCTTTTCAATGGCATGAATTTCTTCAAGCATAGCTTTCTTCCGACAATCTTCTTGAACCACTTCTTCAAATGACATTGGTCATGATCGGCATAGAGACAATACAAATTTGTCTCTTGAGTTTCTTCATAAATTTCTCTAAGACTTCGAGTCTTGATTAGTGGAGAAGATGAAGAACTGTTTGAGCTTTGAGATGATCCTGTTTGTGGTGAACCTTGATTTTGAGGATTTCTTGTGCGAGGAAGAGTTACAACTCCTTGTTCTCGATCTTCCTGTCTTGCTATTTCTTCTTCTTCTTCAGTTTCAAGTTGATTTTCTTTGGTTGAACCTTCTTGATTCCATTGCCAAGCTTCATCTTCACAAAACACAACATCTCTACTTACCACTACTTTATTTGTAAGTGGGTTGTAGAGTTTGTAGGCCTTCGACTTCTCGCTGTAGCCAATAAAGATACATTTCTCACCACGATCATCCAATTTCTTTCTTTTCTCCTCTGGTACACGAGCATAGGCTATACAACCA
Source organism: Ehretia macrophylla (assembly GCA_037974665.1). Lineage (NCBI taxonomy): Eukaryota > Viridiplantae > Streptophyta > Magnoliopsida > Boraginales > Ehretiaceae > Ehretia > Ehretia macrophylla. The sequence goes on along the minus strand of CM075777.1, from coordinate 49,125,900 downwards.
AAAATATGCAAATGTCTGACAGTTGGTTTATAGCCATTCAACGCCTCTTGTGTTGTCATATATTTCATTTTGGTTGGACACCTATTCAGCAAGTAAGTTGTACAAGCAACTGCTTCAACCCAAAAAGACTTAGGCAAGCCTTTCTCCTTCAACATGGTCCTTGTCATGTCCAGAATGGTCCAGTTCTTTCTTTCTGCAACGCCATTCTGCTGTGGGGTGTATAAAGTTGTGAATTGTTGCTTAATGCCCTGCTCTTTACAATAATTTCAAAAATCATTTAAGGTGTACTCACCACCTTTGTCAGATCTCAGAATTTTGATTTTATAACCACTCTCTTTTTCAACAGATGCCTTGAAACATTTGAAAATGGTAAAAGCAGTTGATTTTTCTTTTATGAAATACAACCACAATTTTCTGCTATAATCATCAATGAAAGAAATAAAATACTTGCTACCTCCAAGAGAAGGAGTCTCAAAAGGTCCACAAATATCCATATGCACCAAGTGTAATGGTGTATGAGCCGTCCATGAATTTCTCCTTTGAGAGTTGTTCCATTGTTGGTTGCATATAGTGCAACCTTCACACACAAATTCTGGCCTCTGGATATGTGGCAAACCATATACCATTTTTGCATTTTGTAGAAGCTTCAGACCACCAAAATCAAATGCCCAAGTTGGAGATGCCACTTCCATGACTCATTCTTTACAATCCTTTGAAAGCACTTTTCAAGACTTGTGCCTAAATGCAGCGAAAACATACGATTGTTCACCATTTGAACTTTTGTAACGAGTTTTCCCTGTGTATCTCTCAAATAGAGTGAAAGATTCTCCATGTGTATTACATAACCCTTTTCAAGAAGTTGCCCAATGCTAAGAATATTGCTTTTCATATTAGGTACATAATACACATTAGAAATATAGTTTGGAGCACCATTCTTTTGGTAAATTTTAATTTTACCTTTGCCTTTCACTGCTAATTTGAATTGATCTCCCAAGCTCACGTTGCCATTCACATTCTCCTCCAACTCTTCAAAGATTTCTTTCTTCCCACACATGTGGTTGCTTGCTCCAGAGTCAAGATACCACACATCATTTTGATTCTTTGTTCCTTCTTGTGCAAAAAGAAGTGCACCATCACCATTTTCTTGCGTAGAGGTTTGTGCAAGATTGGATTGCTCATCACGATCTGAATTGTTGCTCTAGCATTCTGAGGCAAAGTGGCCAAATTTATGGTTGTTATAACATTCAACATTTCTTTTGTTTCTAAAATTTCCACGTCCACGACTACGACCAAATCTTCCTCTACCTCTAGCATCTCTGCTCACAAAATTATTTGAACTCTTTTGTTGAGAATGGTCATGAAAATTGCCTCTGCCTCGACCTCGACCTTGATAGATGTTGCCACGTCTGCCACCACGTTGAGAACCTCCACCTTTTGACCTTTGGTCTTGCAAATTAAGCTTTGATTCCAAAGCTTGTTCAACCGGGGCAGAATTATAATTCTTCTTCATTCGTTGTTCATGCACTTGGAGTGACCCCATCAAGTCTTCTACAGTGAGTTGATCCAATTCTTTTGATTCCTCAATTGCGACCACCACATGATCAAAGTTCTTTGTAAGAGATCGCAATATTTTGTCAATCACCCGAACATCTTCAATTATTTCTCCATTTCTTTTCAATTGATTAACAATTGAAAGTAGACGAGAAAAGTAATTAGAAACATATTCACCTTCTCGCATGTGAGTATTTTCAAACTCACCTCATAAGGTTTGCAAACAAACTCTCTTGACTCGTTCAACTCCTTTGAACAAAGTTGCAAGTTTATCCCACACTTTTTTGTTTGATTTTGCTTCTGCAATTTTCTCGAACATGGATTTGCCAACGCCTTGGTAAATCAAGAACAATGCTTTCTTGTCTTTCTTTCTTGTTTCATGAAGAGAATTTTTCTGCTCCGCATTGAAAGTTGCTTCAACTTTTGCTGTAGGTTCAACATACCCATATGTGATGATCTCCCAAAGATCTTGAGACCCAAATAGAGCCTTCATTTGAATACTCCAATTTTCATAATTTTCACCAGTGAGTTTTGGTAGTTGTGGCTGCACAAGATTGTATGCCATGGTGGAGGAATATGAGAAGAGATGCACACACTCAGAATCGTGGCTCTGATGCCACAGTGTTGGAAATTTGATACGAGATTACGGGAAGTGGCAAAAGGTTTACAGGACTCGTTTCAGGATTTACGAATCCTCACTCAAAAATTACACAAAAATGCTCTGTTTATATTAAACTCACAAAATATTACAAAGAGTTTTTTCTCACTCCCTCTTTTTTGTGTTTCACTCTTTTTCTTTCTCTTCTTTTTCTTTTTCCTTCTTATTTTTCTTATTGCCAAAACACAAAGACAACAATATTTCTTTTAACTGGTAAAAATCCCAAGATAATGCATAAACTAACTTCAAGACGGAACAATGAAAGGATGGTAAAAAATATATACATGCAGCAAAACCAAGCTTATCAAGTAATAACTCATACACTTGAAACACGAAAAAGAAAATATAAATAAACCTGTAAATGATAATAAGATCGAAAATTAAATCAAATATTAAGGACCGTAGTGTGGCACCAATTTACATTACGGGTGCCAAAAATTGTAGAGAAGAGGTATTGTATTGTAGAGGGGAATTTCTTATTAGAAAAAAAAAAGAACGAACTGATCTTGTAGAATTTCTAAAAAATTCTTCAATTTCTTCCAAAAGAAAATGATTAATTATCTGTTTCTCATGTTCCATGAATAGCCGGCCAGATCTAAGGATGTCATTCCCTTATGCTCCTTGTCATTCCAATAGTACCCAATCGGGGAAACAAGGCTCTCCACATATGTCTCTGAAAATAAAAAACGAGTCCCCACATGAATCTTCTTCCATGTCTTTTCATTAAAATTGTAGGCAAAAATTCCATTGGAATTTGTCGAGAGAAAAGCTTCATGACTTTTTGAGATGAACAGCGGCTTTGGAGACGCAACATAACAACTTATTTCACCTATATTAAACAGGCTAGTCCGCGATTCCTTTTCACCATACTGCTTTATAACCAATACTTCAAAATAGCCAAAAACTCTACTCCAGGTCACGCAAAGGTATTCATCTATAACACCTAATACAAATTAAGCATTGGCATTGTTTGTATCTTCACACATATGCTCAGGCATAGGTAACATCTCGAATTTATTAGTAGATGAATCAAAATAAGCAATTTTGTTAGCACTAAAAAACCCTTCCTTCTCAATAACTGACCAATGGAGCCGTTCATTCAATAGGGGGCCTCCATGACAACAGCGATGATAAGGGAATTCTATGTGTCTCCACTTTTTAGTTTTTAAGCAAGCAACATTAGCACTATGCTGATTACCAAGTAAGATTAATACTGCCTTGTAATCATCAATGGAGGATTCATAACATAACCGGGAAACTACACGACGATCAACTTGGTCTCGCAATAGATTTAATTCAAGAACTTTCTGACAATATCTTGTTGATGGATTCCACAAAGATATGTCTTCATTGAGGCTGATAAGAATCAAACCGTTGCATGAACCCAGAATTTGTCTCACAGATGGTGTAGAGAACCTTGTTTTCCAAAAGAATAATGTTTTATAGAGTCATAGTATGTACTTGGATTTGGATAAAGCGTTTCAATAGAAAGATCAGTGTGTATAGAGTGATACAAGGTAATATAATCATCATTACATGAAATTGCTATGGCTCGTCTTCGATTTTGTGTCGAAAGCTTAAAGTTGGGATCAGATATTACCGAATTCCATAGCTTTCAGACACACTTGAAACGTAAGAGACTTTTTACTGGTAATTTTGGAAGTATCTCCCATACGATATCGTCAGAAATATTGGGTCGTTGTGATGCCATTATGACTGTGCGATGTCACTACGGTTTTCGCTAGGATCGTCTTATAGGAAGGATATGTCATAGTTGAGATGACGGGTGATCTCGACCGTGAATTCCCTTATAATCTCAACCATAAAATGGAATAAATGTTCCTATTAGTCCTTAATATTTTACGTTGAGATACTTTGGTCTCTAATCTTTAAAAAATAAATATTTTACTACAAGTTCGATAATATTTTTCAAGCAATTAGAATAAGGGATTTTTTCTTTTCTTTTTAATGCCCTTCATTTAAAGGTTCAATGAGACCTTTTTTTTAAGATTTAAGGAGGTTTAAACCGTACAATACATATAAAAATATATTACTTATGAGAATTGATACACAAACGAAGAGCATAACATTGAGACCATAATAATGACTACTTAATTGTTGGGAGTAATTCTGATTAGTGGCATTAATTGCTGGAAAATAAAACAGGTGTAATTGTTACTCATTCTTATTCCTAAAATAAATTATGAATATATTTATTTCTAAAATAAATCATGAAATAAATTCTGAAAAACGCCTTAATTTAGAGCTTTTTATTTTTTAACTTTGGCTTTTAATTATTAGTTTTTTGAAAGATAGACCAAATATGTTAGTTTCAGTTTTTAATTTTTTTTTTTTTTTTTAAAACACTTTTAAATGCTTAAAATTTAGACCAAACATGGATTGATATTCCCGAATTGATTTTTTGAAACAATTTTATGCGTTTGCCTCTAAGCTGCTTTCTTGGTGCCTATTACCTAATCACTTCCCAACATAAATTTACTACACAAGGGGAAGGAAGCCATTACTGTCAGCACTATGATTATATAATCCTGTGATATAAGAAAAGTATCATATCATTTATTCAGCCCAAACCATATAGTGACTATAGTCTCCGGTATATGGGTGATTGGCCTCTATTGACAGCTATGAAATATACTAAGTGATAAAGCCTCACTGAACCACCACCGGTCTTTGGACCGTCATACTTTTTTCTATAAATACCTGAGTTGTTTTTTGCATGAAAATAAGAGTTTTAAAAAAATACATGCATGCATATAGAGTCTGTATTGTCAAATAGAGATAATTCTGAGACAAAGATCGTTGTATCATGTGAGATTTGCGTCAAAGTCAGTAATTAGCACCTTAATGGGACGATAAAAGTCTTAAGAACACTGAATTAAATTTAGGCCTTAATGTTATTCTTGTTTTCGAGTATTCATTACTTTTGTAAAATATTCAACAAAAAGCAAGTAAGTCCTCTTTCTTCGTTTATTATTCATAGTTTTATTTTTCAATTCTAGAATTTTAATTTTTGCTTTATGATAGATCAATTAATTATGAATTATCATTAGATATGCAAATTATACATATGCTCACATAATTTCTTCTAACATACACTACCATCAACATTGAGTTTAAAACTATCTTGAGGTAGCTTGAACCATAAAACTTTTTGTGGCTCCATAGTAGATTTCTTATTGAAAAAACAACAAAATTGTGAAGTAAGATGAGAATTATCTTTCCATTGCCATTGTTTAATGAGGTTTGCTTGAAATAATTGAGCAATCATTTTGTAACCTCCAAATGATTTTAGCCTAATAAAAATCCGTGTTTCTATATTTAGCATCATTTCTCTCCACCCAAGCAAACCAAAAAATAAGGATAGGAATGAGAATTTGAATATAGCCTTTACAAACAAAATCACCTTAAATGTATTCAATCAAATTACAAAGATTTTTGTATGGAATAAACCAATTTAGATAGATGTGGTATAATTGTTCAGCACATACCTTCTAAAGAAAATATATGTTAATAGTCGCATAAGCCCATGTATTTTTATCAAGAAACCAAAACATGGGTTTACTATTATTATTGTGTATGTTGATGATTAGAATAAAATAAAGGCAATTGAAGAGCTTTCAATAACAATTACTTATTAAGTAAAGAATTTGCGATGAAAGATCTCGAAAAACTAAATTTTGTCTCAGCCTATAGATCAAGCATTTGTTGAATGAAATTTTAGTCCACCAATACACTTACATTTAAAAAAATGTTGAAAAGATTTAACATGGAAAAAGCTTATCTATTAAGTTACCCAATGGTTGTCCAATCTCTAGATAATGAAAGACCCTCTTCGTCCTCGAGATGATAATGAAAAAATAATTGGTCATGAAGTAACATACTTTAGTGCAATTTGTGCATTAATATATCTTACTAACAACACGCGACCTAATATGAAAATTCCTATTAATTTATTATCAAGATATAGTTCTGCAGCCACATGAACGACATTAAACATATATTTCTTTATCTTCCTGGAACAACTAATATGAGATTATTATATTCAACGCATCCACTGCCAGAAGATTGGTATGTACATGCTGGGAATTTGCCTGTTATGTTAAAAACTATTGGCTTGTATTTTGATGAAAATTGTAAGCCTAATAGCTGTTAAAAATTGTTAACTTGTATTGTAATAAAAATCACAAGCCTAACTTTAAGGACTAAGAAACTCTTCTTCTTTTTTTTCTTTGTTATTGCATGTCCACTTATAACTAGTAATGGCAAATCTTTAAAATATCAATTTTAATTATATTATTTGAAACTATCTTAAAAGCATGGTTGTAAAAACCTAACAAATCTCTTAAATCTATTGTAATCAACTATGAAATGGAAGTATTCATGCAAAACAATTGCAAAGGTCAAGTAATAGCATGTAGTGTCTTGACCAAAAGAATGATTATAAATTTTTTTTGAGTGATCATATTTTCCTTCTCCATTTTAATAATACTTTGGCTAATGTCATTTTTTAAGCTTTTATATCTATAACCTTAAAATTTTAGCATATATATTATAATAAAAAATATAAGAATAACTTTACAAGTATGCGGGGCATGTTATGTGGGACAAAAAATGCCTATCCTTGCACCCCGGTCTGCCCTGCATAGGGATTAAAAGTTAATTACCCACCCCGTCTCATTCTCTATTTTTCCATTTCAATACTCACTTTATTTGGGACGAGAACAGATACTTACAAAACCCGTTTTATTGACATTCCGACTCTCAACATAGTAACAAGCACCTAAAAGTCCAAAATAATGCGTTAAACTTAACGTCACTACGGAACAACTAAGCAATGGTAAGAAACTTGTACAATAAGGACCGTAGATCGTATTAGTTCATATGTATTAAGAATTTACATGTACCATTGACGGTAATTATAGAGAAAAGATGTTGCAGAAAAGTCAAGTCCTTCTAGAGATCTCAATCCTTTGTGCTCCTTGTCATTCCAGTAGTACTCAATCGGCGAAACAAGGCTCTCCACATATGTATCTGCAAACAGAAAAGGATTCCCTATATGAATCTTGTTGCACATCTCTTTTTCAAGATTGTAGGTGAAAATCCCCCTGGAACTAGTTGAGAGAAAAGCTTCACGACTTTTCGTGAAAAAGAAGGGCTCTGGTAATGCAAAAAAACCTCTTGTTTCACATATGCCAAACATGCTAGTCCATGATTGCTTTTCACTATACTGCTTCAATACCATTACTTCAAAATAGCCATGAAATCTACTCAAGGTCATGCAAAGGCAATCATCCAAAACACCTAATACGAATTTGGAATGTTTTATCTCTTTACATGCATGCTCAGGCATAGGTAACATCTCGAATTTATTAGTAGTTGAATCAAAATAAGCGATTTTGTTAGCAGTACAAGAACCTTCATTCTCAATAACTGACCAATGGAGCCGTTCATTCACCATAAGGCCTCCACAACGACAGCCCTGATAAGGGAATTCTATGCGTCTCCACTTTTTAGTTTTTAAGCAAGCAACATTAGCTATTTGCTGATCACCAAGTAAGATTACTACTGCCTTGTAATCGTCAATGGAGAAGTCATAACATAACCCGGAAGCAAAACGACAATGACGGTATGCCAATACATCTAATTCAAGAACTTTCTGACAATATCTCGTCGATGGATTCCACAAAAATATGTCCCCCATCGAAGCAGATAAGAATCAAATCGATTTATGAACCCAGGATTCGTCTCACAGGTGGTATATGTTGGGTGTAATATTGATATATTATTTCAGCGCTGTTTCACTTAAATTTTGTTAGTTCTTGAGTAATTTATGAGCAATTTGATTGGTTCCATGTTTGTTTTGCGATGTAGGTCAATTATATGAGAAGACATGGATTTTGAGGCCAAGATTGAGGAAAAATGAACAAGGGCAAGCTTTTATGCAACTGGTGAAGAGATTGAAGAACAAATAGAAGTAGCGCAGTCATGGCACAGCTGCATAACGTCGTAGAAAATTTAAGGGTAATTTTGTAAAAAGACGCGACAAGAAGAAAACTCTACGATAAAAGAAAACATCAAACGTTGAAAAAAGGGAGTTCTTGGCAGGCAGCTAGTTCTGGGGAGAAAAAACCATCGTTTGGAGAGGAGAAAATACGAGGAACTAAAGATTGACGAGGAATGACAGATTAGAGACAAGATTTTGCCACGACTTTTTTGAGATTTCTAGTTTTTCTCTCTCTCTCTCTCATCATGAATTTCAATAGATTTTGGATTTCATTTATGTTTATTATGAGTTGCTAAATTAGTTTTTAGGGCTACAATGTACCCAGATTTTGATCACTTGAATTATGTTAAATGGATTGATTGATTATTTATTCTATTTTTATGCTGAGTATTTCACACTATGCTTAATGTTTGTGATTTTCTGGCCAATAATTGTTTGTTTTGTGGTTTGGTTTGAGATTGAGAAGTGATAACTAGACTAGACCACGTGTGAAGTACCATTAAATTGTCATAAGCTAGAGATAGTTATGAGATCTAGTGCAACGTTTAAATTTCTATGGCTTAATGCATTCCATAAGTTCACAGTTATCACAGAGATATAAGTAGCTTGCTTATTGGGATAGGTTATTGATACTTGAGAAAAAGTAATATCTACCTTAGTGAAATTGTTGGCAGCATAAGGAATAGTAGTCAATTGGATTTAATCAACATATTCGAGTATGATAAATCTTGGTGAAATCGGAACGCCTAGAGCCTTTCAATTATTGAATCAAATTTTCCATTAAACTCGCAATTGTTTAGTTGTTATTTTCATTAGTTTTGTTAACTCTTTAGTTTTTAATACAAATTCTCAAATTTTGGTTGCCTGAATAAAATTAGAGCTAAAACAATTTCAGTAGTTAATAATCTCAGTACTCGTGGGAATGATCTTTACTCATCATTTTATTATTTGTTGCGATACGTACACTTGCGTTAGAATTCACACAACAAGTGTTTGGCGCCGTTGCTGGGGACTGTGCCAGTTATTAATATTGGTACCAAATAGCTTTAATTTTAATTTGGATTTTATTTTATTTTGGTAGTCATTTTCTTATTTTTGTTACTTGCGTTTCAGAATTATAATCTTGTAGATGTATGCGAAAGTTGGGAAGTAGCACCTTATTGCCTTTTGATCCTGAGATAGAGCGAACCTGTAGGAAGAACAAGAAGGAGAAAAGAGTTACTGTCTATTAATTGCAGGAAAACATGGCTAAAATAGTGCAAGTACAAGGTGAAGGAAATGACCAAGAAAATCCGCCTAGAGCACTGAGAGATTATGTTTTGCCACCCACTGGAATTCAACCTGTGATTAGAAGGCCAACGATTTAGGCGAATAATTTTGAGTTGAAGATAGTAACACTGCAGTTGATTCAGAATATCCTATTCCATGGACTGGCCACTGAAGATCCTAATCAACACATCGTGAATTTTCTAGAAGTCTGCGGAACTGTTAAATACAATGGAGTCACTGATAAAGCTCTGTGCCTTTGCTTGTTTCATTTCTCTTTGAGGGATCAAGCTAAGGAATGGTTAAATTGGCTGCCTTCGAATTCATTCACCACTTGGGAGGATTTGGTGCACAAGTTCTTGTCAAGATTTTTCCCACCTGGAAAGACAGCGAAGCTGTGCATAGAGATCAATAATTTTGCGCAACATGAAGGATAAACTTTGTGCGAGGCGTGGGAAATATATAAGGCAATGCTGAGGAAGTGTCCTAATCATGGAGTACCTAGGTGGATGCAAGTTCATAATAGTATTCGCCTTTGACAAGTTTCATCCCTATCTGATTGGAAATAAGGTAATCGTCTACACTGACCATTCGGCTATCAAGTATCTTATGGCCAAGAAGGATGCAAAGCCAAGGCTCATTCATTGGGTGTTGTTGTTACAAGAATTCGACTTGGAAATCAGAGATAAGAAAGGCACATAAAATTTGATAGCAGATCACCTTTCTAGACTTGAGTTACCAGCAGAAATCGAGATGGTAAAGCCGCCTATTGAAGATGACTTTCTAGATGAAAAGATTCTCACGATACAATTTGCACAGACTCTTCCCTGGTAAACTGATTTCATAAATTTTCTAGCGGCAAAGGTAATCCCAGCAGATCTTAATTATTAGCAAATGAAGAAATTTCTATTTGATGTGAAACACTATTATTGGGAAGATCCTATACTCTATAAGCATTGTGCAGATCAAGTCATCAGAATGTGTGTTCTAGAAGGGGAGATGGAAGATATTTTGTGGCATTGCCACACACTTGAGTGTGGAGGTCACTTTGGAGGTAATAGAACAGCGGCAAAAGTGCTCCATCAGGTTTCTATTGGCCTAGCTTGTTTAAAGATGCTCACACTTTTGTTGTTGCATGTGACAGATGCCAGAGATTGGGGAATATCTCAAGAAGGAATGTGATGCCATTGCAGAACATTCTTGAAGTTGAACTTTTTGATGTTTGGCGAATCGATTTCATGGGACCTTTCCATTCCTCCTACAATAACAAATACATTTTGTTGGCAGTTGATTACGTATCTAAATGGGTGGAAGCGGTGCGACTCCAACAAATGATGGTGAGGTAGTGCTGAATTTTCTGAAGAGGAACATTTTTACAAGGTTTGGCACACCTCGAGCGATAATTAGTGATGAAGGTACTCACTTTTGCAACAAGCAATTTGAGGCCCTCTTACTCAAATATGGTGTCAAGCATCGGAAAGCCTTTGCCTATCATCCTCAAACCAATGGGCAAACAGAAGTTTCAAATCGAGAAATAAAGAAGATTCTTGAGAAAACAGTGGGAAATTCGCGCAAAGATTGGGCCAAGAAGATTGATGATGCACTATGGGCGTATCGTTCTGCATTCAAAACACCAATTGGGATGTCGCCCTACAGATTGGTCTATGGAAAAAGCTTGTCATTTATTAGTGGAGCTCGAGCACAAGGCATATTAGGCAATGAAGTAGTTGAATCTGGATATGCAAGCTGCAGAAGAAAAGAGACTTTTGCAATTGAATGAGTTAGAAGAGTTCCAGAATGAAGCCTATGAGAATGCGAAGATCTATAAAGAGAGAACAAAAGTATGACATGATAAGCATATCCCACGAAAAGAGTTCTTGCCTGGTCAGAAAGTTCTTTTATACAACTCAAGGCTTCGCTTGTTTCCCGGAAAGCTTAAATCAAGATGGACTGACCCTTTTGTTGTAACGAAGGTGTTTTCCTATGGAACTGTTGAAATAAATCATCCAGAGAAGAGGATGTTCAAGGTCAATGGACAACGGTTGAAGACTTATTGCGATGATGAGTTTGATAAGCACAAGTCCGTTGTCCACCTCAACTCGGCTTGAAAAATTGCTCCATCGGGCTGTCGATGTTAAAACAAGCGCTTCTCGGGAGGCAACCCGAGTTTTCTTACTTTTATTGGTTTAATAGTTTTAGTTATTTTTCGTTAATTTTTGAGTTATAGTTGTCGAAGTTAATTGTTGATTTTTATTGTTATGATAGGTTCAAGAAAATATTTGGGAGGGAGCCGAGGCAATGAGAGGTTCTACCAAGTCATTTAAGGGAGAAAATGTGAAGAAATTCGTGTTTGGAGTGAAGGGGATACGTCCAGGGAAGAGAAAAAACAAGAAAAACAAAGTTGTATAGTAGCACTGTTGCGCTAAATTCTAGCGCAGCTGCGCTGGCGTCCTTAAAAGTTACGTTCCTGAGAGCTGTGAAAGTAGCGTTGTTGAGCCAAAATGTAGCGTAGCTACACTGACACTGTTTGAAGTTACGTTTTTTAAGTAGCGCTATTGTACCAAAAAATGGCACAGCTGCGCTGGCGTCTTTCTCTTTGACGTTCGAAAAAAAAAAAAAACTTAATCAGTTACCAAATCCACTGACCATAGCATATGTGCACAACCCAAAACCCAAAATCCTACCTACCCACCCGCGGCCTACATTCCATGGACCCAACTTACATCATATTAAAACAATTCCCACACTCAACCAATTAGATTCAACCCACCCATGCTAGACTTCAAAACCGACCCATAACCACATTGAAACCCACCCAACACCACCATCCACATCAACAACTCCAAAACTAAAAATCAGAACCCTTCCCTCTGTATCATTTCTCTCAAGTAAGCACCTTTTTGTCTGCTCCATCACAAACACCTCACGCACAGCTGCCCTCCACCTACCATCACAATTGTCACGCCCTGACCCCGACCTATCGCTAGGCTAAGGCCGAAACATGACGTTTGCAACTGTTATTCTTGAGGTTAATAACTTAATAGCTTTAACAACCTGTAGTTATTAATTTAATAATATGTACCTCCATTATAAATGCCATATAAAGATTGGAAGACTTCCAAAAATTCTACCAAAACATCGGCCTTAAAGGTTTATAACGTCTGATATAAATTCATAAGACCTAAATCCACATGCTCCTCATTACAAACTAAATCCACAAAGTAGAATAATCAACTTAGCTAGGTATCTAACTAACCAAAAGAATATACAATAGATTAAATAGTCCCATTATACAAAGTCATGCTTATTACAACAAGGAATACATCTTCATAGGCAAGCATGTCGGTCAAATAAGTAGGAAATCCAACTCATCAACTCAACAAAGCTTACAACCACATGGGAGCTTGCTCGGCTAATCTTCACCTAAAATTTTCAAAAGAGGGTGAGCTAGGTCCTCGCATATAGCTCAGTGAGGAGAAAAACAAGGAAAAGTTTTCACAAAGGTTTTATCATTTTGCAAGCTTCTTGGTAAAACCATGCTATGCATATAAAACAGTTAATCAAGTATAACAGAATATCAAGATTAACTTCATACTCGAAGTATAGAACAATTAACAAGAATGGAAACAACTTGATCCAAAAGATATGAACAACTCTTTTCATTACTTTAAAGAAAAGGGGTACTCCGGAGACAACCCATGAAGAAGGTACTCAGGAGGGAACCCATAAGCACGCCAACCAAGAGGGCACTCCGGAGACAACCCAACGAAGAAGGTACTCCGGAGGCAACCCATAAACACACCAGTCAAGAGGGCACTACGGAGGCAACCCATGAAGAGGGTACTCCGGAGGCAATCCACAAATTTACCATGGTAGCCGAGACCTATACCTGACGGTCCAATACTGTAGGGGAGAATCGGAACTTCTACCATACCCGATATGAAAGGTTAGAACCTTGACATAGATATAAGTATAATAACCCAGCTTTCCAAGGAAAGACACCAAGCGAGAGAGATTTGCATGATCCAAACCTAATCAAGCATACTTAAGCAATTACATGATTCAAACATATTCAAGCGTATAGTCGTAAGTGCACCGTTCAGACAATCATGAAACCAATATCCATCATGCTTGAACATAATAATAATATTTAGAAGGACACAACATAGCCATATACCAAAGGAGGGTGTAAAGATACCTTAAAACAACTCAAATCGACCATAAAATGCAAGCACGAACGAAACTATGAAGCATTCTCGACGCTTCTGCATTAACCCAATTTAGGAGGTAAATTTATCCACTTTTCTAAACTCTAATTAATCTGTTTTCAGTCTAGAATCGAATATTATCGAAAGTAGATAGTTCTATAATCAAACGGAACTCAATTTCAATCTAAAATGACTGAGTTATATCTTATTTCGTGCAAGTATGTTTTTCTGTCCAAATTGCAAGCTGTTCTTGCGTCATTTCGGGAATGGAAAATTTAGATCATTTTAACGATAGAATCTGCCATTTTGTAAAACATGAAATTTGTTCCTAACTTCCCAATATAGCATCTGTGAAATTTTTGTTCAATTCCTAGATCGTTTGCTAAAATTGAAGACAGTGAGCTTTCCAGATTCAGCAAAAAATTTGTAACTTACTTCCTAGTGTGTGTTTGAGCATGAAAACGATTTTTCCTTATGACATGGTCAACTGAAGAAATGTTCCTCTATGAGTTTTCTACATTTTTAGGATTTTACAGATTTTTATAAAATCGTCTATTCATAAAAACGGGCTAAACTTTCTGGTTGGACAAATCTGTCCAGTAAGGTCATTCCAAAATTCTTGCATGTTCTAGTTTCTAAATCATCAACATCAACTACTATACAACCAAGCAACCTCTAGCAACCTAAATAAGAAACAATCAAACATATCCACTTAGTTAGACACAAGCTTTACCATCAAGAACACCCAAAAATTCCAGCAACATCATCTTTGATTCGAACCATCAATAACAAGCTCCAACATTTTCAACCATGGATTTGCAATTATAACTCCATACAAGCCTTATAAAACCATCAATATGCATTTATATATCATAAATACTCATTTTGAAAGAACCCTCACATTGCAACCTTATAGCACATATTTTAGTTACAACCTTCACTATTTGGCCTAATTTTTGTCAGTCTTTTACCCAAGTAAATGATATCCAAATTTGATGAATCATATATCAAATCGAAGCTTTACAAATTCTTTAACTCTGACTGTAAACCTTGTTCAATTTCAATTTAAGATCTAAAAGTTAAGACTATTTCCGTAAGATTGTACAAAACTGTCCAGCACCAATACCTATCCAGAACGACCTATGATTTTTGCCATTTTCAGGGGTCTTAAAGTCAAAATTAGCCTTAGCCTATTTCTTCAAGATTTGTTCATAACTGAAAAATATAGTGACCATCAAATTTTCATAAAATTTAGAGATCGTTTGCTACCTTAAAAATGCTCCAAACAGAAAGGTTAGTAGCTACCCGGGATTTTTCAGAAATGTTCAAACATGTGTTCTTGGCTTCTAAGCATGCAAGACTAAGCATACACATTTACACACTTGCTCATGAACTTCAAAACATTTTAGAAATCAGTTTAAACCCTCACCTTTGCAATAGTTAGAAATGGGAGAAAATTGATTGGAAATGGTTGAAGAGTTTGGAAATGGCTTGCTTTTACTTCCCCCTTCTTCTCTTTCTTCTTCTTCTTCTTGGCAAAATTGTGTAGTGTGTGTAAGTGTGTGTTGTAGGATTTTAGTGTGTGTAGATGGTGTAGTGTGTGTTGATGGGTGAGTGTGTATTGGTGTGTGTTTGTGTGTTTGACTTCGGTGAGACCAAATAGTGTTAGGATATTTTGTTATTTTGCTTTAGGACGAGAGTGCCCTTGAGCTTGCTTGCATATTATTAGTTTGTCATTCTAGTATTAATTCTAACTACCTAGTTACTAATCTTAGCTCCATAATGTTAATTAATTTCCTACGACTCCTAAAATATTTGGTTGCACGTTAAACAATGATATACACGTAATTCGAGGTAAACATACATAAACCTATTTAACAGCATATAAAACACATCAAATGCATATAAAATGATTTAGTTATGTATGACATGACCTAATGCACATGTGGTCTGGGGCCGGGTCTTACAACCTCCCCTTCTTAAAAGAATTGCACCCTCGCAATTTCCTAATTACCTCACAAACAAGAACGGGTACTGCTGCTCCATCTGATCACGCCTCTCCCAAGTTGCATCCTCGACTCCATGGTTATCCCAAAGCACCTTTACCATCGGAATACTCTTGTTGCACAACTCTCGAGTTTGCTCGTCTAGAATCCGCACGGGCTTCTCCTCATAGGACAAGTTCTCACGAAGTGCCAACGGTTCTGGTTCTAGAAAGCCAGTAAAATACCTTATCTAACTAGGATTCTCAACTCTTTAGCACAATATAACACTACAATTCACCAAGTAGCATCTAGATGTCAAACCTTAGCTCAAATCATCCCATATAACAAGAGCATCTTCAATAACACATATATCATAATCAATAAGCCATTATAGCACTATTCTAGGTTACAACACCCAAGGTTAGCACCTAATGTTTGGAGTTTCACTCAAATACAAATTCATGTATATTACTTCATGTCTATTATCCATCAAGATTTCCTAGCACTGGTAACACCTTAGAAACCATATATAAGAATCCTGACCAAGGATATATGTAGACCTTATATCCATTTATCACCCCATTGTACTTAACTTGTACCCTTAGGTACAGTTGCAACACTAAATATGTTAATAGTTCAGGACTTAATCATTTTATAACTAGCACAAACCATTTCATGTATAATACATATTTTAGCCTAAACACACTATATAAACTCTTCATTTACCAATATTCCAACTCGTTAGAAACATACATTCTTACTTAGCATCCAATAAACTAATGCCTCAAGTAGGTTGGTAGTCATCAAGATTTATAAATTTGGGTTCTAGAGTTCCTACGTCCAACTAGTGCAATCAACACCTAGCTATAAGCGAGTAAGCACTTAATCTTGTCAATACTTTATTAATTCCTAAAGGATCCACAGTGTCTAAGGCCACTTAGTCGAATCTAAGCCTAGTAATCCTTAGATAAATCCATCAGTGACCATTAAAGATGGAATAACCCCAAATGCATATCAATATTAATAGTTACTATAAGTACTCTAAGATCGTAACTTACAATTTACATAATATTAAATTCATCCTCGTAATATTTTCCATTAACCAAAATAAGTAACTCGGCATATCAAACTACCTACTTCCTACATCACATGAGAATGCCATTTTATTTGTTCCTTTAGTTGGTCCTAATATCACCATTTACTTTTACTAAGTCAAACTACTTAAATGCATCTATGTACATGTATAATCCATCTCCAATATTGTTCAAGCCATTACATCAACTTAGTTTGAAAGAAATCAACTTACAGGGTCTACTCCATATCCAACATTATTCTCACACTCAAACTCTATGAAAAACTTAGTCATTCGCAAAACTAAGTATTCATGTTAATCATCACATTTATCTAGTCCTATGGATCATTGCCAATTATTCTAGCCATTCATGACCATAAGAGATTAGTACGGGTCAACTCACACATGCAAATATTATAATCATACCCAACATATAGATTTCATATAAGCAAGAAGCAGTTATGTCATGGAAGTCACATAAGATTCACACAAGCACGTATAACACGTAAGTTCACATAAGCACATATAGATACCCACGCACGTTGATCATATAAAACATATGGTTCACTTAACACCTGACGCATGCGCATATATCATTCAGGACAATTCACATCAAAACATCTACCCAGGGACCTTCATTCGAAATTCGGACTACGCTAACTAAGGCTAGCTCTAAACTAACCGAAGTTAGCTCTGATACCACTTAAATAGGTGTCACTCCCCGACCCCAACCTATCGCTAGGCTAAGGCCGAAACATGACGTTCGTAACTCTTATTCTTGAGGTTAACAACTTAATAGCTTTAAAAACCTGTAGTTATTAATTTAATTATCTATACCTCCATTATAAATGCCATATAAATATTAGAAGACTTCCAAAAATTCTACCAAAACATCGGCCTTAAAGGTTTATAACGTCTGATATAAATTCATAAGACCTAAATCCACCTGCTCCTCATTACAAACCTAAGTCTACAAAGTAGAATAATCAACTTAGCTAGGTATCTAACTAACCAAAAGAATATTACAATAGATTAAATAGTCCCATTATACAAAGTCATGCTTATTACAACAAGGAATACATCTTCACAGGCAAGCATGTCGGTCAAATAAGTAGGAAATCCAACTCATTAACTCAACAAAGCTTACAACCACATGGGAGCTTGCTCGGCTAATCTTCACCTGAAATTTTCAAAAGAGGGTGAGCTAGATCCTCGCATATAGCTCAGTGAGGAGAAAAACAAGGAAAAGTTTTCACAAAGGTTTTATCATTTTGCAAGCTTCTTGGTAAAACCATGCTATGCATATAAAACAGTTAATCAAGTATAACAGAATATCAAGATTAACTTCATACTCGAAGTATAGAACAATTAAGAAGAATGGAAACAACTTGATCCAAAACATATGAACGACTCTTCTCATTACTTTAAAGAAAAGGGGTACTCCGGAGACAACCCATGAAGAAGGTACTCAGGAGGCAACCCACAAGCACGCCAACAAAGAGGGTACTCCGGAGACAACCCAACGAAGAGGGTACTCCGGAGGCAACCCATAAACACACCAGTCAAGAGGGCACTACGGAGGCAACCCATGAAGAGGGTACTCCGGAGGCAACCCATAAACATACTAATCAAGAGGGCACTACGGAGGCAACCTATGAAGAGGGTACTCCGGAGGCAACCCATAAATTTATCATGGTAGCCGAGACCTATACCTGACGGTTCAATGCCGTAGGGGAGAATCGGAACTTCTACCATACCCGATATGAAAGGTTAGAACCTTAACATAGATGTAAGTATAATAACCCAGCTTTCCAAGGAAAGACACCAAGTGAGAGAGATGTGCACGATCCAAACCTAATCAAGCATACTTAAGCAATTACATGATTCAAACATATTCAAGCGTATAGTCGTAAGTGCACCGTTTAGACAATCATGAAACCAATACCCGTCATGCTTGAACATAATAATAACATTTAGAAGGACACAACATAGCCATATACCAAAGGAGGGTGTAAAGATACCTTAAAAAACTCAAATCGACCATAAAATGCAAGCACGAACAAAACTATGAAACATTCTCGACGCTTCTGCATTAACACAATTTAGGAGGTAAATTTGTCCACTTTCCCAAACTCCAATTAATCTGTTTTCAGTCTATAATCGAAGCTTATTGAAATTAGATTGTTCTAAAATCAAATGGAACTCAATTTCAATCTAAAATGACTAAGTTATAACTTATTTCGTGCAAGTACATTTTTCTGTCCAGATTGCAAGCTGTTCTTGCGTCATTTCGGGAATGGAAAATTCAGATCATTTTAACGATAGAATCTACCATTTTGTAAAACATGAAAGTTGTTCTTAACTTCCCATACAGCATCTATGAAAGTTTCGTTCAATTCTGAGATCGTTTGCTATTTTTAAAACGTAAAGGAAAATGAAGACAGTGAGCTGTCCAGATTCAGCAAAAATTTTGTAACTTACTTCCTAGTATATGTTTGAGCATGAAAACAATTTTTCCTTATGACATGGTCAACTGAAGAAATATTCCTCTAGGATTTTTCTACATTTTCAAAATTTTACAGATTTTTATAAAATCATCTATTCATAAAAACAGGCTAAATTTTCTGGTTGGACAAATCTGTCCAGTAAGGTCATTCCGAAATTCTTGCATGTTCTAGTTTCTAAATCATCAACATCAACTACTATACAACCAAGCAACCTCTAGCAACCTAAATAAGCAATAATCAAACATATCCACATAGTTAGATACAAGATTTACCATTAAGAACACTAAAAAATTCCAGCATCATCATCTTTGATTCAAACCATCAATAACAAGCTCCAACAACATTTCAACCATGAATTTGCAATTATAACTCCATACAAGCCTCATAAAACCATCAATATGCATTTATATATCATAAATACTCATTTAGAAAGAACCCTCACATTGCAACCTTATAGCACATATTCAGTTACAACCTTCACTATTTGTCCTAACTTTCGTCAGTCTTTTACCAAGTAAATGATCTCCAAATTTGATGAATCATATATCAAATCGAAGCTTTACGAATGCTTTAACTCTGACCGCAAACCTTGTTCAATTTCAATTTAAGATCTAAAAGTTATGACTATTTCCGTAAGATTGTACAAAATTGTCCAACACCAATACCTATCCAGAATGACCTACGATTTTTGCCATTTTCGGGGGTCTTAAAGTCAAAATTAGCCTTAGCATATTTCTGTAATATTTGTTCATAATTGAAAAATATAGTGACCCTAAAAGTTTCAGAAAATTTAGAGATCGTTTGCTACATTAAAATGCTCCAAACAGAAAGGTCAGTAGCTATCCGGGATTTTCCAGAAATGTTCAAACATGTGTTCTTGGCTTCTAAGCATGCAGGACTAAGCATACACATATACACACTTGCTCATGAACTTCAAAACATTATAGAAATCAGTTTAAACCCTCACCTTTGCAATAGTTAGAAATGGGAGAAAATTGATTGGAAATGGTTGAAAAGTTTGGAAATGACTTGCTTTTACTTCCCCCTTCCTCTCTTTCTTCTTCTTCTTCTTGGCAAAATCGTGTAGTGTGTGTTGTAGGATTTTTGTGAGTGTAGATGGTATAGTGTGTGTTGATGGGTGAGTGTGTATTGGTGTGTGTTTGTGTGTTTGACTAGGGTGAGACCAAATAGTGTTAAGATATTTTGTTATTTTGCTTTAGGACGAGAGTCCCCTTGAGCTTGGTTGCGTATTACTAGTTTGTTATTCTAGTGTTAATTCTAACTACCTAGTTACTAATCTTAGCTCCATAATGTTAATTAATTTCTTACGACTCCTAAAATATTTGGTTGCACGTTAAACAATGATATACACGTAATTCGAGGTAAACATACATAAACCTATTTAACAGCATATAAAACACATCAAATGCATATAAAATGATTTAATTATGTATGACATGACCTAATGAACATATGGTCTTGGGTCGGGTCTTACAACGAAGTCGTACTGTCGTCGTCAGCGTCAGCGACATGTAACGAAGCAGCGACAAACCCCCACCCCGCGTGATTCACGACGTCAAATCCTCCTCTGTCAGCAGCAGCAATTTTCAAGCAGTGGTAAAGGACCCTGCAGGCTTAGTGAGTGTTCTGTTAATTTCTTTGGTGTTCTCCTTTGTTCGTTGGTAGCAAGACTATATAAAAAAATAGAAACTTTGTTGATGCTAGCGATTGAGTAGAGGCAGTGCACGCGAGTTGTTGGCTTGGTTGTATCATGAATATCACTGGTAATTGATCGAGTAGTTTGCTTTTGTTGTGCAGCTGGATGTTAAATTATAGTAAAGACAAAAAAAGCAACAAAACAGCAAAGAGAATCTTTTGAAAATTGTATGCGAATGGGGGAAGTTGACCGCATCTGTAGTTGAATTGGTTCTTATTTTTGTGTCTTGGTGGCGTTGATCTTACTGATAGCTAATTGTTGATTCTTGTTGTTCATAACATTGGAAGCATAGTCGAACTTCTGTTGCATTTAAACTGCGCCAGCTTCTTTCTAGTTTGCATTGGCATTGTGGTTAGGAAACTAGTGTCTATTTTGTTGTTGGCTGAGTCCTGCTAGTTGTACGTGTGTTTTGGTGCTGGGTGTGTTTTGGGACTGCTTCGGATCGTTGTGACTTTTTATTGAGTTTGTTGGGTGATTCGTAGTTACGTGGTGTTGCATGGGACTGTAGTATTGTGCATTGGGAGATTGGATATTATAATAGGGAGTAGATAGTGATTGTGTGGGTTGTGATTGAACATTGACGTTGATTGTTACTTCTTGATAGCCATGTCTCCTAAACGGAAACGAGGTTCAACATCCGGTGCATCTAGGCCTGCTTTGAATACATATATATTTGTTAGTGAGGAGGCTAAAGCTCGATATACTGCAAGTATCATAAAAAAGTCTTTGGTCGTAGAGTGTGGTTTCGAGGAACTTGGACCTCTCATTGCATAGCAGGCCGAATCGCGGCAATGGACTAACTTCATCAAATCTCCTAGGTCGTGTTATGTGTTGTTGGTCAGGGAACTTTATGCTAATGTACCAGAGCACTAAGACAAGAGGGTTATGGTTCGTGGAAAGCCTGTTGCTTTTGACTGGGGCGCTATCAATCGGTTCTATCAGGTACCAGATCTTGATGATGATTTTTATAGTGCCCACGGATAGGACATTCACCCAGATCGCATTATCAGGTATTTAACAGATGATTGTGTCACATGGAAAAAGAGATGTGATAATTTTGTGAGTTTCCCGTACTCCGGCATGCGAAAGGAAATTAAAGCTTGGCACATCTATATCTGTGCCACCTTCTTACTGACAGGGAATACATATGAGGTTTCTAGAGAGCGTGCAGCCTTGAATTATGCCATTGGTAACCAGTTCAGCATTGACATCGGAAAGATAGTTGAACAATTGATCTTAGAGTATTTGAAAGGACGAACAACTAGGGAATTGCCTCACCCAGCATTGATTACCAATTTGTGTCTCTGAGCTGGTGTGCCAGTATTCGCAACTGAGGAGGTACTACAGCCTCAAGTTGCATTGATGCAGACTACTATAAAAACCTTAAGGGCCCACATGGCGCAGCAGGAGAATGAGCCGAATCATGGAAAAGCCCCTATTACAGATATACAGGCTTTGCGCCAGGACATGGCGCAGTTGCGCCAGGATCTGGATCAGGGGCGACAGAAGCGGTTAGAGCAGGAAACACGTCTTAGGAAGCGATTGCTCATTCTTCTCCGATGACAAGATGAGTTGGTAGCCAGACAAGAGCAGAGTTTCAAGTACATGGCAGAGTTGGGCAAGAAATTGGGTGCTCCGCCAGCACCTACCTTACACCTATTTTCGCCGACTAGTCATTACTTCCCTTCAGATGATGAATGAATGCCGATACTACTCAGGGAAGTCCTCTGGTTGCTTTAGTTTCACATTGAGGACAATGTTTCTTTCTAAGTTTGGGGGTGGTGTTTACTTGTTTGTTTGCGTACTTTTTCTTTTCACATTTGTTTTAAGTGTTTTCTTGTTTTAGGTGTTTTCTTTTCATGAGTTTTGTTCTTTTTTTTTTAAATTTGTTTCATTTAGTATTAAAAAAAATTGAAAAATTTGGAAGTGATGTTGGAAAGATAAGAAATAAGCCAATGATAAGTAGCGTATGAATGACATGATAGTAATGAGGATAATTGACTGAAGCATAGTTTTGTTTTACGAAAAATCCCCACCTAATGCGCACTTAGCCTTGCCTAATTATGTTGTTGTTTAGAGAAGGTTTATGTGAGCTTAAGTGAACAGAAAAATGATCATAAGACTTTAGAACTTGCTTGATTGTCACTCGAGGCAAAATCCTAGGTTGCATAGCATTAGGCTATCCTCAATGGGGGGCTCTAAAATGTAAACCTTTCTATTTTTGGGCATTTTTGTACTTTTTTAGAGCCTCATACCCTAAAAAATAGCACTATTCATGAAAAAAGGACGTGGAGTCCACCACTTTTGGGTTAAAAGATGCCAAAATAGTGCTCCGGGCTCCAAAATGTTCAGCAAAATGTTCAGCAAATTTGCTGAACATTTTCGAGCCCAGAGCACTATTTTGGCATCTTTTAACCCAGAAGTGGTGGACCCCACGTCCTTTTTTCATGAATAGTGCTACTTTTTAGGGTATGGGGCTTTAAAAAAGTACAAAAATGTCCAAAAATAGAAAGGTTTACATTTTAGAGCCCCCATTGAGCTTGCCCTTAGAGAAATGATTTAGGCCATCTTTGGATCTTTTGAGCCTTTTAAGCCAACCCTTGTAATAATTGAATATCTCTAGTCCACCAATTTAAGCCTAATTAGCCTTTTCTTTCATGTGCAATCTACAAATTCTTCCTTAACTTGTCAAGTTGATTACCCCAATTAATGACCTTCCTACTTGTAACATATGATTGTTCTAGGATGATTATATGGAGCCATTTCTTGTATTGAATGATGGGAGGTTTAATGATTTGGTGATGTGTTGTTTTGTTTCAGAAAAAAAAATGAAATATTGAAATGAAAAAAAAGAAAAGAATGAAAAGACAAAAGAATAGCCACACTCCCTGTAGTTAATATAAAAATGCAAGTTTGGGAAAGTGTGGACTCTTTATGTGTTTTTAAATATTGTGAATGATTGTTGAAGAAGTGAAATGAAAGATGAAAGAAAAGAGACATGTTGCATAGTTTTGGTGGTAAGAAGTAGAATTGGCATGTGCTCCATTGAACATTCTCGAATAGTTGTGTGCTTACAGGTAATTTAGCCTTATATTATATTTTTTATCCTACCTTGACCCTAGCCACATATTACAACCAAATGTAAAGTCCTATTGATCTTTAATACTATGATTAACCTACATTAGTGGAGAGTGGCATGAAAAGTGAGTCTATGAAGTCCTAGGTAATTGAAAATAAAAGATCGACATTGATAATGCATTTAACTTACATAAACTCATCCGGGTACAATTGATTAGGATAGAGTCTATTCACACACTCACATGGGGGATTTGAAGTAAAATGAAATTTATGTGAAGTTGAGATTTCTCATGTTTATGATTGAAAATTACCTTTTAAGGTTGAGTTGTGAAAGACTGCTACTGAGGCCGTGAAAATTTACTATCCTACAACATTGCTTTCGTGAGTTTTTTTTTTTAATGTCAAGTCTTTAGTTTTGAGTTTGTTTCTTTCTTTAGTTGTGTCTTTTGCTTGAGGACAAGCAAAGCTTAAGTTTAGGGGTGTTTGTTGGGTGTAATATTGATATATTATTTCAGCGCCCTTTTACTTAAATTTTGTTAGTTATTGAGTAATTTATGAGAAATTTAATTGGTTTCATGTTTGTTTTGCGATGTAGGTGAATTATATGAGAAGACATGGATTTTGAGGCCAAGATTGAGGAAAAATGAACAAGGGCAAGCTTTTATGCAACTGGTAAAGAGATTGAAGAACAAATAAAAGAAGCGCAGTCATGACGCAGTTGCGCAACGTCGTAGGAAATTTAAGGGTAATTTTGTAAAAAGGCACGACAAGAAGAAAACCCTACGATAAAAGAAGACATCAAACGTTGAAAAAAGGGAGTTCTTGGCAGGCAGCTAGTTCTGGGAAGAAAAAACCATCGTTTGGAGAGGAGAAAACGTGAGGAACTGAAGATTGACGAGGAAGGACGGATTAGAGACAAGATTTCGCCACGACTTTTTTGAGATTTCTAGTTTTTCTCTCTCTCTCTCTCATCATGAATTTCAATAGATTTTGAATTTCATTTACGCTTATTATGAGTTGCTAGATTATTTTTCTAGGGCTATGATGTAGCCAGATTTTGACCACTTGAATTATGTTGAATGGATTGATTGATTGATTATTCTATTTTTATGCTGAGTATTTCACACTATACTTAATGCTTGTGATTGTCTGGCCAATAATTGCTTGTTTTGTAGTTTGGTTTGAGACTGAGAAGTGATAACTAGACTAGACCATGTGTGGAGTATCATTAAATTGTCATAAGCTAGAGATAGTTATGAAATCTAGTGCAACATTTAAATTTCTAGGCAACATTTAAATTTCTAGGGCTTAATGCATTCCTTAAGTTCACAATTATCACAGAGATGTAGGTAGCTTGCTTATTGGGATAGGTTATTGATGCTTGAGAAAGATTAATATCTACCTCAGTGAAATTGTTGGCAGCATAAGGAATAGTCATCAGTTGGTTTTAATTAACAAATTTGAGTAGGATAAATCTTGGTGAAATCGGAACCTCTAGAGTCTTTCAATTATTGAATCAAAATTTCCATCAAACTCACAATTGTTTAGTTGTTATTTTCATTTGTTAACTCTTTAGTTTTTAATTACAAATTGTCAAATTTTGGTTGCCTGAATAAAATTAGACCTAAGACAATTTCGATAGTTAATAATCTCAGTCCTCGTGGGAACGATTTTTACTCATCATTTTGTTACTTGTTGTGATACGTGCACTTGCATTAGAATTCACACAACAGTATACAAAACCATAGTTCGCGAATCATGAATCGAAATCTCATTTTTTTGAATCGTGAATCATATCGAATCGTGAATCGTACCAATTCGGCCACTAACCCTCGAACAATGATTCCATGTCGGGTCATGTCCTTTTTGTTTTTTGTTAACCATACTTTAATGGGAAATGTCAAAGTCCTAAGTGTTAAAAACAAAATAACATAAAATAATCAAATAATAATAGTGGCCAATTAAAGTGTTATCACCAATAAAGTCTTTGATTTAATAATGCAAAGTTATTGTCTTGACTCTTGACCATACAAAAGCAACGACTAAAAAGGCAAGGGTTTTAAGCATTAGCCACTAATCAACTCAATAAAAACAAACACTAAGCAAAGACAATAGTTTCCCAGGATTACTATTTTTTTTTTTTTGTCGGTGAAGACCAAGGTCCAAGACCATTAAAAGCAATCCACTCAATAAAGACAAGGTAAACAAAGATAAAATGCAAAGTTCCAAAAAGTAAAGAAAGAGCAAGATCAGTGAGCAGTAAAGAAAGAGTTCGACCAAAAACAAAAAAAGTAGTAAAAAAATAGCAAGATCAAATGCAAAGTTCCAAAAAGTAAAGAAAGAGCAAGATCAGTGAGCAGTAAAGAAAGAGAAGATCAGCAGCTCACTTACAATCGGTGAAGCTATTTGATCAGTGAAGCAATTTGATCGGCGAAGCTATTTGATCGACGAAGCCTTTGATTGTGAAGAAGATGAGTACATTTCTCTCCCTCTCTCTGTTTTAGGGCTTTTAATTGGATGATTTTTAAGTGTTTCGATTTTATAATTATAGTTAAAAAGTTGATATTTTTAACATAAATGGGATTTTTGTTTGTTTGTTTATGTTTTTAAAAAATGGACCAATTGTATGCTGATTGAAAAAATTTGAAGTGGGCTCTTTCGTTTTTTTTTTTTTGGACTTTTTGGGACTTTTGTTTTTTGTTTTTACCTGAACCGTGTCGATTTGCCGAATCATACAATTTACTCTGATTCGCTTACCGATTCACCCTAATTAACGATTCACCAACTGATTCGTATCGTTTTTCACTTGAATCGAACCGAATCGTAAGATTCGCATCTCGAATTGTACGATTACGATAACTATCTATAGAACGTTAATGTTTTATAGAGTCATAGTATGTACTTGGATTTTGATAAAGCGTTTCAATAGAAAGATCATCGTTTATAGAGTGATACAAGGTAGGATAATAATCATTACATGAAATTGCTATGGCTCGTCTTCGATTTTGTGTCGAAAGCTTAAAGTTGGGATCAGATATTACTGAATGCCATAACTTGCAAACGCACTTGAAACAAAACAGAGTTTTTACTGGTAATCTTGGGAGTATTTCACGTATGATATCGTCAGGAATGTTGTATGGTTGTGATGCCATTGTGATTTGGTAAGCTACGGATGATCGGAGGTATTCTTTTTGTACAATTGAGGCCTAAATTGTGGCTCGAACTTGAAGTTAAAGTTATCAATTATGAGAAAGTATTTTGTCACTAGGGTTTTGGCTGCTAGAGGGCTTTTAAGGTTTTGGCTGCTAGAGGACATGTCACTGTGCCATTGCTATTTATAAGTTTTTCTATTTCCTATACTAAGATTAGAACCTTTTTTTTTTAATTTTGAAATCAATGAGATTCTGTTAAGAGAACCATTACATGGATTAGGCCTCCCTTGAATTATTAAAATAAAAAACGAGTTCAAAAAATTCTTCAAAGGAAAACCTTCCTTTTATATAGGAAAAACAAGTCTGCCCTAAAAATTAAGTTATGATTTTGAAAAGGAAAATAATAAATATCATTTGAAATTAAGTTACGCAAAATACAAAAGAGGTTAAGATGAATTAAGTTAGCTGTTATGGATATATTATAGAAAATTTTATTATCATATTCATACACAAAAAGTTTACAGGATATAGTAACTTGCACTAAAAGTAATGTATAAGAGAATTCGATATTCTTTTTCATGCCATTACAATAAGGGAATTTTTTTCTTTCTAACGCCCTTCATATAAATGTTCAATGAGATTTTTTTTTTTTTATTCGAGGAAGGTTTAATTCGTACAACATTGTGACAAAATACCAATAGGGATCATTACAAACATATATATAAAAAAATATCACTCACAATAATTAATCTCACAATCTCTATACTCACAACCAAAAGCATATCATTACACCAAAGGCCCGATGGTGGTTCAATGAGACTTTATCCCGTAGTATATTCATAGTTGTCAATAGAGGCCAATCACCGGCCATATACCGGAGACCATAGTCACTATATAGCGATATGGTTTGGGCTGAATAAATGATATGTACTTCTCTTATATATATCAAAGGATTACATAATCATAGTGCTAACAAGAATAGCTTCCATCTCCTCGTGTAGTAAATTTATGTTACGAAGTAGTTAAATAATAGGCACCAAGAAAGCTGCTTAGAGGCAAAAGCAGAAAATTGTGTCTTTAATAGTCTTAGAGTTTGTTTGGCCTAATTTTTAAGCATTTAAAAGCGCTTTTTTTTTTTGGTTAAGTCAGAGAAATAGATTTCATTAAAAATGAACTAAAACAAAAGGAGGATCATATGACCAAATACAAAGAATAGCTGAAAAGTAACGCGAGGTCCGCAAACCAACAAAAATAGAGGCTAGCAATCACTAGACACAGAAGAAATCATATTTAAAAAATGTGAGAAAACACCTAAGTCAAAGACAAATGAACTCTATTAGCAAAGTGTCTATTAATGCTAGAATTGTTGTAGCTATGCTCTACATAAACTCTTGCAAAGATGTCCATTCGAATCTTCTCGATAATCTGCTCATCCGTGCTAAACTCATTCCAGAAGATTTGCCCGTTTCTTTCAATCCAAACATGGTAGATAGCAACACAAAACAGGAGCTGAAACATGTATCTTTTGAGGTCTTTGTTGCCTCCGATTGAACATGCATACATAAGATTGGAATCAAAGGAAAAAAAGGAGAGATTAAGAAATAGTAAATTCAGACTTCCCTTCCAAATGTGTTTAGTGAAACTACAGTCGAAGAAGAAATGATCTCTAGTCTCACATCCAAGGGAGCATAAAATGTAACTAGCTCGATCAACAACTCCCCACGTAAGAAGATGATATCTAGTATTCAAGCGGTCATGACTAGCAAGCTAGGAAATGAAACTGTGCTTTGGAGTATTATAAGGGAACCAAACCAAATTGTACCTTTCCATAAGGTCGCCTCTATTCATAATATTGTCCCAAGTATCGCCAAAAGAGAACAAACCATTATTTTTTTTTTGTAAAATGAGGGGTTATTCTCTCGGGGTGTTTTATTAAAACCAAAAGGAAAGTACAAAGGTAGAGGGGGACGTGAAGCCAAAACCTCCACGGGGATTGGAGTGCTTACCTGCCCCAAAGGCCCAACTAATCTAAAAGGAACATAAGTCATTCCTTTTTACAAAAGCCTAACCAAATAGTTAGAATTTATCATAAATTCAAAGCTAAAGTATATTGTTAAGGAGAAAGGGGGACACATGCAAGAACCTCTTTCCAAGTCACAATAAGCCACCCAAAAAGTATAGAGTATCATATTAATCATATGCGCAAAAGAATTTAGAATCTAAAATTTGGTATGTTATGTTTGTCTATTTTGATCATACTTCTTAACTACTTTTGATCATTTGTGTTTTCAAAGATGTAACAAGTTTCCGCAAATTCACCTTGGTTGGCAAGCAGGTCAGCAGGCTGATCTCTTTCCCTATAAATGTGCGAGATGAAGGCTTGACATTCTTTGAGTAAGCTGTTGGCCTTACAAATATCATATGAATTCTCCCAATTACCAGATTTATTGTTTTGTAAGGTAAGAACAACCCTTTTTTTGTATCCATTTCCACCTAAATTTTCTTGATGTTTCTGTTCTTGCAGAATGTTAATCCAGCAATAAGGGTCATGATCTCAGCATTGAAATGTGAAATGCATTCCACTGGCAGAAAAAAAAACCCCAAATAAAGGAACCTTTAGCGTCTCTGAGTATTCTCCCTCCACCAGTTTTCCCTAAATCTCTGAAGAAACTACCATCAACAATATTTAGTTTATAGGACGCTTTTGAACAAGTTTTTTTCCACAAGACAACATAGGAGGTTTTCGGAGGCTGCTGGCTTTTGAATGACCAATAAAAGAGATCAGCAATAGCTAGATCACCTCTCCATTGCCATTTTTTGAGTAAGTTTGCTACAAAAAGTTGAGCTACCATTCTGCTAATTCTCCAAATTATTCTAGCAAGGTAGAATCCTATCCCTTTATGTTTAGCATCATTTCTTTCGATCCAAATAAACCAGTGGATCAGAATGGGAATCAGTGTTCTAATGTGCCCTTTGCAAGTATAGTCCCCAGAGAAGAGCCAACACAAAAACCAATGTTTGATGGAGTCAGATTGCTAAATTTTGACTTTAAAGATTCCAGCGAAGTGGGTCCAAAGTTTCTTTGCATCTAAGCTTTCAAAGAAGCAATGGCTAATTGATTCCACCTCCTGGCAGCAGTGATACTTGGAAGCCATAATAAATCCCTTTTGTTGTAGCCTACTATCAGTCAAAAACCAATTGTTGACAAGTCTCCAAAAGAAGAAGGAGATCTTGATGGGAAGAGATCTGCACCAAGCATAGGAGAGAGAAAGCTAAGAAAGCTTCTTTGAGAATAAACCATTATGAGAGAACTTACATTCAAAGCTGTCGTTCTGATCATCCCTCGTGAAAATGTTGTGATTGTTAGGGTTGAGATTAACCAAAGCAAGCTGGTAAATGGGCCAAACCCAATGTCCCTCGTCAATAATATCTGCAACTTTGCTATCAAGTAAGGGATAGAGAACTCTGATATTATGGAGTGGTAAAAGGATGCCAGTGGGCTGCCAATTATCTTGGTAAAAATGCTTTTTATTAGTGTAAAAGATAAAATTAATCTGTTTGGCCCAATTTTTAAAGAACTAATAGTTAAAAGCCAAAGCTAAAAAAAAATTGAAAAATAAAAAGCTCTCAATTGAAGTTTTTCGAAAAAGGCTTTTACAAACCACCAGCTCAAATGAGGAAAATAAAAAGTTGATTAATTTACTTACATCACTCCAACAACTTTCTAATTTTTTTTTCTATTTGTTTTTCTATTTTTTGGATTTTTTATTTCAGTTTCACCCAATTTTCTTTAATTCAAAATTCCTTATATATGATAATCCCCTAATTTTTTGGTTTTAGATAAGGGAGTTATTTGAGATCAAACAACTCCTCTACATTTAAGAGATTTGAAGTTTTTTCGGATGAATCTATCTCCTAACCGAATTGAAGTAGGATAGTCCTATTAAACCTTGTCATATGGTGATAGATACTAAATAGGATTTGATCTCCTGGTTCCTTCAAGTCTAATTTATATAATTAATTCAAGAAATTCAACTTACAACGATAAAGGAAGCATATAATTACATGGTTCTTCTCCCTAAAAGAATAAGAATTCTCAAAACTTCTCTCGCTCCATTTCGGAAGGGACAGAGAACCCACTGCTATCTCGATTGTGCTACCAAAGGCTGTGTGAATCAATTAGCTTCATCTTTCGTGAGTAAGAAGTTAGTGCCTCTTGTCTCCTCTCTCTAGGGAGCATATATAATATGTATGGGGAGGATGATTAGGATGGTGTAGTGCTGTCTTCATCAATTAGGGCAATCGTGTTTTCATGCATCGCTGGAGCAATTGTATAGGCACTTGTGATTAGTAATACCACTAACCTCAAAGAATTTGCCAGAAAAAATCAGCCAGTGTAATCTACACTAGCACGACATCTAGCCATTACCATATTTTTGATTCTCTGTGCTCTCAATTTACTCTACATGACTTATGTGAATTGCATGAATATAGTTATGTCGATAAAACCAAAGAGACTGGAACGGAAGAAGAGCGTTTGTTGTTAGTTTAGATGGCCTTGATGATTATATTCTAGATGCCTTAATGTGTGGTACTAAAACTAGAAAGGCAAATGGTTAGAAATGATATAATTTGAAAAAAAGTGAAGGTCGCGTCATAAAGATAAGGGAGAATTATTGGAAATTTTTTGAACATCAAAAGGATGCTGACGGAGTTACATATTACAAGGTGTGAAGGTATGAAAATTGTTCATCCTCTAAAGAGCAGAGAAAAATTTAGCAGAGTTTGGTAGAAACACCTGGACAAGATATTGAGTAGATGTAGCTCAAAAAGGATGTAGACTCCTAACAAGATTGAATAACACTTCATCTCGTGTTATAATTAAGGGCTTGATGTGGTTTTGTTTAACTTAGTTTGTGTCCATCATTTACTATGAATAATAACTTATATAAATTGCACAAATATATAGTTGTGTCGATAAAATCAAAAGAGAATAGAATGGATGAAGAGTGTTTATTGTTAGTTTAGATGCCTCGATAATTAATATGTCGATGCCTAATGGATTCAACAATATAGATACTCGATATTTCTATTTTCTTCTCTTTTTTTCTTTTCCCTATTACAATTAGTTCAAAAGCTAATGTCTTGAGTGTAATCAGGCCTGATTCAGGATTTTTTGCCTAATGGACACATAAATAATATTTTTTCAGGAAAATTAGTCTATTAATAATATTATAAGGGAACAACCATTCTACCACATGTCAGCAAAAGAGCATCCCTACAAGAGAAATACCATCATGGCATGTGTAACTTTTTCTTTTTTATATAATTTTTTTACTAAAACTTTCCAAACAAAAGCAATACTCTTTATTTGTCAACCATTTTATCTATTTGTTACATATTGAAACTTCTATTTTTATCTACTAAAATTATAAAAAGTCAGCTGAAAGCAATTATTTTTATTTCTCACTCATTTTATTTTTTTTTAACATATTAAAGCTTCTATATTTATCTAATAAAATTATAAAAGGTTAGCTAAATTATAAACTCAACTCCAACACATTTCTAAAAAATTTAGCATAATTATGGACTTAATTTTTTTGCATAGACATACATATAGAAACTAATATATTTATATTTAAATTCAGGAAAAACAAAAATGTTGAATTATGACTAAATTTTCAATATATTTCTACAAAACATAGCTAAATTATGGACTTAATTTTTTGGCACCTTTTTTTGTTGAAATTTTTTGGCACATTCATATGTATTGAAAGCAATATATTTCTGCAAAAAATTTGAAAAGAAAATTAGCAATAATTTTTATCTATATAGATATTAATTTTTAATTATGAGAATCATTTAGGAGACCATATATCGTCACCAATCGAATGATTCAATTGACTCAATTTTTCCTAGGATACTATGTTCATTCTTTTCTTTTTCTTTTTTTGGTCAAATTTTTTTGCTACCTTCATACATATTGAAACCAATATATTTCTACAAAAATTTTGAAAAGAGAATTAGCAATAATTTTCTTCCTTATAGATATTAATTTTTAATTATTTGAATCATTCGGGAGACCATATCATTATCAATCGAATGATGCAATTTACTCAATGTTTCCTAGGATACCATGTTCAATTTTTTTTTTTGGGTCATGACACTATCTTCATTCTAGACCATGCAGTCTTGGTCCCAATTTGATAGAGGTCTAACATGGAAATTTTTATTACGTTGGAGTTTGCTTTAAATCATGATTTATTAAATTATATATCTATCAACATTATAAATTAACAACCACCTTGTCACATATAAACAAAAGATTATCGCTACAGAAAACGTCATCATGCCACATGTAAATAAATAAATTAGCACCCTTAAAAAATCACTATTTATAATTTTGAATTTATCTTATTGAACAAATCCAAACATACAACTAATCATTAGATTAAATTTAATCTAATTAATACCCATACTAAAAAAATAAAAATATTATCCGGTTATATGAAAAATTTCAATTTTGTACTATCTCTATCTTAAATATATCTAATAGAATAACCAACAGATTTATTAAATCATATTATATCTAAATTTTATATTCTACGTATCATAGGAATGTATCTTATCTTTATATAAACTCATTTTATCTCTATTTGTAGATGTTTATTTAACAAAACCCATACACACAACTTTTTTATATTATTAAATCAGATTATTATGAATTTGTATGTGCTGTAGTCTTTTTCTCTCTTTTTTGCTTGTCATTCAAGTGTTGTTATGCATTAGTCACTTGAAAATGAGGTTATTTATATTCCTTTGTTTAATTGTTCTTTAATGTGGCTCTGTTATTGTTATTGTTATTGTTATTGTTATTGTTATTATTCTTTTTATCAAATTATTATTATGCTTTGCAGGCCTCAAATATGGAAATGCAATATTTACTTAATAATTTCATTTTATTTTGACAAAACTACGATTAAAAAACTTCATTTTAATGCATAAGCTTTAAATTCCAATTCAATGTGGTTTTATAGTTATATTCTCATGGTTATCTTAATGTAGATAAGGAAGGTAGACTTGAAATATTAGGAAAAGTCAGATCCTAAAAAATTTATACATGTTTCAATAGTGGATTGTTACATAAAATACTATGTTAAAGAGTTTGAGAGAACCTCCACAATTAAATTTATAACTTGTATAGTTGCTGCAAAGAGGTACAATGATTCAAGCACAATAATTGTAGATGGTCATCGCATGGTATCTTGCTACTATTTTTACTCCCCTTTTTTATTTTACATGATATGCATTTATGGGTAACGTAATAACAAATTTGGGTATATGTAAACAATAGTGGCAAAAGAAAATAGTAATTTAGGAGTTTATAGTGTCTCCAAGTTGGATTAGATTTATAGTGTACTCACAAAAGGATAAGATTTCACATAGCTACCTAAATTGATATCTTTGTTATATAGACATATAGTTCCAATGTCTATATCATTTTTTAACCATATTTTAGTATATAGTTTTCTCAAATATTGGCCAAGTTCAATCTTTATGAAAAAGTAGAGGTAGAGGCTAACTACAGAGGTTTTAGTATGAGATTTTTTTTTTTCGCTTCCGAAGATATTTGGTATGAAAAGAAAATTGGATTAACAAATCGTAACGTTTTGTTAGAGTTGTATTGTGTGATCTTGTTATAATTTATCCGTATCTATATATATTCTATAAACTAAGCATAAACTATTTCAAAATTCAACGCCCAAGTGACCTGTCACAATACATAAACAATTAATCATAAAGATTACAATTAAAAGTTTACTAACTTTAAACAAAAAGTATAAAAGTATCTCTTAAGATTTATTACATGATCTGTTTTTAATTACGTTGTTAGCAATAAATGTCTCTTATTAACTTAAATATAGTTTAAGAAAATTGATCAAGTGTAGAATGACAGAGATACAATCATCGATTGTAACAGTGGCAACTTTAGACATCTAATAATGGATTTAGTATTTCTTTTATATTCACTGAATGTTGTTTACATTAATAATTGTAATTTTAATGGCATCTACACTAATAGGAGTTGCGAGTCCCTTTTTCAAATAAGATGAATTATCATAGTCTAAATCTCATTATAGTCTCTTTTGTTGACACGTGACAAGATGGTTGTTCTTTTAGAATATTAATAGATAGATTTGAAAAAATAAGTAGAAAAGTCTAATTAGAATAAAAGATAAGAATCTAATTTAGTAGGATTAGAACAAGTTCTCTAATCTCATAGTGAATTTATATGTAATTTTTAGCTAATTATTAATTTATGAAATATTTGCGTTGATAAAATACAAAGAAAATATTTTAAATATATTATCTTACAATTTTATTGAAATTATTAACTTTTTACACTAGTCCCAAGTTGAGACCGGACATTTTTATTATTTAAAATAAATTATTAATTTATCAAGTATTAATTGAAAGAGTTCTACTTATGTTTGAGTTCAAAAGAATTCTTCAAAGGAAAGCTTCCTTTATTTATAGGAAAAACAAGTCTAACTAATAAAATCAAGTTATGCTTCTGAAGGGGGAATTAGAAAATGAAAAATTATAGTAATAGTTTTCATTGTTTTACTTTTTTTCTGATTAACCATCAATGTTTCCGACGAATTTCGATCCCCTAATAACACTACTTATATAATAATATTATTAGAAAAGAGTTTTAATTGTTCATTGACTCATAAAATATCTGGATCCTTAATTGAATATTAAATAAAATCAACTAACGATCTTTCCTAATCTATTTTCTGCTTGCACCAATTTTTTTTTCTTTTTCTAATCCTTGTTTGTAGCGCAAGAAAAAAAAAAATAGCATTGGAGTGAGTCAGAAACAAGCTGCCACATTTGGTCAATGGTCTCCTTCTCCATCAACTCTCTTTTTTATACTTTATTTTATGACGATAAATTTATCCTTGATAATCTAAATTGTATTTTAATTTTTAGCCTAACTCTTGTTTTGATCAATTCAATCCCTAATAAAAAGTATATATCTTGGTAAATTTTATTTATTGAACAAATTTTATAGTACAGTGGTATATCCTAACAAATAATTCAAGTCAGTTAAGAGATAGATAATATTTATTAATGAAAAAATATAAATTTAAATTCAAAATCTTTAATTATAGTGAGTTACTATCCAAACACTCTACACTCTACGTAACCATTGGCTACGTGCACCAACTTTTTTTTATCTACTAATGGGTAAATGCACGTCATCAGCTCCCTTTCGTGTGCTATAAATAAACAATCTCATCGATATTTCTTTTTGTATGTGTATAGATAAAGATAAAATATAAAAAAGGGAGTTGATGGAGAGAGAGACCATTGACCAAATATGCACTTGTTTCTAACTCACTCCAATGCTAATTTTTTTTTTCTGTTAATCTGGAGAAATATTTCTACTCAACAGGTCCACGAGACATAATCCAGATTAACCACTACTCACTGACATTAGATGGGATACGCCGGCGTTTACTCATTTATTTCATGCGCTAGTGATGGCAAATCCACAAACAAGGATTAGGGAAAGAAAATTGGCGTAAGCAGGAAATAGATTAGGAAAGATTGTGGGTTGATTTGTTTGATATTTAATTAAGGGTCCAGATATTTTTTGAGTAAATGAATAATTAAGATTCTTTTCTAATAACATTATCATACAAGCAATATTATTAGGAGATCCAAATCTATTTCCAACAGTGTCAATAAGTTCTCAATATTCAAAAAGTGTCAAATTAATTCCTATCTTAAATATTTGATGGAAAATACATAAAATGTTTTAACTACCATTCCAAAGCTGATCCAAATTACCAATTCATCCCCCTAACCCCACCCCTACCCCAGTACCACCCTCTTGCACCTCCACCTACAACCACCCCCTCCTACCATCTGCACTCATCCTTTGCATCCCTCTACATCCCTCGCGAGTTGTGTGTGGCTTTGTGCATGGTATCAATTTATGGATGCGTGAGATATACGTGTGCGTGATATGAGTATGTAAGGGGAGGCTATGGATTATTAGGAGGTCTTTCGGTTCTATTTAACATAACTTTTTGACACTCAAAGTACTTTCTTTGAGTTTAAAATAGTGTAAATTGTTTGACCCATTTCTAAAAGTGTTTTAAATAAAAGTTTAAACTTAAAAAAACTGAAAAATAAGAGCTTCAAATTAAAAATTTTCAAAATATAACTTTGTAAAATTGTTTTTACATAATGCAGAAAGCTATTTTCTTTTTCTTTCTCAAATATACCCCTTCATATTTTTTAAAATTCAACATTACCATCAATTTTTTTAAAAGCTCCACATTGCCCAACATAGGTCAAACAATTAACGACTTTTGTTTAATAACACTTTTAATCAAAGCTCCACATTACAAATAGTTCAAAATATTATTTTTTTAAAAATTTTAAATTCTTCCTTATTGTTTAAATTTTCCAATTTAATCCCTATTATTTTCTTAAAAAAATTAAATTTGTCTCTATTATTCAAAATTAATCACTTTAGTTCTTATTATTTACCGAAAAAAAAATTATTTAGTCTCTGTTATTTTCATACAAAAAAACCCTTCCTTCTCAATAACTGACCAATGGAGCCGTTCATTCAATACGGGGCCTCCATGACAGCAGCGATGATAAGGGAATTATGTGTCTCCACTTTTTAGTTTTTAAGCAAGCAACATTAGCACTCTGCTGATTACCAAGTAAGATTAATACTGCCTTGTAATCATCAATGGAGGATTCATAACATAACCCGGAAACAAAACGACGATGAAACTGGTCTCGCAATAGATTTAATTCAAGAACTTTCTGACAATATCTTGTTGATGGATTCCACAAAAATATGTCCTCATTGAGGCTGATAAGAATCAAACCATTGCACGAACCCAGAATTTGTCTCACAGATGGTGTAGAAATAGACAATATTTATTAATAGAAAAGTATAAATTTAAATCCAAAATCTTTAATTATAGTGAGTTACTATCCAAACACTCTACGCTACACGCACCAACTTTGTTTACCTACTAATGGGTAAATGCACGTCATCAGCTCCCTCTAGTGTGGTATAAATAAACAATCTCATCGATATTTCTTTTTGTATTTGTATAGATAAAGATAAAATATAAAAAAGCGAGTTGATGGAGAGAGAGACCATTGACCAAATATGCACTTGTTTCTAACTCACTCCAACGCTAATTTTTTTTTTTCTACTAACCTGGGCAAACATTCCCATTTAACTAGTGCACGAGACATAAATAAGATTAGTCAGTATCTACTGGCATTAGATGGGACATGCTGGCATCCTTTTATTTTTTTCATGCACTAGTGATGGAAATTCCACAAACAAGGATTAGGAAAAAAATTGGCGTTAGCGGGAAATAGATTAAGAAAAATTGTGGGTTGATTTGTTTGATATTTAATTAAGGTCCAAATGTTTTTTTGACTAAATGGATAGTTAAGATTTTTTTCTAATAACATTATCACACAAGCAATGTTATTGGGAGATTTAAATATATTTCTGACAGTGTCAATAAGTTCTCAATATTCAAAAAGTGTCAAATTAGATCCTATCTTAAATATTTGATGGAAAATACATAAAATGTTTTAACTACCATTCCAAAGCTGATCCAAATTACCAATTTATCCCCCTAACCCTTCCCCTACCCCTACCCCTACCCCTACCCTAGTACCACCCTCTTGCACCTCCACTTACAACCACCTCCTACCATATACACCCATCCTTTGCCTCCCTCTACATCTCTTGACGACACCTAACCTTACTCTAACACCAACCCCAGACGCAAACCTACCCAGTTGTGTGTGGCTTTGGGCATGGTATCAATTTATGGATGCGTGAGATGTATGTGTGCATGATATGAGTATGTAAGGGGAGGCTATGGATTATTAGGAGGTATTTCTGCTCTATTTGGTCTAACTTTTTGACACTCAAAGTATTTTTTTTGAGTTTCAAAGCTGAGTCTAAACTATTTAGCCCATTTCTAGAAGTATTTTTAGATAAAAGCTTAAACTAAAAAAAAGCTGAAAAATAAGAGCTCCAAATTGGAGCTTTTTAAAATATAATTTTGTGAAGCTATTTTTACATAATGCGGAAAGCTATTTTCTTTTTCTTTCTCAAATGTACCCCTTCATACTTTTTAAAGTTCAACATTGTCCTCAATTTTTTTAAAAGCTCCACATTGCCCAACATAGGCCAAAGTAACGGCTTTCGTTTAATAACAATTTTAATCAAATCTCCACATTACAAATAGTTCCTATTGTAATTTTAAAAATTTTAAATTCTTCCTTATTGTTTAAATTTGCCAATTTAGTCCCTATTATTTACTTAAAAAAATTAAATTCGTCCATATAATTCAAAATTAGTTAATTTAGTCCATATTATTTGCCAAAAAATTTTACTTAGTCCCTGTTATTTTCATACAAAATTCAAATTAGTCCTCAATGTATAAGGAAAAAAAAAAAGTGACTAAATTGAAATTTTTGAAAAACAATAGGGACTAAACTAAATTTTTAATAATAGAAACGAATTTAAAATTTTTAAAAAATAATAAGAACTAAATTGACTAATTTTGAAGACACCAAAACTAGTTTTGAATTGAAGTTTGACAAGCACCTACAATTCCAAGGTAATGTGTAAACTCAATGCTAACAATTAATTAATGGTAAAAGCGTCAACAAACAGCAAAATCAAGATAACAATTAATAGCCTAGATGAAATAACCAAAAAGAAATTAAAAGAATTAAAAAAATAAGAATAGCATATGAAATCAACCAAATCAAATCGACTCATGCAACGGGATATATATCATGCCATGCCCTTGTGCTCCTTCTCCTGCCAGTAGCGTCCAGTCTATTAATGCCTTCCCATTCCCTTGTGCTCCTCATCCTTCATCACCAATACTTCAACGTTGTCACTAAATCTACTTCCCCAAATCATGCATAGGCATTCATCTGAAACGCCTAATACAAATGCCTTTGTCTTCCTCTCTACATGTAGGCTCATCAGGTATAGGTAACATCTCGAATTTATTAGCCGATGAATCAAAGTAAATGATCTTTATAGCAGCAGTCCCGGAATCTTTTTTCACAGCAACTGACCAATGGAGCCGCTCAGTCACCACAGGGCCGTCAAAACACCAGTAGCTACGAAAAGGGAATTTAATGGGTGTCCACTTTTTAGTTTTTAAGCAAGCAACATATAAAATTTTACCATCAAATATATTAAGTAACATTAGTGCCTTGTAATCATCAATGGAGGAGTCATAACATAATCCAGAACAACAAACAATATTAGGGCATTACAATCGAGCTAATTCAAGTACTTTCTGACAATATCTTGTCAATGGAATCCACAAGAAAATGTGCTCATCG
Organism: Ehretia macrophylla; assembly: GCA_037974665.1. Lineage (NCBI taxonomy): Eukaryota > Viridiplantae > Streptophyta > Magnoliopsida > Boraginales > Ehretiaceae > Ehretia > Ehretia macrophylla. Next base: position 49,085,244 of record CM075777.1, on the reverse strand, counting down.
ACGCTGATAAGCAACAAACCGTTGCATGAACCCAATAATCATCTCTCGTATGATGTTTAGAGAACCATACTCTTCTAGAAGAATGATGGTTTATGGAGTGATAGCATGTAATTGGATTTGGATAAAGCGTTGCAACAGAAACATCACTGTTGATCGAGTGATACAAGGTGGTATATTCATAATTCATCATATGAAATTGCTATGGCACGTCTTCGATTTTGTGTCGAAAGCTTAAAGTTGGGATAAGATATTACTGAATGCCATAGCTTGCAGACGCATTTGAAACGAAATAGATTTTTTACTAGTAATATTCTTCGGAGTATGTCACGGACAATATCGTCAGGAACGTTGGGTCGTTCTGATGCCATTGCGGTTTGGCAAGCTATGGATGATGAGGAAGTAATTCCTCACTAGGGTTTTGGCTACTAATAAATTTAGATGTTTTGAATTCGATGAAATTCTAATGAGACCAATCCTTTTGTATATATTTGAGGTCAAAAGAAATCTTCAAAGGAAGCTTCCTTTTATTATAGGAAAAACATGTCTAACAAAAAAAAAAAAAGTTATGCTTTTGAAGGGGAAATTAAAAAAGGACAAATTTATAGTAATACTTCCCATTGTTTCACTTCATTCCTAATCAACCATCAATATCTCAGACGGTGCTAATAAATTCTCAATATCTTCAAAAGTACAAAATTTACCCCCTATCTTGAATATGTTGGAAAAATTTTAACATGTGGTGCCACACATATAAATATTAGATGTATTGTGCTATCTATTAATTAAGTCTAATTAAAGTGATCTAATTAAGAATTAAAGTTTTGACTTACGGATATAATTGTCATAGAATTCATGTGTTAGTGATATTTCTAATTTAATGAGGGGCTAAATTAAAAATATCTAAAACTTAAAATAACTGATAAGTTATTATTTTAGGGTTATAGTCCTAAGTTGTATACATTTTTTTTCTTTGCATCCCCATCAATAGAGAAAAGAGGTTGCACCTTTGACAAAAGTTCGTACCAATTTGGAAGATCACAACCTGTTTATCTATCTACGACAATCGATTTAGGTATGTTTTCACTTTTTGTATCTCCTTATTCTCTTGATTTGACATGGGTAGTAACTTGTGATTTTAGGGTTTGTTAAGGAACTTGTAGAAACATGTTTTATGTCCTTTTTGGGTTGAATTTTGAGATTCTTGATGTTATTATGGACTAGAAACAATTGAATTAGGTTTGGCAAATCCTAACATAATATTTGATAGAAAATACATAAAATGACTTAATTATCATTCCAAAGCCGAATACCAAATTACCAATTTATCCCCCTACCCCAACACCACCTTCCTGCACCTCTACCCGCAACCACTCCCTCCTACTACCTGCACTTATATCCATACCTCCTTCGTCCCTCAACACCCAACCCTACCCTAACACCAATCCCAAACTCAACCCCACCTAGTTGTGTGTGGCTTTGTGCATGGTATGTGTCGAGGTCGGATTCTCGCAGTTGAACTGTTCGGCTATGCTTGCCGAGCTAAACGTTTCAGGTTGGCCTCCGAATTGAACTTTTCAGGTCGGCTACGTCACCTGCACAGAGAAAAGAAGGAAAAGGCGGGGTGATGACCTGAATTTTCCCCTCGGGCGTGCGAATGATTAGCATGTCCGAGCTAGAAAGGTAGCTGAGAGCATTTAATGACGAGTTACCTCTAAAGTGAAGAGGGTGGAGCTCTATTTATACTAAATTCGGGTCTGACAGCATTTAATGCAGTGCAGTTTTATGTCCCATCAGTACTTTATGTCCCATCGGAATAGCTGGCACTGAGGTCGGGGTTTTCCGGGGTCGGGTCAGCATTCCGGTTGGGCATTTAGCTGAATACTCTGGGCTCGGCTCAGATTAGCCCGTCTCAGCTTAGCATGGGTAAATCACCCCAGCTCGGTTACCCTTCGTCAATTCCCCCCTCTCCTCCCCAAGTCAAGATCGAGGGGGTGAGATCTAGAATTGGGTTTTTTCCTGAGCTGGATGTGCCCGACCCTGACAGGGTAGGGATGGCCACGTCAGCGGTGCATGCCCTTCAAATGGCTGACACGTCACCTGGCAGTTCTGACAAGACGCGACATTTGGGCTTCCCGAGGTGATTTTCAGAAGCGCCTATAAATAGGGCCTTGACATCTGAGATTCGCTCTACACTTCGCTTTCAATCTTCAAGATTTTAGGTCGGACACCAGAGTGGTCAGACGCAATTAGCTCGGAAAGAACCTCCTCGGGATTTTCAGCTCGGAGCCAGCTAGGTCGGTCGCAATCCGCAGTCAAGAGCAGTAGGTACGTCCCGACTCCCTTTAGTTATTCCTGTACATTTATATTTAGTCTGTAGATAGGATGGGAAGGTCGGAGTCGGAAGATTCCCAAGCGATGGAGGTGAGGTACTATGGTGGGGATGAGAGTCCGTCGAGCTCGAAATCTACCTCAAATAGAGATTAAGGTGGAGAGAGCACTAATGCGCATTCAGGGTTGGCTCGGAAATCTGGACCCGGGGAGAGCGATGATGACTGCCAAGTTATTGGGGTCAGACTGGCGCAAGTGGGGGCCGAGGCGGATCCTTTGGCCGACCTGGGAGACTTGGAAGACAGGGAGGATAAGGAGCCGCTAAATCAACTGGAGGGCGTCGAGATACCTCAAGAGTTCCTAGCTGGGGTTTCTACCACTGAGCCGATCGAAGTTGTCCCAGTTAGTGTTGTTCGACCTCGGAGCTCGGCCACAGCCAGTGCTTCTTCAACTCGGGGGAAGAGGATCGAGCAGCTGTTTGCTTGTTGCAAACGAGAGTGCCATTCCACAGTGCAAATGGCCAATGCCAGGCTAAGGAACTGGTCGGTGGATCGCTATCACAAGCTGAAGGTTCCAAGTCGGCAAGAATCAGCGTGTTATCCACCGGCCGACCACTTCACCATATACAATCTAGCGTTCGACGTCATCCAGCTCCCTCTCCCCAGTTTTATCGTTGGTATCCTAAACTATTTCGAGCTCAGCCCAGGTCAGATGTCGCCGAATGGTTGGGCCGTGATGGTGGCCTTCTACGTGTTCTGTCTGGAGAAGAAAGTGGAGCTGACCTTGCACAGGTTTAGGCATTTCTTCATGTACAAACCCAACCCGAAGCAGCCAGGGTAGTTCTACCTCACAGCTCGGGTCGGTAACTCTATATTCACCAAGTGGCATTCTTCTAACAAGGGCTGGCATAATGACTATTATTAGGTGGAGCCGGCCGTGAACTCTGGGTGTAGGCTGGACTAGAATCTTGGTTTGAGGAAAACCGTCAACGATGACCCCAAGCTCTCGAAGGAGGAACTCGGGGAAGTCGCGGTGCTCAAGCCCGCGCTCGGGACGCTGATTGATATCGACAGTGTGCTCAAATGGGAGCGAATTTGGGATTCCAAGTTGTTTGGTAGGGAGCCCGACCTCTCGAGGGACTATCCCAACCTGCTTCCCGAGCCTGAAGGGGACGCCAGGTCTAGCTTAAAAGAGGGTCAGTTTGCAGGATTGGCGCCCGACCTCCCCATTATTCTGTCTGCTAGTCTTTTTAGGTTGGCCTTCGGCTTGTTTTCACTTCTTTCATCTACCTTTTGCAGATATGGCGGACATGAGGAAGCTCGCATATGCCCAGGTACGGAGGAAGAGCGAGGTCAACGGCGAGGCGTCGGCTCGGTCAGGCTTGGGAGGTGCCGCCCAAGGGCAGAGGCAGCGGCCCAGTGGCCAAGTGCGGGAGGTTGGTTCCGAGGTCTCCTCTAAAGGGGCTTCGGAGTCCCCTTTGCCCATGAAGTCGGGCTCGGGAGTGGCGATCCCAGAGCGTTCTTTATCCCGACCCGAGAGTAGAAAGCGGCCTCAGGCCGAACACTCCGGGAAAGGTAAGGCCACGGAGGTGAGCCCTCCAAGCAAAGACTTCATGGAGGCATCCAAGGTGGACCGCAACCCCAAGCTGACAACTGTCACGGCAGAGCAGCTCTCACTCGACTTGAGGACGGCCATCGTCACGGTGAGTCTTTATCCAACTTCTGGTAGTGTCATTTTTTAGCTCGGCTGATTGCTTTGTTTTCTACTAAGTAGGCCGAGTCCCACATCCTCTCGGCTTCCAGCTTCCTGGTCAAGGCCCAAACTTACTGCGTTGAGCTCGAGCAAAGATACGTGGATGCTCGAGCCGAGCTTGAGACCGTGAGGGAGGAAGCCGCTCAGAGGTGGAAGGCGGACACGACGGAGATCGACCGCCTAAAGAAGGAGCTTGACCTGGAAAAGACCCGGGCGAAGCCGCGGCCAAGGACGTCGAGCAGTACAAGAAAGAGAAACGTGAGGCCGAGGCCAAGCTCCGGGATCTAGTTGACTGGGTTGGCGTCGAAGGAGAGAAGGCAGTGGAAGCCTTCAAGTCCAGCGACGCGGCAGTGGACTGGTTGGCCACGGAAGGCAGAGCCATGGTGAAATACGCTGAGATGGAGTTCTACTTCTGGGGTCAAGTCACGACTCGGGAGAGAGCGAAGACCTTCTTTCCATCTACCAAGAACGATTACATCGAGATCTTGGAGGTTCCACCGCCAGAGTTCTGGGAGATTCCTGAACTTCCATCTGACCTAACATCCCAAGCTAAGGAGGTGATTGAGTTCGTCCAGAAGGGCATGGACCAGGTCGGAGATGAAGCCAAACCCACCACCTCTGCCGCTGCGCCAAAGTAGATTTTGTAAATTTGCCCGAGTTGGGCTCTTGTAATCTCGCCCAAGTTGGGCTTTTTGTAATCATGTTTCAATGAAATGAAATTTTTTTGTGTTTTATCGGAGTTAGTACTTGTGCACTTTTTCTTTTTCACAAAATTTTTTCCAAGTAAGCGGGGTCGGACAATATAGTGGACCACTCGAACTTAAGTAAAAAGAATCGACCTGGAAGCGATTTAATGAACTATCATCCTAATCCGAGCTGGTCAACTGGGCAACTTCATAATTGTCGCCAACCTGGACTCGTCAGTCCGATTTAAAATTGGTCAAACTAATGTTGACGAATTTTGAGTTCGAGTTTTAGACCTAAACTAATACACCGACCTGAAGTCGGATTACACCGAGTTGGACCTTAATCCGAACTGGTAGAATATCAATTTGTTATTGATTATACCCGAGTTGGAACATAGTCCGAGCTGAGTTACTTGATCGTTAGCTCGTGATTAAGCGTGGCCACTGCGTTAATCCGAGTTGGAAGTAGTTGTGTAACTGTAGCACTTGGGCCCGGATCGGGCATTGCGCTTGTTTTGGCGCTTGTCCCCAGGTCAGTCATTTCACTAATTTACAAAAATGCATTGAATTGAATTTTTACACGAAGTACTTGGGCTCGGGAGCCAATTACAAGCAATGTCTTGGCCTGGGGCCTTAACAAAAGATTTCGGCTCAGGGCCGTTACAAGAGGTTTCGGCTCGGGGCCGTTACAAAATTTTCCAGCTCGGGGCCATTCAAACAAAATACCGCTTCAGATGTTCTGAGTGCCATGCGTTCTTCAACAATTTCCCGTTTTTGTCGTGGAGGTAGAAGGTCCCAGGTCGGACTTCTTTCATGACTTCGTACGGTCTTTCCCAAGTCGGGGATAGCTTGTTACCCGAGTGTGGCAAAAATATGGCCTTTCTGAGCACGAGGTCTCCAACCTTAATAAGTTTAGGCTTGACCTGTTTGGCAAAGGTTCTTTTCATGGCAGCTTTGTTGGCCAGCATTCTGATCTGAGCTTTAGCTCGAAGCTCTTCGGCGAGGTCGAGCTCTTCACGGATCCGTGCTCTGTTTATTTCTGGAACATGATGGAGGGTTCTACTGGTCGGGGACCCGATCTTCACTGGCAATACTGTTTGAGTACCGAAGGTCAGCTCGAAGGGCGATTCTCCCATTGCCGAGCTGGTGGTGGTCCGCTGAGTCCACAACACCTCGGGGAGAATTGATGCCCACTGGCCCTCTGCTTCCTCCAGCTTGGTTTTCAGGCCCTGCAAAATGATTTGGTTAGTCCTTTCAACTTGGCCATTACTTTGAGGGTGAGCAATAGACGAGAATCTAAGGTCGATCCCAATCTCAGCACATTTGCCTCGAAAGTATGCACTGTCGAATTGCTTGCCGTGGTCAGTAACGATGACCTTTGGCACCCCAAATCGGAAAATGATATTTTTCCATATGAAATCCCAAGCTGCCTTTTCTGTTATTCTAGCAACACCTTCAGCCTTGGGCCACTTGGTGAAGTAGTCTACAGCTACGAAGGCGTGCTTCTTTTGGCTGACACTGGTCGGCAATGGGCCAATGATGTCTAGACCCCATTGATAGAATGGCCATGGGCTTATCATCACTGTGAGGTCTACAGCAGGCTTCCTCTGTACATTGGCGAACCTCTGGCAGGTGTCGCACTTTTTTACATACTCTTTGGCATCTTGCTCTAAGGTTGGCCAAAAATAGCCTTGTCTCAATGCCTTCCGAGCCAGAGCTTTGCCTCCCGGGTGGTTTCCACATACCCCTTCATGAATCTCCCGGAATATATAGTTTCCCTCCTCGGGTCCAACACATTTCAAGAGAGGCCAAGTGTAGGCTCTCTTATAGAGTTGCCCGGAAATTATGACAAACCTTGAGGCCTGTTTCATGAGTTTCTGAGCTGCTTTTTCATCCTCTGGGGTCATACCCCCTCCAAGTAGTCCACGATTGGTTTGGTCCAATCTGGGCTTAGATTGAGCTCGGCTACGGCTTGAACCTCTAACTAAATACTGGGTTTGGATACTTCTTCCACATGGACCAGGGCAGGTCGGCTCTTGCCCAAGGCCAACCTGGACAGGGCATCAGCCTTCGTATTCTCCTCCCTCGGAATTTGCTGTATGGTGAACCTTTTGAGCCCTGAGGTCAAATTCTTGACTCTGTTGAGGTAAGCTAGCATGTTACTGTCCTTGGCTTCGAATTCTCCCGATATCTAACTAGAAACTAGTTAAGAGTCGGTGCTCAGGTCAACTGTCTGCGCGCCGAGCTGAGCTGCAATTTTTAATCCTGCAATCACTGCTTCGTACTCCGCTTCATTGTTGGACGCCGGAAAGGTGAACTTGAGGGAGTATTGGTGCTCATGCCGGGTCGGGTCGAGGATGACCACCCCAGCTCCGCTACCAGACTTTCTTGATGCCCCATCCACATGGACCTTCCACACTTCTTCCGGGTCGTGCTCGGCTCGGCCAGTGCATTCCACCATAAAGTCTGCGATGGCTTGGGCTTTGATGGCTGTTCTGGGCTGGTAGGTGATGTCATATTGACTCAGCTCAACTGCCCATTTTAGTAGTCTACCCGACGCCTCTGGCTTGTGCATGATGGACTTGAGTGGGGCATCCGTCATGACCTTAATCGGGTGAGCATCAAAGTATGGCTTCAGCTTCCTTGCCGCCGTGATGAGCGCGAGGGCAAGTTTTTCCGATGGTGAATACCTCACCTCCGCCCCTTGCAAGGTTTTGTTGACATAATAGACCGGCTTCTGTTCCTTTCCTTCTTCTCGGACTAGTGCTGCTGCGACTGCTGTCCCCGAGCATACTAGGTATAGTACCAGTTCCTCCCCCACCTCAGGTCGGGATAGCAGGGGCGGCGAAGTTAGATACCTTTTCAGCTCTTGGAAGGCATTCTGGCATTCCGTATTCCATTCAAAGTTCTTAGGATTCTTTAATATTTTGAACAGAGGAGCACACTTGTCAACCGACCTGGACATGAATCTGCTCAGCGCTGCGACCTTGCCTGCTAATACCTGGACGTCCTTCACACAGGTTGGCGGCGCCAAGTCAAGTATCGCCTGGACCTTCTCCGGGTTGGCTTCTATTCTGCGGGCTGTGACCATAAAGCCCAAGAATTTACCTGCCTTGACGCCGAATGCGCACTTTTTCGGGTTCAGCTTTATCCCGAAGTGCTCCATTACGGCGAAGGCTTCAGCCAGGTCAGCTGTATGGTCTTCCGCCCTTCTACTCTTGACCAACATGTCATCTACAAATATTTCCATATTCCGGCCAATCTGATTTTTGAAGACCTTGTTCATCATCCGAGTGTAGGTAGCTCCAGCATTCTTGAGGCCAAAAGTTAGTAGTAGAGTCCTTTATCGGTGGTGAAGGCGGTCTTCTCTTTGTCTCCGGGTGCCATCTTGATTTGATTATAGCCTTTGAAGGCATCCATGAAAGAGAGTAGCTCGAATCCGGAGGTGGCATCCACCATCTGATCGATTTATGGTAGGGGAAAGCAGTCCTTAGGGCAGGCTTTGTTGAGGTCGGTGAAATCAATACACAGTCTCTATCCACCTGAGGACTTAGTCACCAGCACCACATTGGACAACCAGGTTGGGTACTGTATTTCCTTTATGTGGCCGGCGTCCACTAACTTGTCCACCTCTTCGGCTATGATTTGTTGCTTATCATAATGGAAGTGCCTGCGCTTTTGCTTTATCGGATAATGATTTGGGTCGGCATTCAGGTGATGCTCAATTACATCTGGGTCAATACTTGTCATGTCAGAGGCAGACCAGGCAAATATGTGTTCATTCTTTAAAAGAAATTGGCTTATACCTTTCTTGAGGTTGGCAGAGAGTTCACTCCCAATCTTTGCTCTCTTGGTTTCATCAGAGAGCTCCACCTCCTGAAGGTCTTCACCTGGGCTTTCTCTCTTAGCATCTCTTTTCTTTTCGGGCAGATCGGGTCCCCAGTCGACCTGATATTTGGGTCGGAGTGAGTTTTCATAACATTTTCGAGCTGAGAGCTGGGCTCCGCGAATGGTGGTCGTACTGGCCGGGGTCGGGAATTTTAGGGCGTAGTGGTAGGTGGATGGGACGGCCCTGAAATGGTTGAGCACCACCCGACCTAGAATTCTATTGTAGGTGGAGTTACAATCCATCACAATGAAGTTGGCTTGCATTGAAACCCACTTATCTCCGTCATCCAGCTTTAGCGGAAGGTTAATAACTCCTTCAGCTCGGTGTGCTTGCCCAGTGAAACCAGCTAAAGTGCCCCTCAATGGCCTGAGTCGGCTCCTGTCCAACCCCATTTGCTCAAAAGCATTGAAGAATAAAACTTCTGCCGAGCTCCTTGTGTCCACCATCAGCCTCTTTACGGTGAAGTTGGCTATCTCAGCGCTGATCACCAGTGGGTCATCGTGGGGTAGTATTACCCCTCCAAATTTTCTGAGGAAAAGGTGAGCTTCTCTGCCCTCGGGGCCGGACTCCGCACCAGTCCATACTCCCTTCCAGCCCGAACATAACCCTTCCTGCCTGCCGAGGTCTCCCCTCCCGAAGCCAGTCCTCCTGCAATGGTTTCAATCACAGCCAAACGTCCGCCCCCAGCCTGGCGCCTGGGTGGACTCCTCTCTCTATCTCTTTGTTCATGATTTCGGGTCGGCTGCGGGTCTATGTACCTTTGGAGATGGCCTCGGGCTATCAGTGCCTTGATCTCCTGTTTCAAGTCTTTGCACTCTTCGGTGGTGTGGCCGTAATCCAGGTGGTAGCGGCAATACTTGGTTCTATTGCGCTTCTCGGGTCGGCCTTTCATCCTCGGAGCTGGAGGCAGGTGGTTCTGGTACTGGATCTCCATCAGGATTTGCTCCCTTGTGGTGTTGAGGGGAGTGAACATAGTGAACCGAGGGTTCTTCTTTGGCTATTGGGGCTGCTTGCCTCAGTCGCTTTGGACTTTGCCCCCAGATTGGGCTCGGGAGGTTTCTCCCTTCCTGCCAGCTTCCTTCTCCTTGTCATCGTCCCTCTTTGCCTGATGAATTTCTTCCGAGTGTATGTACCCTTCTGCTCGCACCATCAGCTCGGACACAGTATCTACGGGGTCGATTGCCAATGAAGATGTAAGGGGGCCCGACCTGAGCCCACTCTGGTAAGCCATCAACGCCATGGAGTCCTCCAGGTTGGGAATTCGAAGGGACTCTTCATTGAATCTGGCTATGTAAGCCCTCAGACTTTCCCCTCTATGTTGCTTTACTAGCAACAGTGTAGAAGTGTGGCGGGTGGCGCGCCGGCTCCCCACAAAGCGAGAGAGGAAAGCCTTAGCCAGCTGATGAAAACTTGCAATTGAACCGGGACGAAGCTTCTGGAACCAATCCAAGGCATTGCCAACCAGGGTGGTCGGGAATATCTTCGTCTTCATGAGGTCGGACATGTCATGCAGGGTCATGTGGTGATCGAAGTTGAGCAAGTGGCTGGCTGGGTCTCCATCTCCATTGTAGACGGCCAGGTTGGGCATCCGGTTGCTGGTGGGCAGTGGCGTGGCCAGTACCTCGGGCAAGAGGGGGCTTACGCCGAGCTGGTTGATAACCTTGGCTATGGCGGCCGCGGTTTTAGCCTGCTCGGGGTCGGCTTGAGCCGCCCTTGGACCTCTCGCCTCACCGGGTCTCGCCACCGGCTCTAGGAAGCCCTCTTGGTCCTGCATCGGCCTTGGCCTAGGGTCTGGGAAGCGGAACTGCGGACGCAAAGGCCGCGGCGTAGCTTCTTGCGGAGCCGAGGAGCCCTCAGCTAGCCGGGCTACCTGTTCTTTGAGTTCCTCAAACATCCTCAGCATCATTTTTATCTCTGGTGAAAGGTTGGAGTTGAGTTCTCCTTCCACCACGGGGTTGGTTTGAGTGGCTAAGTATATACGTTGGCTCGTCCCAACATCGACTGGGTTTGGGTTTTAGCTTGGCACCTGCGTGGTTTCGAGGTCCCCATCCGAGTTAGGCGAATCCTCTACCGGTGCGCTATGGCTTCTCGTTTGTACTATAATGGTTTCTCAGTGAGTGGTGAAGGAAAGTGAGAGAAAGAACTGTTCCCACAGACGGCGCCAAACTGTCGAGGTCGGATTCTCGCAGTTGAATTGTTCGGCTACGTTTGCCGAGCTGAACGTTTTAGGTTGGCCTCCGAGTTGAACTTTTCAGGTCGGCTACATCACCTGCACAGAGAAAAGAAGGAAAAGGCGGGGTGATGACCCGGATTTTCCCCTTGGGTGTGCGAATGATTAGCATGTCCGAGTTGGCAAGGTAGCTGAGAGCATTTAATGACGAGTTACCTCCAAAGTGAAGAGGGTGGAGCTCTATTTATACTAAATTCGGGTCTGACAGCATTTAATGCAGTGCAGCTTTATGTCCCATCAGTACTTTATGTCCCATCGGAACAGCTGGCACTGAGGTCAGGGTTTTTCGGGGTCGAGTCAGCATTCCGGTTGGGCATTTAGTTGAATGCGCTAGGCTCGGCTCAGATTAGCTCGTCTCAGCTCGGCATGGGTAAATCACCCCAGCTCGGTTACCCCTCGTCAGTATGTATTTATGGATGCGTAGAATGTATGTGTGTGTGATATGAGCATGTGAGGCGAGCGGATGGGTACCCACTTTCTTATTATTTTTTATCTTTTATTTTTATAAAACTCCGACCCTCACCTGGCCCTCAACATGTTAACTGGGCTGGGTTTATCGGGTTACAACCCAGCCCAATCCAATAGGAACCCAATTCATCTCAGCCCAATTGTTACAATAGTGGGTTGAGCTATAACCCATAAAAGAATGCAGATTGAGTTGAATTCAAGTTTATAAAGCTATAAACCTAACTCAACTCGCCCTGGATAAGAACATAGTCCAGCATGATCCGACAACTCACTCCAGCTCAATTCATTAAACCATAAACAAGGATATGAAATTGGGTGCCCCAGGTGGGATAATTACTACCAGTAAACTTTAGCGGAAGTTGAGCAGCAACGTTGATAGCAACGAGAGAGTTCATAGGGATGGTACCGCCAAGAGAGACGGAAACGGATTGGGAAGAGTCAGCAGTACTTGTTGATCCAGAGGCCATGTGTGAGAAAGGAAAAAAAGGAGTGTAGTCGGGAGCGCAAAAAAAAAAAAAAAAAAGGAAAAAAGAATGGTAGCAGTGGCGGTGGATCAACTTTGCTTGCCAGAGCTTGGAATGGCTCGATACATGTAGAGAATTTGAGAACTTAACAAGTTATAGCTGCTATATTTCTCATTGAGTATCCACTATGTATAAATACATGTTTTAGTAGAGCTTGTCTAACAGACTAGGACTCCTAACTTGCATGAGATTACAAGAAGTTTAAAAACAATGATAAGATAAAACTAATTTAAAAATCCTGCAGATAGGTTTTATCTATTGCTAGTAGATTGATGAATTGATCTCTAACAGTTGATGTATTTTTTCATTTTGATCGTTGGTCATAATTTTGTTTTTCATTCATATAATGAACTCTTTATATTCGCTTTCTTTTGAAATGCAAAATTTTGCTTGCCTAGCAAAAAAAAAAAAAAAAAACAACAACAAAAAACATGAGATATGAAGGACTAAATTATTATTATTTTCAACAAATATGAACTGTTTCAGAAATTTACGTTGATGTATAAAGACCATTATGCATTTAGTCAACCAAACGAAAGAGAATAATCACAGCACAAGACCACAACGTAATAGGAAAAGTCCAAAATTTTGTCTTGTAAGCTGCTCTCCATCTGTAATAACCTAAGTCAACTATTGGTTTATCAACACATTGAATATAATCAATTAGCTAAAATATTTAAATCTGTGTTAACAGTAGTAATTGAACCCAAATCATTATAAACTTAACACATGTCATTTACCAAATCAATTTAGGGCAGGATGTCATAGAGATAATGTCATTGATCCTACTTCTAACATTCTCAATCTCGCCTCAATTAACTAGGTACAATATTATGTGAACTAATCATTTCAGATAAACAAGAGGGCACATGAAATGCGAAGGACTAAATTAAATTTTTCTAAACAAACATAACTTACTTCAGAAATTTAAATTGATATGTATTATCTACAATTAGATCATTCTGCATTCATTCTGCCAAAAGATCACAATGGGCAAGTAACTAATTAGTTGTAGTTGAATAGATAGATGAGCTTATGATTTCGTGAATGGTAATTTAATACTAAACAATAATTAGTCAACAGATAACTCAAATGCATTTTCCCTTAATTTCTCCATTTTAGTTTTGGTACTTCTGTCTTAAGTGCTTCCACATGTTTAGCTCTAGTTCTACTTGGTCTAGTTATAAAATTTAAGGTTTTAAATAGCTCTAGTCAGAAATGTTGTTAAATAGAAGCCATGCTATTGATGTAGTTGTGAAACTTTAACTTTTAAACTGTAGCGCTTTCAGTAGTAGTGTTTTGATTACAAGTGTTGTTAAACAAAAGCCATTAACAATATGACATATCTTGGACAATGCAGGGATTTTAGAAAATTTGAAGGTAGTGTTGGACTTTCAAAAATGGAGGGGTTTATTTGAAAATTGAAGAAATCAACTTCTCGTATTATGTAAAAATAGTTTCTCAAAAGTCTTGGAACTTCTTATTTTTTAAATTTTTTGTTCAGTTTCAGCTTTTACCCAGCTCTTTAAAAAATGGGCCAAATCGAGCTAGCTCTTTAAAAAATGAGTCAAACACGTTAAATTTAATTTCGCACTTTTAAGTATCTGAAAGTAAAGTCAAAGACATTAAAATTTGTGAAACAATATTAAGTCAATTCTAAAAAACAAAGATGAAATAACTAAAAAATAAAATAATAACATAGAGTTTGGAAGTAATTTATGTGTGGAATTCATTTCATTTATAAATGAATTCTCTTGTTTGGAAATATAAAATAATATTAAGTCAATTTTGTTATATTCAAATTGTATTTGGAACACATGTGAAATTAGAATTAATAGTTGTATTTTATTTAAATATTCTTCTTTTATTCAATTGAAATTACGTTATCATATAAATGTTATTTTCTCAATCATAAGGCAATTGCTATCAAAATTAATTTTTTATCTGGCTTAACAAGAATATCTATACTCAATAAGCTACAAAGCATGTTTGGCTTTACTTAGAATCATGTATATGGAGTCATGATTCCACATACAGGCTAGGCTTATATAGAGTCATGACTGTACGTACTGCTTTTATTATGATTAGCAGCAACAAGGAAAGAAAACGAACGAAAAGATCGATCAAAATACAACCATCATGAGCAATTTGCACACGTAACAAGTGGAATGAATGCCATAACTAAAAATAATTACGTGCACATCTGATTTTCCGGTATGCAAGCGGCAGCGTGTTAACTCAATCAACGTCGTGGTGCTAATTTATAGTCCTAGTATACATCTGAAAATATGAACATGTTCTCCTTCGAAAAAGCTATTGTTTATTAATCAACTCTATAATATATTAAATATGAACAAGTAATTAATCAGGTATCGTGTATAGTCATGATTCTACATACAGGTTTAGTTTCATTTTTTTTGCTACTTTCCATATAATTATTTTTTATTTCAGGGCCTAGTTTAGAACAAGATTATACATACAAGTCAATCAGGTAGGATACTTATTGCCCAAAATAAAAATCGCCAATAAATTTATAAGAAAAATCAAAGGAATACCTGAATGAAAGAGAAGTGAATAGAAGATGTTGTTTTCTTCTTTTTTTGCCGCCAAAGAGAGAAGATTGGAGAAGACGTTTACTTTTTTCTTTTTGAGTTTTTGACTATTCTTAACAAAGTCAATCACTTAAACCTGATGATAATTTTGTCTTTAAAAGATTAGCTCTTTAAAAAATTAGCAGCAGAATTAGAAAACGTGAATTTGTAAATTTCACTTCCTGAGATCCGATTTGAATAAGGCTTGTGAAAATCTAAAAATTGTAAATCTTGGATTTGGAATTTTTTAAAAAAGTGCAACCAAATAAAAAAAAATTAAATTTACAAATGAATTCTATAAAATTTTGTAAAATTTATTTATTTTAAATAGTAAAAAGTTTGTAAAAATAAAACATATGAAATCAATCAAATCAAATCAACTCATGCAACCATCCCATGCCTTGCCCTTGTGCTTCTCATCATTCCAGTAGTATGCAATAGGCGAAACAAGACTCTCCTCATATGTACCTTCTGCCAACATAAAAGGACTCCCAAAAGGAATAGGAATCTTCTTGTACGTCTTTTCTTTGACATTGTAGGCAAAAATTCCTTCCCAATTTCCCAAGAGAAACACTTCACGATTTTTTGTGAAAAGCAGAGGCTTCACGCACATAGAAATAGAATTAGGACTTATTTCACATAAGACAAGGGGCAAGACAAGGATTCTAGTCCAAGACTCCTTTTCACCATATTGCTTCATCACCAATACTTCAACATTGTCACTAAATCTACTACCCCAAATCATGCACAGGCATTCATCTAAAACGCCTAATACAAATATGCCTTTGTTTTCCTCTTCACAGGTAACATCTCGAATTTATTAGCCGATGAATCAAAGTAAACGATCTTTATAGCAGTCCCGGACGAACCTTTTTTCACAACAACTGACCAATGGAGCCTCTCATTCACCACAGGGCCGTTAGAAAACCAGCGCCTACGGAAAGGGAATTTAATGGGTCTCCATTTTTTAGTTTTCAAGCAAGCAACGCGAAAGATTTCACCATCCAATATATCAAGTAACACTAGTGCCTTGTAATCATTAATGGAGGAGTCATAACATAATCCAGAACGGCAAATAATATCAGAGCATTGCAATGGACCTAATTCAAGCACTTTCTGACAATATCTCGTCGATGGATTCCACAAGAAAATGTGCTCATCGACGCTGATAAGCAACAAACCGTTGCACGAACCCAAGAATCGTCTCTTGTATGATGTAGAGAACCCAAATCTCTCAGGTGGTGGACAGGGCCTTGTTTTTCCAGAATAATAAGGTTTTATAGAGTGATAGTACGAACTTGGATTTGGACAAAGCGTTTCAACAGAAAGATCATTGTTTATAGAGTGATACAAGGTTGTATAATCATTACCTGAAATTGCTATGGCTCTTCTTCGATTTTGTGTCGAAAGCTTAAAGTTGGGATCAGATATTAATGAATGCCATAGCTTGCAGACGCACTTGAAACGTAAGAGCGTTTTTACTGGTAATCTTGGGAGTATCTCACGTACGACATCGTCAGGAACGTTGGATCGTTCTGATGCCATTGCGGTTTGGGAAACAATGGATGAGGAGGACGTATTTCAGTCACTAGGGTTTTGGCTGCTAATAAATTTTGATGTTTTGAATTCAATGGAATTCTAATGAGACCAATCCTTTTGTATATATTTGAGTTCAAAAGAATTCTTCAAAGGAAAGCTAAGGAAAAATTAATAGTTTCCAATTGTTCACTTTTTTCCTAATTGTTTCTTTTTTTTTCAATTTAAGAGAAGTTTAAGTCCTACAATACATCTGTCATTAATGAGAATTGATATCGCAACCTTTTGTATTTACAACGAGAAACATATCATTAGACCAAAGGTCAGTGTTTAAAAACCTAATTGTTTCAATGCAAAAAACTTAGAAACCCAAATGTCTTTCTCTCGCGAAAACTATCGGTATGTTGAAAATTTGATACGAGATTACGGGAAGTGGCAAAAGATTTACGGGACTCATTTTAAGATTTACAAATCCTCACTCAGAAATTACACATAAATGCTTTGTTTATATTAAACTTACAAAATATTACTCTCTTTTCTGTGTTTCACTCTATTTCTTTCTATTCTTTCTTTTTCCTTCTTATTTTTCGTATTGCCAAAACACAAAGACAATACTCCTATTTATACGAGTAGTTAGGAATACAAAGAGTCACATATTAATTGCACCTAGGAAAGCCAATAGACACAATATTAAATATGAATCTAGGAATACCAAAAGACACATAAATCTGCAATAAGTCTTCTTGATGAGTATCAAATGCTTTATCTCTTCATTTTCTCAAGAACTAATTCGGGCTTGGTTTGCATTCTCCAACACCCCCCCTCAAACCAAAAACGTCTTCACACCAAGTAGTGTCCTCAACTTCTTGAATGTTTCAGCTGGTAGTGCCTTCGTGAAAATATCTGCAACTTGATCAGATGTATTGCAATACTCTAACGAGATTGTCTTCTGCTTGATGTGATCTCTCAAGAAATAAAATTTGATATCAATGTGCTTGCTCCTTCCATGTTGCACTGAATTTTTGGACAATTCAATTGCTGACTTGTTATCGACAAAAATGAGAGTCGAATACTCTTGTGGATGATTAAGTTCCTTCAACAAATTTCTCAACCAAATTGTTTCACAAACTGCTGAGGACAATGCAACATATTCAGCTTCGCACGATGACAATGCGACCACACTTTGCTTCTTAGATGTCCATGTAAAAGCAGTCGATCCAAGAAAAAACACATAGCCAGTAGTGCTTTTTCTTTCATCTTGATCACCTCCCCAATCACTATCAGAATAACCATGTAGGATAGCTTCATCTTTGCAAGAATAAAATAGACCAAAATCCAAGGTACCTTTGATATACCTTAGAACCTTTTTGCCACGAGCCAATGAGACTCTTTTGGATTTTTCATGTATCTGCTCAACAAACTAACACCATAGACAATATTTGGCCTTGTGATTGTGAGGTATCGCAGACTTCTAATTAAACTCTTGAAAAGAGTAGCATTCACATATTTGCCTTCACCTTCTTTTGTTAATCGCAAGCCAGGAGGAATAAGAATTTCAACAAGATTGCAATTCTCCATTCTGAATTTTTTGAGCAATTCAATGGCATACCTCTTTTGCAAAATGAATATGCCTTCATCCTTTTGATTTACCTCATTGCAAAGAATGAAGGACATTAGCCCAATATCAGTCATTTCAAACTCCTTGAACATGGCTTGCTTGAACTCATTAAGCATTTCTTGATTATTTCCAGTGAATAATAAATCATCCACATAAAAACATGCTATCAGCACATTACCTTGAGCATTTTTCTTTGTATAAACTGCATGTTCAAATGGATATTTGACAAATCCATTTTCTTGAAAGTACTTGTCAATTCGAGAATTCCAGGAATGGGAGGCTTGTTTCAACCCATAAAGAGCTTTCTTGAGACGGTAGACTTTGTCTTCATATCCGTCCACAACAAAGCCTTCGGGTTGATCAATATAGACTTCTTGTTCAAGTATGTCATTTAAAAATGCTGACTTCACATCCAATTGATGAATTTTCCAATTATGATGAGCAGTAAAAGAAATCTACATTCTTATAGTGTCAAGTCGAGCCACTGGTGCAAATACCTCTTCATAGTCAACTCCATACTTTTGCTTGTAACCTTTCACCACAAGTCTCGCCTTGTAACGATCAATCTTGCCATCAGCTATCCTCTTGATTTTATAGACTCATTTGACTTCGATTGATTACTACCCTTTGGGAAGTGAAGTGAACTCCCAAGTTTCATTCTTTTCAATGGCATGAATTTCTTCAAACATAGCTTTCTTCCAACAATCTTCTTGAACCGCTTCTTCAAATGACATTGGTCATGATCGGCATAGAGACAATACAAATTTGTCTCTTGAGTTTCTTTATAAATTTCTCTAAGACTTCGAGTCTTGATTAGTGGAGAAGATGAAGAACTGTTTGAGCTTTGAGATGATCCTGTTTGTGGTGAACCTTGATTTTGAGGATTTCTTGTGCGAGGAAGAGTTACAACTCCTTGTTCTTGATCTTCCTGTCTTGCTATTTCTTCTTCTTCAATTTCAAGTTGATTTTCTTTGCTTGAACCTTCTTGATTCCATTGCCAAGCTTCATCTTCACAAAACACAACATCTCTACTTACCACTACTTTATTTGTAAGTGGGTTGTAGAGTTTGTAGGCCTTCGACTCCTCGTTGTAGCCAATAAAGATACATTTCTCACCACGATCATCCAGTTTCTTTCTTTTCTCCTCTGGTACACGAGCATAGGCTATACAACCAAAAATATGCAAATGTCTGACAGTTGGTTTATAGCCATTCAACGCCTCTTGTGTTGTCATATATTTCATTTTGGTTGGACACCTATTCAGCAAGTAAGTTGTACAAGCAACTGCTTCAACCCAAAAAGACTTAGGCAAGCCTTTCTCCTTCAACATGGTCCTTGTCATGTCCAGAATGGTCCAGTTCTTTCTTTCTGCAACGCCATTCTGCTGTGGGGTGTATAAAGTTGTGAATTGTTGTTTAATGCCCTGCTCTTTACAATAATTTCGAAAATCATTTAAGGTGTACTCACCACCTTTGTCAGATCTCAGAATTTTGATTTTATAACCACTCTCTTTTTCAACAGATGCCTTGAAACATTTGAAAATGGTAAAAGCAGTTGATTTTTCTTTTATGAAATACAACCACAATTTTCTACTATAATCATCAATGAAAGAAATAAAATACTTGTTACCTCCGAGAGAAGGAGTCTGAAAAGGTCCACAAATATCCATATGCACCAAGTGTAATGGTGTATGAGCCGTCCATGAATTTCTACTTTGAAAGTTGTTCCTTTGTTGTTTGCCAATAGTGCAAGCTTCACACACAAATTCTGGCCTCTGGATATGTGGCAAACCATATACCATTTTTTCATTTTGTAGAAGCTTCAAACCACCAAAATTCAAATGCCCAAGTTGGAGATGCCACTTCCATGACTCATTCTTTACAATCCCTTGAAAGCACTTTTCAAGACTTGTGCTTAAATGCAGCGAAAACATACGATTGTTCACCATTTGAACTTTTGTAACGAGTTTTCCCTGTGTATCTCTCAAATAGAGTGAAAGATTCTCCATGTGTATTACATAACCCTTTTCAAGAAGTTGCCCAATGCTAAGAATATTGTTTTTCATATTAGGTACATAATACACATTAGAAATATAGTTTGGAGCACCATTCTTTTGGTAAATTTTGATTTTACCTTTGCCTTTCACCACTAATTTGAATTGATCTCCCAAGCTCACGTTGCCATTCACATTCTCCATGAACTGTTCAAAGATTTCTTTCTTCCCACACATGTATTGCTTGCTCTAGAGTCAAGATGCCACACATCATTTTGATTATTCGTTCCTTCTTGTGCAAAAAGAAGTGCACCATCACCATTTTCTTGCGTAGAGGTTTGTGCAAGATTGGATTGCTCATCACGATCTGAATTGTTGCTCCAACATTCTGAGGCAAAGTGGCCAAATTTATGGTTGTTATAACATTCAACATTTCTTTTGTTTCCAAAATTTCCACGTCCACTACTACGACCAAATCTTCATCTACCTCTAGCATCTCTGCTCACAAAATTATTTAAACTCTTTTGTTGAGAATGGTCATGGAAATTACCTCTGCCTCGACCTCGTCCTTGATAGATGTTGCCACGTCTGCCACCATGTTGAGAACCTCCACCTTTTGACCTTTGGTCTTGCAAATTAAGCTTTGATTCCAAAGCTTGTTCAACCGGGGCAGAATTATAATTCTTCTTCATTCGTTGTTCATGCACTTGGAGTGACCCCATCAAGTCTTCTACAGTGAGTTGATCCAATTCTTTTGATTCCTCAATTGCGACCACCACATGATCAAAGTTCTTTGTAAGAGATCGCAATATTTTGTCAATCACCCGAACATCTTCAATTATTTCTCCATTTCTTTTCAATTGATTAACAATTGAAAGTAGACGAGAAAAGTAATTAGAAACATATTCACCTTCTCGCATGTGAGTATTTTCAAACTCACCTCATAAGGTTTGCAAACAAACTCTCTTGACTCGTTCAACTCCTTTGAACAAAGTTGCAAGTTTATCCCACGCTTTTTTGTTTGATTTTGCTTTTGCAATTTTCTCGAACATGGATTTGCCAACGCCTTGGTAAAGCAAGAACAATGCTTTCTTGTCTTTCTTTCTTGTTTCATGAAGAGAATTTTTCTGCTCCGCGTTGAAAGTTGCTTCAACTTCTGCGGTAGGTTCAACATACCCATATGTGATGATCTCCCAAAGATCTTGAGACCCAAATAGAGCCTTTATTTGAATACTCCAATTTTCATAATTTTCACCAGTGATTTTTGGCAGTTGTGGCTGCACAAGATTGTATGCCATGGTGGAGGAATATGAGAAGAGATGCACACACTCAGAACCGTGGCTCTGATGCCACTATGTTGGAAATTTGATATGAGATTATGGGAAGTGGCAAAAAGTTTACGAGACTCGTTTCAGGATTTACGAATCCTCAATCAAAAATTATACAAAAATGCTCTGTTTATATTAAACTCACAAAATATTACAAAGAGTTTTTTCTCACTCCCTCTTTTCTGTGTTTCACTCTTTTTCTTTCTCTTCTTTTTCTTTTTCCTTCTTATTTTTCTTATTGCCAAAACACAAAGACAACAATATTTCTTTTAACTGGTAAAAATCCCAAGATAATGCGTAAACTAACTTCAAGACGGAACAATGAAAGGATGGTAAAAAATATATACATGCAGCAAAACCAAGCTTATCAAGTAATAACTCATACACTTGAAACACGAAAAAGAAAATATAAATAAACCTGTAAATGATAATAAGATCGAAAATTAAATCAAATATTAAGTACCGTAGTGTGGCACCAATTTACATTACGGGTGCCAAAAATTGTAGAGAAGATGTATTGTATTGTAGAGGGGAATTTCTTATCAGAAAAAAAAAAAGAACTGACTGATCTTGTAGAATTTCTAAAAAATTCTTCAATTTCTTCCAAAAGAAAATGATTAATTATCTGTTTCTCATGTTCCATGAATAGCCGGCCAGATCTAAGGATGTCATTCCCTTGTGCTCCTTGTCATTCCAATAGTACCCAATCGGGGAAACAAGGCTCTCCACATATGTCTCTGAAAATAAAAAACGAGTCCCCACATGAATCTTCTTCCATGTCTTTTCATTAAAATTGTAGGCAAAAATTCCATTGGAATTTGTCGAGAGAAAAGCTTCATGACTTTTTGAGATGAACAGCGGCTTTGGAGACGCAACATAACAACTTATTTCACCTATGTTAAACAGGCTAGTCCGCGATTCCTTTTCACCATACTGCTTTATAACCAATACTTCAAAATAGCCAAAAAATCTACTCCAGGTCACGCAAAGGCATTCATCTATAACACCTAATACAAATTCGGCATTGGCATTGTTTGTATCTTCACACATATGCTCAGGCATAGGTAACATCTCGAATTTATTAGTAGATTAATCAAAATAAGCGATTTTGTTAGCACTAAAAAACCCTTCCTTCTCAATAACTGACCAATGGAGCCGTTCATTCAACACGGGGCCTCCATGACAACAGCGATGATAAGGGAATTCTATGTGTCTCCACTTTTTAGTTTTTAAGCAAGCAACATTAGCACTATGCTGATTACCAAGTAAGATTAATACTGCCTTGTAATCATCAATGGAGGATTCATAACATAATCGGGAAACAACACGACGATCAAACTGGTCTCGCAATAGATTTAATTCAAGAACTTTCTGACAATATCTTGTTGATGGATTCCACAAAAATATGTCCTCATTGATGCTGATAAGAATCAAACCGTTGCATGAACCCAGAATTTGTCTCACAGATGGTGTAAAGAACCTTGTTTTTCCAGAAGAATAATGTTTTATAGAGTCATAGTATGTACTTGGATTTGGATAAAGCGTTTCAATAGAAAGATCAGTGTGTATAGAGTGATACAAGGTAATATAATCATCATTACATGAAATTGCTATGGCTCGTCTTCGATTTTGTGTCGAAAGCTTAAAGTTGGGATCAGATATTACCGAATTCCATAGCTTTCAGACACACTTGAAACGTAAGAGACTTTTTACTGGTAATTTTGGAAGTATCTCCCATATGATATCGTCAGAAATGTTGGGTCGTTGTGATGCCATTGTGACTGTGCGATGTCACTAGGGTTTTCGCTAGGATCCTCTTATAGGGAGGATATGTCATAGTTGAGATGACGGGTGATCTCGACCGTGAATTCCCTTATAATCTCAACCATAAAAAATGGAATAAATGTTCCTATTAGTCCTTAATATTTTACGTTGAGATACTTTGGTATCTAATATTTAAAAAATAAACATTTTACCACAAGTTCGATAATATTTTTCAAGCAATTACAATAAGGGATTTTTTCTTTTCTTTTTAACGCCCTTCATTTCAAGGTTCAATGAGACCTTTTTTTATTTATTTATTTATAGAATTAAGGAGGTTTAAACCGTACAATACATATAAAAAGATATTACTTATGAGAATTGATACACAAACGAAGAGCATACCATTGAGACCAGAATAATGACCACTTAATTGTTGGGAGTAATTCTGATTAGTGGCATTAATTGCTGGAAAATAAAACAGGTGTAACTGTTACTCATTCTTATTCCTAAAATAAATTATGAATATATTTATTTCTAGAATAAATCATGAAATAAATTCTAAAAATTGCTTTAATTTAGAGCTTTTTATTTTTTAACTTTGGCTTTTAATTATTAGTTTTTTGAAAGATAGGCCAAATATGTTAGTTTCAGCTTCTAATTTTTTTTTTATTTTTAAAAACACTTTTAAATGCTTAAAATTTAGACCAAACATGGATGGATATTCACGAATTGATTTTTTGAAACAATTTTATGTGTTTGCCTCTAAGCTGCTTTCTTGGTGCCTATTACCTAATCACTTCCCAACATAAATTTACTACACGAGGAGAAGGAAGCCATTACTGTCAGCACTATGATTATATAATCCTGTGATATAAGAGAAGTATCATATCATTTATTGAGCCCAAACCATATAGTGACTATAGTCTCCGGTATATGGGTGATTGGCCTCTATTGACAGCTATGAAATATACTAAGTGATAAAGCCTCACTGAACCACCACCGGTCTTTGGACCGTCATACTTTTTTCTATAAATACCTGAGTTGTTTTTTGCATGAAAATAAGAGTTTTAAAAAAATACATGCATGCATATAGAGTCTGTATTGTCAAATAGAGATAATTCTGAGACAAAGATCGTTGTATCATGTGAGACTTGCGTCAAAGTCAGTAATTAGCACTTTAATGGGACGATAAAAGTCTTAAGAACACTGAATTAAATTTAGGCCTTAATGTTATTCTTGTTTTCGAGTATTCATTACTTTTGTAAAATATTCAACAAAAAGCAAGTAAGTCCTCTTTCTTCGTTTATTATTCATAGTTTTATTTTTCAATTCTAGAATTTTAATTTTTGCTTTATGATAGATCAATTAATTATGAATTATCATTAGATATGCAAATTATACATATGCTCACATAATTTCTTCTAACACACACTACCATCAACATTGAGTTTAAAACTATCTTGAGGTGGCTTGAACCATAAAACTTTTTGTGGCTCCATAGTAGAGTTCTTATTGAAAAAGCAACAAAATTGTGAAGTAAGATGAGAATTATCTTTCCATTGCCACTGTTTAATGAGGTTTGCTTGAAATAATTGAGCAATCATTTTATAACCTCCAAATGATTTTAGCCTGATAAAAATTCGTGTTTCTATATTTAGCATCATTTGTCTCCACCCAAGCAAACCAAAAAATAAGGATAGGAATGAGAATTTGAATATAGCCTTTACAAACAAAATCACCTTAAATGTATTCAATCAAATTACAAAGATTTTTGTATGGAATAAACCAATTTAGATAGATGTGGTATAATTGTTCAGCACATACCTTCTAAAGAAAATATATGTTAATAGTCGCATAAGCCCATGTATTTTTATCAAGAAACCAAAACATGGGTTTACTATTATTATTGTGTATGTTGATGATTAGAATATAATAAAGGCAATTGAAGAGCTTTCAATAACAATTACTTATTAAGTAAAGAATTTGCGATGAAAGATCTCGAAAAACTAAATTTTGTCTTAGCCTATAGATCAAGCATTTGTTGAATGAAATTTTAATCCACCAATACACTTACATTTAAAAAAATGTTGAAAAGATTTAACATGGAAAAAGCTTATCTGTTAAGTTACCCAATGGTTGTCCAATCTCTAGATAATGAAAGACTCTCTTCGTCCTCGAGATGATAATGAAAAAATAATTGGTCATGAAGTAACATACTTTAGTGCAATTTGTGCATTAATATATCTTACTAACAACACGTGACCTAATATGAAAATTCCTATTAATTTATTATCAAGATATAGTTCTACAGCCACATGAACAACATTAAACATATATTTCTTTATCTTCCTGGAACAACTAATATGAGATTATTATATTCAACGCATCCACTGCCAGAAGATTGGTATGTACATGTTGGGAATTTGCCTGTTATGTTAAAAACTATTGGCTTGTATTTTGATGAAAATTGTAAGCCTAATAGCTGTTAAAAATTGTTAACTTGTATTGTAATAAAAATCACAAGCCTAACTTTAAGGACTAAGAAACTCTTCTTCTTTTTTTTCTTTGTTATTGCATGTCCACTTATAACTAGTAATCGCAAATCTTTAAAATACCAATTTTAATTATATTATTTGGAACTATCTTGAAAGCATGGTTGTAAACAACTAACAAATCTCTTAAATCTATTGTAATCAACTATAAAATGGAAGTATTCATGCAAAACAATTGCAAAGGTCAAGTAATAGCATGTAGTGTCTTGACCAAAAGAATGATTATAATTTTTTTTTGAGGGATCATATTTTCCTTCTCCATTTTAATAATACTTTGTCTAATGTCATTTTTTAAGCTTTTATATCTATAACCTTAAAATTTTAGCATATATATTATAATTAAAAATATAAGAATAACTTTACAAGTATGCAGGGCATGTTATGTGGGACAAAAAATGTCTATCTTTGTACCCTGGTCTGCCCCGCATAAGGATTAAAAGTTAATTACCCACCCCGTCTCATTCTCTATTTTTCCATTTCAATACTCACTTTATTTGGGACGAGAACAGATACTTACAAAACCCGTTTTATTGACATTTCGACTCTTAACAAGGTTACAAGCACCTAAAAGTCCAAAATAATGTGTTAAACTTAACGTCAATACAGAACAACTAAGCAATGGTAAAAAACTTGTACAATAAGGACCGTAGATTGTATTAGTTCATATGTATTAAGAATTTACATGTACCGTTGACGGTAATTATAGAGAAAAGGGTATTGCAGAAAAGTCAAGTCCTTCTAGAGATCCCAATCTTTCGTGCTCCTTGTCATTCCAGTAGTACTCAATCGGTGAAACAAGGCTCTCCACATATGTATCCGCAAACAGAAAAGGGTTCCCCGTATGAATCTTGTTGCACATCTCTTTTTCAAGATTGTAGGTGAAAATCCCCCTGGAACTAGTTGAGAGAAAAGCTTCACGACTTTTCGTGAAAAAGAAGGGCTCTGGTAATGCAAAAAAACCTCTTGTTTCACATATGCCAAACATGCTAGTCCATGATTGCTTTTCACTATACTGCTTCAATACCATTACTTCAAAATAGCCATGAAATCTACTCAAGGTCATGCAAAGGCAATCATCCAAAACACCTAATACGAATTTGGAATGTTTTATCTCTTTACATGCATGCTCAGGCATAGGTAACATCTCGAATTTATTAGTAGTTGAATCAAAATAAGCGATTTTGTTAGCAGTACAAGAACCTTCATTCTCAATAACTGACCAATGGAGCCGTTCATTCACCATAAGGCCTCCACAACGACAGCCCTGATAAGGGAATTCTATGCGTCTCCACTTTTTAGTTTTTAAGCAAGCAACATTAGCTATTTGCTGATCACCAAGTAAGATTACTACTGCCTTGTAATCGTCAATGGAGAAGTCATAACATAACCCGGAAGCAAAACGACAATGACGGTATGCCAATACATCTAATTCAAGAACTTTCTGACAATATCTCGTCGATGGATTCCACAAAAATATGTCCCCCATCGAAGCAGATAAGAATCAAATCGATTTATGAACCCAGGATTCGTCTCACAGGTGGTATATGTTGGGTGTAATATTGATATATTATTTCAGCGCTGTTTCACTTAAATTTTGTTAGTTCTTGAGTAATTTATGAGCAATTTGATTGGTTCCATGTTTGTTTTGCGATGTAGGTCAATTATATGAGAAGACATGGATTTTGAGGCCAAGATTGAGGAAAAATGAACAAGGGCAAGCTTTTATGCAACTGGTGAAGAGATTGAAGAACAAATAGAAGTAGCGCAGTCATGGCACAGCTGCATAACGTCGTAGAAAATTTAAGGGTAATTTTGTAAAAAGACGCGACAAGAAGAAAACTCTACGATAAAAGAAAACATCAAACGTTGAAAAAAGGGAGTTCTTGGCAGGCAGCTAGTTCTGGGGAGAAAAAACCATCGTTTGGAGAGGAGAAAATACGAGGAACTAAAGATTGACGAGGAATGACAGATTAGAGACAAGATTTTGCCACGACTTTTTTGAGATTTCTAGTTTTTCTCTCTCTCTCTCTCATCATGAATTTCAATAGATTTTGGATTTCATTTATGTTTATTATGAGTTGCTAAATTAGTTTTTAGGGCTACAATGTACCCAGATTTTGATCACTTGAATTATGTTAAATGGATTGATTGATTATTTATTCTATTTTTATGCTGAGTATTTCACACTATGCTTAATGTTTGTGATTTTCTGGCCAATAATTGTTTGTTTTGTGGTTTGGTTTGAGATTGAGAAGTGATAACTAGACTAGACCACGTGTGAAGTACCATTAAATTGTCATAAGCTAGAGATAGTTATGAGATCTAGTGCAACGTTTAAATTTCTATGGCTTAATGCATTCCATAAGTTCACAGTTATCACAGAGATATAAGTAGCTTGCTTATTGGGATAGGTTATTGATACTTGAGAAAAAATAATATCTACCTTAGTGAAATTGTTGGCAGCATAAGGAATAGTAGTCAATTGGATTTAATCAACATATTCGAGTAGGATAAATCTTGGTGAAATCGGAACCCCTAGAGCCTTTCAATTATTGAATCAAATTTTCCATTAAACTCGCAATTGTTTAGTTGTTATTTTCATTAGTTTTGTTAACTCTTTAGTTTTTAATACAAATTCTCAAATTTTGGTTGCCTGAATAAAATTAGAGCTAAAACAATTTCAGTAGTTAATAATCTCAGTACTTGTGGGAATGATCTTTACTCATCATTTTATTATTTGTTGCGATACGTGCACTTGCGTTAGAATTCACACAACAAGTTTTTGGCGCCGTTGCTGGGGACTGTGCCAGTTATTAATATTGGTACCAAATAGCTTTAATTTTAATTTGGATTTTATTTTATTTTGGTAGTCATTTTCTTATTTTTGTTACTTGCGTTTCAGAATTATAATCTTGTAGATGTATGCGAAAGTTGGGAAGTAGCACCTTATTGCCTTTTGATCCTGAGATAGAGCGAACCTGTAGGAAGAACAAGAAGGAGAAAAGAGTTACTGTCTATTAATTGCAGGAAAACATGGCTAAAATAGTGCAAGTACAAGGTGAAAGAAATGACCAAGAAAATCCGCCTAGAGCACTGAGAGATTATGTTTAGCCACCCATTGGAATTCAACCTGTGATTAGAAGGCCAGCGATTTAGGCGAATAATTTTGAGTTGAAGATAGTAACACTGCAGTTGATTCAGAATATCCTATTCCATGGACTGGCCACTGAAGATCCTAATCAGCACATCGTGAATTTTCTAGAAGTCTGCGGAACTGTTAAGTACAATGGAGTCACTGATAAAGCTCTGTGCCTTTGCTTGTTTCCTTTCTCTTTGAGGGATCAAGCTAAGGAATGGTTAAACTGGTTGCCTTCAAATTCATTCACCACTTGGGAGGATTTGGTGCACAAGTTCTTGTCAAGATTTTTCCCACCTGGAAAGACAGCGAAGCTGTGCATAGAGATCAATAATTTTGCGCAACATGAAGGAGAAACTTTGTGCGAGGCGTGGGAAATATATAAGGCAATGCTGAGGAAGTGTCCTAATCATGGAGTACCTAGGTGGATGCAAGTTCATAATAGTATTCGCCTGTGACAAGTTTCATCCTTATCTGATTGGAAATAAGGTAATCACCTACACTGACCATTCAGCTATCAAGTACCTTATGGCCAAGAAGGATGCAAAGCCAAGGCTCATTCGTTGGGTGTTATTGTTACAAGAATTCAACTTGGAAATCAGAGATAAGAAAGGCATAGAAAATTTGGTAGCATATCACCTTTCTAGACTTGAGTTACCAACAGAAATCGAGATGGTAAAGCTGCCTATTGAAGATGATTTTCTAGATGAAAAGATTCTCGCGATATAATCTGCTTAGACTCTTCCTTGGTATACTGATTTCGTAAATTTTCTAGCGGCAAATGTAATCCCAGCAGATCTTAATTATCAGCAAAGGAAGAAATTTCTATCTGATGTGACACACTATTATTGGAAAGATCCTATACTCTATAAGCATTGTGCAGATCAAGTCATCATAATGTGTGTTCCAGAAGGGGAGATGAAAGATATTTTGCGGCATTGCCACACACTTGAGTGTGGAGGTTACTTTGGAGGCAATAGAACAGCGGCAAAAGTGCTCTAATCAGGTTTCTATTGGCCTAGCTTGTTTAAAGATGCTCACACTTTTGTTGTTGCATGTGATAGATGCCAGAGATTGAGGAATATCTCAAGAAGGAATGACATGCCATTGCAGAACATTCTTGAAGTTGAACTTTTCGATGTTTGGGAATTGATTTCATGGGACCTTTCCCTTCCTCCTACAATAATAAATACATTTTGTTAGCAGTTGATTACGTATCTAAATGGGTGGAAGTGGTAACGACTCCAACAAATGATGGTGCGGTAGTGCTGAATTTTTTGAAGATGAACATTTTTACAAGGTTTGGCACACCTTGAGCGATAATTAGTGATGAAGGTACTCACTTTTGGAACAAGCAGTTTGAGGCCCTCTTACTCAAATATGGTGTCAAGCATCGGAAAGCCCTTGCCTATCATCCTCAAACCAATGGGCAAGTAGAAGTTTCAAATCGAGAAATAAAGAAGATTCTTGAGAAAACAGTGGGAAATTCGCGCAAAGATTGGGCCAAGAAGATTGATGATGCACTATGGGCGTATCGTTCTGCATTTAAAACACCAATTGGGATGTCGCCCTACAGATTGGTCTATGGAAAAAGCTTGTCATTTACTAGTGGAGCTCGAGCACAAGGCATATTAGGCAATGAAGTAGTTGAATCTGGATATGCAAGCTGCAGAAGAAAAGAGACTTTTGCAATTGAATGAGTTAGAAGAGTTCCAGAATGAAGCCTATGAGAATGCGAAGATCTATAAAGAGAGAACAAAAGTATGACATGATAAGCATATCCCACGAAAAGAGTTATTGCCTGGTCAGAAAGTTCTTTTATACAACTCAAGGCTTCGCTTGTTTCCCGGAAAGCTTAAATCAAGATGGTCTGACCCTTTTGTTGTAACGAAAGTGTTTCCCTATGGAACTGTTGAAATAAATCATCCAGAGAAGAGGATGTTCAAGGTCAATGGACAACGGTTGAAGACTTATTGGGATGATGAGTTTGATAAGCACAAGTCCGTTGTCCACCTCAACTCGGCTTGAAAAATTGCTCCATCGGGCTGTCGACATTAAAACAAGCGCTTTTCGGGAGGCAACTCGAATTTTCTTACTTTTCTTGGTTTAATAGTTTTAGTTGTTTTTCGTTAATTTTTGAGTTATAGTTGTCGAAGTTAATTGTTAATTTTTATTGTTATGATAGGTTCAAGAAAAAGTTTGGAGGGGAGCCGAGGCAAGAAGAGGTTCTACCAAGTCGTTTAAGGGAGAAAATGTGAAGAAATTCGTGTTTAGAGTGAAGGGGATGCGTACAAGGAAAAGAGAAAACAAGAAGAAACAAAGTTGTGTAGTAGCGCTGTTGCGCTAAATTCTAACGCAGCTGCACTGACGTCCTTAAAAGTTACGTTCCTGAGAGCTGTGAAAGTAGCATTGTTGCGCCAAAATGTAGCGCAGCTACGCTGACGCTGTTTGAGGTTACATTTTTGAAGTAGCGCTAGTGGACCAAAAAATGGCACAGCTGCGCTGGCGTCTTTCTCTTTGACGTTCGAAAAGAAGAAAAAAAAAAAACTTCATTAGTTACCAAACCCACTGACCATAGCATATGTGCACAACCCAAAACCTAAAATCCTACCTACCCACCAGCAGCCCACATTCCATGGACCCAACTTACATCATATTAAAACAACTCCCATACTCAACCAATTAGATTCAACCCACCCATGCTAGACTTCAAAACCGACCCATAACCACATTGAAACCTACCCAACACCACCATCTATATCATTAACTCCAAAACTAAAAATCAGAACCCTCCCATCTGTATCTTTTCTCTCAGGTAAGCACCATTTTGTTTGCTCTATCACAAACACCTTACGCACAGCTGCCTTCCACCCACCACCACAAATGTCACGCCCCCACCCCGACCTATCGCTAGGCTAAGGCCGAAACATGACGTTTGCAACTGTTATTCTTGAGGTTAATAACTTAATAGCTTTAACAACCTGTAGTTATTAATTTAATAATATGTACCTCCATTATAAATGCCATATAAAGATTGGAAGACTTCCAAAAATTCTACCAAAACATCGGCCTTAAAGGTTTATAACGTCTGATATAAATTCATAAGACCTAAATCCACATGCTCCTCATTACAAACTAAATCCACAAAGTAGAATAATCAACTTAGCTAGGTATCTAACTAACCAAAAGAATATACAATAGATTAAATAGTCCCATTATACAAAGTCATGCTTATTACAACAAGGAATACATCTTCACAGGCAAGCATGTCGGTCAAATAAGTAGGAAATCCAACTCATCAACTCAACAAAGCTTACAACCACATGGGAGCTTGCTCGGCTAATCTTCACCTGAAATTTTCAAAAGAGGGTGAGCTAGGTCCTCGCATATAGCTCAGTGAGGAGAAAAACAAGGAAAAGTTTTCACAAAGGTTTTATCATTTTGCAAGCTTCTTGGTAAAACCATGCTATGCATATAAAATAGTTAATCAAGTATAACAGAATATCAAGATTAACTTCATACTCGAAGTATAGAACAATTAACAAGAATGGAAACAACTTGATCCAAAAGATATGAACAACTTTTTTCATTACTTTAAAGAAAAGGGGTACTCCGGAGACAACCCATGAAGAAGGTACTCAGGAGGGAACCCATAAGCACGCCAACCAAGAGGGCACTCCGGAGACAACCCAACGAAGAAGGTACTCCGGAGGCAACCCATAAACACACCAGTCAAGAGGGCACTACGGAGGCAACCCATGAAGAGGGTACTCCGGAGGCAATCCACAAATTTACCATGGTAGCCGAGACCTATACCTGACGGTCCAATACTGTAGGGGAGAATCGGAACTTCTACCATACCCGATATGAAAGGTTAGAACCTTGACATAGATATAAGTATAATAACCCAGCTTTCCAAGGAAAGACACCAAGCGAGAGAGATGTGCACGATCCAAACCTAATCAAGCATACTTAAGCAATTACATGATTCAAACATATTCAAGCGTATAGTCGTAAGTGTACTGTTTAGACAATCATGAAACCAATACCCGTCATGCTTGAACATAATAATAATATTTATAAGGACACAACATAGCCATATACCAAAGGAGGGTGTAAAGATACCTTAAAACAACTCAAATCGTCCATAAAATGCAAGCACGAACGAAACTATGAAGCATTCTCGACGCTTCTGCATTAACCCAATTTAGGAGGTAAATTTATCTACTTTCCTAAACTCCAATTAATCTGTTTTCAGTCTATAATAGAAGCTTATCGAAATTAGATAGTTCTAGAACCAAACAGAACTCAATTTCAATCTAAAATGACTGAGTTATATCTTATTTCGTGCAAGTATGTTTTTCTGTCCAAATTGCAAGCTGTTCTTGCGTCATTTCGGGAATGGAAAATTTAGATCATTTTAACGATAGAATCTGCCATTTTGTAAAACATGAAATTTGTTCCTAACTTCCCAATACATCATCTGTGAAATTTTTGTTCAATTCCTAGATCGTTTGCTAAAATTGAAGACAGTGAGCTTTCCAGATTCAGCAAAAAATTTGTAACTTACTTCCTAGTGTGTGTTTGAGCATGAAAACGATTTTTCCTTATGACATGGTCAACTGAAAAAATGTTCCTCTATGAGTTTTCTACATTTTTAGAATTTTACAGATTTTTATAAAATCATCTATTCATAAAAACGGGCTAAACTTTCTGGTTGGACAAATCTGTCCAGTAAGGTCATTCCAAAATTCTTGCATGTTCTAGTTTCTAAATTATCAACATCAACTACTATACAACCAAGCAACCTCTAGCAACCTAAATAAGAAACAATCAAACATATCCACATAGTTAGACACAAGCTTTACCATCAAGAACACCCAAAAATTCCAGCAACATCATCTTTGATTCGAACCATCAATAACAAGCTCCAATAACATTTCAACCATGGATTTGCAATTACAACTCCATACACGCTTTATAAAACCATCAATATGCATTTATATATCATAAATACTCATTTTGAAATAACCCTCACATTGCAACCTTATAGCATATATTTCAGTTACAACCTTCACTATTTGGCCTAATTTTTGTCAGTCTTTTACCCAAGTAAATGATCTCCAAATTTGATGAATCATATATCAAATCGAAGCTTTACGAATTCTTTAACTCTGACTGTAAACCTTGTTCAATTTCAATTTAAGATCTAAAAGTTAAGACTATTTCCGTAAGATTGCACAAAATTGTCCAGCACCAATACCTATCCAGAACGACCTATGATTTTTGCCATTTTCGGGGTCTTAAAGTCAAAATTAGCCTTAGCCTATTTCTTCAAGATTTGTTCATAACTGAAAAATATAGTGACCATCAAAGTTTCATAAAATTTAGAGATCGTTTGCTACCTTAAAAATGCTCCAAACAGAAAGGTCAGTAGCTACCCGGGATTTTTCAGAAATGTTCAAACATGTGTTCTTGGCTTCTAAGCATGCAAGACTAAGCATACACATTTACACACTTGCTCATGAACTTCAAAACATTTTAGAAATCAGTTTAAACCCTCACCTTTGCAATAGTTAGAAATGGGAAAAAATTGATTAGAAATGGTTGAAGAGTTTGGAAATGGCTTGCTTTTACTTCCCCCTTCTTCTCTTTCTTCTTCTTCTTCTTGGCAAAATCGTGTAGTGTGTGTAAGTGTGTGTTGTAGAATTTTAGTGTGTGTAGATGGTGTAGTGTGTGTTGATGGGTGAGTGTGTATTGGTGTGTGTTTGTGTGTTTGACTTGGGTGAGACCAAATAGTGTTAGGATATTTTGTTATTTTGCTTTAGGACGAGAGTGCTCTTGAGCTTGCTTGCGTATTATTAGTTTGTCATTCTAGTATTAATTCTAACTACCTAGTTACTAATCTTAGCTCCATAATTTTAATTAATTTCCTACGACTCTTAAAATATTTGGTTGCACGTTAAACGATGATATACACATAATTCGAGGTAAACATATATAAACCTATTTAAAAGCATATAAAACACATCAAATGCATATAAAATGATTTAATTATGTATGACATGACCTAATGCACATGTGGTCTTGGGCCGGGTCTTACAACCTCCCCTTCTTAAAAGAATTGCACCCTCGCAATTTCCTAATTACCTCACAAACAAGAACGGGTACTGCTGCTCCATCTGATCACGCCTCTCCCAAGTTGCATCCTCGACTACATGGTTATCCCAAAGCACCTTTACCATCGGAATACTCTTGTTGCACAACTCTCGAGTTTGCTCGTCTAGAATCCACACGGGCTTTTCCTCAGAGGACAAGTTCTCACGAAGTGCCAACGGTTCCGGTTCTAGAAAGCCAATAAGATACATTATCTAACTAGGATTCTCAACTCTTTAGCACAATATAACACTACAATTCACCAAGTAGCATCTAGATGTGAAACCTTAGCTCAAATCATCCCATATAACAAGAACATCTTCAATAACACATATATTGTAATCAATAAGCCATTGTAGCACAATTATAGGTTACAACACCCAAGGCTAGCACCTAATGTTTGGGGTTTCACTCAAATACAAATTCATGTATATTACTTCATGTCTATTATCCATCAAGATTTCCTAGCACTGGTAACACCTTAGAAACCATATATAAGAATCCTGACCAAGGATATATGTAGACCTTATATCCATTTATCACCCCATTGTACTTAACTTGTACCCTTAGGTACAGTTGCAACACTAAATATGTTAATAGTTCAGGACTTAATCATTTTATAACTAGCACAAACCATTTCATGTATAATACATATTTTAGCCTAAACACACTATATAAACTCTTCATTTACCAATATTCCAACTCGTTAGAAACATACATTCTTACTTAGCATCCAATAAACTAATGCCTCAAGTAGGTTGGTAGTCATCAAGATTTATAAATTTGGGTTCTAGAGTTCCTACGTCCAACTAGTGCAATCAACACCTAGCTATAAGCGAGTAAGCACTTAATCTTGTCAATACTTTATTAATTCCTAAAGGATCTACAGTGTTTAAGGCCACTTAGTCGAATCTAAGCCTAGTAATCCTTAGATAAATCCATCAGTGACCATTAAAGATGGAATAACCCCAAATGCATATCAATATTAATAGTTACTATAAGTACTCTAAGATCGTAACTTACAATTTACATAATATTAAATTCATCCTCGTAATATTTTCCATTAACCAAAATAAGTAACTCAGCATATCAAACTACCTACTTCCTACATCACATGAGAATGCCATTTTATTTGTTCCTTTAGTTGGTCCTAATATCACCATTTACTTTTACTAAGTCGAACTACTTAATTGCATCTATGTACATGTATAATCCATCTCCAATATTGCTCAAACCATTACATCAACTTAGTTTGAAAGAAATCAACTTACAAGGTCTACTCCATATCCAACATTACTCTCACACTCAAACTCTATGAAAAACTTAGTCCTTCGCAAAACTAAGTATTCATGTTAATCATCATATTTATCTAGTCCCATGGATCATTGCCAATTATTCTAGCCATTCATGACCTTAAGAGATTAGTACGGGTCAACTCACACATGCAAATATTATAATCATACCCAACATATAGATTTCATATAAGCAAGAAACAGTTATGTCATGGAAGTCACATAAGATTCACACAAGCACGTATAACACGTAAGTTCACATAAGCACATATAGATACCCACGCACGTTGATCATATAAAACATATGGTTCACTTAACACCTGACGCATGCGCATATATCATTCAGGACAATTCATATCAAAACATCTACCCAGGAACCTTCATTCGAAATTCAGACTACGCTAACTAAGGCTAGCTCTAAACTAACCGAAGTTAGCTCTGATACCACTTAAATAGGTGTCACGCCCCGACCCCAACCTATCGCTAGGCTAAGGCCGAAACATGACGTTCGTAACTCTTATTCTTGAGGTTAACAACTTAATAGCTTTAAAAACCTGTAGTTATTAATTTAATTATCTATACCTCCATTATAAATGCCATATAAATATTAGAAGACTTCCAAAAATTCTACCAAAATATCGGCCTTAAAGGTTTATAACGTCTGATATAAATTCATAAGACCTAAATCCACCTGCTCCTTATTACAAACCTAAGTCTACAAAGTAGAATAATCAACTTAGCTAGGTATCTAACTAACCAAAAGAATATTACAATAGATTAAATAGTCCCATTATACAAAGTCATGCTTATTACAACAAGGAATACATCTTCACAGGCAAGCATGTCGGTCAAATAAGTAGGAAATCCAACTCATTAACTCAACAAAGCTTACAACCACATGGGAGCTTGCTCGGCTAATCTTCACCTGAAATTTTCAAAAGAGGGTGAGCTAGATCCTCGCATATAGCTCAGTGAGGAGAAAAACAAGGAAAAGTTTTCACAAAGGTTTTATCATTTTGCAAGCTTCTTGGTAAAACCATGCTATGCATATAAAACAGTTAATCAAGTATAACAGAATATCAAGATTAACTTCATACTCGAAGTATAGAACAATTAACAAGAATGGAAACAACTTGATCCAAAACATATGAACGACTCTTCTCATTACTTTAAAGAAAAGGGGTACTTCGGAGACAACCCATGAAGAAGGTACTCAGGAGGCAACACACAAGCACGCCAACCAAGAGGGCACTCCAGAGACAACCCAATGAAGAGGGTACTCCGGAGGCAACCCATAAACACACCAGTCAAGAGGGCACTACGGAGGCAACCCATGAAGAGGGTACTCCGAAGGCAACCCATAAACATACTAATCAAGAGGGCACTACGGAGGCAACCTATGAAGACGGTACTCCGGAGGCAACCCATAAATTTATCATGGTAGCCGAGACCTATACCTGACGGTTCAATGCGGTAGGGGAGAATCGGAACTTCTACCATACCCGATATGAAAGGTTAGAACCTTAACATAGATGTAAGTATAATAACCCAGCTTTCCAAGGAAAGACACCAAGTGAGAGAGATGTGCACGATCCAAACCTAATCAAGCATACTTAAGCAATTACATGATTCAAACATATTCAAGCGTATAGTCGTAAGTGCACCGTTTAGACAATCATGAAACCAATACCCGTCATGCTTGAATATAATAATAACATTTAGAAGGACACAACATAGCCATATACCAAAGGAGGGTGTAAAGATACCTTAAAAAACTCAAATCGACCATAAAATGCAAGCACGAACAAAACTATGAAACATTCTTGACGCTTCTGCATTAACCCAATTTAGGAGGTAAATTTGTCCACTTTCCCAAACTCCAATTAATCTGTTTTCAGTCTATAATCGAAGCTTATCGAAATTAGATTGTTCTAAAATCAAATGGAACTCAATTTCAATCTAAAATGACTGAGTTATAACTTATTTCGTGCAAGTACGTTTTTCTGTCCAGATTGCAAGCTGTTCTTGCGTCATTTCGGGAATGGAAAATTCAGATCATTTTAACGATAGAATCTACCATTTTGTAAAACATGAAAGTTGTTCTTAACTTTCCATACAGCATATGTGAAAGTTTCGTTCAATTCTGAGATCGTTTGCTATTTTTAAAACGTAAAGGAAATTGAAGATAGTGAGCTGTCCAGATTCAGCAAAAATTTTGTAACTTACTTCCTAGTGTATGTTTGAGCATGAAAACAATTTTTCCTTATGACATGGTCAACTGAAGAAATATTCCTCTAGGATTTTTCTACATTTTCAAAATTTTACAGATTTTTATAAAATCATCTATTCATAAAAACAGGCTAAATTTTCTGGTTGGACAAATCTGTCCAGTAAGGTCATTCCGAAATTCTTGCATGTTCTAGTTTCTAAATCATCAACATCAACTACTATACAACCAAGCAACCTCTGGCAACCTAAATAAGCAATAATCAAACATATCCACATAGTTAGATACAAGCTTTACCATTAAGAACACTAAAAAATTCCAGCATCATCATCTTTGATTCAAACCATCAATAACAAGCTCCAACAACATTTCAACCATGGATTTGCAATTATAACTCCATACAAGCCTCATAAAACCATCAATATGCATTTATATATCATAAATACTCATTTTGAAAGAACCCTCACATTGCAACCTTATAGCACATATTCAGTTACAACCTTCACTATTTGTCCTAACTTTCGTCAGTCTTTTACCAAGTAAATGATCTCCAAATTTGATGAATCATATATCAAATCGAAGCTTTACGAATGCTTTAACTCTGACCTCAAACCTTGTTCAATTTCAATTTAAGAT
The DNA here is from genome assembly GCA_037974665.1 of Ehretia macrophylla. Classification (NCBI taxonomy): domain Eukaryota; kingdom Viridiplantae; phylum Streptophyta; class Magnoliopsida; order Boraginales; family Ehretiaceae; genus Ehretia; species Ehretia macrophylla. The sequence continues at coordinate 49,046,538 of CM075777.1, read as the reverse complement.
CTAAAAGTTATGACTATTTCCGTAAGATTGTACAAAACTGTCCAACACCAATACCTATCCAGAATGACCTACGATTTTTTCCATTTTCGGGGGTCTTAAAGTCAAAATTAGCCTTAGCATATTTCTGTATTATTTGTTCATAATTGAAAAATATAGTGACCCTCAAAGTTTCAGAAAATTTAGAGATCGTTTGCTACCTTAAAATGCTCCAAACAGAAAGGTCAGTAGCTATCCGGGATTTTCCAGAAATGTTCAAACATGTGTTCTTCGGTTCTAAGCATGCAGGTCTAAGCATCCACATATCCACACTTCCTCATGAACTTCAAAACATTATAGAAATCAGTTTAAACCCTCACCTTTGCAATAGTTAGAAATGGGAGAAAATTGATTGGAAATGGTTGAAAAGTTTGGAAATGACTTGCTTTTACTTCCCCCTTCCTCTCTTTCTTCTTCTTCTTCTTGGCAAAATCGTGTAGTGTGTGTTGTAGGATTTTTGTGAGTGTAGATGGTATAGTGTGTGTTGATGGGTGAGTGTGTATTGGTGTGTGTTTGTGTGTTTGACTAGGGTGAGACCAAATAGTGTTAAGATATTTTGTTATTTTTCTTTAGGACGAGAGTCCCCTTGAGCTTGGTTGCGTATTACTAGTTTGTTATTCTAGTGTTAATTCTAACTACTTAGTTATTAATCTTAGCTCCATAATGTTAATTAATTTCCTACGACTCTTAAAATATTTGGTTGCACATTAAACGATAATATACACGTAATTCGAGGTACACATACATAAACCTATTTAACAGCATATAAAACACATCAAATGCATATAAAATGATTTAATTATGTATGACATGACCTAATGAACATATGGTCTTGGGTCGGGTCTTACAACAATCATCTCCTACATTGCTATCCACATCACCGACGAAGTCGTACTGTCGTCGTCAGCGTCAGCGACATGTAACGAAGCAGCGACAAACCTCCACCCCGCGTGATTCACGACGTCAAATCTGCCTCTGTCAGCGGCGGCAATTTTCAGTCAGCGGCAGAGGACCCTGCAGCCTTGGTGAGTGTTCTATTAATTTCTTTGGTGTTCTCCTTTGTTCGTTGGTAGCAAGACTATAAAAAAAAAAGAAAAAAAAATTAAAAAAGAAACTTTGTTGTTGCTAGCGATCGAGTAGGGGCAGTGCACGCGAGTTGTTGGCTTGGTTGTATCCTGAATATCACTGGTAATTGATCGAGTGGTCTGCTTGTGTTGTGCGGCTGGATGTTGAATGATAGTAAAGACAAAAGAAGCAACAAAACAACAAAGATAATATTTTGAAAATTGTATGCAAACAGGGGCAGTTGACCGCATTTGTAGTTGAATTGGTTCTCATTTTTGTGTCTTGGTGGCGTTGATCTTACTGATAGCTAATTGTTGATTCTTGTTGTTCATAACATTGGAAGCATAGTCGAACTTCTGTTGCATTTAAACTTCGCCAGCTTCTTTCTAGTTTGCATTGGCATTGTGGTTGGGAAACTTGTGACTGTTTTGTTGTTGGCTGAGTCCTGCTAGTTGTACGTGTGTTTTGGTGCTGGGTGTGTTTTGGGACTGCTTCTGATCATTGTGACTTTTTATTGAGTTTGTTGGGTGATTTGTAGTTACGTGTTATTGCATGGGACTGTAGTATTGTGCATTGGGAGATTGGATATTATAATAGGGAGTAGACAGTGATTGTGTGGGCTGTGATTGAACATTGACGTTGACTGTTACTTCTTGATAGCCATGTCTCCTAAATGGAAACGAGGTTCAACATCCGGTGCATCTAGGCCTGCTTTGAATACATATATATTTGTTAGTGAGGAGGCTAAAGCTCGATATACTGCAAGTATCATAAAAAAGTCTTTGGTCGTAGAGTGTGTGGTTTCGAGGAACTTGGACCTCTCATTGCATAGCAGGCCGAATCGTGGCAATGGACTAACTTCATCAAATCTCCTAGGTCGTGTTATGTGTTGTTGGTCAGGGAATTTTATGCTAATGTACCAGAGCACTAAGACAAGAGGGTTATGGTTCGTGGAAAGCCTGTTGCTTTTGACTGGGGCGCTATCAATCGGTTCTATTAGGTACCAGATCTTGATGATGATTTCTATAGTGCCCTTGGAGAGGACATTCACCCAGACCGCATTATCAGGTATTTAACAGATTATCGTGTCACATGGAAAAAGAGAGGTAATAAGTTTGTGAGTTTCTCGTCCTCCGGCATGCAAAAGGAAATTAAAGCTTGGCACCTCTATATATGTGCCACCCTCTTTCCGACCTGGAATACATATAAGTTTTCCAGAGAGCGTGCAGCCTTGAATTATTCCATTGGTAACCAGTTCAGCATTGACATCGGAAAGATAGTTGAACAGTTGATCTTAGAGTATTTGAAGGGACGAACTATTGGGGGATTGCCTCACCCAGCATTGATTACCGGTTTATATCTCGCAGCTAGTGTGCCAGTATCCGCAACTGAGGAGGTACTGCAGCCTCAAGTTCCATTGACGCAAACTACCATAGAAACCTTGGGGGCCCGCATGGCGCAGCAGGAGAATGAGCCAAATTAGGGAGAAGCCTCTATTACAGATATACAGGCTTTGCGCCAGGACATGGCGCAGTTACGCTAGGACATGGCGCAGTTGTGCCAGGACCAGGATTAAGGGCGACATGAGTGGTTAGAGTAGGAAACACGTCTTGGAAAGCGATTGCTCCTTCTTCTCTGATGACAAGATGAGTTGGCAGCCAGACAAGAGAAGAGATTCTAGTACATGGCAGAGTTAGGCAAGAAATTGGGCGCTCCGCCAGCACTTGCCTTACACCCATTTTCGCTGACTAGTCATTACTTCCCTTCAGATGATGAATGAATGCCGATACTACTCAGGGAAGTCCTCTAGTTGCTTTAGTCTCACATTGAGGACAATGTTTCTTTCTAAGTTTAAGGGTGGTGTTTACTTGTTTGTTTGTGTACTTTTTTTTTTCATATTTGTTTTAAGTGTTTTCTTGTTTTAGATGTTTTCTTTTCATGAGTTTTGTTCTTTTTTTTATTATTTGTTTCATTTAGTATTAAAAAAAAATTGAAAAATTTAGAAGTGATGCTGGAAAAATAAGATATAGGCCGATGATGAGTAGCGTATGAATGACAAGATAGTAATGAGGATAATTGACTGAAGCATAGTTTTATTTTACGAAAAATCCCCACCTAATGCGCACTTAGTCTCGCCTAATTTTGTTGTTGTTTAGAGAAGGTTTATGTGAGCTTAAGTGAACAGAAAAATGATCATAAGACTTTAGAACTTGCTTGATTGTCACTCGAGGTAAAATCCTAGGTTGCATAGCATTAGGCTATCCTCAATTGGGGGCTCTAAAATGTAAACATTTCTATTTTTGGGCATTTTTGTACTTTTTTAGAGCCCCATACCCTAAAAAGTAGCACTATTCATGGAAAAAGGACGTGAGGTCTACCACTTTTGGGTTAAAAGATGCCAAAATAGTGCTCCGGGCTCCAAAATGTTCAGCAAAATGTTCAGCAAATTTGCTAAACATTTTGGAGCCCGGAGCACTATTTTGGCATCTTTTAACCCAAAAGTGGTAGACCCCACGTCCTTTTTCCATGAATAGTGCTACTTTTTAGGGTATGAGGCTCTAAAAAAGTACAAAAATGCCCAAAAATAGAAATGTTTACATTTTAGAGCCCCCATTGAGCTTGCCCTTAGAGAAATGATTTAGGTCATCTTTGGATCTTTTGAGTCTTTCAAGCCAACCCTTGTAATAATTGAATATCCCTAGTCCACCAATTTAAGCCTAATTAGCCTTTTCTTTCATGTGCAATCTACAAATTCTTCCTTAACTTGTTAAGTTGATTACCCCAATTAATGACCTTCCTACTTGTAACATATGATTGTTCTAGGATGATTATATGGAGCCATTTCTTGTATTGAATGATGGGAGGTTTAATGATTTGGTGATGTGTTGTTTTGTTTCAGAAAAAAAAAATGAAATATTGAAATGAAAAAAAAGAAAAGAATGAAAAGACAAAAGAATAGCCACACTCCCTGTAGTTAATATCAAAATGCAAGTTTGGGGGAGTGTAGACTCTTTATGTGTTTTTAAATGTTGTGAATGATTGTTGAGGAAATGAAATGAAAGATGAAAGAAAATAGATATGTTGCATAGTTTTGGTGGTAAGAAGTAAAGTTGGCATGTGCTCCATTGAACATCCTCGAATAGTTGTGTGCTTACAGGTAGTTTAGCCTTATATTATATCTTTTATCCTACCTTGACCCTAGCCACATGTTACAACCAAATGTAAAGTTCTATTGATCTTTAATGCTATGATTAACCTACATTAGTGGAGAGTGGCATGAAAAGTGAGCCTATGAAGTCCTAAGTAATTGAAAATAAAAGATCGACATTGATAATGCATTTAACTTACATAAACTCATCCGGGTACAATTGATTAGGATAGAGGCTATTCACACACTCACATGGGGGATTTGAAGTAAAATGAAATTTATGTGAAGTTGAGATTTCTCATGATTATGATTGAAAAATACCTTTTAAGGTTGAGTTGTAAAAGGCTGCTACTGAGGCCGTGAAAATTTTCTATCCTACAGTATTGCTTTCATGAGTTTTTTTTTTTTTTTTAATGTCGAGTGTTTAGTTTTGAGTTTGTTTCTTTCTTTAGTTATGTCTTTTGCTTGAGGACAAGCAAAGCTTAAGTTTAGGGGTATTTATTGGTGTAATATTGATATATTATTTGAGCATCTTTTACTTAAATTTTGTTAGTTATTGAGTAATTTATGAGCAATTTGATTGGATCCATGTTTATTTTGCGATGTAGGTGAATTATATGAGAAGACATGGATTTTGAGGCCAAGATTGAGGAAAAATGAACAAGGGCAAGCTTTTATGCAACTGGTAAAGAGATTGAAGAACAAATAAAAGAAGCGCAGTCATGATGCAGCTGCGCAACGTCATAGGAAATTTAAGGGTAATTTTGTAAAAAGGCGCTACAAGAAGAAACCCCTACGATAAAAGAAGACATCAAACGTTGAAAAAAGGGAGTTCTTGGCAGGAAGCTAGTTCTGGGAAGAAAAAACCATCGTTTGGAGAGGGGAAAACGCGAGGAACTGAAGATTGACGAGGAAGGACGGATTAGAGACAAGATTTCGCCACGACTTTTTTGAGATTTCTAGTTTTTCTCTCTCTCTCTCATCATGAATTTCAATAGATTTTGAATTTCATTTACGCTTATTATGAGTTGCTAGATTATTTTTCTAGGGCTATGATGTAGCCAGATTTTGACCACTTGAATTATGTTGAATGGATTGATTGATTGATTATTCTATTTTTATGCTGAGTGTTTCACACTATACTTAATGCTTGTGATTGTTTGGCCAATAATTGCTTGTTTTGTAGTTTGGTTTGAGACTGAGAAGTGATAACTAGACTAGACCATGTGTGGAGTATCATTAAATTGTCATAAGCTAGAGATAGTTATGAAATCTAGTGCAACATTTAAATTTCTAGGCAACATTTAAATTTCTAGGGCTTAATGCATTCCATAAGTTCACAATTATCACAGAGATGTAGGTAGCTTGCTTATTGGGATAGGTTATTGATGCTTGAGAAAGATTAATATCTACCTTAGTGAAATTGTTGGCAGCATAAAGAATAGTCATCAATTGGATTTAATCAACAGATTCGAGTTGGATAAATCTTGGTGAAATTGGAACCCTTAGAGCCTTTCAATTATTGAATCAAATTTTTCATCAAACTCGCAATTGTTTAGTTGTTATTTTCATTAGTTTTGTTAACTCTTTAGTTTTTAATTACAAATTCTCAAATTTTGGTTGCCTGAATAAAATTAGAGCTAAAACAATTTCGGTAGTTAATAATCTCAGTCCTCATGGGAACGATCTTTACTTATCATTTTATTACTTGTTACGATACGTGCACTTGCGTTAGAATTCACACAACAGTATACAGTACCATAGTTCACGAATCGTGAATCGAAATCTCATTTTTTTGAATCGTGAATCATATCGAATCGTGAATCGTACCAATTCGGTCACTAACCCTCGAACAATGATTCCATGTCGGGTCATGTCCTTTTTGTTTTTTGTTAACCATACTTTAATGGGAAATGTCAAAGTCCTAAGTGTTAAAAACAAAATAACATAAAATAATCAAATAATAATAGTGGCCAATTAAAGTGTTATCACCAATAAAGTCTTTGATTTAATAATGCAAAGTTATTGTCTTGACTCTTGACCATACAAAAGCAACGACTAAAAAGGCAAGGGTTTTAAGCATTAGCCACTAATCAACTCAATAAAAACAAACACTAAGCAAAGACAATAGTTTCCCAGGATTACTATTTTTTTTTTTTTGTCGGTGAAGACCAAGGTCCAAGACCATTAAAAGCAATCCACTCAATAAAGACAAGGTAAACAAAGATAAAATGCAAAGTTCCAAAAAGTAAAGAAAGAGCAACATCAGTGAGCAATAAAGAAAGAGTTCGACCAAAAAAAAAAAGCAGTAAAAAAATAGCAAGATCAAATGCAAAGTTCCAAAAAGTAAAGAAAGAGCAAGATCAGTGAGCAGTAAAGAAAGAGAAGATCAGCAGCTCACTTACAATCAGTGAAGCTATTTGATCGGTGAAGCAATTTGATCGGCGAAGCTATTTGATCGACGAAGCCTTTGATTGTGAAGAAGATGAGTACATTTCTCTCCCTCTCTCTGTTTTAGGGATTTTAATTGGATGATTTTTAAGTGTTTTGATTTTATAATTATAGTTAAAAAGTTGATATTTTTAACATAAATGGGATTTTTTTTTTGTTTATGTTTTTAAAAAATGGACCAATTGTATGCTGATTGAAAAAATTTGAAGTGGGCTCTTTCGTTTTTTTTTTTTTTGGACTTTTTGGGACTTTTGTTTTTTGTTTTTACCTGAATCGTGCCGATTCGCCGAATCATATGATTTACTCCGATTCGCTTACCGATTCACCCTAATTAACGATTCACCAACTGATTCGTATCGTTTTTCACTTGAATCGAACCGAATTGTAAGATTCGTATCTCGAATTGTATGATTACGATAACTATGTATAGAACGTTAATGTTTTATAGAGTCATAGTATGTACTTGGATTTGGATAAAGCGTTTCAACAGAAAGATCATCGTTTATAGAGTGATACAAGGTAGGATAATCATCATTACATGAAATTGTTATGGCTCGTCTTCGATTTTGTATCGAAAGCTTAAAGTTGGGATCAGATATTACTGAATGCCATAACTTGCAGACGCACTTGAAACAAAACAGAGTTTTTCTGGTAATCTTGGGAGTATTTCACGTATGATATCGTGAGGAATGTTGTATGGTTGTGATGCCATTGTGATTTGGTAAGCTATGGATGATCGGAGGTATTCTTTTTGTACAATTGAGGCCTAAATAGTGGCTCGAACTTGAAGTTGAAGTTATCAATTATGAGAAAGTATTTTGTCACTAGGGTTTTGGCTGCTAGAGGGCTTTTAGGGTTTTGGCTGCTAGAGGACATGTCACTGGGCCATTGCTATTTATAAGTTTTTCTATTTCCTATACTAAGATTAGAACTTTTTTTTTAATTTTGAAATCAATGGGATTATGTTAAGAGAACCATTACATGGATTAGGCCTCCCTTGAATTATTAAAATAAAAAACGAGTTCAAAAAATTCTTCAAAGGAAAACCTTCCTTTTATATAGGAAAAACAAGTCTGCCCTAAAAATTAAGTTATGATTTTGAAAAGGAAAATAATAAATATCATTTGAAATTACGTTACGCAAAATACAAAAGAGATTAAGATGAATTAAGTTAGCTGTTATGGATATATTATAGAAAATTTTATTATCATATTCATACACAAAAAGTTTACAGGATATAGTAACTTGCACTAAAAGTAATGTATAAGAGAATTCGATATTCTTTTTCAAGCCATTACAATAAGGGAATTTTTTTCTTTCTAACGCCCTTCATATAAATGTTCAATGAGATTTTTTTTTTTTTTATTCGAGGAAGATTTAAGTCGTACAACATATATATAAAAAAATATCACTCACAATAATTAATCTCACAATCTCTATACTCACAACCAAAAGCATATCATTACACCAAAGGCCCGATGGTTGTTCAATGAGACTTTATCCTGTAGTATATTCATAGCTGTCAATAGAGGCCAATCACTGGCCATATACTGGATACCATAGTCACTATATAGCGATAGATATGGTTTGGGCTGAATAAATGATATGTACTTCTCTTATATATATCACAGGATTACATAATCATAGTGCTGACAAGAATAGCTTCCATCTCCTCGTGTAGTAAATTTATGTTACGAAGTGGTTAAATAATAGGCACCAAGAAAGCTACTTAGAGGCAAAAGCAAAAAATTGTGTCTTTAATAGTCTTAGAGTTTGTTTGGCCTAATTTTACGCATTTAAAAGTGCTTTTTTTTGGGTTAAGTTAGAGAAATAGATTTCATTAAAAATGAACTAAAACAAAAGGAGGATCATATGACCAAATACAAAGAATAGCTGAAAAGTAATGCGAGGTCCGCAAACCAACAAAAATAGAGGCTAGCAATCACTAGACACAGAAGAAATCACATTTAAAAAATGTGAGAAAACACCTAAGTCAAAGACAAATGAACTCTATTAGCAAAGTGTCTATTAATGCTAGAATTATTGTAGCTATGCTCTACATAAACTCTTGCAAAGATGTCCATTCGAATCTTCTCGATAATCTGCTCATTCGTGCTAAACTCATTCCGGAAGATTCGCCCGTTTCTTTCAATTCAAACATGGTAGACAGCAACACAAAACAGGAGCTGAAACATGTAACTTTTGAGGTCCTTGTTGCCTCCGATTGAACATGCATACATAAGATTGGAATCAAATGAAAAAAGGGAGAGATTAAGAAATAGTAAATTCAGACTTCCCTTTCAGATGTGTTTAGTGAAACTACAGTCGAAGAAGAAATGATCTCTAGTCTTACATCCGAGGGAGCAGAAAATGCAACTAGCTCGATCAACAACTCCCCACGTAAGAAGACGATATCTAGTATTCAAGCGGTCATGACTAGCAAGCTAGGAAATGAAACTGTGCTTTGGAGTATTATAAGGGAACCAAACCAACTTGTACATTTCCATAAGGTCGCTTCTATTCATAATATTATCCCAAGTATTGCCAAAAGAGAACAAACCATTTTTTTTTTTTTGTAAAATGAAGGGTTCTTCTCTCGGGGTGTTTTATTAAAACCAAAAGGAAAGTACAAAGGTGGAGGGGGACGTGAAGCCAAAACCTCCACGGGGATTTGGGTACTTACCTGCCCCAAAAGCCCAACTAATCTAAAAGGAACACAAGTCATTCCTTTTTACAAAAGCCTAACCAAATAGTTGGAATCTATCATAAATACAAAACTAAAGTATATTGTTAAGGAGAAAGGGGGACACAGGCAGGAACCTCTTTCCAAGTCACAATAAGCCACCCAAAAAGTATAGAGTATCATATTAATCATATGCGCAAAAGAATTTAGAATCTAAAATTTGGTAAGTTATGTTTGTCTATTCTGATCATACTTCTTAACTACTTTTGATCATTTGTGTTTTCAAAGATGCAACAAGTTTCCGCAAATTCACCTTGGTTGGCAAGCAGGTCAGCAGGCTGGTTTCTTTCCCTATAAATGTGCGAGACGAAGGCTTGACATTCTTTGAGTAAGCTGTTGGCCTTACAAATATCATATGAATTCTCCCAATTACCAGATTTATTGTTTTGTAAGGTAAGAACAACCATTTTTTTGTATCCATTTCCACCTAAATTTTCTTGATGTTTCTGTTCTTGCAGAATGTTAATCCAGCAATAAGGGTCATGATCTCAGCATTGAAATGTGAAATGCATTCCACTGGCAGAAAAAAAAAACCCCAAATAAAGGAACCTTTAGCGTCTCTGAGTATTCTCCCTCCACCAGTTTTCCCTAAATCTCTGAAGAAACTACCATCAACAATATTTAGTTTATAGGACGCTTTTGAACAAGTTTTTTTCCACAAGACAACATAGGAGGTTTTCGGAGGCTGCTGGCTTTTGAATGACCAATAAAAGAGATCAGCAATAGCTAGATCACCTCTCCATTGCCATTTTTTGAGTAAGTTTGCTACAAAAAGTTGAGCTACCATTCTGCTAATTCTCCAAATTATTCTAGCAAGGTAGAATCCCGTCCCTTTATGTTTAGCATCATTTCTTTTGATCCAAATAAACCAGTGGATCAGAATGTGAATCATTGTTCTAATGTGCCCTTTGCAAGTATAGTCCCCAGAGAAGAGCCAACACAAAAACCAATGTTTGATGGAGTCAGATTGCTAAATTTTGACTTTAAAGATTCCAGCGAAGTGGGTCCAAAGTTTCTTTGCATCTAAGCTTTCAAAGAAGCAATGGCTAATTGATTCCACCTCCTGGCAACAGTGATACTTGGAAGCCATAATAAATCCCTTTTGTTGTAGCCTACTATCAGTCAAAAACCAATTGTTGACAAGTCTCTAGAAGAAGAAGGAGATCTTGATGGGAAGAGATCTGCACCAAGCATAGGAGAGAGAAAGCTAAGAAAGCTTCTTTGAGAATAAACCATTATGAGAGAACTTCCATTCAAAACTGTCGTTCTGATCACCCCTCGTGAAAATTCTGTGATTGCTAGGGTTGAGATTAACCAAAGCAGGCTGGTAAATGGGCCAAACCCAATGTCCCTCGTCAATAATATCTGCAACTTTGCTATCAAGTAAGGGATAGAGAACTCTGATGTTACAGAGTGGTAAAAGGATGCCAGTGGGTTGCCAAGTATCATGGTAAAAATTCTTTTTATTAGTGTAAAAGATGAAATTAATTTGTTTGGCCCAATTTTTAAAGAACTAATAGTTAAAAGCCAAAGCTAAAAAAAGTTGAAAAATAAAAAGCTCTCAATTGAAGCTTTTCGAAAAAGGCTTTTACAAACCACCAGCTCAAATGAGGAAAATAAAAAGTTGATTAATTTACTTACATCACTCCAACAACTTTCTAATTTTTTTTCTATTTGTTTTTCTATTTTTTGGATTTTTTATTTCAATTTCACCCAATTTTCTTTAATTTAAAATTCCTTATATATGATAATCCCCTAATTTTTTGGTTTTAGATAAGGGAGTTATTTGAGATCAAACAACTCCTCTACATTTAAGAGATTTGAAGTTTTTTCGGATGAATCTATCTCCTAACTGAATTGAAGTAGGATAGTCCTATTAAACCTTGTCATATGGTGATAGATACTAAATAGGATTTGATCTCCTAGTTCCTTCAAGTCTAATTTATATAATTAATTCAAGAAATTCAACTTACAACGATAAAGGAAGCATATAATTACATGGTTCTTCTCCCTAAAAGAATAAGAATTCTCAAAACTTCTCTCGCTCCATTTCGGAAGGGATAGAGAACCCGTCGCTATCTCGATTGTGCTACCGAAGGCTGTGTGAATCGATTAGCTTTATCTTTCGTGAGTAAGAAGTTAGTGCCTCTTGTCTCCTCTCTCTAGGGAGCATATATAATATGTCTGGGGAGGATGATTGGGATGGTGTAGTGCTGTCTTCATCAATCAGGGCAATCGTGTTTGCATGCATGGCTGGAGCAATTGTGTAGGCACTTGTGCTTAGTAATACCACTAACCTCAAAGAATTTGCTGGAAAAAATCAGCCAGTGCAATCTACACTAGCACGACATCTAGCCGTTATCATATTTTTGATTCTCTGTGCTCTCAATTTACTCTACATGACTTATGTGAATTGCATGAATATAGTTATGTCGATAAAACCAAAGAGACTGGAACGGAAGAAGAGCGTTTGTTGTTAGTTTAGATGGCCTTGATGATTATATTCTAGATGCCTTAATGTGTGGTACCAAAACTAGAAAGGCAAATGGTTAGAAATGATATAATTTGAAAAAGAGTGAAGGTCGCGTCATAAAGATAAGGGAGAATTATTGGAAATTTTTTGAACATCAAAAGGATGCTGACGGAGTTACATATTACAAGGTATGAAGGTATGAAAATTCTTCATCCTCAAAAGAGCAGAGAAAAATTTAGCAGAGTTTGGTGGAGACACCCGGACAAGATATTGAGTAGATGTAGCTCAAAAAGGATATAGACTCTTAACAAGAATGAATAACACTTCATCTCGTGTTATAATTAAGGGCTTGATTTGGTTTTGTTTAACTTAGTTTGTGTCCATCATTTACTATGAATAATAACTTATATAAATTGCACAAATATATAGTTGTGTCGATAAAATCAAAAGAGAATAGAATGGATGAAGAGTGTTTATTGTTAGTTTAGATGCCTCGATAATTAATATGTCGATGCCTAATGGATTCAACAATATAGATACTCGATATTTCTATTTTCTTCTCTTTTTTTCTTTTCCCTATTACAATTAGTTCAAAAGCTAATGTCTTGAGTGTAATCAGGCCTGATTCAGGATTTTTTGCCTAATGGACACATAAATAATATTTTTTCAGGAAAATTAGTCTATTAATAATATTATAAGGGAACAACCATTCTACCACATGTCAGCAAAAGAGCATCCCTACAAGAGAAATACCATCATGGCATGTGTAACTTTTTCTTTTTTATATAATTTTTTTACTAAAACTTTCCAAACAAAAGCAATACTCTTTATTTGTCAACCATTTTATCTATTTGTTACATATTGAAACTTCTATTTTTATCTACTAAAATTATAAAAAGTCAGCTGAAAGCAATTATTTTTATTTCTCAATCATCTTATTTTTTTGTTACATATTAAAGCTTCTATATTTATCTACTAAAATTATAAAAGGTTAGCTAAATTATGAACTCAACTCCAACACATTTCTAAAAAATTTAGCATAATTATGGACTTAATTTTTTTGCATAGACATACATATAGAAACTAATATATTTATATTTAAATTCAGGAAAAACAAAAATGTTGAATTATGACTAAATTTTCAATATATTTCTACAAAACATAGCTAAATTATGGACTTAATTTTTTGGCACCTTTTTTTGTTGAAATTTTTTGGCACATTCATATGTATTGAAAGCAATATATTTCTGCAAAAAATTTGAAAAGAAAATTAGCAATAATTTTTATCTATATAGATATTAATTTTTAATTATGAGAATCATTTAGGAGACCATATATCGTCACCAATCGAATGATTCAATTGACTCAATTTTTCCTAGGATACTATGTTCATTCTTTTCTTTTTCTTTTTTTGGTCAAATTTTTTTGCTACCTTCATACATATTGAAACCAATATATTTCTACAAAAATTTTGAAAAGAGAATTAGCAATAATTTTCTTCCTTATAGATATTAATTTTTAATTATTTGAATCATTCGGGAGACCATATCATTATCAATCGAATGATGCAATTTACTCAATGTTTCCTAGGATACCATGTTCAATTTTTTTTTTTGGGTCATGACACTATCTTCATTCTAGACCATGCAGTCTTGGTCCCAATTTGATAGAGGTCTAACATGAAAATTTTTATTACGTTGGAGTTTGCTTTAAATCATGATTTATTAAATTATATATCTATCAACATTATAAATTAACAACCACCTTGTCACATATAAACAAAAGATTATCGCTACAGAAAACGTCATCATGCCACATGTAAATAAATAAATTAGCACCCTTAAAAAATCACTATTTATAATTTTGAATTTATCTTATTGAACAAATCCAAACATACAACTAATCATTAGATTAAATTTAAGCAAATTAATCCCCCTACTAAAAAAATAAAAATATTACCCGGTTATATGAAAATTTTCAATTTTTTACTATCTCTATCTTAAATATATCTAATAGAATAACCAACAGATTTATTAAATCATATTATATCTAAATTTTATATTCTACGTATCATAGGAATGTATCTTATCTTTATATAAACTCATTTTATCTCTATTTGTAGATGTTTATTTAACAAAACCCATACACACAACTTCTTTATATTATTAAATCAGATTATTATGAATTTGTATGTGCTGTAGTCTTTTTCTCTCTTTTTTGCTTCTCATTCAAGTGTTGTTATGCATTAGTCACTTGAAAATGAGGTTATTTATATTCCTTTGTTTAATTGTTCTTTAATGAGGCTCTATTATTGTTATTGTTATTGTTAGTGTTATTATTATTTTTATCAAATTATTATTATGCTTTGCAGGCCTCAAATATGGAAATGCAATATTTACTTAATAATTTTAGTTTATTTTGACAAAACTACGATTAAAAAACTTCATTTTAATGCATAACCTTTAAATTCCAATTCAATGTGGTTTTACAGTTTTATTCTCATGGTTATCTTGATGTAGATAAGGAAGGTAAACCTAAAATATTAGGAAAAGTCAGATCCTAACAAAGTTATACATGTTTCAATAGTGGATTGTTACATAAAATACTATGTTAAAGAGTTTGAGAGAACCTCCACAATTGAATTTACAGCTTGTACAGTTGCTGCAAAGTGGTACAATGATTCAAGCACAACAATTGTAGATGGTCATCGCATGGTATCTTGCTACTATTTTTACTTCCCTTTTTTATTTTACATGATATGCATTTATGGGTAACGTAATAACAAATTTGGGTATATGTAAACAATAGTGAGAAAAGAAAATAGAAATTTAGGAGTTTATAGTGTGTTCAAGTTGGATTAGATTTATAGTGTACTCACAAAAGGATAAGATTTCACATAGCTACCTAAATTGATATCTTTGTTATATAGACATATAGTTCCAATGTATATATCATTTCTTAACCATATTTTAGTATATACTTTTCTCAAATATTGGCCAAGTTCAATCTTTATGACAAAAGTAGAGGTGGAGGCTAACTACAGAGGTTTTAGTATGAGATTTTTTTTTTTCGCTTCCGAAGATATTTGGTATGAAAAGAAAATTGGATTAACAAATCGTAACGTTTTGTTAGAGTTGTATTGTGTGATCTTGTTATAATTTATCCGTATCTATATATATTCTATAAACTAAGCATAAACTATTTCAAAATTCAACGCCCAAGTGACCTGTCACAATACATAAACAATTAATCATAAAGATTACAATTAAAAGTTTACTAACTTTAAACAAAAAGTATAAAAGTATCTCTTAAGATTTATTACATGATCTGTTTTTAATTACGTTGTTAGCAATAAATGTCTCTTATTAACTTAAATATAGTTTAAGAAAATTGATCAAGTGTAGAATGACAGAGATACAATCATCGATTGTAACAGTGGCAACTTTAGACATCTAATAATGGATTTAGTATTTCTTTTATATTCACTGAATGTTGTTTACATTAATAATTGTAATTTTAATGGCATCTACACTAATAGGAGTTGCGAGTCCCTTTTTCAAATAAGATGAATTATCATAGTCTAAATCTCATTATAGTCTCTTTTGTTGACACGTGACAAGATGGTTGTTCTTTTAGAATATTAATAGATAGATTTGAAAAAATAAGTAGAAAAGTCTAATTAGAATAAAAGATAAGAATCTAATTTAGTAGGAGTAGGACGAGTTCTCTAATCTCATAGTGAATTTATATGTAATTTTTAGCTAATTATTAATTTATGAAATATTTGCGTTGATAAAATACAAAGAAAATATTTTAAATATATTATCTTACAATTTTATTGAAATTATTAACTTTTTACACTAGTCCCAAGTTGAGAACGGACATTTTTATTATTTAAAATAAATTATTAATTTATCAAGTATTAATTGAAAGAGTTCTACTTATGTTTGAGTTCAAAAGAATTCTTCAAAGGAAAGCTTCCTTTATTTATAGGAAAAACAAGTCTAACTAATAAAATCAAGTTATGCTTCTGAAGGGGGAATTAGAAAATGAAAAATTATAGTAATAGTTTTCATTGTTTTACTTTTTTTCTGATTAACCATCAATGTTTCTGACGAATTTCGATCCCCTAATAACACTACTTATATAATAATATTATTAGAAAAGAGTTTTAATTGTTCATTGACTCATAAAATATCTGGAGCCTTAATTGAATATTAAATAAAATCAACTAACGATCTTTCCTAATCTATTTTCTGCTTGCACCAATTTTTTTTTCTTTTTCTAATCCTTGTTTGTAGCGCAAGAAAAAAAAAATTAGCATTGGAGTGAGTCAGAAACAAGCTGCCACATTTGGTCAATGGTCTCCTTCTCCATCAACTCTCTTTTTTATACTTTATTTTATGACGATAAATTTATCCTTGATAATCTAAATTGTATTTTAATTTTTAGTCTAATTCTTGTTTTGATCAATTCAAACTCTAATAAAAAGTATATATCTTGGTAAATTTTATTTATTGAACAAATTTTATAGTGCAGTGGTATATCCTAACAAATAATTCAAGTCAGTTAAGAGATAGATAATATTTATTAATGAAAAAATATAAATTTAAATTCAAAATATTTAATTATAGTGAGTTACTATCCAAACACTCTACGTAACCATTGGCTACGTGCACCAACTTTTTTTTTATCTACTAATGGGTAAATGCACGTCATCAGCTCCCTTTTGTGTGCTATAAATAAACAATCTCATCGATATTTCTTTTTGTATGTGTATAGAGAAAGATAAAATATAAAAAAGGGAGTTGATGGAGAGAGACCATTGACCAAATATGCACTTGTTTCTAACTCACTCCAATGCTAAATTTTTTTTTCTGTTAATCTGGGAAAATATTTCCACTCAACAGGTCCACGAGACATAAACCAGATTAACTACTACTCACTGACATTAGATGGGATACGTCGGCGTCTCCTCATTTTTTCATGCACTAGTGATGGCAAATCCACAAACAAGGATTAGGGAAAAAAATTGGTGTAAGCAGGAAATAAATTAGGAAAGATTGTGGGTTGATTTGTTTGATATTTAATTAAGGGTCCAGATATTTTTTGAGTAAATGAATAATTAAGATTCTTTTCTGATAGTATTATTATACAAGCAATATTATTAGGAGATCCAAATCTATTTCTGACAGTGTCAATAGGTTCTCAATATTCAAAAAGTGTCAAATTAATTCCTATCTTAAATATTTGATGGAAAATACATAAAATGTTTTAACTACCATTCCAAAGCTGATCAAATTACCAATTCATCCCCCTAACCACCCCTACCCTAGTACCACCCTCTTGCACCTCCACCTACGACCACCACCTCCTACCATCTGCACTCATCCTTTGCATCCCTCTACATCCCTCGCGAGTTATGTGTGGCTTTGTGCATGGTATCAATTTATGGATGCGTGAGATGTACGTGTGCGTGATATGAGTATGTAAGGGGAGGCTATGGATTATTAGGAGGTTTTTCGGTTCTATTTGACATAACAATTTGACATTCAAAGTACTTTCTTTGAGTTTAAAATAGTGTAAATTATTTGACCAATTTCTAAAAGTGTTTTTAAGTAAAAGTTTAAACTTAAAAAAAATGAAAAATAAGAGCTTCAAAGAAACTTTTCAAAATATAACTTTGTAAAACTGTTTTTATATAATAGAGAAAACTATTTTTTTTTCTTTCTCAAATATACCCATTCACACTTTTTAAAGTCTAACATTACCATCAATTTTTTTTAAAAGCTCCACATTGCCCAACATAGGTCAAACAATTAACGACTTTTGTTCAATAACACTTTTAATCAAAGCTCCACATTACAAATAGTTCAAAATATTATTTTTTTTAAAATTTTAAATTCTTCCTTATTGTTTAAATTTTCCAATTTAATCCCTATTATTTTCTTAAAAAATTTAAATTCGTCTCTATTAGTCAAAATTAATCACTTTAGTTCTTATTATTTACCGAAAAAAAATTATTTAGTCCCTGTTATTTTCATACAAAAAAACCCTTCCTTCTCAATAACTAACCAATGGAGCCGTTCATTCAATACGGGGCCTCCATGACAGCAGCGATGATAAGGGAATTCTGTGTCTCCACTTTTTAGTTTTTAAGCAAGCAACATTAGCACTCTGCTGATTACCAAGTAAGATTAATACTGCCTTGTAATCATCAATGGAGGATTCATAACATAACCCGGAAACAAAACGACGATGAAACTGGTCTCGCAATAGATTTAATTCAAGAACTTTCTGACAATATCTTGTTGATGGATTCCACAAAAATATGTCCTCATTGAGGCTGATAAGAATCAAACCATTGCACGAACCCAGAATTTGTCTCACAGATGGTGTAGAAATAGACAATATTTATTAATAGAAAAGTATAAATTTAAATCCAAAATCTTTAATTATAGTGAGTTACTATCCAAACACTCTACGCTACACGCACCAACTTTTTTTACCTACTAATGGGTAAATGCACGTCATCAGCTCCCTCTAGTGTGGTATAAATAAACAATCTCATCGATATTTCTTTTTGTATTTGTATAGATAAAGATAAAATATAAAAAAGCGAGTTGATGGAGAGAGAGACCATTGACCAAATATGCACTTGTTTCTAACTCACTCCAACGCTAATTTTTTTTTTCTACTAACCTGGGCAAACATTCCCATTTAACTAGTGCACGAGACATAAATAAGATTAGTCAGTATCTACTGGCATTAGATGGGACATGCTGGCATCCTTTTATTTTTTTCATGCACTAGTGATGGAAATTCCACAAACAAGGATTAGGAAAAAAATTGGCGTTAGCGGGAAATAGATTAAGAAAAATTGTGGGTTGATTTGTTTGATATTTAATTAAGGTCCAAATGTTTTTTGACTAAATGGATAGTTAAGATTTTTTTCTAATAACATTATCACACAAGCAATGTTATTGGGAGATTTAAATATATTTCTGACAGTGTCAATAAGTTCTCAATATTCAAAAAGTGTCAAATTAGATCCTATCTTAAATATTTGATGGAAAATACATAAAATGTTTTAACTACCATTCCAAAGCTGATCCAAATTACCAATTTATCCCCCTAACCCTTCCCCTACCCCTACCCCTACCCCTACCCTAGTACCACCCTCTTGCACCTCCACTTACAACCACCTCCTACCATATACACCCATCCTTTGCCTCCCTCTACATCTCTTGACGACACCTAACCTTACTCTAACACCAACCCCAGACGCAAACCTACCCAGTTGTGTGTGGCTTTGGGCATGGTATCAATTTATGGATGCGTGAGATGTATGTGTGCATGATATGAGTATGTAAGGGGAGGCTATGGATTATTAGGAGGTATTTCTGCTCTATTTGGTCTAACTTTTTGACACTCAAAGTATTTTTTTTGAGTTTCAAAGTTGAGTCTAAACTATTTAGCCCATTTCTAGAAGTATTTTTAGATAAAAGCTTAAACTAAAAAAAAGCTGAAAAATAAGAGCTCCAAATTGGAGCTTTTTAAAATATAATTTTGTGAAGCTATTTTTACATAATGCGGAAAGCTATTTTCTTTTTCTTTCTCAAATGTACCCCTTCATACTTTTTAAAGTTCAACATTGTCCTCAATTTTTTTAAAAGCTCCACATTGCCCAACATAGGCCAAAGTAACGGCTTTCGTTTAATAACACTTTTAATCAAATCTCCACATTACAAATAGTTCCTATTGTAATTTTAAAAAAATTAAATTCTTCCTTATTGTTTAAATTTGCCAATTTATTCCCTATTATTTACTTAAAAAAATTAAATTCGTCCATATAATTCAAAATTAGTTAATTTAGTCCATATTATTTGCCAAAAAATTTTACTTAGTCCCTGTTATTTTCATACAAAATTCAAATTAGTCCTCAATGTATAAGGAAAAAAAAGTGACTAAATTGAAATTTTTTGAAAAACAATAGGGATTAAACTAAATTTTTAATAATAAAAATGAATTTAAAATTTTTAAAAAATAATAAGGACTAAATTGACTAATTTTGAAAACACCAAAACTAGTTTTGAATTGAAGTTGACAAGCACCTACAATTCCAAGGTAATGTGTAAACTCAACGCTAACAATTAATTAACGGTAAAAGCGTCAACAAACAGCAAAATCAAGATAACAATTAATAGCCTAGATGAAATAACCAAAAAGAAATTAAAAGAATTAAAAAAATAAGAATAGCATATGAAATCAACCAAATCAAATCGACTCATGCAACGGGATATATATCATGCCATGCCCTTGTGCTCCTTCTCCTGCCAGTAGCGTCCAGTCTATTAATGCCTTCCCATTCCCTTGTGCTCCTCATCCTTCATCACCAATACTTCAACGTTGTCACTAAATCTACTTCCCCAAATCATGCATAGGCATTCATCTGAAACGCCTAATACAAATATGCCTTTGTCTTCCTCTCCACATATAGGCACATCAGGTATAGGTAACATCTCGAATTTATTAGCCGATGAATCAAAGTAAACGATCTTTATAGCAGCAGTCCCGGAATCTTTTTTCATAGCAACTGACCAATGGAGCCGCTCAGTCACCACAGGGTCGTCAAAACACCAGTAGCTACGAAAAGGGAATTTATTGGGTGTCCACTTTTTAGTTTTTAAGCAAGCAACATATAAGATTTTACCATCAAATATATTAAGTAACATTAGTGCCTTGTAATCATCAATGGAGGAGTCATAACATAATCCAGAACAGCAAACAATATTAGGGCATTGCAATCGAGCTAATTCAAGCACTTTCTGACAATATCTTGTCGATGGAATCCACAAGAAAATGTGTTCATCGACGCTGATAAGCAACAAACCGTTGCATGAACCCAATAATCGTCTCTCGTATGATGTTTAGAGAACCATACTCTTCTAGAAGAATGATGGTTTATGGAGTGATAGCATGTAATTGGATTTGGATAAAGCGCTTCAACAGAAACATCACTGTTGATCGAGTGATACAAGGTGGTATAATCATAATTCATCATATGAAATTGCTATGGCTTGTCTTCGATTTTGTGTCGAAAGCTTAAAGTTGGGATCAGATATTACTGAATGCCATAGCTTGCAAACGCATTTGAAACGAAACAGAGTTTTTACTGGTAATCTTCGGAGTATGTCACGGACGATATCGTCAGGAACGTTGGGTCGTTCTGATGCCATTGCGGTTTGGCAAGCTATGGATGATGAGGAGGTATTTCCTCACTAGGGTTTTGGCTGCTAATAAATTTAGATGTTTTGAATTCGATGAAATTCTAATGAGACCAATCCTTTTGTATATATTGGAGGTCAAAAGAATTCTTCAAAGGAAAGCTTCCTTTTATTATAGGAAAAACATGTCTAACAAAAAAAAAAAAAGTTATGCTTTTGAAGGGGAAATTAAAAAAGGACAAATTTATAGTAATACTTCCCATTGTTTCACTTCATTCCTAATCAACCATCAATATCTCAGACGGTGCTAATAAATTCTCAATATCTTCAAAAGTACAAAATTTACCCCCTATCTTGAATATGTTGGAAAAATTTTAACATGTGGTGCCACACATATAAATATTAGATGTATTGTGCTATCTATTAATTAAGTCTAATTAAAGTGATCTAATTAAGAATTAAAGTTTTGACTTACGGATATAATTGTCATAGAATTCATGTGTTAGTGATATTTCTAATTTAATGAGGGGCTAAATTAAAAATATCTAAAACTTAAAATAACTGATAAGTTATTATTTTAGGGTTATAGTCCTAAGTTGTACGATACGTTTTTTTTCTTTGCATCCCCATCAACAAAGAAAAGAGGTTGCACCTTTGACAAAAGTTTGTACTAATTTGGAAGATTACAACTTGTTTATCTATCTCCGGCAATGAATTCAGGTATGCTTTCGCTTTTTGTATCTCCTTATTCTCTTGATTTGACATGGGTAGTAACCTATGATTTTAGGGTTTGTTAAAGAATTTATAGAAACATGTTTTATGTCCTTTTTGGGTTGAATTTTGAGATTCTTGATGTTATTATGGACTAGAAACAATTGAATTAGGTTTGGAAAATCCTAACAGAATATTTGATAGAAAATACATAAAATGACTTAACTATCATTCCAAAGCTGAATACCAAATCACCAATTTATCCCCTTACCCCAACACCACCCTCCTGTACCTCCACCCGCAACCACTTCCTCCTACTACCCGCACTTATATCCATGCCTCCTTCGTCCCTCAACACCCAACCCTACCCTAACACCAACCCCAGACTCAACCCCACCTAGTTGTGTGTGGCTTTGTGCATGGTATGTGTCGAGGTCGGATTCTCGCAGTTGAACTGTTCGGCTATGCTTGCCGAGCTGAACGTTTCAGGTTGGCCTCCGAATTGAACTTTTCAGGTCGGCTACGTCACCTGCACAGAGAAAAGAAGGAAAAGGCGGGGTGATGACCTGAATTTTCCCCTCGGGCGTGCGAATGATTAGCATGTCCGAGCTAGAAAGGTAGCTGAGAGCATTTAATGACGAGTTACCTCTAAAGTGAAGAGGGTGGAGCTCTATTTATACTAAATTCGGGTCTGACAGCATTTAATGCAGTGCAGTTTTATGTCCCATCAGTACTTTATGTCCCATCGGAATAGCTGGCACTGAGGTCGGGGTTTTCCGGGGTCGGGTCAGCATTCCGGTTGGGCATTTAGCTGAATACGCTGGGCTCGGCTCAGATTAGCCCGTCTCAGCTCAGCATGGGTAAATCACCCCAGCTCGGTTACCCTTCGTCAATTCCCCCCTCTCCTCCCCAAGTCAAGATCGAGGGGGTGAGATCTAGAATTGGGTTTTTTCCTGAGCTGGATGTGCCCGACCCTGACAGGGTAGGGATGGCCACGTCAGCGGTGCATGCCCTTCAAATGGCTGACACGTCACCTGGCAGTTCTGACAAGACGCGACATTTGGGCTTCCCGAGGTGATTTTCAGAAGCGCCTATAAATAGGGCCTTGACATCTGAGATTCGCTCTACACTTCGCTTTCAATCTTCAAGATTTTAGGTCGGACACCAGAGTGGTCAGACGCAATTAGCTCGGAAAGAACCTCCTCGGGATTTTCAGCTCGGAGCCAGCTAGGTCGGTCGCAATCCGCAGTCAAGAGCAGTAGGTACGTCCCGACTCCCTTTAGTCATTCCTGTACATTTATATTTAGTCTGTAGACAGGATGGGAAGGTCAGAGTCGGAAGATTCCCAAGCGATGGAGGTGAGGTCCTATGGTGGGGATGAGAGTCCGTCGAGCTCAGAATCTACCTCAAATAGAGATCAAGGTAGAGAGAGCACTAGTGCGCATTCAGGGTCGGCTCGGAAATCTGGACCCGGGGAGAGCGATGATGACTGCCAAGTTATTGGGGTCAGATTGGCGCAAGTGGAGGCCAAGGCGGATCCTTTGGCCTACCTGGGAGACTTGGAAGACAAGGAGGATGAGGAGCTGCTAAATCAACTGGAGGGCGTCGAGATACCTCAAGAGTTCCTAGCTGGGGTTTCTACCACCGAGCCGATCGAAGCTGTCCCAGTTAGTGCTGTTCGACCTCGGAGCTTGGCCACAGCCAGTGCTTCTTTAACTCGGGGGAAGAGGATCGAGCAGCTGTTTGCCTGTTGCAAACGTGAGTGCTATTCCACAGTGCAAATGGCCAACACCAGGCTAAGGAACTGGTCGGTGGATCGTCATCACAAGCTGAAGGTTCCAGGTCGGCAAGAATCGGCGTGCTATCCACCGGCCGACCACTTCACCATATACAATCTAGCGTTCAACGTCATCCAGCTCCCTCTCCCCAGTTTTATCGTTGGTATCCTGAACTATTTCGAGCTCAGCCCAGGTCAGATGTCGCCGAATGGTTGGGCCGTGATGGTGGCCTTCTACGTGTTCTGTCTGGAGAAGAAAGTGGAGCTGACCTTGCACAGGTTTAGGCATTTCTTCATGTACAAACCCAACCCGAAGCAGCCAGGGTAGTTCTACCTCGCAGCTCGGGTCGGTAACTCTATATTCACCAAGTGGCATTCTTCTAACAAAGGCTGGCATAATGACTATTATTGGGTGAAGCCGGCCGTGAACTCTGGGTGTAGGCTAGACTAGAATCTTGGTTTGAGGAAGACCGTCAACGATGACCCTAAGCTCTCGAAGGAGGAACTCGGGGAAGTCGCGGTGCTCAAGCCCGCGTCCGGGACGCTGATTAATATCGACAGTGTGCTCAAATGGGAGCGAATTTGGGATTCCAAGTTGTTTGGTAGGGAGCCCGACCTCTCGAGGGACTATCCCAACCTGCTTCCCGAGCCTGAAGGGGACGCCAGGTCTAGCTTAAAAGAGGGTCAGTTTGCAGGATTGGCGCCCGACCTCCCCATTATTCTGTCTGCTAGTCTTTTTAGGTTGGCCTTCGGCTTGTTTTCACTTCTTTCATCTACCTTTTGCAGATATGGCGGACATGAGGAAGCTCGCATATGCCCAGGTACGGAGGAAGAGCGAGGTCAACGGCGAGGCGTCGGCTCGGTCAGGCTTGGGAGGTGCCGCCCAAGGGCAGAGGCAGCGGCCCAGTGGCCAAGTGCGGGAGGTTGGTTCCGAGGTCTCCTCTAAAGGGGCTTCGGAGTCCCCTTTGCCCATGAAGTCGGGCTCGGGAGTGGCGATCCCAGAGCGTTCTTTATCCCGACCCGAGAGTAGAAAGCGGCCTCAGGCCGAACACTCCGGGAAAGGTAAGGCCACGGAGGTGAGCCCTCCAAGCAAAGACTTCATGGAGGCGTCCAAGGTGGACCGCAACCCCAAGCTGGCGACGGTCCCGACAGAGCAGCTCTTACTCGACTTGAGGACGGCCATCGTCACGGTGAGTCTTTATCCAACTTCTGGTAATGTCATTTTTTAGCTCGGCTGATTGCTCTGTTTTCTACTAAGTAGGCCGAGTCCCACATCCTCTCGACTCCCAGCTTCCTGTTCAAGTCCCAGACTTACTGCGTTGAGCTCGAGCAAAGATACGTGAATGCCCGAGCCGAGCTTGAGACCGTGAGGGAGGAAGCCGCTCGAGGCGGAAGGCGGACACGACAGAGATTGACCGCCTAAAGAAGGAGCTTGACCTGGAAAAGACCCGGCGTGAAGCCGCGGCGAAGGACGTCGAGCGGTACAAGAAGAAGAAACGTGAGGCCGAGGCCAAGCTCCGGGATCTAGTTGACCAGGTTGGCGTCGAGGGAGAGAAAGTAGTGGAAGCCTTCAAGTCCAGCGACGCGGCAGTGGACTGGTTGGCCACGGAAGGCAGAGCCATGGCGAAATACGCTGAGATGGAGTTCTACTTCTGGGGTCAAGTCACGACTCGGGAGAGAGCGAAGACCTTCTTTCCATCTACCAAGAACGATTACATCGAGATCTTGGAGGTTCCACCGCCGGAGTTCTGGGAGATTCCTGAACTTCCATCTGACATAACATCCCAAGCTAAGGAGGTGATTGAGTTCGTCCAGAAGGGCATGGACCAGGTCGGAGATGAAGCCAAACCCACCACCTCTGCCGCTGCGCCAAAGTAGATTTTGTAAATTTGCCCAAGTTGGGCTCTTGTAATCTCGCCCAAGTTGGGCTTTTTGTAATCATGTTTCAATGAAATGAATTTTTTTTGCGTTTTATCGGAGTTAGTACTTGTGCACTTTTTCTTTTTTCGCAAAATTTTTTCCAAGTAAGCGGGGTCAGACAATATAGTGGACCACTCGAACTTAAGTAAAAAGAACCGAGCTAGAAGTGATTTAATGAACTATCATCCTAATCCGAGCTAGTCAACCGGGCAACTTCATAATCGTCGCCAACCTGGACTCATCAGTCCGATTTAAAATTGGTCAAACTAATGTTGACGAATTTTGAGTTCGAGTTTTAGACCTAAACTAATACACCGACCTGAAGCCGGATTACACCGAGTTGGACCTTAATCCGAACTGGTAGAATATCAATTTGTTATTGATTATACCCGAGCTGGAACATAGTCCGAGCTGAGTTACTTGATCGTTAGCTCATGATTAAGCGTGGCCACCACGTTAATCCGAGTTGGAAGTAGCTGTGTAGCTGTAGCACTTGGGCCCGGATCGGGCATTGCGCTTGTTTTGGCGCTTGTCCCCAGGTCAGTCATTTCACTAATTTACAAAAATGCATTGTATTGAATTTGTACACGAAGTACTTGGGCTCGGGAGCCAATTACAAGCAATGTCTTGGCCCGGGGCCTTAACAAAAGATTTTAGCTCGGGGCCGTTACAAGAGGTTTCGGCTCGGGGCCGTTACAAAATTTTCCAGCTCGGGGCCATTCAGACAAAATACCGCTTCAGATGTTTTGAGTGCCATGCGTTCTTCAACAATTTCCCTTTTTTGTCGCGGAGGTAGAAGGTCCCAGGTCGGACATCTTTCATGACTTCGTACGGTCTTTCCCAAGTCGGGGATAGCTTGTTACCCGAGTGTGGCAAAAATATGGCCTTCCTGAGCACGAGGTCTCCAACCTTAATAGGTTTAGGCTTGACTTGTTTGGCAAATGCTCTTTTCATAGCAGCTTTGCTGGCCAGCATTCTGATCTGAGCTTTAGCTCGGAGCTCTTCGGCGAGGTCGAGCTCTTCACGGATCCGTGCTCTGTTTATTTCTGGATCATGATGGAGGGTTCTACTGGTCGGGGACCCGATCTCCACCGGCAGTACTGCTTGAGTACCGAAGGTCAGCTCGAATGGCGATTCTCCCATTGCCGAGCTGGTGGTGGTCCGCTGAGTCCACAACACCTCGGGGAGAATTGATGCCCACTGGCCCTCTGCTTCCTCCAGCTTGGTTTTCAGGCCCTGCAAAATGATTTGGTTAGTCCTTTCAACTTGGCCATTACTTTGAGGGTGAGCAATAGACGAGAATCTAAGGTCGATCCCAATCTCAGCACATTTGCCTCGAAAGTATGCACTGTCGAATTGCTTGCCGTGGTCAGTAACGATGACCTTTGGCACCCCAAATCGGAAAATGATATTTTTCCATATGAAATCCCAAGCTGCCTTTTCTGTTATTCTAGCAACACCTTCAGCCTTGGGCCACTTGGTGAAGTAGTCTACAGCTACGAAGGCGTGCTTCTTTTGGCTGACACTGGTCGGCAATGGGCCAATGATGTCTAGACCCCATTGATAGAATGGCCATGGGCTTATCATCACTGTGAGGTCTACAGCAGGCTTCCTCTGTACATTGGCGAACCTCTGGCAGGTGTCGCACTTTTTTACATACTCTTTGGCATCTTGCTCTAAGGTTGGCCAAAAATAGCCTTGTCTCAATGCCTTCCGAGCCAGAGCTTTGCCTCCCGGGTGGTTTCCACATACCCCTTCATGAATCTCCCGGAATATATAGTTTCCCTCCTCGGGTCCAACACATTTCAAGAGAGGCCAAGTGTAGGCTCTCTTATAGAGTTGCCCGGAAATTATGACAAACCTTGAGGCCTGTTTCATGAGTTTCTGAGCTGCTTTTTCATCCTCTGGGGTCATACCCCCTCCAAGTAGTCCACGATTGGTTTGGTCCAATCTGGGCTTAGATTGAGCTCGGCTACGGCTTGAACCTCTAACTAAATACTGGGTTTGGATACTTCTTCCACATGGACCAGGGCAGGTCGGCTCTTGCCCAAGGCCAACCTGGACAGGGCATCAGCCTTCGTATTCTCCTCCCTCGGAATTTGCTGTATGGTGAACCTTTTGAGCCCTGAGGTCAAATTCTTGACTCTGTTGAGGTAAGCTAGCATGTTACTGTCCTTGGCTTCGAATTCTCCCGATATCTAACTAGAAACTAGTTAAGAGTCGGTGCTCAGGTCAACTGTCTGCGCGCCGAGCTGAGCTGCAATTTTTAATCCTGCAATCACTGCTTCGTACTCCGCTTCATTGTTGGACGCCGGAAAGGTGAACTTGAGGGAGTATTGGTGCTCATGCCGGGTCGGGTCGAGGATGACCACCCCAGCTCCGCTACCAGACTTTCTTGATGCCCCATCCACATGGACCTTCCACACTTCTTCCGGGTCGTGCTCGGCTCGGCCAGTGCATTCCACCATAAAGTCTGCGATGGCTTGGGCTTTGATGGCTGTTCTGGGCTGGTAGGTGATGTCATATTGACTCAGCTCAACTGCCCATTTTAGTAGTCTACCCGACGCCTCTGGCTTGTGCATGATGGACTTGAGTGGGGCATCCGTCATGACCTTAATCGGGTGAGCATCAAAGTATGGCTTCAGCTTCCTTGCCGCCGTGATGAGCGCGATGGCAAGTTTTTCCAATGGTGAATACCTCACCTCCGCCCCTTGCAAGGTTTTGCTGACATAATAGACCGGCTTCTGTTCCTTTCCTTCTTCTCGGACTAGTGCTGCTGCGACTGCTGTCCCCGAACATGCTAGTTATAGTATCAGTTCCTCCCCCACCTCAGGTCGGGATAGCAGGGGCGGCGAAGTTAGATACCTTTTCAGCTCTTGGAAGGCATTCTGGCATTCCGTATTCCATTCAAAGTTCTTAGGATTCTTTAATATTTTGAACAGAGGAGCACACTTGTCAGCCGACCTAGACATGAATCTGCTCAGCGCTGCGACCTTGCCTGCTAATACCTGGACGTCCTTCACACAGGTTGGCGGTGCCAAGTCAAGTATCGCCTGGACCTTCTCCGGGTTGGCTTCTATTCCGCGGGCTGTGACCATGAAGCCCAGGAATTTGCCTGCCTTGACGCCGAATGCGCACTTTTTTTGGTTCAGCTTTATCCCGAAGTGCTCCATTACGGCGAAGGCTTCAGCCAGGTCGGCTGCATGGTCTTCCGCCTTTCTGCTCTTGACCAACATGTCATCTACAAAGATTTTCATATTCCGGCCAATCTGATTTTTGAAGACCTTGTTCACCATCCGAGTGTAGGTAGCTCCAGCATTCTTGAGGCCAAAAGGCATGACCTCATAGTAGTAGAGTCCTTTATCGGTGGTGAAGGCGGTCTTCTCTTTGTCTCCGGGTGCCATCTTGATTTGATTATAGCCTTTGAAGGCATCCATGAAAGAGAGTAGCTCGAATCTGGAGGTGGCGTCCACCATCTGATCGATCCATGGTAGAGGAAAGCAGTCCTTAGGCCAGGCTTTGTTGAGGTCGGTGAAATCAATACACAGTCTCCATCCACCTGAGGACTTAGTCACCAGCACCACATTGGACAACCAGGTTGGGTACTGTATTTCCTTTATGTGGCCGGCGTCCACTAACTTGTCCACCTCTTCTGCTATGATTTGTTACTTATCATAATGGAAGTGCCTGCGCTTTTGCTTTACCGGATAGTGATTTGGGTCAACATTCAGGTGATGCTCAATTACATCTGGGTCAATACATGTCATGTCAGAGGCAGACCAGGCAAATATATGTTCATTCTTTAAAAGAAATTGGCTTATACCTTTCTTGAGGTTGGCAGAGAGTTCACTCCCAATCTTTGCTATCTTGGTTTCATCAGAGAGCTCCACCTCCTGAAGGTCTTTAGCTAGGCTTCCTCTCTTAGCATCTCTCTTTTCTTCGGGCAGATCTGGTCCCCAACCGACCTGATATTTGGGTCGGAGTGAATTTTCATAACATTCCCAAGCTGAGAGCTGGGCTCCGCGAATGGTGGCCGTGCTGGTCGGGGTCGGGAATTTTAGGGCCTGGTGGTAAGTGGATGGGACGGCCCTGAAATGGTTGAGCACCACCCGACCTAGAATTCCATTGTAGGTGGAGTTACAATCCATCACAATGAAGTTGGCTTGCATTGAAACCCACTTATCTCCGTCCTCCAGTTTCAGCGGAAGGTTAATAACTCCTTCAGCTCGGTGTGCTTGCCCATTGAAACCAGCTAAAGTGCCCCTCAATGGCCTGAGTCAGCTCCTGTCCAACCCCATTTGCTCAAAAGCGCTGAGGAATAAAACTTCTGCCGAGCTCCTTATGTCCACTATCAGCCTCTTTACGGTGAAGTTGGCTATCTCAGCGCTAATCACCAGTGGGTCATCGTGGGGCAGTATTACCCCTTCCAAATCTTCTGAGGAAAAGGTGAGCTCCTCCGCCCTTGGGGCCGGACCCCGCACCAGTCCATACTCCCTTCTAGCCCGAACATAACCCTTCCTGCCTGCCGAGGTCTCCCCTCCCGAAGCCAGTCCTCCTGTAATGGTTTCAATCACAACCAAACGTCTGCCCCCAGCCTGGCGCCTGGGTAGACTCCTCTCTCTATCTCTTTGTTCATGATTTTGGGTCGGCTGCGGGTCTATGTACTTTTGGAGATGGCCTCGGGCTATCAGTGCCTCGATCTCCTGTTTCAAGTCTTTGCACTCTTCGGTGGTGTGGCCGTAATCCAGGTGGTAGCGGCAATACTTGGTTCTATTGCGCTTCTCGGGTCGGCCTTTCATCCTCGGAGTTGGAGGC
Organism: Ehretia macrophylla; assembly: GCA_037974665.1. NCBI lineage: Eukaryota > Viridiplantae > Streptophyta > Magnoliopsida > Boraginales > Ehretiaceae > Ehretia > Ehretia macrophylla. Next base: position 49,016,172 of record CM075777.1, on the reverse strand, counting down.
AGGTAGTTCTGGTGCTGGATCTCCATCAGGATCTGCTCCCTTGTGGTGTTGAGAGGAGTGAACATAGTGAACCGGGGGTTCTGCTTTGGCTGTTGGGGCTGCTTGCCTCGGTCGCTTTGGACTTTGCCCCTAGATTGGGCTCGGGAGGTTTCTCCCTTCCTGCCAGCTTCCTTCTCCTTGTCATCGTCCCTCTTGCCTGATGAATTTCTTCCGAGTGTATGTACCCTTCTGCTCGCACCATCAGCTCGGACACAATATCTATGGGATCGATTGCCAATGAAGATGTAAGGGGGCCCGACCTGAGCCCACTCTGGTAAGCCATCAACGCCATGGAGTCCTCCAGGTTGGGAATTCGAAGGGACTCTTCATTGAATCTGGCTATGTAAGCCCTCAGACTTTCCCCTCTATGTTGCTTTACTAGCAACAGTGTAGAAGTGTGGCGGGTGGCGCGCCGGCTCCCCACAAAGCGAGAGAGGAAAGCCTTAGCCAGCTGATGAAAACTTGCAATTGAACCGGGACGAAGCTTCTGGAACCAATCCAAGGCATTGCCAACCAGGGTGGTCGGGAATATCTTCGTCTTCATGAGGTCGGACATGTCATGCAGGGTCATGTGGTGATCGAAGTTGAGCAAGTGGCTGGCTGGGTCTCCATCTCCATTGTAGACGGCCAGGTTGGGCATCCGGTTGCTGGTGGGCAGTGGCGTGGCCAGTACCTCGGGCAAGAGGGGGCTTACGCCGAGCTGGTTGATAACCTTGGCTATGGCGGCCGCGGTTTTAGCCTGCTCGGGGTCGGCTTGAGCCGCCCTTGGACCTCTCGCCTCACCGGGTCTCGCCACCGGCTCTAAGAAGCCCTCTTGGTCCTGCATCGGGCTTGGCCTAGGGTCTGGGATGCTGAACTGCGGACGCAAAGGCCGCGGCGTAGCTTCTTGCGGAGCCGAGGAGCCCTCAGCTAGCCGGGCTACCTGTTCTTTGAGTTCCTCAAACATCCTCAGCATCATTTTTATCTCTGGTGAAAGGTTGGAGTTGAGTTCTCCTTCCACCACGGGGTTGGTTTGAGTGGCTAAGTGTATACGTTGGCTCGTCCCAACATCGACTGGGTTTGGGTTTTAGCTTGGCACCTGCGTGGTTTCGAGGTCCCCATCCGAGTTAGGCGAATCCTCTACCGGTGCGCTATGGCTTCTCGTTTGTACTATAATGGTTTCTCAGTGAGTGGTGAAGGAAAGTGAGAGAAAGAACTGTTCCCACAGACGGCGCCAAACTGTCGAGGTCGGATTCTCGCAGTTGAATTGTTCGGCTACGTTTGCCGAGCTGAACATTTTAGGTTGGCCTCCGAGTTGAACTTTTCAGGTCGGCTACGTCACCTGCACAGAGAAAAGAAGGAAAAGGCGGGGTGATGACCCGGATTTTCCCCTCGGGCGTGCAAATGATTAGCATGTCTGAGCTGGCAAGGTAGCTGAGAGCATTTAATGACGAGTTACCTCCAAAGTGAAGAGGGTGGAGCTCTATTTATACTAAATTCGGGTCTGACAGCATTTAATGCAGTGCAGCTTTATGTCCCATCAGTACTTTATGTCCCATCGGAACAGCTGGCACTGAGGTCGGGGTTTTCCGGGGTCGGGTCAGCATTCTGGTTGGGCATTTAGCTGAATGCGTTGGGCTCGGCTCAGATTAGCCCGTCTCAGCTCGGCATGGGTAAATCACCCCAGCTCGGTTACCCCTCGTCAGTATGTATTTATGGATGCGTAGAATGTATGTGTGTGTGATATGAGCATGTGAGGCGAGCGGATGGGTACCCACTTTCTTATTATTTTTTATCTTTTATTTTTATAAAACTCTGACCCTCACCTGGCCCTCAACATGTTAACTGGGCTGGGTTTATCGGGTTACAACCCAGCCCAATCCAATAGGAACCGAATTCATCTCAGCCCAATTGTTACAATAGTGGGTTGAGCTATAACCCATAAAAGAATGCGGATTGAGTTGGATTCAAGTTTATAAAGCTATAAACCTAACTCAACTCGCCCTGGATAAGAACATAGTCCAGCTTGATCCGACAACTCACTCCAGCTCAATTCATTAAACCATAAACAAGGATATGAAATTGGGTGCCCCAGGTGGGATAATTACTACCAGTAAACTTTAGCGGAAGTTGAGCAGCAACGTTGATAGCAACGAGAGAGTTCATAGGGATGGTACCGCCAAGAGAGACGGAAGCGGATTGGGAAGAGTCAGCAGTACTTGTTGATCCAGAGGCCATGTGTGAGAAAGGAAAAAAAGGAGTGTAGTCGGGAGCGCAAAAAAAAAAAAAAAAAAAGGAAAAAAGAATGGTAGCAGTGGTGGTGGATCAACTTTGCTTGCCAGAGATTGGAATGGCTCGATACATGTAGAGAATTTGAGAGCTTAACAAGTTATAGCTGCTATATTTCTCATTGAGTATCCACTCTGTATAAATACATGTTTTAGTAGAGCTTGTCTAACAGACTAGGACTCCTAACTTACATGAGATTACAACAAGTTTAAAAACTATGATAAGATAAAACTGATTTAAAAATCCTGCAGATAGGTTTTATCTGTTGCTAGTAGATTGATCTCTAACAGTTGATGTCTTTTTTTCACTTTGATCGTTGGTCACAATTTTGTTTTTCATTCATATAATGAACTCTTTCTATCCGTTTTCTTTTGAAATGTACAATTTTACTTGCCTAGCAAAAAAAAAAAAATAACAAAAAAAAAAATGTGATATGAAGGACTAAATTATTATTATTTTCAACAAATATGAACTGTTTCAGAAATTTACGTTGATGTATAAAGACCATTATGCATTTAGTCAACCAAATGAAAGAGTATAATCACAGTACAAGACCACCACGTAATAGGAAAAGTCCAAAATTTTGTCTTGTAAGCTACTCTCCATCTGTAATAACCTAAGTCAACTATTGGTTTATCAACACATTAAATATAATCAATTAGCTAAAATATTTAAATCTGTGTTAACAGTAGTAATTGAACCCAAATCATTATAAACTTAACACATGTCATTTACCAAATCAATTTAGGGCAGGATGTCATAGAGATAATGTCATTGATCCTACTTCTAACATTCTCAATCTCGCCTCAATTAACTAGGTACAATATTATGTGAACTAATCATTTCAGATAAACAAGAGGGCACATGAAATGCGAAGGACTAAATTAAATTTTTCTAAACAAACATAACTTACTTCAGAAATTTAAATTGATATGTATTATCTACAATTAGATCATTCTGCATTCATTCTGCCAAAAGATCACAATGGGCAAGTAACTAATTAGTTGTAGTTGAATAGATAGATGAGCTTATGATTTCGTAAATGGTAATTTAATACTAAACAATATTTAGTCAACAGATAACTCAAATGCATTTTCCCTTAATTTCTCAATTTTAGTTTAATGTGGTACTTCTGTCTTAGGTGCTTCCACATGTTTAGCTCTGGTTCTTTTTGGTCTAGTTATGAAATTTTAGCTTTTAAATAGCTATAGTTAGAAATATTGTTAAATAGAAGCCATGCCATTGACATAGTTGTCAAATTTTAATTTTTAAACTGTAGCGCTTTCAGTAGTAGTGTTTTGATTACAAGTGTTGTTAAACAAAAGTCATTAACGATATGACATATCTTGGACAATGCAGGGCTTTTAAAAAATTTGAAGGTAGTATTGGACTTTCAAAAATGGAGGGGTTTATTTGAAAAATGAAGAAAACAACTTCTCGTATTATGTAAAAATAGTTTCTCAAAAGTCTTGGAACTTCTTATTTTTTAAATTTTTTGTTCAGTTTCAGCTTTTACCCAGCTCTTTAAAAAATGGGCCAAATTGAGCTAGCTCTTTAAAAAATGAGTCAAACACGTTAAATTTAATTTCGCACTTTTAAGTGTCTGAAAGTAAAGTCAAAGATATTAAAATTTGTGAAACAATATTAAGTCAATTCTAAAAAACAAAGATGAAATAACTAAAAAATAAAATAATAACATAGAGTTTGGAAGTAATTTATGTGTGGAATTCATTTCATTTATAAATAAATTCTCTTGTTTGGAAATGTAAAATAATATTAAGTCAATTCTGTTATATCCAAATTGTATTTGGAACACATGTGAAATTAGAATTAATAGTTGTATTTTATTTAAATATTCTTCTTTTATTCAATTGAAATTACGTTATCATATAAATGTTATTTTCTCAATCATAAGGCAATTGCTATCAAAATTAATTTTTTATCTGGCTTAACAAGAATATCTATACTCAATAAGCTACAAAGCATGTTTGCCTTTACTTAGAATCATGTATATGGAGTCATGATTCCACATACTAGGCGTATATAGAGTCATGACTCTACGTACTGCTTTTATTATGATTAGCAGCAACAAGGAAAGAAAAAGAACGAAAAGATCGATCAAAATACAACCATTATGAGCAATTTGCACACGTAACAGGTGGAATGAATGCCATAACTAAAAATAATTATGTGCACATCTGATTTTCCGGTATGCAAGCGGCTGCGTGTTAACCCAATCAACGTCGTGGTGCTATTTTATAGTCCTAGTATACATCTGAAAATATGAACATGTTCTCCTTCGAAAAAGCTATTGTTTATTAATCAACTCCATGATATATTAAATATAAACAAGTAATTAATCAGGTATCATGTATAGTCATGATAGGTTTAGTTTCATTTTTTTTGCTACTTTCCATATAATTATTATTTTTATTTCAGGGCTTAGTTTAGAACAAGATTATACATACAAGTCAATCAGGTAGGATACATATTGCCCAAAATAAAAATCGCGAATAAATTTATAAGAAAAATCAAAGGAATACCTGAATGAAAGAGGAGTAAATAGAAGATGTTGTTTTCTTCTTTTTTTGCCGCCAAAGAGAGAAGATTGGAGAAGACGTTTACTTTTTTCTTTTTGAGTTTTTGACTATTCCTAGCAAAGTTAATCACTAAAACCTGATGATAGTTTTGTCTTTAAAAGATTAGCAGCAGAATTAGAAAACGTGAATTTATAAATTCCACTTCCTGATATTGGATTTGAGTAAGGTTTGTGAAAATTCAAAAATTGTAAATCTTAGATTTAAAATTTTTAAAAAAAGTACAACCAAACAAAAAATTAAATTAAATTTACAAATAAATTTTATAAAATTTTGTAAAATTCATTTGTTTTAAATGGTAAAAAGTTTGTAAGAATGAAACATATGAAATCAATCAAATCAATTCAACTCATGCAATCATCCCATGCCTTGCCCTTGTGCTTCTCATCATTCCAGTAGTATGCAATAGGCGAAGCAAGACTCTCCTCATATGTACCTTCTGCCAACATAAAAGGACTCCCAAAAGGAATAGGAATCTTCTTGTACGTCTTTTCTTTGACATTGTAGGCAAAAATTCCTTCCCAATTTCCCAAGAGAAAAACTTCACGATTTTTTGTGAAAAGCAGAGGCTTCACGCACATAGAAATAGAATTAGGACTTATTTCACATAAGACAAGGGGCAAGACAAGGATTCTAGTCCAAGACTCCTTTTCACCATATTGCTTCATCACCAATACTTCAACATTGTCACTAAATCTACTACCCCAAATCATGCACAGGCATTCATCTAAAACGCCTAATACAAATATGCCTTTGTTTTCCTCTTCACATGTAACCTCATCAGGCATAGGTAACATCTCGAATTTATTAGCTGATTAATCAAAGTAAACGATCTTTATAGCAGTCCCGGACGAACCTTTTTTCACAACAACTGACCAATGGAGCCTCTCATTCACCACAGGGCCGTTAGAAAACCAGCGCCTACGGAAAGGGAATTTAATGGGTCTCCATTTTTTAGTTTTCAAGCAAGCAACGCGAAAGATTTCACCATCCAATATATCAAGTAACACTAGTGCCTTGTAATCATTAATGGAGGAGTCATAACATAATCCAGAACGGCAAATAATATCAGAGCATTGCAATGGACATAATTCAAGCACTTTCTGACAATATCTCGTCGATGGATTCCACAAGAAAATGTGCTCATCGACGCTGATAAGCAACAAACCATTGCACGAACCCAAGAATCGTCTCTTGTATGATGTAGAGAACCCAAATCTCTCAGGTGGTGGACAAGGCCTTGTTTTTCCAGAATAATAAGGTTTTATAGAGTGATAGTACGTACTTGGATTTGGACAAAGCGTTTCAACAGAAAGATCATTGTTTATAGAGTGATACAAGGTTGTATAATCATTACCTGAAATTGCTATGGCTCTTCTTCGATTTTGTGTCGAAAGCTTAAAGTTGGGATCAGATATTACTGAATGCCATAGCTTGCAGACGCACTTGAAACGTAAGAGCGTTTTTACTGGTAATCTTGGGAGTATCTCACGTACGACATCGTCAGGAACGTTGGATCGTTCTGATGCCATTGCGGTTTGGGAAACAATGGATGAGGAGGACGAATTTCAGTCACAAGGGTTTTGGCTGCTAATAAATTTTGATGTTTTGAATTCAATGGAATTCTAATGAGACCAATCCTTTTGTATATATTTGAGTTCAAAAGAATTCTTCAAAGGAAAGCTTCCTTTTATTATAGGAAAAACTTCTGAAGGGGAAATTAGAAAAGGAAAAATTAATAGTTTCCATTGTTTCACTTTTTTCCTAATTGTTTCTTTTTTTTCAATTTAAGAGAAGTTTAAGTCCTACAATACATCTGTCATTAACGAGAATTGATCTCGCAACCTTTTGTATTTACCACGAGAAACATATCACTAGACCAAAGGGCCAGTGTTTAAAAACCTAAGGCAGTGATTGGTATATGGGAATGAGTTAGGAATTGAATGACATTCCAATTCTATTTTAATTCTCATGTTTGGTATGCGGGAATGAACTTGGGAATATCATTCCCAATGGAATCCCATTCCCACATATATGGGAATAGCCATTCCAGACTAAATACATGGGAATGGTCAATTCTCATGTATTTGGCAATTAACTTGACTACCATACGCTTTATAAATAATTTGTTTTACAATAATATTAATAATAATAATTATTAAAAAATATAATAATTATTATAATAAAAATAATAATAATTATTATTATGAAAATAAAAATAATAATAATAAATAAATAATAATAATAATAGTGATTAAATAATACTAATAATAATAATTAAAAATATAATGATATTATTATAATAATAATAATTATTATTATTTTTATAATAATAAAAATAATAAAAAAAATGATAATAATAATAATAATTTAAAAAAATAAAAAAAAACAAAAATAAAAAAACCAAAAATAAAAAATAATAATAATAAAAAATATAATAATATTATTATGAAAATAATAATAATAAATAAATAAATAAATAAAATAATAAAAATAATAATAATAAATAATAATAGTGATTAAATAATAATAATAATAATAATAATAATAATTAAAAATATAATAATATTTTGTTATTAATAATTATTTTTATTTTTATTTTTATTTATATTATTATTATTATTATTATTATTATTATTATTATTATTATTATTATTATTATTATTTATTGTTGTTGTTGTTGTTTTTGTTATTATTATTATTATTTATTATTTATTATTTTGTTATTATTATTATTATTATTATTATTATTATTATTTATTGTTGTTGTTATCATTATTATTATTATTATTATTATTATTATTATTATTATTATTATTATTATTATTTATGTTTATATTGTTTACAATTATGTTTATATTTATTCTTAATTTTAATACTATAATAATAAAAGGGCAATTACGTCATATTATACAAGTCATTCGCGTTACTACTCTTAATTCCTAGAGTATACCAAACATGTCATTCACATTCCCAAGTTCATTCCATTCCCAATTTCATTCCATTCCTTTGTTCATTCCATTCCTGCCCAAATCCATTCCAATGTACCAATCGCTACCTAATTGTTTCAATACAAAAAACTTAGAGACCCAAATGTCTTTCTCTCGCGAAAATTGTCGTTATGTTGGAAATTTGATACGAGATTATGGGAAGTGGAAAAAGATTTACGAGACTCGTTTCAGGATTTACAAATCCTCACTCAAAAATTACACATAAATGATTTGTTTATATTAAACTTACAAAATATTACTCCTGTGTTTCACTCTTTTTCTTTCTATTCTTTCTTTTTCCTTCTTATTTTTCTTATTGCCAAAACACAAAGACAACACTCCTATTTATACTAGTAGTTAGGAATACAAAGAGTCACATATTAATTGCACCTAGGAAAGTCAATAGACACAATATTAAATATGAATCTAGGAATACCAAAAGACACATAAATCTGCAATAAGTCTTCTTGATGAGTACCAAATGCTTTGTCTCTTCATTTTCCCAAGAACTAATTCGGGTTTGGTTTGCATTTCCCAACACCCCTCTCAAACCAAAACGTCTTCACACCAAGTAGTTACCTCAACTTCTTGAATGCTTTAGTTGGTAGTGCCTTCGTGAAAATATCTGCAACTTGATCAGATGTATTGCAATACTCTAACGAGATTGTCTTCTGCTTGATGTGATCTCTCAAGAAATAAAATTTGATATCAATGTGCTTGCTCCTTCCATGTTGCACTGGATTTTTGGACAATTCAATTGCTGACTTGTTATCGACAAAAATGAGAGTTGAATACTCCTGTCGATGATTAAGTTCCTTCAACAAATTTCTCAACCAAATTGTTTCACAAACTGCTGAGGACAATGCAACATATTCAGCTTCTCACGATGACAATGCGACCATGCTTTGCTTCTTAGATATCCATGTAAAAACAGTCGATGCAAGAAAAAACACATAGCCAGTAGTGCTTTTTCTTTCATCTTGATCATCTCCCCAATCACTATCAGAATAACCATGTAGGATAGCTTCATCTTTGCAAGAATAAAATAGACCAAAATCCAAGGTACCTTTGATATACCTTAGAACCTTTTTTGCCACGAGCCAATGAGACTCTTTTGGATTTTCCATGTATCTGCTCAACAAACTAACACCATAGACAATATTTGGCCTTGTGATTGTGAGGTATCGCAGACTTCCAATTAAACTATTGAAAAGAGTAGCATTCACATATTTGCCTTCACCTTCTTTTGTTAATCGCAAGCCAGGAGGAATAGGAATTTCAACAAGATTGCAATTCTCCATTCTGAATTTTTTGAGCAATTCAGTGGCATACCTCTTTTACGAAATGAATATGCCTTCATCCTTTTGATTCACCTCAATGACAACAATGAATGACATTAGCCCAGTATCAGTCATTTCAAACTTCTTGAACATGGCTTGCTTGAACTCATCGAGTATTTCTTGATTATTTCCAGTGAAACCATCCACATAAAAACATGCTATCAGCTCATCACCTTGAGCATTTTTCTTTGTATAAACTGCATGTTCAAATGGACATTTGACAAATCCATTTTCTTGAAAGTACTTGTCAATTTGAGAATTCTAGGCACGGGGGGCTTGTTTCAACCCATAAAGAGCTTTCTTGAGACGATAGACTTTGTCTTCATGTCCGTTCACAACAAAGCCTTCGGGTTGATCAATATAGACTTCTTGTTCAAGTATGTCATTTAAAAATGCTGACTTCATATCCAATTGATGAATTTTCCAATTATGATGAGCAGCAAAAGAAATCAACATTCTTATAGTGTCAAGTCGAGCCACTGGTGCAAATACCTCTTCATAGTCAACTCCATACTTTTGCTTGTAACCTTTCACCACAAGTCTCGCCTTGTAAAGATCAATCTTGCCATCAGCTATCCTCTTGATTTTGTGGACCCATTAGACTACGATTGATTGCTGCCCTTTGGGAAGTGAAGTTAACTCCCAAGTTTCATTCTTTTCAATGGCATGAATTTTTTCAAGCATAGCTTTCTTTCAACAATTTTCTTGAACCGCTTCTTCAAATGACATTGGTCATGATTGGCATAGAGACAATACAAATTTGTCTCTTGAGTTTCTTCATAAATTTCTCTAAGACTTCGAGTCTTGATTAGTGGAGAAGATGAAGAACTGTTTGAGTTTTGAGATGATCCTATTTGTGGTGAAATTTGATTTTAAGGATTTCTTGTGTGAGGAGGAGTTGCAACTCCTTGTTCTTGATCTTCTTGTCTTGCTATTTCTTCTTCTTCAATTTCAAGTTGGTTTTCTTTGCTTGAACCTTCTTGATTCTATTACCAAGCTTCATCTTCACGAAACACAACATCTCTACTTACCACTACTTTATTTGTAAGTGGGTTGTAGAGTTTGTAGGCCTTCGACTCCTCGCTGTAGCCAATAAAGATACATTTTTCACCACGATCATCCAACTTCTTTCTTTTCTCCTCTGGTACATAAGCATAGGCTATACAACCAAAATCCGCAAATGTCTGACAGTTGGTTTATAGCCACTCTACGCCTCTTGTATTGTCATATCTTTCATTTTGGTTGGACACCTGTTCAGCAAGTAAGTTGTACAAGCAACTGCTTCAGCCAAAAAAGACTTAGGCAAGCCTTTCTCCTTCAACATGGTCCTTGTCATGTCCAGAATGGTCTAGTTCTTTCTTTCTGCAACACCATTCTGCTGTGGGGTGTATAAAGTTGTGAATTGCTACTTAATGCCCTGCTCTTTACAATAATTTTGAAAATTATTTAAGGTGTACTCACCACCTTTGTCAGATCTCAGAATTTTGATTTTATAACCACTCTCTTTTTCAACAGATGCATTGAAACATTTGAAAATGGTAGAAGCAGTTGATTTTTCTTTTATGAAATACAACCACAATTTTCTGCTATAATCATCAATGAAAGAAATAAAATACTTGCTACCTCTGAGAGAAGGAATCTTAAAAGGTCTACAAATATTTGTATGCACCAAGTGTAATGGTATATGAATCCTCCATGAATTTCCACTTTGAAAGTAGTTCCTTTGTTGTTTGCCAAGAGTGCAAGCTTCATACACAAATTTTGGCCTCTGGATATGTGGCAAACCATGCACCATTTTTGCATTTTGTAGAAGCTTCAGACTACAAAAACTCAAATGCCCAAGTCGAAGATGCCACTTCCACGACTCATTCTTTACAATCCTTTGAAAGCACTTGTCAAGACTTATCCTTAAATGCAGTGAAAACATACGATTGTTCACCATTTGAACTTTTGTAACGAGTTTTCCCTGTGTATCTCTCAAATAGAGTGAAAGATTCTCCATGTGTATTACATAACCCTTTTTAAGAAGTTGCCCAATGCTAAGAATATTGCTTTTCATATTAGGTACATAATACACATTAGATATATAGTTTGGAGTACCATTCTTTTGGTAACTTTTAATTTTACCTTTGCCTTTCACCGCTAATTTGAATTGATCTCCCAAGCTCACGTTACTATTCACATTCTCCTCCAACTCTTCAAAGATTTCTTTTTTTCCATATATATGGTTGCTTGCTCTAGAGTCAAGATACCACATATCATTTTGATTATTCGTTCCTTCTTGTGCAAAAAGAAGTACACTATTACCATTTTCTTGCGTAGAGGTTTGTGCAAGATTGGATTGCTTATCACGATCTGAATTGTTACTCCAACATTCTGAGGCAAAGTGGCCAAATTTATGGTTGTTATAACATTCAACATTTCTTTTGTTTCCAAAATTTCCACGTCCATGACTACGACCAAATCTTCCTCTACCTCTAGCATCTCTGCTCATAAAATTATTTGAACTCTTTTGTTGAGAATGGTCATGGAAATTACCTCAGCCTCGACCTCATCTTTGATAGATGCTGCCACGTCCGCCACTACGTTGAGAACATCCACCTTTTGACTTTTGGTCTTGCAAATTAAGCTTTGATTCCAAAGCTTGTTCAACCAGGGCAGAATTAGAGTTTTTCTTCATTCGTTGTTCATGCACCTGGAATGACCTCATCAACTCTTCTACAGTGAGTTGATCCAATTCTTTCGATTCTTCAATTGCGACCACCACATGCTCAAAGTTCTTTGTAAGAGATCGCAATATTTTCTCAATCACCCGAACATCTTCAATTATTTCTCCTTTTCTTTTCAATTGATTTACAATTAAAAGTAGGCGAGAAAAGTAATCAGAAACAGATTCACCTTCTCGCATGTGAGTATTTTCAAACTTACCTCGTAAGGTTTGCAAACGAACTCTCTTGACTCGTTCAACTCCTTTGAACAAAGTTACAAGTTTATCCCACACTTCTTTATTTGATTTTGCTTCTGCTGTTTTCTTGAACATGGATTCGCCAACGCCTTGGAAAAGCAAGAACAATGCTTTCTTGTCTTTCTTTCTTGTTTCATGAAGATAATTTTTATGCTTCGCGTTGAAAGTTGCTTCAACTTCTGCGGTGGGTTCAACATACCCATCTGTGATGATCTCCCAAAGATATTGAGACCCAAATAGAGCCTTCATTTGAATACTCCAATTTTCATAATTTTCACCAGTGAGTTTTGGCAGTTATGGCTGCACAAGATTGTATGCCATGGTGGAGGAATATGAGAAGAGATGCACACACTCAGAACCGTGGCTCTGATGCCACTCTGTTGGAAATTTGATATGAGATTATGGGAAGTAGCAAAAGGTTTACGGGACTCGTTTCAGGATTTACGAATCCTCACTCAAAAATTACACAAAAATACCCTATTTATATTAAACTCACAAAATATTACAAAGAGTTTTTTCTCACTCTCTCTTTTCTGTGTTTCGTTCTTTTTCTTTCTCTTCTTTTTCTTTTTTCTTCTTATTTTTGTTATTGCCAAAACACAAAGACAACAATATTTCTTTTAACTGGTAAAAATCCCAAGATAATGCGTAAACTTAACGTCAAGACAGAACAATGAAAGGATGGTAAAAAACATATACACGCAGCAAAACCAAGCTTATCAAGTAATGACTCATACACTTGAAACACAAAAAAGAAAATATAAATAAACCTATAAATGATAATAAGATCGAAAATTAAATCAAATATTAAGAACCGTAGTGTGGCACCAATTTACATTATGGGTACCAAAAATTGTAGAGAAGAGGTATTGTATTGTAGAGGGGAATTTCTTATCAAAAAAAAAAAGAACGGACTGATCTTGTAGAATTTCTAAAAAATTCTTCAATTTCTTCCGAAATAAAATGATTAATCATCTGTTTCTCATGTTCCGTGAATAGCCGGCCAGATCTAAGGATGTCATTCCCTTGTGCTCCTTGTCATTCCAATAGTACCCAATCGGGGAAACAAGGCTCTCCACATATGTCTTTGAAAATAAAAAACGAGTCCCCACATGAATCTTCTTCCATGTCTTTTCATTAAAATTGTAGGCAAAAATTCCATTGGAATTTGTCGAGAGAAAAGCTTCATGACTTTTTGAGATGAACAGCGGCTTTGGAGACGCAACATAACAACTTATTTTACCTATGTTAAACAGGCTAGTCCACGATTCCTTTTCACCATACTGCTTTATAACCAATACTTCAAAATAGCCAAAAAATCTACTCCAGGTCACGCAAGGGCATTCATCTATAACACCTAATACAAATTCGGCATTGGCATTGTTTCTATCTTCACACATATGCTCAGGCATAGGTAACATCTCGAATTTATTAGCAGATGAATCAAAATAAGCGATTTTGTTAGCAGTAAAAAACTTTTCCTTCCCAATAACTGACCAATGAAGCCGTTCATTCAACACGGGCCTCCATGACAACAGCGATGATAAGGGAATTCTATGTGTCTCTACTTTTTAGTTTTTAAACAAACAAAATTAACCAGCGCATTATCAAAGATTACTGCTTTGTAATCGTCAATGGAGGAGTCATTACATAACCCGGAAACAAAACGACGATGAAATTGGTCTCGCAATAGATTTAATTCAAGAACTTTCTGACAATATCTTGTTGATGGATTCCACAAAAATATGTCCTCATTGACGCTGATAGAATCAAATCGTTGCATGAACCCATAATTTGTCTCACAGATGGTGTAGAGAACCTTGTTTTTCCAGAAGAATAATGTTTTATAGAGTCACAGTATGTACTTGGATTTGGATAAAGCGTTTCAACAGAAAGATCATTGTTTATAAAGTGATAGAAGGTAGTATCATCATTGCATGAAATTGCTATGGCTCGTCTTTGATTTTGTGTCGAAAGCTTAAAGTTGGGATCATATATTACCGAATTCCATAGTTTGTAAACGCACTTGAAACGTAAGAGACTTTTTACGAGTAATCTTGGAAGTATTTCCCGTACGATATCATCAGAAATGTTGGGTTGTTGCAATGCCATTGTGACTGTGCGATGTCACTAGGGTTTTCGCTAGCTAGGATTCTCTTATAGGGAGGATGTGTCATCTCAACCGTGAATTCCCTTATAATTTCAACCATAAAAAATGGAGTAAATGTTTTCATTAGTCCTTAATATTTTACCGTTAAAATACTTTGATCCCTGATCTTTAAAAAATGAACATTTTAGTACAAGTTCAATATTCTTTGTCAAGCAATTACAATAAGGGGTTTTTTTTTTTTTTTTTTAACTCCCTGTTACAACTGACAGTGCTCTAGCCCAACTTATCGTTCCAGCTCAAGCCCAAGCAGCAGTTTCAACTCCATCCATTCTCACAGGTCCAACAATCACTTATATCAAACACAGCTTAAGAAACAAGTCTAGCCCAAAGTATTTAGCTGACTACGTGGCCAAGTAGTTAGAGAGAAAATGTTATAAACAACGCAAGAGAGCTGAGTTAGTTAAATAGGAGCATGTGAGGCGTGAGAGAAAATGAGAATCTATCTTGTTGCTTAATTGTAATTTTCTTCTTCTTGAAGTTCAATCATGGAAAATATTGCTTTGTTTCTGCTACAATTGATCTGTTTGCTGCAATTTATTAGTTAGTCGTTACAATTTGGTGCTCTAGTTGAGAGTCGTATGGCAGAAGGTACTCTATTAAAGGCATTGGATTAAACGGTGAAAAAAGTTCAAGATGCAGCGGCGACGAACACACAAAGGTTAGATGAATATTAGCTGTCACGCCTCGAAATTTAACAAAGTAAAAGACGAGACCGCCGCGCGCCTAGAAAGACAAGTCCTCCTAAGCCCGCAAGGCTCAAATCTCTCAATAAAACGAGCTATAATCCATTAATAAATAAATTTATCCAGAGCTTCTACAGTCCCGAAAAATAAGAATTATAACTTTAATTACAAAAGAATTCTCCAAAAATAATGATAATCATAATTCTCAACAAATTCACTCGAATCTTTAGCTCTGGTCACATGATTTCTAGTCCAGTAAACTCCGATCTAACTTTGTTGTCTGCAAAGAGAAAATGAAAGGAGTGAGCGAAACAATGCTCAGTAAATAGATTTACCCCGAAGAAAGCAAAGGTTCAGAGATCAACAAAATAGCCAAATAATCACGAAATAATATCAGGAACTACGGAACACTATAACAAGCCGTGGCTACTTTACAGTAGCGCGGTCACACGTACAGATTCATAATTCACAATAGTCGATATCAATATTCGACAACAGGCAGAGACGACTAATTAACTCCCAGCCGTATAGAATTCGATACACAGCTTGTATAGTTCGTAGGACCTGAATCAAAAGCTCAGACTTGACTTATCAGAAGGATCGATATAGATAACTGAACAAGAATCACGAACAAATGACAGAATAACGAACTGAACGATATTTGCAGAATAACAAATGGGGTAAATCAAAAGAAAATAGGTAAACTACTTACAAAAATTAACCAAAAGCTTTCAAGGCTAACGTCACCAATTCTAAATCTTGCAGTTTGAATGATTTCATTAATTTGCTCTTATGCCAATCTCTCACGTTGGCTATGCTATTTATAAGAGAACTAATGAATATTCTAATGGCTAACCAACAATATTTTAGTCTATTGGAATCTCCATTAAGAATTTTTAAAACCAAAGTTAGGTCATGACTTGACAAATATTAATTTTTAATCACCACCAAGACTTACTTTAACTAAATAAAATTCTCAAAATAGTGTACTGAATCAGCAAGCATAACCTTTGATATATTTGGTCAATAAACTAATACACCACTATAATATTGGGGTATTACATTCTACTCCCCTTAAAAAAGTTTCATCCTCGAAACTTAATCTCTTAGATACGGATCCTGCAAGAGACAATTCAAAACTCCAAAATCGTAAATTAAAATCTAGACACTCCAAAATAATAAATTTAAGCCTAAGCACTCTTATAATTCGTAACAGAAACTTAGCTACCCAAATCACAAGTCCTCAAATGATCATAACCTATGGCTCTGATACTATTATGTCACGCCCCGAAATTTAACAAGGTAAACCCGGGACGAGACCGCCGCGCGCCTAGAAAGACAAGTCCTCCTAAGCCCGCAAGGCTCAAATCTCTCAATAAAACGAGCTATAATCCATTAATAAATAAATTTATCCAGAGCTTCTACAGTCCCGAAAAATAAGAATTATAACTTTAATTACAAAAGAATTCTCCAAAAATAATGATAATCATAATTCTCAACAAATTCACTCGAATCTTTAGCTCTGGTCACATGATTTCTAGTCCAGTAAACTCCGATCTAACTTTGTTGTCTGCAAAGAGAAAATGAAAGGAGTGAGCGAAACAATGCTCAGTAAATAGATTTACCCCGAAGAAAGCGAAGGTTCAGAGATCAACAAAATAGCCAAATAATCACGAAATAATATCAGGAACTACGGGACACTATAACAAGCCGTGGCTACTTTACAATAGCGCGGTCACACGTACAGATTCAAAATTCACAATAGTCGATATCAATATTCGACAACAGGTAGAGACGACTAATTAACTCCCAGCCGTATAGGATTCGATACACAACTTGTATAGTTCATAGGATCTGAATCAAAAGCTTAAATTTGATTTATTAGAAGGATCGATATAGATAACTGAACAAGAATCACGAACAAATGACAGAATAACGAACTGAACGATATTTGCAGAATAACAAATGGGGTAAATCAAAAGAAAATAGGTAAACTACTTACAAAAATTAACCAAAAGCTTTCAAGGCTAACGTCACCAATTCCAAATCTTGCAGATTGAATGATTTCATTAATTTGCTCTTATGCCAATCTCTCACGTTGGCTATGCTATTTATAAGAGAACTAATGAATATTCTAATGGCTAACCAACAATATTTTAATCTATTGGAATCTCTATTAAAAAATTTTAAAACCAAAGTTAGGTCATAACTTGACAAATATTAATTTTTAATCACCACCAAGACTTACTTTAACTAAATAAAATTCTCAAAATAGTGTACTGAATCAGCAAGCATAACCTTTGATATATTTGGTCAATAAACTAATACACCACTATAATATTGGGATATTACATTAGCTATCTTTAGGTGAGGTCATAGCCAAGATGACAGCCATGGATGGAAAATTGGAACAATCATTTCGCATTTTGATGGAGAAAGTTACAGCTCTTGCGCCTAAACCGTCGGCATTGGGTAGTGGCGTAACTCTGGTACCATATCTGCTAGTGCCATCACTACCTATCTCGTCGTTGAACGTTCACACTAGTGGTCCGCCATCACTTGCTCACTCCGCTGCGGCTGTGCATTATTATTTACCCTTACCACTTTACACCACTACCGCGACATCCTCTTCAGCCGCTATAGGTACATGGTCCACGGCTGCACCACTTACTCCGGTGATGAATATTCCTATTCTGGGACGGCAATTACGCCTCGTCTTTCCTCTCTTTGACGGTGAAGATCTCACGGGATGGATCTTTAAGGCGAAAAGATTTTTTGCTTATCATTATACCCCCCATGATCAACGGCTCCTGATTACTTCTTTTCATATGGAAGGACGATCCTTGCAATGATTCCAATGGATGTCAAAGAATCGGCAATTTAATTCTTGGGAACAATTCACCCGAGCATTAGAAATCCGATTGGGACTATCCAAGTTCGAATACCACTAAGGCGCGTTAGCAAAATTGTTCCAAACCTCCACAAAGAGATGTCGCTCTGTCGTGAGAAAAGGTTGTGCTATAATTGTGATGAAAAATTTAACCTGGACCACTGATGTCAAACGTGTCCCAGGTTGTTTCTGTTAGCAGGTGAGGATGACACAATTGATAATGATGACACTGATGATCAAATCGCCACTCAGCTTCAAATTGATGAGCTCAGTTCAGTTCAGGAAAACTCTTTCAACTCACTTGCCGGTAACCATACAACCACTGCACTGAGGTTCACCGGTAAACTCGTTGGACAACCAGTTCAAATTTTGGTGGATTACGGCAGTACTCACAGTTTTATCCAGTCAAGAGTTGCGAAACATTTGGGATTGACAATTGAATCAATTCCATATATGTCTGTTATAGTGGATAATGGTCAACGATTGTTTAGTGAGGGGTTGGTGCGAAAAGCTCATCAATTGTTGGTCCATGGGCAGGTTGTCACAACAGATTTATATGTTCTACCTTTGGTGGGATCCGATGTCGTGCTTGGGGTGTCGTGGCTAGCCACCTTGGGTCCAATTGTATTGGACTATGCTAAGTCGAGTATGAAGTTGACCATGGATGAGCACGTAGTGACCTTGCTACGCGATAATAATATGTCGATTGAGCAAGTTGTGTATAATGGAGTCAAGAAGATATCAAGCACTAGAGCAATTGCAGCTTATTTCAGTCTCGCAGTGTGTCAGGAAACTTCCACAATACCTCAACAACATGATACAGTCGTCCAAACAATCTTACAAAAAAATGCTTACATAAGACATTATCACAAGGCCTTCTTCCAACGCGTAGTACTGATCACGCGATTCATTTACAACCGGAAATAGCCTCGGTAAATGTGAAGTCGTATCATTACCCAAACTTTCCAAAAAATGGGATCACAAAATTGGTGTCAGAAATGCTAGAAGATGGTATTACACAGCCCAGCCAAAGCCCTTTCTCGTCTCCGGTGCTCTTGGTCAAGAAAAAAGATGGTACTGGCGATTTTGTACGGATTACCGTGCCCTTAACGTAGTAACAATCCGGGATAGATTTTCGATTCCCACAGTAGACGAATTATTGGATGAGCTATATGGTACACAATTCTTTTCTAAACTGGATTTGAGGTCGGGCTATCATCAAATCTGAGTTAAGGCAACTGATATTCATAAGACGACATTTAGAACATATGACGGGCACTACGAATACTTGGTTATGCTCTTCGGCTTGACAAACGCTCCATCCACCTTTTAGGCGGTAATGAATGAAAATTTTCAACCCTTATTACGCAAATGTGTATTGGTTTTTTTTTTACGATATACTTGTATATAGTTCCACTTTTGAACAGCATTTATCTAATTTAGAGCAACTTTGTCACGTTTTTCAGTTGGGGCTGAGTGTTTCACTATTTCTTCATTGCAGTTATCCTTCATTGACAATCTGAAAAAAGATAACTAACACGATGATGAGTTGATCAACTTACAACTGAAATTGGCTTCATCACCTGACACCATGCAAGGTTATGTCTTTCACAATGGCTTTCTTCTATTCAAAAATAGATTGGTGATTCTTAAATCTATGCATTTGACGGCTCTCCAAAAGTTCCACAATTCAATTTTTGGTGGTCATAATGGGTTCCTGCGAACCTTTTATCGTCTAGCCTCTAATTGTTTTTGGTCAACTATGAGGGCTGATGTAAAGAAATATGTTGCAAATTGTTTGGTGTGTCAACAGATTAAGGCGGATAATGCAGCACCCGGTGGCCTCTTAAATCTACTACCTATTCCTTCACAAATTTGGGAGGATATCGCTATGGACTTCATTACGGGATTACCAACTTCAAGAGGGTATTCAAAAATTTTGGTGGTCGTTGATAGACTTTCTAAATATGGTCATTTCATGGCCATGCTAATAGTACTACAGTGGCTGACACTTTTATTAAAGAAGTCGTGCGACTCCACGGTATTCCACGAACGATTGTGAGTGATCGTGACAAGATTTTTGTAAGTTTATTTTGGAAAGAACTATTCAAGTTACATGGTACATCATTGAATCTTAGTAGTGCTTATCACCCTCAAACCGACGGCGAGCAAACGGAGCAATTGAATCGTACTTTGGAGATGTATCTTCAAAGATTTGTAATGGATAATTCGCGCTTATGGGTTAAATATTTGCCGTGGGCAGAATTTTGGTATATCACTTCATTCCATTCTTCAATCGGTATGACTCCTTTCATGGCAGTCTATGGTCAGGAACCACCTGCCATGGTTTGTTATCTTCCATTGTCTACGACAAATGATGCCCTGGACCGAGATTTACAAAAAAGAGATGAGATTTTAGCACAGTTGAAACTACATTTACAACGAGCTCAATTCCGCATGAAACAACAAGCAGATAGGCATCGTCAAGATAAAGTATTTAAGGTGGGTGATTGAGTTTTGGTCAAGCTGCAACTATATCGACAGACATCTATCCGTGGACGAGGTAATCAGAAATTGGGACGAAAATATTTTGGGCCCTTCCAAGTGTTGGCATGTATCGTTATTAAAGTCAGTTGTGGGTAACTCGGGTATCACTTCTGATCTGATCATTCTTCCTTCGTCTCCGAATATGCCCACAATACTGCCCCCAAGCTATCTTACCACGTCACACTATTGTCAAGCAAGGTACATTAAACCCTCAGCTCTTGGTGCAATGGCAAGATTTACCACAAGAGGAAGCCACCTGGGAAGACTTGAATGAATTCACACAGACATACCCAAGCTGGAACCTTGAGGACAAGGTTCCTCTTGACGACGGGGGTATTATTACAACTGATGGTGTACCAACCCAACTTATCGTTCCACCCCAAGCCCAAGCAGCAGCTCCAACTCCATCTATTCTCACAGGTCCAACAATCACTCATATCAGACACAACTTAAGAAACAAGTCTAGCCCAAAGTATTTAGCTGACTACGTGGCCAAGTAGTTAAGAGAGAATAGGATGTAAACAACGCAAGAGAGCTAAGTTAGTTAAATAGGAGCATGTGAGGTGTGAGAGAAAATGAGAATCTATCTTGTTGCTTAATTGTAATTTTCTTCTTCTTCTTCTTTCTTCTTCAAGTTCAATCAAGGAAACTATTGCTCTGTTTCTGCTACAACTGATTTGTTTGCTGCAATTTATTAGTTAGTCATTACACGCCCTTCATTCAGTATAAAAAAATATTACCTACGAGAATTGATTCACAAACGAAGAGCATACCATTGACCAAAGGCCCGGTGGTGGTTCAGTAAGACTTTATCCCATAGTATATTCATAGCTGTCAATAGAGGCCAATCACGCATATGCCGCGGAGACCATAGTCACTATATGGTTTGGGCTGAACAAATGATATGATACTTCCATAAGATTATATAATCATAGTGCTAACAGTAATAGCTTCCATGTCCTCGTGTAGTAAATTTATGTTAGGAAGTGGTTAGGTAATAGGCATCAAGAAAGCAGCTTAGAGGCAAAAGCAGAAAATTGTTTCAATAGTCTTAGAGTCATGTTTGGTCTCATTTTTAAGCATTTCAAAGTATTTTTTATGAATTAAAAGTTGAAACTAACATATTTGGTCTATCTTTCAAAGAACTAATAATTAAAAGATAAAATTGAGAAGAGTTAGAAAATAAAAAACTATAAATTAAAGCAATTTTCAGAATTTATTCCATGATTTATTCTAGAAATAAATATATTCATAATTTATTCTAGGAATAAGTATGAGAAATAAATGAGTTGTCAGTTGTCAGTTACATCTGTTTTATTTTCCAGCAATTAATGCCATTAATCAAAATTAATCCCAACAATTAAGTGGTCATTATTCTGGTTAAAAAATGTTACATGTTTTTCTATAAAGCCCGAGTTGTTTTTTGCATGAAAATAAGAGGTTTAGAAAAATACATGCATGTATATAAAGTCTGCATTGTCAAATAAAGATAGTTTTGTTTTATTCGATTCGCCGGGTCTACTGACTGGAAGTGCTGTTATTGCGAGACGAATATCATTGTATCTTGGGAAACTTGTGTCAAAGTCTGTGAGTACCTTAGCGGAACGATAAAAGTCTTAAGGACATTGAATCAATTTTAAGCCTCGATCTTATTCGTGTTTTATGGTATTCTTTACTTTGCAAAATATTTGACAAAAAGCAAGTCTTCTTTCTTGGTTTATTATTCATAGTTTTATTTTTCAATTCTACAATTTTAATTTTTGCTTTATGATAATTCAATTAATTATGAATTATCATTAGATATACAAATTATACATATGCTCACATAATTTCTTCTAACACACACTACCATCAACATTGAGTTTAAAAGTATCTTGAGGTGGCTTGAACCAAAAAACTTTATGTGGCACCATAATAGATTTCTTATTAAAAAACAACAAAATTGTGAAGTAAGATGAGAATCATCTTTCCATTGCCACTGTTTAATGAGATTTGTTTGAAATAATTGAGCAATCATTTTATAAATTCTTCAAATGATTCTAGCCTGATAAAAACCCGTGTTTCTATATTTAGCATCATTTCTCTCCACCCAAGCAAACTGAAAAATAAGGATAGGAGTGAGAATTTGAATATGGCCTTTACAAACAAAATCACCAGAAATGTATTCAATCAAATTTCAAAGATTTTTGTATGGGATAAAACAATCTAGACAGATGTCGTATAATCGATTTAGCACGTACCTTCTAAAGGAAGGATATGTTAATAGTCGCATAAGCCCACATGTTTTTTATCAAGAAACCAAAACATGGGTTTACTATTATTGTTGTATATGTTAATGATTAGAATATAATAAAGACTATTAAAGAGCTTACAATAACAGTTACTTATTTAAGTAAAGAATTTGAGATGAAAAATATCAAAAAACTAAATTTTGTCTCGGCCTATAGATCAAGCATTTCTCGAATGAAATTTTAGTCCACCAATACACTTACATTAAAAAAAGTGTTGAAAAGATTTAACATGGAAAAAGCTTATCCATTAAGCTACCCAATGGTTGTCCAATCTCTAGATGATAAAAGACCCTCTTCGTCCTCAAGATGATAACGAAAAAATCATTGGTCCTGAAGTAACATAGCTTAGTGCAATTTGTGCATTAATATATCTTACTAACAACACGTGACCTAATATGGAAATTCCTATTAATTTATTATCAATATGTAGTTCTGCAGCCACAAGAACAACATTAAACATATATTTCGTTACCTTCGTGGAACAACTTATATGAGATTATTATATTCAACGCATCCACAACCAGAAGGTTGATATGTACATGCTGGGTATTTTTCTGTTATGTTAAAAACTATTGGCTTGTATTGTGATGAAAAATGTAAGCCTAATAGCTATTAAAAATTGTTAACTTGTATTGTAATAAAAATCACAATCCTAAATTTAAGGACTAAAACACTTTTTTTTTCGTTATTGCATGTCAACATATAACTAGTAATTGGAACATTAGGGGCATTGCAGGGACGAAACGTCTTATGGGTATTGCGAGGACGAAAAGTCTTAGGGCTCCCTTTCAAACACTTGCCCAATGATTAGAGGTGTTATTTGGAACATTAGGGGTATTACGGGGGCGAAAAGTCTTCGTAAACTCAATAAATTAATCAAAATTTACAAACCCAAATTTGTTACTATTCTTGAACCTATGGTAAAGCAGGATAATATCAACTTTTATGCTTGGCAAATTGGTTTCTATTTTGCTAGCTTCAATTGCTCTAATAAAATTTGGTTTTTTTGGGATGATTCTATCAGTTGTTCGATGGTGAGAGACCATACACAAAGCCTGACTGTTTCCATGGATTGTTCTTGGCTGAAGAATAAAATTGTGGCTTCCTTTATTTATGACAAAAGTAACAGGTATGAAAGAATGGATCTCTGGGAAGAACTTTTGGTTGTTGTTAATTCTATTGAAGGACCATGGTTAGTGGGTGGAGATTTTAACATCATTCTTGCTGTGAGTGAGAGAAAACGTGGTAGACCCTCTAACGTGAATGCTATGGATGATTTTGCCTCTTGTTTGTGCAATTGTGGTTTAAAAGATGCAGGTTTTGAAGGCAACCACTTCACTTGGACAAAATAATACTCTGTTGCAAAGGCTAGATCGAGTCAGCACAAATGAAGATTGGACCAATATTTTCTCAGGTACAAAAGTCCAGCAACTCCCCAGATCAGGTTCTGACCACTGCCCCTTGTTGATCAATTGTCAACATACTCTTCTCTGGGGCCCATCTGCTTTCAGATTCCTCAATGTGTGGATAGAAGCATCACACTTTTCTAGAACTTGTCAATGATAATTGGAAACTCCCTGTTGAGTACAATGGTTTAATGATGTTTTGGATCAAGTTGACAAGACTAAAAACAACTTTAAGGAGATGGAATAAACAGGTGTTTGGAAACATTTTCCAAAAAATCATTGAAGCTGAGGAGGAAGTCAGTAGCATGGAAAACCTTTTCTCAAATCTTCATTCCCCAAACAATAGAGATACCCTCTTTAAGGCAGAAGCTAAACTGAATAAACACTTGGCTGTTGAGGAAGCATTTTGCAAACAAAAAGCAGCTGAAGGTGATAGAAACACTAAATACTTCCAGGCCATCATGAAGACAAAAGAATTTCATCTAGAGCATAAAAAACGATAAGGCGGATATAATTGAAGATCTCGGAGAAATCAAAAAGAATGTTGTCGAATTTTTCCCCAATCTACTGAGTGATGATAATCAACAGTAGAACAACATCATGGAAGGCCATTGAGATCTCATACCAAGTATTATTGAAGAAGTCGACAATTTAGAACTCAACAAAAACCACTCACTTGAGGAAATTAAGAAAGTGGTCTTTTCCATTGATCCAAACAATTCAGCTAGCCCATATGGTTTTTTTTTTTCTCTCTTTTACCAATGTTGCTGAAATATTATTGCTAATGATCTGAATGAAGCTATCATAGATTTCTTTCAAGGAACACATCTGCCTAGAGGGGTCACTGCTACCTCTATTGTTCTTGTCCTTAAATCTAAGGGTGCTAGAAAATGGAGTGAATTCAAACCTATTAGCTTTTTTAATGTTCTTAACAAGATCATCACTAAAATTCTTGCTGAAAGGCTTCTTGGCTTTCTCCCTAAACTTATCACTAACAATCAAAGTGGATTCACTCTAAGGAGACAAATTAGAGATAATATTATTGTTGCTCAATAACTTGTTTACGATATTCATAAACAAATTAGAGGAGGCAATGTCATCTTCAAACATGGCATGATGAAGGCTTACGACAGAGTTCAATGGAAATTTCTTTTCAAAATACTCAAATGCTATGGGTTCAATGAAAAGTGGATCTCTAAAATCACGAGGTGCATATCTTATTGTTGGTTTTTTGTTCTCATCAATGGAGAAACAACTGGCTTCTTCAAATCTTCCAGAGGGTTAAGACAAGAAAACTCGATTTCCTTAGCCTTATTTATTATTGCAGCTGAATATTTCTCTAGGGGCCTGAATATCTTAAATAGGAAATTTCCTTCTCTAAGATATAATACAAGTGCTAGAATCTCCATCTTTCATCTTTCATCTTTTATTTGCAGATGACGTTATCATATTCTCAAGTGGTAGTAAGCGTGCTCTTTCTAAATTGATGAGTTTCCTCAGAGAGTATGAAGCAATCTCTGGCCAAAAAGTTAACAATCTCAAAAGTGGCTTTCTTATTTCTAGAAAATCTAATCCTGCCAGGGCTGAAATCATTGTTGCAGCGACTGGTTTTCAACAAAAAAAATTTTCAGTCACTTATCTGGGGGTGTCTCTGTTTAAGGGAGTGAAGAAATTTTTTCTTTATGATGGGTTGTTACAAAAAATATCCAATAGATTGCTCGGTTGGGAAACTAAACTTCTTTCTCCAGGTGGCAGAATCACTTTAATTAAAAGCACATTATCGACTATGCCTCTTCATTTGCTGCAAGTGATCTGTCCTACTAAACAGGTGATTGAGCGGGTTGAAAAACCGTTCAATAGATTTCTCTGGGGCTCTAAATCTGATTCTTACAAGATGTACTGGACTTCTTGGAAGACATCTTGTTTTCCCATTACAAAAGGTGGCTTGGGATTCAGAAATTTGAAAGACCTTAATACTGCCATGGAAATAAAGATTTGGTGGCATTTCAGAACTTCTAACAACACTTAGGCACAGTTCATGAAAAAAAAGTATTGTGTTAACAAACACCCAAGTATTATTAAGACTTCTATTCATGATTTACCACTGTGGATAAGAATGAAAAAGGCTGGAACTATTGCTGAAAAGTTCATAAGATGGAGAATTGGTACAACAAAAGTGTCATTTTGGCATGATGTTTAGTAGGAAAACTCTCCTCTGAAAGACTATGCAGATCATAGGGAAACATCATCCATCAAAGTTAAGAATTTCATACTCAATAACAAATGTAATATTGATCTTCTAAATTCAGTTCTTCCTGAAAATCATGTTCAAGAGATCCTTAAAATTCATATTGATCCCAGTTCACAAGATAAGCCATTTTGGAGACTCACTCAAGATGGCAACTTCTCTATTAATAGTGCTTAGAATGAGATCCGGCAAAAGAAGCCTTTCCAACTTGTTCTATCGTATGATTGGTGTAGCTCGCTTCCCATCAAGATATCATTCTTCTTCTGGAGACTTGTCAATAATTGGCTTCCGACTGATAGCAGACTGCAACAAAAATGATTTATTTTGGCTTCCAAGTGCCAATGCTGTAGGAGGTAGAATAAATTAGTCATTGTTTCTTCGAAAGTTCAGCTACACATAAAGTTTGGATTCACTTTGCAGAAATCTTTAAAGTTAAAATTCATTTATTTGCATCTATTAAACATTGGTTCTCTTGTTGGCTCTTCTCTAGAGACTATACCTGCAAAGGGCATATTAGAACATTGATCCCTATTCTTATTTGTTGGTTTATTTGGAATGAAAGAAATGATGCTAAACATAGAGGAATGAGATTCAATCCTGCAAGAATAATTTGAAGAATTAGCAGAATGGTGGCGCAACTTTTTGTAGCAAATTTACTTGAAAAATGGCAATGGAAATGTGATCTTGATATTGCCGAGATCTTTTATTGCTCATTCGAAAGTCAACAGTTCTCTAAAACCCCTTGTGTTGTCTTATAGAAAAATCCTGTGGAAGAGTATTATAAACTGAATGTGGATGGCAGTTTCTTCAGGGACTTAGGGAAAGCTGGTGGAGGGGGAATTCTTAGAGATTACAAAGGTTCTTTTATTTGGGGTTTCTGTTTGCCTGTGGAATGCATCTTTGTGACGCTTGAGACCCTCATCATGTTTATAATTAACTGTTGCGTACCTTTTTGTGCATTTTCCTACTTTTGTGAATAGTTACCATTCATCATAAATTTTTACTGTTTATTTTCTCTGAATTTTCCTATGTCATATTACTTATTTAAGGAATGAAAAAAATAAGATTTTGAGCATTGCACGTTGGGAGAACGCGTTAGGAAAATGCTTTTTGGTTCGAGTGAATAGTAAAAAACATTGTATAACATTGAATTGGGCTAGTTAGTTTTTTTTTTTAGTTGGACTTTTGAGCTTAAAATTGGACTTGTCATGCATTATTGACCCAAAATAATTAAACACATATAACTTATATATACTTAACATTTCATATACATACACAAGCTTACATAACAATTGCAAAAATTTCACCCTCGTCCTTCCATATGGTCGACGGGTTGCTCAAGGAAAAAGAGGGAAAAGTTTACTTTGCTCCTTCAATCTTTGGCTCTTACAAGCTTTTTTAAAGGGCATTTAATCATCTTAAACCTTTCTCCTAGCATCCTTGGGCATTTGGTGAGGGATTTTTAGCATTGTATGTATGTATGTCTCAATTTCAAATTTCTAGATTTGCTAGTTGTAACTTATGTAGTATTTAAATCTTGTGTAGTACACCTCCTACATGCTATATAGACTTGTGTTGTGTAGTTTTAAAGCTTGGTTATTGGAATTTATGCATTTGATCAATTGTTGAAGACAATGAATAGTGCCAATTGTAGGGTTTTGTTAAAATGTGACTTAGAGATTGATTCTATGCTACAATTAAGTGTTATAGGTGTTAATAAATATAGATTGATGATAGTGTAGTTAGTTTGCTCGGAACTTGATTAAAATGCAAAAATAACTAAGTTTCAAAAAGGGGGTTTTCGTAAACGATAATCGGGTGCAACTGGATGCTAGTTTAGGTATCCACTAGGCGGGGAAGCAGTTTTGGTGCTATTGCAGCATTGAATTGAGGGACAGATTGGGTGGCTATAATTCAAAGCAACCTTGGGGCCTTCCCGAGCTTTTGTGTCAAAAGTGAGTTTTCAAGGTTTAGGTAGGTGTCAAATGGTGTCCTTAGAGATGTAGGATAGTTGGTTTATGGATTGTGTGACTTGTAGTTTGATTGAGCGTCAAAATTGTATTGGTAGATAAAGGGGACATTTTGGGTAATTGGTTTGTTTGAGTGTTTTGGTTGCTTATTGAGCTTCATTGTGGTTGGTTAGTGGTTAGTGAATGCCTAGTATATTCGTAGTGTCCTTCCGTTGCTCGGAAGATAGCAATTTAGTTGTAATTGCAAAAGGGGTCGTTTGACCAAGTGTTGACCGTGCTCATTTTGAGTTGGGGGTTTGTCTTGTATGTGCATGGAAACACTTTTAGTGCAATTGTGGCATTGATTGGGTATTCTGATAGTATAGTTGTAGTTCAAATGTGCTAGGTGGACTTTAGGGATTTTGTTGGGAAAGTAAGGTTTTGAAACATAGAATCGTGCTGAAATGTGCCTAAGAGAGGGCAGTGAAGTCGGTTTTCCAATCTCGTAGCTCGTCTGGTTGTAGTAGCCTTTAGAAGTTAGAGTATGAATAGTATTTTTGATAATTTTCTTGCATTGAGTTAGTATTGCCTACTTAGTTATTGTTATTGTTGTTATTATTGGCTATGAATGACATCTATGAGATTTGTTGTGATAAGTATGTGTTCTATTACATGCTAGGTTTGATTCATGGAGCCAATTCCTTTATCTTGAAGCTTGGTAGAGGTGAGGGAATCTTCATCCCTTTTGTGCATCATAGTTTACTCTATTGCTTATAAAATTGCATGATTAGTATAAATGCTTGAGTTTATGTGTGCTCATTGTTTGCTATGTTGAGCCCGAGGACAACCTACTTTGTTGTTCCTCTTTATGTGTTATCAAGATATTATATGTTGCTTGTATACGCTATATTGTGATCTCGTGTCGATGGTTGTGCAACCTTAGCATCGCATGAATGTGATGAGCCTCTTTGAGCGGCATCAGGTTTGCCAGAGTGGTTACTCTAGCTCCATAGCTATTCTCACTCTCTCTAGGGAATGGTAATCACCCTAAGGAAGTTGGGTCGTAGGATTTGGGGTACATCCAGAGTATGCCCACTGAAGTTATAAGAGATGCCAGTTTAACGATATCAGTGTCATTATTATTATATCGTGATTTCTGTATGTGGTTCGTGGTTCGTGATCCTGATCGAGACTACATTCTATTATGTAAATCTTGCTTGGGCCCTATATCCTTGGAGAGTTACATAATGTGTATTCTTTCAAGTAACTCTCGCTTGGACCCTTGTTTCTCGAAAAGTTACCTTTGTTGAATTTTCGTGGTTGATTAACTTACCTTGATGTGTGTTGATTAAGTCGTCACTATTTATCTACTTGTAGTAACCGTTAATTGTATAGTTGTTTATTCTTGTGTTTGAATTGTTGCATTGCACGGAAAACCTTTGCGAAAACTCCCAAATTACTTGTTCCCTCCCTCACTGAGTATACATGTATTGTATGCTTATCCCTCTTCCTAACATTTTCAGGTTTAGTACAAGGCAGTTGTGGAGCCTACAAGCTGTTTGGTCTTCTGAGCATTGAAGTGTTACTTGCTCATGATAGTATAATTTATAAAGCAAAAGTCTTGTGTATATTTGGTTCATGTTATGAAGGACTGTAATAAATAGTTTAATGTTTGTATGATGTGATAATTGTAATGGTATGTAATAACTTGTAATCTGTTGGCTTGAAAAGCCTATAATCTTTATTTTGATAATAACAAAACATCTTAATAGTGCTTTAGCATCTTTTTTGTAAGACCTTCATTCCAAAGCAAGTCTACATCAACATTGGATCAAATTGTCTCAGTCAAAGAGTAGAAAGCTTTTTGGATCAAAGACCAAGCACTATCAAATTGTATCCAAGCCCTAAAGAATTCAAGTTATTGACTCGTAGATAAAGAGGGAGTCACAAGGAAGGAGAAGTGGTGACATAAGGGGTACCGGCCTTAAAAGTTGTTGCTTGCCTAAGTATGATTTGTATCGCTCAAAATTTCTCCAAAAAAAAATGTTTTTTGATTTCAAAATCATTCGTAGAAAAATATTTTTTATTTCAAACTCTTGCTTTTGAAATCATTTTATTAAAATACCTTTCAACTGGTTTAAAACTTTTTGGATGTTAAAAAATGCTAAGAAATCTCTTTTTCAATATGCCCAAATATTTCTGGGCTCAAAATACCTTTTCAGCATTTTTTATGGCATCCAGGCGTTACCGGCATTTCCCAGTCGCCCGGATAGAAGGTGCATCGCCAGGCAGAAAAGACCAATTCGGGCGATACACGCTCTTTCCGGGCGCCCGGATCAGTGCCTCAGCGCCCGGATGAGTTAACGGGAAAATCCGAAAATCTTGCTTAAAATCCGATTTTTGTCTAATCTTTCCCTCTTTTTAAGCCATGCTTTCTCACCTTCAAAATTATCTCTCTAAGCCATAATTTTCAGATTTTCAAAGAGCTTTCATATCATTCCTATTGAGAAATCTTGAGCTATCATTATCATATCTTTTGAGCATTCAAAGCCATTTTCCAAGTGTAATATCAAACTCAAATAGGAGTTGCAATTGTCATTTATTCTATCACATAATCTTTGTAATACATTCTTTCATATAGATTGAGAGAATCATTGTGAGAAAAAGTATTGTAATCCTTTGTGGACTCAAAGGAAGAGAGAGTAGTAGGTTAAGCTTTACCTACATTTGAAGGAGCTTGTGTAACTCTTGTGGACTCAAGAGTAATTGTAGTTGGTTCTTGCTTCACCAACATTTGAAGAAGTATCATAGTGAAGTGTTATTAAAATCCTAAGGGAAGAGAAGACCTTAAGTGGTGGACTAGGCCTCCGGGAGTGCAAACCACTTGAAAATCATCGTGTTTGATTTCTCTTACTCTATTCTCTTTATTTTCAAGTTATTTACTTTCGTGTGGATATCGCTCATCTTAATTGCTTGGTAATTGTTGAGATATCTATTTGAAATTTTACCTTGAAACTCTAATTGCATATCTAGTGTTAAATACTCATATGCTCACTAAGTGTTTGATAAATTGCCTACAAGAGCTTTTAGTGTATTATCAATCCTTACTAGACATTGCCTCCATATTAAGAAATTTTAAATTGCTTAACCTTTCCTAAACAACCTAATTTACCCCCCCCCCCCCCTCTTTTAGGTTATTAAGGAACAACAAGTGGTATCAAGAGCTAGTATTCTACATATAGCTTAACATCTAGTAGAGGATCCCTATGGCAAGCTCATCAATGTCTAATATAGTTGAAGGACAATCTTCCTCTAGACCACCATTGTTTAATGGAACAAACTATTCTTTTTGAAAACTAGGATGAGAATCTATATTCTAGCAAATGACATAAGAGTTTGGAATGTGATAAAAAATGGACCAATCAATCCTACTTTAACTAAAAATGAAGGAGAACAAAGTATCACTACCTCCAAACCGAAAAAAGAGTATAATGATGATGACTTCAAAATGTGTGAAAGAAACTATAAAGCTATGAATAGGTTAGATCTTGCTTTAGATTCAAATGAGTTCAATAAAATTTCCGGATACAAAAGTGCTAAAGAAATTTGGGATCAATTAGAAGTCACATATGAGGGCACCAACCAAGTTAAATAAACTAGAATAAACATGCTTGTTCATAAATAAGAAATGTTCAAATGTCTTTTGATGAAAAACAAATGTTTTCTAGATTCACTGATATTGTTAATGTCTAAAATCTCTTGGAAAAGAGTATTCTAATGAAGAATTGGTAGGAAAAGTTCTCTGAAGCTTAACCGAGCCATGGGAAGCTAAAGTAACGGCTATTGAAGAAGCTAGAGACCTCAAAACTCTCACTCTTAGTGAACTTATGGGATCTCTTATGAGCCATGAGTTGAAGAGGAAAGATCAAGAAAAAGAAAAAAGGAATAATAAAAAGTCACTTGCGCTTCTTGCATCAAAGGCTTACTCAAGTGATGAAGAAGAAGAAAACAAAGAAGATGATGATGAGATAGCTCTTCTTACAAGGAACTTTAAGAAATTTCTTAAATTCAAAAAGGTAAGCAAAGCTCCCTACAATAGGTTCATGAACAAAGGAAGAAACAAATCAAAAGAAGAAGGAAGGTGCTTCAATTGTGACAAGACGGGTCATATAAAAGCAAATTGTCCAAAACTAATCAAAACCAAGGAAGGAAAAGCTTTGAAGGCAACATACGTTGATGACGATGCATCAATCGGTGAGGAAAGTGAAAATGAAGAAGTGCCAAACATCGTTTGTCTTATGACAAAAGAAGATGATGAGGTATGTTCTTCCTTTAACTCCGAATATTACACCTCTAGCTCATTAATTGAAAATGAATGTTCTTTTGAAGAATTACAAAATGAATTCTCAAAAATGCATGATAGATTTGAAATTGCAATTATTAAGATACCTGAACTTCAAAAAGAAAATAATACCTTAAAAGAAGAAAATAAGTTGCTTGAAAAAGATCGAAATTTTGCTCAT
The DNA here is from genome assembly GCA_037974665.1 of Ehretia macrophylla. Taxonomy (NCBI): domain Eukaryota; kingdom Viridiplantae; phylum Streptophyta; class Magnoliopsida; order Boraginales; family Ehretiaceae; genus Ehretia; species Ehretia macrophylla. Next base: position 48,983,266 of record CM075777.1, on the reverse strand, counting down.
GAAAAAGCACTTAAAATTCATTTCGAAAATAATAATCTTCAAACAAAAATTGAAAAGCTTGAAAAAGAAAATTAAGGATTAAATAGAAATCTTGTAAGATTTACAAAAGGAAAAGAAAACCTTGATAAAATGCTTGGCTCTCAAAAAATGGCTTTTGATAAAAGTGGATTAGGATATGAACCTTCTTCAAAACAAAAATCTCTAAAAAGCTATTTTGTAAAAGGATCATCCTCTACAAATGAAGCATCAACATCTAAAAGATTTCAAAAAACATGCACCTATTGTGAAAGACAAGGTCACATAACATCACATTGTAAATTTTGAAATATGATAGGTAGAGACTCCAAAATTCCTTCTTGGCTTAAACCAAAATGGATTATCAAAAGTGTTAAAAGTCAATACTAACAATATAGGACACAATAGAACTTGGGGACCTAAATTTTGTTTTTGTATATAGGTTACCCTAAGGATGAAGTATGAAGGAAATTGGGTCATTGATAGTAGATGTTCAAGACATATGACCGGTGATCCATCTCTTTTCTATGAGCCTATCAAAAATTACAAAGGTTTTGTGAGCTTTGGAAATAATGAAAAAGGTAAAATCATTGGTAAAGGTAGCATTGGAAATAAAATATCCATTCATGATGTGCGACTTGTGAAAGGATTGCAACATAATTTGCTTAGTGTAAGCCAACTATGTGATAATGATTATCTAGTTGAATTTAAATCATCATGTTGCACCATTTTTGACAAAATGAAAAATGTGTTGTTTATTGCAAATAGACATGAAAATGTCTATATTATTGACTTTGAAAGTATATCATGTCAAAATATTGATTGTTTAATCACAACAAATGAAAGTTCTTGGTTATGGCATAGAATATTAGGACACATTAGTATGGATCTACTTGGTAAACTTTCTCGAAAGGACCTTGTGAGAGGCCTTCCTAAGACCAAGTTTGAAAAAGATCATTTATGTGATGCATGCCAATTTGGAAAACAACATAAAGTATCTTTCAAAACCATTAGCCATGTGACTACATCAAAAGCTCTACAAAAACTTCATATAGACCTTTTTGGACCAATGGATGTAATAAGTCTAGGAGGATCTAAATATGTTTTTGTCATTGTTGATGATTATACTAGATACACATGGGTGATGTTTCTTGCTTTCAAAAGTGATGCTTTCAATGAATTTGTAAAATTATGTAAAAAGGTGCAAAATGAGAAAGGATACTATATTTCATGCATTCATAGTAATCAAGGCACGGAGTTCATAAATGCATCTTTTGTGGAATTATGTGAACAAAATGGCATTGAGCATAATTTTTCGGCTCCTAGAACTCCTCAACAAAATGGGGTTGTTGAAAGGAAAAACCGAACGTTGCAAGAAATGGCAAGAACAATGTTGAAAGAAAACAACTTGCCTACATACTTTTGGGGAGAAGCTGTCAATATGGCTTGTTATACTCTAAATATAGTTTTAATTAGACCTTCTCTAAAGAAAACTCCATATGAATTATGGAAAGGACGTACTCCAAATATCTCACATTTTAAAATTTTTGGATGTAAATACTTCATCTTAAATAATAAGGAGTATCTTGGTAAGTTTGATTCAAAATCCGACAAAGGTATTTTTATTGGATATTCTTCTAGAAGCAAGGCATATCGAGTTTACAATAAAAGAACCTCCGTAATTGAGGAATCTATGCATATTAACTTTGATGAAACTAACCCATTTATGTCAAGAAAAGATGAAGATGATGATGTAAGCTTTCAACAAGTTGAAGAACAAAGTCGACCTATTCCGACAAGTGAAGAAGGCAATACATCCACAAGCAATCAAATTGATACTCCAATAGAGGAAGAACAACCAACTTCAAATGATCAAATCATATCAACAAATCAAGATCTTCCAAAATGTTAGAAATTTGTCAAAAATCATCCAAATGATCAAATCCTTGGGGATCCATCACAAGGTGTAAGAACTCGTTCCAATCTGAATACTTTTTGTGAACATGTAGCTTTTATATCTCAAATTGAACCTAAAAATATAAAAGAAGCATTATTGGATGATGATTGGATTATTGCTATGCAGGAAGAACTTAATCAATTTGAAAGAAATCAAGTTTGGAACTTAGTTGAAAGACCTAGTAATTACCCGATTATTGGTACAAAATGGGTTTTTCGAAACAAACTAGATGAATCCGGTAATGTAACTAGAAATAAGGCTAGATTAGTTGCTCAAGGGTATAATCAAGAAGAAGGAATAGACTATGAAGAAACATTTGCACCGGTAGCTCGACTTGAATCCATTAGAATGTTACTAGCATATGCATGTTTTATGAACTTCAAACTCTATCAAATGGATGTCAAAAGTGCTTTCTTAAATGGATATCTTCAAGAAGAAGTTTATGTTGAACAACCACCTGGTTTTGAAAATACAAATTTATTAAGTCATGTATTCAAACTTCAAAAAGCTCTTTATGGACTTAAACAAGCACCTAGGGCATGGTATGATAGATTAAGTAATTATCTACTTGACAACGGCTTCTCTAGAGGTAAACTAGACTCTACTTTATTTGTAAAAAGAAAAGCTAAAGATATCTTGCTTGTTCAAATTTATGTTGATGACATTATCTTTGGTGCTATTAATGAATCCCTTTGCAAGTATTTTTCTGAATGTATGCACAAAGAATTTGAAATGAGCATGATGGGAGAATTAAATTTCTTCCTTAGACTTCAAATCAAACAAACAAAAGAAGGGATCTTCATTAATCAAGCCAAGTACATTAAGGAACTCATCAAAAGATTCGGGCTTGAAACTGCAAAAGAAATGAGCACTCCTATGGGAACGTCAATCAAACTTGACAAAGATGAAAAAGGTAAATCTGTTGATGAAAAGCAATATCAAGGTATGATCGGAAGCCTTCTCTATTTAACTGCCTCAAGACCTGATATTATGTTTTATATATGCTTATGTGCTCGGTTTCAATCTTCTCCGAAAGAATCACACTTGAATGCTGTAAAAAGGATTATTAGATACCTTAAGGGTACCATCAATCTAGGACTCTTTTATCCTAAAGGCACATCTTTCGAACTTCTAGGATACTCCGATGCCGATTATGCAGGATGTAAGATTGATAGAAAAAGCACTAGCGGCAGTTGTCAATTTCTAGGACATGCCTTAGTTTCATGGTCTAGTAAGAAACAACATAGTGTAGCTCTTTCAACAGCAGAAACAGAGTATGTAGCTATAGGTAATTGTGCAGCACAAATTCTATGGATGAAACAAACTTTACTTGACTTTGGTCTCGAATATGATCATGTGCCTATCAGGTGTGATAATACAAGTGCTATAAGTCTATCAAAGAACCCTATTCAACATTCTAGAACTAAGCATATTGAAATTCGTCATCATTTTCTAAGAGATCATGTGCAAAAAGGGGATATTAAACTTGTTTTTATTGATTCTTTGCATCAATTGGCCGATATTTTTACAAAACTATTGCATGAGAATCAATTTTGTGCTATTATAAGGGAACTAGGAATGCTTTGGGTCACTTAACCTGGCGAAAAATTGCATTTTTCTGCAAAATAGTGATCCGGGCGTTACTGCCTTCTTCCGGGTACCCGAAAGAAGCGTGTAACGACCGGAACCTCGTTCTCTGCCGGGCGTTACTGCCCTAATCCGGGTGCCCGGAAAAAGGGCCTATTGCCCGGATCGAGTAGATTGAAAAACCGAAATCTCCTTCTTCTCTCCTCACTTTTTCACATCTTCTCAAATATAAACTCTTTCTTCTCTCAATTCCTCATATTTATTCACCAACATCTTCACCATCACTCACCATTATTTGCATCAAAACACTCTATAATCATCAATCTCTTGTATTTTCATCATCAAAGCTTTCAAAATCTTCATTATCCAATCCTTAAAAAACTTTGTATACAAGGTGTTCGATGAAATTCCTCAACCAAGTCTTTCTTCTAACAAGCTTCACCAACCTTCAAATTCAAATGGCACCACCAAGGGCTGACTCTAGGAAACGCAAGCAAGGAGAATCTTCATCCTCAGGCCCTCAGATCATTGTAAATCCAGATGCTTTTCCACAACAAAACATCCTATGGGGTAAGATTTTAGACCCTCCCACCTTGCTTAATGGTACTAGAATTTATCGGCTTTTAGATGCTCAAGGGTGGCTACCTATGTTAAGATTTGAAAACAAAGGAAATACTGCATGGATTAGAGAATTCTATTACTATGTTAATTTAGACTTCACCACCATGAAACTGAATAGTCAAGTTAAGTCTAAGGAACTAGAATTAACTGCAAGTATTGTTGCTAGAGCCTTTGGGATTCCTAATCAAGGCACAAAACTTTATTCATATAGAGGCATGCCAGAAGGTGTTCTTGATAACTTAGAAACCAATGTTATAGAATTTCTGTGGGAAGGAATAGGAACAAGCTCCTTAGGTTATCCTACGACTAAGGATCTCACTCCAGAAAAGAAGCTGCTATTTTATATTCTTCATGAGGTTATTATTCCACGAGAAGTTAAGGATGGTTCAATTCCAAAATTCACTGCCCTGTTGATGTATTTGATGTATGAAGCTAAATGTATCAATCTTCCACACATCATCATTAACCATATCATCCATACCAAGGAAGCTCAAAATCAACTTGCTTATGGGGTACCCTTAACTCACCTTTTTGAGTCTTTAGAAGTTCCGCGAGATCACGAGTTTGAGGCCATTAGTGATAGATCATATCTTCTCAATGTTACTAGCCTCACTCGCCAAAAGCTGAAAATTCATAACTCTCGAGTTCTCAATATTGGTGATGATACGAGTGATGATCCTCTTGTGTTTGAATCCCTTGATGTTGACCTTACTACTTTTAGAGATCCTATGGAACGGCAAGGCAGTAGTGGTGTTGGCACTTCTCAAGGACAAAGGGCTAGACCGTCTTCCTCTCACTCCTCCTCACATGATGAAATTCTTGCACACCTGCATGTACAAGATGTTCGTTTGGACAGAATGGAGTAGATGTTAAAGGCTTTATATGATCACCACATTGGTTCTTAGTCTGTGGATGCTTTAAGTTGTGTTTTCTACTCAAACAATTTTTTTTCTGCTTTCAGTTGGTTCTTTCCTCAAAAACTCCTTAGTTGTTTTTCTTTCTTATCTTTTAACATTGGTTGGATATTTGCTTCCTTTTCATTAATGCTTTGCATTTTCCTTGCTTATCTCTTATCTTATACCTGTTGTCTCCTACTATTATGTTTATTTGCTATGGAATGCTCTTTTGTGATGACAAATAGGGGGAGAAAGTATTGAAGTGAAATCAAAATATGCCTGTCATTGCACTTATTCAGGGGGGAGTTTTACTTTTCAGGATCAAGACTAATTTTTATCAAGCACAAATTGAGGGGGAGACCTCAATTCAAGTTTTATTCTTTAAATTTCAACTATTTCATGCTTGTTAGCTTCAATGTTTTGTCATCATCAAAAAGGGGGAGATTGTTGGCCTGAAAAGAATATAATCTTTATTTTGATAATAACAAAACATCTTAATAGTGCTTTAGCATCTTTTTTGTAAGACCTTCATTCCAAAGCAAGTCTACATCAACATTGGATTAAATTGTTTTAGTCAAATAATAGAAAGCTTTTTGGATCAAAGACCAAGCACTATCAAATTGTATCCAAGCCCTAAAGAATTCAAGTTATTGACTCATAGATAAAGAGGGAGTCACAAGAAAGGAGAAGTGGTGACATAAGGGGTACCGGCCTTAAAAGTTGTCGCTTGCCTAAGTATGATTTGTATCGCTCAAAATTTCTCCAAAAAAATGTTTTTTGATTTCAAAATCATTCGTAGAAAAATATTTTTTATTTCAAACTCTTGCTTTTAAAATCATTTTATAAAAATACCTTTCAACTGGTTTAAAACTTTTTGGATGTTAAAAAATGCTAAGAAATCTCTTTTTCAATATGCCCAAATATTTATGGGCTCAAAATACCTTTTCAGCATTTTTTATGGCATCCGGGCATTACCGGCATTTCCCGGTCGCCCGGATAGAAGATGCATCGCCCGGCAGAAAAGACCGATCCGGGCGATACACGCTCTTTTCGGGCGCCCGGATCAGTGCCTCAGCGCCCGGATGAGTTAACGGGAAAATCCGGAAATCTTGCTTAAAATCCGATTTTTGTCTAATCTTTCCATCTTTTTAAGCCATGCTTTCTCACCTTCAAAATCATCTCTCTAAGCCATAATTTTCAAATTTTCAAAGAGCTTTCATATCATTCCTATTGAGAAATCTTGAGCTATCATTATCATATCTTTTGAGCATTCAAAGCCATTTTCCAAGTGTAATATCAAACTCAAATAGGAGTTGCAATTGTCATTTATTCTATCACATAATCTTTGTAATACATTCTTCACATAGATTGAGAGAATCATTGTGAGAAGAAGTATTGTAATCCTTTGTGGACTCAAAGGAAGAGAGAGTAGTAGGTTAAGTTTCACCTACATTTGAAGGAGCTTGTGTAACTCTTGTGGACTCAAGAGTAATTGTAGTTGGTTCTTGCTTCACCAACATTTGAAGAAGCATCATAGTGAAGTGTTGTTAAAATCCTAAGGGAAGAGAAGACCTTAGGTGGTGGACTAGGCCTCCGGGAGTGCGAACCACTTGAAAATCATCGTGTTTGATTTCTCTTACTCTATTATCTTTATTTTCAAGTTATTTACTTTCGTGTGGATATTGCTCATCTTAATTGCTTGGTAATTGTTGAGATATCTATTTGAAATTTTACCTTGAAACTCTAATTGCATATCTAGTGTTAAATACTCATATGCTCACCAAGTGTTTGATAAATTGCCTACAAGAGCTTCTAGTGTATTATCAATCCTTACTAGACATTGCCTCCATATTAAGAAATTTTAAATTGCTTAACCTTGCCAAAACAACCTAATTCACCCCCCCCCCCCCCCTTTTAGGTTATTAAGGAACAACATAATATTTACTTTATTGTCTATTAGCTGCATGCTTGCATGTTTTGAATGGTTAGCGGACCTAATACATAAGAAAGATAGATAGAAAATATTAGAGTGGTATAATAAGTAAAATTATAAACATAGACTTTCAACAGTTAAGGAATGCATGCTTGTATGTCTTTAATGTTGTAGACTAGGGCTCGGATGGCCTTAGTGTTGGGAAAGTTGCGTGGTTGAAGTTTGGAATCATTGAGAATGTCATAGCATGTGGTTTTGGGTTTTATCATTTGTTTATAGGTAACCAGTTATGCCTAGAAATAGGGGAAATTCCGCCCGTTTTTCCTCATTTTTCGTGACTTCGGGTTTTGGAATTGGGGCTGCGGTCTCGTGAGGGATCCGGGTGTTACAATCTCCGCCTACAAAGTTGAGATCATGGCCCTCATTGCTGGTTTAACAATCTGCAAAGCCAGAAACATCAAGAAAATTTGGGGGGAAATGGATGCAAAAGAAGTTGTCCATGCTTTACAGAATAATAAATTTGGTAACTGGGAAAATTTTTATGATATCTGTAAAGCTAACAGTTTACTCAAGGAATGTCAAGGCTTCATCTCGCACATTTATAGGGAAGGAAATCAACTTGCCGACCTGCTTTCCAACCAAGGTGCTTTTGCGGAAACTTGCTGCATATTTGAAAATACAAATGATCAAAAGCAATTAAGAGGTATGATCAGAATTAATAAACTTCAATTACCACAATTTAGTTTCTAACTTCTTTTGTTCATATGGTTAATATTACACATTATATTTTTGTATGGCTTATTGTTACTTGGGATGAGGTTCTTGCTTGTGTTCCCCTTTCCCCTTAACAATGCGTTTTTGCATTGCATTTATGATACTCCTAATATTTTGTCTAGGCTTTTGTAAAAAGGAACGTCTTGTGTTCCTTTTAGATTAGTTGGGCTTTTGGGCCAGGTAAGTACCCCAATCCCCATGGAGGTTTCGGATTTATGTTCCTCTCTACTTTTGTACTTTCCTTTTGATATTAATAAAATACCCGGAAAGAAGAACCCCTCCTTTTACCCAAAAAAAAAAAAATATATATATATATATATATATATATATATATATACCAATAATTGCAAATCATTAAAATATCAACTTTAATTATGTTATTTGGAACTATCTTGAAGCACATTTGTAAAGGACTTATAACAAATCTCTTAAATCCATATTGTGTTCAACAATGAAATGGAGTATTCATGTAAAATAATTACAAAGGTCGAGAAATGGCATGTAGTGTCTTGACCAAAAGAATGATTATAATTTTTTTTTTGAGTGCTCATATTGTTCTCCATTTAGATAATACTTTGTCTAATATCATTTTTTTAGTTTTTATATCTATAACCTAAAAATTTTAGCATATATTGCGAGAGCTTGCGGCTCAAATCTCGCTAGATATATGACCTTAGGCCTCCCTTTGAATAATTAAAAAAAAAGGATATATATTATACATAAAAATATAAAAATAACTTTACAAGTATGCGAGGCATGTTATGTAGGACAAAAAATATTTATCCTCGCACCCCAGTCTACCCCGCATAAGGATTAAAAGTTAATTACCCACACCCATCCCATTCCCTATTTTTCCATTTCAATATACTCACTTTATTTGGGACGAGAACGGGTATCTAACCCGTCTTATTGACATTCCGAGTCTCAACAAAGTGACAAGCACCTAAAAGTCCAAAATAATGCGTTAAACTTAACGTCAATATGGAACAACTAAGCAATGGTAAAAAACTTGTACAATAAGGACCGTAGATCGTATTAGTTAATATGTAGTAACAATTTACATTTACCATTGACGGTAATTATAGAGAGAGGGTATTGCAGGAAAGTCCAGTCCTTCTAGAGATCCCAATCCTTCGTGCTCCTCATCATTCCAGTAGTACTCAATCGGCGAAACAAGGCTCTCCACATATGTATCTGCAAACAGAAACTTAGAATTCCCCATATGAATCTTGTTGCACATCTTTTTTCCAAGATTGTAGGTGAAAATCCCCCTGGAACTAGTTGAGAGAAAAGCTTTACGACTTTCCGTGAAAAAGAAGGGCTCTGGTAAAGCAAGAGGACCTCTTGTTTCACATATGCCAAACATGCTAGTCCATGATTGCTTTTCACCATACTGCTTCATAACCAGTACTTCAAAATAGCCATGAAATGTACTCAAGGTCATGCAAAGGCAGTCATCTAAAACACCTAATACGAATTTGGAATGTATTATCTCTTTACATGTACGCTCAGGCATAGGTAACATCTCGAATTTATTAGCAGATGAATCAAAATAAGCGATTTTGTTAGCACTAAAAAACCCTTCCTTCTCAAGAACTGACCAATGGAGCCGTTCATTCACCACAGGGCCTCCACGACAACAGCGATGATAAGGGAATTCTATGTGTCTCCACTTTTTAGTTTTTAAGCAAGCAACATTAGCACTGATCTGCTGATTACCAAGTAAGATTACTACTGCCTTGTAATCATCAAGGGAGGAGTCATAACATAACCCGGAAGCGATAAGACATTGACGGTATGCCAATACATCTAATTCAAGAACTTTCAGACAATATCTCGTCGATGGATTCCACAAAAGTATGTCCCCATCGAAGCTGATAAGAATCAAACCGTTGCATGAACCCAGGATTCGTCTCGCAGGTGGTATACGGAACCTTATTCTTCTAGAAGAATAATGTTTTATAGAGTCATAGTATGTACTTGGATTTGGATAAAGCGTTTCAACAGAAAGATCATCGTTTATAGAGTGATACAAGGTAGGATAATCATCATCACATGAAATTGCTATGGCTCGTCTTCGATTTTGTGTCGAAAGCTTAAAGTTGGGATCAGATATTACTGAATGCCATAGCTTGCAGACGCACTTGAAACGAAACAAAGATTTTACTGGTAATCTTGGGAGTATCTCACGTATGACATCGTCAGGAATGTTGTATGCTTGTGATGCCATTGTGATTTGGGAAGATGATCGGAGTTATTCGTTTTGTACAATTGAGGCCTAAACCTTGCCTCGAACTTGAAGATATGAATAATGTGAAGGTATTTTTTCACTTAGGGTTTTTTTGGCTGCTAGAGGGCTTCTAGGGTTTTGGCTGCTAGAGGACATGTCACTGTGCCACTGCTATTTATAAGTTTTTCTATTTCCTATACTAAGATTAGAACCCATTTTAAAAAAAAAAAAAATTTGAAATCAATAGGATTCTGTTAAGAGAACAATTACATGGATTAGACCTCCCTTGAATTATTAAAATAAAGAGTAATGCTATATGTTTTTTTTTTTTTCATCACCCTTTTATTACCTCCTACGTGGCATCTTACTTGGCATGCCAACTAGATTTTTTTTTTTTTCTCTTTCTTCTTCTTTTCTTTTTTTATTTTTCTCTCTTCTTAATTTCTGTTTCTCTTTTCCTAAATCTTTCCTTCTTTTGCCTAGCAAAAAACAAATCTTTCCTTCTTACCAATCTCCACGCCATTTGCAGATTAATACCTGTAGAAAAAAGTAAAAAAACAAATCAAGCTAAATTTAAGCGTTAAACTACCTTACAAACAAGAACTGGACACAAGTTACAATAAAACCTGTAAAATTGATATATATACCTCCCAAGATTTACAAGTTTCACATTCCAGCAAAGAGAATATTAAAAGCAAAAGAAAACGAAAATATGAAATTTCTTTAAGAAAAACAAAGGAATGATAATGTTGTAAAAACCCATCATAAAGAGTCATACTAGAATTAACAAACTAAACATAAAGATTCAAACTTTATTCAATTTACACAAATTTAACAAAGTTTTTCAATGATTCTGCAAAAATTATATATATATATATATATATAGATATACACCCACACTCAAATATGATTGTATATATGTGGTAGACAAGGATTGGAGAAGAAGACGAAGAAGAGTTGAAGAAGAACTGAAGAAATTTTGGTTTTGGTTGAAAAAGTAATTGGAGCCTGATATCATAGACAAAAGAAGGAAATATATATATATATATATATATATATATATATATATATATATATGTGTGTGTGTGTGTGTGTGTGTGTGTGTGTGTGTATATTTTGCTAGGAAATAGAAGGAAAGATTTAGGAAAATATATATTAATTAAGAGAGAGAATAATTAAATAAAAAAAATAAGAGAAAAAAAAAATCTAGTTGGCATGCCACGTAGGAGGTGATAAAAAGGTGATGAGAAAATATGTGATATATAGCATTACTCTAAAATAAAAAATGAGTTCAAAAAAATCTTCAACGGAAAACCTTCCTTTAGGAAAAACAAGTCTACCCTAAAAATTAAGTTATGATTTTGAAAAGGAAAATAATAAATATCATTTGAAATTAAGTTACGCAAAATACAAAAGAGATCAGGATGAATTAAGTTAGCTGTTAAGGATATATTATAGAAAATTTTATTATCATATTCATACACAAAAAGTTTACAGGATATTAGAAACTTGCACTAAAGTAATGTATAAGAGAATTCGATATTCTTTTCTTTCTAACGCCCTTCATATAAAGGTTCGATGAGACTTTTTTTTTATTATAAGATTTTCTATTTCCTATACTAAGATTAGATTTTTTTTTTTTTTTTTGTATTTTGAAATCAATGGGATTCTGTTAAGATAACCATTACATGGGTTAGGCCTCTCTTGAATTATTAAAATAAAAAAACGAGTTCAAAAGATTCTTCAAAGGAAAACCTTCCTTTTATTATATTTAGGAAAAAAAAAAGTCTACCCGAAAAATTGAATTATGATTTTGAAAAGGAAAATAATAAATATCATTTGAAATTAAGTTACGAAAAATGCAAAAGAGATTTGGGTGAATTAAGTTAGCTGTTAAGGATATATTGTTGAAAATTTTATTATCACAAATAAAAAGTTTACAGGATATTAGCAACTTGCATTAAAAGTATGTATAAGAGAATTCGATATTCTTTTTCTAGCAATTACAATAAGGGATTTTTTTTTTCTTTTTAACGCCCTTCATTTAAAGGTTCAATGACACTTTTTTTTTCAAATTTAAAGAAGTTTAAGTCGTACAATACATATTAAAAAATATTACTTTGATAATTGATACACAAACGAAGAGCATACCATTGACCAAAGGCCCGGTGGTAGTTCAGTTAGACTTTATCCCGTAGTATATTCATGACACTTTTTGTACCAAACTTTCATTTTAATGAAATGTCTCTTTTTTACAAAAAAATAAAAAATAAAAAATAAAAAAAATAGAGGCCAATCACCCATATACCGGAGACCATAGTCACTATATGATTTGGGCTGAATGTAAATGATATGATACTTCCATAAGATTATATAATCATAGTGCTGACAGTAATAGTTTCCATCTCCTGGAAAAATAAATTTATGTTAGGAAGTGGTATTAGAGGCAAAAGCAGAAAATTGTGTATTCAATAGTTTTAGGGCCTGTTTGGTCAATTCTTGCAAGGCTTAAAATTCCCTTTGAATTTAAATTTTTTTAAAAAAAAACTTTTTTACTAAACTGTTTTTACATAATTCTTGAAGTTATTTATTTATTTTTTTGTTTCTCAAGAATACCATTCATATTTTAGAACGTCCAACATTATTTTTAAAATTTTTAAAATCCCAACATTGACAAACACACACCAAACAGTTGACAACTTCTATCTAACCGTATTTCTAATCAAAACTCTACTGTTAAAATTTTTATACTTTAATAAATAAAATTTCACAGTTAGAGCAAACAAGCCATTAACGTGTCGATTCATCATGTAGCCGAATTTTCACCCAAAAAAAAAAATCATGTAGCCGAATAGACGGAGTTTCGGTGCTAGGCATGTGCTCGGAACAAAATTAAAAAGTGGTGATTTAGTGGTAGGGGATATAAATGTATGAGAATATCAATATAAGAATATTCAGAACGTAAAAAGTCACCACAATGTATCGGTAGGTGAAAATTATTATAAAAGATTTAATAATAATGAATTATATATATAATTATAATAAAATAATTTGAACGATTCACTACAGTTGAAACTTTTCAATAACGTTACAATAGAAAATTCGCTCTCTTTTATTTTCTCCATCCTCTTTCCTCCATCTCTAATCATGGCAAGAGATGTTGATCAATACGTGTTTCGAAATCCACATAAAAAGATTTCGCAAAATTTAAAATCCTTAAACCTTTCAGAAATTCACCTAGATTATGGATGCTATTTGGAATCAAGATTGGAGAACTTCCACGACACCGGACTAATACACCCCTCGAGCACAACACTTTTGCTTGTCATGATTAGAGATAACCACCACATAGAAAGCACTCAATCCACTAAATTCTATGGTTTACCTTTCACTTAGCCTCAGCCGGACCGTGTTTCATAGATAATATGCACGGTAAAATGATCTAGACAGTTTCCGACTATTGAATCAGAGGGTTATAACATTGTAAGGAAATTCAATCTGTTTCTTATAGGCTTACATAGCTCTCAGGTGACAACGAGAAAACAGACACCAGCTAACTCATTACTATAACATTACGAGAGATTCAAATCCATTGCTTATAGGCACTCTTTTCTTCATATGTTCTCCCTATCAAGAAGCTAAATATTGTTCACATAACCATAAAAGAAAGAACTCAACCAAGGTAACACAACGATCTACCTCTCTCAGCAAATGGAGTGCAGCAACAAAGTACAAGGATCAGTGAATCTTTCTTCATAAGGGGGTCAAGTAAATCTTTGATTGGCCAAGAATCCAACTCTGTCACCTGATAGGCCTGTATTATACATGCATATAAGAAAAATTATTACAACCTTCCTCAGTTTATATCATGGGAGGGAATTTTTTGCTATCCTATTCTAGCGTGTTCCCAACCTCGAACTTCCCTTGTACGAAGGTCATCCACAAAACTTTCACTTCTTCGGTTACTTCGGACGTTATAGAATTGAATGCAGCAGTCTCCGGACGTTTTCTTCAGCTGAAAGTACTCATGAATGACTGCAAAAGCAAGATCTATTGTTAATACTAGGACGAGAAAAAAATGTTTATTCTCCACAGGTGCGAACATACACGCTCATATCACCTAGTGAAATAAGCTTGGTTTGGTTAGATATGAACATACACATTCAATGAATGGAAAAAATAAGTGAGCAAAATGAAAATATATATATACTATTAGACAACTCCAACAACCCAAAAGCAACGGTAAAGGACACTTCGTATCAGAATTGACTATGTTTGAATGACAATTTTCATAAACAAGACACTGTTGTCGAGAAATAATGACTCTTTACTTTTTCCTCCTTCCTGAAACACCAAACTAATCAGGGAAACAAGACAAGTATAACAGAAAAATTCCAGGTTTATTTTTATCTTTTAGCGCAAATATTGTAAGCTCATCAATTTAGTTACACTTGAGGAATTTTTGGTTAAAGGAATCTCAAAAGCATCGACAAAGGAGCATGAGAAAGAGTCGACGGCTGCTGATTGAACATGCTCACGATAAGATAAGATAAGACACGGTGTCTGGCTATAAGGCCATGTGCAATATCCTAAAGTGAATTAGATATCATGTCAGATGTACCCAACACAAGAAAGCAGCTCATAACCACAGAAAATTCAAAACAATCAACATGAAGAAACTAAAGGGTACACATCCCTAAGGCTTGTTTTGCCAAGGTTATATGCATGCTAAGCCATCTATTTATGCTTTCTGTTCCTCATACTTGTGCCAAAGAAAAAGAACTAATTTTTGTTTCAGGTAAGTGTCTATTGATTTCTCTATTAATTTGTTCCTTCAGAAGTCATGTGTATATACAGGACAAAGTAAACATTGCACCTCAGGCAAAGAATCTAATTAGGTTTTCTATGCATACAGAAATAATAGTATTACTCTAGCGTCCAACATAACTTGCTAATAAGATTCACTCAACAGGATTGTACCTTTGATTTTGTTGGAGTCCCTTGCTTAGTAGTAGTTGTGCTTCCAAATCCAAACTTTGGCTTCTTCTCTGCAGGCTTTAATATTTGAAAAGAGCACATTAAAGTTTCATCAACGCTCATCATGGCGCCCGCATTGTCAAACTCTCCACAATAATTAGGGGCTGAAAATATTGTTACAAGTTGCCTATCAGCAAAGAACTCGTATCCATCTTCAACAACCTGCACTCTCGCAAATGAATAAGGAAAACACAGAGATTCAAAATCCAAGAATTTGAAAGATAAATCAAAGTTCCAACCTGGTGGGCCCGGCATATAAGATCCAAATCATGCTTTTGGAGAAACTCTGTCACCTTATCAGGTCCAAAGGTATAGGATACTCCCCTGTCGTTCATTCCCCAGCCTTTCACATCTTTACTGGGGTCTGACCACAATAAATCACAAAGCAAACCTGTTTCTGGAACATCTGTAGGACGATGTAGATTTCTTATCTGATTCAAATCATGCAGGTCAGGAGAGAGTCCCCCATGCATGCATAATATCTTGTCATCAATAAGAGCTGCCACAGGCAGGCAGTTAAAACAATCTGTGAATACCTTCCACAGTCTGACATTAAATCTTCGTTTACACTCATCATAAAACCCATATATACGATTTACAGAAGCGCATTCATGGTTGCCTCTAAGAAGGAAGAAGTTCTCAGGGTATTTAATCTTATATGCCAGTAGAAGGCATATTGTTTCCAGACTTTGCTTTCCCCGATCAACATAATCCCCCAAGAATAAGTAATTGGATTTTGGAGGTAATCCACCATATTCGAAGAGCCTCAGTAAATCAGAATACTGACCATGAATATCACCTGGCCAAATATTAAGAAAATGACTTAAAGATCAGAATTCCACAATAGGCATATACCTATTATCGTTTACCTAGGAGTGTTCTTCCCTAAAACAAGCTAAATTCAACTATAATATTCAGCAATACAAAAGTCTGTTCAAAGATGGGGGGCCCCTAGAATATTTGGCAGAACCAGACCACCTGCCAATCTAACAATTTAACTGAAGAGGGGAACTGAACTAAACGACGGTATCATTAACACTTGAGCACAGAACTTTTTCCGGTGGCGATGTTTCCTCTTTCTTTTTCTTTTCCTTCTGTAAGTAAGGGGGAGTAGGGACTGAAGCATGCAAATAACAAATTTCAAATAGCAGCCGTGGAAACAACAAAGGTTAACCTTTTGGCAATTTGGTGGCAGTGGGGACTGGGGAAGCACATATAAGATGTTTTAGAACAATGAACAAAAAGTTAATTGATTATTTAATAGGCAAACTATCTGAAAAAAGATAGTACTAACATCAGCATTGCCTACAAGGGCCTGATCAAATTAGAGAATATTCGCCAGTTGAAGGAGATACTAACTGCTAAGCTGATAGGAAGACCAGCTGACGGCCATACAGCAGTGTCATCAGGCCCAAGAAAATACTTTGCCAATAAGCTTCATACTATAATCACATGGGAATTATTGTCATAATAGTGGATTCACAACAGAAAGAGTCGACACGCAAGAGATGTAATGCCCACTGGTTGGCAAAGTTAAACTAAACATCCAGATTGACTTATTTCGCTCATGATGTAAATCTTTAAAATTATCTCCTTAGTACTTTAAAATGCTATTCAGTTCTTCTCCATAGCTTAAATATGAAACACATGCAGACATAGACACCATGGGCCTGTAAATATTTAGAAAATTTAAGTGACATGCAATGCTAAAATTCCTGTTGTATATAGAATCCACAATAGTAACAATTTATAAGAACAATAAACCTTTTTTCGGTCGGAAACAATAACTTAAAATCACCATCTTTTGGACCTTATTATGTGAATAAGCTAAATTCTAAACTCCCAGATATATAATACTGCAACAAGAGGTTGAAAATTTGAAAGGAAACACAAGAAGAAAGATCATAGGAAGTGCCCAATTAGTCTGATTACAGATGGACAGAGAGGGATCATAGGACCAGAGTCATGAATGACAAATTCTTTTAGAATACGCTCAAGCATTTTTTGCATTAAGCTAATCTTTTCACATCAAGTTTTCCACCTCTCATGTGACATCTCTGATCACAGAGTATGACCAAGCCAAACCAAGACTTTATCCCACTAGATGGGATGGGTGACAACAGAGAATCACCATAAAATTTTCTTTTCTATTTTTTACTTTTTTTTTGGTGGGGTGAAAGGGAATAGCTACAGCAATGGCTTACTCCGAATTCAACAGCATTGGCATTGGCCCGATATGTGAGAAAATTGTAGGCAGGGAACTGCAGTCAGCATTCATCAGTAAGCATAAACACTTCCAAAAAGTGAGCTCATTCTATGACGAGGGAGTTCCCATTTTTATATTGGAACTACCTTCTGAAAATATAGTTTCCTGTGTCGACGCAAGCTAAGAAGTAAATGACAGGGAACTTCAATGATGACCCAAGTAGATCTCCCAATACTGGTGAGAAGAATGTCACCAGAATCTTCCAACAGTTGCTAGGTAATGGTGTCAGTTAAAATATTCATTTTCATCCATTGCGCTATGCAAAGTACAAGCCACAAACAATAGAAGGTAATAAGAATCTATCATGCAGTTCTGCTATGTTAAGGAATTTCAATTGGTGAACATTAATTACTGTTTTCATTTCTCTCTAATTGTTTTTTTGTGTTCCACTGCCCATGAACATGCGTGGGCCTGCGGTGGCGCACATCAGTCAGGGCTTTGTTTATCGCTGCCCACGAACATGCGTGGGCCTGCAGTGGCGCACACCAGTCAGGACTTTGTTTATCGTCTAAAGGTTTATGCATCTGAATGCAGTTTATGCACACATGAAAAGGAACTAGCACGATGAAAACAAAAACAAAATTTGAGACAGAAAATGAATCAAATAGAAAAATATACATTTTCAATAAATTTCATGAGCAAACATTACAGCGTGCATTAAAACTGCTTATGCTTATTTTATACAACTCAAGACACTTTCAGAACAATGAGGACGAGAATAGAAGTTGAAAGATTCAAAAGACCATTTTTGCTAAACAGAAGCATAGCAGCTCGCCAGCAGGTCTAAGTTTCAAATACTCTGAAAGTCAATTGTTTAAGAACAGTGAATGTCATCCCACAAAGAGATAATCAAGTTAACTAAGAAATCTTATCGTAAGGGTTTTAACAAAGACAAGAACCTCTGTATACCCTGAAACAGTAACACCATAGAAGTCAAGTATTACAAAACAAAGCAACAGATTAATCAACTCTCCCAAAAGCTCAAAATCATTTTCCATCTCGAATTCAACATTTTTCCAATATGCTTCAAAAGATATATGAACATAATCTAGTTTCCTCTATTTAAAAAATTAACTACAAATTTTGTCTCCCTTGTCTTTCTCAATAGCTACACTAAGTTGTGAACACCATTTCCAGCCAACACTAAGACCCATCTTCCAAGTAATCAAAAATAATTGCAGCTCGATTTCACGAAGCTCCCGCTGTGTGGAAGTATAGGGAAGGATACGACCCACTTTAGGTCTATTGTCCCCTTTATCTTGCATTTATGCAAGGGGTTACTTTCACACATGAATTGTGACCAGGTCAACTCGGTCTCCATCTTCCAACTAATCATCTAGAAGAAAACGACAAAGACAAACACAGACACAGAAATGAATGTAACATATAAAGAAAAGAATATAGAAAAACTTCAGCTTTAATTCAATAAGCATCACAAATATACAATTAAACCATACCCACATCACAAAAAGCTACAATAAACACACCAAAAAGTAATAATACAAAAATAAAAAATAAAACAACCCATTTGAGCACAATAGCATAATAAAGGGTGACCCGTGTGCACGAAGCTTCCGCTATGCCGAAGCACAAAAGCTTAAACTTTATTTTTCTAAAAATAGAAATAAATAAAGAAAATTTACCACAGATCTTGATGGGTGCCTCAAGCTCAAGAAGATTAGGCTGTTGCATGAAAATATCTTTAGACTTCAAGCAAAGCTGTCTGATCTCAGCCTCTGATAGCTGCACTTGCTTCCCTGGCCTACCCTTTACTTCAAGCAATCTTCTAATTATATCATCAAGACTCAAAGCATCCATTTTTTCCTTCTTCTTCTTCTCTCATACAACAACAACAACAAAAAGAGAGAGCAAAGAGAAAAAGAATTTGTATTGATAAAGATTGATGAAGAAGATAATAAGAGAATAAAGTGGTGAAGTATAAGTGAAAGGCTTTAGCTTTTTTTGGTTCTTGTTGGGGGAATATGAGTGAGTGGTGGTGGTGGCGGCCTTTTAGCTCTTCAGCTTTGAAGTGGTGGCTTTTTGGTGAAACATTCGTGTTTATCTCTGTGTGTGTGTGTGTGCGCGCGCGTGCGTGACGGCAACAATGAGGAAATTGCTTAAGTGGAGAGAGAAGCGTATGTGTTTTTATTATATATATATATATATCTAATGTATAGAGATACATGTGTAGAGAGAGAAAGAGAGAAAGAGAGAAAGAGAGAAAGAGAGAAAGAGACTAATTATTTTTTATTTTTGCTAAATGAGAGAGAGAGAGAGACTTGGAGAAGACTATGAGAAGAGTAGAGAATTTTCTTTTCTTTTTTTTGTTTTCTGTTCTTTTCCTGCGATATTCAGTGAGAGATTTTGACATATATATAACCTCAAGAAAGTCTTGGGAATCAACGATCAAGTGCTGTGTCTCGAGCGCATGTGTTTTACGTACCTTGTGAAATATACGTATTATAAATAGGTTTGATCGTTGAGAAAATAATTTTATAATTTCATATTTGACGTCTATCATATTTTATCTTTTGAAAAAAACTTTAAAACGTCAAAATTATTTTATATGCATTAGGAATGTATGAATCTGGCGAATGCATGAGGCACATATGCTCTAATATAGTGATAGGTTGAAAGACCCTTCATCTTTGGGCTTGAACAAAGGAAAAAAAGATCTTTGATTGCTTAAACACTATATTTGAATTGGACAAAATGAGTTGAGAGAAAAGAAATTTGAGAGTTTAGAGAATTATTCTCATTGTCTGGATTGACCTTTTAGTTGAGGGAAGAAAATGAAGGATTTGGGAAATAATCTAGTGAGGTCAACCCTCATGTCCTAAACAGGGAGAAAATGGAAGAAAATGAGTGATAGTTCACAAAAAAATGTTGCTATATATATCATTTTTTTATCTCGTATTTTTTTTTTTTTTATGTATATGTAGTTAACATGTCAAAAGAAGAGAAAAAAAATTAATTAAGAGAGAGAAATATAAAAAAAAAAATATGTCAACTACTCTTACATATATTATATGGTGAATGGATGATTAGAAAATGAAATAATATGTTAAAATGATATGTCAACTACACTTACATATATTATATGGTAAATGGATGATTAGAATATGGAATTATATCTATCATTTTTCTTTACCAAAGATAATAGGTATATATATCTAAAGCTATCTTTTTCTTTTTTTAATTTAAACGAAGAATCATAAAATTCTTTCTTTTATCGTGATTAAGGCAAACTCAAGACATTGGAGTGCAGTCATCCCTGACCATGGCTCTATCTTAGGAATCAACTTATGACCAACAACTTGTTACTGTCTTTGACAAAAAAAGGAAAAAAAAAAAAAAAAAAAAACAACTTGCTACTGTATGAGTTGAACCACATAGCTCCATTTTATGAGGAGTGTTTTTTTTTTGGTCAAACATTTTATGAGGAGTCTATCCAACTCATTTATGGCTTGATGGGCCAAGATTGTTTCTCTTTTTTTTTTTTTCCCTCTTGTTCTCTCTATTTCTTTTTCCTTTTTCTTTAGCAAAATTTTTTATGTTTCCCATTTTTCTTTTCGACCATGTACATAATTGTTTTGCTCTCACTTTCTCTTCCTATCAAATCTTTTTAGACTTTTTTGTGCATTAAACTATTTGTGAGGAATTATCTATTGTCAATCAATTTGCAAAATAGATGATGCATTGAATGAAACTAAAATATGTGATTTTTGTGAATTAAATTTTTGTACAGACATGGTGTTAAAAATCTATTTTTTTATTTTATTTTCACTAAGTATTAAGTAAGAATTTAGGCCCTCAGGCCCTTAGGCCCTCACCTTCATAGTTTACCACATTATCAAAAAAGTTACAATTTTGAATATGAAAATTTAATCATCAACAAATTACTTGTAGAATTCTACAAGAAAATCAGCGAAGGCCCGACGAGGGAAATCATCCTCGCCGAAGACATTTTTTGTTGTAGTGGAAGTAAATGAATGTTTGCAAGAACGACTGTTTAGCATATTGTAGACATTTGGTTGCTAAAGAAGCTAAGCTAAGACGAGTATTTTTGGTAGAACAAACAAATTGAGATGAGACTTGAACCCAAATAATCAATCTTGTAAAAATAGCTTTTATCAATTACGCTAGAGCCTTCACCTCTAAAATGTTCATTGCTTGAAACTTTTAATGGTCAATTTATTCTTCAGGCTCATATAATTGCAATAGCAGATTTACATTAAACAAGGTCATAACACAAATATTTGCTTACCTAGCTATTTGTGATTTCTATTATTTGTTCATATATACGTATGTAAGTATATATATGTACATACAAGGAATTGTTGAACTTAATTCTATAATCATCAATTTTATTTTTTTTTGGATGACGTAGAAACTCAGTTGGTAAAATCCGATCACTAGATTATTCGAAAGAATTCGACCACTAACTGATAAACTCTTAGGTAAAGCAGTGCACCCCCATACATGTACCAGATCAGTCAATAACTGAATTTCAGAGTAATAGGGAGCATTGAATGCGCGATCATGTAAGAAACAAAAATGAATGCGAATTCACAAGTCGCTCTTCACTCCGCACCAATACGAAGGAGTTTTACATATGGGATTGAGTCAAGGGACAAATTCAAATAGATAATTTTTATGAGACGTAAACCTCTCAAAAGATAATAAAGGCGTGCAAAAATTTTCTTGGCTGGCCCTCAAGTACAAAGGCAAAAGGGAGCTAGATTGTGCGATTTCACCGCACTAATTTTGTTAATGTGAATTATGATCGTTGCCTGAAGTCATATTTGGATAAAGACGTTTTCACTTAATTGTAAGACTTTTCTCGTTTATGTTGTTGTATGCGGACCAAAATTTCATATTCTAAATTATGCTCTTTCCTGAATAAGTCTTTGCTCATTTAATTTGTTCCATGTGTCAATCACCTCAACTCCCTATCACAGGGCATTGTCACTTATCTAAAGGCCAACGATGCCAAATACCCAATCATTATCATTATCACTTAACTATGGTCTAGCAAACATTATAATGGAGAAAATAACACATTCCAATTTGCAAAACTCCATTTGAAAATAAATATTTTTTTGAGAAGTTTTTGTCCTTTAATTTTTTTTTTATAACAAAAAATTCACACTAAACGTGATCACATTAAATCCATTAAAAAATTATAAACATGTGGTATAACGCTAATCAAGATAATCTACCTAAGGGCTCGTGTGAAAAATATTTATAAACTTAATATTAATGGGTACTCTAAAAACAATTCCAGAATGGCTGGAGCTGGTGGTCTGTTCCATAGTATTAATGGTAGCTGTGTTACGGGATTTGGCATAAACCTAAGCATTGCTTCGAGTAATAGAGCGGAATTGATGGCTTTGGGAGAAGGATTAAGTTGAGTAGAACATTCTGGTTTTGATCAACTCTCAATTAAGACAGATTCACAATTTGTGTTTAATCTCCTTAAGAAGGTCCTGCTCATAACAACCCCTTCAAGTTTATCATTGTGAAGTGCTTGGACATCCTTAGTAGGAATGCAAGCTATCGTATTCGTCACGTTTTTTGTGAAGCTAACAAATGTGCAGTTTAAATTGCTAATTTCAGTCTTCATCAACCGCTTGGATCTTGCAATTTAGATCAACCGCCGGATACTCTCAGTTTGTTACTTGAGAATGATAGGAGGGGTGAAACATTCCTAAGCTTGTTCGTTTGTAATTGGCTATGCCTCCCATATACCAAAAAAAAAAAAGACATTTATAAACGCCTGGGTTGCAATCACCAATTCTAAAATCTGTAGTGGAGCAAAATAGAAAAACCAAAACTTTAAAACCAGGTCAGCTCCAAATAGAACTCTACATACCCCTTTTGTCCTCCTTGTGAAAGTTTGATTACTCATAATCTATAAGCTTTTTACAATAATTGGCTTAGACCCCCTTTTTTTTGTTTCTGTCCTCTTTGTGAAAGATCACAGAAAATCTATAACTATTTCTGATAATACACAAAAAAGACTTAAGCTTTTGCAATAATTGGCTTATACCCAGATGGGAAGTAGGCACAGAAGTGATGTAAACTATAGAAATCCATGTCTGACAATGCATCAGCCATGGGCTTCCTTACTGGTTTATGGTATCAAACGCATTGAAGGAAGATCTTGGCCTTCTCCTATTAGAGGTAGCTTTATGAATCTTATTTTACCATATTTTGAAACTTATTTTCAGTCTTTTTTTCCTTGAATTTCCTTTTTTTTTTTTGTTTATGGTTAGTAGTGTGTATGTGTTGAATTGTTTTATAGGGTAAAAGACAAAAAAAATTGTCTGTGTTTTACCAACGTTGCATCTTTATTTTATATAAGAACGTGACAAAAAAACTCCCGTTGTTATAAGATTCAGGGGACACCGAGCCACATTGTTATTAATCCTAAGAACGAAACGTGTTATTAGATTATTACGATTGTAAAAGTGTAACGTGCAAATATGCAACTTCACGGGGTGTGTGAATAGCTGTTAAGAATATTTAAGTAAGCTAGAATTATTTCTGTAGCAGTTGAGTTTTGTGTGTTTACTGATTTTTTGCTTTTTATGTGCATAAAGCGTGGAATTTTATTTTTCTCTTTCTTTTGGTGTTACAACTTTTTATGAAGATATATGTGTAGTATAGGTACAGTGTGATTATTGTAAGAAGAGAGCATCATGGTTTTGGAGTTTTGACTTTCAAAGTTGGAATTTTTATGATGATAGTCGGATCCGAATAGTATCAGTAGTTGTACTAGTATAATTCATTTTCTCGTTTGGGATGAAATTTTACTTAGAATTTGAGCTGATAATTTGAGATTTTTGCTATGAATTACAGAGTTAACATTGTCAAATAGTAGTGTTTCTAACCTTTTGCTTGTAGCAAAGCATTGGGTGGTTAGGAAATTCAAATTGTGAATGATATGCTTTTGTTTGGCTGATGTTAAAAGATGATTAACTATTTAGATTCTAAGAAGATTGAGAAGAGTTGTAAACTGTAACCTATAAAGTGGTTTGAATGAGCTGGAGTTAACAGGTTTAAGGGTTCATATTTCACAATATTTAGAAATGATTTGAAGATAAATGGATGGCATCCCAGGGTGTTATAGTGGACCTCGAGAGTTTATAGTGTGGCTAGATATATCAAGCCATTGTGTTGAAGTATATGCTTTGGACTTTTATAGTGTGACTACCTTGGAGCATTATCTTTGCTTGTTGAAAAAAATCAATGTCCATATAAAATTGTTTTTCTTCCTTAAGATCTTTGTATTATTTTGAAGGACGACTTTGGATTCATGCTGCTGGTAAGGTCCCAGAACCAGCCACAATCACAGCAATGGAGGACTTCTATAGGGAAATTTATGCAGTGGATGGGATCACTGACCTCAAGTTTCCGGAGCATTATCCAACTTCAAGGCTTCTAGGTGTCAAAATCTTTTTTATGTAACTCTTATTTCATCCTTTCAATTCCCTTCCCCAAAAAAGGAGAACAATAAGAATGCATGGAACTAAAACTTCCTTCATATATAAACATAAGAAGTGAAAGCACAAAATCGAGAGCAAAAAAATTCACTATTCATTTCCTTAACTGAAATGTGCAAATATTCATCTTTTAGTGTTCTATTCCCACGTCCATGCTATAAAGTAGTCTTATGTTCCGACTTTGGTATTGTTAGAATATAACACTTGTTCCAGATTGGAAAATCAGAAACTTTAAGGCCACCTTATAAGATCCTGGGCTACTCCATCTAGCACCAATTGGATTTAGGTTGGAATCTCAGTTATCTTAACTGTTATGTTCCCCTCATTGTTTTGTCTTAAAGGGACAGTACTAGGAAGGCAGTTGAGACAAAGTTGAGTTACATGAGGACAAAAGGAAAATTGTTTGGTAACATGTCAAGGTTTTGTTTCCTACTGCCGGCAAATCATACTTTAATTGACCAGCATAGGCAGATTTCCTTACTGAGTTGGAACTCATAATGCTCAACTGCCTAATATAATGAAATTAAATGAGTTTGATAAGCTTATGCTGATCATGATGAGATATGCATATTGCTCCCATATTTCAGTTTCTGAGAGTGGCTTGATGGGTTGCATGATCCTTTTACTGAACATAAAGAGAATAAGTATAGAACTAGTGATGGAAACAGAGATGTACAATAGTTGCACAGTGGCCAGAACGTGATATCTTTTGCGTTGGGTCATAGGTCAGTGGGGCAATTTAATTTGGAAGAACAATTTTTTTTCACAGCCTAAATATTGATTTTAGTAAGCAGCTGGGTCCCTTCTTGAACTGGCATCTGAAAGAACACATGACACATGTAACATTGTAAATATGAACATTGATTGATGAACTGGTGATCAATGCAAAGCTGCTGCATTGCTAAATGAGCTTCGCCATCTAGTAAACCTTTGTCAACTTCTCAAAAGAAGATGACAAGTTAACATATTCTTCTCCTCGTGAAATGTACTGACATGGCAATCACAGAAGAGATGAATTAGCATTGCTTTCGGATATCGTCACAGTGCATGTGTGACTTGTGTTGCCATGTGGAAAAATGAGAACTATTGTAGTGGCATTTAGGCTTCAAGAAAACTCATTGAGAAAAGAGGTGCAAGATGGATGTGTCCGCTATAGATCTCTCTCTCACCAGTTTTGAGTACTTAATGTAGCCAAGGCTTTTGGAGTCTGATTTATGCGGTTGCTTTGGTAGCATGACTTTAAGGTTAACATCAATATCGACCTTGAAAGTTACATGAAACAAATATTCAACTTCAAGCACAAAAGAAATGTGAAATTATTCAAGCAGAAGTTCTGAAACAAGCAATACACAAGCTATGTTCTGTAGTTATTCTTATGTTTTTAGTATGATTATAAGTATACCTGCATGAGTTATAATTATCTATAAACGTTGATCCCTGTGGTGCAAGTAGTTTAGGATTGCAATATTCTATACCCACAGTATTTCATAGTCAATCCTAACTCTTTGACTCTAAGGGGAGTAATAAGAAATGATAAGGTAGGTCATGTTGAAAGAATGGGACATTGTCTTGTCCCTTTTGCCAGAATCTGTTCAATTAGACAACTTCTACTAAGAAGCTGATCCAGGGGAAACTTGTGGAGCTTGATTGAGTGTGCTTTAAAGCTTACGATTCTGCACCCTGTAGGTTCGTTAATTCTGGTATGCAGAAATCTTGTCAAAAGGAATGCTGGTGGTCTTGCAATATGCTTCGAGAAAAGGCAACGAAACAGATGATGCAGACCCAGCCTAATTAGAGATTTTAAGGACAGATCCTTTAGCAATAAAAAATGGAATCAAGCAAGAAGCATGATAAGAGAGAACAGAAAGACAGAACAGTTAAAGAACCTTGGAATCTCCCCAAGAGTTTTTCTAGAAATCACACAGAAGAAAAGATTAATGGAATCTCTCCATTAAACATAGCTAACTCTGAAGAGTAAATATTATTCAACTTTGCTAGAATAGTTCCAGCCATCCACTTATATAGAGATACGATTTCCAAAATGAGCTGCGGAATGCTCTACTCCTAGCTATCTAAGGAGTTTCTAGATCAACTAAGAAATCACATGGGAAACCATAAGGAAATTAAGTAATCTGGGCAACAAGAAAGATACATAAGATCCTGAAATTAATAAAATTGCTAGAACACCTAAACTACCAAAATTACCAAAATATCCCTGTAACTTCCTGCAGCCAAAGATCATCTAGTTTGCTTTCTGCATCTAATTATATAGACCCCATAAAAATAGTTTTACATCTAACAGGGAATTTTTTTTTTATCCTTGAATAGGTTGCGTGGAAGTGGTTGGGTGTGTTACACGTGAGGAGGTGGTATGCTGGGAGGAGATTCCTCAAGGGGTGACTACCTGACTCTTTAAATCTGTTATTTATGGATAATGTTTATAGTGTGCAAAGTGTTCATCATGGTAGCCTCCTTCAGTTTCTTAATAGAGAGTCCTTTTTACAGGTGAGACTAGAAGGACAAACAGATTATTGTTGGCTATGTGAGCACCCACAGGTTTGCATTAATCCATGCTGCTATTATGTTGTAGATAATTTCCCATTGAAGGTTAGCAGTCTAAAGAAGATATTTTTGCTTGCAGAAACTCATAGTCCCATTTGAGATGCGCGGATATCAAGGAGTCTATAACTTGGAGAGAAAGGTATGGACAACAGCAAACGTGTCTCTCAGAGTTTATTGTTCTAATGTTCTAATTTCGGAATCCTAAATATTGATCTGGTATTTTCTTCTGTACAATGTTGTCCTTTCAATCCCTTCTTGCTCTTAAACTCATCAAGATATACGAAGCAGCAGTTAGAGGACTTTCTCCAGTTAGAGCTCCACTACCTATTAAATTTCCACTGCCAGATCCACGAGATCCTTTCTCTTTGAAACCCGGGTCACTTGCTTCTCTTTTAAAGGGCTCAAATACATCTAAAATGGAGAGATCAGCCAATCTCACTGCAGCTATAGCTGGTGCTCGAGCAGCTGCCACTCAGTTCTCGAAACCTAACAACTTCCAATCTACTACAATACCTGTGGAGGATAAGCCAGATTCCTCAAGAACAAGGAACAGATACAAAGTCGGGGTTCAAATACTTAATGATCGGTTACCTTCTAGCTCTAATGCGGAGAACGTCGTTAACAAGAAGATAAAATATTAGTGATGTACATTGATGACCAGTTGACGAGAAGTGTTGCTCTTTGTGTCTTCTCAGTTGTTATGTCCAGCTTGAGTTTGTTTGTAACAGATACTTGACTTTGTATTATTTCCGAAGTAGGATGTGCATTGTACTAAGGAGATCGTAGACCGTTAATGCAGATTAACTTTCTCTGGATATTTGCAGACATCAGTTGAACTAAGACTATACAACCTGTTTGCTGCAGCAACCATGTAGACATTGCTAAACTTCTCAGGTTGCTAATCAACCGTGGCAAACGCTTCCACATAACACAATAAATAAAAATAACAAATTTCTCTATAGCAACTTAAATTTCTAGATGAGGTGATTTTTTGATATGATATTAGAATCTAAGTCCTAAAAAGTCCTGAATTCAAAACCACTGTCACTCATTTGTAAAAGTTACTCTCATGCGTAAGGTGCAATAAAAAACTATTTAGCTGACACGTGACAGGTTGTGTTGGACCTAATAAATAAATATAACAAATTTTTATTTAATATGTTTTAGATGAGACAGTAACTTGATTAGAAATTTACAATATAATACGTCGTTTCTTTTCTCGAGTTCTTATTGGCTTCAAAGGATTGCTAGATTGGAGTCCACAATTTCACCCGGAGTTTGGCCACTTGATTGATTTAAAGGGCCTTGTTTATGTGGTGTTTCACGTCATTAAAAAAAAAAAAAAAAAAAAAAAATTTGCTAGATTTGCAGTATCACTGGTCCAAAATGTCAACTAAATAATGCTTAGTGTATTGTTCGCAGTTTTGTGGCAGCACAACGACATTTCAGAACCAACAAGATGGGATGTTACAATATGTCCACAAATACGTGACATACCTGTCGTGCCCAAATAGAAGAGAAGCACACTACTAGTCGGAATAGCGAAGGCTTCAAAATATTTGTTTTGTAGGGATTAAATCATACAATTTAGTACTTATATATTAATAATTTATTTTGTGAGGGTTAAATTAATTTTCAAGACAAAAAACTACCTTATAAATAGACATAATTTTTCAAAAAAAATTGGTATGACGAGGATGTAACATACTTAAATTAAGACATTATACTATTTTAGAGATTTTGTATCTTATTTATAAGGATTTTGATTTCTACTATTCTTAATACGAGTTTTATATATGTGTTTTGGATCATTTTATTTGGCTTAATTCATCGAGTATCACTCCGCGACAACTAGCACTTGGGTTTTGCAATCTTTGAATTGTGAGAGGTTGGGATGAGTTGATGGGAATTACAAGGTGAAGGATGACAGCTTGGCATTTGATTTGTGAATAGTGCATGGGTGGTCCTAGTGAGTACTTTGGTGCTGGTTCGCGGTTGGAGAGATGAGAGGGGTGGTGGTGCGATCTGACGCCAATTGGATTTTGGAATGTTTAGTTCGGTTAATTTTACAGAATTCTCAAGAATATGAAATCTCAAAAATAATATTTGTATATTTGGTTCAAATAATAAAAAAATATTTATAAGAATACAATATTATCATGATTTGCTTAATTTCTATTCTTATATAAAGGGATAAAAATCTTACATTTCCAAGTTATGGAAATATTTTGGAGAAAACAAAAGACACAAATACTCATATTAGGAAAATAAAATAAATAAGTAGAATAAAGTAAAATAAAATAAAACAAAATAATAAAAATTAAAAAAAATTAAAAAATTAAAAAATTAAAAATTTAAAAATTTAAAAATTTAAAAATTTAAAAATAATAAAAAAAATAAAACTAAAAATTAAAATTAAAAAATAAAATAAAATAAAATTAAAAATAAGATAAAATAAAGGTAAACAAAATAAAATATTTAGATTAAATAAATTAATAAAAATGAAAAAAATGAAATACTTAAAAATTATTAGTTTTTAAGTTAAACTAATATTTTATAATTTAAATTTATATTCTTTAGAATATAAATTTAAATTATAAAATTTTAAATTAAGTTCAAATTTAAAAATATAAATATAAATAAAAATAATAATTTTTAAACTTTAAATTTTCAAAATCTTTTAAAATAATAAATTTAATTTTCTAATCTTTGAAGTGTAAAATTAAAATCTTCAACTATAAAAATAAATTTATTTTACTTATATAAATACGTTAAATATTTTTTTCTAGTATATTACTAAAAGCGTACAAAAGGTATCGTTATTTGTACACTTTTTATGATATAATTTTGTTTTTTAAACTAGGTGCATTGTTGAAAAATTGCTCAAGATTTCTAAGAATATTGAGTTTAAACAAAACATAACAAAATAACATTCCTAAGAACTTGATAAAATATTCTTAGGAATATATTTAACATACCAAACAATTTCAATCACATTTCTGAAGATCATACTCCCAAAAATGTTATTCCCGAGAATAAAAAATCAATCTATGAACCAAACGCCCCCTTAGTTTGATCAAAACGGTCAATACAATTAACACACCAAAAAATACATAAAAAAGATGTCAGCCTTTTATTTTCTTAAAATACAAAAATGGTAGTTGATACCATCATGTTCATAAGATATTAGTGGTAGAGATGAGAATATTGACAAAAATGTATTACAAAATCAGGAAAAGGCAAGATTAGGAAAAAAGGTAATATGAGAAAAAGTAAGTTGGCCTTGATTGAGAATAAATAAGGGAGTACCATTTGAAATAATACGAACATATTAGGAGAATGTCTGTGGAGGCACCTATCAGAAGGTAAAAAGGTATGACGATAGTATCACATAAGAGGGATAGAGTATGACTTAAGATGAGTTGGACGAAAACGTTTAGGTCAAACCTTACTTGTATGAGGTTAAGATGAGTTGGACGAAAATGTTTAGGCAAAACCTCACTAGTATAAAATTAACAGAGGAGATGATTTTTGACAAAAAATAAATATTGTTAACAAATTCATATAACCATCATCATAAAGTAGCTCCGCCCATGTCGATGGTAAAAGTCAATAACCTCATAGCAAAGCATGTTGAATGTTTATGTTATCTTCCGATTTCTTTTCTCCACTTTTAGTAAGAAAATCCATCAATACTCAACAGTTTTTTCCCCTTAATATAGTAAGGTTACAACCCTCCATGTGGACTGTGGTTCCAAGTATAATTAGAGAATTTTTCCGTTATCTTTGCTCACGGAAGCGTAACACCAAAAACTACTTGCATAAAAATGATTTAAAAATTGATATAGCTAGAAAATATAAATGCATGTCATATCTACGATTGCACCAAGGATGAAGCCTTCCGCCAAACACATGCAAAGGACAGAAAAAAGAAAAAGAAAAAAAGAAGAAGAATAAAATTAAGTTGAATAACAAAACAAAGTGAAAATGCTTTTTCATTCCTCTCCACCCCCTTTACTACCCCCACGCCCCACCCCGAAAAAAAGAAAGAAAAAGGAAAAAAATCTCCCTTGGACCATGATATTTTGATGCAATAATATTAAGGATTTCCAACTTCAAACAAATTTTTGTGGCTTACATAAACTACGCAAATCAACAAATAATTGTACGTCTATTTTCTAGAAACAAAAGCTTCTACTTTGAAAGGACTTTACTTCGATTTTGTTTTTACTTCTTTCTTGTTTTCCGTCCCATCATGTTGTCTGCAACACCATTAAACCTTGAACTAAAATTTTCGAAATGAGTAACTCAAGTGTGCCCACAATATTTATTTTTTGTTTTGGATATATCTTATTTCTTTGTAGATGATTTTTTACTTTTATTTTTATCTAGAGGTACAAAAATATGGCCTCTTGGTATTAAATTTTAACTAGTACCGAGTTAACACCAATTTGACTTTTTATTTTAAGTGAAAGTCACTGTGTTACTCAACTAGATGATAATTACAAGGCCTTTCTAATATTCCCTAATTGGAGAAAACCAAATTAGTATAATAACCCAACGGATACCCTTTTTCTGGTAATTGCTAATTATTTCTTGCCAAATTCAATTAGACAATTTTTTTGTTTAAAAACTGAAACTGTAATTTAAACTTGTAACCGTTGATTAGAAAAGGTCGCTACTCGAGTATTCCACCAAACAATTCAATTAGACATTTGATAAAATAATAAAGATATTTGAGATTAATTTAAGGGTTAATACCACTTTTGGTCCCTTATCTTTGACCTCATTGACACTTTGGTCCATAATCTTCAAAAGTGATACATTTCATTCCCTTATCTTTTAAAGTTGGGACACCGCTAGTCCTTGTCGCTGATTCCGTTAAAAAAAAGGGAAAAAGTTTGTGGTTGACCAAAATGCCCCTGCAATTTGGTGGTGGTAGGGGTATTTTGGTCAATTATGTATTTTTTCCGTTTTTTTTTAACGGAATTAACGATAAGGACTAACGATGTCCCAACTTTAAAAGATAAGAGACTGAAATGTATCACTTTTGAAGATAAGAGACTAAAGTGTCAATGAGGTCAAAGATAAGGGACCAAAAGTGGTATTAATCCTTAATTTAATGGTTTTTGGCTCCTATAAAACCCTAACCTCTGTTATTGTTTAGCACAGCATATTTGATTATCATTCACAGTGGTGAAAGCACACTCAACAATCATGTCCACTGTATACATGTTTGTCCTTTTCCTTTGGGCAGTGGTTTTCACCACTCCCTCCATTGTTAATGGTGGTTCTGGTGATGGAGACGTTATCATCGACATTGATAAGAATGACATCAATTCGGTTCATCCCCACAGTTTTGAAGCACAACTTAACAAGAAGCCAGGGAAGCCACCCGGTCCACCTCACCCATCAGTGGGTGTAGCCAGTGACCCAACAATAGCAGTGCAGCTTCAGAAGGGCAAGCCACCAACAAAGAAGG
The DNA here is from genome assembly GCA_037974665.1 of Ehretia macrophylla. Classification (NCBI taxonomy): domain Eukaryota; kingdom Viridiplantae; phylum Streptophyta; class Magnoliopsida; order Boraginales; family Ehretiaceae; genus Ehretia; species Ehretia macrophylla. Next base: position 48,950,398 of record CM075777.1, on the reverse strand, counting down.
AAAGTAAGAAGAAGAAAGCAGCTCCAGCCCCTCCACCTGACGATTCTGCTGCGGATGATGAGTCTGGAGGAGATGATCCGGAAGCTTAAGATTAGAATGAACTTTGAGTGAATGGAATATATGCTATCAGTATACGTATCTTCATCATGAGAATAAAAAGTTCTATTTTATATAAGTAATGAAGAGGTTTAATTCCTCTTTTATGTCTTTTGTAATAGGGTAAATTACGCCATTAATGGTCTCTGACGTTAGCAGTTTTTAATATATAATCAAATCACTTATCTTTCAAAATGATCTTTTTAGTTCTTCAATTTACATATATTTGTGATATCGTTAATTCTGATCTTACAAATTCATAAAAGACTAATGGCACAATCAGGTGCAATGCAAACGTAAGTCAAAAACCCTATTTTTGTCCAATGACTATTTGGTTAGTGACATAATTCTCGTATATAACATTTTAAGTGAAATAAAATAACTTAAAACTCTCTTAAATAAAAAATGAAGCAGTATTTTAAAGGGCAGAATAGCGAAAATAAGCTCAGGCCATCCGGGTGAGTATAAAATCCAAGTTGTTAAGGGGCAAAAGGTCTGGAGATCCATATATGGCTTGTTTATCTTCGGCCAATATTGCCTGCGAGGCTGCGACAATAGTGAAAAAAATTCTCCTACAGTCAAAGTACAAAAATAAACTCTTTTCTTCCGCACACAAAAAAACCGATACACCTGCATATGTGGAATTAACCCATAAAAATTCTATAAGTTTTAAGAAGAAGCATATTCCATATTAGAAGATAACCAAATAAGAGGACCTATATATAAAGAAAATAATCAAGTATAAAATAATCATGTGATAGTGACGAGAAGAAATCTCGAAAAAAAAAAATAGTTACATGATGAACTTCCCTTCCATATATGATATGATAGGCAGATAATGACATGGACCAGCTTAAGAATTTTGAAAAGGGGACTCATAGTCTCACTTTTCAAAAATTTGAATTAAACTTGAGAATTTGATTAATTAAAAAATGGAACAAATATTAAAAGTTACCCCATCTTATTTCATTAAACTCTTAGGAAGAAATATGTAAATTATGATTCAAGGAAATATGTTTGACGAGGGGTTCTCGAGCTGATCCAAGTGAGCCGACCATTCCGAGCTGAGACGGGCTAATTCGCGCTCCGTTGAGAGCGCGTTCAGCTCAATGTCCAACCTAGATGACTAACCCGACCCCGTTAACCCCGACCTCAGTTCCAGCTGTTCCGATGGGACATAAAGCACTGATGGGACATAAAGCTGCATCGCATTAAATGCTGTCAGACCCGAACTTAGTATAAATAGAGCTCCACCCTCTTCATTTAGGGGACCTCTCTCGCTATTAAATGCTCTCAACTACTTTACCAGCTCGGACATACTAATCATTCGCATGCTTGAGGGGAAAATCCGGGTCATCACCCCGCCTTTTCCTTACTTTCCTTGTGCAGGTCCTATAGCCGACCAAGAAAGTATAGCTCGGAGGCCGACCTGAGAAGTCCAGGTCGGCTAAAGCATCTCCCAAATTCAACTGTGAGACTTTTAACCTCGACAATTTGGCGTCGTCTGTGGGAACCGACGAGTTCTTTCATAACTCTCTTCGCCACTCATTGAGAAACCATCATGGTACAAACTAGAAGTCACAACATACCGGTAGAGGATTCGCCCAACCTGGAAGGGGACCTCGAAACCGCACAGGCGCCCAGCCAAAACCTAACCCAAGCCGACGTTGGAACGAGCCAACGTATACACTTAGCCACTCAAACCAACCCCGCAGCGAAAGGAGACCCCAACTCCAACCTGTCACCGGAGATAAGGATGATGTTGAGGATGTTCGAAGAACTTAAGGAGCAGGTGGCCCGGCTGGCTGAGGGCCCCCTGGCACCGCAAGAGGCTGTGCCGCGGCCATCGCGCCCCCAGTTCCATATCCCGGAGTCTAGGCGAAAACGGACGCAGGAAGAGGAGGGCTTCTTAGAGCCGACACCAAGATCCGACACGGCGAGAGGTAAAAGGGCGACTCAAGCCGACCCCAAGCAGGCAAAGACCGTGGCTGCCATAGCTAAGGTCATCAACCAACTCGGTGTAAGCCCACTGTCTCTCGAGGTACTGGCCACGCCCCTGCCACCGGCAATCGAATGCCCAACCTGGCCGTTTACAACGGAGATGGAGACCCAGCCAGCCACCTGCTCAATTTTGATCACCACATGACTTTGCACGATATGCCAGATCTCATGAAGGCGAAGACATTCCCTACCACCCTGGTTGGCAATGCCTTGGACTGGTTCCAAAAACTTCATCCTGGATCAATTGCAAGTTTTCACCAGCTGGCGGAGGCTTTCCTATCCCGCTTCGCAGGAAGCCGCCGCGCCACCCGCCATACTTCTACATTGCTGTTGGTGAAGCAACATAGAGGGGAAACTTTGAGGGCTTACACGGCTAGATTCAATGAAGAGTCCCTCCGAATTCCCAACTTGGAGGACTCCATGGCTCTGATGGCTTACCGGAGCGGGCTCAGGTCGGGCCCCCTCACATCTTTCTTGGCAATTGACCCCGTGGATACTGTGTCCGAGCTGATGGTGCGAGCAGAAGGGTACATACACTCGGAGGAGATCCATCAGGCAAAAAGGGACGATGACAAGGAGAAGGAGGCTGGGAAGAAATGAGAGGCCTCCCGAGCCCAACCTGGGGCCAAAGCCCAGAACGACCGAGGCAAGCAGCCTCAGCAGTCGAGGTCGAACCCCCGGTTCACTATGTTCACTCCCCTTAACACCTCAAGGGAGCAGATCCTAATGGAGATCCAGCACCAGAACCACTTGCCTCCCGCTCCGAGAATGAAAGGCCGACCCGAGAAGCGCAATAGGACCAAATATTGCCGCTACCACATGGACTACGGCCATACCACCGAGGAATGTAAAGACTTGAAATAGGAGATCGAGGCACTAATAGCCCGAGGCCACCTACGGAGGTATATAGATCCGCAGCCAACCCGGAATCCAGACCAAAGGGATAGGGAGAGGAGTCCGCCCAGGCGCCAGGCTGGGGGCGGACGCTTGGCCGTGATTGAAACCATTGCGGGAGGATTGGCGTCAGGAGGCGAGACCTCAGCAGGCAGAAAGGGTTATGTTCGTGCAGGGAGGGAATATGGACCAATGAGGGGACCGACCCCGGAGATGCAAGAGCTCACCTTCTCTTCAGAAGACTTGGAGGGGGTGATATTGCCTCACGACGACCCCCTAGTGATCAACGCTGAAATAGCCAACTTCACCGTCAAAAGGCTAATGGTGGACATCGGGAGCTCGGCAGAAGTCTTATTCCTAAGCGCTTTTGAACAGATGGGGTTGGACCGGAGCCGACTTAGGCCGTTGAGGGGTACTTTAGCAGGTTTTACAGGGCAGTCCCACCGAGCCGAAGGAGTCATCAACCTCCCCTTGAAGCTGAAGGATGGGGATAAGTGGGTGTCGATGCAGGCCAACTTCATTGTAATGGATTGTAATTTCACTTACAGCGGGATCTTGGGTCGGGTGGCGCTTAATCACTTCAGGGCCGTCCCCTCAACATACCATCAGGCTCTGAAGTTCTCGACCCCGGCCAGGGTAGCCACCATTCGCGGAGCCCAGCTCTCAGCGCGGGAATGTTATGAAAACTCACTCCGGCCCAAGTATCAAATCGGCTGGGGACCAGATCTGCCCGAAGAAAAGAGAGGAAGCTCGGCTGAGGACCTTCAGGAGGTGGAACTCTCCGATGAAACTGAGAGTCAAGATCGGGAGTGAATTATCTGCCAATCTCAAGAAAGGTATAAGCCAATTTCTTTTAAAGAATGAGCATGTATTTGCCTGGTTTGCTTCTGACATGACAGGAATTGACCCGAATGTGATTGAGCATCACCTGAATACCGACCCGAATCACTATCCGGTAAAACAAAAGCGTCGGCACTTTCATTATGATAAGCAACAAATCATAGCAGAAGAGGTGGACAAGTTGGTGGACGCCGGCCACATAAAGGAAATACAGTACCCAACCTGGCTATCCAATGTGGTGCTGGTGACTAAGTCCTCGGGTGGATGGAGACTGTGTATTGATTTCACCGACCTCAACAAAGCTTGCCCTAAGGACTGCTTCCCCCTACAACGGATTGACCAAATGGTGGATGCCACCTCCGGATTCGAGCTGCTCTCCTTCATGGATGCCTTCAAAGGTTATAATCAAATCAAGATAGCTCTCGGGGACAAGGAGAAGACCGCCTTCACCACCGATAAAGGACTCTACTACTATGAGGTCATGCCCTTTGGTCTCAAGAATGCTGGAGCCACATACACTCGGATGGTGAACAAGGTCTTCAAAAATCAGATTGGTCGGAATATGGAAATCTATGTAGATGACATATTGGTCAAGAGCAGGAGGGCGGAAGACCATGTAGCCAACCTGGCTGAAGCCTTCGCCGTAATGGAGCACTTTGGGATAAAACTGAACCCGGAAAAGTGCGCATTCGGCGTCAAGGCAGGCAAGTTCCTGGGCTTCATGGTCACAGCCCGCGGAATAGAAGCTAATCCGGAGAAGGTCTAGGCGATACTAGACCTGGCGCCCCCGACCTGCGTGAAGGACGTCCAGGTGTTAGCAGGCAAAGTCGCAGCGCTGAGCAGATTCATGTCCAGGTCGGCTGACAAGTGTGTTCCCCTATTCAAAATATTGAGGAATCCTAAGAACTTTGAATGGACTGAGGAATGCCAAAACGCCTTTCAAGAGCTGAAAAGGTATCTAGCCTCGCCACCCCTGTTATCCCGACCTGAGGTGGGGGAGGAGCTAGTAATATACTTAGCATGCTCTGGAACAGCGGTGGCGGCGGCCCTAGTTCGAGAAGAAGGAAAGGAACAGAAGCCAGTCTATTATGTTAGTAAAACCTTGTAGGGAGCTGAGGAGAGATACTCCTCCTTGGAGAAACTCGCCCTCGCGCTCATCACGGCGGCTAGAAAGTTGAAGCCATACTTTGATGCTCATCCAGTTAAGGTCATGACTGATGCTCTGCTCAAGTCCATCATGCACAAGCCAGAAGCGTCGGGCAGGCTACTGAAATGAGCAATTGAGCTGAGTCAATTCGAAATCACCTACCAGCCCAGGACAGCCATCAAAGCCCAAGCCATTGCGGACTTTGTTGTAGAATGCACTGGCCGAGCAGAGCATGACCCGGAGGACGTGTGGAAGGTCCATGTGGATGGGGCCTCAGGGAAGTCCAGAAGTGGAGCTGGGGTGGTCATCCTCGACCCAAATCGGCATGAGCACCAGTACTCCCTCAAGTTCACCTTCCCGGCGTCCAACAATGAAGCAGAGTACGAAGCGGTGATTGCAGGGCTAAAAATTGCAGCTCAGCTCGGGGCACAGACAATCGACCTAAGCACCGACTCTCAGTTGGTCTCTAGTCAGATATCGAGGGAGTTCGAAGCCAAGGATAGTGCTATGTTAGCCTACCTCAACAGAGCCAAGGATTTGACCTCAGCACTCAGAGGGTTCACGATACAACAGATTCCCAGGGAAGAGAATATGAAGGCTGACGCCCTATCTAGGCTGGCCTTGGGCGAAAGCCGACCTGCCCTTGTTCACGTGGAAGAAGTATCTGAACCTAGTATCCAGTTGGGAGTACAGGCGGTAGCCGAGCTCAATTTAAGTCCAGATTGGACCAAACCAATCATGGACTACTTGGAAGGGGGTATGACCCCAGAGGATGAAAAAGCTGCTCGGAAACTCATGAAGCAGGCCTCAAGGTTTGTCATAATCGCCGGGTAACTCTACAAAAGAGCCTATACCTAGCCTCTTTTGAAATGTGTTGGACCCGAGGAGGGAAACTACGTACTCTGGGAGATTCATGAAGGGGTATGTGGAAACCACTTGGGGGGTAAAGCTCTGGCTCAGAAGGCATTAAGGCAAGGCTATTTTTGGCCAACCTTAGAACAAGATGCCAAAGAGTAGGTAAAAAAGTGCGACACCTGCCAGAGGTTCGCCAACGTGCAACGGAAGCCTGCTGTGGACCTCACAGTTATGATAAGCCCTTGGTCATTCTATCAGTGGGGTCTAGACATCATCGGCCCCTTGTCGACCAGTGTCGGCCAAAAGAAGCACGCCTTCGTAGCTGTAGACTACTTCACTAAATAGCCCGAGACTGAAGGTGTTGCTAGAATAACATAAAACGCAGCTTGGGATTTCGTATGGAAAAACATCATTTGCCGATTTGGGGTGCCAAAGGTCATCGTCACTGACCACGATAAACAATTCGACAGTGCATACTTTCGAGGTAAATGTGCTGAGATTGGGATCGACCTCAGATTCTCGTCCGTTGCTCACCCTCAAAGTAATGGCCAAGCTAAAAGGACTAACCAAATCATTTTGCAGGGCCTGAAAACCAAGTTGGAGGAAGCAGAGGGCCAATGGGCATCAATTCTTCCCGAGGTGATGTGGGCTCAGCAGACTAACACCAGCTCAGCGACGGGAGAATCGCCCTTCGAACTGACCTTCGGCACTCAAGCGGTGCTGCCAGTGGAGAACGGGTCTCCGACCAGTAGAACCCTCCACCATGATCCAGAAACAAACGGAGCACGAATCCGTGAAGAGCTCGACCTCGCCGAAGAGCTCCGAGCTAAAGCTCAAATCAGAATGCTGGCCAGCAAAGCTGCAATGAAAAGAGCCTTTTCCAAACAGGTCAAGCCTAAGCCTATTAAGGTCGGCGACCTCGTACTCAGAAAGGCCATCTTTTTGCCGCGCTCCACTAACAAGCTCTCCCCGACCTGGGAGGGACCCTACGAAGTCATGAAAGAAGTCCGACCCGGGACCTTCTACCTTCGCGACAAGAACGGAAAACTGTTAAAAAATGCATGGCATTCAGAACATTTGAAGCGGTATTTTGTCTAAAGACGGCCCCGAGCCAAAGTATTTTGTAAAGGCCCCGGGCCGAAACATTACTTGTACAAATTCAATGTAGTGCAATTTTGTAAACTAGTGCGAATGCCCAACCTAGGAACAGGTACACAAACCGGCGCAATGCCCGACTCGGGCCCAAGTGCTACGACTACAAAAATTACTCTAACTCGGATTAACGCAGTGGCCACGCGTAATCACGAAGTAAACCAACTCGGACTAAATTTCAGCTCGGGTATAATCAATAACAAATTGATTAAATTTGCCAGTTTGGATTATGTTCCAACTCGGCGTATCTCGGCTTTAGGTCGGTATATTTGTCAACAGTAATTTGACCAATTTTGTAACGGACTGACGAGTTCGATTAGGTAACGATTATAAAGTTACCCCTATTATTCCGGCTCGGATTAGGATGATAAAAGGTTAACCACGTCTAGCTCGGTTCATTAAAACTTAAGTTTGAATGGTCCATTTGAATTGGTCCGACCCCACTTACTTGAGTAAAAATTTGCGACAAGAAAAATACGTATACAAACTTAACTAAAACGCAAATGAAGGTAAAACAAGCATTTCATTAAAGTCAAAAGATAATTACAAAAGCCCAGCTCGGGCAAGATTACAATAACCCTACTAGGGAAACACTGCAAAATCTATTTTTGCGCAGCGGCGGAGGTGGTGGCCTCAGCTTCATCCCCGACTTGGTCCAGGCCCTGCTGGACAAACTCAGTGACCTCCTTGGCCTGGGTTATCAGGTCGGGCGGAAGCTCGGGGATCTCCCAGAATTCTAGCGACGGAACCTCCAAGATCTCGATGTAGTCGTTCTTGGAAGCTGGGAAAAAAGTCTTCGCTCTCTCCCGAGCCGCAACTTGACCTCGGAAGTAGAACTCCATTTCCGCGTACTTCGCCATGGCCCCGCCTTCCGTGGCCAACCAATCCACCGCCGCGTCGCTGGTCTTGAAGGCCTCCACTGCCTTCTCCCCCTGGACGCCGACCCGCTCCACCAGATCCTTGAACTTAGCCTCTGCCTCCCGTTTCTCTCGCTTATAGCGGTCGACGTCCTTGGCCGCGGCTTCGCGTCGGTCCTTCTCCAGGTCCAGCTCCTTCTTCAGGCGTTCGACCTCCGCCGAATCAGCTTTCTGCCTCTGAGCGGCCTCCTCCCTCACGGTCTCAAGCTCGGTTCGGGCATCAACATATCGCTGCTCGAGCTCGACGCAGTGAGTCTGGGCCTTGATAAGGAAGCTGGGGGCAGAGAGGATGTGGGACTCGGCCTGTTCAGCAGAAAATAAAACAATCAGCCGAGCTAAAAATACAACCTTAAACAGGAGATGGTTAAGGACTTACAGTGACTATAGCCGTCCTCAAGTCGAGCGAAAGTTGCTCCGCCGGGACCGTCGCCAGCTTGGGATCGCGATCCACCTTGGACACCTCCATAAAGTTTTTATCGGGAGGGCTCACCTCCGTGGCCTTGCCCTTCCCAGAGTGCTCGGACCGAGGCCGCTTTCTGTTCTCGGGTCGGGATGAAGAGCGCTCGGGGATCGCTAGGCCCGGACCCGATTTCTTTGGAAAAGGGGACCCCGAAGCCCTTTTTGAAGAGACCTCGGGACCGATCTCCCGCCTTTGGCCGCTGGGGCGCTGCCTTTGACCTTGGCCAGTACCGCCCAGTCCTGACCGAGCTGATGCGTCGCCACTGACCTCACTCTTCCTCCGCACCTGGGCGTATGCAAGCTTCCTCATGTCCGCCATATCTGCAAAAAGTAGAGTAAAGAGGTAAAAATGAGTCGAAGACCCGCCTCAAAAAACTATTAAACAGGACGGGGAGGTCGGACGCCAATCCTGCAAACTGACCCTCTTCTGTGCTAGACCCATCATCTCCTTCCGGGTCGGGAATCAAGTGGGGATGATCCCTCGAGAGGTCGGGCTCCCGACCGAACAACTTGGAATCCCAGATTCGCTCCCATTTCAGCACGCTGTCAATGTCTATCAGCATCCCGGGCGCGGGCTTGAGCACTGCAACTTCTTTAAGCTCCTCCTTCGAGAGTTTAGGGTCATCGTTAGCAGTTTTCCTTAGGCTCGGGAGCCAGTCCAGTCTGCATCTAAGATTCACAGACGACTCCACCCAATAATAGTCATTATGCCAGCCCTTGTTAGAAGAGTGCCACTTGGTGAATATGGAGTGGTCGACCCAAGCTGCGAAGTGGAACCACCCTGGCTGCTTCGGGTTGGGTTTACACACGAAGAAATGCCTGAACCGGCGCAAGGTCGACTCCACTCCCTTCTCCAAGCAGAACACGTAGAAGGCCACCATTATGGCCCAACCATTCGGTGACATCTGACCCGGGCTGAGCTCGAAATAGTTCAGAATTCCAATGATGAAGCCAGGGAGGGGGAATTGGATGACGTCGAAGGCCAGATCATATATGGTGTAGTGGTTGGCTGGGGGATAACACGCCGATTCTTGCCGACCTGGAACCTTCAGCTTGTGATGCCGGTCAACCGACCAGTTCCTTAGCCTTGCGTTCACCATCTGCACTGTAGAATGGCACTCACGCTTGCAGCAGGCAAACAGTTGCTCGATCCTCTTCCCTCGAATTGAAGAAGCGCTGGCTGAAGCTGAGCTCCGAGGTCGAACAACACTGACTGGGACAGCCTCGATCGGCTCAGTGGCAGAGACCCCGGCTAAGAACTCTTGTGGTATCTCGATGCCCTCCAGTCGATTCAGCGGCTCCTCATCCTCCCCGTCATCGAATTCTCCCAGGTCGGCCAAAGGATCCTCCTCTACTTCCCCTCGCACCAATCTGACCCCAATAACTTGGCAGTCGTCGTCGCTCTCCTCACGATTGGGTTTCCGAGCCTGCCCTGAGGACGAGCTGGTGCTCTCTCCGCCACGGATCCTGTTTGAGGTAGATGCCGAGCTCGGCGAACTTTCATCTCCACCATAGGACCTTACTTCCATAGCCTGAGAATCTTCTGATTCCGACCTCCCCATCCTGTCTACAGCAAATATAAATGTACAGGAATGACTAAAGGGAGTCGGGACATACCTAATGCTCTTAACTGCGGAGTATGGCCGACTAAGCTGGGTCTGAGCTGAATTATCCCGAGAAGATTCTTTCCGAACTAGTTGCGTCTGACCATTCTAGTGTCCGACCTGAATTCCTTGGGAAATTGAAAGCGAAGTATGAAGTGAATCTCGGAGAATATGGCCCTATTTATAGGCACCCCTGAAAGTCGCCTCGGGAAGCCCAAACGTCTCGTCTCGCCAGAACCGCCAGGTGACGTGGCAGCCATCCGTTGGGCGTGCACCGCTGACGTGGCCATCCCTACTTTATCGGGGTCGGGTACCTACAGCTCGGGATGAACTTCTGTCTAGATCTTACCCTCTCGATCTCGACTGGGGGGGGGGGGGAATTGACGAGGGGTTCCCGAGCTAATCCAAGTGAGCCGACCATTCCGAGCTGAGACGGGCTAATCCGTGCTCCATTGACAGCGCGTTCAGCTCAATGTCCAACCTAGATGACTGACCCGACCCCGTTAACCCCGACCTCAGTTTCAGCTGTTCCGATGGGACATAAAGCACTGATGGGACATAAAGCTGCATCGCATTAAATGCTGTCAGACCCGAACTTAGTATAAATAGAGCTCCACCCTCTTCATTTAGGGGACCTCTTTCGCTATTAAATGCTCTCAACTACTTTACTAGCTCGGACATACTAATCATTCGCACGCTTGAGAGGAAAATCCGGGTCATCACCCCGCCTTTTCCTTACTTTCCTTATGCAGGTCCGATAGCCGACCAAGAAAGTACAGCTCGGAGGCCGACCTGAGAAGTCTAGCTCGGCTAAAGCAGCTCCCAAATTCAACTGTGAGACTTTCAACCTCGACAATGTTGTAATAATAAATCTACTAGTTTGATTTTACAATTTATACAAGAGATGATTTTTCTTTTTTAATTATTCAAATAATGTCAAAGATGTAGGCATAAGCTACAAAAAACGTGAGAAATATGCAATACATTTTCTACCATGGTAAAAATTAGTGAAATCCTATATATGAGTAAAGCATAGTCCAGGTAGAGGAAAATGTTGGGTCTAGCTATAGTTTTAACTTGTTTTTAGATAATGGTTAGGCCTCCCTTCAAATCAAAAAAATCAAATAAAAAATAAAAAAGAGAGGAAAATATTAGGAAGACTTTATTATTGTAACTGACGACCTATATACAAGATTATGATTATCCAAGTGCGATCCTTTCTACGCTAACTTATATAATATATATTAAGATAAACCAAGAGATTTCCTTTTTATGGTCCTATCACCTATGTACTGGGATTGGCCTGGAGAGAAGAGAGTGGTGGTGGTGGTGGTAGCTATCATTGCAGGTCGGGGAGAGAAGAGAAGAAGAGAAGAATAAGACGAGAAAAAGAAAAAAAGGAAAGGCGAGAAAAGAAAAGAAATAGCGAAAGGAGAAAATAAAAAATGTAAAAATGGATGTTTTCATCTTTTGGTCTTATTGGAGTATCACGTGGCAATCAAGTAATGGATTTCTAAGAAATATTGAGAATTCGTAATGTAGCTTTTACAACATTACGGTTTAACTTGGGAATCTAATCAAACAATATGGTCTTATCTTTTGACCTTTGCCCCTTCTTATAATTTGATTATTTTTTCTAGAGAAAGAGAAAGGTCAGGATATGATTTAACCAAATATAATTTGATAATTAATCAATTTATTTGACTGTACCATATGAAAGAAACGAGATTAATTTTCGTTCAAATATTGTCACCGTGTAGGCATAAGATCAGAAAATGTTAGAAATATGTAAAACTGGTAAAAGTTAATAGCCTGATTTGTGTGATCAAAGCATGCTCGATGTTTCTGTTATCTTCCTATTTCTTTCTCAACTTTTAGTAAGGAAACCTAACAATGCTACTTTTTATGCCGTTAATATAGTAATATAAGAACCCTCCATGTGTATGTTCTTCTAAAAGGGATTTGAGAAATTTCATTAACTTCTCTTTATTCATTCAAGTTCTAGAGGTTCGATGCTTTCAAGTTACCAAACCTTATTTAAAAGTTTACGCTCTTAGAGAGAAATTTGTTATATTTACTTAACTTGTTAGATAGAGGATTGTTATACTTATTTATTGTCTTCCACACCTCTTCTCACGTGAATGTATCGATTTTGGTTTAGGGTGTAGGATTTTGTTTGAACTTGGATTCTCTCTTCTACTTATTCCTTTGTCCATTAGATGAGTTGTACTATGGACCATAAGATTTGGTCTTCTTAAATCACAATCATTCATTTCAAAATCTTTTAACTACTTTTTTAAAAAGTGAAATTCAAATTGAATGGTTGAGATATAATAAAAAAGACCAAATTTCATGACCCATAATACACCTCATCTAGTAGATGATAAAATAACTAAATCCAAAACCTAATAGTCTCCTTCTTTTTTACTATGATAGAGAGGCAATCAAGAAACTCTTTATTTTTAGGTACCTTTAGATAGCAATTGATACATTGGAATGAGATTAGGAATGGAATGACATTTCAACTCTTTTTAATTCTCATGCTTTGTATGAAAAAATGAACTTGAGAATCTCGTTTCCAATGTAATCCTATTCTTGCGTACAAGGGAATAGTAATTCCAGAGTAAACACATGGGAATAACCCATTCTCATGTGTGTGAAAATAAACTTGACTACCATTACCTCATATAACATAACTTTTATATATAGTTTTTTTACCATAATAATAATAATAATAATAATAATAATAATAATAATAATAATAATAAAAATAAAAAATATAATAATAATAATAATAAATAAATAAATAAAAATACATTAGTAATAAAAATAATAAAATAATAAAAATAATAATGATGATAATAATAATAATAATAATAATAAATAATAAAAGTAAAAGTAATAATAATAATAATAATAATAATAAAAATAAAAAATAAAAGAATAAAAAGTAATAATATTGATTAAAATAATAGCAATAATAATAAATAAATAAATATAAATAAAAATAAAATTAATAATAATGATGAATATACTATAATAATAAAATAACAATCTTCTCATATTATAAAGGCATTCCTATTATTACTTTTTATTCCTAGAGCATACCAATCATGTCATTATTATTCACAAGTTTATTCCATTCCCAGTTTCATTCCATTTCTTGGCCCATTCCATTCCTGTCTAAATCTATTCTAGTGTATCAATCGCTACCTTATATCAGTTTCATTCCAACAGTACCCTTTATTTTTAGCAAAAAACCAACACCCCTTATTCTTAGTCATTTTTTATTTTAGGGATTTTCTGTTTCAGTTTCACTCTAACACTTCCCTATATTTAATAAATCTATCTATAAGAATTACGCATTTAGCATTTAAATCAAAAAATATCATTAAATAATTCATAATTCAAACTTGTTGTGGTTTAAACATAGTTATTAACATATAATAGGTTTAAAAATAAGACTAATATATAATTAAAATGTAATTTTAAATAATATTAGGTTAGATATCTAATTAATCCTAGTTTAACCTTAAAATGTAACCTAAACTACTTTTTTCATGTGGAGTGTTGGTGTTGGGATGTTTCTTGTTGCATTGTGGTGTTGGGGGTTAATTGGAAGGAGGAAAGGTGGAGGGTAGAAGAATGAATGTATTGATTTTGGTTTAGGATTGGAGTAGGAGGTTTGAGTATGGAGCAACTAAGTTTGAGAGAGGTCGAGTACTATTTCTTTGATTATCTCCTCTGTTTATTTTATTATCTTTTAGATGAGGTGTATTATATACTATAAGATTTGGTCTTTTAAATTTGAACCATTCATTTCAAAAAAAATTAATTATTTTTTTAATATTGAAATCTCATTGCCCATAAAACACCACATCTAGTAGATGATAGAATAAGCAAGTCCAAGCCCTATATCCAACTAGTCTATATCCTCTCCTTATTTTTTTAACTATAATAGAGAAGCAATCAAGTGACTCTTTATTTTTAGGTACCCGTATGTTAGTTTCACTCTAATAGCACTTGTTATTTTTAGCAAAAAAAATAGCACCTCTATTTCTAGTTGTTCTTTATTTTGGGGACTCCTTATTTCAGTTTCACTCCAACAACACCCCCTATATTTTAATAAATCTATCTCAAGAATTACGCAATTAACAATTTAAAACAAAAAATATTATTAAATAATCCATAATTCAAACTTGTTGTGGTTTAGACATAATTATTAAAATATAATAGGTTTAAAATAAAACTAACAATTAATACTTTTTCATGTGGAGTGTTGGTGTTCGGATGGTTCTTGTTGCATGGTGGTGTTGGGGGTTGGATGGAGGGGAGGTAGAGGGTGGGAGAACGAATGTATTGATTTTGGTTTGGGATTTTTTTTTTTAAGTCAAGATTTTGGTTTAGGATTGAGGGAGGGGGTTTGAGCATGAAGCGACTGATTTTGAGGGGTCAGTATTTTTTGGATTCTCTCTACTTATTCTCTCATTTACTAGATGAGGTCTATTACAGACCATGAATTTTGGTCTCTTTAAATCTCATCTATTCATTTTTTTTAACTACGTTTTGTAAGACTAAAATTCAAAATGAATACCTGAGATTTAAAAAAGACAAAATCTAACAGATGAGAAAATAAGTAGAGGAGTGGAACCAAACCCAAGGATATGACCTTGATATTTGATGCTCTATTTTGCAGTAAATATACGAAGGTTCCAAGTATTTCACCAAGGATATGGATCCTCTCTAATTAAGAAATAATTGGAGGATTTTTCAGTTATTTTTACTCACCTTTGATAAAAAATCGATTTAAAAACTTGATATAGCTAGAAAATATAAATGTCATATAACTACACTAGGCGTTACTCCAAGATCAAAACTTCCTTCCAAACACATGATGGGAAACGAAAAAAAAAAAAAATTGAACATCGAAACAAAGGGATTGTTTTTCCATTCCTCACCACTGCCTCTACCCTCAGCTGATAATTTTTTTTAGAAGAAACAAAATTTTCTAACGACAAAAGGCTTTTACTTGATTTTGTTATTTACTTCTTTCTTATTTTTTCTCCCGTATTTCCGAGACGCTTAAACCTTGAAAATAAATTTTTAAAATGAGGAATGCCTTGTGTGCTTACAATATTTATATTTTATGGGTACCTATCATCATTTTTTGTAGAGATATAAAACTATGTTGTCTTTGTATACATTTATATGAGTATTGAGATGACACAAATTTGATCAGTTTTTTTTAATTTTTTTATTTTTTTATTTATTTTTAATGACGTGGGAACCTAACTGATGGAATTTGACCAATAATTGATAAATCTAAGGGTGTAGCAATGGCCCCTAATACATGTACCGAGTTATTCAAGGGTGTGAAATTAATCTAATATGTAGCTAATAAGTATTAATGAACCTATGCTTATTGCATTTTACATCTCCTTGTATCCACTAGGCTACAGGCACAAATTTGATTGGTTATTTTAAGTTGAAGTGATTGTGTTACTCAACTTACTAGCAATTGGAACATTCTTGAATTACCAGCTAGTTAAAGAAGACCAAAATATCCAAGGGATGCACTTTTTACTGTAATTATGTTGCAAATTATTTAATTTCTAGCCAGATTCAATTAGACTTTCAACATAATTGCGAGGCCTTAAGATATTCATAAAACAATGAATTAATTACTTCCTTGAGATTTAATGGCCTTTGGTTCCTATAAAAGCCTACCCTCTATTGTTGTTTTGTACCACCATATTTAATTTACGGTGGTGAAAGCACCCAAGAGTCATGTCTACTACACGCTTGTTAGTCCTTTTTCTCTGGGCAGTGGTTTTTACTACTCCCTCCATTGGTGAACACCACCATTCCATCTCCATTGACAAGAAGAACTACAATTTGGCTGATCCCTCCTCCACCTTTGAAGTAGTAGAGTTTGATGCGAAGAATGTTCCATCTATTCCATCTTCCCCACCCGATCATGAGGATCTCAGTGAGGCATCAATAGAAGTTCAGCTTTGGAAGAAGAAGGCGAAGAAGAAAAAGGCAAAGAAAACAAAGAAGAAAAAGAAAAAGAAGGCAAAGAAGAAAAAGAAAAAGAAGGCAAAGAAGAAATTGAAGAAAAAGAAAAAGAAGGAAAAGAAGCTGAGGAAAAAGAGGGAAAAGAAGCTAAGGAAAAAGAGGGAAAGGGAGAGACAACAAAATACAACCCCCTTTCCACCTGACCAATCTGATACAGAGCCTCCACCTGACGAACCTGATATGGAACCTCCACTTGACGAATCTGATACAGATGCTCCATCTGACGAATCTGATACAGAAGATTCACCTGACGAATCTGACACAGAAGATCCACCAGAAGATGAGCCAGAACCGGAAGAACCTCAACCTTAAGAATAGAATGGACTTTGTCTTGAACATATGCTATCAGTTATGTACCTCTGTACTTTCAGAGAAAAAAAGTTCTATATTACAAAAGTAACAATTAAGAGTTTTTTCCTCTTCTATGTCTCTATTGATAGGGTACAATAATGGATCCTAATGTTAGTTGTTTTGACAATTAAATCTCAAATCTTTTAAAATGATCATTTTAATCTTTTAACTTATGTATTTGTCATGATACCATTAATGATCCTTCTCAGAGATTTCGCTTAAAAAAAAAAAAAAAAAACTAACGGCCTACAGGTGCAGTGCAGATACAAGTTTTAAACCCCTTTTTGATGGGGGCAAAATAGCCAAAATAAGCGCAAGCCATCAGGGTGAGTAATGGCTTGTTTATCATCGATTTAGTAATCCAATTAGCAACTACGTGACCTGATTGCTTTGTTACTGGAGAAAGGAGAGAGGTGTTGGTGATCATACCCACAAGTGGGGAGATACGAAAGAAGAAAAGAAGAAGACAAAAAGAAAAGAGAAAGAAAAAAATAAGGGTAAAAAGAAAAAAAAATCAATTGTTCTCCTCTTTTGATCCTACAGGATTAATTATCATATGACACTTACTTTGATGAATCCCATCGAAAAAAAGAAATCATGAAAATTTCCCGTCCATATATAAGAGGAGATAACGAAATGGATCAATTTTGAAAATTATTGAGACTCAAAATAACTTGAGACTCAAAATAACTTGAGAATCCGATTAAAGAATGGAAAGTAACATTTAAGTTGCCCCATCTCATTTATTAAACTCTTAGGAAGCAATATGTCAGGATATGATTTAATAAAATATGATGTGATAAGAAATCTACTAATCTGATCATACAATAACATAAAATAGAGGGTTTGTGCATTGTTATCTCTCCAAAAATAAACAAACAAATATAAGATAAAAAGAAAAAAGAAACCAAAATCAAATTAATGCAAGAGTCAAGTGTGAGATAAATTCATCTTTTTAGGCTTCAAAGATATCGGAATAAAAATCACTGCCGTAACATGGGCCAAGATGAAAGCTCAAGCAAAAGCATAGTCCATGATGGCTTGATCATATTAAGACTCTATTACTCAAGTATTTGAGTTGGATTGTAGGGGTAACTTTTTTTAACGCCTATGGAGTCGTAAGGATTTCCATGGAGCCCTTTGTCAAAACTATTGATTGTATTCCGCGTTTAATTTCTAGGTTTGCAAAGTCTTGACGCAGAACACTTATGTCGTAGACAATTAATGGGACATATTAAGGTTCTGTTTGACTTAGTTATGAAATTTTATTTTTTGAGTTGTACAACTTTGATTAGAAGTGTTATTGAGCAAAAGTGGTAGACTAGTTGTTTCCTAAAGCTCTTTAAAAATGAGCCAAATAGATGAGTTTCTACTTCTAAACAAAGAACGCCTTCAAGTCACTTGGGAGGCAATCCGAGAGAAACATACTGAAGCAGACTGGAATGAACTTATATGTCATATTGAGCTATCATACCGAAACATGGCATTTATACTTGGCTCGCTATACTTGACAGGCAAGCAACAAAACATCAGCTTTTTGAATGGGGATTAGTTTCAGGTTCAATTGTGTTTTTTGTGGATTGGGGACGGAGTGTAGATATCATCTTTTCATTGAGTGCTCCTTCACTAATTGTATCTGGAAGTGGTGTGCTTATAGATTAAGGAGTGGTAATCTCAATCTTGGATGGGAATCACTGGTGGAAAAGTTTAGCTTGCTTTCCAAAGGATGCAGTCTCAAGGCTACAATTACCAAGGTTGCTTTCAATTTTGTGTTTATAATATTTCGCTTGGGCAGAGTGGCAGAGTCTTTGGCTCCAACCCACAAACGAAGGACCAAATCATTGCTAAAATCTTATTGGATGTTAGAGATAAAGTTAGCTTGCTACGTAAATATAAGAGTACATGGATAATATATTTTAGATAGAGATTGGAATATTTGTATTTCCTGAATTGTTGCCTTGAGGGGGTTTTTGCTGTTCATGTTTTGTTTTGGAATAAAATGTTTATTTGCCAAGCCAAAAAAAAAGAAAAAAAGAACTCCTTTAAATATCTAAAAGATTGGGCAAACATACCCTAAAGTTAGAAGACTTAAATGAGTTTGAAAACCAAAATTATTATCATTATTTTTACTAAGTAAGCAATAAATCCATTAACCTCAACAATATAAAACTGAGATAGTTACAAAAGTATAACGAAGGTAAAACTAGACAAAAGATAATTAAATTTTTAGTCAAAAGATAATATTTTATAAATTTTGTGAGCTAACTTGGATCCGCCAGTGATTGTTCCATATTGTTCAAGATAGGATTGTTCTGATTCAAATAATGTCATCTGCAGGTTGGCATAAGCTATCGAAAAATGTCAAAGATAGGCGATGCATTTTCTACTTTGGTAGAAGTTAAATAAGCTTATATACATGAGCTAAGCATATTCAATGTTTTTGTTATCTCCCATTAATTTTAAATGTTCCTCTTTTTAAGTAGGAAATCTATCGACACTACTTTTTATGTCGTCAAAAAAATAATGCGCGAACCCTCCATGTGTTGTTATGCCCATGCATTTGAAAAGCATATTATTTTTAGCTTTTTATTATTTAGATTCTAAAAGGTTTTGAACATTACAATCAAAATATACTGAAGGATATAAAGAGACTATAACCACTGCTATAGTCTCTTTACATGGACTCATACTAGCTAGTCAATAAAAAATATTAATTTTTCTCTTCCTCCCTTATCTTTGAAGCAGCTAAGATTCATAGTGTGTTTACATGGCTTATGAAGTTATGGTTTTCAAAAATGAGTTGATTTGAGACTTAACAATGTCGAGAAAAATAATATATATTGAATTACAGCAAAGAAAAAATAAAACGACATCAAATATTTGTTACAACAAGAAGGGAATTGACAATATTAATGATTAGAACAGCAAGGCTTGTATATCCGGACTTGTTCAAAGTTCAAATATTTTGAAGTGCAAAGTTTTAATTAGAATGCTATGTTGGCATGTAGCAGTGAATAAAGAGATAGCAGAGAGTTGGAAGTAAAAAATTTGAAAAGTTCTTTTAAGGTATAGAATTTAGATAACATTAGGCGGACTAGTATTTCGACTTAGACCATTTACTTTTTTAAAATTTAGCCAAAATTTAATTATTTTAGTTATTAGTTGGGATATTCTTGTAAAAAAAAAGAATATGTTTGGATTAATAAATATGGCTTAGAAATGTATATTTAGGTATTATTATTTTGGGCAAACATAAAAAAATATTTTCATTTCCTGTTAATTTTAAAAATTATAATGCATATCTGCCATGTGTGCGCATGCATATATATAAATATGTATATATATAAGATAGATAAACAATTAATTTTTGGATTTGATTCTTTTTTAACATATAATACCAAGATTTTACGAGTTATCTATCAGTTACTCTTATAAAAGTCAAATCCTAATAGATATTCCATGAGTTTCGCTATCAAATTTGTTATCACTCGGATACTCATCACTTTTTATTTAAACTCTACATGCTGTCATTCCTATTTTTGTTTTATTATTTTCTAGATAGGCTAATATATGGGTAATGAAATCTGATTTAATAATAAATTAACCCAAAATAAAATAAATTAACTTATCTAATTTTACCATATCGTAAATGGCAAAATCACATAATGTCACCGTGCATGTAGGCATAAGTTATCGGAAAATGTCAGAAATAAGCAATACATTTTCTAATATGGTAAAAGTTAATAATTTCATATATATATGGGCAAAGCATGTCCGATGTTTCCGTAATCTTCCAATTTATTTTCTCCTTTTAGGAAGGAAATCTATATATACGACTTTTTATGCCGTTAATTTTGTAATCTAGAACCCTTCATGTGGCTGTACTCATCCGAAAAGGATATATATATATATTTTCATTATATGCTGCTAATTAGCTTTTTGTTCATTCAGATTCTGGAGGTTTTCTGTATTACAATGTCTTGTTAACTGAAACACAGCAATGTCTTGCAGTTGTTCTCTATTTTTAGGTAAACTTGTTTGGGTTCAAAATATTTCACAAAAAGGGAATAAAGTAACAAAATTGATTAAGGATTCCTCTGTACTGGTAACTTATACAGATTACAACAAGGATTTGTATCCTTCCCCATTAGAGAGTAATCAAAATATATATATATATATATATATATATATATATTTTTTTTTTTTTTTTTTTTTTTTTTTTTTTGCTCACCAATAAATCGATTTCATTCCATAATTCAACATTCGCAAGATTTACAACGGGATTAGAGATTAAATTAGTAAAAATCTATCCTCCAATCTCTATACAGAAGTGAGTTTTTTGTACTATTTAGGAAAAATGGCTCAATTAGCCCCACACCTCTGCATGCTTTGACATTGTGGTTTCAGACGTTTCAAATCAGATACTTTAGTCTTAAAAGTTTTACATAAGGGACACCGTTAATTCATTAGCTTATTTCTGTTAAATTTGTTCTATTAAAGTCACGTGATTTGTATGTCGCACGTAAAAAAAAAAAAAAAAGTATACGAGGTTAAATTGATCATTTAGCTTACAACTCATTCTCACAAAAAATCACTCGATCCCCAATTCTTCCCAATTTAACCTTGTGTGCTTTTTTTTTTATTTTTTTTATTTTTTTTACGCATGGTGTGCAAATTACATGATCTTAACGGAGAAAATTTACTTGATATGTTTGTTTAATTATTTCTTGTTTTCCTTCCCATCATGTTTTTGGTAAGATGATTCCACCATTGGATAAAATTTTCATAGATGAAAGGAAAATGCGGTTAAGACAATTTATATTTTTTTGGTCTATAAAAGTTCTTTTCAAATCAATTGTTTATGAAGATGTACAAAATGTCTTGGAGTTGAATTCAAATGAGTAGTGAGATAACACAAACCTCACACTTTATGTGAAGTGGAATTTATGTTACTCATTACCTAAAAGAGTAATTGGAAGATCAAAAGTTACCTCTTTACAAGAGAGGATTGATTTTAGTTATTTTTGTTTAATATAATGGAACTTAGAATTTTTAATCATAACATATTATTATGTAATTATTTCACTCACTTGTTCGGTTAGGTGTAAAGATCGAAATCTGTACAATTTCCATTCTTGGTAACTGTCAATTAGTTCTTGCCAGATTCAATTAGGCTTTGAGATAAACTGATAAGGTCTCAAGATAAAAATAAAAAATAAAAAATAAAAATACACATACTTCTTTGAGATGTAATGGTTTTGGTTCCTATAAAACCCTTACCTGATCTGTTATTGTTTAGCACACAGCATATATTTGATCATTCACAGTGGTGAGAGCACACTAAACAATCATGTCCGCTACATACATGTTCGTCCTTTTCCTTTGGGCAGTGGTTTTCACCACCCCCTCCATTGT
The DNA here is from genome assembly GCA_037974665.1 of Ehretia macrophylla. Lineage (NCBI taxonomy): Eukaryota > Viridiplantae > Streptophyta > Magnoliopsida > Boraginales > Ehretiaceae > Ehretia > Ehretia macrophylla. The sequence continues at coordinate 48,928,589 of CM075777.1, read as the reverse complement.
TAATGGTGATGCTGGTGAAGAGGTTATCATCAGCATTCACAAGAAAGACATCAATTCGGTTGATCCCCTCAGTTTTGACGCACAGCTTAACAAGAAGCCAGGGAAGCCACCCAGTCCACCTCTCCCAGATGTCGTGAGTGATCCCGCGGCGCCTGCAACAATAGGAGTGCAGCTTCAGAAGAGTTATGTGTCATCAAGAAAGGGGAAGAGTAAGCCAGCGAAGAAGCCAAAAAGTCCATCGAAAGGCAAGAAGAAAGCAAGTCCAACCCCCTCTCCGCCTGACGATTCTGCTAAGGATGGTGGGCCTGGAGGAGATGATCCGGAAGCTTAAGATTAGAATGAACTTTGGTTGAATGGAATATATGCTATCAGCTACGTACCTGATCTGTACTTTCATGAGAATTAAAAAAGTTCTATTACTAAAAGTAATGAAAAGTTCATAATCAATTACACTTCTTTTACTCTTTTTATTTTATTTTTAAGCAATTCATTTCATTTCACAACAAAAAAATTGAATCCGCAATTTGCAAAGATTTAGTGTAGCATATCACTAATTACCTGTCATTTTCTAAAACAACTCAACACCCCCTGTGCACAATATTCCCTGATTTTAAAACGTAATTGATTATCCCTCTATGTTTTATAAAATTAATTGAATACCCCCCTTGTATTTAATAAATAAGTTGATCACTCGTCTGTTTTTAAAAACATAATAGAATACCCAATGTTAAAATGAACAATTTTTCTAACAAAAAAGAGTATTCAGTTATGTTTTTTAAAATCCACAGGGCGTGATTTTTCAAAATGGTATTATTCAACAATTTACCCCCACAATTCTTCGGTGCTGACGAGAAAATCCTGTTGTAATAATAATTTTGACAATTTCACCGCTGTAGAGCAAAACATCAAAGACAAATGCTCAAGGTTCAAGTTCTAACTTTTTGGCAATGGATTCATTTTAGTAGTCAATCAGTCAAAGAGCAAGGTGAACGCGAAACTTCTTACATGTCTTAAATTCTACGAAGTTGTCTTGAAAACGATAATACAGATCATGGGCTTGCGTAAATATGTACAATCAAGTAGACTCAACTGTGGTCATCTATCCAATGAGTCTTTCATCAAGGTTTTATATTATACAAATAGTCATTTTACATCACTTAACATGTTATACACGAGAATTAATTTCAAAATTTCTCTCAGTTAAAGCGTGAATCATACCACTAAACCAAATGACTATTGGCGTAGTTACATTTTCTTTTGTTCTTTAGTAATTAAAGGGAAATTTTTGTTTTAAACCTATTCCGTTAGTTTCCACAGTTAGATTTAAGAGATTTGCTAGCATGCGCTTCACGCTTATTTTAGATGGGCAAAAATGTCATTTTCTGCCTATTGTCTAGCATATGATGAACTCAAATGAACACATCTTAAAATAACAATCTTGGAACATGATGAAACTTGAAATTGTTACCCATCTATAGGCAAGTACATGCTCCGAAATCCATTACAACTAATTGCAAAAACTAATAAGTGGTAAATTAACGTAAAAGCCTATTTAGCCGGGAATTTGAAATAAAAAAAAATAAAATTGATGGACGATTTAAAACCTTGTGCAAGTTTAATAACCAATAATAAACCTCAATTAGTAAATAGTTAATGGTACATTCCAAAAGAATCAAAGCATTAGGCAGGTAAAAACATGACAATTGCTGGTCCTAGAGGAAATTGTTAAAGCTCAAAGTTCAATTATGGCAGCATATAAGGGTACAAAATTGTTAGTAATGGGCCTCCATACGTCTTGAATAAGTGCGCATATCCTCAGATGAATCTAACATTCCAACCCAGAAGCCCAAATCAGGCCCAGTCAGACCTCAGCCAAGGAAAGCCGAGGCCCATGATTCAATCAGGGCAATGACCACTACCATTTATGATGTAAACAAGCTATTACTTCTCTTAGACAATGGAAAGACTACTATTTTTATTGCATTTGATATGTGAATTAAAGGGACTACCATAAAATTAAACTTGGATTAAGTAAAATTTGGAAAGAGGACCATTGCGATTAATTTGTAGGATAAATTAAATTTTTTTTGCTCAATCAGCAAGTATTCATTATATTCCACAAACTGAAAACAATGGTAAGACCATTTACAAATGTGTCACTTTACAAAAACAAAAGATCCTTGAAATTTAACAAATAAACTTATTAAGGTTCCACACATTACAAAGCTCCCTATTGTATCTATTGTTTCTAATCTTCGTGTTGATTTGCTTTGATACAGACCTTGCTACAAGAGGAAAATAATTAGGGGAAAAAAATTCAATCAAATTGTATCCGCCTTCTTGTGAGAATTGCTAGCAAGAAACACTAGCAGAAATTATAAAATGATTACAACGATCCAAGAATCTTTTCCTTTTTATTAATTCTTTTGTCTCAAATTCAAGTGGGTTCTTGATGTATCCAACGAGGACTTGAGATACAAACAAAACTATGCAGGTTTCTTCTTGGATTAGGGTGGTCTTCATCTCCTATAAAAGCACACCTATATAGTTTTGCATCAATCATATATATATATCATTCACAGCAGTGAGATAACTCATCAATATAATCATGTCTACTAAATATTGGTTAGCTTTCTCCCTTTTGGTAGTGGTGCTTATCAATCCCTCAATCTGTGAGCTTAATGAAGAAAATGCCATCTTTGATGAGCAAGAGCAACAGCAACAAAATCTTGTTGAAATGTTTGCTTTGGAACTAGAATGGCAACAAGTGAAAAAGCTGCACATGGAAGCAATCCAAGAAATTCTAGAGAAAATGCACAAGAAGCACAAGCCTGCATCCTATTCTCCATCAACAACACCGGCACCATCACCAAGTAGTGAAAAGCCGCCTCAAGCTCTATCAGATTTCATTGAAGAGCCTGATCAGCTGCACAGACACATTTATAAGGCACTAAAGTGTAAACATTGGAAGAAATTGCACCGAAAGCACAAGCTGCCAAAGCGTTCTCCATGAGTTCCATCTCCTTAATAATATAGGGATTCCCAAAACAATCAGCAAAGAATCTTGTAGCCTCTTAGTTTATGATAAATATGCATGTCATTGGCTATCTTGTATTCTTTTGCTGAAGTTCTATCTATAATAAATTATAAAATTATTATAAATATAGGGTGTTGCATTATTCGATGACACTCCAACCTTTATATAATAAATCTCGATCCTGTTAATATCTTCTTTGTGCTATATATGTCGTCAAGCCTAATTAATTTAAGGCTACGTGATGACGTCTCAGCCCGTCCATTTACATGTTTACAAATATTGAATGTATTTTTTTTCTTTATTTGTAATTGTGATATTTTGTTGCTGGAATGTGTCAATACAAACCAAGGATTAAGAGAGGCAATTTTCCTATTGCTTCTCATTCTAATGACTATCCCTTTTACTTTTAGACGGTCACGCTCCAAGCCCAAAAGTCCAAGTTCACAAGCAATATTAACGTCATAAGTATAAGAAATAACTATTTGTACTTCTTTTATACTACCCCAAAATGGTTAACATAAGTTATTCCTCCTTATATTATAAACACACAAATACACTATCTCCCATGATGTGAGATATTACATAGACCATCATAACTTGAATGTCTCAACTAACACTTACTTTGTCCAAAAAAAAAAAAAACACCTAATGCTTACTCTTTACACTTATTTGGTTAAGTTAAGGAATGTAAGTTGGGCATTATAGATCTCATAAATGTGGTATTGCTAGAGGACATGTCCCTTATTATAATTGAATAGCATCATTAGATTTTTAATTAGTTGATCCATAAAGCAGAATGAGTCTTGATTCATAAAATCTTGTGAAATAGTTAAAGATAAATCTCTATCGAGTTTAATAGGTGGTTTAAATGTGAGTTTGATTCTTAAAAATAATCAACATTAGAGGGAGCAATTGAAAATACACTAAATAAATACTTCATAGACTCCTGCTCAACTAATTTGTGTACCATATTTTGCACGTGACTTGAAATTGACCAAAATTGATACCCAAAGGGCTAGGGGCGGAATGGGAGAAATAGCCCATGTAAAGCCCACCCCTCGTAGACTAGGACAGAGCAAACTAATTATATTGGGTCGATAAATTAAAACAAGTCCATGAATTTTTTTTTTTTGTTGCCAAATAAGTAAAATGTTCTCGTTAAAACTCAACTTAAAGTCATGCACAAAATCCTACCAAAAATGAAACTAAAGAAAACAAGCCAACATGTACACCAAATTACATCAGAATATCCCCGAGGCTCTAGTTAATGTTAATCTCCCTATTTATAAGACTCCTCCTAAACTTCTTCCCCCTAAATTACAAGTCTATGAATAATTTTTAGCAATATTTATGTGTACCATAAATATCACATGTTAACATAACCTAAGTGTAATTAGTATGGTCAGAGGTAGAGGCATTTGGGCCGGGCCAACATAGGCACATTTCAGCCCAACACACTAAAATTAGGGCCCAGCCCAACTTGTTTGAAAATGAATTCGACTCGACTCAACCCACCATATATAGGTAGGGCGAACTGGGTCATATATTTTTCAACTCAGCACATTTGTGCCAAACTTATTTGTGCCCAAGTTCAGCCCAACTCAGCCTATAAGCACAGCTCAGCCCAACTCAAACCCAACACAGGCCTAGCTCAGCCCAACCTAGCTCGAACCCAGCACAGACCCAGATTGAGCCTATCTCAGGCACAATTTGAGCCCAAATAAAGCCCATAATGAGTCCAACTCAGGCCCAACACAATATAAGCACAATTGGAGCCCATTTATTACACAAATTGAATATTATGCATTATGACTAATAACTTTTTTTTAGATAAGTTAAAAAAATATAATAATAACAAATAGAAAATTTATTTTTTAAGATGATACAAAATAACTTGTTATCAAATCTTTTCTATGATATTGTAAATATTACAACTTGTAATTTATTTTTATATTATTTTATTTTTTATAATTATAATTTGTACATGTAGTTTTTCTTATAAATATGTATTGTATTTCACTTCATTTTATTACAAAATTATTTATTTTACTACCTATTGTCTCTTTATTTTACTACAAGAGAATACACAGTATTTATGGTTATCAATATTTGGAATCGTTTTGCTTACTTTGAAGATCATGGGTATGTAATTTGCAACTATTGTGAACGTAAATATATATTTTGTTGCCAATTTAGAACTGGAACGCTTATAAGATATCTTGTATCTCAACACTCAAATGTTTCAAATTATTTCAATCCTCAACCACCGCTGCCACCACCACCACCAGCAAGCCCAACACTTGCATAAAGAGTATAATAAAATAGAGAACTTCCCCACCAACTTTCTTCAAGCATTTATGTAATTTTTTTTTTATGTTTATTAGTAACGTATCCGTGTCTGGTAAACTTATAGTTTGTTAAGTAATATTTTAATATTTTATCATTTATATTAATATTTTCAATCAATTTATATCTTGTTAATCGTTAAATTAAATTTTTCTTAAAAAATGTTAAGCTTAAGATTTTTTCGTTATTAATCCAACTATCAAAATTTAGAAAATAATAATTACAAAACAATAAATAAAAAATGGGCTGGCCCATCCCAACTCAACCTAGCTCGTGACTCGTAGTAGCGGGCTCGTGGGTCAAATTGAGTCCTATATCTCAAGAATTGAGCCCAGTCCAACTCAGTTCACTAAATATATATATCGAGTCAGACTCATTTTTTTTTAACTCATAACTCGACCAGGCCGTATCGTACTGACCCATTTGTCAGCTTTAGTCAGTGGCATCCCAACTAGGCAGCTGGGTATAATGGAAATTAAAGGTGTGTCTCCTGACCACCACACCGCCTTGTCTTAGGGCACTAATCCCTAAATTGTCCTCGTACCCACTAGCTAATTGAGAACCCCAATTGTTGGGAACACAAGTTTTTATTAATCAATTCGATAGTCAATATCTGTTATGGAAAATCATACAAAAAGAAATTGGATCTATCAAAGTGAACCTTCCCAATAAAAAGAAGAATAATTGAAATTTCTTGCATTGTGAATGCCATTTATAAGATGCAATTGGTGGTCTTTATAAAGATGTAAATTTGCAATGACTTATTTGTTATGCTTACAAGGGGTATATGTGGTAGGTGTAACGCAATATAAGTTTAAATTTCACTCTCATTTGGGTCAAAGTTAGAAACAAAATTGAAAAAGCATGAATAAATTCTCAAATTATATATGCTGGTGATTATTGAAATATTATTACATCTATCACGTCATATCATACTTAACAAGCAACAAGAAAATGTAATATATCTTGAGTAGCAAAATACTTTCATTAGCCTTCTGGCGTAAGGATTTAAAATTTAATAAGGAGAAGGTGCTACATGACCATGTCGATGAGGAGCTGCTGCTTGGTGACCACTGTGGTGGTGGCGACGGCAAGGATTGTGGCGACCATGGAGATGGTGGTGGTGGCGGCAATCGATATGGTGTTGAGGATGATGAGCATGGATCCCAGGTGCTGGGGCATGTGCATGGTGGACTGAGCCATGCGCCGCTATGATATCATCATCTTCTTGAAAATTTTCCACATCTTCTACAAAAAAATTGGTTGGTTGTTCCTCCAAAGTGCCAGGAAATGCAGGAGTGGTAAGAACTACAAGCCCAAGCAACAACACAAGAAGGCATGCAACATTCATCTTTGATGATTGGTTGGTGCAAATCATGAAAAATCACTGCTTTATGATATTTTTCCTTTTTAGTTTTGGGAAAATATAGCATTACTTGGCACGTTTAAATGATTTATACAAGAAATTCATCAGCAAATAGGTTTTCCAAGAGTACCCTAGATTCAGTTGAACCCATAAGGCATACCATATAACTCTACATATATGACATTTTTTGTTTGAATTTCGATTAATGTTAGAAACTGATAATAAATTATTCTAAGGCATTAACATACCATTCTTGTTGATGGGCCTTTGTCAATATCGTACTGTATATTATGCTTTAATGACCTTTTTTTTTTGGGTCATATTATGGTTTATCTAACTCCTCTTTCAATTGTCTATTCAAGGTATCTTCAATGGGGAGTACTATTTACAAAAACATATTATTTTTGGTTATTTTTAGAGATTTGAGTCTCTAAAAATTATTTTTAATGATTTAAATATACGTAGATCCCACCACTTTTGATTAAAATAGAGACCCAATTTATTTTTTTGGCTCTAAATTTAGAGTCACAAATAGTGATTGGGTATCTATTTTGGTATAAAAGTTGACAAAAGTGGTGAGCCTCCATGTATATTTCAAATAATTAATAATGATTTTTAAAGACCCGAATCTCTAAAAATAGCCAAAAATAGTAAGTTTTTTGTAAATAGTACTCCCCATTGGAGATACCCTCCAAAATAATTTGATTTGTTGAAAGAATAAAATGTAGATGCACTCACTCCCCTTGACGAATTCCAAATTTAGACAAAGATATTTAAATTTTGATTGGAAAAGTATACTATTGATTAAATGTAATTATTAATATTTGCATAATATAATGTATGTAAAACCTCTTTAAATTAATACTTGATAAATTAATAATTTTTTTTAAAATAATAAAATTATTTAGTCTCGACTTGGGACTAGTGTAAAAAAATAATAATCTCGATAAATTATATTTAAGATACTGTGTACATATCTCCATGAGATTTGAAGCACCAAAACCTAAGAGAAATGAAAATTCTTCCATTAGCCCTGAAGAAAATTTTCTTCAGGTATACGTCTATTCAGCTTGTTAGATCAAAAGCACATATCAAGCTTATTTTTTATCTCACAATATAGTCGAAGAGAAGAATTTTTCTAATACTTAATTCTTTCACTTCTGACCAAAAATAAAAAATAAAAAATTCTTCCACTATCAGGGGACGGTGTCCTTCTTTTTATCTCCCTAATTACCAACATTTTCTTTAAACCCATGAAAAGAGAGATAAAAATGAGCAACTCAACATAATAAATTTTTTTTTTTAAAAAAATGTAGCCTGAGAGGATCCATACCCGTCGATTAAATTACAGCGGAGAGCAATTTTTCTGTTTTCTGACGGCTAATAAGTCTACGGGCTCGTAACAATAACGTTTTCTTTAGGTCAACGGAGACCTTTAAACTCCTCCATTATTATAAAATTAAATGGACAATGCCTTGGTCCATACAGCTTCATCTTCAATATTGTCACGTCATCAACGTATATTAATTTTGGTTTAAGAGTTGGGTAGAATAGATAAATAATGACTTGTTATAATCAGATTCTCAATAAAATTATGATTTCAACCTCCATTTTATTAAAAAAAAAAAAATTAATTTGGCCTCCTTTCAAATAACTCTCTCTAATTTTTTGTAACTCTTACAGTTTGTTTGGATTTAAGGGGAGAGTTTAATAAAGAAGAGAGAATCATAAAGATAAAAAATGAGAGGATTAAATCATGTTTGGATTGAAATTTTTTATAAAAGAGGGTAAATATCTCTTAAAATGTATTTTAATTTTTTTAAAAGTGGTTATTTTGTTGAAGAGAAAATCATAAAAGATAAAATCACGTCATCAACCAAAGGTCTCTTGTTGTTCTGGTAGATATCCCATAAATTCTTTTTTTTTTAAAATTTTGTTTAAAAGTGATTATTTTGCATTTGGGTATCAAGTTTCAAAGAGTAAGTTGATGGTATTAGGTATATTCGTGAATAATTTGCATTTGGATAACAATAGTAAACGTAAGGATATCAGAGCTTGCCACATGCGGAAAGAAAAGAAAAGAAAGCAATATGATTTGATCAAAAGACATGTCAATCCAGCTAATATGATTCATTGGGTCATATGCAGTATAGCTTAACTCACCCATCAATGTGGAACTGAGAACATCACCATTCAAAATTGTCACGTCTCCAAAATTCTCCTAACAAATCTCGAGTATGCGATTGTTATACTCTTAAAAAGATTAACTTATTAAATTTACAGTAAACAAACTAAAATATTCTTGACATAAAGACGACCAAATTAGAACGTCTAAAACTTTTAAAAGAGAAAACTTCAAACCTAAATTTCTAATATTCAGGTACTTAAATTCAATTAAAAAGACTTAACAAAATCAAATATAACTTTCTTTGCATCATCCAAATCTCATATTCAAAATTAGGGAGCTTCTACCTTTCTATTTACTCGTTCTTATCTGCATGAGCCACACAAAAAAGTAAGCAAAACAATGTCTAGTAAAACTCACCCCAAAGAAAATTGATGTTCACAGTTCAACAAGAGAAAAAGGTCAATAATTAATAACTTTACAATATTCAATAGCCAATTCAATAAAATCAACATGATATTAATAATAATAAGTACTAACATAAAAATAGCAAATTGTGGCTATTCAACAGCGTGATTCACAATTCATAATTCACAATAGATGAGTATTAGTCCTCATCAAGCTTTGGTAACAAATGACGACTCTCAACCATTTAAAATTCGATACATAATTTAAATTAGTTGTCAACTTGTCAAAAGAAATGGCAATAGGCCTTCAAATAACAGATGAGATGATCTATAAATCCATCAGTGACTGTTAATTATGATTATATCCCATGTCCTTCATTAATAGTAACTATGATACGTCTAAACTGGCATTTCCATTAGAACCTAATTAGACACATACATATGATCAAACAATTCCATGAATTAGAATTTCGTAAAGTATTTAGTAGTCCAAGACTTCTTTAGTATTCCTCCATGAATTAGAATTTCCGAATTGTAATAACTCTCAACCATTTAGAATTCAATATACAACTTGAATTAATTTTCAACTTGTCAAAATAAATGGTAATAACTTAGCAAAAAAAAACAGAAATGGTAATAGGCCTTCAAATAACAGATGAGATGATCTATAAATCCATTACTCTTCAAGATCTTGTGAATAATTGGGATAATAAATTGACTATTGATGATATTAAGTTGGTTCCAACTACTATATATTCATCAAAGTTAGTTTTCAAATTGTCAAAAGAAGTGGTAATAGGCCTTCAGACTAGATGGCAAAGATTGGATAACTAGTGCCCTCTGAACTTGTTAGTCTCTAATTTTAATCCTATCGGTGTAGGTTAGTTGAATATTTATCTGGCTTTTACTAAATATTACTTGTTCTAATGACAAAAAATGAAAGGAGTAATTATTTACATTAAGATTACGGATGCATACCTAGAGCAACAAATTATAGATAGGTTAGAAGAGGTAAATTTTGATGATGTTATATTATATTCATATCGGTCCCCAACAGGAGATACAAATGGTGAGAATCCATAATTGAAATAGCAGTGAAAATAATTAATAATACAAAAATATCCATAATTAAACACCTAACCAAATCAGTGGTAACAATTAAAACAATGTTTCAAGGCATAAGTAAAATGCTAATGAAAAGTTTGATACTCATTTCTTTTCCCCACGTGTCCATAAAAAAACACTTTCTTTAAAGGGCAAATTTCACGAATGTTCCCCAATATTTTCCCTTTTTTTAAGAATTAACATTAGTACATACACGAATTATGTTCATACTATGCAATTAAAACTACACACAAGAACGTAATAGAAAAAAAATTGTTTAATTGTTTTACTACTTTATCAATAGTTGAGGCATCATAATAAGAATGCGACAGTAGCTGGGGGGACATACCAAATCATCTTCCAAGACGTCAAGTTCAACAACTTTGCTATGATATCTGGACGATATTTCATTCTCTGGCTAATTTTTACCTTGATGTGTCAACAATATAATCTGAATATCCAATATTCAGCAAGAAAAAGAAACATCTTATTAAATTCAATTACCATTGGCCAAATAATAAAATACTCGCTACACAGAGTCCCTAAAATTAGATAAACAAGTAAATAGTTCAGCAAAATGAATTCAACAGAGATTAAGCAAACGGGATAATGGCATTTTCCACCATGAGTCTGTCACACAAAGTTTTTATAATGCTCATTCTTCCATAGGACTTGAGAAGGTAAGTAGATTGTTTGTCACAACTTAATAGTACAAGTTTAATTGACCCAAAAGAAAAACAGTAGTAGATGTTTAAAAAAGAACAATTCAGGAATCACATCAAACAATAAGCTATGTTGATCACGATGGAATGCTAGTAAGGATAGTGTTAGTACCTGATCGCCAGGTGGCTTCGTTCACCAAAAAATGATGGAAGGCACGTGATGGACTTTGTCAATATCCTCTCCTTCTCGACCGTCTTTAACTTGGAGCCTGCTTAAGAATTCTTCAGGCATATATCTGATTATCAATTTTTTGAGGGTATTGACAAATCTCAATCCATCTGAAATCATCTTCAGTGCTCTACACTCTTTAATTTCCAAACGAGAAAGATTTGGCATGGCTCCTTCTTCTATCCACCAGCTATTCAAGTTTTCCAAACCCCAGAGTGCAAGAGATTTGAGATGAGGAAAACAGTTGCATGACAAATCATTTCTTCCCCCATAAATGAGTTTCGCCATAGTTCTAGATTTCTCAAGTTGGGAAGCTTCTCTAGTGTCCTCATTGGGTCTTCCTCCATTCGAGTCCACCATAATCTTAATGTGTGGAGATTTGGCAAGAAACAAGGATAATACTCTGGCAATTTGCTTATTCTCCCCCACATTATACACAAATGATTAAGACGACTCCAAGAAAACACCTTTCTAAGCACTGTTGATCCCTTCTCTGAACAAAAATCACAATGTTGAATTTCAAGGGACAAGAACCTCAAGTACATTAAGTTGTTTACTTGGTTGATGAATTCGTCGACATCCTCTAGCTTTTTTCGCACTGTCGCTTTTAAACTTCGAAGCTTCGTTAAAGTTGAAAGCACTTTAATGTCAGTACTACTTCCACCGTAGAAGTTTTCTAGTATCTCCAAATTGTGCAACCCATTCAGACTGAATTTGCAAACTACTAATTGTCCGTCATCAGGAAGGTACAAGTGTTTCAATCGTTCTAATTTGCGTATTGCATTTGGTATCCTTAAAAGGTTGTTGCAACGTAGATCAAGAGTTTGCAAATGTTTGAGCTTGCTTATGGATGATGGTATAATCAAGAAAAAACTGTCCCTCAAACTCAAATATCTCAAGTGGATAAGTTTACCTATTGCTCGGGGCAAGCTGATATGGTCAAGAAGAAAAAGACATGTCTCTCCACGACTTTGTTCAAGTCCACTCTCAACATCCTAAACTCACCACACTGCAATTTCATTCGATGATCATAGTACCCATCCATCGAGAAACTAAATGATCTAAGGCGTTGACTCACTTCTTTTCTAGGGGCAACATATTTTCTACAATCCTCTCCACTCAAGTAAATAGCAAGTCTAGGACTTGTACTAGTGGCAGAGGAGGATTCCACAAGCTCAGCGACATTATAATCGATTAATTCAAGGAAGTTTTCCTCTTTTGCCTTGTGCAGGCACATCTCTCTCATGATATCATGAAGGTGGCATGATTTAAACCTTCAAATTGAAGGCATATTTTCAATTTCTTCCATTTCAACAATAACCATGCGCCTTTCTGCTAATTCTTCCAAATAACATTCCGCCACATCCATCATTATTTCATCTCCAATTTGATTGTCGACGGATACCATACCTTCAGCCATCCAAACTTGGTACAATGGCTTTGTTTCTATATTAGCATCTTCCAAGTATTTGCTCAAGTAAAGAAAACAAGGTTTCAACTGATATGGCAAGTCATTGTAACTCAATGCTAGTATACTGTGCAACCTTCCTTGATCTTTTTCAATCTTGTTCCCCTTCCCTAGATATGATTTGATATTTTTGTGCACAATTTTCCAATCCTTCAAGCTGTGTTTTGTTGCGAGAATACCTCCTAGGACAAGTACACCCAGCGGAAGTCCTCCACAATGTTCAACCATTTCTTTTCCTAATTCTTCCATTTTATCAAAACCTACAACTACGATAGAAAAAACAGCAAATTCCATTAGGCTTACAGCTAAAATAGAAAAAAAAAAAAAACATATTCCATATGGCCTATGGAGTAAAAATTGAATATTTCAAGCCAATTGAACGCATAATTTTACAGGAAAACAAGGGAAATTTAACTTTATTTGTTTAAACCTACGGAGATTGTTAAAACCAACACATCTTTCTAATATCATAAACATTTAAAGAGTTAGTGTAGTATTAGAAATAGTAGAGCAGCCTTTACACGAGTATTTCTAGTTTCCAACTAAAATATTATGTAATATCACTTCAAAAGGTCTCGGGTTAGTATAACAAATTTAATAATTACAATTTTCATGGGTTAGAAAGGGATAACTGTTATGAAAAATGCGATATTATGGATATTCATCGTTATTAACTTATCAAGAAAAGAAGTTCTTTTATAGGATTCTTTTGTTAGTGGAAAATTACTACAATTGAATAGTCAAAAGATGCTTATAGGATTCTTGTATAATAGAGATTATTATATATATATGGAATGTGATGTAATGAGTATGTCATCAAGATGGTAGAAAACTCTATAAATAGAGGGAGTTTGTAAGAAGGAAACACACTTGGAAAAATTAATAATCTTACTCTCTCAAATTCTCTCTTGTTTTAGTGTTGCTTTCTTTATATTTAAGTTTTAGTTTACAACACGTTATCAGCACGAGGCTTTGTCGAAATAGCAAACAACGAAGTATCCGACCACTTCATCATCAAAGGTACATATAATCCTTCCATTTTCAATTTCATTTTGATTATATATTATAGATTAGTTAATATATTACAATCATACAGTTAGTGAAGTTTAATTTCTCTAAAGTATAAATAATTAGACTTTGGACATAGAAAAAAAAATGATGTTTAGCCAAATGAACTTTTGCTCGGACTTGCAATTTTTGGACATAAAATTCCGTTACTCAAAGGAAAGTCGGATTGATCTTTGGACCTAATTACCGTTGCTCACAAGGATGTTGAAACCATTATTGGACTAAATTTTCTATTTATCAAAATAATATAACAATTGTTTCCGGTTTGATTATAACTTATTACTAACTTTCCTGACTATATCTTGATATTATTTATATCTAACACTGACTTTTCTTACAGTTCTAACTTTTATTTATATCTAACTTACCACTAACTTTTCTAACAATTCTAACATTATTTATGTATTTCTAACAATTATAACATTATTTATGTCTAACTATTTTACTATTGAGCATTTTACATTATTATACAATTCTTATATCCATCATTTATATTGTGTCAATTTTAATCTTTTTACTTAATTTCATAGTCTCTTACTATGAGTTAGTTTATTAGCCACATTTTTTGTATAGAATCTAACATCTTTATGAGTTCTTATTAACTAAATTTTATTTGATATCTTTTTAGTATCAAAATGTCAAACATTACAAAGCTTGATTTTGCCGCCCTTGACATATCGGGCGACAACTATTTGACTTGGGTACTAGATGCAGAAGTACATCTACGAGCAAAAGGCCTTGAGAAAACTATTATTGAAGGAAATAAAGAGTCGTCACAGGATCTTGCTAAAGCTATGATATTTATCCGTCACCATTTACATGATTCATTAAAAACAGAATATCTCACTGTAAAAGATCCATATGAACTATGGACCAATCTAAAAGAAAGATTTGACCACCAGAAAACAGTGCGCCTCCCACTACTTCGCTACAAGTGGATAAACATGAGATTGCAAGATTTTGCTACAGTACGTGAATATAATTCTGCAGTGCATCATATTACTGCAGAATTGAAAATATGTGGAGAAAAGATTTCAGAAGAAGACATGTTAGAAAAAACATTTTCCACATTCCACGCTACGAACATGATATTGCAACAACAATACAATCACGACCAACAGGCTCAGAACCAGTTCCTGAAATAAATGCTACAAATTATCATAACCATGGTCATGGCAGAGGTCGTGGCCGAGGATGTGGTCGTGGAAAGGGTCGTGGTTTTGGTCGGGGACGAGGCCGAGGAGGTGGTCGTAGTAATACTTGGTATCGTGATGGCCCGAAAAGCTTCAATTTCAAGAAGTCAGAAAATAATGAAAAAGGTAATAGCTCGAGACCATCCCGAGATGATATATGCCATAGATGTGGCATAAAAGGTCATTGGGGAAAAAACTGTCGAACAGCAAAGCATCTTGTGGAACTTTATGAAGCCTCAAAGGCAAAAGGAAAAAGGGTGGAAACAAACTTTGCTAAAAATAATAATCAACAACAAAATGCACACTTTGATTATTCTGATTTCTTTGAAGATAACAATGAAGGGGTTGACCACTTAATTGATAATGAAAATTTTCATTTTAACTAAGAGTGATGAATTTGTATCATCCTTTAAATTATTGTGTATTGTGTGTATGAATATCATTATGTAAGTCATTGTGTGTATGAATATCATTATGTAACTTGTCGTGTATTGTGTGTATGAATATCATCATTTAAGTTGTTGTTTTTATTAAAAGTGTTATAACTATCGTTTATTTTGATAATATTCTCACACAATTTATCTATCTTATTTTGAAGAAGTATGGACCTATACAATTTCAACAATGGAGAAATATGTATGGTAGACAGTGCAACAACGCATACCATTCTTAAAAACAAAATCTATTTCTCCCAACTGGAATTCGCAGAAGCAAATGTTAATACAATTTCGGGAACTACAAAAATTATTGATGGTTCTGGAAAAGCTTGTATTATACTTCCTGGTGGAACAAAAATCATGATAAGCGATGCTTTATACTCTAGTAAATCACAGAGGAATCTACTAAGTTTTAGAGATATTCGTCAAAATGGCTATCATATTGAAACCATAAATGAGAAAAGCAAAGAATATCTCTATATCACATCGCTTAGGTCTGGCAAAAAGTATACTGTGGAAAAATTGTCAGCATTATCTTCTGGAATATATTATACTCAAATAAATTCTGTAGAAATCTATATGGTGATTAACCAGAAGATACATGATCTGAAGAATTTTATTCTTTGGCATGATCGCCTTGGACATCCAGGCACTGTGATGATGAAAAGGATTATTGAAAATTCACATGGACATCCATTAAAGAATCAAATGAATTTTCATGTACTGCTTGTGCCCAAGGGAAGTTGATTAAAAGGCCATCCCCTACTAAAATTATTAATGAAGCTCCTGCATTTTTAGAACGAATTCAAGGGGATATATGTGGACCTATTGTTCCATCATGTGGACCATTCCAATATTTTATGGTATTAATAGATGCCTCGACTCATTGGTCACATGTCTATCTATTGTCCTCTCGAAATGTGGCATTTGCAAGACTGCTTGCACAAATAATTCGATTACGTGCACAATTTCCGGATCACACAATTAAGAAAATCCAGGTTGATAATGCAGGAGAATTTACATCCCAAGCATTTAATGACTATTGCATGTCTATTGGGATTACTGTTGAGCACCCTGTGGCACATACACATACGCAAAATGGTTTAGCTGAATCTTTATTAAACGCCTACAGCTAATTGCTAGACCATTACTTATGAGAACTAAGTTGCCTAGTTCTGCTTGGGCATATGCTATATTACATGCTGTAGCATTGGTTCGAACAAGACCAACTGCTTATCATAAATACTCCCCACTACAGCTTGTCTCTGGCCAAGAACCAAATATATCCCATTTAAGAATTTTTGGTTGTGCAGTATATGTACCAATTGCTCCACCACAACGAACAAAAATGGAACCACAAAGAAGACTGGGAATTTATGTTTGCTTTGAATCTCCATCAATTGTCAAATATCTTGAACCTTTAACTAGAGATCTTTTTACAGCACGTTTTGTTGATTGCCAATTTGATGAGGCAACATTCCCAGTCTTAGGGGGAGAAAAACGGAAGATAGAAAAGCAAGAAATTTCATGGAATGCATCGTTAGCATCTTATTTTGATCCTCGAACAAATCAATCAGAACTAGAAGTTTAGAAAATTATTCATTTGCAAAAGGTTGCAAATCAATTGCCAGATGCATTCACTGATGCGAAAAAGGTGACTAAGTCACATATACCAACGTTAAATGCTCCAGCCAGAATTGATGTTTCAAAGGAGCAATTTATCAATACAATGGCAAATGAATCTACTGCACGTCAGAAGCGTGGTAGACCTGTCAGTTCTAAGGATAAAAATCCTCGAAAGAAAAAAGGACATGATAAGCAAGTTGTCAATCCTGAAATTATTGAAAATCCTGTAGTTGTCGCAACACAAGAAAAAGGATCCTCAGTCGATTTTCAGGTACCTGAACATGATACAAATATTAAAAGTAATAATGAGGAGATCTCAATTAATTATGTTGCTACAGGAAGACGATGGAACCGAAATGAAATTGATATTGATGAAAAATTTGCATATGCAGTAGCTACTGATTTGAATGAAAATGAGGATCTTGAACCAAAATCTGTCCAAGAATGTCGACATAGAAATGATTGGCCAAAATGGAAAGACGCAATCCAAGCAGAGTTAAAATCACTTGCAAAACGTGAAGTTTTTGGGCCAGTAGTTCAAACATCTATAAATGTGAAACCTGTAGGCTACAAATGGGTATTCGTTCGAAAGCGCAATGAAAATAATGAAATTGTAAGATATAAAGCGCGACTTGTAGCACAAGGATTCTCACAAAGGCCTGGAATTGACTATGAAGAAACATATTCCCCGGTAATGGATGCAATTACCTTTAGGTTTTTAATTAGTCTGGCAATTTCTGAAAAACTTCATATGCGTCTTATGGATGTGGTAACAGCCTACCTATATGGCTCACTTGAAAATGATATCTACATGAAAGTCCCTGAAGGACTGAAAATGCCTGAATCATGTGACTCGAAACCTTGAGAAATGTACTCAATCAAATTACAACGATCGTTGTATGGATTAAAACGATCGGGGCGAATGTGGTATAATCGTCTCAGTACATATTTACTAAAAGAAGGATATGTCAATAGTCCAATAAGTCCATGTGTTTTCACCAAGAAATCAAACTATGGATTTGTTATTATTGCAGTATATGTTGATGATCTAAATATAATAGGGACTATTGAAGAACTTGCAGCGGCAACCACATATCTGAGTAAAGAATTTGAAATGAAAGATCTTGGAAAAACAAAATTCTGTCTCGGGTTGCAGATTGAACATTTATCAAATGGAATATTCTTGCATCAGTCAACCTACACAGAAAAGGTGTTGAAAAGATTTAACATGGATAAGGCTCATCCGTTAAGTACACCAATGGTTGTTCGATCCCTCGACACCAAGAAGGATCCATTTCGTCCCAAAGAAGATGGTGAAGAAATTCTTGGCCCAGAAGTACCATATCTTAGTGCAATTGGAGCACTAATGTATCTTGCTAACAACACACGCCCTGATATCGCTTTCTCTGTCAATTTATTAGCAAGATATAGTTCAGCACCAACACGAAGGCATTGGACTGGCATAAAATATATTTTTCGTTACCTTCGTGGAACAACTGATATGGGATTATTGTATTCAAGGCATAAACAACCACACTTGATTGGATATGCAGATGCAGGATATATGTCAGACCCCCATAAAGGAAGATCACAGACTGGATATTTATTCACATATGGTGGTACTGCTATCTCTTGGCGATCTACAAAGCAAACTATTGCTGCAACTTCTTCAAATCATGCCGAGATTCTAGCACTCCATGAGGCAAGTCGAGAATGCGTTTGGTTAAGATCTTTGATTCATCACATTTGAGAAGAATGCAACCTTTCAACAAATAAAGTGGATTCAACAATCATATATGAAGATAATACCGCATGCATTTCACAAGTAAAGGGAGGATACATCAAAGGTGACAGAACTAAGCATATCTCACCAAAATTCTTTTTCACACATGAACTTCAGAAGAAAGGTGAGATAGATGTTCTTCAAATTCGTTCAAGTGAGAATCTAGCAGATTTATTCACAAAGTCATTGCCTACATCAACATTCGAAAAACTGGTATGTAAAATTGGCATGTGCCGACTTCGTGATCAATGTTGATATGCTCAGAAGAGGGGGAGCCATATACGCGCTGCACTCTTTTTCCCTTAGCATAGGTTTTATCCCAATGGGTTTCCTAGCAAGGTTTTTAATGAGGCAGTTCAAGAAGCGTATAGTAAGAATATCGTACTCTTTTTCCTTCACTAGGATTTTTATCCCACTGGGTTTTATCCTAGTAAGGTTTTGACGAGGCATATTCTTGAAGAATGAATATCCAAGGGGGAGTGTTATGAAAAATACGATATTATAGATATTCATCGTTATGAATTTATCAAAAAAAGAAGTTCTTTTATAGGATTCTTTTGTTAGTAGAAAATTACTACAATTGAATGGTCAAAAGATGCTTATAGGATTCTTATACAATGGAGATTATTATATGTATATGGAATGTGATGTAATGAGTATGTCATCAAGATGGTAGAAAACTCTATAAATAGAGGGAGTTTGTAAGAAGGAAATATACTTGAAAAAATTAATAATCTTACTCTCTCAAATTCTCTCTTGTTTTAGTGTTGCTTTCTTTATATTTAAGTTTTAATTTACAACAATAACAACTTCTATGTCTCACTATTAGTATTAATTTCTATCCTTTATTTTATTTTAATAATTGAACCCTTGGCCGATAAATAGCACTAGATGCCATCTATTAAATTTCAGTGCAATAGAAGGATTGTGAACAAAGTTCAAGATTGGACTGCAAAGAGAAAGGCTAGTGGCACTTTACAATTTTAATTACAGTTTTAACGTTTTCAAATGTTTAATTTGAAAGAAGTCATTTCATCCAATTGGTGAGGGATAACTTGTACTATGTTTTGAAGTAATGCATTAATCAGCATCCTGACAAGAAAAAAAAGGGTAGTGCCGTTTTGGATTGGACAATCAAAGCACCTAGTAGGCACCAACTAAATCAATCGACGTGCATGGAGTACCAAAAAATGGTTTGTTTGACATTTTGTTGACAACCCTTCTCTAACATTTAAATTTTCAGATGAAATGATCAATTAATATAGTATCAAAACTTAAATTATTAAAATGATTACAAGTAAGTTTCATTGTTATCCATTAATATGTCCCAGTGCAAGATTATAATCTCATCTCACATGAGGGACGTGTTAGGAACTTGTCTTTAATATTTTAAACTTTTCGATGAATTGATTAACTAATACATCTTAGCTATATAAAAGTTTCAACCGTGAAATAAATATTGAAGTTCAAGCAATCAACGTGTCAAAAAATTTCAACTTCATGCCTTAACCAATAAAAATTATTCAGTTAGTTCAAACTAACATCAGTCCGTGAGAGAGAGTGTGGGACTCACGTGTATGTGGGTCTTACCAAATTACAAGGTTGCAGAATGGTATCTATATATTGAATTTAACATAAGACACCAAAAGCTCAGGAAATTCAGTGAAACGCATGTTGAAGTATTCCTTGTTAATATTATTTTATCTTCATTGTTATGTATAGAATTGAGAATTATGTAAAAGTATTAACGACGATAAAACTTTTCACTCATTAACTTTTTTTTCCCTTCATAAAATTAAAGATTGAGGATTATACAAAGTCCTCTTATTAAAGGTTATAAAATGATTATTCAATTGTTCAATTGATTTTTCTCATATTTAAAAGTGAATTATAAATACCTTGGGTGAGTTTGGGCTTGCGTAATTTTTCCATACGGTCTAGCCCCCTCCTTAACGACACCACCCCACCCCCCCCCCCCCCCCTCCCCAAACCCACCCACCCAATTATATTGCTGATTTAGATTATTAGAATTTATTCCATAAATTTACTCTCTCCATTCATCTATTGTAATGCAATTCTAAAATGTTAATAAAATATCAAAATTTGCAATTCTAAACAAATTTTTTTTTTTTAATAAAGATTAAAATCGTGATTCAAATTCAAAATCTTTAAATATAACACGTCGCTACCTGAGCATTCCATATAGCTCTTAGATGTTAATTCTAAACTTTATGTTCAATATCAATTCTTGCACATGTTATCCGTCCAATAGGTTAACAATTTGACTTTTTCGTAGTTTTGGATGTTTACTACATAAGACTATTATAAGCAGATTAAATATTATAAAGTCATCGAATGTTGAACTATTTCCTAGGTGGAAATTATGATTACTAGAAAAAATGACAAATTCTGATGTGGCTTCTAGGTAAATCTAATAAATAAATATATAATAGAAACGTCCCTATAAATTGAAGACGTTTTCGTACTTACACATTTAATCGAATGATTAAGGATGACAACTATGAAAGAAAATATATCTTGAATAGGTGATTGTATTAAGGATTTTTTTTGAAATAATTCTCAACTTTCTTTGTTGATGGAGAAAACCACTTGCAGATATATGAGTAGCATCATTGAATGTTGTTAAAGTATGAAATAATATATACCTCGTGTACGTCTTTGTATTAGGGACTTCCTTTGAAACAACTCCTAACTTTCTTCTTTGCTCAAAAGTGGTGGTTGATAGAGGAAAACCCATCCATCTATGTGTGTAGCAACTGTACTATTACGTGTTGTAAGCAATATTTTTCTCTAATTGGGAAGGCATCTTTAATGCTTTCCCAAGCATCTATTGACTATATATCATCAAGTACTACTAGGCTTTTTCGATTTTCTTGGAATCCAAAAATTTCCCTGACTAGTTCCTCATCTCTCCATTTTTCAATCAAGTCCCTCTTCTCCGGCATAAATTTAGTAGCGATCCCTTGTAAGAGATCCCTTGTTTGCCATTGCTGAGATACACAGATCCAAGAAAATGTTTTGAAATAACGCCTTACATTTGAATGTTGGTAAACTTTTCTTGCCAGAGTGGTCTTGCCAAGACCACCCATTCCCCATATAGAAACGAATCTATAATTTTCGCGAACAAGATTTGCTGCCAGTATCTCAACTTGACTTTCAACTCTAACGAGATCCTCTTCAACAACATGAGAATGAGTACGTCTTAGTAGTTGTTGCCTAGAGGTTGATGAGACGGAGCGCGCGCAGCAGACGTCCTGTCCGGCTCCCAACCCCGGAGGTTAGGGTTGAGATACGCCTTTTCACAGAGTCGGCAAGTATAAGCATCATAACACAAGGTCCAGAGCAGCTGAAATACCTGAAACCAAAGGATATATCCGTTAAAACCCGTTCTGTACGACTCGTGGGGCTTGACTCTGGGCACAGTACCCAGGGGGGGGACCCCAAAACTCTGAGCACGTGACACACTCCCCCACCCAATCCGCAAACGCCCTCGTTGCGGACTTCACCCGTTGCCACGACGCGTACATGGGCCAACGAGCAAGGCACTAGCCAATACCCCAACACCACAAACCGCGGCACCCAACTACAAGACTTCCTCCACACACCTCACTTGCCATCGAACCAGAGATATGATCTTCGGAAGCGCTAGGCGTTAGCCTACCAGGAAACCAGACGGTCATGAACAGACGGACGACGCACCATGGACGAAGGTTGTGCCCACTGAAACCTGTCGCCCACAAAACAAGGAACGCTGCCCCCAGGCGTTGGGTGAAGCCCAACAATGCATGACGTTTCTCAAAACACGGAGCATGGCGCTCCACAAAAAGGCAGGCCCACCTGGCTGCTGCCTGAAGGAGGGACGGCCCCGCACCCACAGACCACCCTCGAAACTGGATGGAGAGACCCCGCGCTCAAATCCATCCAGGGGGACCAGTGCAACCCTGCAAACACTCGGAATCCCCAACACACCACAAAATCGTCGCCTGTTCACGGGAGAATGACCGGCTGGCTCTGATACCAACTGAGATGGAGCGCGCGCAGCAGACGCCCTGTCCGGCTCCCAACCCCAGAGGTTAGGGCTGAGATACGCCTTTCCACAGAGTCGGCAAGTATAAGCATCAAAACACATGGTCCAGAGCAGCTGAAATACCTGAAACCAAAGGATATATCCGTTAGAACCCGTTCTGTGCGACTCGTAGGGCTTGGCTCTTGACACAGTACCCAGGGGAGGGGGGGACCCCAAAACTCTGAGCACGTGACATACTCCCCCACCCAATCCGCAAATGCCCTAGTTGCGGACTTCGCCCGTTGCTACAACTCGCACATGGGCCAACGAGCAAGGCACTAGCCAACACCCCAACACCACAAACCGCGGCACCCAACTGCAGGACTTCCTCTACACACCTCACTTGCCAATGAACCAGAGATATGATCTTCAGAAGCGCTAGGCGTTTGCCTACCAGGAAACCAGACGGTCACGAACAGACAGACAACGCACCATGGACGAAGGTTGTGCCCACTGAAACCTGTCGCCCACAAAACAAGGAACGCTGCCCCCAGGCGTTGGGTGAAGCCCAACAATGCATGACGTTTCTCAAAACACGGAGCATGGCGCTCCACAAAAAGGCAGGCCCACCTGGCTGCTGCCTGAAGGAGGGATGGCCCCGTACCCACAGACTGCCCTCAAAACTGAATGGAGAGACCCCGCGCTCGAATCCATCCAGGGGGACCAGTGCAACCCCGCAAGCACTCGGAATCCCCAACATACCACAAAATCGTCGCCTGTTCACGGGAGAATGACAGGCTGGCTCTGATACCAACTGAGACGGAGTGCGCGCAGCAGACGCCCTGTCCAGCTCTCAACCCCGGAGGTTAGGGCTGAGATACGCCTTTCCACAGAGTCGGCAAGTATAAGCATCAAAACACAAGGTCCAAAGCAGCTGAAATACCTGAAACCAAAGGATATATCTGTTAGAACCGGTTCTGTGCGACTTGTGGGGCTTGGCTCTCGGCACAATACCCAGGGGGGACCCCAAAACTCTGAGCATGTGACATTGAGCCGCCTTCTCTATCCATAATAGCTCTTCTGCCATAACGATCGAAACTTGTAGTAAGATCTGAGATCTTGGCCTTAAGGGATTCCATGTTTGACCCAACTTGGTGACGAGTGAAGCATTCGTCCAAGAGACAAACACACCTCTTGATGATGCTTGTAACACCTCTTCCCCTACGTGAATCAACTTTGAAAGCATAACGTTCGAGCAAATCTTCAGCTTCATAAGCAAAGTCTCTAGCTTGTGAAACACATACACGAATCCTTTCCTCTTCATTTTGCTTCGCGTCAGCATCTTTTAAGAACCCTTGCAGTCACTTCAGCTCTTCTTGAAGTTGGTCTGCTTGGTCTCTTACTCCATGTAGAAACTTTCCTTCTTCAATCAACAAATTGCCAAGCGTTTCCACAACCAAAGATATAACAGGTTCGGCCATTTGAATTTAAATTGAATGTAAAATTTAAGAGAGAGACCCAAAAAAAAAAAAAAAAATAAGAGAGATATCTTATCTTATTATATTTAGATTGCCTTATTAATCCTCCCGATCTATACGCACTTGCTATTTTTATAGAGCTAGCTACCGAAAAAGCTACCCAAAAAAAAAAAAAAATCTTCTACTGTGATAAAGCTACCGAAACGAAGTGTTTAATTTGCACGATTGTGAAGTCTGCATAACTTTACACCAAAAGAAAGATTCGACATTACTTTATGTCACGTTACTCTTTTATTCTTTCACTTTACTTTATTTTTATTAAAAGCTCTTTGTCTTGTTTTGCATGTCGTCTTCACTTTTTTCATTTCTTTTTTTTTTTCCGTCCAATGATAGTAGAGAAAAAAAATTTATACAAAATTTCAGGTTTAACAATTTTTATTATCTTTAACTGATTTGCTATATATATAAAACGCATCACTATATTTAATAATTATTAATTGATATTCGAAATTTACCAGATAATCCACTAATCAACTTCATTTCAAAAAAATCTTTTTATCTGCACATAGAAAAGTCCACACACTCATCGCTGAGTGTAGACTTACCAGTTCTTTAAGCTCCCAGAGAAAAATAAAGTAAAATTATTGTCTCGTGTTTAACAGAAAGCTTTTAGTATAGTTTAATAGACGAGTATGCGCTCCTTTGAGTGTCCCTCTAAATCTAATTTGGCTCCTACTGCTATTAATTGACATCTACTCTTTTTTTTTTTCTTTTTCTTGGGAGGCTAAAAGCGCAAATTACACAACTACTAGTTCTTATAACTTTCATATTTTTTTTAATATCGTTCCTAATATTTTATAAAATTAATAATGATCCCTAATATTTACAAAAGTCATTCAAAATTATTCCTATTATTTAAAATTAAAAAATTTGGTCTTTCTTATTTTTTAAAAAAATTCAATTTTAGTCATTCTAAGTGAAACCTATTTAGGGATTAAATTAATTTTTTTAGAATAATAGAGACTAAATTGGCTAGTTTTGAATAATATGAATAATTTTGATTCACTTTTGTAAACGTTAGGGACTAATATAATTTTTTTAAACATTAAAGACCAACTTAAAAAAATATAAACAATAAGAACTATATGCATAGAAAAGTCCACAAATTCAACTTCTTATCCCTTTGCTTCCGAGATGAATGACTTAGATAGCGATTAATACACTGAAATAGATTTGGGCAGGAATGGAATGAACTGAGAATGGAATGAATTTAGAAATGAGAATGACATGTTTGGTGTGCTCTAAGAATTAAAAGTAGTAATGTGAATTACTTGTATAATATGACAAAATTACATTTTTTATTATAATATTAAAAATAAGAATAAATATAAACATAACCGTAAATAATATAAATATAAATAATAATAATAATAACAAAATAAAAATAATAAATAATAAATAATAATAATAATAATAATAATAATAATAATAACAACAACAATAAATAATCATAATAATTATTATTATTATTAACAAAATTAAAATAAAATAAAAAATAATAATAACAACAACAATTATTATTATTGTTGTTATTATTATTATTATTATTATTATTATTATTTTTATTATTATTATCATTATCATATTGGTATTATTATTATTTTATTTTTATTTTTATCATTATTATTTTACTTTATTATTATTATTAGTATTTTTTATTATTATTTTAATCACTATTATTATTTGTTTATTTTTTTTATTTTTATTATTTTATTTATTTTTTTTTTTTTTTTATTATTATCATTTTTATTATTATTATTATTTTATAATAATAATTATGATTTTTATTTTTATTTTTATTTTTATAATAATAATTATTATTTTCATAATAATATTATTATTATTATTTTTATTATTAATTCACTATTATTATTTATTATTTTTGTTTTTATTATTAATTTAATATTTTGTTTTTATTTTTATTTTCATAATAATAATAATTATTATTATATTTTTTAATTATTATTATTGCAAAATAAATTATTTATAAAAGTTATGTTATATAAGGGTATGATAGTCAAATTTATTCTCAAACACATAAGAATGGGCTATTCCCATGTATTTTGTCTGAAATGACTATTTTTATATATGTGGGAATGAGATTCCCTTAGAAATGAGATTTCTAGGTCCATTCCTTCATATCAAACATGAGAATTAAAATAAAATTAGAAATATCAATCAATTTTCAATTCATTCTCACATATCAATCACTGTCTTAGTCTGGTTGAGTTTGATGTCTGCATTAGTTGATGTTACACCCAACGCTCGGAAATTATTGTCTCTGTCCTTATTGGGACCAATCTCATATGGTTTGGTTGGCAATATTGACCAAATTTTTGACGGTGATTTCTTTTTCTTTTGTTTTTTTAATTTTGGTTCTAATGAGTGCTCCTGACACAGTAGTCTCATAAGGAAAGATTTAAGTGCGTTTAAAGTAATTTATCAGTCCTTCATAATATTGGTGAGATTTATATAATATGTTAGAGAGATGGACATTAGTTTGATTTGACCAAAGATTTTCTCATATCACAGTTGCACAATGAGGCCAACAATGCTAATAATTTTCCTTTTTCTCCTCTACATTTAGGAATTTTGATTCATTTTTTAATTTTTAAGGGTCCCCTATTTTAATTCATTATAACTTTTTTACTTTTAATTAATCTCTTAATTTATAGAATTAATATTTCAGTTTCACTAATCAACAACTTCCCCTACTTCAAATATTTTGGTCATGTGATCATTGAGGAGGGATAGGTTGGGAGAGTTGAATATCAATATAAGAAGCGCTCATTTTTTATGTATTAGAAAGGGCTATTAGAATTGTTTGGGACTAACGGTTCTCCTACATTTAATAAAATTTAAAGTTTTAGAAGAATTGTTAGAATAAACCTTACAATATATTATAGACCATCATAAAACTATACATCACCTATCATTAATTTCTTCCATCATTAAGATACTGTGTACATATCTTCATGAGATTTGAAGTATCAAAACTTAAGGGAAATACTTTCTATACGGTTGTTCAGCCGTTAGATAAAATGCATATATGAGACTCATTTTTTATCTCATGGCCGAACAACCGTATAGTTGAAGAGAAAAAAAATTATAATACTTAATTTTTTCACTATTAGGGTACGGCGTCCTTATCTTTATCTCCCTAATCAGTAACACTTAATTTTTCTCTTTAAACCCATGAAAAGAGAGAATGTGAGAAAACAAAAATATACTATGAGCAGTTCCCCTGTCAAAAGTAAAGCCCAGTGCAATTTTTCTCTTTTCTGACGGCTAGCAAGTCTACGGGCTATTAAACACTTAAATTTTCTTTACGAGTCAATGGAGACCTTTAAAACACCCCCTCCCCCTCCCCCTACCTCTTGAACCCCAGGAGAAGCAACTCAATAGGTAGAGTGCTCGACTAGACTAATTGGTTGGAGGGGGGACACAGTAGGCTTAACTTGACTAAGTTTTTTGCTGCTCATATCTATTGTTGAGCGTCTCGAGTTTCGCATCTCTTTAGTGGTAGGCTGTGAGGAGTCAGTGGAAAGGAGGCAGAAGACGATCCAAAAAGCGAAGGCTCACCCAGCTGAAGGCGATCTAATTCCATACTTGATTTGCCGATTCTTCGTCCGAGCGGCCCCCTGAGGATGCGGGAAGCCAATGATAGGAGTGGTTAACTGGACTCTTCTTAGGAACCTCAGAGACTACATGCACAACAACTTATCCTAAATTTGTGAGTTGCGTGCCTTCCTATGGACCTATGCCCTTATATGTAAAACTCCTCTTCCCTCTTCCCCTTATTATAAAATTGAATGGACAAAGCCTTGGTCCATACAACTTCATCTTGCTCAAAAAAAGAAAAACACTCGAAAAGCTGAAACACTTGGTCATCGAAATCCAAAAAAACCATACCTCGAACAAGAAAACTAACTCTCTCTAATCTTTTGTTACTCTTTAAATGATTTCTCCTCTCTATTTTTTTTATATGTTTGTTCTGGATGATTTATCCTCTCTCATGGTATATATTACCTCGTCCCTTTTGTCTCCTAGAATTTTGTGTAAAGGTAATTTAGACAAACTATTCCAATTTTTTTTCTAGTATAAAGATAAAATTGTAAATTACATAGAAAAAGATAATGGAGCACTATTTCTTCCTTCCAAACAATAATCATCCCTCCCAAAAAAAATACGAAAAGGGCAGTGGGAATAATTCATGTTCTACAATTTTTAGGAGCCTAACATTCACTCTATTTTTCTCTATTATTTAGATTTTACAATTGTAGCTTTAATTCTATTATGATAAACTGTAATTTTTTAAATCGTTGATTCTAAATTGAAACTAACTTTCATTTCTTCATAAATTTGTACATAATTAATTTATATTCTTCCAAAGTTTTTATGTTAAGTGTACAGAAATTAGATGAAACTTGAAGTTTGTAACTAGCATATTTATTTGATATATGTCTTAAAATGTTGAAAATTCTGAAGAACTCAATTTTTTACGGGTATGTGATAGGCTTAGCAAAATGGTCTAGAACTTATTTACCCACCCACGCCACCCATGCCCACCCACCTTTACAGAATTCGTGTTTACTTTTCAAAAGTAGGGTTCTGACTTTTATTTGGCAATAATCATGAGGTTTGTTTCCAAATTACCCGTTTACTTGATCATTCTTCCATCTCTTGAAATTTCTATTTATATTTTTTTTCTTCGATAATCCTAAAAAACATCCCCACATCAGCCAACTCACGAGACATAGATTGAATTAGCCACCACCCACTAACGTCAGATGGGAACACGCCAACATCCCCTCGTCTGGCCTGACGGTTGAGTTTGATCCAAAACTCCGGAAGTACAGCGACCAGACCCACAACATGTACCAAGTAAGTAAATGTAAAGTTTCAGCGATTGCGGGGAGTTGAACCCGGGTTGCCCCATTGAACTTCTCTTTCCTAATACATCCTCCACTCCCTCACCCCCACCCCTACCCCTACCCCTACCCCTATCCCCGTCCCCGTCCCAGCCCGCACCCTAGCCCCAGCCCCAGCCCCACCCCCACCCCCACCCAAATTTTCTTATTCACTTAATATTTCTTTATTTGCTAGTAGTAGATGCCCATAGACTATTTCTAATTTTGCTACGCATTTGTTTGGACTCCAAAAATGTCATGCTAGTTGAACTTATTAGTTGTTGGAAAAAAAATATTTTGCTTCTTGACTTTATTAATGCTTCTTTTCTACTTTCTTATTGATAAAAAACAATTATGCTTATAGGATGCCATATATTTGGTAGACGGAAATTGTGAACGGGCTACAAGTTATTAAATGACCAAGATTATACTCAATTTTCATTTAGAAAGCTTTTCTAGTCCTCCTTCCACCATCAAGCAAACTTACAATATAAATTATAATTCAAGAAAATATATTTGACAAATTAAAATATAATATAGTAGGGGATGAGCTCTTTTCCAATTTTTGTTAAATAGTATTATGTTAATTAGCATTAAATACAAATTTTTTAGTACAATTATCAAGCAAATATAGTAGGTGCCTCTTCCATTTCAACAATAACCATGCACATTTTTGCTAATTCTTCCAAATAACGTTCTGCCACATCTATTATTGTTTCTTCTCCAATCTGATCGTCGACGGATATCATACCTTCAACCATTCAAACTTGGTACAATGACTCTGTTTCTATATCAACATCTTCCAAGTATTTGCTTAAGTAAAGAAAACAAGGTTTCAACTGATATGGTAAGTCATTGTAACTCAATGCCAGTATACGGTGCAACCTTCCTTGATCTTTTTTCAATGTTGTGCCCCTTCCCTAGATATGATCTAATACCTTTGTGTACAATTTCCCAGTCCTTCAAGTTGTGTTTTGTTGCAAGAATACCTCCTAAGACAAGTACACCTAACGGAAGTTCTCCACAGTGTTCAACCCACTACAACATTTTGGACTTCTTGCAACCCCTAAATTGAATATGTAAGAAAACCGTTGCTATAAATGTTATTTTGCAACAATTTTATGCCTGTTGCCTAAAAATAAAACATTTTGCAACGATTTTAATTAATTATTTCAATATCTATTACCTTTGGCAACGATTTTAATTAACTGTTGCAATATCTATAACCTTTTGCAACGATTTTAATTAATTGTTGCAATATCTATAGTCTTTTACAACGGTTTACATCAGGGTATTGCAATATCTATGATATGCAACGCTTTTTTATTAAGTGTTGTTTATTTCATTCATTTTTTGCAACAATTTGTAAAATTATGGGTTAGTTGCAACTTATAAGATAAATTATTTTGCAACAGTTTTATTAGTATTGAGTCGTACCGATACAAAATCTACGATATACTACTATTTTTGTTATGCGTTGCCTATTGTATTCAGTTTTATGCAACATGATGTAAAATTATCGGGTTAAATACAACGCAAAAAAAAAAGTTGCTTATTTGATATTTATTTGGTGAGACATCTTGATATATTTTGTTCATAAAGAAATTTGAGTTAAAGTTAGAAAATGAGAAGCTATCACAACTAATTATTTGAAACAAAGAGAAAAAAAATTAAAAATAAAAGTTGATTAATAATTTGGTTTCATTTTTTACCCCCTTAACGATATTTTTTTTTTGTGTCAAAATTGAGACTTTTCATTGCTTCTTAGTTCTAAACTATTGTCGACTAGTTAAAAATTAAGGGCAAGCATCTAAAAAAAAGCATTGCAGTTGTAAAAGACTATTATTTATATTTCTAAAAATTATTCCTATAAAGTATTGACTATTAGAGATATAAATGAATAAAATAAGCTTTTCTGTAACAACTTAACTGTTAGATGAGATTGTTAGTTTGACATAGTTATAGAGTTCATTATCAAAAAGGTCCTGGGTTCAAGTCTAATCACTACATATTTAGAAGAATTTATCTAAGTACAACTCAATAAAGAAAAAAGAAAGAGAATCTCACATATATATTATTTTAAGAACGACGAACTTGCAATTGTAAGATAACTGTTGCTTATGCTTTTGAAAACTGTTGCAATAAGTAGGAAAAACTATCACAAAACGTATTAAAACCGTTGCAAATAGAAAAATACTTATTATGTAGTCTTTAAAAAAAAACGTTGCAAAAAGAATCAGTTGCAATGGTTTTTTGACCGTTACTATTTATTTGCAAAAAACCGTTGCAATACAGATTAGATAACGAGAACGGATTCAACGGTAAGAAAACTGTTGCCTAAAGTCATTGACAACGGTTTTTAGTTTTTTTCCAACGATTTTCAAATGTTGCATAAGAAAAAAAATGTGGTAGTGACCATTTTTTTTTCCTAATTCTTCCATTTTATGAATTTCGCCAACTAAAATAGAAAAAACAACAAATTCCATTAGGCCTACAACTACAATAGAAAAATATGTTAGGATGTTTGTCTTAAGCCCAAGCCCAAGGAGATGTTGAAGACAAACAGGAGTTCATTAGGAGAATAAATAGGTTTTCCTTTCCTAGTGGAGTTAGTTGCCTATAAATAAGACTTTCTAGTTTGTAATTATTAGCCACGAGAGCCACACCCCATGGGAGGGTGTGGTAGGGGGTAAGTTGAGTGTTGAGAGTGTTTTTTGTCTTTCGCCAAAAAAAATCGATATGGGGAGAGTTTAGACTTTAGCCATAGATAAATTCTTGGTGCGAGGGTTTAGACTTTTCCATTCATAAAGTCCCCTGGGAGGATTTTATAGTTTTTTCTAAAACTATGAGCGTTTGAGTGAGGTGAGGGTTTGGATTTTTTCTCCTCAAAAGATCATCCTCGTTGTAATGGTTTATTGCTAATTAGTGGATTTTCCAATTACTTGGGTCGTGGAGGTAGGCAAAGGGTCGAACCATATTAAAATATTTGTGTTCATTTCCACTGTGCGTTGTATGATTATGTGTGTATGTGTGTCATATTCCCAACAAAGTGGTATCAGAGTTGATGGTTTGCGGATATTGGTCTAGACTCTCAAAGAATTATGGTGGACTATTGTGATGGACTCTTAGTTGAGCTTGACAACAGGGCTCGGAGGACAAAGTAGGGACACGATAAGCAAAATTATTGAGTTATACTCTCAAAGTTGTATAAGGTTATAGTAACGCGATGGAGCAACGCTTGGTTGATCTGGGTAATTCTAAGTGGACTCGTACAAGAGTAAGATCGCAGAGCCTCACGGTTGATCTCGGGTGCAGGAGGAAGAGCGACTGGAGGTGGCATGGTAGTAGTTAAGGTGCATGGTTGATCTAGGGTACACAGGGAATAGCTACTAGAGCCGACATTGTAGTAGCTAAGATACATAGTTGATCTGGGATGCATGGGAAAGAGTTACTGGAGCCGGCATAGTAGTAGCTAAGATGCAAAAAAAGATCTAAATACCTAGTGAGAGTGGTGGAGATGGATTCACCGCGATGAATGTGGATCAAAGGGGAGTTAAGGCCCAATTGGAGTTCATATGTGAAAAAAAGGTGAGATTTGTTAGGAATTTCATATGGTGAACTAAAGAGTAAAAAGAATGATTTCTCCCACATGGAAAGATAGGAGAATAATGTACTATTAATAAACATGTGTAGGCTCAAAACCCAATAACTTTTGGGTCAATAATTAAGTTCTACACTTGTATGTTAAAGCCCATTTGTTCTCAAGTTCTCTGGGCTGCTCATAACAAATTGGTATCTGATTCCAGGCTCAAGGACTGGGCATGACGACAAAAAAGGACACACTGTAGAGATCTCATTGTGCTAAGGAGCTCGCACAATTGTTTAGTGGAAGTTTCCTTGTGTGGGTAGAGATCGGTACCAGAGTTGCTGTTACGATGAGAGAAAATCACATCTAAGATGTTTAATGTCAGGAGGACATGAAGAGGCTTAGATAATGGAGACTGATGATGCAGAGAGGGATGTTACTGATGTCTGTGAGAATCGGTTGTAATGAAAATGTGCTGATAGCGGTGGAGCGAGGCTTTAGTGCATTAGAGATAGGTTCTCAAGGGTGCTGCTATGATTGCTATTGAGTGTTAGCTTTAGCATGACGATGAAGATAGAGACAAAGGCTGAGAAAAGGTCTCAATTGATGCGAGAAAGCTTGGTCTTTTCGCCAAGGGGAGGATTTGTTAGGTTTTTTGGCTTAAGCCCAAGCCAAAGGAGATGTTGAAGACAAGTAAGAGTACATTAAGAGAAGGAATATGTTTTGCAATCCTAGTGAAGTTAGGATTAGTGGCCTATAAATATGACTTTCTAGTTTGTAATTATATTCCACGAGAGCCACACCCCATGGAGGGGGGGGGGGTGCGGTATGGGGTGAGCCAAGTGTTGAGAGTGTTTTTTATCTTTTTCCAAAAAAAAACTAATATAGGGAGGGTTTAGACTTTAGCCATAGATAAAGTTGTATTGGTGCGAGGGTTAGACTTTTTCATTCATAAAGTTACTTGAGTTGGTTTTTATAGTTTTTCCTAAAACTATGAGTGTTTGAGTGAGGGGAGAGTTTGGATCTTTTCCCGTCAAAAAGATTATCCTCGTTGTAATGGTTTATTGCTGATTAGTGGATTTTTCAATTACTTGGGTTGTTGACATAGGTAAAGGGCCGAACCATGTTAAACTCCATGTGTTGATTTATGTTGTGCGTTGTGTGATTATGTGTGTGTGTGTGCTATTCCTAACAAAGTGGTATCAGCTAGATATGATGGTTTGTAGATTTTGGCCGGAACTCTCGAAGAATTATGATGGACTCTCGGTGGAGCTTGGCAGCGGGGTTCGGAGGACGGAGTAGGGACACGATAAGCATAATTCTTGGGCTATACTCTCAAAGTTGTATGAGGCTACAGTAACGCGATGGAGCAACACTTGGTTGATCTGGGTAATTCTAAGCGGGCTCGTACGAGAGTAAGATCGCGGAGCCTCATAGTTGATCTCGGGTACACGAGGAAGAGCTACTAGAGCTGGCATGATAGTAGCTAAGGTACATGGTTGATTTAGGGTGCACGGGGAAAAGCTGCTAGAGCCAGCATGGTAGTAGCTAAGATACATAGTTGATTTGGGATGCATGGGGAAGAGCTATTGGAGTTGGTATGGTAGTAGCTAAGGTACAAAAAGAAGATCTAAATAGCTTGTAAGAGTGGTTGAAATGGATTCACCGGCGATGAATGTGAATCAAAGGGGAGTTAAGGCCCAATTAAAGTTCACATGTGAAAAAAAGGGAGATTTGTTAAGAGTTTCACATGGTGAACTAAAGAGCAAAGAGAATAATTTCTCTCACATGAAAAAATTAGAAGAATAATGAGCTGCTAATAAACATATGTAGGCTCAAAACCCAATAGTTTAAACTTTTGGGTCAATAGTTGAGTTCTATAAATATGTGTTAAGGCCTATTTGTTCTCAGGTTCTCCAAGCTCGCCACAACAAATTGGTATCAGAGCCAAAGCTCAAGGACTGGGCATGACGACAAAAGAGAACACATTGTGGAGATCTCGTTGCGCTAAGGAGCTTGCGCAATTGCTGAGTGGAAGTTTCCGTGCGTGGGTAGATATCGGTGCCAGAGTTTCTGTTACAATGGGAGAAAATCACATCTAAGACATTTAATGTCAGGAGGACATGAAGAGGCTTAGATAGTGGAGACTGATGATGTAGAGAGGGATATTGCTGATGTTTGTGAGAACCGGTTGTAATGAAAATATACTGATAGCGGTGGAGCGAGGCTTTAGTGCATTAGAGAGAGGTTCTCAAGGGTGTTGTTATGATTGCTAAGTGTTGACTCTAGCATGACGATGAAGATATAGACGAAAGCTGAGAAGAGGTCTCAGTTGATGCAAGGAAGCTTGGGCTTTTCGCCAGGGGGGGATTTGTTAGTTTTTTTTGGCATAAGCCCAAGCCCAATGAGAAGAAATATGTTTTTCAATTCTAGTGAAGTTAGGATTAGTTGCCTATAAATAGAACTTTCTAATTTGTAATTATTTGTCACGAGAGCTACACCCCATGGGGGTATGGTAGGGGGTGAGCAGAGTGTTGAGAGTGTTTTTCGTCTTTTGCCATAAAAAAAAAGCCGATATGGGGAGGGTTTAGACTTTAGCCATAGATAAAGTCTTGATGCGAGAGTTTAGACTTTTCCGTTCATAAAGTCACCTGGGAGGGTTTTTTTTTTTTTTATATATATAGTTTTTCCTAAAACTATGAGCGTTTGAGTGAGGGGAGGGTTTGGATCTTTTTCCATCAAAAAGGTTATCCTCGTTGTAATGGTTTATTGCTGATTAGTGGATTTTCCAATTACTTGGGTTGTAGACATAGGCAAAGGGCCGAACCACGTTAAACTTCTTGTGTTGATTTTTGTTGTGCGTTGTGTGATTATGTGTGTGTGTGTCCTATTCCCAACAAAAACAGCATATTCCATATGGCTTATGGAATAAAAATCGAATATTTCTAGCCAATTGAACAAATAATTTTACAGCAAAACAAGGGTAAATTGACTTTATTTGTTTAAACGAATTGATATTGTTAAAATCAACACATCTTTCTAATATTGTAAACCTTTTAAAGAGTCAATGTAGTATTATAAATAGTAGCATCCTTTATGCAAGTTTTTCTCGTTTCCAACTAAAATATTATGAAATGTCAATTCAAATGGTCTTGTGTTAGTATAAAAATTTAACAGTTAGTACGTCCATGGTATAGAAGGGATCACAACTTAATTGTCTCACACTACTACTATTATTTTCTGTTCTTTCTTTATTTTTTGTTAATTACAACATTATTTGAACCCTGGGACAATAACTAACACTAGGATGTCATTTTTTAACCAACACAGTAGGTGCCCTATGTTTGGGACAAGTAGTTTTTACTCCCTATAGATAAAAGGTAAGTTAGCATCCTAAAGTAGTAACCTAGCGATGGAATGTTTAGAATGTAAACTCGAGACTTGTTACATGTCGAGTTCGAATAAGTCAAAATAATATGTGAGCTAGGGTACGAATAAATTCTATACTTGCTATGACGTAAGGCGAGTTATATATATATATATATATATATATATATATATATATATATATATATAAACCATCAATCTTGGCACATATTATCCTTCTGATAGGTTAGCAATTTAAATTTTTTGTAGTTTTGGATATTAGCTACATCAGAGAACTATTATATGCAGATTAAATATTAAAAAATCATCGAATGTTGAACTTCCTCAGTTGAAATTATAATTACGCGAAAAAATGACAAATTCTTATATAAGGTTATATAAATATAAAAAGCAGACATATATGTTAAATTGAATGATTAAGGGCAACTACGAACGAAAATTTACCTTGAGTTCGTGATTTTATTAAGGATGTTATTTGAAACAATTCTCAACTTTCTTCTTTGCTTAGAAATCGTGGTTGATAGAAGAAACCACTTGCAAATATATGAGTAGGCGAAACTTTCTCTGTTGGAAGTTGTAAGCAATACCCGGATTTGGGTGGGTTGTGGGGGAGGGGGCAGAGTTTTAAAATCAAATTTGACCCCTAATAAATATCTAAAAAGTGATAAAAAATTTCAAAAATGTAAAGTTGGCTTGTTGGTTAGTAACAAATAGCATTATGTTGATGGTTGGGGGTTCAAGTCATCATAATTGCATTTATTTTAGGTTCGAACTCGTAACATCTAATTTAATAACTAATTTTTAACCACTAAGTTAGAAGTATTATTTATTGCATCAAGTAAATTGTTCAATATTTATTGAATACATAAACTATTTAATTTGTACCATGAACAAGAACTAATTGTTAAATATGCTATTTAGAATTATTATAATATTTTGGTGCATCTAAAATGTAAACCACTTGATATTCAAAAATATACTCGAAATGATCATTTCACTTACCAAATCTTTAAAAGTATCGTAACATGAAATCATAACCAAATTTTATTTAATTAATAAAACTGTAAAAAAAAAAATTAAAACTGTAAAAATTGAGTCTATTTTCCACTAGACTAAAAAATATTGTACAAAAAACACCGTACAAAAAAAATGCCCCCCTCCCCTAACGTTAGATTTCTGGCTTCGCCCCTGAATTATAAGATAATTCATCTAATTTTTTTTTAAAATATATTATAGACCCAAATATTTTAAGAATTAATAATTAGCTAAAAAATACATAAAATTCAAAATATGAATCAATAGTAGATTGTCTTCTGTTAAACTTCAGATCTAGCTAAATCTCATTTTTAATTATGCGCAATGTGTCTAAAAGTCATAGGGTTGCTTTCTCATATTGCAACTAAAAGTTTTAGAGTGTCATTGCGTGATACTCGTTCCAAAGGTTATGTATCATAAATCATCAACTTCAATTTCAGCTTGATCTTGAGAACGCTCTATTATATTATCAATGATCTCTTCTACGCTCAAAACTTTTGTACTGGAATTATTTTCACCAAGAAAATTCAAGATATGGTTTGACGGTACCCCAACTTACTGATTACAACTCCTAATTCATTATATGGCGTGCCTATCTTTATAAATTAATAATTATAAATTTATCGATAAATTGATATCTCGCTAAACTAATAGAATTTAGGTGGTCCCAACCCATCCTATTAATTTAGAGAGGTTATACTGGTAGAACTTCTTTCAATTAATACTCGATAAATTAATAATTTTTTTAAGTAATAAAATTGTCTAATCCCTACTTGGGATTAGTGTAAAAAATTAATAATTTTCATAAAATTATAAGATAATACATTTAAAATATTTTCTTTGTATTTTATAAACCTATATATATATAATAAATTAGTAATTAGCTAAAAGTATATAATAAATTGATTATGAGATTTTCTTAAAATATGAATTAACAGTATCTTGTTGTCTTTTGTTGAACTTCAAATCAAAATGAATCTCATTTTATTTGTGTGCAATACGCCTAAAAGTCGTGGGGTTGCTTTCTTGTATTGCAATAAAAAGTTTTGGAGTGTCATTGACGTTTTGAGTGCTTTCTTGCATTACACCCTTTCCAAAGGTTTTGTATGATCATCAAATTCAACTTCAGTTTCACCTTGAGTATGTCTTGTCATGTTATCAATGATCTCATCTACGCTAAAAACTATATAGTATTGGTATTATTTTCACCAGAAAAAATTGAAGAGGTGGTTGACATTAATTTTTTACGATACCCCAATTCATTGATTACGACATAATTCATAATGGCATGCCCATCTTTATAAACTAATAATTATTAAATTATTAATAAATTGATATTTCATTATATTAATAGAATTTAGGTGGTCTCAATACTATTATTTTAAAGAGGTTATACTATATTTAGCTCCTTATATATATAACAAAATTGATATGATTTATACTTACCCAATTAAAAAAAAAACTGATTTGGTTTATCTTTTATTTTATTTTTTGATTCGAGGAATTAAAGCCTAACATAGTGTTTGGATTGCACAAAGGAATGGAAAGGAAAGGAAATTAGAGAAAGAAAAATAAAGGAAAGAAAAAGAAAAAAAATTCTTTTATTTGGATTGTAATAAAATAATAATAGAAAGAAAGATAAAATATTTTATAATCCTTTTGTTTGGATTAAAGAAGGAAAGGAAATGAAATAACAATTTTAAATGGAAAATTACTTGAGTGCCTTTTGAGACGATGTAAAGTTTAAGGTGCAATAAGGGTAATTGTGAAAATAAAAAACTTAGGGACAATAAAATTTTTTTGTCTTTAACCCTTCATTTCCCTCCAAAAAACCCCAAATTGGAAGGATTATAAAATCCTTCCAATTAAAGGAAATGTAGGGATCTTGGAACCCTTTAATAACCTTTACTTTCATTTAAATTGCAATTCAAACAAAGAGAGGGATTCTTTATTCCCTCCCATTCCATTTCCTTTTAAAAAAAAAATGAATCCAAAGAAGTTGTTAGTCTTATAACGTATATTAAAAGATATTACCCACAATAATTGAACTTGCAATATCTCGCACTTATAACGAGATATATACCACTAGACCAAAAGTCTATTAGTGATTTGGTTTATCTTTTGCCCACCCTTCCTTTGCAAATTATAATAAATGCGCTCCAAATGATTGTTCTACATTTCTAGATTCATATTAAGTGCGTAGTTCCATTCCAGGTAGTGCATTTTTTTATATACATTTGCTTGCTAACTTATGGGAGAATTTGATGTTTTTTTCCTCAATTTTTTCACCCAGCAAATAATGATAAATATTGGGTCTCCCTTGTTCACTATAAAAATGCACAACCTACTTCTTACAATCATCAGTCTAAAAATGGGTAATTCACTTTTGCTAGTTTCACTTCTTGTGATGGTGGCTCTTGCCATTCCTTCTAATGCATATTACCCAATGAAACTTGTCAACACCTATACTGATGTTGAAAACCATGAGTCTCAAGAGGCTGAGAAATTGGCACCGTTGGAGTTACAAGAGAAAGAATCAGTAGAGCAAATGCTCAGA
Source organism: Ehretia macrophylla (assembly GCA_037974665.1). NCBI lineage: Eukaryota > Viridiplantae > Streptophyta > Magnoliopsida > Boraginales > Ehretiaceae > Ehretia > Ehretia macrophylla. Next base: position 48,888,698 of record CM075777.1, on the reverse strand, counting down.
TTTCACGCGGCACCACCGAAGACACCGGGGCCAAAGCCATCAGCTTTAGGCAGATTAAGGCCAACACGTCCACCACGACAAAGCCATTGGCCGCATTGGAGACCACACATCAAATCACCACCACCACATCCAACGCCACATGGTTCACATCACATTCCACCGCGACGCGCACCATTCCATTGGCCTTTTGGTCGTAAATCACCACCACCACATCCAACACCACATGGTTCGCATCACATTCCACCGCGACGCGCACCATTTCATTGGCCTTTTGGTCGCAAATCACCACCACCTCCTCCATCACCACATGGTTCACATCAGGCTCCACCTTCATGAGGGACTTTTATAATTTTATGCTACATTTTAATTTGGATGTTATCACAACACCACCTTCGCCAACATCTTGGATTTATTTTCCTAGAGATGGCTGAAGTAGCTTAATAAGTGTTAGAATTAAATAATTGATGACTGTAAATAAGAGCTGCAGGCTGCAGCTCAAGTATCACATTGAATAGATGATAAATATTATCATTGTGATGCATTTCCTTCTACATATGGTTTGACTTTGCTTGAAGTTTCATATATTTTCATCATTTTTCTTCAAAAATGACGCCTAAATGTCACGTTCGGAGCCCAAAATTTAGGCCCGTAGGTAAAATTAGTGTGGTAGGTATAAAAAATAATTATTTAAACCTCTTTTCTACTAGCATAAAATAATTAATATAAGTAATTTCTTACATCTACTATATCTATTTATAAATCACTCATATATATTATATATTCCACTAATACGAGACATTATACTAAGAAAAGTAAGAAGTCACACACTAAATGTATAAATTGATTTAAAAGATGATAAATGGATAAAATTTAATTACATGGTGTTGATGCTGAATTCTAATGGTAAAATGCTGATAACTGTTCAAAACACTCGAGACTCGCGGTCATCAAAAGTGTACCCTCAAACTCATGAAAGTTATAAGCGATTCATTTTATTGTTCTTTTTATGTTTAATCGAGGAACATCTCAAAGCAAAAGTGGGTTAGTCTCCTTAATCCAATGGTTCACGTAGAAGAAAGACATGTATATGTGATATTAGATATTAATTAATTACAAAAGTACTGTACTAATAATAGAGTAACTTGAATCAAAAGGTTGTAGCTATAACCAAAGCTGATTGTACTATTGTTAAAATTATCATGAATTTCTATTTTAAAATTAATTATTTTTAGATGGAGTAGCCTATAAACTTATATGGTAGATTTAGGATTTATGATTTTTATATATCTAAGAGATTATATATTTCAATACCCTCTCAAGTGTGTGACCCGGTAAGAACCGAAAATCAAGATTTGAAATGGGGGCACACAAGTTAGCCAGATCGAGAATCATGAGCTGACGTAGGGGCGCACGATTCAGCGAGAGAGATACAAGAGAATAGAAGGGTCATGATCTGTGGACAAATATAACTAAACAAAGGGCCCAACTCAGATACCAAAATGTCCTAGGTCCAACATTCACCATCAGCCATTTATAAAATTATATCCACGTATAAAACTCAATCAAAAACTATCTAACCTGTACGTAAGGGGGCATATTAAAGACAATAGACTACCTTATAAGATCGTGGGCTATACTCTTCTTGACGTACCAATTGGTTTTAGGATGAAACATCATGATTGTTAACATGATATCAGAGCTTAGGTATCAAAAAATCTTGGGTTTAAAACTCACCACTTTTGTAAAATTATGTCCACGTGTGAGTCTCAATAAAAAATTATTTAGCCTACACATGAAGGAGCATATTGAATACAATAGATAAATACAACAAATCATTCTCTAATTGTTTAAACTTTCAAATGATGCTGTAATTTAACAACTATAAACTCAAGATGTTGGAAAGAAGACATTTTCATGTGTTAACATTTTCATCATCTACAATTTTCATTTCTTTGGGCCATTCAACTTGATCAGCTAGGGAGAATGTGATTCTTGTCACTGTATACTAAACAAGTCGAAATTTGGAGCACTAGCTATTTCTTGCCAATGTCATGCAAGCTGCATCTAGGAGAATTCATTTCATTCTTACCCAGTTCTAAAAATATTAAAATGCATTGATCACATGCTAACAATGTTATCAATTATGCAATACAACATCAAAGTTTATTTCCATTCAGAGTGTGAAAAGAACAAATTGCTGTATACAATTAATTTTTAACATAAATGTCCTGGATTTTGGGAACACAATTAGTCATACTTATTTTACAAAGCCTAACATTTGTCACTCGAAATTATATAATTTTGATGGATATAAAAGGGCAATAATTCTTGCAATGCTAAAGCATAACAGCATTAAGATAAGTACTCTACAATTCATATTCCTGTTCTTTAATGTGCTAGTTCTATCATTCATTCATCAGCTAACTTGCATGAGTATCAATATGGCTTCTTCTGAGCTTCAAGGACAAAAGGCACTAGAAAACTTGGACAACAACTATGTGACACTGCCAAAAAAAAACCCACAACATAAAGCAGCCGTTATAGCTTGGTGGTTATTGCGGAGGAAGCCGCCTCCACGGCATCTTCATCTCATCCTCCACCAAGAGCGGCTTGGCTGCCACCAAGACCACCACATCATGGGATATTGCCAAAGAGGAAGACAGTGCCACCTCCAAAAGGAACTAGTAGAAGAGGCTAATGTTAACTTATCTTTTTATAAGTCTAAAGTTATTACCATAATCCTTTTATTGAAGCTTTGAATAAACAAATAAGAAATTATGCTTTAACCATAGTTTTCTGGCCACAACGATCATTGATCAATAAAAATATTTAGACGTCACATTCTTCTGGGCTTGAAAATTAAAAACCAATTGTGATGAAAAACGGTTTAATTATTTTCGTTTTCATCAAATCAATATGAGTGCAACAATTAATAGTATAATTAATTTAACAAATGACTGAGATATAGAGTTGGAGTAATAAGTTACATAATTCCGAAACTTGAACCTGGACACTCGTACTTTTAAGGCCTTAGCCTTAGACTTTTACCATTACAATAATGGAATTAAAATGAGGAATTATGTTTTTCATTTTTCTTTTTTAATTTAAAAAGAGGTCTAAACCAAAATCGCATCACATATAATTGATGTTACACTTACTAGGAATCTATCTCGGAACCTCTTATATACAAAGTGAAAACCATACCACTAGAGGAATAGTTTTCTTTATAATATTAAGGAAGTCCATAAATTTAGTGCCAAATGGTTTACATTATTATATAATTATATGAAAGAAAATTATTATGTTTGTGATTACAAAATCTTTTCAATTATCTCATCAAGGATTATATAGAGCTATATCGTAAAATTAGTTTCAACGTAGAAAGTGAAATTGTCGATCTTCTCACTAAATCAGATTAAATATATACCACAAATTAAGCAGATCCTCAAATTGTTACTAAATATATACCACAAATTAAATCAAAACTTGTGATCTTCCATTCAACCTATCCTAGTAGTCGTCTTCATTCACATGATTGGTGTGCCAAATTTTGAACGTCTAAAGTTTAAAATCTGAATTTTATGTAGACCAATGCTTATGTCTTGACCAATTGAAGTGTAAGATTCACACATATTTACTTTCTGATTTAAGTTGATTAGAAATTACACATCTAATTTACAATTTAATGTCAAACATCCCCCTGGATTTTTTTTTTTTTTTTTGTGGTGGAAGTTAAGTAATCATTTCATTTACTTCACAAAACAAGTATGATTTACACCTGATAAGCTCTATCTTAATGGAGAGAAAATCTGCTAGTTAGTATACAAAAACCTATTTTCTGTATTGTCTGTATATTTACGCTATAAGCCAATCTTCCCTTTAACATCGCGATAAGAATCTTATGAAGGATTGGTCAAGCATGTGAAAGACCCTTATTAATTGAATGTATACGAAGTTAACATAAAATCCCAGCCACAAACATGAGCATCTATGTTCTGGCAAATGGATATTTAAATTTCATGACATAAATTTAACATGTTTTCAATTATTTCTAGCATGCATTAATTGGCCCATGATGTCATAATTATATTTAAAACTGCTTTACTCTAGCATTTGGTCTCTAATTTACACTCGCTTTTGACATCACTATGTGAATAATTCATTTCCCTCAAATTTCCACTATGTGGATAATCCATCAATCCTTTGCCTCAAGTATCCAAATTCTCAATTCTTTGGGCCCTAACTGAATATAGACAAAACTATCAGTCAATTACTTTTTTTCTTTTTTATTTTGGCTTGAATTATCAAGTCAATTCTAAGAAAACAAAAGTCTTTGCTAAAATCTTTAGGATACATGTCCAATAAAATAAATTAATTGAGATGTTGACACAAGTCCAACAACAAGTGCAGCTCGGGATTAGATCTATTTTAATCAATGATCAAGATTTTATCATCTCAATATAAGAGAGAAGAGCCTATAAGAGGATCATTCTCCTATAAAATGGGCACTGAGCTCTAGTTAGAATTGCAGCAATCATCATAACAAATTTTGACCAAACAAAATTAACAAACAGTGGGAGAGATTTATTCTGTACTAAAAATTCAAGTAATATGATAAACAAGCTTGTCTTTTGACTGACGAATTGGTTTTGAATTGAAATGCAATTATTCTAATTGTTTAAGTAGACCATTAAGTATTCTCATAAATTGCTTGTAAATTAATTGTATTACTTTTCTAATTATAGTATAAATATACCAATGTTTCTATTTTGTTTAAAATATTTATTTTTAGTAGTATTACATCTATAGGGCTGAATGTAAATAGTCACAATCAATATCGACAATTCTTCATGCATGAAAAATTATCTTAATTTATTTTCTTTTCTTTATAGAATATTAGTCCAAACAAGTAAATCATTTTCATAACACAGCGAGACAACCGACATATCATAATTAATAGAATTTGTTTATTCCTTGAAGACAAAGTAGTGCTCAAGCATGTGAAAGACTCTGTATATTTACGCTATAAGCCAATCTTCCCTTTAACATCGCGATAAGAATCTAATGAAGGATTGCCCTTATTAATTGAATATATACGAAGTTAACATAAAATCTCAGCCACAAACATGAGCATCTATGTTCTGGCAAATGGATATTTAAATTTCATGACATAAATTTCACATGTTTTCAATTATTTCTAGCATGCATTAATTGGCCCATGATGTTATAATTATATTTAAAACTGCTTTACTCTAGCATTTGGTCTCTAATTTACACTCGCTTTTGACATCACTATGTGAATAATTAATTTCCCTCAAATTTCCACTATGTGGATAATCCATCAATCCTTTACCTCAAGTTTCCAAATTTTCAATTCTTTGGGCCCTAACTGAATATAGACAAACCTATCAGTCAATTACTTTTTTTCTTTTTTTATTTTGGCTTGAATTATCAAGTCAATTCTGAGAAAACAAAAGTCTTTGCTAAAATAATTCTTTAGGATACATGTCCAATGAAATAAATTAATTGAGATGTTGACACAAGTCCAACAACAAGTGCAGCTCGAAGAGCCTGTAAGAGGATCATTCTCCTATAAAATGGGCACTGAGCTCTGGTTAGAATTGCAGCAATCATCATAGCTAAAATGTCTCCAACAAACTTGTTGGTGTTGCTTCTTGGTGTCGTAGCTCTCGCCACCCCCTCTCTTGCTGACTATAGCAAGATATATCCAAAGCCTTTTTACAAGCCACCTCCAGTAGTGCAACCTTCACCCATCTACAAGCGACCACCAATTTACATTCCACCCAGACCCATCTACAAGCCACCACCTATTTACAAGCCACCACCAATTTACAAGCGACCACCAATTTACATTCCACCCAGACCCATCTACAAGCCACCACCTATTTACAAGCGACCACCAATTTACATTCCACGCAGACCCATCTACAAGCCACCACCTATTTACAAGCCACCAAGATCACTGCGACCACCCTTCCACAAGCCTCCAACTCCGCCACCACGCTACCCCAAGCGACCACGGCCCTATTTCCCACCTGGAGGCCGTTAGGTGGCGGCGGCCGCCATCATCCACCACCAGGCAAAGAAGATACCCGTTTTTAAGCTACAATGACTAGCTTCATGAGTTCAAGAAGACCTATAAGTATTTACGAATAAGAGTTAATGCTCTCGTCTTAATTATCTGTATTTAGTAATAAGATCTGAAAACGCTCATGGAATGGAATAATCCATGCATTATCCATTTCTTGTATCAATGAACATTGTCTTCTTGACTTTATGTGAATGCTATATGACCTAAATTTTAATGAGCTGTTGGTACCCAAAGTGATAAATTAATCAGTATCAGTATTCTGATTGCGAGAAGTATATGATGGAGTCCTGCATGAAAACGTGATTTAATTACAAAATTACTTGATAAATTGGAGCAACTAAAAGATGCATATTTGTTTTGTTAAATTCTTTCGACATAGACATGCATACAACCAAAAGTTAATTAGTTTTCCCTCCAACTTGAGAACAATTAATTACACCAATTAATTTTGTTTGTTGGTGCCCTTTCGTCGATTAGGGTTTTAATATCCGTCAACGTCATCTACTGAGTGGGAATCGAAGAAAAGTCAATGCTAGATTTTTTTTTTTTTTGTGGTGTCAATGATTTCTGCATAAGGTGAAGCATAATTAACTTACAAGATTTTAGTTAAAACAACACGAGTCATAACATCGAACTATCCTGATTTTGATTGTTATAAGAAATCTCTGTGTTTGTCTAGGCATGGGGCCAATCTCACAGTTATGTCCTAATATCTATTTTAAATTATAGATTAGTATACGTATTTCGTACGCAACTTCAATTAAAGGACTAATATGCTCCGACTAAAATGGATTATAGGCATACTTTAACATCTTTATATTCTTTATGTTGAGTTAATTAATAGGTAAATAAACTCCTCTTTAATACTTCAAACATAAGTTAAAGAATGGATTGAAAATTAAGTTACTTACCTACATAGTAATTGAAAAGATTTATTTACTAAAAAGTTCAAAATCAAAGTTGGAAGAATGAAATAAATATAAATAAAAAAGATTGAAGTGTAATGATCATACATTTGTATTGCATTGTATGTCCCATAATAGGTCCCACAAAAAATTGAGGGTAAAGTCCAAATCTAGATTTCTTGGGGCTTTTGCAAACTTATTGAGACTGGCATGTGTTACCGATCGAGCATGTCTAATTATTCCCTTTTCTTATCATATCATCATGTGAGAAATTACCTACCTTCCACTAAGCTTCCACAGTACTAACTAACACTTATGAATCACTTTAATATGAGACATTTTTACAAGACGATAGGGATTAGTAGCTTATTTTCATAACACAACAAAATAATCAACAACATCGTAATAACAACAGGGAGAAAAATGTCTATACCCAAGCAAAGACTATATTTTAGTCTTTAGGTATACAGTAATCAGCAATATAAATATCGATATTTCGTGAATTAATATAACATTTTAAATCTATTACAACACTCCAATTGAACACAGAAAAAAAAATCATTGTGAAAAACAAAAAATATTGTAATAAGTGTTTTATTTGCATCAGGTTTTTACCGTTGTATAGACTAAATTTTTTTGTAACAATTAAATTTTTTTAGTCACTTTTTGCTAATAATTGTTCATGAAATTATTTTTTGGCAACTGTTTTTGAAATACTACTTATTATTTATAAAAAAAAAACCGTTGTAATAGAGAATTTACAATGTAATCATATGCAACAACGCCATATACAAAAGTTAAAGTCATTTGTAATTGTTTTTAGTTTTTTTGTAATAATTTTAAATGTTGCAATAGATGAAAAGAAGTGGTAGTGAATACCTGACCTCCGACAAGTTGTTATATTGCATCAGTAGTGGAACTTAGTTTCTATTTTTTTTTTTTTTTTTTTGTCTCTATATAAGTAAATACTCTGTTAACTAAAAACTTGTACAAAAGTATTACCCTAAAAAGAAACGAAGCCACTAATTGAATAAGTACAAAGTTAATTAACAAAAAATCTACCACAAAATATGTACAATTTTGTTCTGGCAAATGGCTACTTTCTAAAGAAAAAGAAAAAATAAAGAATGGCTAGTTATCCTTTGTTTTTTGTGGCTAAATCAGCAAGACTTGAATTGAAAGAATCAAAAACATTACATCTTTCTTTTATATCAGGACATACTTTGAAAGTCCTTTGGCTCAAACTAAGGTACAAATACCTCATGATATATGACTTTGTCTAGAAAAAGCATAATTCAATTTAATCAAACGCAAGACTTACTAGGATTAGCTTTAAGAAAAAATTATATTTGTTCTTATCACCCAAATATCACATTCTACGTGTATTCATAGTTGGCATAATGACCTTGATCTCTTTGGTGACGAGACAGAGGAAGAAAAGAAGGCAGCAGAAGCAAGGGAGGCTACAGAGGCATCTGCGCCTAAAAAGAAAGAGAGTGGAAAATCATCTGTTCTTTTGGATAATAAGCCTTGGGATGATGAGACAGACATGAAGAAGTTGGAAGAGGCTGTTCGCAGCATTGAGATGGAAGGCCTTTTTTGGGGAGCATCAAAATTGGTTCCTGTTGGTTATGGAATAAAGAAATTGCAGATTATGATGACCATTTTGGATGACCTTGTTTCAGTGGATACTTTAATCGAAGAGCGTCTCACCGTTGAGCCTATCAATGAGTACGTCCAGAGCTGTGACATTGTTGCATTCAACAAGATATGAGTCCATTGCCGGTGTAATGTGTCTGGCTTGACCCATTCTAAGGCTGTAGTTTTTCTTTTGTTTTTCCTTTTTTTCCCATGATATTGTGACCTTTTCACACGCGCCCCTTTCAGTCGTGCCCCTACTATAATCCTCTATAGTTTTCTTCTTGGTGTTTGACTAGTCTGGTTGTCATTAAGATGGACTGACATTGTTCCGTTCAACAAGATATGAGAACATTGCCGGGAACATCTCTTGGCTTGAGCCATTTGAGACTAAAAAAAAAATCTTTATTTTAGGGACTCATTTATTTTAGTTTTACTCCAACAACTTCTCTATTTCAGAAATTTCTTATTTTTGTTTTACTCTAATATATCTCTATTTTGATTAAACACACCACTTTAATTTTTTTTTATTTACGTTCAAGATAATATTCTATTTTGATTATTAATATTATCTTCTATTATATTTTTTATTAATATTATTTTTGAAAAATAGATTTGGCCCCAATAAATATTATAAAAGTTGCTAAAGTTTAAAGATATGGATTAATTTGGTGGTTAGTTATAAGTGTGTTTATGTAGTTGATGCAAGTTTGAATCACTATGGCTGTATTTTTTTTTTGCTAGTAGTCCAACTCAAGGCCCCCACCAACCTCCAATAAAAAATAAAAAAATAAAAAGCATACAAATAGAGACGTTATACGTATGTATTTGTCTATGTATATGATCGTACATGTATGTGCATACGTACATACATACCTACCTCCATATATGTGAATGTGTGTATGTGTGTATGTGTGCAACTGTCTATGTATTGTTAGGTTTCTTCTCTTCTCGCTATGTGAAAGTGCGTACAAATAGATATGCATATGTGTGTATGCGTAGATATTATATGCTTGTACATTTTAAATGAGATATTGCTGAATTTACTTTATTTGCTGTTACATTTTGGATTTTCTGATGTATATTCAGTTAATTGAAGCACACTTCATTAGTGCATTATATACATAATGAATTTCAAGCTACAAAAAGAGTATTATAACCGTTTTTGAAGGATGTGATCAATATCAACAGAGTGTTCTGCTTCTGCGACAAATTTAATCGAATTTGAAATAATTTTAGCCTTAAATTCTTGCATAATAAAACGCACTCCAACATAGTCACGCAAACCTAAAGTAATATATCATGAAAAAATTATATATGCTTATTTACTAATTTTTCTTAGCCATATAATTTTATGAATGCATAATTTTTTTTTTTTTTTAGAGTGGGTGAACATCTTAATGAAAGATACCATAAGTGACTAAGGTAAGCAATTTGATTGAAATACTTCTCATAATAATTTTTAGTGTATATTTTTTTTGTTACTTATATTTAATAGTCAATTTTCTGTAATAAATAGATAGTTTTTACTGGGTTTTATATTTGTTTGATTAAATGTAAATATATCATTGTGTTTGATTAATTTTTTTAGTTAATTTCTTATTATTTATTTTTCAATAATAGCTAATTAAGAATATTTATTATGAATTAACAATGATCAAGTCAAATTTATTTAGTTTTGTTGTGATACTGAGTTTATTTAATTGTTTATATGACTAGCTAGCGTAATTATACTGAATGTTGCTTTAGCGCAAAACTGTACAAAAAATATTGTATAAACTTCAAAATACCTTGAAGTAGCACTAACTAAAAAATATCATACAAAAAACACTATACACTCTTTTGTACTAACCAAAAAATACTATATAAAAAGCACAATGCAAAAAAAAGTATCAGTCCCCCCAACATTGATTTTCTGGCTTCGCCCCTGATTTGGTTTATACTAAATGAAGTATTAGTCTTGGTTGCAATCTGTTAATTGAATAGCTTACGATGTGAACTTGTGTAGCTTGGTTTATCTATCTGATGCTTACAATATGTTCAATTGCTTGGTTTATATTGAGATTGTTAAGTTGGAGTATTATTAGTCTTCAGTGGCTGCAAGTGTAAAATACAGAAGAAAAGAGTTGTTCATTGAATAGCATCATACTTGGGCTACTTGGGCTGCCACCCCGGACCCTGTAACTTGTGAGCTCTTTTTTTCCAATCATGTCTAGATCATATACATTAATATATTTTACCATAATGAAATATCAACTAATGTTATTTATAATCAATAATAATTGTTGGCAAACGAAATATTGCAGCCACATTACTTGGTGAATAGGCATGTTTATATGCCTCTTCTTTAATAGTTGTATCTCATCCCAAGTGGTGCATTGCTTCCAAAAGTTGTGTCCATTTGAATGAAGGGACATAAGAGACAACTCTCTGCATAATTTCCTTACTTACAAATACCCCCCAAAGGCTTCATTTGCATCCATCAATTTTGTCTCAAACATTCACTTAATAGAGTGAGAGAGAAATAACAATAGGTTGTGTTGTGTGAAACATTGGTAGGCTCTGGTAGTCTATCATTTGAAGGACGAATTCAACTCAAGAACAAGAGTAGATTTGCAAAGCCATAACAACAAGTAAACAAGTTTTTGGTTCGGTCAAGGTATGCTTCCGCATTTAACTTGATTATATTTTGCGCAATATAATAGTGGTATCAGAGCAATTAGAAACTTGTTTCTTTGTTTTAAGTTTATGTGAAATGGTTCAACATCAGAATAATATGCTATGCATGTATACATAAATTCCATATGTATATATTTTGATGGGTCTCTGTAATTTATTCTGAATTTGAAAACCATTTATATATTATTATTCTACTCGAAATAAGGAATTCATTGGTGAAAATTTCATGTCAGTTGGACAAGAAATGAGTAAGTTATGAATTTTTTAAAAGTTTTTGCATGGCTGTTTTTGTACTGTTAAAAACAAAATTTTCTGCATTGTTGCATTGAAGAAGACGACATCAACGTCGTCGTTTGATTAAGTTAAGGATGCCCAATGATATATTGCGACACGTGGCTGTCTGACATCGCGACACTTGGCATACTTATTAATTAATAAAAAAAATGATGACAATCAGGATACAATGCAAAATGCTACTTGCAAGTTTCGAACTTGGAACATATTGTATAGATGTTTAACTACTTAACCACTTGGCTAGGGAAATCCCTTGACCTTAAATGTCATGCATATATATGTATACCTCTGGATAGGGTTATGAAAGTAAAACATTTAATTTTATATATATTTGGAATATATGAAATAATATTTTTTGAGATTATGGTTTTATAAATATGTATATTCCAGTGAAAAATGAAATTATTTTCTATATTATTTGAAAAATATGTGTTTAATTGATTAAATGCATATAAAAGTATATTTGCACTCTATACATATATAACGAGTGCAAATATATAACGAGTGGGGGTATGAATGAGTTAGATTATATTTTTCTCATTCGAAATTTTGCTTATAGTTTATCTAATTAATAATAAATAAAACCTTGAATGTGAGTGATGATTTTGAGCTTAGCGAAAATTTTGATCTCATATTCAAGATAATATTTATAGGACATGAAAGAATGACAAGATTGGCAAGTGTAGGCCTTCTAGGCTCGCTTACTAAGGTTCATTTACCTACATGTGAACCTTGTTTGGCTGGAAAGGCCACTAGAAAACCTTTTGGAAAAGGTAAACGGGATTCTTCTCTTCTAGAACTAGTTCATTCTAACATTTGCGGACCTATGAATATAAGGGCACGCCATGGTGCTTATTATTTCATCACATTCATAGATGACTATTCACGATTTGGTTATGTGTTTTCTCTTACACATAAATCTGAGGCATTAAGTTGCTTCAAACGCTTCTTAAATCTTGTGGAAAACCAAAAGGATAAAAGCCTAAAGGTTCTTCACACGGATAGAGGTCGTGAATACTTGTCTGATCAATTCAAGGAATTGTGTGAGGAAAAAGGCATCATTAGGAAATTGACGATTCCCGGTACTCCGCAACAAAATGGTGTTGCAAAAAGAAGGAATCGGACTTTATTGGATATGGTTAGGTCGTTGATGGCGCAAACAAATCTTCCAATTCATTTTTTGGGGAGATGTTTTATTAATGGCTGCCTATATTCTTAACCGAGTGCCCTCAAAGTTAGTCAAATCTACACTATATGAGTTATGGATTGGTTTTCAACTAGACTTGAGTCACTTGCAACCTTGGGGGTCTGCAGGATATGTAAAAACATCACATCCTCATGGAAAATTGGGTCATGAGGCCCAAAAGTGTACTTTTATTTGATATCCAGAATACTCAAAAGGCTATGTGATGTTACATAAAAGAAATGATGGTGTATTGACTGAAATAGAGTATCAAAATGTGGATTTTATAGAGGATGTTTATCCTAGTAGAGGTGAACTTAGAACAGACATAGAGTTTTATGAGATAGTAGATAAAATCTCTACACCATCTCTCGGCGAGGGTGGGGGATTAGTTCCTCAACTGGATGATAATAATCATAATATCGCCGAGGATAGTAGGAGAGATATCTTGGATAGTGAGAGCATTCCATTAGGGGAACATGTTGAACCTAATAATGACTCTCAAAGTCCTCAACTACGTAGAAGTAAACGTGAAAGCATTCCTCGATGCCTCCATGAGGTTGAAAATGAGTTTTTCTTGTGCACGCCTTTAGAGGACGATGAACCATCTTATAAAGAGGCTTTATCTTCACCTGCTACAAAAGAATGACTAGTTGCTATGCAAGAAGAAATGGATTCTATGGAAAACAATAAAGTATGAAAGCTTGTTGATCTTCTACCTGGGTGCAAGGCTATAGGAAATAAATGGGTCCTAAAGATTAAGTGCAAGGCAGATGGATCAATTGACAAGTATAAGGCCCGTCTTGTAGCAAAAGGCTACACCCAAAAGTTTGGCATTGACTATGAGGAAACTTTTTCTCATGTTGTAAGGTTTGCCTCCATTCGCCTTATTCTAGCCATCGTCGCACATCTTGATTTAGAACTCTTTCAAATGGATGTGAAGACTGTTTTTCTCAATGGAGACCTAGATGAAGAGATCTATATGGATCAACCTAAAGGCTTTGAGATCAAAGGACAAGAGCATAAAGTATGTAAGCTCAATTGTTCTATTTATGGCCTAAAGCAGTCATCTAGGCAATGGTATCTTAAGTTCCACTAAGCTATGACCTCTTTTGGGTTCATAACTGTGGAAGAATATCATTGTGTACACATAAAGCGGTCTGGAAAGAGTTTTCTAATTTTAACTTTATATGTCGACGATATCTTGCTAGCAGGAAATGACATGGGGTTGATAGATACCACTAAGGAGTAGTTATCTTCAAATTTTGACATGAAAGATTTAGGTGAAGCTAATTATGTGCTTGGCGTAAAGATTACATGAGATAGTTCAAAGAAACTCTTGGGTTTATCTCAAGAGACTTACATAAAGAAAGTACTTGAACGATTTCGGATGCATAATGATAAGCCTATGGATACCCCTTTCGATAAGAATCATGGTTTAAGCCTTGATTCATGTCCTAAAACTAATGTTGAAAAGCAAGAAATGACTCGTATTCCATATGCTAGTGTGGTTGGAAGTCTAATGTATGCCATGATGTGTACACGACCTGATATTTGTTTTGTTGTTGGGTTAATAAGTCATTTCCAAAGCAATCCTAGTATTGCTCATTGGAGAGCCGTCAAAAGGATCTTGCGATACCTTCATGGAACTACTGATTACATATTTTGTTATCAAGGTGGTAATGTACGATTGCAAGGTTATAGTGATGCAGATTGGGGAGGTGACCTAGATGAACGAAAGTCCACCTCAGGATATATATTCTTACTAAGTAATGGTGCCATCTCATGGTCAAGTAAGAAACAGACTTGCATATCTTTATCCTCTATGGAATTGGAGTATGTTTCATGTGCTTCAGCTGTTCAAGAAGGAGTTTGGTTGAAGAGATTTATACAGAGTTTAGAGATTGTACCACATGCTCAAAATCTTGTGACCATACATTGTGATAGTATGGCCGCTCTCGCTTATGTCAAAGATCCCAAGTATCATGGGAAGACGAAGCATATTGAGACTCACTATCACTACATTCGAGATAGAGTTGCACAAAAGGAGGTTGTACTTAAGCATGTCTCTACAAGGAATATGGTGGCTGACCCATTTACTAAACCTATCCCTAGGGATACTTTCTTATCACATGTTAAGAGTTCGGGTCTTAGTAAAATGTAAATGCTTGTAGTACTGATGTATATGTAAAACCTCTTATAGATATATTGGATGATCATTTATATTAATGGAAGCTTGTTGTGTGATTTCTAATGCAAGTACATGTATCGCAACAAGTAATAAAGTGATAAGTAAAGATCGTTCCCATGAGGACTGTGATTACTAACTATCGAAATTAATTTAGCTTTAACTTTATTCGGACAATCAAGAATTGAGAATTTGTAACTAATGACAAAATAAATTATAGAACTTAACAAAATAGCAACAAACACAATTATAAAATTAATAAGAAACGGGTAATTCAATAATTAAAAGGCTCTAGGGGTTCCGATTTCACCAAGTTTAATCTTACTTGAAATTATTGATTTAAATCAATTGACGCCTATTCTCTACGTTGCCAGCAATTTTGCTAAGGTAGATATTAATCTTTCTCAAGCATCAATAACCTATCCCAATAAGCAAGCTAACTACATCTCTATGATAACTGTGAACTTATGGAACACATTAAGCCCTAGAAATTCAAGTGATGCACTAGACCTCATAACTATCTCTAGCTTATGACGATTTAATGGTATTTCACACGTGGTCTAATTTAGTTATCACTTCTCAGTCTCAAACTAAACCACGAATCAAGCAATTGTTGATCAGACAATCACAAGCATTAAACTTAGCATGAAATACTCAACGCATATATGGAATAGTTCATCAATCAATCAAAACCAAAAGCATCAACTATTCATAATCTGGCTACATCGTAGCCCTAAAAAAATAGCTTAGAACATAATAAAGAAATTAAATAAAATCTCAATTGTAACGTAAATCATGATAATAGAGATAGAAAAAACTAGAATTTGGAGAAGAATTAGGGCAGAAGTCCGTCTCTGGATCGTTCCTTCGTCTTCAACTCTCGAATCCTCTCTTTCTTTTCCTTTAGAACGTTGCTTTTTTCTCCCTTCTTGATGGCTGCCCACTTCTCACGTTTTTTCTCCTTTTATTTCATAGGGTTTCTTTCTTTTCTTGTCAATTTATAAAACTACCCTTAATTTTCCTGGGATGCTGCGTTACGACTGCGCTTTTTCTATTAGTTTTTCAATTTCTCCACAAAATGCATAAAATCCAATCCTTTGCAATTTCTCTTCAATCTTTGCCTCAAAACTCATGCTTCTTCATATAATTCACCTATATCGCAAAACAAACACGAAACCAATCAAATTGCTCATAAATTACTCAAGGACTAACCAAATTTAAGTGAAAAGGTGTTGAAATCATATATCAATAAAACACGCAACAAACACCCCCAAACTTAAGCTTTGCTTGTCCTCAAGCAAAAGACACAACTAAGGAAAGAAAGAACCAAAAAACTAAATACTCAACACAAGACAACTCACGAAAGCAATGCTGTGGGATAGTAAATTTTCACGGCCTTAGTAGCAATCTTTCACAACTTAACCTTAAAATGAATTTTTCAATCATAAGCATGAGAAATCTCAACTTCACATAAATTTCATTTTAGTTCAAATCCCCCAAGTGAGTGTGTGTATAGCCTCTATCCTAATCAATTGTACCCGGATAAGTTTCTGCAAGCTAAGTGAATTTTCAATGTGGGTCTTTTATTTTCAATTATTTAGGTCTTTATAGGCTTACTTTTCATGCCACTCTCCACTAATGTAGGTTAATCATAGCATTAAAGATTAGTAGGACTTTACATTTGGTTGTAACGTGTGGCTAGGGTCAAGGTAGGATAATGGAAATAATATATGGCTAAACTACCCGTAATCACACAACTATTCGAGGATGTTTAATGGAGCATATGTCAACTCTACTTCTTACCACCAAAATTATTCAACATATCTCTTTTCTTTCTTCTTTCACTTCACTTCCTCAACAATCATTCACAACATTTGAAAACACATAAAGAATCCACACTCCCCCAAACTTGCATTTTGATATTAATTACAAGGAGTGTGGCTCTTCTCTTTTCTTTTCATTCTTTTCATTTTTTTTCTTCTCAAGATTTCATTTTTTTCTGAAACAAAACAACGCATCACCAAATCATCAAACCTCATTTCATTCAATACAAAACATGGCTCCATATAATCATCCTAAAACAATTATATGTTACAAGTAGGAAGGTCATTAAGTGGGGGAATCAAACTCCACAAGGCAAGGAACAATTTGTAAGTTACAAAAGAAAGAAAAGGCTAATTAAGCTCAAAATGGTGGACTAGGGATATTCAATTATTACAAGGGTTGACTTGAAAGGCTCAAACGATCCAAAGATGGCCTAAATCATTTCTCTAATGCTATGCAACCTAGAATTTCACCTCGAGTGACAATCAAGCAAATTCTAAAGTCCTATACTCATTCTTCTATTCACTTAAACTCACATAGTCCTTCTCTAAACAACAACATAACTAGGCGAGGCTAAGTGCGCAGTAGGTGGAGATTTTCCGTAAAACAAAACTATGCTTCAATCAATTATCCTCATTACTATCATGTCATCCTTATGCTACTCATCATCGACCTATTTCTTATCTTTTCAGCATTACTTTCAATTTTTTTTCTTTTTGCTCATCATTTTTTTTTTTGTTTCAAATTTTTCTGATTTTTTTTAACATAATAAAAATAACAAAACACATAAAACGAAAAACACATAATACGAATACTAAAAGAACAAGTTCACACATGAAAACACATAATAACCACCCCCAAACTTTAAACGAGACATTGTCCTCAATGGCGAAAGTAAAGAAAGCAGAGGACTTCCCTGAATATCCATGTCGTTCATTGTCTGAAGGCTCCAAGGATGTTTCAGTTGGTGTGCATATTTAGAGAAAAAATAATTTAGATTTTCAATTTTTTTTTACAAACGTCAAAAGAAAGGACGTAAGCGCTGCTACGCTACACTTGCGCTGTATTTTTTTTCCTTTGAACATCAATTGAAGAACGTAAGCGCAGTTACGTTATGCTTGCGCTCTTTTTTTTCTCCAGCAATTTCTCATGAGCGTAACTTTTAAACTCTGTGAGCGCAGCTGCGCTATATTTTAGCGCAACAATGCTACTTTCATAGCTCTTATTTTTCTTGTGTTTTTCTCTTCAAGCACACCTTCCTCAATCCACACACCATTGTTCACATATTTTTCCTCTGAATTGACTTGATGAAGCTTCTCTTTGGTTTGTCTTCCCACAAACTTGTTCCCGAACCTAACATGACAAGAAAAAAAAAATTAACTATGACAATTATAACTTGAAATTTAACTAAAAACAAACACAACTATTAAATCAATAAAAGTAAGAAACCTCGGGTTGTCTCCCGAAAAGCGCTTGTTTTAATGTCGACAGCCCGACATATCAATTTTTCACGACGAATTGAGGTGGACAACGGTCTTGTGCTTATCAAACTCATCATCCCAATAAGTCTTCAATCGTTGTTCGTTGACCTTGAACGTCCCCTTCTTTGGATGATTGACTTCGACAGCTCCATAGGGAAACACCTTAGTCACAACAAAATGGCTAGACCATCTTGACTTGTGTTTTCCAGGAATCCATGGGTTATACAGAAGTATTTGTTGCCCAGGAGAGAAATCTTTTCCCAAAACAGGTTTGTTATGCCACTCTTTTGTCATCTCCTTGTAACCTCTTGCTTTCTCATTCGTTTCATCACAGGATCCTTCTAGCTTATTCAATTGCAATAATTCTTTCTCACCCACTGCTTGTACACTCATGTTTAGTTGTTTAATAGACCAATATTGCTTGTGCTCCAATCCCACCGAAACAAAATAATTATCTTGTAACAAGCTAGCCTCTAAGGGATCCAATTGACCTTCATAGTTAGATACTATATCTTGTATGACAGCAATGCGAAAACAACCGTCACTCGCTTCTGGGTACTTGTAAGCTTTGAAAACATTAAAGGTTATCTCTTCCTCTAGTACTTGTAACCTAAGCTCACCCTTTCGAACATCAATAAGTGCTCCTCCAGTTGTAAGGAAAAGTCTTCCAAGAATGATAGAAATTTTATTGTCTTCCTCCATGTCCAGACTATGAAATTCGCAGGGAATATGAACTTATCGACTTTGACTAACACATCTTCAATAACTCATATGGGGTACTTTAGCGAACGATCAGCTAACTGTAGTGTTACAATAGTAGGTCTTGCTTCTTCGAATTCAAGTCTCTCGAAAATAGACAAAGGCATCAAGTTAATACTATCACCTAAATCACATAACGCTCGCTCAAAAACAATATTGCCAATTTCACATGGAATAATAAAACTCCTTGGATCTTTGAGCTTTTGTGGTAGCTTCTTTTGTAGAATAACGCTGCACTCCTCAGTAAGTGCAATTGTCTCATAATCTCCAAGCTTCCTCTTGTTTGAAAGAATGTCTTTCATAAACTTCACATAACTTGGCATTTGTTCAAGTGCATCTGCAAATGGGATATTAATATGAAGCTTCTTGAAGACTTCAAGAAATTTAGCAAACTGCTTGTCAAGCTTGTTCTTCTACAATCGTTGAGGGAATGGCACGACCACAGGTAGCACCTGTGTAGGTTGTGGCTGAGCTTCTACTTTCTCTTCATCTTTCGCCTCATTCTTCGCTTCACCTTTCTCAACCTTCTTGGTTCTCACTGGTTCCTCTAACTCTTTAGGACTTCTCAATGTGACAGCTTTACAATACTATTTACCCTCTCTTCTATGACTCACCTCTGAAGTGCTAGGTAAATTCCCTTGTTGTCTTTCTGAAAATATCGTAGCCATTTGGCTAAACTGTGCCTCTAGATTTCTGATTTGTGGAGACTGGTTCTGAAAGTTTGTCCTTGTTTCATTCATGAATTGAGTTTGCGAAGTTGCAAACTGAGCCAATGCCTTATCCAAGTTTACCTTCTTTTCTGGTGGAGGGTTATTTTGCTCAGGCTGCAACACATTCTAAGTATTTATCCAGGAAAAATTCAGATGATTACGCCATGCTGGATTATATCTGTTAGAGTACTGATTGTGCTGCTGCCAATTAAAGTTCCCCACATACTGTGCTTGTTTTGCTGTGCCTTACGCAAATGGATTTCCAACTTGACATTCTGCACTATGATGTGGACCACAACAAAACTCGCATACCACTGCCGCTTGGACAGCATTAGCAGTCATTTGATTATTTTGGAACTGTTTCGCGAGATTGTCAATTTTCGTTGTCAAGGCGGTTATGGTATCAATCTCATTGATCCCAGCTGTCTTCTTTGGTATGACTCTCTCGGTCAACCATTGCTGATTGTTCAAGACAATATCTTCAAGTAACTCATAGGCTTCATCTGTAGTTTTGTTCATTAAAGCTCCTCCTGCTGATGCATCAATCAAAGTTCTTGTAGAATTTACCAACCCATTATAAAAATTATGAACCTGCATCCACTTGGGCACTCCATGGTTAGGGCATTTTCTCAACAAACCCTTGTACCTTTCCTATGCTTCACAGAGAGTTTCCCCTTCATGCTGAGCAAAGTTGTTGATTTCAATGCGCAGCTTCGCTGTCTTTCTAGGTGGGAAAAATCTTGACAAAAACTTGTGCACCAAATCCTCACAAGTAGTGATCGAATCCGAAGGCAGCGAGTTCAACCATTCCTTAGCTTGATCCCTCAAGGAGAAGGAAACAAGAGAAGGTGCATAGCTTCATCAGTGACTCCATTGTACTAATAGTTCCACAGACTTCTAGGAAATTCACAATGTGCTGGTTAGGATCTTCAGAAGACAAGCCATGGAACTGAATATTATGAATCAACTGTAGCGTCACTGTCTTTAAGTCAAAATCATTCTCCTGAATCGCTGGCCTTCTAATCACAGGTTAAATTCCAGTGGGTGGCAAAGCATACTCTCGCAGTGTTTGCGGTGGATTTTCCTGGTTAACTGCTTGATTATTACCTTCCTGTGCTACCACGATGTCAGCCATATTCCCTTGCAAATGATGGGTAGTTGTAGTAGCTCTTTTCTCCTTTTTGTTCTTCCGACAGGTCCGTTCTATCTCAGGATCGAAATGTAACAAATTGCTACCTCCCAACTTTCGCATGCACCTAAAGGAATATGTTCCTGAAACACACGTAACGAAAATAAGATAACAAAACAAAATTAAACAAAATCCAAAGTAAAATTAAAGCTATTTGGTATCTATATTAATAATTGACATAGTCCCCGGCAACGGTGCCAAAAACTTGTTGTGTGATTTCTAATGCAAGTGTACGTATAGCAATAAGTAATAAAGTGATAAGTAAAAATCGTTCCCACGAGGACTGTGGTTACTAACTACTGAAATTAATTTAGCTTTAACTTTATTCAGACAATCAAGAATTGAGAATTTGTAACTAATGACTAAATAAATTATAGAACTTAACAAAATAGCAACTAACACAATTACGAAATTAATAAGAAACGGGTAATTCAATAATTAAAAGGCTCTAGGGGTTCCGATTTTACCAAGATTAATCCTACTTGAAATTATTGATTTAAATCAATTGACGCCTATTCCCTACATTACCAGAAATTTCGCTAAAGTAGATATTAATCTTTCTTAAGCATCAATAACCTATCCCAATAAGCAAGTTAACTACATCTCTGTGATAACTGTGAACTTATGGAACGCATTAAGCCCTAGAAATTCAAGTATTGTACTAGACCTCATAACTATCTCTAGCTTATGACGATTTAATGGTATTTCACACGTAGTCTAATTTAGTTATCACTTCTCAGTCTCAAACTAAACCACGAATCAAGCAATTATTGATCTGGAAATCACAAACATTAAACTTAGTATGAAATACTCAACGCATATATGGAATAGTTCATTAATCAATCAAAACCAAAAGCATCAACTATTCATAATCTGGCTACATCGTAGCCCTAAAAAAATAGCTTAGAACATAATAAAGAAATTAAATAAAATCTCAATTGTAACGTAAATCATGATAATAGAGATAGAGAAAACTAGAATTTGGAGAAGAATTGGGGCAGAAGTCCGCCTCCGAATCGTTCCTTCGTCTTCAACTCGCAAATCTTCTCTTTCTTTTCCTTTAGAACGTTGCTTTTTTTCTCCCCTCTTGATGGCTGCCCACTTCTCACGTTTTTTCTCCTTTTATTTCATAGGGTTTCTTTCTTTTCTTGCTAATTTACAAAACTACCCTTAATTTTCCTGCGTGCTGCACAGCTGCGCTACGAATGCGCTACTTTTATTTGTTCTTCAATTTCTCCACAAATTGCATAAAAGCCAATCCTTTACAATTTCTCTTCAATCTTTGCCTCAAAACTCATGCTTCTTCATATAATTCACCTATATCGCAAAACAAACACGAAACCAATCAAATTGCTCATAAATTACTCAAGAACTAACCAAATTTAACTGAAAATGTGCTGAAATCATATATCAATAAAACACCCAACAAAGCTTTATGTTTTTTCATTATTAAATGATGCTTGAAATGGATATTTGGTTATGCACACATATAAGGAAAATGTCAACAGGCTAGAGGTGCTACTCACACAACCTGCCTCGACGCTTACGTAACGTCGAAGATGAGACATAGAATTCTCATTTGTGGGGCGCGAGAATTCAATTTAGATGTCGCCTTGGATTTAGTCTAAGATGAGGTTCTTTAAGTGGAATTGGCATGAAGTTATCCTACACTTCATGTAGCCTGGTAAAAGGCCGAAGATTAATCTCGAGAAGAAATAGATCGAGACGTGTACTTCGTATGGTAGATTGACATCCTTGTATCTTTACGAATAACTGCCATAACATGTATATTATAATACATGTGCTAGTAAGGTGATCGTATAGGGAGTGTATGAATGAATCCCTGCTTCATTATTGTGTGAGCCCTATAGGTTATTTTTCAATAACCACCAAGTGCCCTTTGTGACCTTAGATGATGTCATAAGGTGGATATCTAATGTTTACTACTTTAGCATGCTACCTATGGCGATGATTGATTCCGTCTAAAGGGACATGACTAGGAAAGGAGTTAGATAGAAACTAAGTGACATGAGGGCAACGGGAAGACATTTCAGTAACACATCATTGGATGATAGATGGTACCTATAGGTGGCCACCAAACGTTTTCTTAAAGGTTCTTTCTCAAAATAAAATTTCTTTTAAAGAATTTTTTAAAAATAAACGCGGTACCATAGAGAGATCAAACATGTTCTGAGTTTTTAACTTATGAGGGATTAGAAATGTTTGATATGATGTGACTAAATATGTTTGGGGCACAGACGAGTTAGACATTTTTTTGTTTTGCAGAAGGGAAGTTATCACGTTAGTTAGATGAAGACTTAATATGATACTCCCAAGTCCCACCTTGGTGACTTATATGCTCGTCGGTCGCACACAACACAAGCTTGGTAAATGAGCAGTATCAGTAAGTATGAGGGAATTAGAATCTTTACGCCAAATGTGTCTGAGTAGGAGATGTTGGCAAATGAAATATTGCAGCCACATTACTTGGTGAATAGGCATGTTTATATGCCTCTTCTTTAATAGTTGTATCTCATCCCGAGTAGTGCATTGCCTCCAAAAGTTGTGTCCATTTGAATGAAGGGACACAAGAGGCAACTCTCTGCAGAATTCCCTCACTTATAAATACCCCCCAAAGGCTCCATTTGTATCCATCAATTTTGTCTCAAACATTCACTTAAAAGAGTGAGAGAGAAATAACAATAGGTTGTGTTGTGTGAAACATTGGTAGGCTCTAGTAGTCTATCATTTGAAGGACGAATTCAACTCAAGAACAAGAGTAGATTTGCAAAGCCATAGCAACAAGTAAACAAGTTTTTGGTTAAGTAAAGGTACGCTTCTGCATTTGACTTGGTTATATTTTGCGCAATATAACAATAATACATGTTGAAAAAATAACAATAATAATAATATTTAACAACTTAAATTATATTAGTATTACAATATTTGTGACAACATAGTAGTTACTAATTAAAAAAAGATTATTAAGTAATAAGTTGACATAAAATATGGAGAGTTATTGGAGTGAAATTAAATAGAGAGTCTGTAAAATAAAGAGTATTGTTGGAGTGAAACTAAAATAGAGAGTACCTCAAATAGAGAGCCTAAATAGAGAGTACTATTGGAGTAAAACTGAAATAAAGAGTTTATAAATGTAGAGATTAACCAATTTGGCTTTCTATTATAGAGAAAAAAACAGAGGCTATTGGAGTTGTCCTAACATGCCAACTAGACATCATATAGAAAGTAATATTTGAGTAATAAAAATACAGTAACATCTAATATTGCCCTTCTTAAAAAATGGCTACTTCATTTTCATGAAACAACTTCCATATGTTTTCTCTTATCCAACTGTTGTATCAGAATGGGAAAAAAAATCTCTAGCTCTGACATCACTATGTCAATAATCAACCCTTCACCTCCAATTTCCAAACATTTCAACTCTTTGAGCCCCAAATGAATATAGACAAATTTATCACTCAACTGCATAGTTGTCGAATTGTGAACTATATCGTGAATCGAAATGTTATTTTTTTGAATCGTGAATCGTATCGAATCATGAATCATTAAGTTTTGAAACCCTAGAAAACCAAACCAAATTCAAATCCAACATCTAACATGCATATTAGCTCAATCATGCTTTACACACATATAGATCACTATACCATAAGTTGTATGCCTTTATAAAACATATGAAAATCATCCCTCACTTTATCCAAGTGGTCAAATGCAAGAACAAGGCTGGAAAAGCTTGAAGATGACTTGAAATGCCTTCGCTCTTCCTTCTCTTTTCTTTCTTCTTTCTATCCTTTCTATGGTTGAAAATTTGAGTGTGTGTAGTGTGTATGACATATGGGTGTGTGTATTTTCTGATGTGTGTGTGTGTAGTGTTTTTGTGTGTGTATGTGGTGTAATGTGTGTATATAGATAGGATATTTTAGTTTGGTTGCCAAAAGACAACCTTGCCCCCCAACTAAATGCACTACTATTAGTTTGCCCTTTTAGTTGATTCCCAACTATTTGGTTAGCTATTATAGTGTAGTAAATTCTAATTATCACCTACGACAGTGAAGACATGTAAATGCACGTAAAACGAGACGAACGTACGTTAAACAATGTAAATGCATATTAATTAATATAAATGCATATTAAATGATGCAAAAAATACATGAAATGCTATAAAATGCATATGGATTTATACTGGCTCAGTACGGGGTCTCACACTAATCCAACAGTCAAATTGCCCTTGTTAAAAGTAGTAGATTGATCGATTTAATTAGTAAGATAAGGTTCCACACTTCTCCATATATTATTTGGACAAAAACCATCTATTTTTGTTGAACACAATAGGTAATATAACAAAGTCCTCAATAACCATATAAGCTATTAGATGGAGTACTATAAGTTAATATTACAAAGTCCTCAGTAACAGTATAAGCTATTAAATATGCTTGGAAGCCATCAAAATGCACTTTTTGTTAGTTGATTGGTCATTCCGTTTCATCATGTCTTTCTGCTCAACGTTAACCTAATGTGATAAAAATATCCATCCAAGAAAAGAAAGCTCCCAGTGGCCTGATTGGATTGATGTTAGAAAGAAGGAAAATGCCTCCAATGCTAACAAACAACAACCTTGCCCCTTCATCTCCAACATCACATCGGAGCCACCTACCAAGCTTACCCCTTTCCGCCAGTCCTCTACGGTCCCATATAACAAATTTGAAGTTCTGAATGATATCGATCAAAATCAATGCCTCAGGGCCCATCATCTTGCAAAGGTGATCAAAATATTTGCAGCATGGAATTCCCTGGACGTCTTGATACTGAAAATGTCAGGATCTTACCCAGCCAACCCCTACCACCCCACAATCCAGATCTTTCTGGGACTATCAGTAATTTTCTTATATATAGGCGTATCAAACTGGTGATGTTTTCCTGAGTCTACTTGTTCCCCCACTTACCTATTTTGTTTTTGTTTCTTCCTTTTCATGTATGATCTTAACATGAGTTTCAATGATGTATTATTTGACAAAGATCTTTCTGTAATTAGTCTTTGATCTACCTTTGTATTTTCATAATTTTAATAAAATCTTTTGCTTGCTGATTTAGCCAAAAAAAAAAGTATAAGCTATTAGATGAAGTAGTAACTTAATACGGTATCAGAATGCAGCTTAGCAAAATGGTCTTAGATTCAAATCCTGTTGTCACCGATTTAAAAACATAAAAAATTATTTACGTGAAAGGCTTAAAAATGGATCTTGCTAGCACGTGCAAGGGCTTGTTGAGACAATAAATAATATAACAAATTTTTCTCGAACAATTTAAACCTTTAAATAATGTGGTAATTTAACACTACTACTTGCAGATTTTCACCCTAAGCACTTTATCTTCGATTCAAGCTTCAAATCTAATTGCATGATATTTTCTTCCTTCAATGTAATTTGAATAATATTCTATTTCTAATTCATCTTTTCTTGCTTCAAGCTCACTTAGCTTCTTGCATAAGCATCTTTGAGATCTTCAAGTGATCTTTTCTAGCTTCTGCTTTTTCTTTTTTTTAATTCATCCATCTTTCTTTCCCTATGGGATTTCCTACAAGACAAAACTCAATAACATATCCTTTAAATTTATGTCAACACATATCACCAACCAGTATTATTTCACAACCTTTCATACTCAAAGCGAAGAACGTATTATTAGACCAAAAGGTCTAATAACTTGATATTAGTTCACCCTATCTAAAACTAACTTTATATGTTTAACTTCGACATAAAACTTTAAATTAAATAGGAAAATAGAGAAACTGTAATGTTAATTTACTTTATGGGCTTGTTTGCTGCAAGTTGGCTTTTAACGAATATTCTTTTGAGCAAAACTGGCCAGGGGTTTGACATCTAAAGAAAATATAGTGAACCAGTCGTACCTAAACGTCAAGTGAAACACCATAAACCAACCAAAGCCTCATATTCACACCTAACAATAGACTCTTCCAATTAGTTTATGGTCCCCATTGGGCCAGGTCTAAAGCATCAATCTAAAGAACATTATTGCAACATCTTGTGCATAGATACCTTAGTAATACCGAACTTTAGGAAAATACTAATTACCAATCAATTTTTAAGAGTTGCAAAAGCTAGTCTATCCTTTAACTTTAATTTCACCGAGGTAAGTCGGAGTCATGAGACTGGCCAGTACCTGCATAAAATTTTAGCTACAGAGAGATTTTGGTAGCAGTTTATATACAATAGTGATTAGACAGTGGTAAGTATTTTGTAAGAAGTTCATGTTCGAAAATTAAGGTAATATTTTAGCGATCATATTGGTGGGAGATGTTATAAAGTTTCACTACAAAAAAAAATTGCTTTTTGCGACGGGTCGTCGCCAATTTGTAGTACGGTTAAAGAAGCCGATGTCGCTAGTTTGGTGACAATTTGGTAACGTTTTGGAGACGATCTACATACGTCGTCACCAATTCGTCGCCAATTGGTGACAATATGGTGACGACATCATATGTCGTCTCCAAAAGTGACCAAATGGTGACAACTTGGTGACGGATAATGATATGTTGTCCTCATGCCGTCGCCAATTGGAGACAAGTTGGAGACGGTCCGTAGAACGCATAACAATTTAGTCACCCTGCCGTCACCAAAAATAATATGTTTCCATTTAGTCCCCATTGTTATCAATTTATGGATTATTAAAATATGGTGACATTCAATAATTTTGACACTAAATATATTATCTTAATTGAGAACTAATTCAATAATATTTATGAATTATTAATATTTCATCTAAATTGAGAACTAATAAAAATATAATTAATGATAATTAATATAAGCTTTAAATATAAAATATAAATTAATTATTTACTTGTCAATTTTTTTGTATTACTACATAGTCGTAAATTTTTTGTTCATAATAAATTCTTAAGATTTATTAATGAATTAACATTATTTAAATTATATTTTTATATTCATGTTAGTTACAAAAAAAAAACTACTAATTAGGAAATTTGTAATTTGATAAAAGGTCAAAAAAAATAAAGTTATAATAGTATTTTCACATGTTTTTAAAAAAATGGATATGAGATATTTTAATATGTAAATTTATGTCTTAAATAATTATAACAAAGAAAAAAAAATTGAAAACACAATGGAGACGGCCCGTTCCGTCTCCATTTTGGAGACGGATTGGGCCATCTCCATTTGGAGAAGCCCCAGCCGGAATCTCCAAATGGAGACGGCCTTGTACGTCACCAAACTGGAGACGGCCTTGTCCGCCTCTAAACTGGAGACGGACTGGGCTGTCTCCTTTTGGAGAAGGCCCAACTCCCAAATGAGACGGCCTGGTCCGTCTCCAGTTGGAGATGGACTGAGCCGTCTCCATGGGAACCCAACGTAGCCATTTTGGAGATGGACCAAGGTGGCCCGTCTCCAATTTGGGCTGTGTAATAAAAAGAAAAAACTGTGTTTTTTTTTTTTTTTTTTTTTTTTCTAATTTGAACTTTCCAAAACTTGTTCAAAAAAAAAAAAAAAATCCCATTCCCCCCCCCCCCCCCCTCCCCTCCCTCCCCACGGTACCCCACCCCGTAGCGTCCCCACCCACAATACCCCGCATCACCTCCATCCCCTTACCTCGCGACCCACAGCCCCCTCCCCTAACCGTAAGGTAATTTTTTTATTGTTTTTTGTTATATATATATATACATACATATATATAATTTTTTCTACTCTATTTTCATTTTGTATTTTTGTTTTATGTCATTTTTGGTTTTTTTGAACTTTTTGGTTTTTTTCATTTTTTTGCTTTTTTCTGTTTTTTATTTTTAGGTTTTTAATATGTTATATTTTTTCTATTTTTCGTCTTACAGCCTTGTTTTTTTTCTTCTGTTTTTGCTGTTTTTTTATTTAGGTTTTTAATACATAAAGTAATTTTTTTTCATTTTTTTATTTTTTTGCTATTTCTTTTATTTTGTTGAACGAAGCTGGCTTTTGACTCAGCTGCCTCACTTTGGTCCCTTTTTTGGTTAATTGGTGAAAAGGAAAATGAAAATATACATGGATTTTGTTTCTTATTTTATTAAAGATTGAATTTTTAGGTGTAGTTTTTAGTATTTGTTTTTCTTTTTGATGATTTTGAGTGATTGGTTTTGGTATTAGCTAAGAATTTGTTTATGTTTTGCGATTGTGATTGTGTTTTTATTTGCAGCAATTGTGACTGTGAAAGAATAAGCAATGCAGTGTAGGAAACTAGGCGCAGAGCTAGTCTTGGAAGAGTTTATCCCGTTGAAGAAAAGTTGTGATGAAGATAGGAACAAGGATGTGGTTAGGACAAAAAAGGACAACAAAGAAAGAATGAATTGGTTGAGCTATGTGCAGCTGTGGAATAGTGATCAACATTGCTCAAATATTGATTTTAACAACAGCAAAGAAATCTCAAAAACATAAAGCATTAAGGTATCTGACAATTTTCAACAAATTTTACCAAATTAGTATTCTCCAATTTAATGAAATTGTTTATTGTATATGTGTAATTTTGAATGTTCTTTTTTGCTAAAACTAACTGGTGTTTTTATTCATTTGTTATGGTGCATAGAGAGCTGAGGATGAAGTGAAAGGAAATATTGCTTCACTTTACTTTCTTTATCTTTATACATGTTATTCCTAGTTCTTATTATCGTGTTAAATGTGGAAGAGTATCATCCCATAAGGATTTTGTTGTCAATATTTTGATAAAGATGGTAGTTCAATTAGATGAAGAAGTAGATCCCCTTGGATCAAATGCTAGAAATTGTCCTTGAATTGGATTTGCATATGTTGGGCAAATTTGTACGGTATGGTCATTCTAAAGACCCAGATGTGTATTAGTTTGGAAGACTTTATTTTGGATAATCTTATGATCATTAGGAGGTTCTTAAGTGGAAAGAGGTCATATACTATATTTTTGTAATTGGTATTTGTCTTCTATTAATATTTTCTAGCAGAGCAGTCTTCTATTAATATTTTCTAGCAGAGCATATTAATGATGTTGTGGTTTCTATGGTTGGTGATGGCATTAATGATGTTGTTGCCTTGGCTTCATCACATGTACGAGTTGCCATTGACAGAGGTGTTGGAGCTGCTAGTAAGTGTCCTCGATTGTGCTGACGCAAAACAGGTTTCCAGGTAATTTCAGTGTATCCTTTCTATCTTTATTCTTCATGCTTCTATGATCTGTTTAGTGCTCATTGGAGCCATACAGTTAGGGGTAGTACTCGAGAAGATAGAACAAATTGAGCATGAATGCAAGCAAATAATATGTCTGTGTCTTTTGGAGATGTTTGGCTTAGTTTATAAGTTGATTAAAGGTGTTTGTAAGCAAATTTTACATGTTTGTGAAATAAAGCTTCTTATATCAGGTGCTTATTTTGATTACATATGCCCTGGTCATTTTGGCAGAAATGACCCAGATTTCACATGGGTTAAGCCCATCAAGTCGGAGAAGGTTCAAGCTTAATAAAGTCTTCTTAATAGGTGATCACCTACTGGAAATATGTTGTCAGTTATTCATTTGTTTTGTTTATGTGTCTGAGTGACAATAGTTAAAAATAATTGTTTCGTGTTTTGAGAAAGTTGAGTAGGGATGATATACAGTGTTAATCCTAAGTATGTTACTGCTCTTTTGGTAAAGACACACTCTCAACAGCATAAATGTTATGGTCTATTGTTTTGTTCATTGTTGTATAGAAGCAATTCTTAGGATTCTTCTCTTGCTTCAAAATTTGTGGTTGGTTTCCATTTTCTGGACATTTGTGCCTAATTTGACTACAGATTTGTTGAAGGATAGTGTGTTTCTATCTTAAGCCTATGTTTGGATGTAGGCTATGAAGTTTCCATCAGCCCCTCGACAAAGTGAGAAGACTCCTTCACAAAGATCGCTTCAGGTCGTTGGTATGCTATTATATATACACACTTCTATCAAATTTTATCTTTATTTAATGTCTGAGAAACTCATTACAATAACTAATTGTATCTATTAGGCATAGATGGTTCTCGCATCTCTACAAAGTGAGATATGCATTGCAATTGGCCTATCCATGGCCATAGTTTAAGATAAAGATTGATCGATTAGTTGCATGGGATAAACATCTTTGTTTCTAACAAGTTATTGTTTTCTTTTGATTAATGAATAAGTTAAAATAATACCGATTGAATATTATATTCATGAATCATGTGGCTCAGTGCTTGTAGGCATAAGATTCCGTTGAAGAGTTCTAAGCTTACTGGTTGTACTCTTTGTTTGCAGGTAAAGATATGAGAATTATTGTCTTCGGCTTTCGGCCTCGAACAAAGCAGGTAAGTCATCTTGAATATGGAAATTCATTTGCTCTGACATGTTGATCAGGTATTGGTAGTTTAGATCTCTGGGTATAATTAATGATCCACTCATGTCTCCTCATTTTATGTTTTCCAAGTTGGACATCATTGCTCGCCAAACATAGATGAATGTAACAACCAACGCCTCATTTCTATGTATAATTGAAGATCAATCGAGGCGTTGAGTGTTTTTTTTTTAAATATGAAAACAATTTGTAATTTTAAATTTATGTGTTATGAGTATTTAATTTAAATTTTTTGTCTTAGATTGTAAACATTTTAATTTATAATTACATTTAACTGCAGATGCTTTAGTTTGGAAGATAAAATCTTTTCCCGGTGGCAAGGTAAGGGCTGGGTTTTATATATGCCTTTTAAGTATGTCTTTTAAAAATTAAGTATGCCGTTATGTCCACTCAACAATATTAATTGCTTTTACAAATTAAATTCATTTTTTATGCAGGCTTCAAAATCATAATATGACAGGTAAAGATCCATATCAATATTTTGTTCTCAGAGCTTCAGAAATAGCAGTGTCTCCAAACTGGACTCCTTTGAATTGGTATATTTTGTGAGTTGCTGAAAAAAATCAAGAACATATTGTGTAGCCTCATGCAAAGGTTGTCGGTTTCACCTCAACAGTTGCCTCCGCCTCCGCCTCCGCCTGGTGATGGAACTGAAGACCAATCGTTGCGTTGAGTATTTTTTTAGATATTAAAATCTATTGTATTTTAAATTTATATTTTTGTTAAGATATTAAAATAGTTTGTAATTTTAAATTTATGATTTGTGTTGATTTAATTTAAATTATAATTGTAGATTATATATATCTTTATTTATATGCATTAAAATTTAAATTAATTGTTTATATTAATTTGATATTTGAAAAAAAAAATTAATTATGTTATTTTAATTATTAAAATTGCTAAAAGAAATAATTAAAGATTGGCGATGGCTAGGTGACAACAACTTCTGGCGACGGCGTCATCATGGCTTGGTGACGCATATTTTGGAAACGGCTTGGTGACGATATATTTTGGCAACGACTTGGTGACGGCTCGGTGACGACATAGTTTTGGTGACGTCTAGGTGATAACATAGTTTTGGCGACAGCTCTAGAGACGAATTGGAGGCGGAGTTATATTGGCGACAGAATGGAGATGACTATTTTTTGGAGACGAATTTGGCAACAAACTAAAATGCGATCGCCAAATGTGATGAATTGGCGACGGGGAGACAAATTGGCGATGGTATTTTTGGCGACGGCCAATTTTCATCTTCTCGCCGTCACCAGCCGTCGCTAATACTCTTTTGGCAACAATATGGCAACAAATTTTGACTGTCGCCAAAAGTAATATTTTTTGTAGTGTTCTTAAGTGGGTATTATAAGTTTATGTAATAATTGTAGCCTAAATTTTAGGAGTCTGGCTTATCCAGGTGATCCATTGGAAAAGCAATAGTTAAGATTTGGGCCACATTTTACACCATCTTAATAGACTGCCACTATGTTATCTTTCTTTCGATGTAACAAGACAAATACTAATTTCCTTCCTCCCAAGTAGAATAAAAAAAGAATTAACCTTATAATAGCAAAGAAAGTTCATAAATCTTGATGAATAAATAATTTTCACAAAAAACCATTTTAGTCTCATGAAATATGTGGGACGACTGTATCTTAAAATGGACAATAATTATTTTTAGATATTCTTTAATAATTACCTTAATTAATTTCAATCAAAGAGGCCCTTAGATGGTTTTTAATTCTAACATAGGGAATCTTCTCTCGTCCTACATTGACAATCACCACCTTTCTTGACCCAAAAGAAAATAGAGCATAATTTATTTAAAGGTATTAATTAGAAAGACAATGTGACTTTTAGATTCACTTATATGGATTTAAGGTCACTAAAATTAAATGTGTTAGAAGGAAAAGATAGATTGATTCTTTGGGATCAATAAAATAGGAATGTCATTTCTGGAAAATTAAAGAGAAAAGTTATTTTTATTTTTATTTTTTTAATTTTCTTTGCCAAAATCAATTCATATTCAAGGATAAGAAAATAATGACTGTAATACTAATTTAGTTTTTTAAGTAAACCACTTTAAATATATTTTGAAATCTTTTTAATCTTGATAATAATAAAGAGATTAAGAGATGTGTTGATACGAATCTAGAACTAAGATTTGGGCCACATTTTTTTTTTTTTTTTCTAAATTAGCGAGTAAAAGGTTTCATTAATGACATAAAAATACAAAAGGTCGGTCAAAGACCAATTAAAAAAGAATCCTAGCCTAAAAGCAAATATATATCGTTGAAGCTCATGCTAAGACCATACAAGAAAAAGAAGTAATAAATACAAATCGAGTAAATAGGGCCCAGAAAAATCTCTCCTCATTCGATAGGTTTCCTTACAAGATTTGGGCCACATGTGACATAAAAGTCTTTACACTACCATTGTGCTCTCTTCAATTTTTCATATATTAGATACAATAGACTATTCTCAGTGGATCAGTCTTCCTAGTATCCTTAGGAATTGTTGGATCAACATGAATTTATTCCATTATACCCAATTCTAAAAATATTAAAATGCAACATGCCTCCAATACAGGACCACATTCTCATTTGCTCTACACAATCAATTGCATATATCTTATACATTCTAGCTAATGGCAACATAATTAATAGTTAATCATGCTTTTCACACTGATAAACACTTATCAAGTAAAACAAGAATTTTCTGCATATAAATAGGCACTGATTTCTTCTACTGCTAAAGCATAGAAGTCCTCCAATGGGTAGGTTACACATCCTATATTTTGTTATTTCTTAATGTGCTTGTTCTTGTAATCAACTCAGCTGCGAATTTACACGAGACTAAGCTCATATCTTCTGACGATGCCAAGGAACAAAAGGTGATTGAAAACTTAGAAAATGATCACAATCATGTGGCAACACTAAAGAAAGCACATCCACCTCGAGGATCATCATTGCTACCTCCAAAGATTTGGGGGTGGCCAAGAAAACGGCCTGCGCCCCATCCATCTTCACCACCAACATCACGTCTATGCCGTCGCTTTCCAAAGCTTTGCAGACGAAAACCAAGGCCACCAAAAGCACATCATCGTTGGGGATGGCCTAAGAGGCCAGCATCACCTTCATTTTCTTCGACTGGTGGAAGACGCTAAAGAAAACTGGTATCAATTCGTACTCTTATAATCATATGTATTCGATAGTTATTTGCTTGATCGCCATGATGATGTTGCTAGCTTATGTACCCAAAATTTATTTAAAAATAAATTAATGAAAACTTGTGATCTTCCATTCAACCTATCTTAGGAATCTTCTTATTCTTTCACATGATTTGTGTGCCAAACAATCCTCAATTATTTTAATTTCATGAACAATTAGTATTCTTTATGTTGATTAATGCACATCTACTTTACAATTGAATCTCAAACACGTCCTGCATGCTGGATTTTTTTTACTTATCTTGAGAAAAGTAATGATTTGCATACCAGTTAACAAATGGTGGGAGAGACACATATTCTATAGTGACAAAGCATCTAACAATTAATTCTCCAATGGGATGGGAATTGAAATGTCGCGCCAGCTATTCACAATAGCAGCTTGTGATTGGCTTTTGAATATTCCCATGTGTAGCGTCTCGATTGGTACTAAAAACAATAAAATTCTCTGAAAAGCAATATCTAATGATAGTTTCACCAAATATATATCACTGTATTTTCATTAAATTTTCAGTACGTAAATAATTATTGTACCTCACATTTCACAATTTGAATCATTCGAACTTCCACTGTGTGATCAATTCATTTGCCTCAAATTTCCACCATGTGAATTCTTTATCTCAGGTTCCCACTATGTGAATTCAATAATTACTTTACCTCAAATTTCCATAACGTGGATAATCATTTGCCACAAATTTCAAATACTCCTTACGTGAATGAGCTAGCATTTATCTCAAATTTCCTATAATTCCATTACCTCAAATATCCACAGAACTCTGTGGATAATGCTTTCCATCAAATTTCCACTACGTTGATATTTCCCTTTCCCCTCAAATTTTCACTGTGTGAATACTTACTTTACCTCAAAATTTTTCACTATGTGAATAATTACTTTTATCACAATTTTTCACTATGTTGATAATCTTTTACCTCATTCCAACTTTTCAACTCTTTTGGGCCCCAACTCAATATAGACAAATTTACTAGTCAATTCCGAGAATACAAAACAATAAGGTGTTGACACAAGTCAAGCAGCAGTGTCCTAAAAATTACTATAAAAGGCCACTGAACTCTCTCGCTTGCTAGCATGCATTGCAACAATCACCATAGCCAAAATGTCTCCTACACAGTTACTGGTGTTGCTTCTTGCTGTGGTAGCTCTCACCACCCTCTCTCTTGCCGACTCTGGCAAGCCACCACCCACATACCCACCAAAACAGAAGCCCTCTCCAAAGAAGCCTCCACCAAAACCTATCCAGAACCCACCTCCATTGGTGAAGACTCCACCAAAACCTATCCAGAAGCCACCTCCAGTGGTGAAGCCTCCACCAAAACCTATCCAGAAGCCACCTCCAGTGGAGAAGCCACCTCCAGTGGAGAAGCCACCTCCAGTGGTGAAGCCACCTCCAGTGGTGCAGCCTCCTCCAGTGGTGCAGCCTCCACCAAAACCTATCCCCAAGACACCTCCAATAGTGAAGCCACCTCCTGTGGAGAAGCCACCTCCAGTGGTGAAGCCTCCTCCAGTGGTGAAGCCTCCACCAAAACCTATCCCTAAGCCACCTCCAATAGTGAAGCCTCCACCACTCAAGCCACCAAAATCGCCACAACCCATCCACACGCTTCCAACTCTGAGAAACTAACCGGAGAGTACTACCCCGCTGTTGCTGTGGCCCATAAGCCATCACCGGGGAATTAAGCTCCAATGACTAGTTTCATGAGTTCATGTAATTATTTTGTCCTATATGTAGTTAGAAATAAGAGCTGATGCGAGATTTTGGAGCAATAGTTGCTCTTTCGACGATTAAAACATCATTATTCAAATCTCATAAGGGTGAAGAAAATGTGGGGTGGTGGTAAAAAATTAAAAAAAAAAAAAAAAAAAAGGTCATGCGCGTCTTTTATATGTTATGATGTGTGCTTCACTTTCAGTTATTTTTGCTAAGAACGTTTATGGAATTGAATTATCCTGCATAATTCATTTCTTGTATTGATGAGCGTGGTCTTTATGTAAAGTTGTGAGCAGTATGAATATTATATGATGTACATTTTAATGAGCTGTTGGTGCCTATTTTACAAGCAATTAAGCCTCAGCGAACTAATAAGAAGTAACAAAACCACTCATATATGCTTTCTTTAAGAAGAAATATGAAAATATAACCAACAAGCAAATAGCGGTTGTGAATGACACTAAATTGTGAGAGTAGAACTGAACAAGACATGGTATCACATATCTCCAAAATTTACTTGTGCAACACACCTTTATCTTTTGGGGCTAAGGAATCCACATGCATATTTGAAGCGTAGTTGTCAAACCATGAATATGTCATTAATCGAAATATATATATCTTTTTTAATTTTGAATTGTAACGTTTTATTCACGTATTAAAAATAGATTTAGAATTGTATACTCTTCTAGACATTTGAAATAGCTGAACAGAAGAGCCATATCAACATAATAAACTACCCTTTGCTTCATTGCATTCATCTTCGCCCCAAAATGGACAAGGTCGTACTTTCAAGTTCCAACTCTATATGAAGATGGCTGTAGATTTTTTTTCTTATTTCCCGGGGAGCATAAGTCCATTCTCACTGTAAATTCCCACTTACATCGTGATAATTTTACTCTAAAAAATAGTAAATGTGCTAACAATTTACAAAGAGAGAATTTATAATATGCAAAGAACCTATCATGTTTAATTGTGGGATTCAAACTTGAGATCTTTTAATCTTAAAGACAACAAAATTAAAGCCATTGGTATCAGTGAATCTCTATTGAATTCTATGACTCAAAACATTGATACAAAAATATAGAGTTTGTACCTTTCATATTTATGTGCCTTTCATACTTCTTTTGACCGTCCCTATTTTTTAATATTTTTTAATTTCATTCCTATTATTTTTGTAAAACTTTCAATCTCGTCCCTATTATTCCTAAAAAGTTTCGGTTTCGTCTCTATTATTTTTCTAAAGTTTCAAATTCGTCCTTTGTTGGTCCTTAATAACCTAAAAGGGGGGGGAGGGGGGAGGGGGGAGGGGGGGGGGGGGGGGGTGAATTAGGTTGTTAGGCAAGATTAAATAATTTAAAAATTCTTAATACGGAGGCAATATCTAGTAAAGATTGATAATACTCTAGAAGTTCTTGTAGACAATTTATCGAACACTTGGTGAGCATATAAGTATTTGACACTAGATGAGCAATTAGAACTTCAAGGTAAAATATCAAATAGATATCTAAACAATTATCACACAATTAAAGTGAGCAATATCCACACGAAAATAAATGACTTGAAAATAAAGAGAATAGAGTAAGAGAAATCAAACACAATGATTTTTCAAGTGGTTCGTACTCCCGGAGGCCTAGTCCACCACCTAAGGTCTTCTCTTCCCTTAGGATTTAATAACTCTTTACTAAAATGCTTCTTCAAATGTTGGTGAAGAAAGAACCAACTATAATTACTCTTGAATCCACAAGAGTTACACAAGCTCCTTCAAATGTAGGTGAAGCTTAACCTACTATCCTCTCTTCCTTTGAGTCCACAAAGGATTACAATACTTCTTCTCACAATGATTCTCTCAACCTATGTGAAAGAAAATTTTACAGAGATTATGTGATAGAATAAATGACAATTGCAACTCCTATTTGAGTTTGATATTACAATTGGAGAATAGCTTTGAATGCTCAAAAATATGATAATGATAGCTCAAGATTTCTCAATAAGAATGATGTGAAAGCTCTTTTGAAAATCTGAAAATTATGGCTTAGAGAGGTGTTTTGGAAGGTGAGAAAGCATGGCTTAAAAAGAGGGAAAGTTTAGACACAAATCGGATTTTAAGCAAGATTTCCGGATTTTCCGGTTAACCCATCCGGGCGCTGAGGCATTGATCCGGGCACCCAGAAAGAGCATGTATCGCCCGGATCAGACTTTTCTGCCGGGCGTTGCGCCTTCTATCCGAGCTACCGGAAAATGCCAGTAACGCAAGGATGCTTAAAAAATGCAGAAAAAAGTATATTTTGAGCCCATAAATATTTGGGTGCATAAAAGAGAGATTTCTTAGCATTTTTTAACATCCCAAAATATTTTTTAACCCAGTTGAAAGGTATTTTTTAAAATGATTTCAAATACAAGAGTTTGAAATAAAAAATATTTTTCTAATAATGATTTTGAATAGATGTTAATCGAAAAATATTTTTTGGAGAAATTATGAGCAATACAAATCATACTTAGGCAAGCGACATCTTTTAAGGCCGGTACCCCTTATGTCACCACTTCTCCTTCCTTGTGACTCCCTCTTTATCTACGAGTCAATAACTTGAATTCTTTTGGGCTTGGATTCAATTTGATAGTGCTTGGTCTTTGATCCAAAAAGCTTTCTACTCTTTGACTGAAACAAGTTGATCCAATGTTGATGTGGACTTGCTTTGTTGGAATGAAGGTCTTACAAAAAAAGAATGCTAAAGCACGATTTAGATGTTTTGTTATTATCAAAATAAAGATTATAGGCTTTTCAGGCTAACAATCTCCCCCTTTTTGATGATGACAAAACATTGAAGTTAGCAAGCATGAAATAGTTGAAATTAAAGAATAAAACTTGATTTGAGGTCTCCCCCTCAATTTGAGCTTGATAAAATTTAGCTCCCCCTGAATAAGTGCAATGATAGACATGCTTTTATTTTATTTCAATATATACTTTTTCTATTTCAATATACTTTCTCCCCCTATTTGTCATCAACAAAGTATAGTGTCTATAGCAAATAATCATAAGAGTAAAAGCCACAGTAAGAGATAACAGGTATAAGACAAGAGATAAGCAAGGGAATTGCAAAGCATTAATGAAATGAAGCAAAGTATCCAAGCGAGAAAGAAAAACAACTAAGGAGTTTTTTATGAAAGAACCAACTGAAAGCAAGAAAAAGAAATGTTTGAAGAGAAAAACACATCTCAAGGCATCCACAGACTAAGGACCAATGTGGTGGTCTTATAAAGCCTTCAACATCTGCTCCATTCTGTCCAAATGAACATCTTGTGCATGCAGGTGTGCAAGAATTTCATCATGTGAGGAGGAGTGAGAGGAAGACGGTCTAGCTCTTTGTCCTTGAGAAGTGCCAACACCACTGCTGCCTCGACGTTCCATAGGATCTCTAAAAGTAGTGGGGTCAACATCAAGGGGTTCAAACACAAGAGGATCATCACTCGTATCATCACCAATATTGAAAACGCGAGAGTTATGGATTTTCAACTTTTGGCGAGTGAGGTTAGTGACATTGAGAAGATAGGATCTATCAGTAATGGCCTCAAACTCTTGATCACGCGGAACTTCTAATGACTCAAAAAGGTAAGTTAAGGGTACCCCATAAGCAAGTTGATTTTGAGCTTGCTTGGTGTGGATGATATGGTTAATGATAATGTGTGGAAGATTGATACGTTTAGCTTCTTACATCAAATACATCAACAAGGCAGTGAATTTTGGAATCGAACCATCTTTAACTTCTCGTGGAATAATGACTTCATGAAGAATGTAAAACAACAGCTTCTTTTTCTGGAGTGAGATCCTTAGTCTTAGGATAACCTAAGGAGCTTGTTCATGTTCCTTCCCATATAAATTATATAACATTGGCTTCTAAGTTATCAAGAACACCTTCTGGCATGCCTCTATAAGAATAAAGCTTTGTGCCTTGATTAGGAATCCCAAAAGCTCTAGCAACAATACTTGCAGTTAATTCCAGTTCTTTAGACTTAACTTGACTATTCAATTTCATGGTGTTGAAATCTAAGTCAACATAGTAATAGAATTCTCTAATCCATGAAGTATTTCCTTTGTTTTCAAACCTTAACATAGGTAGCCACCCTTGAGCATCTAAAAACCGATAAATTCTAGTACCATTAAGCAAGATAGGAGGGTCTAAAGTCTTACCCCATAAGATGTTTTGTTGTGGAAAAGCATCTGGATTTA
This sequence comes from Ehretia macrophylla, assembly GCA_037974665.1. Classification (NCBI taxonomy): domain Eukaryota; kingdom Viridiplantae; phylum Streptophyta; class Magnoliopsida; order Boraginales; family Ehretiaceae; genus Ehretia; species Ehretia macrophylla. The sequence goes on along the minus strand of CM075777.1, from coordinate 48,848,183 downwards.
CAATGATTTGGGGGCCTGATGATGAAGATTCTCCTTGCTTGCGTTTCTTAGAGTCAGCCCTTGGTGGTGCCATTGGAAGTTGTAAGATTGTGAAGTTTGTTAGAAAAAAAACTTGATTGAGGAATTTTAGAGAACACCTTGTACACAAGGTTTTTTTTGAAGGATTTGATGTTGAAGATTTTGAAAGCTTTGATGATGAAAACACAAGATTTTGATGATTAAAGAGTGTTTTGATACAAATAATGGTGAGTGATGGTGAAGGTGTTGGTGTATAAATATGAGGAATTGAGAGAAAAATTGAGTTTGTGTTTGAAGAGGTGTGAAAAAGTAAGGAGAGAAGAGAGGATTTTCGGTTTTCAAGCTGTGCGATCCGGGCGATATGCCCTTATTCCGGGCGCCCAGATGAGGGCAGTAACGCCCGACAGAGAACAATGTTCCGGTCGTTACACGCTTCTTCCGGGCGCCCGAAAGAAGGTAGTAATGCCCGGATCACTATTTTACAAAAAAAGCAATTTTTTCGCAAAGTTAAGTGACCCAAAACATTCCTAGTTCCCTTCTAATAGCACAAAATTGATTATCATGCAATGGTTTTGTAAAAAAATCGGCCAATTGATGCAAAAAATCAACAAAAACAAGTTCAATATCTCCTTTTTGCACATGATCTCTTAGAAAATGATGACGAATTTCAATATGCTTAGTTCTAGAATGTTGAATTGGGTTCTTTGATAGACTTATAGAACTTGTATTATCACACCTGATAGGCACATGATCATATTCTAGACCAAAGTCAAGTAAAGTTTGTTTCATCCATAGAATTTGTGCAATACAATTACCTATAGCTACATAATCGGCTTCTGTTATTGAAAGGGCTACACTATGTTGTTTCTTGCTAGACCATGAAACTAAAGCATGTCCTAGAAATTGACAACTGCCACTAGTGCTTTTTCTATCAATCTTACACCCCGCATAATCGGCATCGGAGTATCCTAGAAGTTCGAAAGATGTGCCTTGAGGATAAAAGAGTCCTAGATTGATAGTACCCTTAAGGTATCTAATAATCTTTTTTATAGCATTCAAGTGTGATTCTTTCGGAGAAGATTGAAAACGAGCACACAAGTATACAGAAAACATAATATCAGGTCTTGAGGCAGTTAAATAGAGAAGGCTTCCGATCATACCTCGATATTGTTTTTCATCAACCGATTCACCTTTTTCATCTTTGTCAAGTTTGATTGACGTTCCCATAGGAGTGCTAATTTCTTTTGCAATTTCAAGCCCGAACCTTTTGATGAGTTCCTTAATGTACTTGGCTTGATTAATGAAGATCCCTTCTTTTGTTTGTTTGATTTGAAGTCCAAGGAAGAAATTTAATTCTCCCATCATGCTCATTTCAAATTCTTTATGCATACATTCAGAAAAATACTTGCAAAGGGATTCGTTAGTAGCACCAAAGATAATATCATCAACATATATTTGAACAAGCAAGATATCTTTGGCTTTTCTTTTTACAAATAATGTAGAGTCTAGTTTACCTCTAGAAAAGCCGTTGTCAAGTAGATAATTACTTAATCTATCATACCATGCCCTAGGTGCTTGTTTAAGTCCATAAAGAGCTTTTTGAAGTTTGAATACATGACTTAATAAATTTGTATTTTCAAAACCGGGTGTTTGTTCAACATAAACTTCTTCTTGAAGATATCCATTTAAGAAAGCACTTTTGACATCCATTTGATAAAGTTTGAAGTTCATAAAACATACATATGCTAGTAACGTTCTAATGGATTCAAGTCGAGCTACCCGTGCAAAGGTTTCTTCATAGTGTATTCCTTCTTCTTGATTATACCCTTGAGCAACTAATCTAGCCTTATTTCTAGTTACATTACCAGATTCATCTAGTTTGTTTTGGAAAACCCATTTTATACCAATAATCGGGTAATTACTAGGTCTTTCAACTAAGGTTCAAACTTGATTTCTTTCAAATTGATTAAACTCTTCTTGCATAGCAATAATCCAATCATCATCCAATAATGCTTCTTTTATATTTTTAGGTTCAATTTGAGATATAAAAGCTACATGTTCACAAAAAGTATTTAGATTGGAACGAGTTCTTACACCTTGTGATGGATCCCCAAGGATTTGATCATTTGGATGATTTTTGACAAATTTCCAACATTTTGGAAGATCTTGATTTGTTGATATGATTTGATCATTTGAAGTTGGTTGTTCTTCCTCTATTGGAGTATCAATTTGATTGCTTGTGGATGTATTGCCTTCTTCACTTGTCGGAATAGGTCGACTTTGTTCTTCAACTTGTTGAAAGCTTACATCATCATCTTCATCTTTTCTTGACATAAATAGGTTAGTTTCATCAAAGTTAATATGCATAGATTCCTCAATTACGGAGGTTCTTTTATTGTAAACTCGATATGCCTTACTTCTAGAAGAATATCCAATAAAAATACATTTATCGGATTTTGAATCAAACTTACCAAGATACTCTTTATTATTTAAGATGAAGCATTTACATCCAAAAACTTTAAAATGTGAGATATTTAGAGTATGTCCTTTCCATAATTCATATGGAGTTTTCTTGAGAGAAGGTCTAATTAAAACTCTATTTAGAGTATAACAAGCCGTATTAACAGCTTATCTCCAAAAGTATGTAGGCAAATTGTTTTCTTTCAACATTGTTCTTGCCATTTCTTGTAAAGTTCGGTTTTTCTTTTCAACAACCCCATTTTGTTGAGGAGTTCTAGGAGCCGAAAAGTTATGCTCAATGCCATTTTGTTCACATAATTCCACAAAAGATGCATTTATGAACTCCGTGCCTTGATCACTATGAATGCATGAAATATAGTATCCTTTCTCATTTTGCACTCTTTTACAGAATTTTGCAAATTCATTGAAAGCGTCACTTTTGAAAGCAAGAAACATTACCCATGTGTATCTAGTATAATCATCAACAATAACAAAAACATATCTAGATCCTTCTAGACTTATTACATCCATTGGTCCAAAAAGGTCCATATGAAGTTTTTGTAGAGCTTTTGATGTAGTCACATGGCTAATGGTTTTGAAGGATACTTTATGTTGTTTTCCAAATTGACATGCATCACATAAATGATCTTTTTCAAACTTGGTCTTAGGAAGGCCTCTCACAAGATCCTTTCGAGAAAGTTTACTAAGTAGATCCATACTGATATGTCCTAATCTTCTATGCCATAACCAAGAACTTTCATTTGTTGTGATTAAACAATCAATATTTTGGCATGATATACTTTCAAAGTCAATAATATAGACATTTTCATGTCTATTTGCAATAAACAACACATTTTTCATTTTGTAAAAAACGTTGCAACATGATGATTTAAATTCAACTAGATAATCATTATCGCATAGTTGACTTACACTAAGCAAATTATGTTGCAATCCTTTCACAAGTAGCACATCATGAATGGATATTTTATTTCCAATGCTACCTTTACTAATAATTTTACCTTTTTCATTATTTCCAAAGCTCACAAAGCCTTTGTAATTTTTGATAGGCTCATAGAAAAGAGATGAATCACCGGTCATATATCTTGAACATCCACTATCAATGGCCCAATTTCCTTCATACTTCATCCTTAGGGTAACCTATATACAAAAACAAAATTTAGGTCCCCAAGTTCTATTGGGTCCTATATTGTTAGTATCGACTTTTAACACTTTTAATAATCCATTTTGGTTTAAGCCAAGAAGGAATTTTAGAATCTCTACATATCATATTTTGAAATTTATAATGTGATGTTATGTGACTTTGTCTTTCACAATAGGTGCATGTTTTTTGAAATCCTTTAGATGTTGATGCTTCATTTGTAGAAGATGATGCTTTAACAAAATAGTTTTTTTAGAGATTTTTGTTTTGAGGAAGGTTCATATCCCAATCCACTTTTATCAAAAGCCATTTTTTGAGAGCCAAGTATTTTATCAAGATTTTATTTTCCTTTTGTAAATCTTGCAAGGTTTCCATTTAATCCTTGATTTTCTTTTTCAAGCTTTTCAATTTTTTTTTGAAGATTATTATTTTCGAAATGAATTTTAAGTGTTTTTTCATGAGCAAAATTTCGATCTTTTTCAAGCAACTTATTTTCTTCTTTTAAGGTATTATTTTCCTTTTGAAGTACATGTATCTTGATAATTGCAATTTCAAAACTATCATGCATTTTCAAAAATTCATTTTGTAATTCTTCAAAAGAACATTCATTTTCAATTAATGAGCTAGAGGTGTAATATTCAGAATTAAAGGAAGAACATACCTCATCATCTTCTTTTGTCATAAGACAAACGATGTTTGCCACTTCTTCATTTTCACTTTCCTCACCGGTTGATGCATCGTCATCAACGTATGTTGCTTTCAAAGCTTTTCCTCCCTTGGTTTTGATTAGTTTTGGACAATTTGCTTTTATGTGACCCGTCTTGTCACAATTGAAACACATTCCTTCTTCTTTTGATTTGTTTCTTCCTTTGTTCATAAACATATTGTAGGGAGCTTTACTTACCTTTTTGAATTTGAGAAATTTCTTAAAGTTCCTTGTAAGAAGAGCTATCTCATCATTATCTTCTTTGTTTTCTTCTTCTTCATCACTTGAGTAAGCCTTTGATGCAAGAAGTGCAAGTGACTTTTTGTTATTTCTTTTTTCTTCTTCTCGATCTTTTTTCTTCAACTCATGGCTCATAAGAGATCCCATAAGTTCACTAAGAGTGAGAGTTTTGAGGTCTCTAGCTTCTTCAATAGCCGTTACTTTAGCTTCCCATGGCTTGGTTAAGTTTCGGAGAACTTTTCCTACCAATTCTTCATTAGAATACTCTTTTCCAAGAGATTTTAGAGCATTAACAATATCAGTGAATCTAGAAAACATTTGTTCTATATTTTCATCAAAAGACATATTGAACATTTCATATTTATGAACAAGCATGTTTATTCTAGTTTCTTTAACTTGGTTGGTGCCCTCATATGTGACTTCTAATTGATCCCAAATTTCTTTAGCACTTTTGCATCCGAAAATTTTATTGAACTCATTTGAATCTAAAGCAAGATATAACATATTCATAGCTTTATAGTTTCTTTCACACATTTTGAAATCATCATCATTATAATCTTTTTCCGGTTTAGGGATAGTGATACTTTGTTCTCCTTCCTTTTTAGTTAAAGTAGGATTGATTGGTCTATTTTTTATCACATTCCAAACTCTTATGTCATTTGCTAGAATATAGATTCTCATCCTAGTTTTTCAAAAAAAATAGTTTGTTCCATTAAACAATGGTGGTCTAGAGGAAGATTGTCCTTCAACTATATTAGACATTGATGAGCTTGCCATAGGGATTCTCTACTATATGTTAAGCTATATGTAGAGTACTAGCTATTGATACCACTTGTTGGTCCTTAATAACCTAAAAGGGGGGGAGGGGTGAATTAGGTTGTTAGGCAAGATTAAACAATTTAAAAATTCTTAATACGGAGGCAATGTCTAGTAAATATTGATAATACTCTAGAAGTTCTTGTAGATAATTTATCGAACATTTGGTGAGCATACAAGTATTTGACACTAGATGAGCAATTAGAACTTCAAGGTAAAATATCAAATAGATATCTAAACAATTATCACACAATTAAAGTGAGCAATATCCACACGAATGTAAATGACTTGAAAATAAAGAGAATAGAGTAAGAGAAATCAAACACGATGATTTTCAAGTGGTTCGCACTCCCGGAGGCCTAGCCCACCACCTAAGGTCTTCTCTTCCCTTAGAATTTAATAACTCTTTACTAAGATGCTTCTTCAAATGTTGGTGAAGCAAGAACCAACTACAATTACTCTTGAATCCACAAGAGTTACACAAGCTCCTTCAAATGTAGGTAAAGTTTAACCTACTATCCTCTCTTCCTTTGAGTCCATAAATGATTACAATACTTCTTCTCACAATGATTCTTTCAACCTATGTGAAAGAAAATTTTACAGAGATTATATGATAGAATAAATGAAAATTGCAACTCCTATTTGAGTTTGATATTACAATTGGAGAATAGCTTTGAATGCTCAAAAATATAATAATGATAGCTCAAGATTTCTCAATAAGAATGATGTGAAAGCTCTTTTGAAAATCTGAAAATTATGGCTTAGAGAGGAGTTTTGGAAGGTGAGAGAGCATGACTTAAAAAGAGGGAAAGTTTAGACACAAATCGGATTTTAAGCAAGATTTTTGAATTTTCCCGTTAACCCATCCGGGCGCTGAGGCATTGATCCGGGCGCCCGAAAAGAGCATGTATCGCCCGGATCAGACTTTTCTGCCGGGCATTGCGCCTTCTATCCAGGCGACTGGAAAATGCCAGTAACGCCCGAATGTTTAAAAAATGCAGAAAAAATATATTTTGAGCCCAGAAATATTTGGGTGCACAAAAGAGAGATTTCTTAGCATTTTTTAACATTCCAAAATATTTTTCAACCCAGTTGAAAGGTATTTTTTAAAATGATTTCAAATACAAGAGTTTGAAATAAAAAATATTTTTCTAAGGATGATTTTGAATAGATGTTAATCGAAAAATATTTTTTGGAGAAATTATGAGCAATACAAATCATACTTAGGCAAGCGACATCTTTTAAGGCCGGTACCCCTTATGTCACCACTTCTCCTTCCTTGTGACTCCCTCTTTATCTATGAGTCAATAACTTGAATTCTTTTGGGCTTGGATTCAATTTGATAGTGCTTGGTCTTTGATCCAAAAAGCTTTCTACTCTTTGACTGAAACAAGTTGATCCAATGTTGATGTGGACTTGCTTTGTTGGAATGAAGGTCTTACAAAAAAAGAATGCTAAAGCACGATTTAGATGTTTTGTTATTATCAAACTAAAGATTATAGGCCTTTCAGGCCAACATCCTTATTATTCAAAATTAGTCATTTTAGTTCTTATTACTTTCTAAAAAAAATCAAATTTGTCCCTATTATTTTTAAGAAAATTTTAATTTCGCCCTTAAATAATAGGAACGAATTTGAAACTTTTTTAAAAAATAAGGATAGAATTGAAACTTTTAAAAAACAATAACGAATGAATTGAAACTGTTGAAACAATAATAGAAATGAAATTGAGAAATTTTAAACAATAGAGACCAAATTATAACTTTTAAAAAATAATAGAGACAAAATGTGATATTTTTCCTATTTACTTTGTAATGAAACTTTATCTCTGACCCTAGAGATGATTTTTTCAATAATTTTTTCTTTGGAGGTACACTAATACCAAGAACTCTTTTCTTCCTTGCCACTGATGGTAAATAAATGCACATAAGGCAGTTCAACACAAGTGAGCCTTAAGAGACTTCCTTCAACACAATCTGCAAAGTCGAATGATGATCAAGTCCTAAACGATATTGAGATTTTTCGCCTTGAGAAGATCATCAAGACAATGTTTGCAAATTCGATTTGTGAATAAGCAGTTAATATGCAATGATTTGATTATCTTGGTAGATTCTTAAATATTCTCTTAAATTGTTTGTAATTATATTGCACTATTTCTTTCAATCATAGTATAGACCTATTAAGGTTTAATTTTGGGGATGAGTGTTAGCTAGTATTCGAGCTCCAAGGCGATGTAGGATGAGTCTATTGACCTAATTTCCGGTAAAACAAAGGACTTGGGGTGTACCCAAGTTCCTCTTCTGCTACACAAGTCAGTTATGGAGTTTAGAATGACTGAAGAGCTAGGATAAGTATAAGAGCGTTTAGGCTAGAATTTGGTATCTTTAGAGGTTATGTCCTGTTGTATTTATACTTACCCAAAGCCTTTTATTACGATAAGATATAGATCTATAAAATTATGATTAGGGGATATTATCTTCTATTTGAGCTTAATCTTATATCTCTTTTAAACCGATGTTATATCCGTATTTAAGGTCGTCCTGGGAGGTCCTTAAGCTGGGCCTCATGAACCAGGTTCACCACCCGACTTGCTCGAGCATAATGAGGGACCTATTTCCTTCGAGGTTCCTAAAAGGGTTATGTTTTACCTTATCACCTGCCCGATAATGCTTTGATCTCCACAAAAGGTCGAGGGATTGTTTTTCGGACCGAGCTCAAGATTCGTCTTTTTTAACCACCATTTGTAACTACCATAACCGTTACTTTTGGCCATTTAATGAGTTGTCGGCCAAGTTTTCTTCACGTCACCTGAAAAGTTTGCCTATGTTGGTTCATGGAGCCTTATGCTTTTTACTTAGACCCTTTATATGTAAGATCTATAGGATATCTTTTATTCTTCATCTTTTTCAAAACATTCTAACTCTTTTCTTTCCCCTACTTCATCGCTATTTTCTCTCAAGCTTTCTATAGAGTTTTTGTAATATCCCACATCGATGAAATATAGTGTGATCGTGTGATTTATAAGTGTTGTATATATAAGGAATAACTTAGGTTAACCATTTTAGGCCAATAGAAAAGAGGCCTAAGTAGTTGTTTCTTATACCTACAACACTAGTCTCGCTTGTGAGTCTAGGATTCTAGGCTCAAGGCGTGACAGAATGGTATCAAAGCAGGTCACTAACTGGTGCAGGAGCTAAGTGCTATGCGGGGCAAAGTGCTACACCTAGAAGGCTGGTGGGAGCCACTTCTTGAACCCGTAGGAGCCACTTCTAGAATCCTACACCGCCTGGTTGGTCCTAGGTATATGTGTCCCTGACAAGAATATCAGGTCCTTAACGGGGTATATGTAATATCCCACATAGGTGGAATATAGTGTGTTTGTATGCTTTATAAGTGGGTATTGTGTATATAAGGAATAACTTAGGTTAACCATTTTGGGCTAGTAGAAAAGAGGGCCAAGTAGTTGTCTCTTATGTCTACAATACCAATATCGCATACGGGTCCAGGGGTCTGGGCTCGAGGCGTGACAAATGGTATTCAGAGTAGGTCATTAGCCAGTACGGGAGCTAAGTGTTATGCGGGACAAAGTGTTATACCTAGAAGGCTAGTAGGAGCCACCTCTTGAACACGTAGGAGCCACCTCTAGAATCTTTCACCTCATGGTTGGTCCTGGGTATGTATGCCCCTAATGAAGGCGCTAGGTCTTTAACAGGAGGCATGTGTAATATTCCACATCAGTGGAATATAGTGTGAATGTATGGTTTATAAGTAGGTGTTGTGGGTATAAGGAAAAACTTGGGTTAACCATTTTGGCCAGTATAAAAGAGGTCCAAGTAGTTGTTTCTTATGCCTACAACATTAATTTCGCTTGCGGGTCTAGGATTCTGGGCTCAGGGTGTGACAGTTTTTCTTCTTCTTGCCCTTAGGCACCTCATCTTCATCTCTATTTTTTTTCATTATGTCATATCAAGGAACAACAAGTAGCCTAGTCATACTCATGAGATAGGTCCTGATGATCGAGCCTTTGTAGGCTCGGAACCCATCGCTGTTGTACCCATTTCTCATTACCTATATTTTTGTTAGACGTACCACCTTAAGAACCCCCAATAAGGTTATGTCCACCCAACGTCATTCTAAACCTTCATCTAGCTCTTCTTCTAGGGGTCCTACCACCGTAAGTGTTGTTCTCATTTTTGGAGCTGACAAAAGAAACTATTGGGCCAAAGATACTGATATAAAGCCATTAAAAAATAGTGATGTGGTCCCCAAGTGTTTCAAGGTCCGACTCCCCATTCCTAATGAACCTGCCTCAAGTCTTGGCTTTAGGGAAATGACTTTCTATCATGAGGTTTTTACCTTTTGTCATCTTTCCCTTCCTTTATATATGGTAGACATTCTGAACCATCATCAAGTTAGCCCGGAACAACTCGTCCCCAATGATTGAAGGCTAATAGTGGGCTCCTATATCCTTCTTAGGTCCATAGGTCATTAATTGACCTCATACCTTTTCCTTTATTACCATACTCTCAAAACCACCGATTAATCTTCTGGGTGACATATTTTTCAGCTCGCTATAACTTTCTGATCATAGGTATGCCAGAGAACAATAAGGGTGGCACCATAGATACTTATATATTAGCTCGGACACTAAGTGAGAGGTCCGTAGTGTCTGGGCTATCTAACCTAATTCAATTCTTGAACCCCCCACGTTGTCTGAAGCCGAAGCTAGTGTTGCTGAATTTTCAAAGAGGGCTCGCCCCATTATGGTGTCAGATCTACTCACCCCTAGAAACCTGGCTCATTGTGGGCTATTCCCTGCCTGTGAGGATCTTTTTGTTAAAGCCCCACTTTCATCTACCATAGGACTCAAGCCCCAACCTCAGGTGCATACGCTTTTGTCTTTTTTGTACCTACGTTTTTTGTTCTTTCTTTTTTGATAGCTATGAAAGTCCTGCTTAGTAGGGCTTGAAAGGCTAGGCAGTTTTTGACCTACTTGTTGTAGTTCGCCGGAAGAGGCACAAGAAAAGGCCTAGAGCCAAAGCCTTGGGCAACTTTAACAGCCACTTCGAGACTCTATAAAAGAGGCTTATGACCTCTAAAAATGAGGACAAGGTCCAAATTATGGAGGTCAACCCTTTCAAGAACCTATATTCTACAGGGTGCCTATTGGAACTCTTGTTTCACTGAGGGAACCCACTACCAGTGAGACTCTTGCTCAAAGAAATGAGGTTCTTGCTCATGGTGAAGAGCTCTTTGCTCAGGGTGATGAGGTTCTTGTTGAGGGTGGTAGGTCTTCATCCTCTCAACATGATAAGCTTCCCATTGCTGACGAGCCCCCAACATCAGTAAGAATTGTGGTTTCCCTTCCCACTACTAAGAAAGTTATCTCCACCAGGACTTTTAGTGTTGGCGGCCCTTCTACTAAAAGCCGACATGAACCTACCATAGACATGTTGGATGAGGAGGATCGCCTAGAACCATTAGCGGTTGCTCCTACAAACCCCCATCGTATTAGGGAACGAAACGGCTATGTCCCCTCACTTAGACCCTTTGACGACAAGATCGAGATTGCTGCTCCTGGAAAGAAGTTCAGAAAGGTCCGAGCTCAAGACTTAACTGTAGGCCGAGCCAACCAAGAAGTGAACGAGGCCATTATATGGTACCTATTCTTTATTGGGCTTTTTTTTGTCTTTTTTCTTCGACAGTTTTGCTAACCGTGTTTTGTGCCAAGCCTAGTCAACATGAATTAGAATTATGCTTCCTACCAGCTCCACAAAGCCATGGTCATACAAGGCCAGTTCGAGGTTCGTTTGGAGCTACTGGTTAACCGAGCTAACGCTGAGACTGAAAAATAGGGGCGGAGGGAAGAGGGTCGTCCAAAAAAAAGTTTAATGTATTTTTATTTGAAAAATAGATTTGGCCCCCCCAATAAAACGCATAAAGGTATAAAAATTTCCAACAATATGACTTAGCTTAGTAGTTTGGCATGAGTGAGTTTAGGTTATCCTTACCAAGGGTTGTTAAAATGTAAAACTTGCTAAATTTAGAAATTTTTAGAGACCCAGTCTCTAAAAAATATTATTAATGATTTAAATATACATGGAACCCACCACTTTTCACAACTTTTGAGGAAAAATAGAGATTCAGTCTCTATAGAGCCCAAAATAGAGACTGGGTCTCTATTTTGCCTCAAAAGTTGTGAAAAGTGGTGGGTCCTATGTATATTTAAATCATTAATAATATTTTTTACAGACTAGGTCTCTAAAAATTTCTAAATTTAGCAAGTTTTACATTTTAGCAACCCTTGGTAAAGATAGCCTTATAGTGGTGGCGTGAGTTCGAACCACTATGGATACTATTACTTTTTGCCAAGTTTTAACTTGGTTTAAAAAACTATTCTTTTGCTGGATGCCATTACTTTTTGCTAAGTTTTAACTTGGTTCAAAAAAGAAAAAAAAAGGAAAAAAAAGGCCAAGGATAAATATTCTGTACCTTTTTTTAATTTAAAAACTATAATATTTTCTAATCTATCAAGTCTCAACTTTAGCAATAATCACATTCTCCTAACTAAAAAGCGAAAAAATTATAAAAAATTTCAAAAATATAGAGCTAGTCGTGGTAGTTAGTCACAAATGCATTCATGTTAATGGTGTAGGTTCTAATCATTGTAGTTGCATATTGTTTTTTTTGCTAATTTTTAGTTGCTTGCTGCTATACTTATTTGATTTTTTTTCCTCTTTTTCTGCTCAACCGAAAAATACTGTACAAAAAAAAAAAAAAAAAAATTAGCCCCCTACATTAAATTTTTGGCTCTGCGCCTGCCGAGAGGTACAAGCATAAACTTAATGAACACATGATGACCTCAAGCATAGTCTTGAAAGTGAGCACTGCACCATCAATGACCTTAAGGTGCTATTGGATAAAGATAAGGAGCTCTTTGATGACCTTCGTATTCAACGTGACCATGTTGATCAAATCTTCTGGGTAGACCTCAAGGTTTCACTTTGGGCGGAAAGATAATCTCATTACCAAGCTCTGGTTGGCCAAGCTAAGGCAGAGCTAGCCTGCGAGGACCTTAAGGCGAAGGTGGTTGAAGCTAATAGAGTCGCCCATGTCGTTCAAGTCAAGTATTATTTACTCTTAAGGGAGGTAGGGATGGATTGCGAGCTTATCATTGCCGCTTTTAAGAAAAGCTCGAAATTTCATGGTCTCTTTGGCAAATCCATTGCTACGACCAGTGCCAAGGCTGAGTATGATGCTCGAGTTGCCCTCCTCAAAGAAGTCACCGCCAAGCTCTATATCTTCTTCAATGGCCTCTGCAAGGAGCTTAGCTTTAAATGCTTTGGATTGGAGTCAGGCACTTAATCTTAGAGCTATGGAATAGAGAGACATTGGTGACTTCTTCTTGTTGTTGTTGCCAATGGTGGCGACTAGAAGAGAAGCACTTACTTTTTAGTAAATTAAAATTAGTAATTGAAATGATAGTAGATATTAGCTACTACAATAGCATTATTTTGAAGGTGTGCAATCTTGTGCATCAATTAAATCAAGCTGACCTTATAAAAAGGAAGCAATGGAATGGTGATATCTCATTTGCTAAATACTTTAATTGTTCTGTTCCTGGAAAGAAAAGAAAAGATATTAAGGTTGTTAGGTGGTTGAAACCTCCCAATGATTACGTGAAGCTTAATGTGGATGAGAGTGTTTATAGCCAAGCAAAGCTAGCAGGAGGAGGAGGTATCATTAGAGACAGTAAGGGTGACATGTTAAAATGTTTTTTTCTGTCCATTTGATACTCAATCTGTAATAAAAGCTGAACTTCTTGCATTAAATTTTGGCCTTGGATTATGCTTGGATTTGGGTTTTTGTAATGTTTGGGCAGAAATTGATTCTTTTAGTGCAGTACAACTTGTGTGTAGTGATAAACAGGGATTTTGAGACATTACTCATGAGCTAAGGAAAGCGAGAAGATACTTGGAGGCTTGCAATGGGAAACTCACGCATATCTTTCGTGAAGGAAACCAATCGGCTGACTTTTTAGCTAACTTGGGAGCTACGGCAATGCATGCTGTAACTCTTCAAGAAACGAAAGACTACAGAGATCTTCATGGAATGATTAAGCTAGAAAAATTAGGATTCCCTTGTTTTTTATTCTGATTTAGGATTATTAGATTTAATTTTGGTTTTATTTCATAGGATCTTGTAAAAAGGAGTGCATGTACTCCTTTTAAAGTAGAAGGATGATGGGGCAGGTAAGTTCTCCATCCTCCCACGAAGGTTAGGCATGATGTCCCTCTTCGTTTTTGTAACTTTCTTTTTAGTATTAATAAAATCTCAGAGGCTATCACCCCTCTTTCAAATAAATAATAATAATAATAATAATAATAATAATAATAATAATAATAATAATAATAATAATATATGCTTCAGAAACTATAGCGGTTTTGTCAGCTAAAGCATCACAGAATGCTGCATCAAAGATGATTTTCTAGTCCATTAGACTGAAAATTTATACATGTAAAAAATTTAAAAATAATATAATGAATACAATACTGCGTAGGAGATAGGAAGTTAGAGAACATTCTTTGTTGAGGTTGAGTTAGATTGTTGGTGAAGACTTCTTTTGTATATCTTTTGTTGAGCTTAATGGATTTTCTTTGCTTGCCTAGCAAAAAAAAGATGATTCATTTGGTCTCTCTCTTCTTTTATTAGTTTTTCTATCTCTTCTTTTTTTCCTTTTTCTGTCCCTTAAATAACATTTCTTAATTCTCTTCACTTCTTTCTCTTTTTTTCAATCTTACCAGACGTTCACTTACTTCTTTTTACCATTCACTGCATATCTTTAATTTCAAATTTCTTCTCTCATTTTTGACAAATTGATAATTGCCTAAAATGGAAGAATCCATTGATGTTGACGTATCAAATTTCTTCTCTTCTTCATTATCATTTTCTGTATGCCAACATAAAAGAAGCAAACTATTAGGATCTAATTTTTATTTTCATTTTATTGGCTGTGTTTTGCAAAAATTGTGGATATTGTGTGTGGTAATCTAAACTTGCAGGAGTCTATGAAGAGGTCACGATCATGAGGGATTCAAGCTCTACAGAGTTCTAGTGCTAGAAGTATTCTTGAAGAGTCCATCTTATTGTAAAGATATCTTGGAGATAAGGTGATAATGTGATAGAGGTCAAGTTATCAAGATCTCTTGAGCTAATTGGTTTATCTTGAAGACTCTTCTTCTTGTGCTCAACTTCCTCAGCAAATCCTTCAAATAGGCGTGACGAATCCTAGTTAAAGTGCGAGGAAAAGTGTGCAGAAAAAGATATAGCAGAATCGTGAAATAGCTATAGGTGGTCTGTGTCAAGTCGTGTTGCAACATGCTGTGTAACAGAGTTTGCTGAATGTTTTAATTAGTGTTGCAACACAGTCTGTTTTTGTCATATGTATTGACCAATCCATCTAGAGTTTCAAGACTCTTTTTATTATGTTTTAGTATACATTCTTTGGGAGAAGAAGGTGTGTTCTCGGGAGAGAACTTTTGTAAGTCGAGGGGAGCTCGCCAAACTAGAGAATCTATTAAGGGAGTCTTACACTTACGTAGCAAGGGTTAAGAGGTAGTCTTCAATTGCATAAGTTTCCATTGGTGTCTGTAATCTCTTGAAACTTAGTGGATTGGTTTGTTGGCCAACGGATGGCCGCGTGGATGTAGACCAAGTTGGTTGAACCACGTTAAAATTTATGTGTTCTTACTTTTGTTGTAACAAATTTTTTTCCTGCAAATTTTCTTTATCGATTTGTTTAATTATCAAATTGATTTAAGAGGCCAGAAAATTAACAAGTGGCATCAAGAGCAGGTTACTGAACTAACTCGGTTAGATCTCTGGGAAAGTTTATTTTCTGGCTGTTTTTACAGATATGGACACATTTCGTGATGGAAGTTCAATTACCAAACCACCACTATTGGATGGATCAAACTACTCATATTGGAAGGCTCAGATGAAAATATTTATCAAATCCATTGATGAAAAAGGCTTAGAGGGTAGTTGTCGTAGGATGGGCACATCCTGCAATGAAGAATGATGAAAGAATTGATGTGCTGAAAAATGAGGATCAATGGACTGCAAATGAAGATTGTTTGGCTAACAATAATTCTAAGGCTTTATATGCAATTTTTAATGCTATAGATCTAAATTAATTTAAACTGATTTCAACTTGTGAAACTGCTAAAGATGCTTGGACTATTTTACAGACCGCATATGAAGGAACAACAGTTGTCAAAGTGTCCAAGCTTCAAATTCTTGCAACAAGATTTGAGAAATTGAAGATGCAAGAGGATGAGACTATTGTTGATTTCAATGGCAGGTTGTGTGACATTGCAAATGAGCCGTTTGCACTAGGTAAAAAATATTTAGATTCAAAGCTTGTGAGGAAGGTGTTACGATAACTTCCCGAAAGATTTTCCATCAAGGTTGCTGCCATCGAAGAAGCAAAAGTTGTTGATGACATGAAGTTGGATGAATTAATGGTTCACTTCAGACATTTGAGATGAAATTTAAACAAAAAAGAAAAGAGAAAAACATTGCATTCCAAGCTGAAGTTCAAAGTAAATATGATCAAAGCTCTTACTATGATGAAAATGCAGAAATCACTGAATCTTTAACATTGCCCACGAAGAATTTCAACAAAGTGCTGAAAAAATGGAAGAAGCAGAGAAGTAGATTTAGGCCAGCAATTTTTGAAAGGAAATGGACTGTTACAACAAATCCTAAGACATTCAGAAGGCAAAATGGAAAATTGTTCGAGGAGAAAAAGAAAAATAAAGGCATTCGGTGCAGGGAGTGCGAAGGATTTTGTCATATACAGGCTGAATGTGTAAATACCTTGAAGAAAAAGAACAAGGCAATAAACACCACTTGGAGTGATGAAGATTCAGATGATGTTTCTGAAAGTGATGAAGGATACACCAACAACTATGTTGCATTCGCTGTTACAACAGGACAGAATGGCGGAAAGACTGTTTCAGCTAATGTCGCACCATCTGTTGTAACAACGTTCACAA
Organism: Ehretia macrophylla; assembly: GCA_037974665.1. NCBI lineage: Eukaryota > Viridiplantae > Streptophyta > Magnoliopsida > Boraginales > Ehretiaceae > Ehretia > Ehretia macrophylla. Next base: position 48,831,725 of record CM075777.1, on the reverse strand, counting down.
TAGAACATGTGTTATCAGATGACAGTAGCACAAATTCTGAAACAAAAAGTGAAGATAATCTTGATGAAGAAAGAATCATTAAAGCATACAAGGAGATGTATGAAAAATGGCTAATTGTATGCAAGAAGAATCAAGAGTTAGAAGAAAAGATCAATGAACTGGAGGAACAAAAGGCTGACTTGACAAAATCTGTGAGAAACTATCAGATCCAAGTAGCCGAAAGTCATCTGAAGGTTGAAGAGTTGTAACATAAGCTGAAACAAACTCAGCGGAATGTGAAGATGCTGAATTCAGGAACTTTGAAGCTTGATCATATGTTGTCAATTCAAAATCCAAATGGAGATCACACAGGACTTGGGTTCCAAAAAAGTCTTTCAACGGAAAAAACTATTTTTTGTCAAAGAAACTGAGGAGGCGAAGCTGGAACTGCATGTTGCAACATCCCCTGCGACAAAGGCAAAATTTTCATAAGGAAAACGAAGGAGATTTGTTCCAATCTGTCATTACTACGGCGTTTCTGGACACATCAGACCACGATACTATAGGTATATTGATGATCTAAAAAGAGGTATCTTTGTCAATCCTTTCTTTTATGATAAGACTAGAAAATCACCAAAAGTAAGGGTTGATTTGTCGCAACAGAACTTGAAACAGATTTGGGTAAGAAAATCTGACACATTTGATGCATCCAAAAATTTGTGCTTAAGGTTAAAAACAGAGAAAAGTTGCAACATAGGAAAGGTAGTTAAAATAAAAAATGATAATGGTATGGAATTTGAGAACTTTATATTTTCTGACTTTTACACTGAACAATGAATGACACATGAGTTTTCAACACCAACAACAACTACAACAAAAAAATGGTGTAGCTGAAACAAAAAAAGATTGTTCTAGAATATGTTGCAACAGAACATCAACTAGCAGACATTTTCACTAAGGCACTTGACTCTATGAAATTTGAAGTTTTAAGAAAAGCTATTGGTATTTATACCAATTATTGTTGGCACATGCATTGAAACATAAAAGTGATAAGTCTCAAGAGATGTGAAAGTTTAATAATTAAATCAACTTGAGATTTATTATTTGAACCATACTACTTGTGCACACTATATTTTTGATCTGATTGATAAACTGATTTTAATGGTTTGCAAGTGCAGGAGTTTAAACTTCCTAGTGACTTTGGATATAAAGAGAAGTCTATTTATCCATTCATGTACTCTATTCGCTCATGAAAGGGAAAAAAAGATAAAAAAAAAGAGAAGGAAAAAAAAGAAAGGCAGAAAAAAATAGGAAAAAATGGAGACTGAAAAAAACTATCTAGACCAGATTGAAGGTTCTAGAGTAAAAGCTACCAAGTCCAATATTACTTGAAAGAGAAAAAATTGTTGCAATGTGATTAGACGATTAGGTTGTTTGAACAAGTTATTTTAAATTCTAGATCTTGCAAATCCTGATTCTGAGGAATTTCAATAAAGATCTTACACATGGTTCAAGTTATAAATTCTTATGTGATTTAAGTATTGAATAAATCTAATTTCTTGTTGATGACATCACAATCGATGTGGATTGTATGTGACATTCATTATTTTATGTTTGAGAAAAAATTCATAAGTTTAAGTGTTTAAGTGGCTGATTGGTGAAGTAATATTGCAACATGTACTAAAACAATCTCTTTCACTAAACTTGTGTCGTAACACCAAAGGAAAAAAGGGAATATAAGTTTCTTTTGGCACGAAATCTGTTTGATGACATGTCAGATATGTATTGGCATTGGTAAGTTAAAAAGTTTGTGACTATTCAAGAGCGTTTGAGTTCAAATAAACTTGTGGCTCATTGTTTTCTATTAGATCTAGAACTCTAATCATTGAAAAACTTTTTCTTCTATAAAGTTTGCTAATCTAAGGCTTCTTTTTATCTCACACGATTTCTCTCTCATCCATTCTCTATTCATCACTTCATCTTCTTGAGAAATTGCTAGGGCATTGTTTTACAGGTTTCTTGAAGCAAGCATGATATCCACTTGTTCAGGAGTTTCCTCCCAAGTTTTTGCAAGGTCAGCATAAAGTAGATATTCAGGGGAAGCCTTGAGCTGAAGGGCATGTTGGACCAACTTCTGTAACAGTTTCTGATATGTTGTTGCAACATGTACAAAAACTTCAGGATGCAGTCCGTGAGCTACACAAAAATCAAGCCTCCATTAAGGCTAATCAAGAGAAGATAATGGCTGATCTTGAGAGGTTGATGGAAGGACAACAGACCCTACTTGATTTCGTCACCAAATCCGCTGTTTAAATGTTCATTTGCTTGATGATTATTGCTATGCTACTTTACTGGTTTTGTTTTGCTTTAATACTTTGCTATGTTTACATTCTGCTACTTTGTTCTGGGTCCATATTTATGTTTGATTATGCTTCTATTGCTCGGATACTTTATTCTACTACTTTGGTTTCTTTTGTCAAAGGGGAAGATGGATCCCACAAGACAATGGTTTGATTTATGCTTTGCTAAATTTTGTGTTACACTGTTTTTCTTATGATTGAATTTGGCAGGATAGTTTATAATTGTTTGGTTTATGTTTTGAGCTTTGCTCAATTACAAGTTATCTTGCTAAGGGGTAGATTATTTACATTGCTTATTTTAATGCTAACCATTGTTGTGAATTTTTGTCAAAACAAAGCCAAAGGAGGAGATTGTTAGGATCTGATTTTTATTTTTATTTTATTGGCTATGTTTTGCAAAAATTGTGGATATTGTGTGTGGTAATCTAAACTTGCAGGAGTCTATGAAGAGGTCACGATCAGGATAGATTCAAGCTCTGCAGAGTTCTAATGCTAAAAGTATTCTTGAAGAGTCCACCTTATTGTAAAGATATCTTAGAGATAAGGTGATGATGTGATAGAGGTCAAGTTATCAAGATCTCTTGAGCTAATTGGTTTATCTTGAAGACTCTTCTGCTTGTGCTCAACTTCCCCAGCATATCCTTCAAATAGGCGTGACAATTCCCAATTAAAGTGCGAGGAAAAGTGTACAGAAAAAGATATAGCAGAATCGTGAAATAGCTATAGGTGGTATGTGTCAAATCGTGTTGCAACATGCTGTGTAACAGAGTTTGCTGAATGTTTTAATTAGTGTTGCAACACAGTCTGTTTTTGTCATATGTATTGATCAATCCATCTAAAGTTTCAAGACTCTTTTTATTATGTTTTAGTATACATTCTTCGGGAGAAGAAGGTGTGTTCTCGGGAGAGAACTTTTGTAAGTCGAGGGGAGTTCACCAAACTAGAGAATCTACTAAGGGAGTCTTACACCTAGGCGGCAAGGGTTAAGAGGGAGTCTTTAATTGTATAAGTTCCCATTGGTCTGTAATCTCTTGAAACTTAGTGGATTAGTTTGTTGGCCAAGGGATAGCCGCATGGACGTAGACCAAGTTGGTTGAACCACGTTAAAATTTATGTGTTCTTACTTTTATTGCAACAAATTTATTTTCCCGCAAATTTTCTTTATCGATTTGTTTAATTATCAAATTGATTTAAGAGGCCAGAAAATTAACACAAACCATAAAAGGTAATATAGAAGAAATCTATTTATCAGGTTTCTTCTCTTCTTCTTTGTTATCAATGTCTGTATGCCAACATAAAAGAAAGAAACCATAGCAAGTAATAAGGAAGAATATGTTGATATAGGTATCTCTCACATTTCTTCCATTTCCATAGTAGGTAATATAGAATAAATGTGTTTTGTTTAAAACCGCTAAAAATGATAAACAAAAACTATTTCCTTTTATGTAAGGGAGAGAAAAAGGACAAAACTAATAGAGAGAAAAATTAATAATAAAAGAGAGAAAAAATAAATAAATACATTTAGTTGTCATTTAATTATTAAATATGTTAACTAGAAGATGATAATTAAATAATAAAAAAAATATGACATATAAGATTACTCTTATTGTATTTACATTTGCTTTAGTCTAACCTAAGAGTTCGGTTTAATGGTTAACGAGTGATATATTTTAATGAAAAATTTTAAATTTGAATCACGATTTCGTTCTCCACTATAACTAAAAGCTAATTAAATAAATAAATAATTGATTTAGTCTATGCTATACATGAAAGCTAAAACTTTTCGAGGAGTATATCTTCCCCAATTTACGCTCGCTAGTGGTTGTATATGAATTGAAAATGACTTTTCCAGTTGGGGCAGCTATGTGAATAGTCTTTACCTCAAATTTCCAACTTTTCAACTCCTTGGGCCCCAAATGAATATAGATACATTATCACTCAAATTCCGAGTATATTACACCAAAAAAAAAAACAAAAAAACAAAAACAAATCCGAGTATAGAAAAGTCTTGCTGAGATGTTTTTTCTAATGTTGACACAACTCCAGCAATGGTGCCCTAAAAACTACTATAAAAGGGCACTAAACTCTCGTTAGCTTTGCAACAACAATCACCATAGCCAAAATGTCTCAAACACATTTGCTAGTGTTGCTTCTTGCTGTGGTGGCTCTCACCACCACCTCTCTTGCCGACTATGGCAAGCCTCCTAATGAACACTACCCACCAAAGCCAGTTCACAAACCACCTCCAAAAGTGAAGCCTCCACCGGAGCACAAGCCACCAAAGCCAGAGCACAAACCACCTCCAATAGTGAAGCCTCCACCAGAACACAAGCCACCAAAGCCAGAGCACAAACCACCACCAATAGTGAAGCCTCCACCAGAACACAAGCCACCAAAGCCAGAGCACAAACCACTACCACCCTACCACAAGCCACCAAAGCCAGAGCACAAACCACCACCACCCTACCACAAGCCACCTCCACCATATGGTCACTACCCTGGACACCCTCCAGCGGAAGATAATGAAGAAGCATACAAGAAGAAGCCACATAACCCGCCCTACCACCACAAGCCACCCCATGGCCGTAAGCCACCACCAGCCAATTAAGCTACGATGACTTGCTTCATGAGTTCATATAGACCTATCGCTATAGGAAGAAATAAGAGATGATGCTTACTTATGATGTGATCTCCTTCACTATCCATTTCTTGTATTGATGAGCACGGTCTCTATGTAATGCAGTGAGCAGTATGAATAATATATGTACTACTTTTTAGTTAATGAGCTATTGGCATCCATTTAACATGCAAACCTTGGCAATTTATTTATCATCCGATTAAGAAGACCACTCATATGTACTATTCTTTTAGAAGAAATATGGAAGTAAAACCATCAACCAAGTAGCGCTTGCTAATAGTACAAAACTGATCGAGTAAAACAAGAATTGGTATCACATTTCTCCATATATTATGTGTACAACAAATCATTATTTTTGGTGACTGAGGAACCATATATATACATATTATGTGTACAACAAAACATGATTTTTGAGTTCGTGCATGCATAAGTAACTTGGAGCTCTTCATGTGATCTTTTTAGCTTCTACACCACCATATTTTTTATTTGTTGTAACACTTAGAACTTTACAATGAGATTAACATATGCTGCAAGTATATGGTCTGGTGGTAAATTCTCTACAACAATAATTTTTTTTAAAAAAATAATAAGCCACATAGCGATATAATTAAACTATTATATTAAAATCATTGTAAAAAGGTAAGTTTATGAGAAATTACTAACAATGTAATAAAAAATTAACTCTTACAATCAAGGACAGAGCCAGGATTTTTCTTCAGTGAGAGTTAAAATCATACAACTAATAGATAGATAATTTTTTTTAGCAGGGCCTGAATTAATTTTCAAGTTAAAAATATCTAAAAAATACTCATTTTTTGACAAAATTTGAGTTAAGTGAGGGACTGCAGCCCCCACAATCTTACGAGTGGCTCTGCCATTGCTTACAATTAAATAACCCCATTATAGAAGATTTAGTTTATGCAAAAAAAAAAAAAAAAAACATTGCAATAAGATATCTATTGCCATAATTTGTTCATTTTTCAATTGAAATATTACAAAGAAGTAAAATGTTGTAGTGTATCTTCTCATTCAATATCCATCTTTATCCCTATGGCATGTGCAAGACAAAACTCAGCAACATCCTTAAGCTCATGTTAAGCGGCTCACACTGTTTTTCACTTTCAAATCACAGGAAAGAATCTAAGATCAAAAAATAGTTCTCGTAATTTAAGTTGAAGGGGCCTGGAATCACCCATCGGCGAACGGAATAGGTCTCCACTAGATTATTTCAAAAATCCTTTATTGCACTTGTAGTAGAGAAGATTCAACATCTCCATCCTTGCAGATTAGAAAAGTGAGAAGGCTAGCACTATTTCAGTAATGATACATCAAATTACTTTTAATTAAGTATATGAAGCAGTCTAGCATGATGACGTGATTCAATCAACCATGTTAATTTTCTTCTTGCAGGATCACGTTATTTTTTTCTTATAATCTATAATTTCGTGATACAATGACACGTTTTAATATTTCAAACCATTCAAGATGGTGATAAGAAATAGAAGTTAATTTCGAACCAAAATTTTAATTACGGACAAGCGGTTAGAGTTACCACATTATGCACCTCTTGGGATTATTAACTATGTTAACTTTAATGTGAAAGAAGAGAATGAGATAATTTCTCTATAAATGAAAGGTAAATTTCACATTTAGTCCCAATTATTTACATATTTTTTCAATATACTCCCTAATATTTCAAAAGATCTATATTAGTCATAATGTTTATAAAAGTTATTTAAAATGGTCAATATTATTTAAACTTAGCTAATTTAATTCTTATTATTTTTTAAAAAATTCAATTTAGTTCTTATTATTTTCTAAAAAACACAATCTAATCCCTGCACGTGACTTCTATTTGGGGATTAAATTAAATTTTATGAGAAATAATATAGACTAAATTAACTAATTTTAAATAATAAAGATCAATTTGAATCACTTTACAAATATTAAAAACTATTATATTTTAAAAAAAATATTAAATATTAACTTGAAAAAAATTTAAACAATAGATACTAAGAGCGAAATTTACCCTAAATAAAACGGGAGAAAGGAATTGAGACACCGTACACCCAAACTTCACGTGTCTTCAGTGACCTTTCATAGACGTACAAACAAGACAGGACCAACACAACGAAACTGTCAAACATGTCTTCAGTGGGACCTCGTAAATCTTTCTACAAGTTCGCGAAAGGTTTATTTTATGAATCTGACTTTTCAGTAGATAGAGTTTGTCTTTTAACGAGGAGTACACATCAGTGTCACCAACCCTATTGTTTTTTTTTTTTTTTTGTTTTTTTTTTTGTCGGCACCTACGCTATGGGAATTGAAGAAAAGATGGTGCAAGATGTATGATTACAGCATATGGTCAAGCATAATTAACTAACCATGATTTAAGTTAAACAACTCGTCATAACATAAAAGTTTCGTGATTTTGATTGTTATAAGAAATCTACATTTTGTAAAGGGGATTTGAAACTTCTCATCTCATAGTACGTTATGAAAAAAATTAAATAATAATAAATTATTAATATTTTTTTATTATAACTATATAAATATATCATTACTATCAAATTTTTACATAGATATATCAAGATCAATGAATCTTTTCAAATCCTAAGGGCCAATTTTACAAATAGTTCACGTGAGTTCCAAGAAATTACTTATTTTTGAAATCTTTAAGTTGATAAAAAATTTCAAATACCATGTGGGTCCCTAACTTGACTTTCGCCCCTATCTTTAACTGAAAATAAGTACACTATTTCTTTGATTATTCATCATGGTCAAATAAAGAGTAAATTTCACACTTAATCTCTATTATTTAAATATTTTTTTAATGTTAATTTCTAATGTTTCAGAATATTCATAATAGTGTTTAATGTTTAAAAAAGTTATTCAAAATAGTTTCTATTGTTCAAACTTAGTTAATTTGGTTCTTATTGTTTTTAAAAAAATTCAGTTTAGTCCCTATTGTTTTCTAAAAAAAATACAATTCAAACCTAGTACGTAACTCCTATTTGGGGACTAAATTAAATTTTATGGAAAATAATAGGGACTAAATTGACTAATTTTAAATAATATAGGTCATTTTAAATCACTTTGTAAACATTAGAAACTAATATGATTATTTTAAAACATTAAGGACCAACTCAATATCTATCAAGAAAAAATAGAAAAAGTCAAAGTTAGAAAATATTATGCTCTTGAGTTTTAAGTAATTAATTTGTCAAATGGGTGTCTAAACTTTTGCTAGAATTAGCCACTTTTCTGCTTGCATTTCGTCAGGTTTGGCATTCTTATGAACAACTCTTTGAATTTGTGTTGGTACATTTATACCCTGGGCATTATGTGAATTTTCACCCTCCATTGTGTTGAATTATACACGATTCCACCCTATGTTCTAAAGTATATACAATTTTACTATTAATCTCAGGAAACCTAATTAGAGTTTTCAAATTAATTTAAAAAACGTCTGGTGAACTAATTGTAAAAAGTAAAAACGTAAACACCTAAGAAAAGTTAATATCAAAAATTTAAAAAAAAATAAAATCCTGGTCAAAATTTAGATAACAAAAGTTAAATAGATATTTCACTATTGAGCAGAGCTAGGAATTTAATATAAAGAGGTCAAAATATATATATTTTTAATAATACTACATAAATTTTTTTTAAAAAAATAGGAGAGCTATTAATTTTTTTTAACTATATTATATATATTTTTTAAAAAATTAAAAACCTTCGATCTTGGCCCCCTTGGTGCCGCCCTTGTATAAACAACTTTGACCTCTTCATGTGATCTTTTAAGTTTCTACACCATCACATATTTTATGTGATCTTTTTAGTTTCACATCATCAAACTATGTCGTGAGTGGGACCTCGTAAATTTGCGTACAAGTTTGCAAAAGGTTTATTTTGTGGATTGACAATTTTTTTCCGCATTAAATAGAGTTTGTCGTTAACGATTTGGTATCCATCAGTGTCACCTACCCTGTGGGAATTGAAGAAAAGTTGGTGCTATATATATATAATATGCTCGTGGTAGATTTAGATCTTTTCTGTATCATATTATGTTATAAAAAAAATTTAAAAAGTAAACAATTGCCGATATCATTTTATAATAATACATGAATATATTATTTGTATGATGACACACCACTATTATTGGATATTTTCATAGCAGACAAGGGCCAATAGTTCAGGCCGAGTTCTAGGTCAAAAAATTACTTGATTTTTGAAATCTTTTAGTCAATAAAAGTTTTTCAAATACATGTGGGTCCCGAACTTGACTTTCTCCCCTATCTTTAACTGAAAGTAAGTACATTATGTTCTTTGATTATTCATCATGGTCAAATATCTATCAGGAAAAAATAGGAAAAATCAAAGTTAGAAAATATTATGCCCTTGACATTTAAGTAATTAATTTTTCAAATGGGTTTTAAAGTTCTAGAATTAGCCACTTTTCTGCTTGGATTTCGTGAGGTTTGTCATTCTTATGAACAACTCTTTGAATTTATGTTGTTCATTTATACCGTGGGCGTTATGTGAATTTTCACCCTACATTGTGCTGAATTTTTACACGATTCCACCCTAAGTTCTAAACTATATACTATTTTACTATTAATTATCTCAGGAAAGCTAATTAGAGTTTTAAAATTAATTTCAAAACCTGGTGTGAACTAATTGTAAACACATAAACACCTATGAAAAATTAAAATTAAGATTTTAAAAAATTAAACTTCTGGTAAAAATTTCGAAAACAAAAGTTATATATAGATATTTCACTATTAACAATGCCGTTTATCCTGTAAACCCAAAAGCAACAAATTTTTTCAGAAAATATACAGAAATATAAGTTAATGAAATTCCCAACAAATATACACTGCCTGAAAATTAATAAAAATATACAAAACCAGATAAATATAAAATGCTCGCAAACTATACCTTCAATTTTAAACAGAATCACACAAAGCCTAAAGAAAAGAGTTATAGAGCTTACAAATTTGGGGAAAAAATTACATCTTTATGCAGAAAATTATCCTAAAAAACCATGATTTACACCACAATAATGGCGCACTGCCTCCACTGCATATTTGCACTACCGCATTTGATATATTGCAATATTTAAATATATTTAAAACTATTACAAGAAAAACTAAAAATTATCGTAAATAGCTTTAAGATGTTATGAGAGAATATTACTCATTCAGAACTAACTTTATATGCTTTAACTTCAAATTATTATTTTAAATATGAAAATATAGAAACTGTAATGTTAATTTATTTTCTAGGCATCATTTGTTAAAAGAAAAAGAAAAGAGAAAAATATGAAGAAAATATATACTAATTAAAGACAATAGAAGTCACCACCAGCGGTGGCTCTAGAAGAAAGAGATATAATGATTATATGTTAAAATCTTGATATTCTGAAATACAATACATGAGTATCTATTTATAGATTTTATAATTTGATGACCAAAAATAAAAACTAACTAATTATAAATATAGTGCCTAAAATATATCTCAACATTGCTTAGCAAAAAATATATCTCAGCATCGTTGTTGCATGGCATTTGACTAATTATAAATATAGTGCCTAGAATTATAATGTATAAATCTAGATCATTGCCTAGACTAGTACAATTAAATAATGAATAGTATTGATTTCTTAAATATATCTCAGCATCGTTGTTGCATGGCATTTGACTAATTATAAATATAGTGCCTAGAATTATAATGTATAAATCTAGATCATTGCCTAGACTAGTACAATTAAATAATGAATAGTATCGATTTCTAAAATATATCTCAACATCGTTGTTGCATGGCAATTGACGAAAATTCTTTGGTACAAACTGGCCCAATAGTTTGACATCTATGGAAAATGTAGTCGTACGTGGAAATCAGGTGAAGAACCATAAAACCAACCAAAGTCTCGTATTCACACCTAAGAAGTCAAGGCTCGTAGACACTTCCAAATTAGTAAATAGTCCCTATGGGACCATCGTAGATATTTTTTATGTTTTCACCCCCCAACTCTATGTGTCCTCACCCATTATGACTGATGCGATCGGGTTATGCGTTAAATTATGTGTAAAATAAACTAAGTTAAAATATTCACAAGTGTATGAATTTTTATAATGTAGTGTGCTATGTATGCGAAATTGTACCACAAGAAAGCTCGCTAGTTTAAGTTAGTGAAGTAGTGTGAAAGTGTTAAAGCGCTTAAGTGACAAATCACAAGGTGGGTTTGAGTAACGTACGAGAAATGTAAACTAAATTAAACTAACTAAATTATCTAAGTTATACTAAGTATTAGTGGAATACAAAAGGTGGTGATCTAGGGATTTGAACATGTAAATGAGGCAATTAATATAGATTCAATATCTAGTTTATCTAATTCTGCAAGGGCTTAAGCTACAAGCATACACCCAGTTAAGCTAAAACCTATAGACCTAGTTAATCTACTTAGCTTATTTTAACCAAGTACAACAAGGCAAACTAAACTAAGAAATTAATCTTACAGATAGAAACTATGGTACAACCTATAATTTCATAGAGTCTATTGTACAACCTATAGACTCATGATTAAAACAATTATATAGCATTAAAGTAATGCATTTATAATATTAACTACAAGTATAATATTTATGAAGCGAAAGTAAAGCAATCATAACGTCTACTTAAAAGTATTACGTATGAAATACTGAATTAAAATAAGCTATACATTGCAATATGAATTGAATAAACTAAATCCGAGACCTTATATTAAAATACTATCATTTACAATATTTATCCCTAGATATCAATCTACTCAGACATAAATGAATACGAGTTATATAAATAAAAGAGAGTCAAGAAAGATTCCCCCATATTGACGAATGTGTATTTCTGATTCTCGAAATTTGAGCAGAGGTCCGACGCAAAATAGTTATTCGGGCTGAGCTAATTTCCCCCGAATAAGAACTATTAGGGATGAGTTTTTTCCGAATAAGAGCTTTCCTATTAAAAGCTATTCGGACAGAACCTCCCCCGGATAATAACTACTTGGGTCGGACTTTCCCCTAAAAGTAGCTATTCGGACAAAATTTCCCTGAATAAGAGCTACCTATGTGGGACTTCCCCCGTATTCTACTACTACTTAACTAACTAAAACTAAAATTTAAAACTAAATAGAATTAACTCGGAATTATACCAAAAATATTGATAATACTCCAAAATTAACTTTACAATTCTCAAAGGGTCGAAGCTCTATTTATAGGAAAAATTCTGAAAATAGTTGACTTTTTTGCATTTGTTGACTTTGACCGGATTGTTGATCGCGGCATTTTCGGGCATTTTTTACTGTTTTAACCCTCCAAACGATAAAATTTGACTAAAATCACACCGCACGCAGGTCCTGCGTTTTGCTCAGAAGGCTGTTTCTACCCGAAAAACTGATATGATTTGCCAAAAACGGACATGGGTCACTATTTGAGATCATCTAGGTCAATGTTTCGAGTCCGATTTTGTGCTAGTTTCAGCCAAATTTCTTCTCTATGAGCTTCATTATTCAACCGTTTCTCATGTTTCCCCATTCTTACTTCTTGACTTGCAATTTGGATCATTTCGGGCCTGATTTTTCACTTTTTAGTATTTTCCTACAATGCATCGAAAGTATCAATGTGTTGCATTTATTCCAGAGTTAAGATGCAAATGTAGTACAAATACAATGGTTTGAGTGCTGCAAATACAGTCACATCAACATCCCCAAACCTAAACATTGCTTGTCCTCAAGCAATACTGTCTTTAAAACAGATTCAAAGTGAAATTTTCAGAAATGTTTACAAGTCAAAACATGTGAATGCATCTATCCTAACCTTTTGTCAAAAAAATTTCCAACATGTAGCATGCGAAATGCAATTCACTATCTTAAATCTATTCAGCGGTTAATGATAATCATGATAAGAGAACCTTTTCATAGTTTTCACAAATAGATACTCTTTTTGGAAACTATTGATTGCTTCGGAGTACATATTTAGAAGTAAACTAAGCAAATTAAGTTCATTCAATTCCCAACTTTCAAATTATGCAAACAGATTGGACTTTGATATTCTCGCCTTTATTTGTAATCAAACTCTTGATCATGCTTTAACCCTTTAACATTTGCCAGAAATATAAAAGTACAACTTACAATATCTCTATATAGTGTTCAGTTTCCTTTGCTTTCTGAATATCCCATGTAGCGGGCTTTAAGGCCAACAATCCCCCGCCATTATGATTGAGGTTGCCAGGTTTTAAAGGGACCTCTACGTGCCTTAATCACTTGAGATATCTAGGCTCGAAACCTTATACTATAGCACATATCCCAAATTACAATGTCTAGGATAGTGGTGCTTAGAGATCTATAACATATTTACACCAAAAATTTATTCAACAGTAAAGGTATGTACAACTCTTTTTCCTTTTTGTTATTTTTTTCATTGTTTTTCTTTTTTTCATTTCTTTTTCTTTTTTTTCTTTTTTCAGAGTGTACATACATACAGAGTAACATAACATACTGTACATACATGATATAAGGGTTCAGGTTTCAATCACAAGAAGTTCTCATAACAAACGGTAATTCTATCTCAGTCCTTTCGTAATCACATAGCTATCAATTGAAGAAAAGAAGAACAACTAGGTTTACTCATGAATACAGTACCCTAAAGTTTTTCTTACAGAGTTTTTCACAATACATAGCTAACAAGATAGGTTCTTAAATCATCTAAATCATCTTCTTTTAAACAAGTAAGGTAGCAAACTACTCTTCTCATGAACAAAAATGGTGTATTTCTTGCATATTTTGAAAAAGATTTTCATGAAATATACACACCCCAACACTGAAACTTTGTTTGTCCTCAAGCAAATAGCAATGTAAGACAGTGAGAGTGTAAAATGTAAGAAAGAACATAATGACAAATGCTACATCCCCAAACCTATCGTTTGCTTACTCTACAGCACATGTTGATCAGGTATAAAGGAAAATGTAGTAAGAAAATATATCACCTGATGTGATGCATTTTTATATTGATGTCAAAGCATTTCTACTAACTTTTGCCAAAAGATATATCCTTCTGCAATTAAAGATTAGTAGACAAAGCATTTTACAGATTATCATCAACACAACAAAAAAAAAAAAAAAAATAGTTAGCTATACTAAAAAATAGTCAAACAAATATATAGGGGAGAAATCAAAAAGAAACATGGTCATGGAAAATAACTAATATACTAAGCAAATAATTTAACTACCCAGACCATTTAACCTCTTTTCTGGGGTTCAAGAGTTATCTATAAATATATAAACAAAGTAAATATAGAGGACTAAGGAAATCATAAAATCACACAGACAAAGGAAAATAAACACACATAAGCATTTTAAAAATCTAGGTTACCTCTTAGTAGCTCTAAGTTTAACGTCTTCAGCTAGACGGTTGTTCTGAGTTGTAATGCCTTTAGCTTGGCAGAATCTCATTTATGGAATACCTGCAAGGTCCTGAAGTTCTACAGATTCAACTTCATGAGGAACCATTTTTGGATTGAATGCATGTTTCAATCTTTGTCCATTGACTGTGATGACATACCCATCCGTGGGATTTTTAATTAAGATAACGCCAAAAGGATATACTTTAAGCACTTCATAAGGACCATCCCATCTTGTTCTTAACTTTCCTATGAAGAACTTCAATTTAGAGTTAAACAACTAAACTTTATCAGAAGGAGAGAAGGTTTTTCTTAAAATAGATCTATCATGAATCCTCTTCATTCTCTCTTTGTAGAGTTTGGCATTCTCATAAGTTTCGAAACGAAGCTCTTCCAGTTCACTCAACGCCAACTTCCTACCTTTACCTGCCTGTTGTAAGTCAAAGGTCAGGGCCTTAATAGCCCAATAGGCTTTATGCTCTAATTCAACAGGAAGATGACAAGCTTTACCATATACTAATCTATATGGGGACATGCCGATGGGAGTTTTGAAAGCAGTACGATGTCATGCGGACGAATTGACCAATCTTTGCAATCGGGCCTAACCGTTTTCTAAAGAATTGACTTAATCTACCTATTCGATACATTTACTTGCCTACTTGTTTGTGTGTGGTAAGGCGTTGCTATCTTGTGGTGGACAAAATATTTTCTCAATAAGGCTTCTAGTGTCCTGTGACGGAAATGTTGTCCTCCGTCACTTATAAGCACACATGGCACCCCGAATTGAGAAAAGATGTTCTCTTTAATGAACTTGACCACAACTTTGTGGTCATTAGTTCGGGTTGCCACTTCTTCTACCCACTTGGACACATAGCCCATACCAATAAGAATATAAGAATAGCCTGAGGAATGAGGGAACGGACCCATGAAGTCTATACCCCACACATTGAATATTTCACAAATGAGGATAGGTGTAAGGGGCATCATTTCCCTTCTTGAGATAGAGCCAGCTTGTTGACATTGTGGGCAATTTTTACACACTTGTTGGGCATCTTTGAAAA
The DNA here is from genome assembly GCA_037974665.1 of Ehretia macrophylla. Lineage (NCBI taxonomy): Eukaryota > Viridiplantae > Streptophyta > Magnoliopsida > Boraginales > Ehretiaceae > Ehretia > Ehretia macrophylla. Next base: position 48,816,252 of record CM075777.1, on the reverse strand, counting down.
GAGTGGGCCAGAAGAACCCACTTTGAAGGACTTTGGCAGCTGTCCTTTTTCCTCCAAAATGTCCACCACATGCTTCAGAGTGGCAGAATTGGAGTATGCTGTCAAATTCTTCCTCAGGTACACATGTCCTAATGACCTGATCGGCACAAATCTTGAAAAGATAGAGATTTTCCTAGATAAAGTATTTGACTTGTGCCCTGAATCGTTCCCTTTCTCTTTTACCCCAGTGAGTTGGAAACTCTTGGGCAGCCAAATAATTGACAAAGTGGGCATACCACGAGGTCTTATGTGAGATGGCAAAAAGTTGTTCATCAGGGAACGTGTCTTTGAAAGGCAAAAAGTCAATAGGAGAATCATGTATAAGACGTGATAGATGATCGGTGATAGAATTCTCACTTCCTTTCTTGTCCTTGATCTCAAGGTCAAACTCTTGAAGGCGTAATAGCCAACGGATTAGACGGGGCTTTGTATCCTTTCTGGTCAGTAAATACCGCAAAGCCGCGTGGTCCGTGTATACTATTACTTTGGATCCTAGGATGTAAGATCTGAATTTGTCCAATGAGAAGACTACAACCAGCAATTCCTTTTCAGTGGTTGTATAGTTTTTTTGTGCATCGTCCAAGGTTTTGTTGGCATAGTATATCACGGTAGGCAGTTTATCCCTACGCTGTCCTAATACAACTCCCACTGCATAGTCTAATGCATTGCACATTATCTTAAAGGGAAGACTGTAGTCAGGAGGTTGGTTGATAGGAGTAGAGGATAGTAAGGATTTAAGTTTCTCAAAAGCTTCTGAGCACTTGTCATTAAATTTGAACTCAGTGTCATTTGCTAGAAGACTAGAGAGTGGTCGGGCTATATATGGCTGAAATCCTTGATGAAATGTCGATAAAAACCGGCGTGACCAAGGAATGATCGGATATCACGCACCGTCTTGGGTGCAGGCAGCTTGTCTATTAACTCGACTTTGGCTGGGTCCACATGGATTCCATCTTGTGTAACAACATGACCCAGAATTATACCTTGTCTAACCATGAAATGGCTCTTTTCCCAACTTAGAACCAAATTTGTTTCAACGCATCGGTCTAGCACTAGAGAAAGGTGTGTGAGGCACTCATTGAAGGTAGTTCCAAATACTGAGAAGTCATCCATGAAGACTTCCAAGAAATTTTCGATCATGTCTGAGAAGAGAGCCATCACACATCTTTGAAACGTTGTAGGATCGTTGCAAAGACCAAAAGGCATGCGTCGGAACGCAAAGGTCCCATAAGGGCATGTGAAGGTAGTCTTTTCCTGATCTTCAAGAAAGACTGGGATTTGGTTATATCCCGAATACCCATCCAGAAAGCAGTAGTAGCCTTGTCTAGCAATTCTATCTAAGACTTGGTCAAGGGAAGGTAAAGGGAAGTGGTCTTTTCTTGTTTTGGAATTGAGCTTTCTATAGTCAATGCCTACCCGTCTCCCTGTTGTGGTGCATGTAGAAATTGGCTCACCTTTATCATTGGGGACCACAGTAATCCCAGATTTCTTTGATACCACTTGTACCGGACTTACCCATAGACTATCAGAAATTGGGTATATAATACCCACATCAAGCAACTTAATGATCTCCTTGTGGACAACATCACCCATCTTTGGGTTTAGTCTTCTCTGAAATTCTCAAGAAGGAGTAACTCCTTCCTCGAGATGAATTTTGTGCATACACACAGAGGGATCAATGCCTTTCAAGTCAGAAATCGTCCAACCTATCGCCTGTTTATGGGTACTTAGGACCTTTAACAGTCTGTCTTCATGCTCGGGGTCAAATCCGAGGCAATGATGACTGGAAGAGTCTCATCAAGTCCTAAGTAGGCATACTTAAGATGCTGGGGCAAGGTTTTGAGTTCCAAAACTGGTAGGGACTCAATTGTGGGACAGTATAAAACTTCAGGGAAATGAGTTGTTACTTGATCGTCCTTATTTGGATCAACAACAATAGAAGCAGAGGCGATCATTTCAGGAGAAATGTCACTTTCATACAAAAGTCGTTCTAACTCAGCTATTTTTTGATTAGGAGTTAGAATCGATTGGGCAAACTCATCTATACATGAGTCAATGGTATCAACATAGAAGCATTCTTCTTCCTCATCTTGATTCAATTTGTTGGCTGCATCAACAACCCTTAGCTTAATTCTCATGTTCCCAAATGTTAGTTCTATCATACCCGTCCTACAATTGATAACAGGATCAGCTGCTGCTAGGAATGGCCTGCCTAGTAAAACGGGAGTGGTATTTTTGTTATCAGGGCCTAAGTCCATATCTAACACAATAAAGTCCACTGGGAACAAGAATTCTTATACTCTAACGGTCACATCTTCTACAATACCTCAAGGTCTTCGCTCAGATCTATCTACCAGTTGGAGGGTCACATTAGTCGATGTTAACACTCCAAGACCTAACCTTTGGTAGACTGTATGAGGGATGAGGTTAACACTAGATCTTAAGTCTAGCAAGGCATTTTCTATGCATTGGTCATTAATTAAGCATGGAATGGTGAAAGCTCCTGGGTCACTACACTTTTGAGGCAGTCCTCTAGTGCAGATATTGCTAACCTTTTCAGTAAGACGGACCTTCTTAGGAATAGAGTTGGTCCGTCTCTTTTTCACACACAAATCTTTCATAAATTTGGCATAGGTTGGAATCTATTGTATTACCTCAACTAATGGCAAATTGATCTTAATATCTTTCAGATGCTCCAAGACTTTGAGTTGTTTAGGATCATCAGTCGGCTTTGGATGGGACAGAGCTGTGGGAAAAGGTGCTTGTGAGGATGGTTCAACTACAGGCTCCACCGTTAGGTTTTTATTCCTACGATAGTCTTGAACATCTTTGCTTAAAACCTCAATCTCAGATTCCTCTAATTCCTCAATTTCTTCTGGAACATCCCTAACCTTTACTCTAACCTGGTTATCAATGGTTTTCCCACTCCTAAGGATAGCTACAGCCTTGGCCTATTCTTGTACTGTCTCAGTTTGGACAGTACTACACTGTCCTCGTGGATTTACCATGGTCTGAGATGGAAGCTTACCATCGTCTCTCTTACTTAAAGTTTGGGCCATCTGCCCGATTTGTCCTTCAAGTTTAGCAATAGACTGTTGTTGAACTTGGAACATTTGCATAAGTTTGTCAAATTTGTCATCAGATGATGACTATGCAAGAGGAAGAGCTGGGACATTGTTCTATTGTGTTCTGAACGGATTGTCATGTTAGACTGGGTAATAACAAGGATGGTTATTATTTTGTGGCCTCTGATATTGCTGTTGAGGGAATCGATTGTCAACATTTCCCTGTTGACTTTGTTGATGAGGCTCATAGTTTCCTTGTCTTTTCTGATATTGATGTTGAGGAAACTGAGTCTATTGATTCCTTTGTCGCCACGAAAATGCGGGATTGTCTCGCCAACTTGAATTATACGTGTTAGAATACGAATTATAATTCCTTGGGTGGCACAGACTTGTTCTTACATGAATTCAGGAAATTGTGAACCGATTGGACAGTCTAGAGTAGAGTGATCTACTACAGAACATACGGTACAAACTTTCGTGATCTGAGGAGTTGAAGAAGAAGAAGACCCTAGATAGATGAATTTTTCTAATTGTTGTGCTAGGGCATCTACTTTTGTCAGTCAATTGGGAATTGGAGCTAGAGTTAGCTCTTACTCTCTCTGTCATCAGCAGTGTTTTGGAGAGAGTCTTCAACAATATTTTTTATGCTTCTCCAAGTTTCGTCCACTGTGAGGTTATAGAAACCTCCATTGCTCATTACATTAACTATGATCTTATTGTGAGGGGTAAGACCTTTGAAGAAATAATGCAAGAGTTCGGGACAATCAAACCTATGATGAGGACACTGATTCTTAAGATCGTTAAGCTTTTCCCACGATTCATGAAACAGCTCTAACTCTGACTGTGCGAATGTCATGATGCCTGTTCGCAGAGTAGTAGTCTTAGCCATTAGGAAGAACCTATGTAAAAATTTTCGAATAAGTTCTCCCCAATAAGTGATCACTCCTGCGTCTAGATGATTTAGCCACTGTTTGGCTTTATCTTTTAATGCAAAGGGAAATAGACGCAGGTGAATATTTTCACAGCTCACATTAGAAATGTGAAGCGTTGTGCATGCTTCAATGAATTGCACGATGTGAGCGTGAAGATTTTCATTGCTTTTTCTATAGAAGGAAGGAAGCATTGAAATAGTCCTTGTTTTGAGCTCAAAATTTATATTGCCAAGAACCGGTGGGGCTATAGCAAATTCAGGGTCAAAATCACCCAGTAAAAAATGTTGACGTAAAGTCATCGGTTGGTTCACAAGTTGATTAACAAGCTGAGCTATAGGAAGAGGCGGGATATTTACTTCTTGATCCGCCATTGGGAATTATAACTTCCTAAGTAAATTTTTCTCGAGCTTAGGATCAAACGGGGCTAGTTCTGGATCCAAAGAACGACGTCCGTGCATACAACGACTTATAAACTTTAAATACGAAATAAAATTACAAGATTAAAAATACTAATATACTTTACAAGTAGTAATAGATAAAAGCTCATTAATCAGATAAATCATAAAAATGACTCATTTCCCAATCTTTAAAATTTTCCAATTTGTTTTTATATATATTTATTATTATTATTATTATTTATTATTATTATTTTATTTTATTATTTTTTATTTTATTTTATTATTTTATTTTATTATTTTATTTTATTTTTTTATTTTTTATTTTTTATTTATTTTATTTTTTTAAATAAAGCGGATAAACACTTTAAAAAATTTCACAAATACTTTTATCAATAACTAAACTATATCGTGCCTCCACGGTAACGGCACCAAAAACTTGATGCGATCGGGTTGTGCGTTAAATTGTGCGCAAAATAAACCAAGTTAAAATACCAACAAGTGCACGGATTTTCGTAGTGTAGTGTGCTATAAGTGCGGAATTGTACCACAGGGAAGCTTACTTGTTTAAGTTAGTGAAGTAGTGTGAAAGTGTTAAAGTGCTTAAGTGATAAATCACAAGGTGGGTTTGAGTAACGTACGAGAAATGTAAACTAAATTAAACTAACTAAATTATCTAAGTTATACTAAGTATTAGTGGAATACGAGATGTGGTGATCTAGGAGTTTGAACATGTAAATGAGGCAATTAATATAGATTCGATATCTAGTTTATCTAATTCTGCAAGGGCTTAAGCTACAAGCATACACCCGGTTAAGCTAAAAGCTATAGACCTAGTTAATCTACTTAGCTTATTTTAACCAAGTACAACAAGGCAAACTAAACTAAGGAATTAACCTTACAGATAGAAACTATGGTACAACCTATAGTTTCATGGAGTCTATGGTACAACCTATAGACTCATGATTAAAACAATTATATGGCACTAAAGTAACGCATTCATAATATTAACTACAAGTATAATATTTATGAAGCGAAAGTAAAGCAATCATAACGTCTACTTAAAAGCATTACGTATGAAGTACTGAATTAAAACAAGCCATATATTGCAATATGAATTGAATAAACTAAATCTGAGACCATATATTAAAATACTATCATTTACAATATTCACCCCTAGATATCAATCTACTCAGACATAAATGAATACGAGTTATATAAATAAAAGAGAGTCAAGAAAGGCTCACCCATCTCGACGAATGCGTATTTCTGATTCCCAAAATTTGAGCAGAGGTCCGATGCAAAATAGTTATTCGGGCGAAGCTAATTTCCCCCGAATAAGAACTATTAGGGATGAGTTTCCCTCGAATAAGAACTTTTCTATTAAAAGCTATTCGGGCATAACCTCCCCCAGATAATAACTACTTGGGTCGAACTTCCCCCTAAAAGTAGCTATTTGGACAAAATTTTTCCGAATAAGAGCTACCTAGGCGGGACTTCCCCTGTATTCTACCACTACTTAATTAACTAAAACTAAAATTTTAAAACTAAATAGAATTAACTCGGAATTATATCAAAAATATTGATAATACTCCAAAATTAACTCTCAAATTCTCAAAGGGTTGAAGCTCTATTTGGAGGCAAAATTATGAAAATAGTTGACTTTTTTGCATTTGTTGTCTTTGACCAATTGTAGATCGCGGTATTTTTGGGCGTTTTTCACTATTTTGACCCTCCAAACGATGAAATTTGGCTAAAATCACACCACACGCAGGTCCTGCGTTTTGCTTAGAAGGCTGTATCTACCCGAAAAACTGATATGATTTGCCAAAAACGGATATGGGTCACTATTTGAGATCATCTGGGTCAATGTTTCGAGTCCAATTTCATGCTAGTTTTAGTCAAATTTCTTCTCTATGAGCTTTATTCTTTATTATGCTTCCCCATTCTTACTTCTTGACTTGTAATTTGGAGCATTTCGGGCCTGATTCTTCACTTTTCTGTATTTTCCTATATTGCATCGAAGGTATCAAAGTGTTGCATTTATTCCAGAGTTATGATACAAATGCAGTACAAATACCATGGTTTGAGTACTGCAAATACAGTCACATCAATGACATTTGAATCTTAAATTTCTCAACCGTTAAGAAAAATATTCCACTATTATATTATTCTTAAATCTCCCACCGTAGATAAGGATCAATCTGAAGAATTTACATTAATGTAGAGTCATGTGCTTAGATATCTTAATAATAATGAAATATAGGAAGATATACTTATTATGGATCAAATGATAAATGCAAAATATGTAAGTAGGTCAGAGAGTTGCTCACATTTAGGTTTTGAATCTGTCAAAAATTTAATTTCTTTAGGATTAGTTCAAGTAAGTTTTGTATTTGGCATCCTCCAAATAAGTCGTATAGCCTGTAGATTAGTATCTCTTATGTGAATCGAATAATCTATGTGAAAGCAGTTCCCCGTCATAAAAATAATAACTAAGAGCAAACAAGCAAATGCACAATAAGTTTATCCATTAGCTTCATGGGGATACTTTGACCAAAAAAAAAAGGGTGAAGTACACCAAACCCCCTTATGGTTTGTCAAAAAAGTGCACAACACTCCCCATATGGTTCAAAAATCCCTTGATCTCTACCTTACGGTTTTCGAAAGTGCGCAACATTTCTCTACCATCAAAATAATTTAACAGAAGTTGTAAAAAGACATACATGCCCTCAATTCTTTTTTTTCCCTATCTTTTGTCCTTTTTCTTTTTGTTTATTTTTCTATATATATATATATATATATATATATATATATATATATATATATATATATATATATATATATATATATATTTATTTATTTATTTATATCTGCCAAAAAATAACAATAAAGAAAGTTAAAAAAACCCTGTTAGACCATCTTCCCCAACAAACCCTTCCCCCCCAGTCAGCCACCCATACCCTCTCTCTGCCCCTTACCTCCCCCCGTCCTACCCTAAATCCCTCATCATCCCCCCGACCCCATCCCTAACCTAATATATATATATATATATATGTACACATACACACACACACCCCACAGGAAAAATAATGTGTATATATATATATATATACACACACATACATATATATTTAACACAAAGACAATAAAGGATAGGGGATAGGGAATGGGCTAACGGGGTGCGGTGGGGTGGGATAAGCTGACAGGGTGGAGGGTTCATTTTTTTTGGTAAAATAGCGAGTATATAGGAAAGAAAAAAAATTAAAAAAAATGTTTTGAATTAAGGGCATTTTTGTCCAAAAATATTTTATTTAAGCAAAAAAATTTAAAAATTATTCTTTCTGTTAAATATAACGGATTTTTTAACGGTAGAGGGGTGTTGTACACTTTCAAAAACCATAGAGTAATGATCAGAGGGTTTTTGAACCATAGAGGGTGTTGTACACTTTCGACAAACCACAGGAGGTCTTGTGCACTACACCCAAATAAAAATAAATAAATAAAAGCTTCATGGTGGTACGTTAAGGTCCTTAGCAGCTTTGTTTGTTACGACCACAAACATTGCACAAAGACATGTCATGTCGGACAACGACATGTCCTTGTCCCCCTTTCAACTGGCGCCAATAAGTATGCTCCAGCTCCAACCCCTCATTATACCTAGAGTAATTCTAACAGATTCTCTATAAATGGTACGAGACCTTCTTGTGGTTTTACTGATGTGCAAGTTTTCCCTTTGTACTTTTTTAAGTGCATATTACCTCCTTATGTTTTTAAAACATGTGCAGAAGTCCCCCTCTATAAAAAAAAGTCATTAAACTTAACTATGGGTGTAGACCACGCGGGACGGTTGCAAAGATCTGACCATATTTTGCTGGTATCCACTTATAGGTACATTTTTTTGGACAAAAAAGTTCTCCTATCACCAACCTTCTTCCTACCATGGCTGGTGGTAAGAAGACGTAAACTCGAGCTAGTGCTCGGATCAAAGCAAAGACCAAGATTGAAATAGCAAGAGATATTGATGCCAAATTTTCTTCCTCAACTGCTCATGATGACGATGATTTAAGTCAAGAACTTGAGTAGGCTATTGAGAAAACAAGATCCAAAAATCATTCCATTGATATGGTTAATGAAGTTGAAGAACTATCCTCGTCTGATCATGGGGAAAAATCCGTTGTTGTTCAGAATGTTTTGCAAGTTGATGCTTCATCCAAATCTGCGAAAGTCATGGCCACTATGATTACTCAAGGTATTATCCTGGTTTTGCATGACATAGTGGGCCTCAATTGTTTCCATTTTTTTCCCATGTTTATGAGCTGCAACGAGTTTTTTTTTGGCTTGGGCTTATTTTTCTTCATTGCATATCAAAATTAGTCTTATGGCAGATCTAACCTCATGATTTCTTAATTTCACCGAAGTCGCAAAGTCGTTGCCTCATTTTTTCACCAAGAGCAGCAAAGTCGCAGCAATGCGGCCTCGTTTTCTCACCAACAATAGCAACATCGCAGCCTCATTTTTTAGCTGCCACATACGTTAAATAATTTTTGGGTATGACCAAGAACAACAAAGTCAAATTTGAAAGATTGATTTTCGGGTTTGAGTTTTTCTTTGAGTGAGTGAGTGAGTGAGCCCTAATTTTGTATTTTTATTTGGTTATGTTTGATTTGAGGATTTGGGGATTGATTTTTCTTATTTTGTTCACTTAACTAAGGGGGCATAATTGTCAAATGACAAAAATTGTTAAATAAACTAACGTTTGACTGTCAGTTGTAGACGTTTGCACATGTTTTAAAAATATAAAGGGATAATATGTACTTAAAAAAGTACAAGGGGGAAACTTGTGTGGGGATTTGTATGCCCTTATAAAGACCACTAATACTAAGACAACTCAGTAAGAATGAATATATTCAGTTATAAAATCAATGCATTATTATGAGCATGTTATATTCTCACTATTATTTGATATATTTGAATGCAAAAAGGCTCCATGATACAAGTGAATAGCATAGGTGCGTGGTGATAAGTACAGAAGGTCTATGTTATAAGACTTGGATCGAAACTATAGGTTCATAACTGAATAGTGAAGTTAAGCTCTTCACTATGATAAGGTTATAATGAAAGAGTTTCTTATTTGGTAGAGTGACCTACCTTGGTCATTGGAGAAGCTTTCGGACTTCTCTCATTAGTGCATATGAGTGCATTGAACAGGACTACATTAGATGTTATTTCAGTGACATTACTATCATTGTTAGAGAACTAAAAGCATCTTAAAACTACTAAGTGACCAATGTTTTATATCATGAGCATATGTCGATGTATCAGTAGATACTGGGTCATGTGCTTTGATTTACTATGGGTGAGATCTTATAATAAGATCAACAGCTTTGTGTTTTGGGCATATAAACTAGATTCATTAGATAACATGCATATGAGTTATGATTCTACTAACTTAGATGATAGTGAACTACTCGCTTGGAGTTATCTATATAATCATCCAAATCTAAGTGCTTAATAATATAGCTCGGATTATATTAGATACTGGACTTGTGGGTCACTCCCAGGAACAAGGGTATAGTAATCGGGTGATGATTATAGGAAAGATAAAGGTCCAAGGTATAAATGTGATCAAGATAGGATAATAGTGCGCATGCGGGACCTACTTTTGATTGCGGTTAAAATATAGAAGGGCATTTTGGTCATTTTGCTTAGTAGATCAAAGACCAAAAACCTTCCTTGAAAGTTTATTAGTTACCATGGAGTGCAACCCTAACTCTTTAATAAAATGAGTTAAGGTCAAAATAGTCAAAATACTACTAGTGTCTAGTAGGAGCATTTTGGTCATTTTTAGCCACAACAACTATGTATTCAGGTCCCTCGCCTAGCCACTTTCCTTTGTGGTGAACTACCTCTTTCTTATTTTGGCAATGGTGTGTTAATTGAGTATGGTTTCCTATTTGGGAACATGCAACTCAATTTAGAAAGGTCAGGACATTAGGACAAAAAACATTCTTAAGATAAGAATATTTGTCATTGCGTAGATTGTCCAGCACACTATGGCGTGTGGATTATGTGTGTAGGTGTGTGGAAGAGATAAGTTAGAGGAGTGGATAATTTTTTAACTCCTAAGCTAACTAGAACTCTCTCTCTCTCTCTCTCTCTCTCCACTATTCTCTAAAAATCGGCTATAACCTAACCACTACACATACCACACAACACAACATCTTAACATACATATACATACACATACTATTGTCCCTTAATGGGGTGAATTAGGTTATATAGGCAATACTACTACTTTTTCGATTAGACAATATACTAGCAATGATTAATCAAAAACAATCCTAAAGAGATATGCACTCTGGCAATATAAAATGTGAGTGAGACAATTTATCAAACACTTGGTGTGCAGAAAATAATACAAAGAGAGAGTTGAGAGAAAGAGATTGTAAATAGCGATTTTAGCGTGGTTCGGCCCCCGCCTAAATCCACGACCCAAGCTCCCCGCTTAGGATTTCAACAATCTTTACTATGGTGACTCTTCAAATGTTGGTGAGTTCACAAACCAACTACAATGGTAGTTCAAGCTTTTACAATATAAACAATCATTCTCCATACAAAGCTTTAACACCCAACAACCTTGACAAGGAAATCATTCCTTTCAAAGTATTTAACTCTCTCTTTTGATAAGTGTTTCAGATTCACAATAAAAGCCCTTTTTTAGGGTAGATGAATATAATGAATGTTTCTCTCTCAATATTGCTCACAAATTCTTGCTCAAATATAGCACAATGATGATTCAAAGATGAAATTAGTGTAAGAAATCAAGAGTAAATGCTTTGAATCAATGCCTTAAGATTTTGCAGTTGAGAGAGATTAATAGAGCTGAAAAAATGGTGTAATTAATGCTCCAAACATTCACAAATAGCTATATTTTAAATCAGTATTTTGGCTCGACCGGTCGACCCCTTGTCGCGGATCAACCGGTCGAGAGACCCTCGTCCGGTGGATAAGTCTCGGGCGGACGACCCTTTGGTCACCGGTGGACCAGTTGCCATGGGGTCGTCCGGTGGAACCAAAACTGCCAGGGTTGGGTTTTAAAAGGTGTTTCTTTTGAACACTTTTTGTAAGACATTTTTTAAATATTTCAACGCAATATTTGAGAATCAAAATTGAGCATATATCTTTTTGCAAGACCCAAAACCCCAGTCAAGTCCCAGCCGGTACCCCTTATGACTTCCGTCTTCATCCTTATAACTCCATCTTCTTTCTTCCAGTCTTTTCTTTGAGTTGATAGATGTTCTTCTTCCTTCTTCAGCTTGATGAACTTGGAATCAGAGTCAATTTTGATTCATCTCTGCTTATTGCATACTTAACAAACTCATTAAACACATTTATGGTTTGTGATCATCAAAACCAAGATTTAGAAGCCTTTTAGGCTAACAATCTCCCCCTTTTTGATGATGACAAAACTTAGTACAAATAATAACAATGTAATCATAAATGAGTTTGAGTAAGCATATAGCATCTTGTGCATTTTTGAGTTTGTTTGAACCTAAGATATGAGTTTGTTCATAAACTCCCCCTTAACTTGTACATATATGAACTCAATTTTAACATATGTTTCATGATAGCTTTTATATATTTATTTTGTGTGGATATATGAACTTCTTACTCCCCCTCAATTTTGATTCATCTCTGCTTATTGCATACTTAACAAACTCATTAAACACATTTATGGTTTGTGATCATCAAAACCAAGATTTAGAAGCCTTTTAGGCTAACAATCTCCCCCTTTTTGATGATGACAAAACTTAGTACAAATAATAACAATGTAAGCATAAATGAGTTTGAGAGAGCATAAAACATCTTGTGCATTTTTGAGTTTGTTTGAACCTAAGATATGAGTTTGTTCAAAAACTCCCCCTTAACTTGTGCATATATGAACTCAATTTTAACACATGTTTCATGCTAGCTTTTATATATATATTGTGTGGATATATGAACTTCTTATTCCCCCTCAATTTATGAGTTCTTTTTAGGTTCAATTTTAACACATGTTTCATGCTAGATTTTATATATTTATTGTATTATTTATACAAATTTCTCCCCTTTTTTGTCATTAGCAAAATAAAGAAAAGTAAGATCATTCATATGACATCTCCTCCTATTTGGCATTAGCAAGCAAGTAAGACAAGTTATAGCAATATAAGCCAAAAGAACAAGTTAATGGAAGTAATTCAGAAAAACAGAACCAACTAGAGAAAGTGCATGTCAAAGCAAAGCAAGAAAAAAATATATCCAAAGCCTAGTAAATACGGGAAATGGGGGTTATCATATTCATCTCAAAGCAACAAACTTAGTCCTTCATAAACTTCTCATACAGTTTTTCAAGCATCGTCTTCATGCCCTTCATCTCGGAGTTGACTTCTCCAACAGTTAAAGATAACTGATCAACTTTCAAAGTCAAATGATCCACCTTGGTATTTACTTCTTCGAGAGTGGTTGGGCGAGATATTCTCCATGTAGTCGAACTTGCACCGCCAATGTTAGCATCTTTTCCTTGTTGGTCATCACCATTACTCTTACTTGCAGCTTCACTGTAATCTCCCTCTTCTCCAAGGTCATAGTTTTCTAGATTATCAACTATTTCAGATTGAACCTTACGGAATTGATGTTGAGTAATGTAGATAATGTCGTTATTTTCACGAGTCATGTATTGTATATCTAGACAATATTTGTCAATGAGGTTGGTAGAATCATTTAGAGGTGCAAACTGACCAACATGAACAATTCCTTTAAGACGGAAAAAGTGACACAGGATCATCCCATAGGGCAATGACTTCTTTTTGAAGGCCAACATGTGACTAAGCATAATATGGGGGAGGTTTATTTTTACCTCTTGTACATGAGGTGCATCACATAGCCCGTTAAGGATGGAATTGTCCCATCTTTTACAATGCGAGGCATGATTGCTTGATTCAGGATGTAGAGAAGCAAATGTTTTTCAGCACAAAGTTGATCTTGTTTTGGCATAAACTCTTCCGATCTTCCCGAGCCTTCCCACAAAGTAGTAAACATCTCCATTGGAGCATTGTCGTGTAGTCCGCTTGGTAAGTTAGCTGCAGAATAGAGTTTTAAGCCATTATTTGGAATTCTAAGCAAATTAGCCAAATCCCGTTCGCCCACAAATATGTTCACTCCATTTACCCTACTCTTTAGCCCACGCACACCCCGGTCTTCACCTTTCACCAAATATGCATAGAATTCACGAACCCATAGATCACAGTTGATGTCCTTGAGTTCAAACAGGGGAAGCCATTGATGATGACGAAGCAATTTATGGGGACGAGTGTTATCTAAAAAGTCAAAAGGATCAATGCGTTTACCCCATAGTATATCCTTTTTAGAGAAATCCCCCGATGCGATAATGTACATTAGATCCCATGGATCAATCGTATGAGGCCTAAATAAGGTCATTTGTCTCTTGGATACTTGTCTAGATGATGATGCCATGAGTAGGCATGAGAGTTTTGAAGAGAATGCAAGAGAGTTTGTTTGAAGAATTTTATCGAGCACCTTGTGTACAAGAAAATTGTTAAAGAAATTTGAAAAAAATTTGAAAGAGAATTGAGTGAGTTGTGAAGATTGAAGTCTTGTATATTTCGTTTGCAATACAAGGATGTAATTTTGAAGATGGGAGGAGACAATGAGAGATTATTGAATTCGAGTGGGAGAGAATGATGAAGAGTTTGGATGAAGAAAGGATTGAGTGTTGAATGTAAACATTGGTGTTTTAAAGCTTTTTCCTGTCAGTGCCGTGAACAGACGAGGGTGGAAGCGCCGGTCGACCAGTTCCAGACCCTTGTCTACCCAAGGCACGTTCACCGGACGAGAGGTAATTCCACCGATCGACCGGTGAGCGCACCCTCTTCCAGTTGAGCAGATTTTGCCAGAAGTGGTTCTGTGCTTATGAAACTTCATGTAATGCATTTTTCAAACTATTTTAAGCATGTCCAACTCTCTTTTAATCACACAAAATTGATTCTTATGCAGTGGTTTGGTAAAAATATCAGCTAATTGATGCATGGAGTCCACGAAGTTAAGCACAACATCCCCTTTTTGAACATGATCGCGAATGAAATGATGCCTAATTTAAATATGTTTTATTCTAGAGTGTTGAATGAGATTTTTAGTGAGATTAATAGCACTTGTATTATCACATTTAATAGGCACACCATCGTACTCAAGGGCATAGTCTAACAAATTTTGTTTCATCCAAAGAATTTGAGTAACACAATTTCTGACATATACATATTCAGCTTCGACCGTAGAAAGAGCTACACTATTTTGTTTTTTACTAGACCAAGAGATTAATGAATGTCTTAGAAATTGACAACATCCACTAGTACTTTTCCTATCTACTCGATCTCCTGCATAATCCGCATCCGAATACCCTATCAGTTCAAATGATGTGCCTTTCAGATACCACAATCCTAAATCTGTAGTCCCCTTAAGATATCTAATGATTCTTTTTGTAGCACTTAAGTGAGACTCTTTAGGACAAGATTGAAAACGAGCACATAAGCACACAACAAATACAATATCTGGTCTAAAAGCAGTTAAATAAAGAAAACTTCCGATCATACATCGATATTGCTTTTCAGCTACCTTGTTACATTCCTCATCTTAGTCAAGCTTGATTGATGTTAATATTGGTGTACTCATTTCTTTTGCTGACTCAATCCCAAACTTTTTGATAAGTTCTCTAGTGTACTTGGCTTGATTGATGAAAGTACCCTATTGTGTTTGCTTGATTTAGAGTCCGAGAAAGAAATTCAATTCTCCCATCATACTCATCCCAAATTCCTTGTGCATACACTTAGAGAAATACTCACAAAGTGTGAGACCTCGTACCGAGCCCGTACAGAGCCTACATGCATGTTATAGCATTTCATAAATTTTTTTACATCATTTAATATACAATTATATCAATTAACGTGTATTTACCTTGATTCATGTGCTTTTATTTCAAAATATGTACATTTATATCGTCTTACGTGTATATGTCTCGTTTAACATGTGTTTAACTTCAATTATGTGTCTTTGAATAATTTAGATGACGTAAGCAATAATTAAGTCATTTTATGTGCATTCATCTCGATTTACGTGTATTTCATTGTATAACGTGCAAATGATTAAATTATATCGTGTAACTAGTAATTGGAACCAATTAAGTTCAATAACTAACTAGAGTAATTAAACTAGAACCAAGACAATTAGAATTAACACTATAATGGAAAACTAGTAATACGCAACCTAGTTGAGGGACACTCTTGTCCTTAGGCTAAAATTGAATAATATCTCAACACACACTACACCACCCACACACACTAAAACACTACAACACACAAACACACACTAATACACACTCACTCACACGAAACAAACACACATACTACACACATTCAGAATTTTCGACCAAGAGAGAGAGAAGAAAGAGAGGAAGAAGAAGAGAAGAGGAAGGAGATGAAAGAGGGAAAGAACTTCAAGCCATTCTCTTGCATTGTTGAGCATTTCATCGTAGATCCTTGCATCACCTTACTTCCAAATTTCAAGACAAAGGTGAGGGAGTTTTCATTCAAAGTTTTAAAGCTCATCCAATTTTAGAATATAGATATATTGATTAATCTGTTTATATGTACATATGGAGCTCATGGTGATGATTGTGTGTACTTTGTGTTGTAGATCTAAGAATTTTTATGAACTTGTGTGGGAGAGTTGGAAGAGTTGAATGAGGATGTAGATGTGTTTTATATATGATTGGATGCTTATAGCTTGTATTTGTTGTTGAAATCGAAAGACAAAGTCTATTGGATTTAGTAGGTATTCTTGTTGAATTTATGTTGAAAATGTTTATAGCTTGTTAAGTTGTGATTTTGGAGTTGTGGTTGTGTGGAATTTAGGTTTGGTGAAATGGTTAAGAGATAACTTTGATTGGCATAGCAAAAGAAGCAAGAAAAGGAAAATTCATGCATTTGTTGCACTATAGCGTTCACAAACAGAGTTGGCACGACCGGACTACCCCCTCCATCGGTTGACCGATGGAGGACCCCTCGTCCGTTGGCGAGGCTTCGGGTTTGACAAATTTGCGTAACATTTTTCTAAAGGCCATAAATTACTTAATTCAACTCCAAATTGCATTATGTTTGATTTTAGAGTTATCTACATTCGATAAGCTTCGATTCTAGACTAAAATCAGATTAATTGGAGTTTGGGAGAGTAGGTAAATTTACCTCCTAAGTTAGGCTATTGCAAATGAGTTGAGTTTGCTTCATAGTTTTGTTCGTGCTTGCATTTTATTGTTATTATGAGTTGTTATAAGTATTCTTATACCCTCCTTGGGTACACGGATATGTTGTGTCCTTCTAAATGTTATTAATATGTGCAAGCATGATGGGTGTAGTTTCATGATTATTTGAATGATACACATGTCACTACCTATTCGTATGAGTTCGCTACATGATTAAACACTCGCATGATAAAGCAACCCTCTTTATTGTCCTCCACTTTGTGTCATATAAATTATAAATGCAAGGTGTTCACATGTTTACTTGCTTGACCATGTGATAGGTATACTTGATTTAGTTAGGGTTATACACATCATTCTCTTACTTGGTACAACCCTTGGAGAGTTGGGACATATTGTTAGTATTCTCTCTCGCATGTTACAACCCTTGGAGAGTTGGGACATATTATTAGTGCATTCTCTCGCATGATACAACCCTTGGAGAGTTGGGACATATTATTAGTGCATTCTTTCGCATGGTACAACCCCTAGAGAGTATAATTGAGTACAGGTATTGATGTTATTGCCATGTATGACGTTCACTTATTAGTTTTGTCCACACTCGCTTGGTACCACCCTTGGAGAGTAGAAATGCTTGGTTGATACGTTGTTTAGTCCGTTCATGTTTAACTGTCATCCATGTTAATCTTGTTATTCTTGATGTATATGCATAGCATAGTTTTGGAAAGAAGTTTGCGAAAAAATAAACCTTTGTGAAAACCTTCCTTGTTTTCCTCCTCACTGAGCTATACGCGAGGATCTAGCTCACCCCTCTTTCTAACAATTTCAAGTGACGATTTGCCGAGCAAACTCTTATGTGGTTGCAAGCTATATTGATATGTTGTGATGAATTTCTATCCTAGTTGGCCTACGTGCTTGCTCGTGGAGTTTTAGCTTATTGTTGTAACAAATTATTTTTGTAAATTGATCAAGTATTATGTTGTAATATTATTTTGGTAGATTAGATGCCTAGTTAAGATTGAATACTATTCTCTCGAGACCTAGGTTTGGAAATGTTGAACAGGTGGATTCAGGTCTTGTTAATTTGTAACAGATGTTATAATCCTATAAGGCTGATGTTTTTGGGGAAAATGTCGGAGGTCTTTCGGTAATTTCTCATAGTAATTTAATGGATGTACAAGTTATTAAATTATTATTCATAGGTTTTAAACCTATTAAGTTGTTAATCTCAGGAATAAGAGTTACGAACGTCATGTTTCAGCCTTAGCCTAGCGATGGGTCGGGGTCAGGGCGTGACACAAAGAGTTTCATTAGTAGCACTAAAGATTATATTATCAACATAAATTTGCACAAGCAATATATCTTTGCCTTTTGTTTTAACAAAAAGAGTGAAATCTAATTTGCCTCTAGTGAACCCTTTTTCAAGCAAATAGTTGCTAAGCCTATCATACCATGCTCTGGGTGCTTGCTTAAGGCCATATAATGCCTTATCTAGTTTATATACATGATTTGACAAGTTAGAGTCCTCAAATCTGGGTAGTTGTTTCACATTAACTTCTTTATTGAGATAGCCATTTAAAAAGACATTTTTTTACATCTATTTGATATAATTTAAAGTCCATAAAACATGCAAAGGCAAGAAGCATACAAATGGATTCAAGTCTAACTACTGGAGCAAAGGTCTCATCATAATCTATGTTTTCTTCTTGATTATACCCTTAAGCCACTAGCCTAGCTTTGTTTCTAGTTACAAACCCGTATTCATCTAATTTGTTCCTAAAAACCTATTTTCTACCAATTATAGGATAATCCTTCGGGTTTTCAACTAGACACCATACTTTACTTCTTTCAAACTGATTTAATTCTTCTTGCATAGCAATTATCCAATCTTTATGATCTAAGGCTTCTTTAACATTTTAGGCTCTAATTGAGAAAGAAAAGCAACATCTTCACGATAAACATTTAGATTAGAACGAGTTCTTACTCCCTTTGAAGGATTACCAAGAATTTGATCATTTAGGTGATCTCTTACAAACTTCCAACATTTTGGTAGATCATCATTTGTTGTAGCTTCTTGGTCATTTTGCATTTGTTGTACATTGCCTTGTGGATTTTCTAGAGATTCACCATCCTTTGAGGTTTGACCCTCTTCAATATTTGTCTCCTTTAGATCACTTGAGGTTCCCTCATTGTCAATGGTTGTAGGTAAGATTTAAATGTCACCTTTGGAAACACCTACATCATCATCATTCTTTCTCGGGACAAAAGGATTAGTTTCATCAAAATCCACATGTATAGACTCTTCGATAAGCATATTTTTTTTGTTAAAGACTCTATAAGTTTTGCTTCTTGAAGAGTAACCCATAAAAAGTCCTCCATCCGATTTTGAATCAAATTTGCCAAGATGTTCTTTTGTATTTAGGATGAAACACTTACAACCAAATACTTTAAAATGAGACACATTCGGTGCTCTACCTTTCCATAATTCATAGGGTGTTATCTTTAGAAAAGGTCTAATTAGCACATGATTTAACACATATCATGTGGTATTTACGGCTTCACCCCAAAAGTATGTTGGCAAGTTATTTTCTTTCAACATTGTTTTTGCCATTTCTTGTAGTGTTCAATTCTTCCTTTCTACTACCCCATTTTGTTGAGGAGTTCTAGGAGCCGAAAAATTATATTCAATGCCACGTTTTTCACAATAGTCCATGAAAGATGCATTTATATATTTGGTGCCTTGGTCACTATGAATGCAATTTATGTAATAGCCTTTCTCATTTTGTACCTTATTACAAAGTTTAGCAAATTCATTGAAGGAATCATTTTTATGTGCAAGGGGCCTCACCCATGTGAATCTAGTGTAATCATCCATGATAACATAGACATATGTAGATCCAGCTAGGCTTGCTACATCCATTGGACCAAATAGATCCATATGTAATTTTTGTAAAACTCTTGATGTGGTTACTTTGTTAATTGTTTTGAAAGATGTTTTGTGTTGTTTTCCAAATTGCATGCATCACATAAATGGTCCTTTTGAAATCTAGTTTTAGGAAGACCTATGACAAGTTCTTTTCTCGAAAGCTTAGTAAGTAAATCCATGTTAGCATGACCAAGTCTTCTATGCCATAACCATGAGTCTTCATTAATAGTAACTAAGCATGTCACATTTTGGCACTTCAATTCATGAAAATTAATCACATACACATTATCATATCTATTTCCAACAAACAATATTTTATCATCTTTATCATATACCTTGCAACAAGTAGATAAAAATTCAACTCAAAATCCATTATCACAAAATTGACTTACGCTTAACAAATTATGTCTAAGACCTTTAACATATAAGACATCATGAATAGAGAGAGAGTTTATATCTCCTATGCTACCCTTACCAATGACTTTGCCTCATTCATTTCCTCCATAGCTAACTTTACCTTTGAAATCTTTATCGATCTCATAAAAGAAAGAGACATCTTCCGTCATGTGCCTTGAGCACCCACTATCAATAACCCAAGTATCTTCATACTTCACATTTAGGGCAACCTATCATTTATAGAAACAAATCAAGTTCATTTTGGTCCCCAAGGTTCTATTTGGACCTTTTGTGTTAGTACGAAGTCCTAACACATCTAACAACCCATTTGGGTCTAAGCTATAAAAGAATGTAATAATCTCTTCCCACCATGTTTCTAAATCTACATCGTGATGCATTGTGACCAATCTTTTCACAATAAGTGCATCTCTTAAATGATCCTCTTGATGTTGAGGCTATATGCTAAGAGGATGATGCTTTGACAAAATGATTTTGAAACCCCATTTGATATGACTTATAGCCAATCCCCTTTTTGTCAATTTGTACTTTTTGTGATTCTTTTAATGGTGGATGGACAATTGAGGATTGAGAAGCTTTCACAAAGATTGTTTTTGAGAACTTTGAAATTGTTAGCCTAAAGGGCTTTTAAATCTTGGTTTTGATGATCACAAATCATAAATATGTTTAATGCGTTTGTTAAGTATGCAATAAGCAGATATGAATCAAAATTGACTCCGATTCCAAGTTCATCAAGCTGAAGAAGGAAGAAGAACATCCATGAACTCAAAGAAAAGACTGGAAGAAAGAAGATGGAGTTATAAGGATGGAGACAGAAGTCATAAGAGGTACCGACTGGGGCTTTGGGTATTGCAAAAAAATATATGCCCAATTTTGATTCTCAAATATTGCGTTGAAACATTTGAAAAATGTCTTACAAAGAGTGTTCAAAAGAAACACCTTTTAAAACCCAACCCTAGCAGTTTTGGTTCCACCAAACAACCCTATAGCAACCGGTCGACCGGTGGCCAAAGGGTTGTCAACCCGAGACCTGTTCGCCGGATGAGGGTCTCTCAACCGATCGACCGACGACAAAGGGGTCGACCGGTCGGGTCAAAATGCTGATTCAAAATATAGCCGTTTGTGAACGTTGGGAGCATTAATTACACCATTTTTTCAGCTCTATTAATCTCTCTCAACTGCAAAATCTTAAGGCATTGATTCAAAACATTTACTCTTGATTTCTTACACTAATTTCATCTTTGAATCATCATTGTGCTATACTTGAGCAAGAATTTGTGAGCAATATTGATAAAGAAGCATTTATTGTATTCATCTATCCTAAAAAAGGCTTTTATTGTGAATCTCAAACACTTATCAAAAGAGAGAGTTAAACACTTTGAAAGGAAGGATTTCCTTATCAAGGGTGTTGGGTGTTAAAACTTTGATTTAGAAAATGGCTCAAAGCCAATTCCACCTTTGTCAAATGGTGATTTTTGAGAACCAAGGATTTCGTCCAAGGCCTTTGTTCCTTTTAAAAATCTAACAAGATCATTTTGTAAGTCAATAACTTGTTTTTCAAAATCTCTGATTTCTAATTCATTTTTGGACTTTAAATGATAGTATTCACAAATTTCTTTGGTAAGAGTATCATTTTTATCTATAAGTTCTTTTATTTCTTTTTGAAGTTCTTCATTTTCTTTTTGAAGATTTTTTACTTTTGAGTGTGCAAGAAAAAAACTATCATGTAGTTTTGAAAATTCATTTGTTAGTTCCTCAAATGTACATTCATCATCATTAGAAGAAGAAGAAGATTCATCACAAGACGAAGAAGTCACATCTTCATCTCTAGCCATGAAGCATACAAAGTTGGCCATTTCGGTTTCGCTTCCACTTTCATCACCGGTTGATACATCATCCTCAACACACGCCTTCATTGCCTTTTGCTTTCCTTTGATCAATTTTGGATATTTTGCTTTGATGTGTCCCGGTTTGTCACAATTGAAGCATTTTATCTCTTTTTCTAATATCTCTTTGAATCTTCTCTTGACTTTGTTGTTGATGAGTTCCTCTTTCTTCATCTTTTTGTATTTCAAGAACTTCTTAAAATTCTTTGCAAGAAGTGCAAGCTCATCATGATCATTATCATCTTTGTATTTATCACTTGATTGAGATTGAGCAATGAGAGCAAGTGATTTCCTTATCTTTTTTTCTTCTTCATCTCGTATTTTCTCTTGATTTAATACAAGTTCCTCATTCTCAAGGTTACAAATGATCTCATGCACCATAATCTTGGAAAGATTGGTTGATTCTCTAATAGATGTCACCTTTGGTTTGTATTCCTTTGGAAGAGTCATAAGAATCTTCCGGTTGAGTTCTTCATTTGGATACTTCTTCCCGAGAGCACTCAAGTTGTTTACAATTTTTGAGAATCTTTGATGCATTTCATTTAGTGATTCTATGGCCTTCATACGAAACAACTCATACTCATGAATGTGAAGATCAATTTTGGTATTCTTCACTTGAGACATTCCTTGATAAGACATGTGTAGCATCTTCCAAATCTCGTGAGCAGTTTCACATTGACCCACACGACTATATTCGATTTCGTTTAAAGCACAATAGATGATGTTATTGGCTCTTGAGTTCTTGGTCATCATGATAATGTCTTGATCATTGAACTCTCCCCTTTCTTTGAGAACTTGAGTGGTTTTGACTTTCTTGACTCCACTTGCACTTGGAGCATCTTTGACCGTCACCTCCTTCATTGGAACATAAGGGCCATCTAAGGGCCATCTTCTACTAATGACCATAGAGCATAGTCAACGGATTGTATGTATGTCTCTATCTTGTTTTTCCAATAATTGAAATTTGTACCTATAAACAATGGAGGCCTATTAGCGGAGTAACCTTCAAAGTAAGGAAAGCTAGTATTATTTGCCATTTATCTTTTCTTTGCTAGATGTTAAGCTATACGTCCTAGCTCTTGATACCAATTGTTGTCCCTTAATTAAACCTAAAAGGGGGGTGAATTAGGTTATATAGACAATACTACTACTTTTTCGATTAGACAATATACTAGAAATGATTAATTAAAAGCAATCCTAAATAGATATGCACTCTAGCAATATAAAATGTGAGTGAGACAATTTATCAAACACTTTGTGTGTAGAAAATAATGCAAAGAGAGAGTTGAGAGAAAGAGATTGCAAATCGCGATTTTAGCGTGGTTCGGCCCCCGTCTAAGTCCACGACCCAAGCTCCCCACTTAGGATTTCAAAAATCTTCACTATGGTGACTCTTCAAATATTGGTGAGTTCACAAACCAACTACAATGATAGTTCAAGCTTTTACAATAGAAAAAATCCTTCTCAATACAAAGCTTTAACACCCAATACCCTTGACAAGAAAATCCTTCCTTTCAAAGTGTTTTACTCTCTCTTTTGATAAGTGTTTGAGATTCACAATAAAAGCCCTCTTTTAAGGTAGATGAATACAATGAATGTTTCTCTCTCAATATTGCTCACAAATTCTTACTCAAGTATAGCACAATGATGATTTAAAGATGAAATTAGTGTAAGAAATCAAGAGTAAATACTTTGAATCAATGTCTTAAGATTTTGCAGTTGAAAGAGATTAATAGAGCTGAAAAAATAGTATAATTAATGCTCTCAACATTCACAAATGACTATATTTTGAATCAGCATTTTGGCCTAGCCGGTCGACCCCTTTGTTGCCAGTCGATCAGTCGAGAGACCCTCTTCCGGCGGACAAGTCTTGGGCGCACGACCCTTTGGCCACCGGTCGACCGGTTGCCATGGGGTCGTCCGGCGGAACCAAAACTGCCAGGGTTGGGTTTTAAAAGATATTTCTTTTGAACACTTTTTGTAAGACATTTTTCAAATGTTTCAACGCAATATTTGAGAATCAAAATTGAGCATATAGCTTTTTGCAAGACCCAAAACCCAGTCAAGTCCCAGCCGATACCCCTTATGACTTCCGTCTCCATCCTTATAACTCCATCTTCTTTCTTCCAGTCTTTTCTTTGAGTTGATGAATGTTCTTCTTCCTTCTTCAGCTTGATGAACTTGGAATCGGAGTCAAATTTGATTCATCTATGCTTATTGCATACTTAACAAACTCATTAAACACATTTATGATTTGTGATCATCAAAACTAAGATTTGGAAGCCCTTTAGCTAACACATACAATACACGGCCAAAAAAGAAAAGAAAAAGGCAGAGAAGAAATCTCCCACCAGATTTCAACACCATTCGCAAGAATCGTGGAAGATTCAAGGAGCTTCGTTCTTGGGGTCGTTCTCGTGCCTTGGTGATATTTTCCAGCCATATTCCAGCAACCTACATGTGTGTGTGTTGTGTATTTAAGCCAACATGAAAGGTAAAAATCACATATACCATATTCTAGCGCTAGATACCGAATTCGGTGAATGTTTATGCATGATTTCGTGTATATTCCGCTTGTGGATTAATAGCTGCCATATTTTGTTTGTAATCAGTATGTAAACTGTAAAAATATGCATAGGATGCCTTAGAATCCACATCCTTCAACTTGCACATCAGTAAAACCACAGGGTGATCTCGTGCCAGTTACCCTTTTATATTTTCATAAGAGAATGTCAAATTGATAATTCTCTACTTTTACAAATTCTCTATTTTAATTATACTCTAACAACACTCTTTATTTCAGACTTTTTCTATTTTAAAGACTATATTTCAATTTCATTCCAACAACACTCTCTATTTAAAGAGTCTCTATTTCATTTTACTCTAATAACTCAAGTAGGGGTGTGGGGGAAACACTCCCGATAGTGGGGTCCAGGGTGGTAACCCCAGTGGGGTAAAAGAGGGCAATGCCCCCTGGCGGTAGGGTTTGAGAGCACCATCCTCAACCAACATGCTCATCTGGTAGTGAGCTAATTTCTACTCGCTGCTTGTAACAAGTAGAAAGAATAAAGTGGCTAGCTCTTCAATTTGGTGAGAGCAAATAGCTAGACTGTTGGAAGACTTTTCTTGGACTTGGCTCTCTACCAGTCCTTCTGGTTTGCACTAAAGTGACTTAAGTAGCCCTCAAAAAGTCTGTTTATTCTCTCCGTCTGAACTAGCGAGCAACTTCAACCACTATACACGTCTCCAAAAGGCCAACCAAGTCTACATTCCAATTGAAGATTTTGAAATTCATTTTCTGCCTTTCAACTGAAGCTACGTCCAGTGCGTCTCTTGGAGAAATAAATGGAATTGAACTTGGTGCAACATCAGCTTCTCAAGTGGGTGATAACGTACCTCTTTCTAATTGGTAATTAATCCTTCTTATTGCCAAAGTCACATACGCTCCTTAACCTCAATTACTTTCAATCTGAAGTCATTGATGGCATAAGAATTGTTTCGCTCCTATGGACAATTATGATAAAAGATCTCAACTTTGGAATAGCTGCCTTCAATTCATTGGCAAACCACCATTTTTCTTTCTTATTAACAACACGGTTGAGACGCAATGGAAGAGCTTTGGTAAAGTGGACATCAAGTCAATGGATAATGGCCTCTATATCTTCCGTTTTTACTCTGAAGAGCTTTATGATCAAAATCTTGAACAACTGTGGCATGTAAATCATAGGTCGTTGCTTTTAAAAAAGTGAGAGTCAAACACTCAACTTGTTAACTTCTCATGTGAAAAGACCCTATGTGGCTATCACATGGTCCTTATGTGGCTTCTACTTAATTAGAAATGTTCCTCTTGTTCTTTGGACTCAATTAGGTCTAAGTTATGTTGCTAGCACTACAGGCTACCCACTCCTCTCCACATTATAATGGATATATTGATGCCTCAAGATATACATGATGGTAGAGTTAATTGTTGTAATGCATATATTCTATATTTGACCAGTTCTAGGGAAAGAATCAATCTACCATATGGAACATATGTTACACATTCATCAAAAGGCTCATAGTTTGGCATATGGCATGGCTTTAACTCGTATATTTGAAACACTATCAGGTGCCATTAGTTAGTATAAGAAAATGTTTTGTTCATTTTGAAAACCTGATACTACTGGAGTTAAAAGAACGGGCATTTTTCTGCATAATGGTCAAGTGATAAACAAAGAGGAGTTTGAGGCTTACCACCCAAGCAACGAAATGGAATTCTGAAAAATATGAACATTAGTAAAGGTAAGAAGAATAAAGCTCATGTTGTAGAGGATCTGGTAGATATTGAAAGAAAGTATGATCTGATGGAGGTTGATCATAAAAGTAAGAGAGAATAGTGAGAGAATATTCAGGCTGTTCTTAAGGCTTCCCGAGCCACTCTAGAGACTGATAAGGCTAGGAGACATGGTGATAGTTCTAGTAGGACTGTTCCTCAATCAAGTTCTCAGTCCGTTCCTATGTCCGACACTGATCGCATTATTGCTAGGAAGGATCAAATGGAGCATCGCATCAGTCTAAATGTGGAGAGTTGCCAATTAGCTGGAGTTGATAATTAAGTAATAAAAAAAAAATAACGTCTAACATTACTTTTATTCTTATTGTATTTACAACTGTTTAGTCTAATCCAAGAGTTCGATTGAATGGTAAAAAAATGACATGTTCTGAAGAGAGATTTTATCTTCCACTTTAACCAATGTTTTTTTTTTTAAAAAGAAAAAAAATTTGCTTTATTCTATGCCATACAGGCACACACTGGAATATCCCTCACTAATTGATGGTATTTCCGTAATTTTATATTACTGTAATTTCCATAAAAAAAAAAAGGCCAGTTGCAACATTTTTTTTTTGGCTCAAGGGTGGGGCAACTCCAACGGTGGTTCGCAGCCATGGCGAGTCATGGGCTCTTGCCGGATTAATACTGATTTGAGCCTCCTCTGTTTATTATGCTTTTTTTTTTTTAAACTTTGGATCTGATTCCAACTTCTGGTGATGATGATGAATTTGAAATTTCTTTTATTTCTGAATCAAAATTGTAGAGTAGCTGAATTTGTATATTTCATTAATCAGCACAAGATACATTTATAGTACAACAGTTCATGTGGATAAGTGTACATGAGTTTGTAATCTAAAACAACTCTAAGATATACCAAGCAATTACAACAAACTAGTTTAAAATAATTCAAAACCAGAGAAGGCATTATCCATTATCATGCCCCCTCAAGTGAAGCCGGGTCATGTACGGTAAGCTTGGATCGTAAAGCGTGAAATCTCATGCTAGATAGCCCTTTTGTCATAATGTCCGCAAGCTGATCAAGAGTAGAAATAAACTGAACCTGGAGCTCCCCTTTAGCAACCTTCTCTCGAACAAAATGTACATCTATCTCAATGTGCTTCGTACGAGCATAGAACACCGGATTAGCGCTAAGATAGGTAGCACCAATGTTGTCACACCACAAAGTAGGAGGAGCCGAAGGTAGTACACGAAGCTCAGAAAGTAGGGACTTCAGCCAACATAACTCTGCAGTAGCAAAGGCAATAGCACGATATTCCGCCTCAGTGCTAGAACAAGAAGTAGTGGTTTGTTTCTTAGCAGACCAAGAAATGAGATTAGGGCCAAGAAAGATACAGTAACCGTGGGTACTCCGTCGATCATCAGGACAGCCTGCCCAATCGGAGTCTGAATAAGCATGTAAGGCAAGGTCAATAGAGTGAGTAAGATGAAGACCATGCGAAGCAGTGAGCTTAAGATAACGTAGGATGCGTTTGACAGCAGACCAATGAATTTCAGTAGGACTGTGCATAAACTGACTAACTTTGTTCATAGCAAACGCAATGTCTAGTCGAGTGGCAGTAAGATATTGCAAGGCACCTACCGTACTCCTATAAAGACCAAGATCATGGAAAGGATCACCTAGATACTGAGTTAACTGTTGACTCGAGGCAATGGGAGAAGCAACGGGTTTTGCACCATCAAGTTTGGTGCGTTTGAGAATGAAGAATTTAAGTACACAATACGGATTTTCATAAACCAAATAAAATTAAATACTAACCTCGTAGTATGCGGAAGAGTCAGCAAAAATTAACCATATTCGTTCCATCATTAAACAGCCGTGAATCAGAGTCCAAAATACATGTTCGATTTTGGACTATATGGCCACAACTTAATAGCCAATTTGATTTTGATGTCTATGCACTATAGACATAGTAAGAGAGATTGAGATAGAAAGTAGAGAAGATGAGAAGAAGACAAAAAACTTTTCTTCTGTAAGTTTTTCTCTAAAAACTGAACTTATCAGTTTTTGGAGAAAACTGATATAATATTTGGATATGGGAAGTTATTTTAATAACTTCCCATAATTTCTCATTGACCCATACAAAATGGGTCGGGCTGGGTCAACCCATATTGGGCGATCCTACCCTAAAATTTAACATCTCCCACTCGCACAAACTGAGTAGACCCATATCCACCACTATCTCTCTCTACGTCCTTGTCGGGAACCACCATCAAATTCATACGGGAAAATAAGTCGTACGACCCGCGAGCACATAACAAGTGGAAGCTCAAAACATGCACCTGTTAGGGATGACATGGGAGCTACGGTCTTCAACGGAAGAAAATGTTTCGCTGTACCCTAAACCAATTTTTAAGTTCACATTAGTCAACACATACCTTATCCCTCGTAGGCTATGTTTGACCTTTAAATCTCAAACATGTATTCATAGTTATATTCAATCACAAAGATTATTCAATCACAAAGATTGTATAACTGGTCGACCAATGAACACATATAGCGCTAGATGCAAACAGTCTTCCCTTTACTCAATATCCTTCTAAATCAAGTCAACCGTTTTCCCGGACATGTCACATATGATCGAATCTAACGTGATCTTTAGGCAACATACCAAAGTAGCTAACATTGAACTTGACCTATTATAATATGAGTGTAGGTTACTAAGGGTATCCTAAAGAAGCATTTATTGCTTCAAGGACTCACACAGTGGTGAAGTAGGGATCCATTCACCCACTTCCTTTTTACTGTTGCAAAGCACACATGGTATGAAACATGTGTTACGGTGTAACTTCCCTTAAAAAAGGGGCGTATGTCTTTACCTAAATCAAACACCGTACAGATCTTGATCTAGTTATCACTCAGAAACTAACATGAATCCTCTAACTTAATACACCTAGTAATCGAGGTTTCACGTCTGGCTATAAACAAGTTATATGGACCGTGGGAATCCATATCGACCTCATGTCAGTTTTTTATTATAACATATATAAATAAGAGGTCTCATCTTAATATTGTCATAGGAACCAATTCTAAACCAATACTTAAGGCGACGTATCTTATATGAGTATAGTATTTCTCGACGAATACTAACAAACTCATATCGTCTCATCTCTGCACGCTTGCACTGCGCTAGAGGCAATTGCTCGTGTGAGAGAGCCAATCTTATCAACTTGTCAACATACTTTTCGATGTTAATATGTGCTAGCATACTCATACTCAATTTCTTCCAAGCTTATCACAAAGATAAGGCACCAAACAAACACATGAAGAAAATTTTGTTCACTATGAACTGGCATAAAACACTCACCAGTATGAGTACATTAGTAATTGCGTATTACCTTACTAGACATCAATATCAAAGCCTATGCAACGCTAGAGATTCTACTGCAACAAATGCATATCTCTGGAGATGGGCTTATGAAAGAGGTCACTATCATCTCATGCGTAGATGAGTGATCCACAATCGCTTCTTTTTATGACATAAAGTCATACTTAACGTCTATGTACCAGATCTTTTCATGAAATTTAGGATCCTTAGCATAGGCGACGGATAATTAGTGGACACAATAGATCGTCATTGCCCGTCTAGCAACTGACTCATCTTAAGTCCATCATAATCTCTCGAGCCATACTTCCTTTTGCATAGTTACTGAGAATGCCACATAGCTCAATTTCAGAGTTCCACAATACTATGCATTTTTTTTTTTTTTTACTTCTTGCTACTCCACGAATTAGTGCCAATAATCAGCAAGAAAGCATGTACGAAGAGGTATCTTATCGCTCATTTGGGTCACCACCCAAGATAGCGTATGTGGATATCTTCCCACAAAGATCAGCACTTCAACGACATAGGCAAAACTAAATTGCCCTTTAATACCTCACGATCCTTTTGACAATGATGCAATGAACTTATCAAAGCTTTGATTGATATCTCATGACAAGATCAAATATCTAATCACATATACACCACAATATATACTAGGTCTCTATGGTGCTTGAATAGAAAACATTTTTATATCATCAATCTATTCTGGCATTTAGGGATATAATCATTTAGCTTAGGCTTTCACCTTTAACTACAAGAGTATATAAAGGTTTGTAGACTTATACGTAGAGTCATTCAAGAACATTCTTGATTCATTACTCTTGCTACACAACAAGAATCTTTAGATCGACCCCTCTGGATCTTGATTCTAAACATATAAACTACTCTACCATTATCCTTCATTAGTAATCTTATGAAAAACTTATTTTCACAAACGCCCGACAATGAAACAAATTCACATTGATCACGAAACAAGTTCTAGTTGATCATACCGGTATTACTATTGCAAGTGAACATGATCCACAAACCAGTTAATGAAGCGAACTCATATTGATCGTGAAATAAAGTCATATATGAAACCAATTCATAGTGCTATATGAAACAAATTCATAATGATCAACCGGTGTTTATCTCCCACTTGGATCAGTGAACGGAAACAAGTTCTCCAGTCCTACTGAAAGATTGCGAGAAATAGGACCATTAGGAGTCTTCAATTCCAATAACTGAGTCTCCCACTAGGAAATTCTTTGTCCAAGAATGTTGAGTTTAGACACACTCCTACTATTTGTCTATCAATGAACATTTCCTTTTGAAGTGTTCAATGTACCAAATGGAAATGTTTCATTTCCTTCGGTTTCAGTTTCTCATGTTTATGAGAAATATTATGAACAAAGTAGCCACCTCCCAGAGTCATAAGTCATTGTGGACTAGTTCACTATTCATCCATGACTTATAGGGTCTTGAAGTGTCTAATTATAAGGGCACTTGGTTAAATATATGTATTAGAATTGCGTATTCTCAACACAAAATTGAGAAATTCATATGACACATCATATACATAACCATATCTAATGAGGTTTCATTCCTTTTTCTACAACATCTCATAGTTGTAAAGTTCTAGGAATAGTTAGCTCTCATGCTATACCTCTTTCATTACAAGACTTTGAACTAATCAAATAGATATACTTGACCACAGTCAGTTATCGATTTCATTTTCTGTCTCATGGATTCTCACAAGTTTAAAATTACTTACAAAGTAAATAAAAGATTTGGACTTGTGAGAAAACATAAAGGACAAGCTCACAACTAATGAAATCGTTAGTAATGAAATATTAGGCCTTTTGTCAAGCCCTAACATTCTTTGAACCAAGAAATTTCGGGATGAATTAATTGCAATGGAAAACTAGCTCGCAAGCTTACATATTTATTGTGGTGTTATCGGCTAGGCAAATTTCACATAGAGGCAGGTAGAATTGCGCTAA
Source organism: Ehretia macrophylla (assembly GCA_037974665.1). Taxonomy (NCBI): domain Eukaryota; kingdom Viridiplantae; phylum Streptophyta; class Magnoliopsida; order Boraginales; family Ehretiaceae; genus Ehretia; species Ehretia macrophylla. The sequence goes on along the minus strand of CM075777.1, from coordinate 48,784,647 downwards.
CCACAGTCTCAAAAGACATTTTCTTGTGAGTATGTTCATTATATTTCGACCGAGTATGCCTAGCTTGCTATGCTACAAATCTCAAAGATATAGCATAAATAACAAAAAAGGTTTTGATGTTCAGCGCACAGAACAAGGAAACCATGTACAATGTAGCCAGATATATGATGAGTTGTTCCTAACAATTCAACTGAGTACTTATAAAGTATAAGACCTAATCGTAAAGGGATTTGAATGCACATACCAAGTTGACTTGAAAAACCAGAGCTTCTAGCACATTGTGGAAAAATATAGAGTTTGACCACCACATAATGGTACTTATCAAGTGTCAATGCCCTTGACTTCAACTCTTGAGTTATTACAAAAATAACCATATTTTGATCAAAAATCAAATGGTATCCCACAAAAGCTCCTACGTTTTTTAGTCATGAGGACAAACGTTTGATCTTCAACTAAGGGCGATCCCGAGCTTAGTGATCCTTTTGTGACAATTGTAGCACATAGCTATCACAATGTTAAATTACAATTGCCACATATACGTTTGTCCTTCATGGTTTTCTCAGTGGTATTGCCCTTTTTTACTTGGACCCTCATGATCCTTGTTTATTGGTCTTGGCTACATAAGCTTGACCAGCAGCCCTTCTGGCTAAAAGGCATTCTACACCACCTCTAATTGACGCTTAACGTTTGGAATATGTTAACATTTCCTTTTCGTGTCAAGATAACAATCATGTGTACTTAGCTCAAATGGTAAGGATATGATAACAACATACGTTTGTTGACCATCAATGAAAATGTGGCCAATTGCCTTCAATTCTCAAATTATGTTCGACATCTCAGAAATGCTATTACTCAGTAGCATTGAGACTTTTGCGGCATGTGTCGAACTCAATATAAGTTGACTCAGCTTAGAAATGAAAATTCCACTGAACTTCTCTTTTAAGCTTTCAGACATTCCCTTAGTATTAGGTTAAACTTCGTAGGCAGCAAATGAGATATAATGCACGGTGCTCTGCAACGCGATGTGAGCATTAACATTTTTCAGCCTGATAGGCCTATTACCTCCGATGCTAAGTGGTGTTACCACCCTAATGGTGCATCACAACATAACTCAGTGTTTCAAGCACCTATTTGTTGCACAAGGATATTTTGAACTTGATGATGCCACATTTGCAATCATCACAGTTCATTTTTCCTACATCAATGATATTTTGCAGTTATCATAAAGAACCACAACATAGACATCCTTGATGTTCGGTACTAGCACATTTAGATGTTTAATTCTACTTGAACAAGTTTTTAAATGTAATAAAGTGACATAAGATATAGTACCAACAGATTGTAGTACAACCTGCCAAATTCTATATTCAAATGTCACAATTATCACAATTTAATCATATTCGAGTAGAAACATTAGTTCCGTATATGAATTACATAAATTCACATGTGTAGGATCTTATAGTTATAGATTAGAATCACACAAATTCCAATCTTAGAACTCCCACTCAGATAAAGAATTAATAAACTAATTATTAATATATGCAACATATGCTTATGATAACAACAAGAATTAGAAAAATGTTTAACATATGAACAACTAACAGTGTTAGGCAAAAAGAACTACTCCTCAATGTTCTCCTTTCTTTTATAGTTGTTGTGGTCAACCAGAGGTGACACATTCAATTCTTTTAACACATATGGACCATGACAATTGGGCATGTAGAAGTTGTCTCAAATTTATTGAGACCCAAAAGACACAAATTTGGTTCTACGTGTGTTAGGAGAAAATGAGAGTACATTTAACACTACACATGAAATCACGTATGACTATCACATGCTCATAAAAAAAAGTTATCCCATAAAACATTTAATCTTACACATAATCATTAAATGTAAAACGATCTATAGGATAATTATGTTGGGCTTACAACAATGTGTGTTCATATGGTCAGTAGTGGTGGAAGTATTTATCGCAGTTTGTTTAACTCGTTCAATCCTCGAATGACCACTAAAGTCCTCGGGAAAATAAACAACTTTAGTACATAATGGTCCAATCAAGTAATTTCAAAAATTAATAGTGCACATAGCATCTATTAATATTATACACAACAAGTTGTATGATGAAATGACATAAATTTCATACTATGAAATGAAATTACAAAAAATTTCATGTCACTTGTTGCAAAGATTCCAACGTAATTACACAAATTTCAGAATTTTAAATGAAATTACAAAAATTCATGCCCCTAATCGCAAATATTACAAGGAAATTACACAAATTTTAGGCATTTCTATGAAATTACAAAAATTTCATGCCTATATTGTAATAATTACAATTGAATCACAAATAAATTTGGACAATTAAATGAAAACACTCATGATTTCATGTCTAAATTGAAATTAAATTTAAATTATGTACTTACTCTGCAAGAAATAGGTGCCTAAAACACAATTATCACAAAGATAATGGCCCTAATTGAGAATATTAGGGTCAAAACATAAATAATACAAAGTTATGGGGTCACACTGTAAATAATACAAAGTTATAGGGTCAAACTATAAATAATACAAAGTTTTAGGGTCAAACCATAAATAATATAAAGTTATGGGAGCAAACCATAAATAACACAAAGTTATATGGTCAAACTGTAAATAACACAAAGTTATGGGGTCAAACCGTAAATAATACAAAGTTTTAGGGTCAAACCATAAATAATACAAAGTTATGGGATAAAACTATAAATAAAACAAAATTATAAGGTCAAACCGTAAATAATACAAAGTTATGAGATCAAACCATAAATAAATAAATTAATACAATATATGTATTAATAACCCCTTTTTTTTTTAAATGTCAAGCCGAGCCGAGCCGAGCCATAAGCAGAGCCGTGATTCGAGTCGAGCCACGATTCGAGCTCGTAGTATGTGACTGTTATTGAGAATTGGTGGATAAAATAATTAATTAAAAACTAATTTCAATTAATTAAATTTTTTTTTTTAAATAGTACACATGGCCACGTGGCACAACCTCAGTTTGCCACGTGGCCCACTCACTTTCTTAAGTCAGACGTGATTGAACCATGTTCAATCACGTCTAACACCATGATTCAAAAATAACCATAGTTTTTTTTTTTTTTTTTTATATGAGTTTGGCATGTGTCCACTCATGATTGGGCCACGTCGATCAATGACCAGACCATGTTCAGCCAATTCTTACGATTTCCAACGCGCACATACAACACCAAGAACACACAGTTGCGATAAAATTTCAGATTTACATAAAATCTTTAAAATATCATATCTTATGCGTTTTAAGGCCAAATTTAATGATCCATATATGCACGGAAAGCTCTCGACGAACCCGTTCTAACAGTACCAAATACACAATTTTTGGAGCATGATACAGACATGAAAAAAGGCCAAAACAGTGACGAAAAAACACAGAAAAAATGTTTTAATCAGTTTGACAATCAAACTTTAAAAATTCGTAATAAATTTATTACTTAACGAAAAATTACGAAATTTGCACTGTTAGAATCCTTGCAACGAGCACTTTCTACCAGTACCAAAAATACACATACTTATGATACTTCACAGAAACGTAAATTCACAATAATTACGTTAAAAATCGCTCAAAAATATGCATATACACATATATACTGCAGAGATCAAATATCTACGGAGAACCAACGATTTGGCTCTGATACCAATGAAGAATTTAAGTACACAATACGGATCTTCATAAACCGAATAAAATTAAATACTAACCTCGTAGTATGCGGAAGAGTTTGCAAGAATTAACCACGTTCGTTCCACCGTTAAACAGTCGCGAATCGGAGTCCAAAATACATGTACGATCTTGGACTATATGGCCACAACTTAAGAGCCTGATTTTATTTTGATGTCTATGCACTATAGACATAGTAAGAGAGATTGAGATAGAAAGTAGAGAAGATGAGAAGAAGACAAAAAACTTTTCTTCTGTAAGTTTTTCTCTAAAAACTGAACTTATCAGTTTTTGGAGAAAACTGATATAATATTTAGATATGGGAAGTTATTTTAATAACTTCCCATAATTTCTCATTAACCCATACAAAATGGGTCGGGCTGGGTCAACCCATATTGGGCGACCCAACCCCAAAATCTAACAGAGAATATCATTGATGTATTTACGTTGAGAGAGCAGAAGACCAGTGGTGGTCGAAATAACCTCAATGCCAAGGAAAAAGGAAAGAGGACCAAGATCTTTTAGAGCAAAGTTTTGGTGAAGGAGAGAGGTAAGAGAAGTGATAGTGTCTAAGCTGCTACTCGTGAGGAGAATGTCATCGACATAGACCAGAATAAATGTAACATCATCAGAGGTATGACGAGTAAAGAGGAACGAGTCAGAGGTAGAGGCACGAAAGCCAAGCTAGAGTAGACAAGAGCTAAGACAAGAGAACTAAGCCCTAGGAGCCTGTTTAAGACCATAGAGAGCTTTCTGAAGTTTACAGACGTGATCAGGGAATGAGGGATGAACAAAACCCAGAGGTTGAGACATAAACACATCCTCAACAAGCAAACCATGCAAGAAGGCATTGTTCACGTCGAGTTGTCGGACATGCCATTTGCAAGAAAGAGCTAAAGATAAGACAACACGAATGGTGGTAGGTTTGAGTAACTGAATTTGTATATTTCATTAATCAGCACAAGATACATTTATAGTACAACAGTTCATGTGGATAAGTGTAAATGAGTTTGTAATTTAAAACAACTCTAAGATATACCAAGCAGTTACAACAAACTAGTTTAAAATAATTCAAAACCAGAGAAGGCATTATCCATTATCAAAAATTATAGAAAGCTAGACCTCTTGCAGGAGTATATCTTCCCTAATTTACGGTCGCTAATCTCCAATCTAGTGGTTGTATTTGAATTGATAATGAATTTTCCAGCTCTGGCAACTATGTGAATAATCTTTTATCTCAAATTTCCAACTTTCAACTCTTTGGGCCCCCTCGACCAAAAAAAAAAACAACACTCTTTGAACCCCAAATGAATATAGACACATTTATCACTCGAAATCTGTGTATACAAAAGTCTTGCTGAGATATTTCTTTAGGATACTTGTTCAAATTAAGATGTTGACGCAACTCCATCAATAATGTCCTGAAAAGGAAAAATAACATATTTAGTCCCTATTATTTAAAAAAATTTAATTATTTTTTATTATTTTTTCAAAAATTTTAATTTCATCTTTATTATTTAAAATTTCTCAATTTCGTGTATATTATTTTTTAAAAAATTTTAATTTTATCCCTATTATTTTAAAAAAAAATTAACTTCATCCCTATTATTTTTCTAAAAGTCTCAATTTCATCCGTATTATTTTTTTAAAATTTTAAATTTATTCATATTATTCAAAGACTAAATTAATTTTTTTTGAAAAATAATAGGGATGAATTTGAATTTTTATAAAAAATAATATGGACTAAATTGATTAATTTTGAACAATAAGTACGAATTTAAAACTTTAGAAAAATAATAGAGACGAAATTAAAATATATTAAGAAATAAAAAAGAAGAAATTAAAAAATTTAAACAATAAAAACAAAATTCAAATTATTTTAAAATAATAGGGACTAAATGTGACATTTTCTCTCCTAAAAACTACTATAAAAGGGCACTAAACTCTCGTTAGCTTTGCAACAACAATCACCATAGCCAAAATGTCTCAAACACATTTGTTAGTCTTGCTCCTCGCTGTGGTAGCCTTCACCAACACATCTCTTGCTGACTATGGCAAGCCTCCTAGTGAACACTAGCCAACAAAGCCAGTTCACAAACCACCTCCAAAAGTGAACCCTCCACCGGAGCACAAGCCACCAAAGCCAGAGCACAAACCACCTCCAATAGTGAAGCCTCCACCAGAACACAAGCCACCAAAGCCAGAGCCCAAACCACTACCACCCTACCACAAGCCACCAAAGCCAGAGCCCAAACCACTACCACCCTACCACAAGCCACCAAAGCCAGAGCACAAGCCACCACCACCCTACCACAAGCCACCTCCATATGGTCACTACCCTGGACACCCTCCAGCGGAAGATAATGAAGAAGCATACAAGAAGAAGCCACATAACCCGCCCTACTACCACAAGCCACCCTATGGCCGTAAGCCACCAGCAGCCAATTAAGCTACGATGACTTGCTTCATGAGTTCATATAGACCTATCGCTAGGTAGATAGAAATAAGAGCTAGCTGATGCTCGTCTTACTTATGTTGTGATCTCCTTCACTATCCATTTCTTGTATTTATGAGCACGGTCTATATGTAATGCAGTCAGCAATATGAATAACAACTATATGAACTACTTTTTAATGAGTTATTGGCCTCACATGCAAACCTCAACAATTTATTTATCATCTAAATAAGAACACCTCGTATATGTACTATACCGAAATAATGATCGAGTAAAACAAGAAATTGTATCACATTTCTTGATATATTATATGTACAACAAATCATTATTATATTTTTGGTGACTATGGAAACTATATACATATTATGCGTACAACGAACCATTATTTTTGAGTTCGTACATGCATAAGCAACTTTGAGCTCTTCATGTGATCTTTTTAGCTTTTATACTATCACATTTATTTTTTATTTGTTAGAACACTTAAAATCTTACAATGAGACTAAAAAAATGGCAAAATGCTGCCAAGTATATGGTGCGGTGGCAAATTCTCTACTGTAATGAATTTTTTTTTATAAATAATAAGCCACGTTTGCAATTAAACTATTATTTAAAGACTATTGTGAAAGAGTAGTCTTGTGAGTAATTATTAACAATGTAATAAAAAAAAATAACTGATCTTACAATTAAATACTCCCATTCGAAAAGATTTAATTTATGAAAAAAAAAACTATTGCAACACCTATTACAACAATTATTTTTCAATTAAAATATTACAAAGAAGTAAAATGTTTGTAGTGTATCTTCTCATTTGTCCATCTTTGTCCCTATGGCATGTGCAAGACAAACCTGCTCCCCACTCGTAGGATACAAACCTGGCCACCCATATGCTAAGGGGATAGTCCACTACTAGATTATCCCAACATGCGGTAAGACACTTGCAAGAGAGAAGATTCAACATCTCTATCCTTGCAGATTAGCCAAGTGAAAAGGCTAGCACTATTTCAGTATGATACATCAAATTATTTTTAAGTATATGAAGCAGTCTAGCATGATGACGTGATTTAATAGAAATACTGTAGCAAATAACTGATTCATATTTGTTATTGTATAAATTCTTGAGTACTTAAACTCGTCCAGGAAAGAGGACAGAAAGCAGTTTTGATCCGAGAGGCAAGCCTATTTGGTTTGTATTAATTAGCTGAATTATATTTTTGGAAATTTAAACAATATCTACAAAATCTTTTTAATTATCTCATTATCGCTTGACTATATGGGACTTATATAGAAACCAAAAAAATTAATTTTGATTAAATAGATAGCTAGAATATTCCAAAACCAAGGGGATGCTCAATGTCTGATGTTTCAACGTTCCCAAATTGAACCTTTGTTTCCCAAACTTGTAGTTAAATAAGATTAATCACAGTCATGCATATCTCAAACTATTGTTAACCTAATTTTCCTGTTCAATCAACCACGTTAATTTTCTTTTTGCAGGATCACTTTAGATTCATTTTTAATTTATAAATTTCATTATATAGTAACATCTCTTAATGCTTCAAACTAATCAAGATGATAAGGAATAGAAGTTTCCAACCAAAAATTTTGGTTACGACGTTTGACTTACCACATTATACAACTCTTGGGATTATTAACTATGTTAACTTTAATGTGTAAATGAAACAGGAGGAAGGGATTGAAACATCGTACACCCAAACTTCAAGTTTTTAATTAGTGATCTTCCATAGATTTAAGAGAAACTCTTCGATTAGTTAGACTAACCGAAACACCTCTCACATGAGAGGTGGGCCTACACAGGTGGCACCTACTTCCACAGTAATGCATTTCGATCAGTCTGATTGATCGAAAAGTTTTAAATTTAAAGCCAAGACAGGACCGACATAATGAAATTGTTGAATATGTCGTGAGTGGGACCTCGTATATCTTTCTACAAGTTCACATAAAGGTTTATTATTGAAAATTTCTTAGTCATCCCGGGATGATCATTAGTCTTAAAATATGGGGTGGACCCTATATGTTGTGGAGTTCACTTGTATGTGAGTGAGTAGATAATCAACCCGTACTAATCAAAGAATTACTCGTTTATTTTATGAATCTAACAATTTTTTCCGCAATAAATAGAGTTTGACTGTTAACGATTTAGTATCCATCAGTGTCACCTACCCTGTGGGAATTGAAGAAAAGTTGGTGCAAAATGTATAATTACTGCATATGGTCAAGCATAATTAACTAACCGTGATTTAAGTTAAACAACTCGAGTCACAAAATAAAAGTTTCCTGATTTTGATTGCTATAAGAAATCTATATGTGCTTATATCATATTACGTTATGAAAGAGATTAGATATTGAAAACTTATTAAAATTATTTTTTTATAATTACATAAATATATCATCGCTATGAGATTTCTGCATAAATATATCACAATTAGTAAATCTTTTCATGTCATACAAGGGCCAATTTTCCAAATAGTGGGTGAGTTCCAGGTCAAGAAAGTATTTATTTATGAAATCTTTTTGTCAATAAAAATTTTCAAATAACATGGGTCCCTACTTGACTTTCTCCCCTATCTTTAATAGAAAATAAGTACATTATGTTCTTTGATTATTCATCATGGTCAAATATCTATCAAGAAAAAATAGGAAAAATCAAAGTTAGAAAATATTACCCCCTTGAGATTTAGGTAATTAATTTGTCAAATGGGCGTCTAAACTTCTTGTTGGATTTTGGGGCGGGTCGCCCAATATGAGTTGATCCGGCCCGACCTATTTTACATAACTTTCCACATCTTAATAAAAGAAGAAAATTAAATGTCTTTTTCTTCAAACTTTAGAAACACAGAAGACAACCATAGCAAGGAGGGTATTTAAGTTGTGAAATAGTAAGTCTACGATCGGTATTGTAGACTCAGACGCTTTGTATACGCAGTGAAATGAACATGTCAAACGATTCGCAATTTTCTTCATAAAAAGTCAGTCATCTTTTATGCAATTTCAGTTTTATAAAGATTCTGACACTTAGATAAAATCTTCATTGGTACCAGAGCCAGAGATGTTTGTTCTCTGCAGTGTATATGTGTATATTCATTAAAATTGATGAATTACTGTGATTTGAGCGATTTTTAACGTAATAATTGTTAATTCATGTTTCTGTGAAGTATCATAAATATGTATAATTTTGGTACTGGTGGAGAGTGTTCGTCGCAAGGATTCTATCAACGTAAATTTCATAATTGTTCGTTAAGTAATGAATTTATTATGAATTTTTAAAATTTGATTGTCAAAACTGATTAGCATATTTTTCTGCATTTTTGCTACAGTTTTGGCATTTTTTCATGTCTTATATATGCTTATAAAATTGTGTATTTGATATAATTAGAACGGGCTTATTGAGAGTATTCCGTATACATGTAATTCAATAAATTTGGCCTTAAAAAGCAAAAAGTTATGAAGATTTTTTAAAAATCTGGAAAAGTTGGGCTAGTGTGTATTCTTGGTGTAGAGTGTGTGCATGAAAAAATGTGAAAACCTTGTTGAACATGGTCTGGACATAGGGGCCACGTGGCCCAATCGTCGGTTGCCACGTGGCCATGCCTTTTACTAGCTAGATTTTAATTTAAAAACAAAAAAAAAGTTTTTTTTATATAACTAATCTGTTAGGGGCCTACCACCGGCACCACATGGCAGCTGCGTGGCACCAGTCGATGGCCAGCATAGGCAGTAGCAGCCGGTGGCCGGCGGTACGACCGCAGGCCAGAATTTTATTTAAAAATAAAATAAAATAAAATAAAAATAAAAATAACAGTTTTTATTTTAAATAATACATTAGCTATATTTATTTAAAGATTGGTCTAATATCTATGTGAAGTTCACATGACAAATGTGAAGTTCTTGTGTATGGGATTGAGGGGGAGTATTGCAAAGAAAATCTTATGTCATTTTCAATCCCACAACGCTTGGGTACTTCCAAGAAGTGCATTATATTAGTTATACTTCCCTTAAACTCTTTAACTTTGTCAAAGAATGCGTTAAGTGTGCTATGTTGTTACATTTTGGTCTATATCCTCGTAAGGTAAATATGATGTCATTGTTAATATCTAAATGACTTCATATACTTCTTATAAAAATGCCAAACAACTTTGCAATATAAATCATGTGATATTGATGTTGAAGTCCTTGAAGGACTTATTGTGCCTGAAGTATATGACTCGAAATTCTGGGAAATGTAATCGATTACAAAAGTCTTTGTAAGAATGAAAATATTCTGGAATAATGTGGTATAACCTTCTTAATATATGTTGATATCATGTTAGTCATATATCTTATTAAGAAGTATTATTTTCAATTGTTTTATTGTTTTATAATTTGAGTTTATATGATAATGATTCTTGAGTGTCATAAAATCTCTTGAAGAGCTTATACAAGTAAACCAAGTATTTAAATATAAAATTAAAATATTATTGGGAAGGCAAGAATTTATCGACCTGAAGATCGAGTATTCACTGACAGAATAATTAGTCCATTTTATGAAAAGCATTGGAGTGATAAAGCTTATATGATTACTGTCTAAATGATTTGATCAAGACGCTTTGAAAATAAGATAATTGTTGGTCCTGAAGTACCATATTGTAGTTCAAATTGTCCATAATGTACCATGCTAATGATATACGGCTAGATATTGTCTATCTCTATTAATTTGTTAGCAGGTATAATGCAGCTTCAACCTAAAGGCATTGGAACGAAATTGAGTGCTATCTATGTGGAACATCAAATATGGACTTATCCTATCCAAGAATGTTGAGATCATCATACGTCAGTCCTGTAAATGCTAACCATTTATCTTGCCCCTATAAAGCAGATCACAGACAGCCTATGTATTACTCGTGGTGATAGCTATATTATGGCAATCCATGAAATAGACAATGAAATCTGCATCCTTAAATCATGTTAAGATTCTACCAATTCATGAGGCTAGTTGAAAATATATATTGGTTGAGATCTATGTTTGGGAATTATGTGGATTACTTGTCAAAAAAACTAGTTTGATTAGAGGTGGCACACAGAAGGTGACATGACGAAGAATATCTGACCAAGATATTTCTACACACATGAGATTTAGATGGTATCGTTGATATCCTACAATTAAACGCAAGTGAAAATCCAACAGATTTGTTCACTAAAGCTTTACTAACAAAGATTACAAAATATATGCTCAGAAGTATAGAATACATCGTCTGAAAAATCTGTTACCATGACTTGTGTTGCAATGAGGGGGGAAGATATTTGTGCACTATACTATTTTTTCTTCACCAAGGTTTTTCTCCCATTGAATTTTTCTTGGTAAGATTTTAACGAGGCAAAACAAATACGTTATATATGATATGAGCATGTCGAGCCAAAATTCTTTTGCATAGATAGACTCCAAAAGGAAAGTGAAAGTGATGTTCATTAAAGGTTGCCCTACGACAACTCAAAGAATACTCTTGGTATACTCAGATGAGGGGGAGACAAATAGTTACTCTTTTCCCCTTCGTTTAGGTTTTATCCCAATATATTTTCCTAGCAAGGCTTTTAATAAGGGAATGGTGGAACTTATAATAAGAAGAGTATACTATTTTTCCTTTTCAAGTTTTTATCTCATTAGATTTTCTTAACAAGGTTTTAATAAGACATATTCTTAAATAATAAATATTTAAAGGAGAGTGTTGTAAAAATATGAATATTTATTACCAACATTTTTGTCAAAAACAATATGTTGTATGTCGGTTGACATTTGTCATACAAGAGATGAACTCAATACCAAATTGAGTTGCAGAAGAGACAAAGGATTGCCTGCAAATGTTAGAAGATAAGTTATGATAAATAATATTCTAAGTTAAAGTCTAATGATTATGTTTTTGTAATGATGACAACTTTGGTTCATGATGATGACAACTTTGGTGCATAAATATGTAACCTTGTTTCTTGCAATGTGAGAAAAGAAAAACCGGGAATGAAGATGAAAAGCAAGCAAAAGAATTGTCTCTAGTTTTTCTTTCAATTCTCTCTTATATTATTGTCTATATATTATCTTTCTAGCTACTATTTTATAACACTAAAGATCACTATTTACACCAGACAATAGTGGCGCTCTCCGTTACAAAGCCTCTGTTACAAATTTTTGTAAATAAAAAGTAACACATTAAAAAAACCGTTGTCAAAAAGTTTTTTATGAGCAATTATTAACAAAAAAATGATAAAAGAAATTTCAATGGTTGTAAATTGTTTTATAGTTTATATAATGATTAAAAACTGTTGCAACTAGAAAACGTATTGCCACGGTTTATTTATTTTTTGTAATGATTATTTTATTTTTCAATTGGAGTATTACAAAGAGTCAAAATGTTGGTGTTGAGACACTTCTCGGAGATCTAACTTATTAAGATGGCATGCAATATTTAATGCATATACCACACTTTTTATTTTATAAAATCAACTATCATACCTCCTAAAGAGATAAAATGATGCCAACGGTTTTAAGTTTTGAAGAAGACCAACTGATAGGGATACTTGGAAGCGAGTTTGGATTTGAAGAAAGAGAAATTTTAAGACTCTATGACTTTAACTATGGGACACAAGAAGTAAATCATGATATCAATTCGATCTTTAATCTTATATGGTTACGGTGAAATGTTTAGTCTCTGATTTTTATTTTTATTTTTATAAAGTTCCATTTTTTAATTTAATTTATTCTATGTGCATTGGGTGCATGTGTTTGTTCTTTTTCACTAATGGATTTAAAACTTAATTCGAAAAGCCTAATGATTTTGCTCCTCCAATTTGATAATTATAGCTAAAAACAACTCACGCTACTAGAGTATTACAAGTATTAAGTAGCTATCTCTAAGTGCCTTTTCTCTTTTTTTTTCTTTTTTCTTTGGCTGAAAATTTTTAAAGTGCAAGCGCTTAATTGATGTAATATATTCAGGCAGCAAAATGTCATTCACACATTGTGATATTACGAGTGATATGCACCTATTATAAATTATTAATAGAATTATAATGAAATAATTATTAATAATTCACAACCGCTTATTTTAAGATATTATGAGATGATGTTACTCATTCAGAACTAACTTTATATTCTTTAACTTCAAAATATAATTTTAAATATGAAAATAGAGGAACTGTGATGTTAATTTATTTTTTGGGCATCGTTGTTGCGTGTCGACACTTGACGAATATTCTTTGGTACAAACGGGCCCAGGAGTTTGACATTTACCAGGAAATCAGGTGAAGAACCATAAAACCAACCAAAGTCTCATAATTACACCTTAGAAGTCGAGGCTTGCACTATGGGACCATCGTAGATATTTTATTTTTCATCCTCATCTGCGTTCGTTATTATGAGATTTGAATTCTGAATTTCTCAATTATCATAAAGAATAGTCAATTATTATATTATACCTAAATCAAACATTATAGATAAGGATTAGTAGTTCACTACTATATTACACCTAAATCAAACATCGTAGATAAGGAGATAAAGATCAATCTAAAGAATTTACATTAATGCAGAGTCCTGTGCTTAGATATCTTAATAATAATGAAATATAGGAAGATAGCATATTAATTATGGATCAATTTATAAAAGTTGCAAAAGCTTTGAAACAGAATTGAAGTGCACTGAAAAAAAAGAAAAGCCCCAAAAGATAAATGCAAAATATGTAAGTAGGTCAGTGATTTGTTCACATTTAAATTTTAAATCTGTTAAGAAGTTAATTTCTTTAAGATAAATTTTAATAAATTTTATTTTTAACTAATATAAATCATACATCTTTCAAATAAGTCGTGTAACCCGTAATAATTAAGAACAAAGAAGCAAATTACGTTGAGTTCCTTGGCTGTCTTGTCTATTGCGTCCAAAAACGTTGCACAAAGACATATGCTTGTCCCCCTTCAACTGCCGCCAACAAGTCTGCTACAGCTCCAACCCTTCATTGTGCTTGTACACTTCTCTTAAAGGCCAACCAAGTCAACATTGACAATAAAAATTTTGAACTCATTTTCCGCCGGCTCCGTTTGTTTGTCGTAAAATAATTTAATTAAAAAAAAATATTTTTAAAAAAAAATAAAATAATAAAAAATATTTTTTAATATTTAAATATATAGTAAAAAATATTTTTTAATATGAGATTTTATAAAAAAAATACACATAATATATATATATACTTTGAAAGTAGAGAAAAGGAAGGAAGGAAGGACTGGGGTGAGAGTAAAGTGAGTAAATTTTAAAAAATATTTTCTTTTACGAAGGACAATAAAACATTTTTTACTTTTTTAAATTAAAATTTTTTTTTAACAAAAAAATATTTTTTAATAGGTTAAATTTTTCGTGTTACTAAACCATCGGAAAATTTAAAAATATTTTACTGAAAACTGACGGAGCCTAATTACAACGCTGAAGCTACGTCCAATGCATCTCTCGGAGAATGGTGCAACATCAACTTCTCAAGTGGGTGATAAAGTGTCTCTTTCTAATTGGTAATCCTTCTTCTTGCCAAAGTCTTATACCCTCCTTAAACTCAATTACTTTCAATCTGAAGTTATTGATGGCAAAAGAATTGTTTTGCTCCCCATGTACAATTATGATAAAGGATCTCAACTTTGGAATAGCTGCCTTCTATTCATTGGCAAACAACCACTTTTCTTTCTTATTAAGAACAAGATTGAGGCGCAATGGAAGAGCTTTGGTACAGTGGACATCAAGTCAATGGATAATGGCCTCTATATCTTCCGTTTTGACTCTGAAGAGTTCTGTGATCAAAGTTTTGAACACTTGTGGCATTTCAACCAGAGGCCGTTGCTTTTGAGAAAATGGGAGTCAAACGCACAACTTGTTAACTTCTCATATGAAAAGGTCCTTATGTGGCTCTTACTTAGGAATGTTTTCCCTTATTCTTTGGACTCAACCAGATCTAAGTTATGTTGCTAGCACCATAAGCTACCCACTCCTCTCCACATTATAATGGATATATTGATGCCTCGAGATATACATGATGGTATAGTTAATTGTTGTGATGCATATACTCTATATTTGACTAGTTCTAGGGAAACAATCAATCTACCATATATGATGATGGAACATATGTAACACTTTCATCAAAAGGCTAATAGTTTGGCATATGGTATGGCTTTAACTCGTGTATTTGAAAAACTATCAAGTGCCATTAGTTGGTATAAGAAAACATTTTGTTCATTTTTAAAAACCTAATACTGCTAGAATTAAAAGAATGGGCATTTTTCTGCATAATGGTCAACTGATAAACAAAGAGAAGTTTGAGGCCTACCACCCAAGCTACCAAATGAAATTCTGAAAATCATGAACACTAGTAAAGGGAAGAAGAAGAAGAAAGCTCCTTTTGTAGAGGACCAGGTAGATATTGAAAGAGAGTATATATGATCAGATGGAAGTTGATCTTGAGAGAGAAGAGTGAGATATTCAAGCAGCTCTTATAAAGCATTCCAAGCCACTCTAGAGACTGAAAAGGCTAGGAGACAGTTCTAGAGGGACTGTTCCTCAGTCAAGTTCTCAGTCCGTTGCTATGTCCTTCACGGATCGCATTATTGCTAGGATGGATTAAGTGGACATCGCATCAGTCTAAATGTGGAGAGGTGCCAACTAGCTGAGGTGGTAATTAAATAATAAAAAAAATGACAGTTAACATTATTTTTTTTATTGTATTTACAGCTGCTTTAGTCTAATTCAAAAATTCTGGTAAATAGTTAAGAAGTGATATGTTTTAATGAGAGATTTTAAGTTTGAATTACGGTATAATCTTCCACTTTAACCACAATTTTTTTTAGAAAAAGAAAAAAATAATTGCTTTATTCTATGCCATACATGAAAGCTAGAACTCTTGCAGGATATAATCTTTTTACCTCAAATTTCCAACTTTTCAACTCTTTGGGCCCTCGTTCAAAAACAAAAAAAAAAACTCTTTGGGCCCCCAAATGAATATCGACATATTGATCACTCAAATTCTGAGTATAGAAAAGTCTTGCTGAGATATTTCGTTAGGATACTTGTTCAAATTAAGATGTTGACGCAACTCCAGCAACAGTGTCCGAAAAACTACTATAAAAGGGCACTAAACTCTCGTTAGCATTGCAACAACAATCACCATAGCCACAATGTCTCCTACACAGTTGCTGGTGTTGCTTCTTGCTGTGGTAGCTCTCACCACCCACTCTCTTGCCGACTATGGCAAGCCTCCTAAAGAACACTACCCACCAAAGCCGCACAAACCACTACCACCCTACCACAAACCACCATATGGTCACTACCCTGGACACCCTCCAGCGGAAGATAATGAAGAAGTATACAAGAAGAAACCTCCCTACCACAAACCACCACATGGTCACTACCCTGGACACCCTCCAGCGGAAGATAATGAAGAAGCATACTACAAGAAGCCACATAACCCGCCCTACCACAAACCACCATATGGTCACCACCCTCCAGCGGAAGATAATGAAGAAGCATACAAGAAGCCGCCACATTACCCGCCCTACCACCACAAGCCACCCTATGGCCGTAAGCCACCAGCAGCCAATTAAGCTACGATGACTTGCTTCATGAGTTCATATAGACCTATCGCTAGGTAGATAGAAATAAAAGCTAGTTGATGCTCGTCTTACTTATGTTGGGACTTGTATTGATGAGCACGGTCTATATGTAATGCAGTGAGCAGTATGAATAACAACTATATGAACTACTTTTTAATGAGCCCTTCGTTTCTTCAACTTTTCTTGGTTCAAAGTCACTTGAGTTCATGCATGCATAAGCAACTTTGAGCTCTTCACGTGATCTTTTTAGCTTCTATCACTATCACATTTTTCTTTATCTATTACAACACTCAGAAATATTGTTACGAAAAGACTAAGTTTAACCGTTGCATATTAATTTTTCGTCGCAAATTTTGGTTTTTCGTAAATAATAAGTTACGTGGTGATATATAAGTAAACTATATTTTTAAAACAGTTGTAAAAAATACTCTCGTGAAAATTAACAATGTAATTGGAGAAAAAAATGAATTGTGACAATTAAATAACCTTATTACAAAAGTTTAAGTTTATGCAAAAAAGAAACTGTTACAGCAAGATACATATTTCAATGTTTTTTTCATTTTCCAATTGGAATGTTGCAAAGAAGTAAAATTGTGTACAGTATCTTCTCATTCTTCCATCTTTATTCCTATGGCATGTCGAGCGGCTCATACTGTTTTTCACTTCAAATCACAGGAAAGACTCTTAAGGTCAATAAAAGTTCTCGTTTTTATGTTGAAGGGGCCTGGGATCTATTCGATAAACTTATAATACACTTTTTCCCCCCCCCCCCCCCCCCCCCCACCCCCCCCTCCCCTCGCTTCTTTTCGCCAACTACCTCTCACCTGCTCCCCACTACTAGGATTCAAACCTGATCACCCATAGGAGATTGGCCACCATTAGACTATTCTAAAATCTTTTAATACACTTATAATCGAGAAGATTCAACATCTTTATCCTTTTTGGAGGTTTAAGCTTCGCGTCTCCCTCCACTTTTGTATTTACTTTTTGGTTATTAATAAAATTTCAGATGAAAGTCCCCTTCCTTCAACCCAAAAAAAAAAAAAAAAGCATCTCTATCCTTGCAGATTAGAAAAGTGGAAGTTAGTTCAGAGAGGCCAGCCTTTTTGGTTTGTATAAAGTTCATCAATTATATATATTAATCAGCTGAATTATATTTCTGGAAATGTAAACAATATTTACAAAAGCTTTTTAATTATCTCATTGTCGCTTGACTATATGGGACTTAATAGAAACAAAAATAATTAATTTTGGTTAAATAGATAGCTTGAATACTCCAAAACCAAGGGGATGCTTAATGTCTGATGTTTTAACGTTCCCAAATTGAACATGATAAGGTAAAAACTTGCTGGACTAGATACCCGAGCTAGATGCCTTTGTCCGAACTGGATTAACTGCAAAATAGAGAAACAATCAAACGTGGGATGTATATCAGAAATAGCTCTAACGCTCAAGTTAGTATTTATCGGGTAAAGAGTCTTATAAGTGAATAAGAAAGTAGTTTAGCTCGAGATAAATTACCTTATTCTGTCATGAGCAATGACTATTTATAGGTGATTCAGAGGTAGGTTTCCCGTGCCACATCACGCTAAATCACAAAATGTACTTGTAGATGGGGAACTTTTTCACGTTGAAAATTTCGTCTAATTGACAAAACAATTGTATCCCTTACTGTTTTAATCTTTTACTCTTGTGTTTATTTTTCCCTTTATCAGAACTTTTGTTTCCCAAACTTGTAGTTAAATAAGATTAATCAGAGTCATGTCCTATTGTTAACCTAATTTTCATTTTCAATCAACCATGTTAATTTTTTTCTTTGCAGGATCACGTTAGATTTATTTTTAATTTGTAAATTTTGTGATAGAGTGACCTATTTTAATGCTTCAATCGAATCAAGATGATAAGGAATAGAAGTTTCGAAAGAAAAATTTTAGTTACGACAAACGGTTTTTTTTTTTTTTGGGTAAAAGACGACAAACGGTTGACTTACCACATTATACAACTCTTGGGATTATTAACCATGTTAACTTCAATGTGAAAGAAGACAATTTTATCTGTAAATGAAACAGGAGGAAGGGCTTGAAACACCGTACACCCAAACTTCACGTGTCAATCTTTCATAGATTTTACAGAAAAGAAGTGCCGTGTATGTCATCAGTAGGACCTCGTAAATCTTTCTACAAGTTCGCGAAAGGTTTATTTCATGAATCTGACAACTTTTTCCCCACTAGATAAGAGTTTGTTTGTTAGTGTCCATCCGTGTCACCTACCCTGTGGGAATTGAAGAAAAGTTGGTGCAAGATGTATGATTACTGCATATGATCAAGCATAATTAACTAACCATGATTTAAGTTAAAACAACTCGAGTCATAAAATAAAAGCTTCCTGATTTTGATTGTTATAACAAATTTATATGTGCTCGTCTTTGGTGGATTTAGATCTTCTTGTATCATATTATATTATAAAAGAAATTAAATATTGATAAATCTTTTAAAATATTTTTTCATAATTACATAAATATATCATTATTATCAAATTTTTATATAAATACTTCATCATCAGCAAATTTATTAATATCATACAGCACCAATTTTACAAATAGTAGGTCCCTAACTTGACTTTCTCCCCTATCTTTAACTGAAAATAAGTAAATTATGTCCTTTGATTATTCATCATGGTCAAATATCTATCAAGAAAAAATAGGAAAAATCAAAGTTAGAAAATATTATTGTTAGAATTGTAGCTTGTATTCTTGATGGGCATGTTGCCCTAGTTCTAACGAATGTAGGAATTCTTTTTCTAGTAGAGATAGGATCTCTTTGTACTCTATAAATATGAGCTTATTCTTATTAAGTTGTGTGAGACAGTGAGACAAAGTGAGTTGAGAGAGGAGAGACAAAGACTATGGAAATCTATCATGTGTATTTGTTCATCAATATAGTGAAATATTCTCTTATTTGTTCGTGGATGTTGGCTTTGGCCGAACCACACGTTAAATCTTATGTCATCTTATTTCTTGTTTATTCTTCGTTCTAACATTCTAATCCCCAACAAGTGGTATCTAGAGCTAGGTTGAGGGCGGAAACTTGAGGTTTTTTGTTTTGTTGCTTCCTTTGCTAGGCAAAATTGTCACCAGATGCTACGAAGTTGAACTTGCGGAGAAAGAACTAGTTAGAAAAGACCCTGTTGTGAAGCATGTGGTTTTTGAAGAATGAAGATGGTTTTGGCTTCGGGGAAGTTTGAAATTGAGAAATTTGATGGAAGGAGTAGTTTTAGACTTTGGAAAATCAAGTTCAAGACTTTCATGGTGATGCAAGAACTATGGAATGTCATTGAACGGAAGATTCCAGCAAAGACGAAACCTGAAAAAAAAGAGGAGTTACAAGAAAAAGCAATTAGTGCGATACATATGAGTGTAACCGATGATTTATTGCTGGAGATTGCTGAGAAGACACTACCACATTTTAGATTTCTTGCAACGTTCTAATTAAACAAGTAAAAAAACCGTTGTCATAGGTAATTTGTTGCAACGGGTTTTGAAAGTTTCATAAAATTGTTGTAAAGTTTATGATATGCAATGGTTTTTGTTAAGTGCTGCTTATTCTATTCATTTTTTGCAACGGATTGTAAAATTATAGCTTAGTTGCAACCTAAATATAGGCTTTTGTAACAGATTTGTTAGTATTACTTGTTGACATCACAAAATCCAAGATATGCAACACTTTATTAAGTGTTGCTTATTTTGTTTACTCTTTTTTGCAGTGGTAGGTAAAATTATGGGCTTAAATGCAATGCACAAAAACCGTTGCTTATTAGATTTTTATGAGTGAGACGTTTTGAGATACTTTATTCGCGAAAAAATTTGAGGTTAATTCATTTAAAATGAAAAACTATCAAAACCGATTATTTGAAAAGATAGAAAAAAAAAATCAAATAGTTGATAAATTTGGTTTTCTTTTTCCCCCCTTATTTCTACCATTTTTTTTTCAAAATTGAGACTTTTTTGCTTTTTAGTTCTAAATTAATGTCGACTAGTGAAAAAATTATTGCAAGTTTTAGAAAATAGCAATGCAAGTCTAAAAGACTAATATTTATGATTTTTATAAATGTTTACAGAAGTATTGACTATTAAAGATACTAAATGAATAAACTATGTTGACTATTAAAGATAATAAATGAATAACATAAACTTTTTTTGAACAACTTTACTTTTAGATGAGATGGTTAATAACATGATTATAGAGTTCAATATCAAAAGGTCTTGGGTTCGAGTCTTATTGCTACCTATTTAGAAAATATATCCAAGTGAAACTCATTAAAAAAATAGAAAGAGAATCTCATGCATATATATTATTTTAAGTAAAGACAAACTTGCAACAGTAAAATTACCGTTGCATATTCTTTTAAAAACCGTTGCAATAACTAGCAAAAAAGTCACAAAAAGTATTGAATCCGTTGTTGTTGCTCTTGAAAGCCGTTGCAAATAGGAGAACATCTACCATGTTATCTTTAGAAAAAAACCGTCGCTAAAAGTTTCTATTGAAATAGTTTTTATACCGTTACTATTTATTTGTAAAAAACTATTGCAATAGAGAATAGACAACGAGAGCGAATTTAACGGTAAGAAAATCGTTGCATAAAAGCCATTTACAACGGTTTTTAGCTTTTTGACAATGGTTTTTAAATGTCGCCTAAGATTTAAAATGTGGTAGTGAGACTACAACTAGCAGTTGAGGCTTGGAAGGCTCTAGCTATATGCATCCAAGTCTCTAATAATCGTCTCTACCTGAAGAAAAGATTTTATAATCTCAAAATAAAAGAAGATACGCCAATTACAGAACACCTCCTCAGGATGAAAGAAGGTACGCCAATTACAGAACACCTCGATGAGTACAATTTTATCACTATGGAGCTTAAGGACAAAGAAGTTGAAATTGAAAACGAATATCATGCTCTCTTATTATTGTGTTCTTAATTACCACCCTCATATGAGAATTTTGTCAATACTCTATTATATGGGAGAGATAAAATTAGTTTGGATAATGTTAATGCTTCTCTAAAATCCAAATTCATCACAATAAGATGCAAGACTAATGAGTTAGAAGATATTACAAATCTTCTCAGTTTAGCTTATTGGGTTTGATTGAACTTTCTTTATGACTTAACTTTTGAAATTTCATGTTAAGAACTAACTTATTGTTGAAGCTAAAATTAAAGTCAAGAGAAAAATTATTCTATAATTAACTTAGAATATAACACTTTTTTTATTTCTCTTTAAAAGCACTCGTAAAGGTGACGACACTTGCCCAATCGTGTTGCCACCTAAAGGGTAAGTCAAACTATAATTGGAAAGAGTAAAATACATTTTAGTCCTTGAGATTTTGCATAAAACTAAAACTCGACCCTGAGATTTTTAAAATAATCAAACTGGTCCCTACTGTTCACCTCAATCAGTTAGAATTAACAGTCAAAAAGTTGACTTTGTTGAAACGTAGAAATTCCCCTTCCTTTTGCATGGATTTTTGTTACCTTTGCAACGGTCATTTCCAACATGGCCAACGACCAACTCGTTCCAAAATGGTGCTTAAGCTTATTTAAGCACCAGTTTGACAGCTATCAACCTGCGTTCTTGCCTTCGACCAAAAAAAATACCTACATTCCAGCCTATTTTTCACCACAATCCACCTGTCGAAAAAGAACCTACAATGTTACAATATTTTGAGCCACGATTTCTACATATTTAAGCACATTAGATAAGGATCAATCTAAAGAATTTACATTAATGCAGAGTCCTGTGCTTAGATATCTTAATAATAATGAAATATAGGAAGATGGTATATTAATTATGGATCAATTTGTAAAAGTTGCGAAAGTTTTGAAACAAAATCGAAGTGCACTGAAAAATAAGAAAAACCCCAAAAGATAAATGCAAAATATGTAAGTAAGTCAGTGATTTGCCCACATTTAGATTTCGAATTTGTCAAAAAATTAATTTTTTAAAAAATTAATTCAAGTAAGTTTTGTGTTTGATTAACATAAATCATGTATTTTTTGAATAAGTCATGTAACCCGTAAATTTAGTATTTATAGTGTGAGCTCGAATGGTCTCTGAGGAAATAGTTCCCCATCATAAAAATAATAATTAAGAACAAAGAAGCAAATTTACGTTGAGTTCCTTGGCTGCTTTGTCTATTAAGACCACAAACGTTGCACAAAGACATATGCTTGTCCCCCTTCAACTGCCGCCAACAAGTCTGCTACAGCTCCAAAACCTCATTGTGCTTGTACGCTTCTCTTAAAGGCCAACCAAGTCAACATTGGAAATGAAAATTTTAAACTTCATTTTCCGCCAGGCTCCGTTTGTTTGCCGTAATATAACTTGATAGAAAAAAAAAAAAAAAATGAGATAAATTTTTTTTGGTCCTTCAGGTTTTGGGAAATGAATCTTTTGGTCTTTTAACTTTTAAAAAGTGATTATTTGATCTATTTTAATGTTAACTTTTTGAGATTTTTTCTATTTTACCTTTGAACTCATTTTTTTTTCCTGCATAGCATTAAAAACACATTTGGGATATCACCAAAAATCAGAAAAAATTACCAAAAATCATCAAAAAATTCACAAAATATAACTGTCCAAACTAAAACAAAAAAAATATATATAATTTTTACAAAATGTCTTCAACATCATCATCTACCATAGTTAGAGAAAAAATAAATGGAACAATTATCAAGTTAAAAAATATGAGATGTTATTGTAGGTCAAAAGCAACTGTTCACAAAAATAAGTTATAATTTTTAAACTTGATAACTGTTTGCGAACAGTTGCTTTTGACCCACAATAACATCTCCTATTTTTTAACTTGATAACCCAAAATAGTCATGCATGAGATATCCCAAACGTGTCTTTAATCTTATTTTGTGAATTTTTTGGTGATTTTTTTGATTTTTTGTGATATCTCAAACTTGTCTTTAATGCCATACAAGAAAGAGAAAATGGTTCAAGGGTAAAATAGAAAAATTACAAAAAATTAACATTAAAATGAACCAAATGATCACTTTTCAAAAATTGAGGAACTAAAAGATTCATTTTCCAAAACCTGAGGGACCAAAAGATTTTTATCTCAAAATAAAATACTAGAAAATATTTTCTAATATTTGGATATACAGTAAAAAAAAATTTTGACATTAAATTTTATAAATAAAAAAAACATACACATATAATATATATATTAACTGTGAGAATAGAAGGTGGGTGTGGGTGTGGGTGTGGGTGGAGGTGGGGGTAGGGGTGGGGCTAAAGTGAGTAAGTCCTGAAAAATATTTTCTTCTCCCAAAAGACAATAAAATATTTTTTACTTTTTTAAACTAAAATTTTTCTCTAACCGAAAAATGTTTTTCAATTGACTAAATTTTTCGTGTTACCAAACCATCAAAAATATTTAGAAAATATTTTACTGAAAATAAACGGAGCCTAGTTACAACTGAAGCTACGTCCAATGCGCATCTCTTGGAGAATGGTGCAACATCAACTTCTCAAGTAGGAATGACAATTGGGCAGGGGAGGGGCGGGGAGAGCTATCCCCACGCCCCGTCCGGCCACTCAAAAAGCTCCCCCATCCCCCACCCCGTCCCCGTCCCCGTCCCCGTCCCCGTCCCCGTCCCCGCATTCAATACCCCCGTCCCCTGCCCATCCCCGCCCCTGATTATCCCCGTGAGGAATAGGGATTACTCGCGGGGTTTTTATTATTATTTTTAAACCTTAAAAATTATAATTAATTTGAATCATGCAACTTCAAAATATAAATTAAAGTTATACTAATTATAAATATGAATATAGATTTTAAATAAAGTATAATATTAATTATTAATACAATTAAATAGTAAAAATAATATTATAGTAATTGAGTCTCAAATATTTAAAATAAATTTTGACTTAACCATTGTGTATGAGAACTCTAATTGAAAAGAAACATTTCTCTGTGCTAGTGAGATTGCAGTGATTATTATAATTTTTTTTCTTATCACATGTCACATAAAATATTAGTTGCAATTCTTTAAAATTCATCTTTAGTTACGTTATTTGAAACTTTTTGAAGAGCAACTGAAATAACTAACAAATCTCTTAATTTACTATGAACAATAGTAAAATTGAGGTATTTATGTCAAATGATAGCAAATTTCAAGTTACGATATACAATAGTTATAAGAATAATTATAAAATTCTTTCAAATAATCTAATTTTTCTTCTCCATTTTATAATACTTTGTTTAATATTATTTTTTATACTTTTATATGTATAATTTTAATACATATATAATAATAAAATAATAAAAATAACTATCATAATATGCGGCGCAGGAAATTCTTATCTTCGCACCCCGCCCCACCCCCGCACAGGGATTAAAAATTGATCTCCATCCCCCACCCCATTCTCCATTTCTCACCTTAATTCCCGCCCTATTTAAGACAGGGATAGAACAGGTACCAATAATCTATATCCCCGTTACTATCCGTATTCTCAAGTAGGTGATAAAGTACCTGTTTCTAATTGGTAATTGATAGATAGCACTAGTTTTGAATTTTAAATCGTTGGATATTCAATTGTGATAAATTTTTATCCTTAGATTGTTACTGTTGCTATTCATTCCTTATATTAAAAATGTTAACCACACTGTACATAATGGATATATCGAATACAACATATTACTCTTTCATAATATCAGTGTTTATAGACTAATCGTCTGCTCTACTGCCCACCCTCTTTCTCGTTACCTCCCTTCCTTTCTGTATTTTTCGTGCTTATCATGGCTACTCCCTCTGTTTTCTCCCTTCCCTCCTACAATGTCAAGGTATATGTCACTGTTGCCTTGGACTTCACTAATTAACTAACCTGGAAGAATCAAATCACCACCTTCTTTGCCTTCAACAAACTACTCGGCTATATCGACGGCTCTGTCACTTGTCCACAGCCCACTGCTACCACGACCGGCTCCTCCTCCTCCACTGCTGACTCACAACACACCACTCAATCCTCTAAATCTAACTCTTCCAATGCCGCTATTGATGAATGGGTCTGCACTGATCGTTTCGTCATGGCGTGTATCACTGCTACCCTTTCGGATACCTTGGTTCATCAGGCCAATGGCTATACTACTGCTCGTGCGTTGTGGGTGTCGCTGGAGGAAACTTTTCTTCAGCAATCCATGGCGCGCAAGTCCCTTCTCCGTGCTCAACTTCGCACTCTCATCCTTCCTCTTGCCAAAGTCACATACCCTCCTTAAACTCAATTACTTTCAGTCTGAAGTTATTGATGGCAAAAGAACTGTTTTGCTTCCCATGTACAATTATGATAAAGGATCTCAACTTTGGAATAGCTGCCTTCTATTCATTGGCAAACAACCACTTTTCTTTCTTATTAAGAACACGATTGAGGCGCAATGGAAGAGCTTTGATACAGTGGACATCAAGTCAATGGATAATGGCCTCTATATCTTCTGTTTTGACTGAGAAGAGCTTTGTGATCAAAGTTTTGAACACCTGTGGCATGTCAACCATAGGCCGTTGCCTTTGAGAAAATGGGAGTCAAACGCCCCTTGTTCTTTGGACTCAACCAGATCTAAGTTATGTTGCCAGCACCATAAGCTACCCACTTCTCTCCACATTATAATGGATATATTGATGCCTCGTACATGATGGTAGAGTTAATTGTTGTGATGCATATACTCTATATTTGACTAGTTCTAGGGAAACAATCATTCTACCATATATGATGATGGAACATATGTAACACTTTCATCAAAAGGCTCATAGTTTGGCATATGATACGGCTTTAACTCGTGTGTTTGAAAAACTATCAAGTGCCATTAGTTGGTATAAGAAAACATTTTGTTCATTTTTAAAAACCTAATACTGCTAGAATTAAAAGAATGGGCATTTTTATTCATAATGGTCAACTGATAAACAAAGAGGAGTTTGAGGCCTACCACCCAAGCTACCAAATGAAATTCTGAAAATCATGAAACACTAGTAATTAAAGGGAAGAAGAAGAAGAAGAAGAAAGCTCCTGTTGTACAGGACCAGGTAGATATTGAAAGAGAGTATATATGATCAGATGGAAGTTGATCTTGAGAGAGAATTAGAGTGAGATATTCAAGCAGCTCTTAAAGCTTTCCAAGACACTCTAGAGACTGATAAGGCTCGGAGACAGTTCTAGTGGGACTGTTCTTTAGTCAAGTTCTCAGTCCGTTCCTATGTCCTTCACGGATCCCATTATTGCTAGGATGGATCAAGTGGACATCGCATCAGTCTAAATGTGGAGAGTTGCTAACTAGCCGGGATGATAATTAGGTAATAAAAAAAAGATAATAATTAATATTATTTTTATTATTATTGTATTTACAACTGTTTTATTTTAACTTATCAAGAATTCAGTTGAATGATCAAAAAATAACATGTTTTAATGAGAGATTTTAAGTTCTAACCACGGTTTAATCCTCTACTTTAATCACTATTTTTTTTTTTTTAAATTTAAATATTACTTTATTCTATGCCATACATGAAACCTAGAACTCTTGCAGGAGTATATCTTCCCTATTTTACGCTAGCTAATCTCCAATCTAGTGGTTGTATTTGAATTGAAAATGAAATTTTCAGCTCTGGCAACTATGTGAATAATATTTTACCTCAAATTTCCAACTGTTCAACTCTTTGGGCCCTCGTTAAAAAAAAAAAAAAAACTCTTTGGGCCCCAAATGAATATAGACACATTTATCACTCAAATTCTGAGTATAGAAAAGTCTTACTAAGATATTTATTTAGGAGGATACTTGTTCAAATTAAGATGTTGACGCAACTCCAGCAACAGTGTCCTAAAAACTACTATAAAAGGGCACTAAACTCTCGTTAGCATTGCAACAACAATCACCATAGCCAAAATGTCTCCAACACATCTGCTAGTGTTGCTTCTTGTTGTGGTAGCTCTCACCACCCCCTCTCTTGCCGACTATGGCAAGCCTCCTAAAAAAGAACACTACCCACCAAAGCCAGTGCACAAACCATTACCACCCTACCACAAACCACCATATGGTCACTACCCTGGACACCCTCCAGCGGAAGATAATGAAGACGCATACAAGAAGAAGCCACATAACCCGCCCTACCACCACAAGCCACCCTATGGCCGTAAGCCACCAGCAGCCAATTAAGCTACGATGACTTGCTTCATGAGTTCATATAGACCTATCGCTAGGTAGATAGAAATAAGAGCTGGCTGATGCTCGTCTTACTTATGTTGTGACTTGTCATGTCCTTCACTATCCATTTCTTGTATTGATGAGCACGGTCTATATGTAATGCAGTGAGCAGTATGAATAAAAACTATATGAACTACTTTTAATGAGCCCTTCGTTTCTTCAATTTTTCTTGGTTCAAAGTCACTTGAGTTCATGCATGGGGTACGTAAATTGTGCAAATAGTCCTTATTGTTTACATATTTTTTCAAGTTAATCCCTAATATTTAAAAAAAAAATACTAGTCTCTAATGTTTATAAAAGTGATTTTAAATGGTCCTATTATTTAAAACTAGTCAATTTAGTCCCTATTATTTTTAAAAAAAATTAAATTAGTCCCTAAACATGGGTCACATATAGGGACTAAATTGAAGTTTTTTTAAAAAAAATAATAGGGACTAAATTGAATTTTTTTTAAATAATAAGGACCAACTTGGTTAGTATTGAACAATAAGGACCATTTTGAATTACTTTTGTAAATATTGGGGACTTCTATGAATCTTTTAAAATATTAAGGATGACATTGAAAAAATATATAAACAATAAGGATTAAATATAAAATTTATCCTTCATGCATGCATAAGCAACTTTGAGCTCTTCAGGTGATATTTTTAGCTTCTATCACTATCACATTTTTCTTTATCTATTACAACACTCGGAAATGTTAAGGAAAGTCTAAGTTTAACCGTTGCATATTAATTTTCTCGTCGCAAATTTTGGTTTTTCGTAAATAATAAGTCACGTGATATATAAACTATATTTTTAAAATCATTGCAAAAAGGTACTCTCGTGAAAAATTATTAACAATGTAATTGGAAAAAAAAAATGAACTGTAACAATTAAATAACCCCATTACAAAAGTTTGTTTACGCAAAAAAGAAACTGTTACAGCAAAGATGCATATTTCAATGTTTTTTCATTTTCCAATTGGATTGTTGCAAAGAAGTAAAATTGTGTAGAATATTTTCCCATTCATCCATCTTTATCCCTATGACATGTCGAGCGGCTCATACTGTTTTTCACTTCAAATCACAGGAAAGACCCTAAGGTCAATAAAAGTTCTCGTTTTTATGTTGAAGGGGCCTGGGATCTATCCTTGCAGATTAGAAAAGTGAGAAGTTAGTTCAGAGAGGCCAGTCTGGTTTTATAAAGTTCCATCAATTATATTAATCAGCTGAATTATATTTCTGGAAATGTAAGCAATATTTACAAAAGCTTTTTAATTATCTCATTATCGCTCGACTATATGGGACTTAATAGAAACAAAAATAATTAATTTTGGTTAAATAGATAGTTTGAATATTCCAAAACCAAGGGGATGCTTAATGTCTGATGTTTTAACGTTCCCAAATTGAACATGATAAGGTAAAAACTTGCTGGACTAGATACCCGAGCTAGATGCCTTTGTCCGAACTGGATTAACTGCAAAATAGAGAAACAATCAAACGTGGGATGTATGCTGGCGATGGCTCCAACGCTCAAATTACGCTAAATCACAAGATGTATTCGTTGATAGGGAACTTTTTAATGTTGAAAATTCCGTCTAATTGATAAGACGATTGTATCCCTGCTTGTGTTTACTGTTTTTATCTTTTACTCTTGTATTTATTTTTCCCCCTTATCAGAACCTTTGTTTCCCAAACTTGTAGTTAAATAAGATTAATCAAAGTCGTGTTCTATTGTTAACCTAATTTTTATTTTCAATCAACCATGTTAATTTTTTTTTTTTTTTTTGCAGGATCACGTTATATTCATTTTTAATTTGTAAATTTTGTAATACAGTGACCCATTTTAATGCTTCAATCGAATCAAGATGATAAAGAATAGAAGTTTCGAAACAAAAATTTTAGTTACCACAAACGGTTGACTTACCACATTATACAACTCTTGGGATTATTAACCATGTTAACAGGAGGAAGGGACTGAAACACCCAAACTTCACGGGTATAAGTGATCTTTCATATATTTTACAGAAAAGACAGGACCGACACAACGATCTGTCGTATATGTCAAAAGTAGGACCTCGTAAATCTTTCTACTCCAAAGTTCGCGAAAGGTTTATTACATGAATCCATTGTTAAGATTGTCAATGTTTAGTACAAGGCATTAATTTCTTTTCAAAAAAAAATAAAGTTTATTACATGAATCTGACAATTTTTTCCGCACTAGATAAGAGTTTGTCTGTTAGTATCCATCCGTGTCACCTACCCCGTGGGAATTGAAGAAAAGTTGGTGCAAGATGTATGATTGCTGCATATGGTCAAGCATAATTAAATAACCATGACGATAACGGACATTTAAATTCAAACAGATATGTTTGTTGTATTTTGTATTTTGCCTTAGTGTTGTACTTATCTTTACTTATCTTTTGTACAAGTATAATATATATAATAGTGTAACATGCTTTCAGATAAATATAAGAGAAAATGGTTCTTTCTTCATGGTATCAAAAGTCAAAGACCAACGTCATTATCTTTCCTGTTAAATCAAACTTAAACACCTTCTTTTGTTTCCGCTGCTTAAACTTAAGTAATTCATTATTTTTGTGGACGATTTTAGTCGTTTCACGTGGCTATATCCAATGCATAATAAAAGTGAAAGTTTTGCTTGTTTCATTCAGTTTCAAGCTTTGGTTGAAAATTATTTTTGGACCAAAATTCATGCTTTTCAGTGTGATGGTGCTCTTGAGCGTACACAAGGTTCTCTCAAATCACATTTTCACAAAACAAGGGTTCAGTATAGGGATGGCATCTAATAGTAGTTCCGCATCAGTAGAAACTAGTACATCTAACACCATTAGTACGAGAGAAGAAACATGGACTGAACAAGAATTAGATAACTGGAAACCACCTAAGAAGCAGATAAAACAAGTTTACCAGAAAGGAGTCTTTGATTTTAAGTCTCTTAGAACCATTAAATCTAAAGAAAAAGTTATACCATT
This sequence comes from Ehretia macrophylla, assembly GCA_037974665.1. Classification (NCBI taxonomy): domain Eukaryota; kingdom Viridiplantae; phylum Streptophyta; class Magnoliopsida; order Boraginales; family Ehretiaceae; genus Ehretia; species Ehretia macrophylla. Next base: position 48,753,613 of record CM075777.1, on the reverse strand, counting down.
AGTCAGTGATAATCAGTCTATATAGTTATTTTCATAGAAATCCTTAGAAAAAGCTAAGAAGAATGGCTATAGATTTCTTCACATAGGGCATGTTCAAGTTGCTCTTAAACCATTAACCAGAGAAGGTTTAAATTTTCCTTGCTTTACTTGATTGTAGAATGCTAGATTATAATGATTCTTTACTTGGCTTAGTTGAAACTAGCTTAAGTAATGAACTAGTTTTCTTTGATTGTTTTTTCCAATTTTACCATTTCTCTTACAGATCCACATGTAATGAAAATATTGACATTAGATATTAAGACGCATAATTATAGAGTTGAGTATGGATCACTTGCTTATGAGATTATTTATCGTCTTAATTATAAGCTTATGAATACAGGATTAAACCCTAGATCTGTGAGTAGACCTAGATTAAAAGGAGAAACCATTTTATGGACCATGCACCGTACTAGATATATAGTTAATATACCCCAAACTATCTAGTGGAAAGATATCTCCTTACTAGAACGTTGGGACATAGAAAATGCTACCCGACCTCTGCAACAAGAACAAAACATTAGAAATACCATAATTGAACAGATAATCCAATATGAGGATGGATCTGTTAACATTAAGAGGGATAGAGGAGATAGAAGATCTCATTTATCTAGAACCATTTCCAGTATTTCTAGGATCAGTATTTCTGACCCTACTCGAGGATTTGTTGACTTACCATCAACATCTAGATCTCCTAGAACACAAAATCAATATGTTCCTTGTGGAATTAAGATTGAAGATCAAATACCCAGACTAGTCTACCATGAGTTTGAACCAACAGATACGGCATCTGTTGATTTTAACCCTACAGCCTCTAATATGGGCTGTAACATGCTTTTAGAAGAATTCAAAATAGACAAACAGGCTTTGAAAGAAGAATTTCTTTCTGAGATAAATACCAGAGTTAGAGATTTGTTCTTTAAGGCTACCACTAAAGAAAAAAGAGACAGCATAAAGAACAATGACATCACACCATGAAAGTTGTTAGACTCAATATACAATTTTTCCTTTGGTTTAAAGGAAAAGATAGACCAATTGATATAAATGTTCTAATTGCTAGAACACGACAGTGGAACCTACCTCATTCTACTAAGATTTTAGAAGCTGAACATCCACCTTTCCCGGCAACCTAGATTCAGAACACAGAAGGAACCATAGATTTGAAACCAGCTGTTATTACCACAGCTAATGGACCAGAAATGAAAGATATTACTAAGCAATGCAATTGGACCAATCTTTCAATAGTTACTCTTCAGAGATAGGTAGAACGTATTGAAAATACGTTAGAAAGGAAAGACACACCTACTTCTACCAAGACAGAAGGAAAACTAAGGATAGTGCTCTAGTTAGGAAGCAAACTTCTGCCTCTTTGGCCAAAACATTTGATTCTTTGAAACTTTCTCCTTCTAGTACTAAGGATAGTACTCTAGTTAGATCTCTTCCGTTTAAGATAACAAGTTTCATTCCTAAGATAGAATCCCCAGAAGAGAACAATGCAAAGTTATTGCAGGAACTCATTGCTAAGATTAAGAAACCAGAAGTTTCATCCAGTAGTCAACCAGCACTTCAAGTTTTGAGGCAGTCAGACAATAGTTCAATTAGTTCCGATAATGAACCGGATAGGACTATTCCCCGAACTAGTTTCAACCTTAATAAGATTGTTGGACTAGAAACCAAAAGTTTCTATCCTAGACCAACACCCCTAGATCTCCTCACAGAAGAAACCCAGTAACAAAAAACCTACTCTGGCAGTAATATCTATGAATGGAACATAAATGGAATGACAGAATACTAGATTCTCAACCTTACCAAACAAATGATCATTGTTGGTAATATCTACAAGCAATTTGTCTCTGAGAGAGCAGCAACCAGAAACATCATCCTTGGCTTTACAGATCAATTGAAAGGATTGTGGGATGACCATTTAACTGAGACTACCAAAACTGCTATCTTAGATATGCAGAAGACTAATGACCAGAGAGATCCTATAGTCAATGAACAAGGCCAGACAGAGTCAAGTGCTCTATTTGCCTTAGTTTATAGTATTACTTACCATTTCATTGGCGACCCAACCATTTACCAAGAAAGAACATCTGAGATTCTCCAGAATTTAAGATGTAGAAGATTACAAGATTTCCGTTGGTATAAGGATGTCTTCCTTAGTAAATTGTATCAACGATTAGATAATAATACCAGTTATAGAAATATTTATTTCTGGACTTCCAAAATTGTTTGCCCAACAGGTTAAAGAAGCTCTATCTCATAATTTCCCAGACCTAGACTATGACCAGATGACTTACGGTAATATCGTAAGCCAAATCAACAAGACAGCCTTAAAGATTTGTACTGATCTTAGGTTTAAGGCCCAGTTAAAGAAATAGAACTTGACTACCAGAAATGAGTTAGGAAATTGGTATGAACAGTATGACATGAAACGTATCCAAGCCCCACACACTGAAAGAACACAAAAATCTAGATCACTTAGATTTAAGAAGTACCATAAAGAAAGTATGACAAACCATATCAGTCTTACAAAAAGAAATGTTACCAAAAATTTCCTCAGAAGAAGTGGAAACCAAAATATAACAATGATAGTAAAAAGCAGCAGAAATCTACTGGCTGTTTCAAGTGTGGCAAACCAGGACACTTTGCCAACACTTGCAGAGTTAAAACAAAAGTTCAACAGTTAGAAGTAGATAAGAAGACCAAGAATAGAATTCTCTAGATCATTGACCAGTACGAGTCTGAGTCAAGTCTCAGTTCTTCACCAGAAGTTTCTGATGAAGAAAACATCAACCAGATTGGCACAGATTACTACTCTAGTAGTAGTACAGAATCTGAAGCAGAATGCGCCTGTCCCAGTAAAGGACCATATTTTTGTAACAAGAAACTCAACACCATCACAGACTCTTACAGCCTCATGCTTGACATGATTTGTAAGATCACAGACCCGGAAGAAAGACATGTCTATCTTCTTAGGCTTAAAGTGCTTATCGACCAAAAGGAAGAAAAAAATTACTACCATTCCCTGAGAAACTGGAACTACTAGTTACTCTGAAGTCATTTCTCTTTTCCATAAAAAAAAACAACAATAAGTTGGGATCTCTGATCTCCAAAAGGAGATAAACCAATTAAAACAGGAAATCCAGGAACTTAGGAGAGACCATAACCAGTTGCAGCAGGATGTTTTACTCCTACAACTAGATAGTCAGATTGACTTACAAGATCATCATTAGAATGATGATCAGTTAGATAAATAGACTCAGATTGCTATAAACAAATTGAAGAACGACCAACCAAGTTGTAGCACTCCCAAAGAACAGGAAGATTATGTCAATATTCTTACCAGAATTTAATACCATAAATGGTATGTCCAGTTGACCATTGTCATTGAAGATTACAAGTTCGATACTATAGCACTTCTTGATTCAGGTACTGATATGAATTGTATTCAAGAAAGGATTATCCCTACTAGATATTTTGAGAAAACCAGAGAAAAGCTTTCTACAGCTGACTCTACTAGATTACAAATATAGTTTAAAATTCCCATTGCACATGTTTGTAACAAAGGAATATGTTTTCCTACCAGTTTTGTTTTAATCAAACAGTTAAATTCTCACATCATCTTAGGGAACCCATTTTTGCAATCTATTTTCCCTATGACAATTACAGAAAAAGGAATTGAGACACATGTTTTAGGAAAATCAATTTTGTTTGAATTTTTCTATCCTTCCATGAAAAGAGATATTAACTTGATTCAAATGAAAGAAAACCAGATTGCTTTTCTAAAGCAAGATATTCAGAGTCTTCGTATTGAAGATCAAATTTCAAAACAACATAAAAGTATTCAATATTTTCAAACCATACTTGAAAAAAAAGTATGTTCAGAACTTCCTACAACCTTTTGGAATAGGAAAAAACATATTGTTTCTTTACCATATGACAAGGACTTTTCAAAAAAACTTATTCATACAAAAGCTCGTCCCATTTAGATGAATCAGGAATATTTAGATCTTTGTAAAACAGAAATCCAGAGTTTATTAGATAAAAAAAATCATTCGACCCAGTAAAAGCCCATGGTCGTGTGTAACTTTTTATGTTAATAAACATGCTGAAAAGGAATGAGGAGTTCCTAGATTAGTTATCAACTGTAAGCCATTGAACAAAGTCTTATAGTGGATTAGATATCCAATTCCCAACAAGAATGATCTTTTGAAAAGACTTTACAATGCTCATATTTTTTCAAAGTTCGATATGAAATCAGGTTTTTAGCAAATTCAGATTTCAGAACAAGATAAATACAAGACTGCATTCACAGTTCCTTTTGGCCAGTATGAATGGAATGTCATGCCTTTTGGCTTAAAGAATGCACCCTCAGAATTTCAGAATATCATGAATCAGATTTTCAATCCTCTTACCAGTTTTACAATTGTTTACATAGATGATGTATTAGTCTTTAGTACTGATTTACATCAACATTGGAAACATTTACATGTTTTCTTTAAAGTCATCAAAGAAAATGGTCTTGTGGTTTCTACACCCAAAATTAAGCTTTTCTAGACAAAGATAAGATTCATTGGACATATGATCTCCTTCGGGAAGATTACCCCAATCCAAAGAACCTTAGATTTTGCATAAAAATTTCCAGACGTTTTAAAAGAAAAGACACAGTTACAGAGATTTTTAGGATCTCTTAACTATGTAACAGATTTTTACCCTGGTATTCGCCATATTTACAAACCATTATTTGAATGACTCAAAAAGGATCCTCCAGCATGGTCTGAGATTCATACTAGAGTTGTTCAAGAGATTAAAAAACAAGTTAAAGTTTTATCAGTTTTGACTTTATGTCACCCAGACGCCCCAAAGATAGTCTAGACAGATGCTTCTGAACTTGGCTTTGGAGGTATTTTAAAACAAGTTTTACAAGGAAAAGAACATATAATAAGATTTCATTCAGGAACATGGAATAAGACTCCACAGAATTGTTCCACAGTCAAGAAAGAAATCCTATCCATAGTTCATTACATTTCAAAGTTTCAAGATGATTTACTTAACCAGAAATTTACAATTAGAGTTGATTGTCAATCAGCCAAAGATGTGCTCACAAAAGATGTTAAGAACATTGCTTCTAAACAAATCTTTGCGAGATGGCAGGCTATTCTTTCAATTTTTTGACTTTGATATTGAATATATAAAGGGAATTGATAATTCAATCCCTGATTTTCTAACCAGAGAAAAGCTTTCTACAGTTGACTCTACCAGATTACAAATACAGTTTAAAATTCCCATTGCACATGTTTGTAACAAATGAATATGTTTTTCTACCAGTTTTGTTTTAATGAAATAGTTAAATTCCCATATTATCTTAGGGAACCCATTTTTGCAATTTCTTTTCCCTATGACTATTACAGAAAAAGGAATTGAGACACATGTTTTAGGAAAATTAGTTTTGTTTGAATTTTTCTATCCTTCCATGAAAAGAGATATTAACTTGATTCAAAGGAAAGAAAACCAGATTGTTTTTCTAAAGCATGATATTTAGAGTCTTCCTATTGAAGATCAGATTTCAAAACAACAAAAAAGTATTCAAGATTTTCAAATCAGACTTGAAAAAGAAGTATGTTTAGAACTTCCTACAGCCTTGTGGAATAGGAAAAAACATATTGTTTCTTTACCATATGAAAAAGACTTTACAAAAAAACTTATTCCTACAAAAGCTCATCCCATTCAGATGAGTCAGGAATATTTAAATCTTTGTAAAACATAAATCCAAAGTTTATTAGATAAAAAAACTCATTTGACCCAGTAAAAGCCCATGGTCGTGTACAGCTTTTTATGTTAATAAACATACTGAAAAGGAATGAGGAGTTCCTAGATTAGTTATCAACTATAAGCCATTGAACAAAGTCTTGCAGTGGATTAGATATCCAATTCCCAACAAGAATGATCTTTTGAAAAAACTTTACAATGCTTATGTTTTTTCAAAGTTCGATATGAAATCAGGTTTTTGGCAAATTCAGATTTCAGAACAAGATAAATACAGGACTACATTCACAATCCCTTTTGGCCAGTCTGAATGGAATGTTATGCCTTTTGGCTTAAAGAATGCACCCTCAGAATTTCAAAATATCATGAATCAGATTTTCAATCCTCTTACCAGTTTTACAATTGTTTACATAGATGATGTATTAGTCTTTAATACTTATTTACATCAGCATTGGAAACATTTATATGTTTTCTTTAAAGTCATCAAAGAAAATAGTCTTGTGGTTTCTGCACCTAATATTAAGCTTTTCCAGACAAAGATAAGATTCCTTGGACATATGATCTCCTTCAGGAAGATTACCCCAATCCAAAGAACCTTAGATTTTGTAGAAAAATTTTCAGACGTTTTAAAAGAAAAGATACAGTTACAGAGATTTTTAGGATCTCTTAACTATGTTACAGATTTTTACCCTGGTATTCGCCATATTTGCAAACCATTATTTGAACGACACAAAAAGGATCCTCCAGCATGGTCTGAGATTCATACTAGAGTTGTTCAAGAGATTAAAAACCAAGTTAAAGTTTTACCAATTTTGACTTTATGTCACCCAGATGCCCCAAAGATATTCCAGACAAATGTTTCTGAACTTGGCTTTGGAGGTATTTTAAAACAAGTTTTACAAGGAAAAGAACATATAATAAGATTTCATTCAGAAACATGGAATAAGGCTCCACAGAATTATTCCACAGTCAAGAAAGAAATCATATCCATAGTTCTTTGCATTTCAAAGTTTCAAGATGATTGACTTAACCAGAAATTTACAGTTAGAGTTGACTGTCAATCAGCCAAAGATGTGCTCACAAAAGATGTTAAAAATATTGCTTCTAAACAAATCTTTGCGAGATGGCATGCTATTTTTTCAATTTTTGACTTTGATATTGAATATATAAAGGGAATTGATAATTCAATCTCTGATTTTCTAACCAGAGAGTTCCTTACAGGACATGTCTACCAAGTCCAAGAAAGACAAAGGAAAGACAAAGAGCTTTGATATAAGCTCTTATGCCCAGAATGCAGCACTGCCGGCACCACTAGTCAAACCAGAATCGTTATCATCAACACCAGTAAAAACTCAAGACAAACAGATAACTTATACACCAAAAACACAACACATACCCCTAGGAAGAAACCTTACAATTTTAGGGTCTCTGACCCCATAGAAATCACTAACCAGTGTTCATGCAGGTTTTGCAAGGACTTCGTCTTCCCATATTTCACAAAGTAACAAGTTTTAACCCTTTGTTACAAAACCACAGAAACTCCCAGAAACCAAAAATACCCAGAAATCACCATACATTTACAAAAATGTTTTTGACCAGATTCTTGTCACTGAATTAGCACACTTTAAACATAACCCACAAATGTCTGCTATTAAGTTCGCTCAAACATTCCTCCACTCACCGAGCAACTACATACCAAACAACACATACAAAACACAGAGTTACTATGAGGCAATTCTTATAGCAACAAATTTAGTTGAATTCGTACCAGACAGTAACCAAAAACAACCAGGGGAATATAACTATATCAAGGCCAAACTTGAAACAGTCATTTCCCTTGAACAATAGGGTCAACCCTACACAGAACCAAACAACTACCAATTGACAGACCTCTTAGAGACTACACATATTATGATTATATTTTGGCATGGTACAAATGTTTCTTTCGCCAGAATGATAAATATAATCTCTCTTGGTTTTTCATGTTTAAACCATCATATCTAGTCGAAGTCCCTAATGGGTTCATCCAATGGTGGGCATCATATGGCCCAATCCCAAAAATTCTTCTAGAACTTGTTTTTCAGGGTTACCAGTTATTTTTGGAAAAATGGCAAGCCCCAGATCATCTTGCCTATCTTTCTCCATTTTTCGTTTATTACAGACATTTTTTTGTAACTTGGATTTTTATATCTGAGTTCATCTTCAAGCATACTTCCTTCGGAAGCTAAGAAATTATTCCATCTTTTGGCAGAACTCACAAAGTCAAATGGTGGGACAATATGAACAGTAACTCTTGTTCAGCCCCCAAGGTCCAATCATGGATCAACGCCAACCAAGAACAACAGAAAGCCATTCCATCGGCTCAACAACAATTCCTCACCATTAAAAATCAACTCCAGACCAAACTTGCTGCTGCTACCAATTTTGATGAAATAGTTGCTATCTTAGCTCAAGTCTAGGAGTTAGCCTTAGAACGAGCATCAGAGTCAAGTCAACTAGATGATGCAAGTGAATCAGAAAATGAGGATGATTGCTATGACATTCAGACCCAACCATGAAAAATACCACAAGGGTTTCCACAGGTTCCCTCCAAAAATGTATGTGAGAGGTGCAACTTTCCTTCTGAAGTTGATACTAGTTACTGAAGAATTCCATTAAAACTCCAGCTAGTCCAGTTCAAACGACAACTGGTAAAGAAATATCAAGTCCGTTGATGGGTGTGGCTTTCCCAAAAAGCCAAAGAAATATGATAGATTTATTTATTTTATTTATTTTCTATTTTGACGAGGTCTATGGTGTTAGGTACTGCAATAAGTCATGCAGAGGGCGTAAGATGCATGTAAGACAAGTGGCCGTACCTAGACTAAGATACAAAATAGGACGTAGAGAAAAATAGATAAAACTATTATTTTCTTTGTATTTAGGGAATTTTATACCAGTCAATGTATTTTGTAATGTATTTAGTTGTATTGCCAACACATATTGGACCAGATGAAGACGACGGCTTCTTCAATAACAAGACCAGTCAACTACCATTATCGAGATTCAATCATCACAAGACGTCAAGAGACCTTTCGGTCACAGTATCAGACACAATCATCACAAGAAGACAAATAATCTTTCAGCCACAGTAAAAGCCAGACATGATCATCACATAACGACAAGAACAATACCTGTCAGGTACTATTCTTGTCGTTATGTGACTTGTCAGGTACTATTCTTGTCATTATGTGATGATCATGTCTGGCTTTTACTGTGGCTGAAAGATCATTTGTCTTCTTGTGATGATTGTGTCTAATACTGTGACCGAATGGTCTCTTGACGTCTTGTGATGATTGAATCTCGATAATGGTAGTTGACTGGTCTTGTTATTGAAGATGCCATCGTCTTCATCTGGTCCAATATGTATCGGCAATACAACTAAATACATTACAAAATACATTGACTGACATAAAATTCCCTAAATACAAAGAAAATAATAGTCTTATATATTTTTCTCTACGTCTTATTTTGTGTCTTAGTCTAGGTACGGCCATCTATCTTACATGCATCTTACGCCCCCTGCACGACTTACTGCAGCACCTAATACCATCGACCTCATCAAAATAGAAAATAAATAAAATAAATAAATCTATCATATTTCTTTGGCTTTTTGGGAAAGCCACACCCATCAACGGACTTGATATGTCTTTACCAGTTGCCGTTTGAATTGGACTAGTTGAAGTTTTAATGGAATTTTTCAATAACCACTATCAATTTCAGAAAGGAAGTTGCACATCTCACACACGTTTTTGGAGGGAACCTGTGGAAACCCCTGTGGAATTTTTCATGGTTAAGTCTGAATGTCGTAGCAATCGTCATCATTTTCTGGTTCACTAGCATTATCTGGTTGACTTGACTCTGATGCTCGTTTTGAGGCTAACTCCTGGAGTTGAGCTAAGATAGCAACTATTTCATCAAAACTGGTAGTAGCAGCAAGTTTGGTCTTGATTTTCAATGGTGAGGAATTGTTGTTGAGTCGATGGAATGGTTTTCTATTGTTATTGGTTGGCGTTGAGCCATGATTGGACCTTGGGGGCTGAACAAGAGTTATTGTTCATCTTGTCCCACCATTTGACTTTGTGAGTTCTCCCAAAGGATGGAACAATTTCTTGGCTTCCAAAGGAAATATGTTTGAAGATGAACTCAGACATAAAAATCCAAGTTATAAAAAACTGTCTGTAATAAACAAAAAATGGAAGAAGATAGGCAAGATGATCTGGGGCTTGCCATTTTTCCAAAAATAACTGGTAATCGTGAAAAATAGGTTCTGGAAGAATTTTTGGGATTGGGCCATATGATGCCCACCATTGGATGAACTCATTGAGGACTTGGACTGGAAATTATGGTTTAAACATAAAAAACCAAGAGAGACTATGTTTATCATTCTGGTGAAAGAAACATCTGTACCATGCCAAAATGTAATCATAATATGTGTAGTCTCTAAGAGGTCTATCAATTGGTAGTTGTTTGGTTTTGTGTGGGGGTTGACCCCATTGTTCAAGGGAAATGACTGTTTCAAGTTTGGCCTTGATATAGTTGTATTCCCTTAGTTGTTTCTGGTTACTGTCTGGTACGAATTCAACTGAATTTGTTGCTATGAGAATTGCCTCATAGTAACTCTGTGTTTTGTATGTGTTGTCTGGTATGTAGTTTCTCTGTGGGTAGAGGAATGTCTGAGCGAACTCAATAGTAGACATCTGTGGGTTATGTTTAAAGTGTGCTGGTTCAGTGACAAGAATCTAGTCAAAAACATTTTTGTAAATGTATGGTGATTTCTGGGTATTTTTGGTTTCTGGGAGTTTCTGTGGTTTTGTAACAAGGGGTTGAAACTTGTTACTTTGTGAAATATGGGAAAGCGAAATCCTTGCAAAACCTACATGAACACTGGTTAGTGATTTATGTGGCGTCAGAGACCCTAAAATTGTAAGGTTTCTTCTTAGGGGTGTCTGTTGTGTTTTTACTGTATAAGTTATCTATTTGTCTTGAGTTTTTACTGGTGTTGATGATGACGATTCTGGTTTGACTAGTGGTGCCGATAGTGTTGCCTTCTGGGCATAAGAGCTTATATCAAAGCTCTTTGCCTTTCCTTTGTCCTTCTTGGACTTGGTAGACATGTCCTGTAAAGAACTCTCTGGTTAGAAAATCAGGGATTGAATTATCAATTCCCTTTATATATTCAATATCAAAGTCAAAAATTGAAAGAATAGCCTGCCATCTCGCAAAGATTTGTTTAGAAGCAATGTTCTTAACATCTTTTGTGAGCACATCTTTGGCTGACTGACAATTAACTATAACTGTAAATTTTTGGTTAAGTAAATTATCTTGAAACTTTGAAATGCAAAGAACTATGGATAGGATTTTTTTCTTGACTGTGGAATAATTATGTGGAGCGTTATTCCATATTACTGAATGAAATCTTATTATATGTTCTTTTCCTTGTAAGACTTGTTTTAAAATACATCCAAAGCCAAGTTCAAAAGCATCTGTCTGGACTATCTTTGGGGCGTCTGGGTGACATAAAGTGAAAACTGGTAAAACTTTAACTTGTTTTTTAATCTTTTGAACAGCTCTAGTATGAATCTCAGACCATGTTGAAGGATCCTTTTTGAGTCGTTCAAATAATGGTTTACAAATATGGTGAATACCAGGGTAAAAATCTGCAACATAGTTAAGAGATCCTAAAAATCTTTGTAATTGTGTCTTTTCTTTTAAAACGTTTGGAAATTTTTCTGCAAAATCTAAGGTTCTTTGGATTGGGGTAATCTTCCCGAATGAGATCATATGTCCAAGAAATCTTATCTTTGTCTGGAAAAGCTTAATCTTGGGTGCAGAAACCACAAAACCATTTTTTTTTATAACTTTAAAGAAAACATGTAAATGTTTCCAATGCTGATGTAAATCAGTACTAAAGACTAATACATCATCTATATAAACAATTGTAAAACTGGTAAGAGGATTGAAAATCTAATTCATGATATTCTGAGTGTGCATTCTTTAATCCAAAAGACATGACATTCCATTCATACTGGCCAAAAGGAACTGTGAATGCAGTCTTGTATTTATCTTGTTCTGAAATCTGAATTTGCCAAAAACTTGATTTCATATCGAACTTTTAAAAAATAGGAGCATTTTAAATATTTTCAAAAGACCATTCTTGTTGGGAATTGGATATCTAATCCACTGTAAGACTTTGTTCAATGGCTTATAGTTGATAACTAATCTAGGAACTCCTCATTCCTTTTCAGCATGTTTATTAACATAAAAAGTTGTACACGACCATGGGCTTTTACTGGGCCGAATGAGTTTTTTATCCAATAAACTTTGGATTTCTATTTTACAAAGATTTAAATATTCCCGACATATCTGAATGGGACAAGCTTTTGTAGGAATAAGTATTTCTGTAAAGTCCTTTTCATATGGTAAAGAAACAATATGATTTTTCCTATTCCAAAAGGCTGTAGGAAGTTCTGAACATACTTCTTGTTTTAAGTCTGGTTTAAAAATCTTGAATACTTTTTTGTTGTTTTGAAATCTGATCTTCAATACGAAGACTCTAAATATCTTGCTTTAGAAAAAGCAATCTGGTTTTCTTTCATTTGAATCAAGTTAATACCTCTTTTCATGGATGGATAGAAAAATTCAAACAAAATTGATTTTCCTACAACATGTGTCTCAATTCCTTTTTTCTGTTATAGTTATAGGGAAAAGAGATTACAAAAATAGGTTCCCTAAGATGATGTGGGAATTTAACTATTTGATTAAACAAAATTGGTAGGAAAACATATTCCTTTGTTACAAACATGTGCAATGGGAATTTTAAACTGTATTTGTAATCTGGTAGAGTCAGATGTAGAAAGCTTTTCTCTGGTTTTCTCAAAATATCTGGTAGGGATAATCCCTTCTTGAATGCAATTCATATCAGCACCTGAATCAAGAAGTGCTATAGTATTGAACTTGTAATCTTCAATGACAATGGTCAACTGGACATACCATTTCTGGTATGAAATTATGGTAAGAAGATTGAGATAATCTTCCCGTTCTTTGGGACTACTACAACTTGATTGGTCATTCTTTAGTTTGCCTATAGCAATCTGAGTTTTTGTATCTAACTGATCATCATTCTGATGATGATCTTGTGAGTCAATCTGACTATCTAGCTGTAGGAGTAAAACATCATGTTGTAACTGGTTATGGTCTATCCTAAGTTCTTGGATTTCCTATTTTAATTGGTTTATCTCCTTTTGGAGATCAAAGATCCCAACTGGTTGTTGTTTTCTCTTATGGAAAAAAGAAAGGACTTCAGAGTAACTGGTAGTTCCAGTTTCTCTAGGAATGGTAGTACTTTGTTTATCTTCTTTTTGGTCGATAAGCTCTTTAAGCCTAAGAAGATAGACATGTTTTTCTTCCGGGTCTGTGATCTTACAAATCATGTCAAGCATGAGGCTGTAAGAGTCTGTGATGGTGTTGAGTTTCTTGTTACAGAAACATGGTCCTTTATTAGGATAGGCGCATTCTGCTTCAAATTCTGTAGCAGTAGTAATCTGTGCCAATCTGGTTGATGCTTTCTTCATCAGAAACTTCTGGTGAAGAACTGGGACTTGACTCAGACTCATACTGGTCAATGATCTAGAGAATTCTATTCTTGGTCTCCTCATCTATTTCTAACTGTTGAACTTTTGTTCTAACTTTGCAAGTGTTGCCAAAGTGTCTTGGTTTGCTGCACTTGAAACAACCAGTAGATTTCTACTGCTTTTTACTATCCTTGTTATATTTTGGTTTCCACTTCTTCTGAGGAAATTTCTGGTAATGTTTCTTTCTGTAAGACTAATATGGTTTGTCATACTTTCTTTTATGGTACTTCTTAAATCTATGTGATCTAGATTTATGTGTTCTTTCAGTGTAAGGGGCTTGGATAAGTTCCATGACATACTGTTCACACCAATTTCCTAATTCATCTCTGGTAGTCAGGTTCTGTTCCTTTAATTGGGCCTTAAACCTAAGATCAGTACAGATCTTTAAGGCTGTATTGTTGATTTGGCTTACGATATCACCGTAAGTCATCTGGTCATAGTCTAGCTCTGGGAAGTTCTGAGATAGAGCTTCTTTAACCTATTGGGCAAACAATTTTGGAAGTATAGAAATAAATCTTTATTTTCAATATCTGGCATTGTTATCTAATCGTTAATATAATTTACTAAGGAAGACATCTTTATACCAACGAAAATCTTGTAGTCTTCTACATCTTAAATTCTGGAGAATTTCAGATGTTCTTTCTTGGTAAATAGTTGGGTCGCCAATGAAATGGTAAGTAATACTATAAACTAAGGCAGATAGAGCACTTGACTCTGTCTGGCCTTGTTCATTGACTATGGGATATCCCTGGTCATTAGTCTTCTGCATATCTAAGATAGCAGTTTTGGTAGTCTCAGTTAAATGGTCATCCCACCATCCTTTCAATTGACCTGTAAAGCCAAGGATGATGTTTCTGGTTGCTGCTTTCTCGGAGACAGATTGCTTGTAGATATTACCAACAATGATCATTTGTTTGGTAAGGTTGAGAATCTGGTATTCTGTCATTCTATTTATGTTCCATTCATAGATATTACTGCCAGAATAGATTTTTTGTGATTGGGTTTCTTCTATGAGGAGATCTGGGGGTGTTGGTCTGGGATAAAAACTTTTGGTTTCTGGTCCAACAATCTTATTAAGGATGAAACTGGTTCGGGGAATAGTCTTATCCGATTCACTATCGAAACTAATTGAACTATTGTCTGACTGCCTCAAAACTTGAAGTGCTGGTTGACTACTGGATGAAACTTTTGGTTTCTTAATCTTAGCAATGAGTTCCTGCAATAACTTTGTATTCTTCTCTTCTGGAGATTATATCTTAGGAATGATACTTGTTATCTTAAACGGAAGAGATCTAACTAGAGTACTATCCTTAATCCTAGAAGGAGAAAGTTTCAAAGAATCAATTTTGTTTGCCAAAGGGACAGAAGTCTACTTCCTAATGGAAAGTTGTAACGATTCTTTTAGTTTTCCTTCTGTCTTGGTAGTAGTAGGTGTGTCTTTCCTTTATAACGTATTTTCAATACGTTCTACCTGTCTCTGAAGAGTAACTATTAAAAGATTGGTCCAATTGCCTTGCTCAGCAATATCTTTCATTTTTGGTCCCTTAGTTGTGGTAATAAGAGTATATATATATATATATATATATATATATATATATATATATATATATATATATATATATATATATAATATAAGCTCAATATTACCATCATAAAAATAATAACTAAAAAATCCCAATACTCTTTAATTAATGTCAGCCTAATTATTACCTCTAAAAAAAGGCAGTCCAAATCTCTTTTACCTTTTAAGCCTGAAAGCCCAAAACAATCAGCCCAAAATTTTCTTTTACGCTATTCTTTTAACGTTTAACCTAACTATCATTTCCTACTCACTCAGTCGCACCTCACTCTCTCCTCTTCATCATCATTCTCACATTCCGCTTTTCTTTAGGCCTTGTAGAAACCGATTTCAATGGAGCTCGTAACACGATTCCAGCAATCACCACCTATTTCTTTCTTTCTCCTTCTTTGTTTCCCTCTACTTGATGCTTCTTCTTCTTTTTTTTTTGGTCGACACTTGATACTTCTTCAAAAACCCCATATTTTTCAACAAATCTTGATACTTTCCCAAGCCCAAAAATTTTGGACCATGATGAATGAAAGAAATTGTGTAGAGAGAATATTAAGAGAATAAGCCAAAAAGGTCTTTTGCTATAGTTTTGATGATACTATTGTGAAATGCTATAAGAAAGAGGCCGATATTTGTGATATAAAGATTTGGTTTATTGGCTTCTTGACTATGCCCAGAAGTAATTTTATTTTATTTTATTTGAAAAAATCACAATATGAATTGTATATATTTTCTATTTTTAAAGTGAATTTCTTTTGTTGCTTCCTTGCTCCAACGACAATGGATTCTTTTGTTGGTTTGTTTGTGTAATCTTATGGATTTTGTTTATTTTATTTTTAGATTTTTTAGTTTCATTAGATATGAATATTTGCAATAAAGTAGTATAATTCTAATTTTATTGCCTTATGTTGTATGTAATTTATTTTATTTTATTTTTAGATTTTTTTACATTTAAATTAATAGTTTTTGCATATTTTTGTACTGATTTTATATTTGAATTATTTTTTTAAAATTAATTGATTTTGGTTTCGGTTATCTGTAGTTTTTTACACTTGTCAGTTTCGGTTTTAGATAATGGTTTTCAAAACCGTTCGGTTTTAATTTCAGTTTTAGTTTCAAATTTTTTAAACGGTTTCGGTTTCAATTTTTTTAAATTTTACAATAAACCAACCTGCTGTCATTCCTAATTTAGTATCGTATTTCATGCCCACATACACCACAACAAAATGACCTATATAAGCGTAAAATACACCACATAACTGAAATGGGAACAACACTTTTGTTCCATGCCTCGTTACCCAAACACTTTTGGTTTGAGGCTTTTAATACAATGGTGTTTTTAATTAATCCCCCGCCAACTCCTGTTCTTCGCCGTCAAACACCATTTTTTAAATTGTACCACATCGACCTCTTGGTTATTCTATCTTACATGTGTTTGGTTGTTTATGTTACCCATTTCTTGGTGCTTGTAAATCGGATAAACTAAGTCCCAAATCCATGCCTTCTGTTTTCTTGGGGTATAGCGCTGATCATTGTGGTTATCGTTATTAAGAACCTGTTTCTGATCGAGTTTATTTGTCGCGTAATGTCATCTTTGATGAAACCTCATTTCCTTTCGCAGTAGAGAACTCGACGTCCTACGCTTCACTGGCCCATGCTTCCTCTCTCTCAAACACTTTTTGTCCAATCAAATTTAACACCTTTATCTGGTCCTACTCGATCTCCTATTCAGCTTCAATCGAAGTTCAAGTCCCTAGGGTCGTGTCTACAACTCAGTCCCTGCTCTCTACCCATTCACGTGGACCTTCCAGTCCCATCCAATGCCCCATGTCCATCCAATGACCCACGTAACTTGGCTGCCACTCTATCTTATGACTTTAGTACTAATCCTTTATTTGCTCAAGGCTATGCGGACTGTTCTGGTAATCCATCTTCATCAAATACTCCAAATTCACTATTTGGCACGTGTACTTTGTTCCCTATTTCCTCAACACTTAATACTAACCCACTGCATCTAGTGCCCATCTCTACAGCGCCGACTCTTGTGGATACTGCTCCTCCACATAATTTTTCGCTTACTCGTCATCACATGGTTACACGTTGTCATCACATGGTTACACGTAGTCGTGATTATATTTGTCATTCCAAGACCTTCTCATACTATGTTACTTATACTGCCACTCACTCTCCTCATCTTTCCTCTGGTTCTAATGAGATCGAACCGTCCATGTTTTCCAAGCGTACAAATATTCTCACTGACGAGCTATAATGGACTCTGAATATAACTCTCTTCTCCAGAATGGAACTTGGTCTTTGGTTCATAAACTGCCCACAACTAATTTAGTTGGTTGCAAATGGGTTTTCCGTATCAAACGGAAGCTGGATAGTTCAATAGATAGGTATAAGACTCGACTGGTTGCTAAGGGGTACAGTCAAAAAGAAAGTATGAATTTCACCGAGACTTTTAGTCCTGTTGTTAAACCTACAACAATCCGGGTAATTCTTTCAGTTGTTGTTTCTAACAGTTGGCCTCTCAAGCAATTGGATGTTAATAATGTCTTTTTACACGGGTTCTTACAAGAAGAAGTTTACATGACTCAGCTGCCTGGTTTTGTTCATCCCTCATATCCTGGCTATGTTTGTCGCTTGCACAAGGCTTTGTATGGACTCAAACAGGCACCTCGGGCTTGGCTTGCTCGCCTTAGCACCTACTCTTGGTTTCTCTTTGTCAATTTCAGGCTCTTAATCAATTTAATGATTAAACAAATCAATAAAGTAAATTTACAGGAAAGTAAATTTGTTGTACATCCACGAGGCCACTCCCTGGCCTAACAAACCAATCCACTAAGTTTCAAGATATTACAAACACTAATGGAACTTACACAATTGAACATTCCCTCTTAACCTTTGCCGCCTAGGTGTTAAACTCCCTTAGTAGATTTTCTAGTTTGGTGAGCTCCCATCGACTTACAAAAAGTTCTCTCCCGAGAACATACCTTCTTCTCCCGAAGAATGTATACTAAAACATAAATTAAAGAATCTTGAAACTCTAGATGGATTGGTCAATACATATGGCAAAAACAGAATGTGTTGCAACACTAATTAGAACATTCAATACACTCTGTTATACACCATGTTGCAACACGACTTGACACATATTGCCTATAACTAACTCATGAATCTGCTACTTATTTTCTATTCACTGCTCGCTACCCTTCAACTGAGAATTGAGATGCATATTTATGGAGTTTGGTGGAGATGTTGAGTATAGGTAGGAGTGTCTTCAAAGTTATCTCTTTAGTACAAGAGTTCTTGATAGTTTGAACTTTATCATCTTATCTCCAAAGATGTAGGAACTCTTCATAGCATAAACTCTATTTGAACTTGGACTCTTCATGGCTTGAATACTACTTGTACTAGAAATCCTCACAACTTGAATTTATCTTGCACTAGAATATTTCATAGCAACTTACCTGCAATAATAGAATTCTATACGCAACAATATCCACACAATAATATCCATAATTTTTACTAAAACATAGCCAATAAAAATTAATGAAAATCAAATCTTAACAATCTCCCCCCTTTGGCTTTGTTTTGGCAAAAATTCACAAGCAATGGTTAGCATAACAGTCAGTCAAGTCAATCATCAAAAAATAATGTAACGCATAATTTAGCAAAGCTCAAAAACATCAAACCATTGTCTTGTGAGTTCCATCTTCCCCTTTACCAAAAGAAACCAAAGAAAAAACGCAAAGTACCAGACCAAAGTACTTAATAGAAATCAGCAAACACAAAATATGGACCTATAGCAGAGCAGCAGAGAATAAACATAGTAAAGTATAAAACTAAAAAAACTATAAAGTATCAGAGCAATAATCATCAAGCAAATGAACATTCAAACAACGGATTTGGAAACGAAATCAAGTAGGGTCTGTTGTCCTTCCATCAACTTCTCAAGGTCAACCATTATATTTTCCTGATTGGCTTTAACGGTGGCTTGATCTTTGTGCAGCTCATGGACTTCATCCTAAAGTTTCTGCACCTGTTATAACAGCGTATCAGTAGCTGTTAACAGAAGTTAGTCCAACATTACCTTTACCTCGAGAGTCCCCCTGATTATCAACTTTATGTTGACCCTGCAGAATAATGCCCTAGAAATGCTTGCTTTCAAGAAACTTGTAAAACAATGCCCTAGCAATTTCTCAAGAAGATGAAGTGGTGACTAGAGAATAGATGAGATAAAAATCCGTGTGAAACAAAAAGAAGACTTAGACTAGCAAACTTTATAGAAGAAATAGTTTTCAATGATTAGAGTCCTAGAGCTAATAAAATATGATAAGCCACAAGTTTAGTGTGCTGGGTTGTTTCAATACATGTTGCAACATAATTTCATCAATCAGCCACTTAAGCACTCACATTTATGTAATATTTCTTTAACATGAAAAATGAATGACACATAAAATCCACATTGATTGTGATTTCATTAACAAGAAATTAGATTTATTCAATACTTAAATCACACAAGAATTTAAAACTTAAACTCTGTGTGTGTGTGTGAAAGCTATATAAATATCTTTCTTGAAGTTCCTCAGAATCAAGATTTGCAAGATTTAAAATTTAAAACAACTTATTCAAACAACCTGATCGTCTAATCACATTGCAATTTTTTTTTTCAAATGAATATTCGACTTGGTAGCTTTTACTCTAGAACCTTCAATCTGGTCTAGGTAGCTTTTTCCAGTCTCCACTTTTTTTTTTTTTTTTGCTTTTGTTTGTTTGTCTCTTTTTTTATATATTTTTCCCTTTCATGAGTGAATAGAGTACCGGAATGGATAAAAAGACTTCTCTTTATATCCAGAGTCACTAGGAAGTTCAAATTCCTACACTTGCAAATCATTAAAATCAGTTTCTCAATCAGATCAAAATATAGTGCGCACAAGAAGTATGGTTTAAATAATAAATCTCAAGTTGATTTAATTATCAAACTTTCACATTTCTTGAGACTTATCACTTTCATGTTTCAATGCATGTGCCAACATTAATTGGTACAAATACCAATTTCTTTTCTCAAAACTTCAAATCTCACAGAGTCAAGTGCTTTAGTGAAAATGTTTGCTAGCTGTTGTTCTGTTGCAACATATTCTAGAACAACCTTTTTTGTTTCATCAAGTTCATAAATAAAATGGTGTCGTATATCAATGTGCTTAGTTCGTGAATTTTACACTCGGTTTTTAGAAATGTTTATAGTACTAGTATTATCATAAAAAGCAGTTAAAACTCCCTGCTCAATACCATAGTCTTCCAACATTTATCTTCTAAGGCCTCTTTGACATTTTTTTTTTTGTTCAATTTGTGAGGTAAAGCATACATACCTGACCATTTCCCTGTAGTTCACCCTAGGCTTACCTCGAGTTTTGACCCCTTCATGAATGAAGCCAATAACATCTTCTGCTGAGTGATTTTTGTGAACATGAGCAAGTGGTTCCTGAGCTTTTGACTCCTAATTACTACTTCCAAAAGTTTCTGTTTTTTCCAGATTTGTTGCACCTCCTATTGCACCAGCATCAGAAACATCGTCGCTGGTTGTTTCACCTGTTGTTACGATATCTTCTGCAACAGAATTGGTTTCCATACAGTTAAATCATCTTTTGGATCATCTGTTGCAACCTGTTTGAAATCATCAATCACAATATTAGCAGATTCCATAATAGTTCTAGTGGCCAAGTTAAACACTCTAAAAGCTCGAATATCCAAGAAAAATACATTTCTCACTTTTTTGCAGCAAACTTATCTCTTTGTTCTCTATCATTCAGAATATAGCACACTTCCAAAAACATGAAAGTAATTGAGTGATGGTTTCTTATCTTTCTAGATTTCATATGGAGTTTTGCATGTACCTGATCTAAGATAAACTCGATTTATCGTGTGACATGCTGTATTAATTGCTTCAGCCCAAAACCTACATGGAATGTTCTTTTCATTTAGCATGACTCGAGTCATCTCTTGAAGAACCCTATTCTTTCTTTCAACCATACCTTTTTTTTGTGGTGTTTTTTGTGCTGAAAACTCATGTGCTATACCTTGTTCAGTGCAAAATTCAGAAAATACAAAGTTCTCAAATTCCCTACCATGATCAATTTTTATTCTAACAATTTTTTCTATGTTGCAACTATTCTCTGTTTTTAACCTTAAGCACAATTTTTTAAATGCATCAAATGTGTCAGATTTTTCTCTAATAAAATCTACCCAAGTGTATCCAGAAAAATCATCAACACATACAAAAACATACCTTTTTCCACAAATACTTTATGTTTGCATTGGACCCATAAGATCCATATGTAATAGTTCCAATGTCCTTTTGGTTGAGATATGTTGCAACATTTTATGTGTAACCCTAACCTGCTTGCCGATCTGACATGGTCCGCACACCTTGAATTTTTTACAATTCAACTTTGGAATACCTCGCACTACTCCTGTGTTTACAATCTTGTTAAGCATTTTATAATTTAGATGACCTAACTTTTGGTACCAGATTTCAGCATTATCAAGTGAACTATTTTGACACAACAAAGTTTGTGCACATGGTGAGGTCAACATATAACAATTTTCTATCGATCTAGTTCCTGCAAGAACACAATTGTTAGATTTATCAAACACTTGACACTCATCTTTCATGAACTTGACAAACAACTCTTGGTCGCACAACTGACTAATGCTTATGAGATTTGTTTTCAATCCTTCAACATGAAGAACCTTCTTTAATCTTGGAAAACCTTCAATAGCAAGAGTTCGTTTCCCAAGAACTCGACCTTTCTCACTATCACCAAAAGTTACTTGACCTTCTGAGAAATTTTGATAATTTGTCAACATACCACGATCTCCTGTCATATGTCTAGAACAACCACTATCAAAATACCATGAGTTAGTGGTACAAGTTTGTAATAAAGTGTAAGCAACCAAACAAGTGTGAATAGATTTTCTTACCCATATTTGTTTCAAGTTTTGTTGCAACAAATCAACCGTTACTTTTGGTGATTTCCTAAGTTTACCATAAAAGAAAGGATTGACAAACATACCTCTTTTCAAATCATCAATATACCTATAGCAACGTGGTCTGATGTGTCCAAGAACGCTGTAGTAATGATAGATTGGAACAAATCCCTTTCGTTTTCCTTTTGAAATTTGTCTTTGTCGTAGGAGATGTTGCAACATGCGGTTCCAGCTTCGTCTCCTCAGTTTCTTTGACAAAGATAGTTTTACCAGTTGAAGTTCCTTCTTAGAACCCAAGTCTAGTATGATATTCATTTGGCTTTTGAATTGACAACATATGATCAAGCTTCAAAGTGTCTGAATTCAACATCTTCATATTTCGCTGAGTCTGTTTCAGCTCCAGTTGCAACTCTTCTATCTTTAGTTAACTCTTGGCTACTTCGATCTAATGGTTTCTCAAAGATTTTGTCAAGTCAGCTTTTTGTTCCTCCAATTCATTGATCTTTTTCTCTAGCTCTTGATTCTTCTTGCATACAGTCAGCCATTTTTCGTATATCTCCTTGTATGCTTTCATGATTCCTTATTCATCCAGATCATCATCACTTTCTGTTTCTGAAACCGTGCTGCTGTCATCTGATAGCACATGTTCTGTTTTGGACGTTGTTGCAACAGCTGGTGCGATATCTGCTGAACCAGACTTTCTGCCATTTTGTTCTGTTGCAATAGTGAATGTAACATAGTTGCTGGTGTGTCCCGTGTCACTTTCAAAAGAGTTTTCTGAATCTTCATCACTCCAAGTGGTATTCATGGTTTTTTTTTTCAAGGTATTTGCACATTCAACCTGTATATAACCAAATCCTTCACACTTCATATACTAAATACCTTTATTTCTCTTTTTCTCCTCGAACATTTTTCCATTTTGCCTTCTGAATGTCTTAGGATTTGTTGTAACAGTCTGTTGCCTTTCAAAAATTGATGGCCTTGATCCATTTCTCTGCTTCTTCCATTATCTCAGCACTTTGTTGAAATTATTCGTGAACAATGCTAAAGATTCAGTGATCTCTACATCTTCATCATAGTAAAAGCTTTGATCATCTTGCTTTTGCACTTCTGTTTGGAATGCAATATTTTTCTCTTTTCTTTTTTGTTTAAATTTCATTTCAAATGTCTGAAATGAACCCATTAATTCATTTAGCTTTATGTCATCAACAACTTTTTCTTCTTCAATGGCAACAACCTTGATGGCAAATTTATCAGGAAGTGACCGCAAGACTTTCCTCACAAGCTTTGAATCTGAGTATTTTTCACCTAATACAAATGTCTCATTTGCAATGTCACACAACTTGCCATTGAAATCAAAAATAATCTCATCCTCTTGCATCCTCAATTCCTTAAATCTTGTTGCAAGGATTTGAAGTTTGGATACTTGGACCGCTGTGGTTCCTTCATATGTAGTTTGTAAGATAGTCCAAGCATCCTTGACAGTTTCGCAAGTTGAGATCAATTTAAATTGATTTAGATCAATTGCATTAAAAATCGCATTTAAAGCCTTAGAATTATTGTTAGCCAAACGATCTTCATTTCCACTAATTCTCAAGTTTTGGCACATCAATTCCTTCGTCATTCTTCATCGTGGGATGTCTCCATCCTACGACAATTGCCCTTCAAGCTTTTTCATCAATGGATTTGATGAATGCTCTCATCCGAGCCTTCCAATATGAGTAGTTTGATCCATCCAGCAGTGGTGGTTTGTTAATTGAACTTCCATCATGAATTGTGTCCATACCTGCAAAAACAGCCAGAAAAACTTTCCCAAAGATCTAACTGAGTTAGTTTAGTAACCTACTCTTGATGCCAATTGTTAATTTCTGGCTCTTAACCAATTTAATGATTAAACAAATCAATAAAGTAAATTTACAGGAAAGTAAATTTGTTGCAACGAATGTAAGGACACATAAATTTTAACATGGTTCGACCAACCAGGTCTACATCTACGAGTCCACTCCCTAGCCTAACAAGCCAATCCACTAAGTTTCAAGAGATTACAGACACCAATAGAACTTACACAATTGAAGACTCATTCTTAACCCTTACTGCCTAGGTATTAGACTCACTTAGTAGATTCTCTAGTATGGCAAGTTCTCCTCGACTTACAAAAAGTTTTCTCCCGAGAACACACCTTCTTCTCCCGAAGAATGTATACTAAAACATAAATTAAAGAGTCTTGAAACTCTAGATGGATTTGTCAATACATATGACAAAAACAGACTGTGTCGTAACACTAATTAGAACATTCAATACACTCTCTTACCCATCATGTTGCAACACGACTTGAAACATACTACTTACAGCTAACTCACGAATCTGCTACTTATTTTCTGCTCACTACTCGCTACCTTTCAACTAAGAATTGAGATGCATATTTATGGAGTTTGGTACATATGTCGAGTATAGGTAGGAGTATCTTCAAAGTTATCTCTTTAGTACAAGAGTTCTTGATAGTTTGAACTTTATCACCTTATCACCTTATCCCCAAAGATGTAAGAACTCTTCATAGCATAAACTCTATTTGAACTTTGACTTTTCATGGCTTGAATACTACTTGTACTAGAACTCTTCACAACTCAAATTTCTCTTACACTTGAATACTTCATAGCAACTTACCTGCAATAATATAATTCAATATGCAACAATATCCACACAATAATATCCATAATTTTTGCTAAAACATAGCCAATAAAAATTAATGAAAATTAGATCATAACACTCTTCATCAACATTTGATACATATCTCTTTATGTGACATGATTCTGGTGTTTTTATAATTTTGTTAGTATGTGTTGATGATATAATTCTAACAGGCATAGATGCTACAACTATCAAGTCTCTTACAGAATCGCTTTATCGTGAGTTTTCAATCAAGGATTTGGGTGATCTATCATATTTCCTTGGCATACAAGTTGTGCGCATGCCAACAAGTCTCTTATTTTTTCAATATAAGTATATACATGACCTTTTGACTCGCACTAACATGACTCATGCGAAAACCGTCTCATCTCCCATTGCTCCACATCAACAACTCTCTCAGCGTAATGATGATCATTTCCTTGATCCTACTTTATACAGGAGTATTGTTGGTACTTTGTAGTATCTAACAGTCACTAGGCCAGAGTTATTGTTTGTCATGAACAAAGTGTGTCAGTTTATGCATAGTCACACTGAACTTCACTGGACTACAGTTAAGCGTATCCTTCGTTATCTCAAGGACACTTCTGATCATGGTATACATATTCAGGCTTTTTCGAATTTCTCTCTACATGCCTATTCTGATTTTGACTGGGCGAGATGTTTAGATGATCGATGGAGTACTCAGGGGTACTGTATTTTCCTTGGTCCTAATCTTATCTCCTGGTCAGCCAAAAAGCAAACCACTACTGCTCGTTCCAACACAGAAGCTGAGTATAGAGTCATTGTCTTTGCAATTGCAGAATTATGCTGGCTGAAATCATTATTAACTGAGCTTCGTTTTGTGTCTTCCACTCTCTTTGTCTTATCGCCAATCCCATGTATTATGCACGTACAAAACAAATTGAGACAGACGTGTATTTTGTTCATGAAAAAATGTCGGCTAATGAGCTTCATGTGCGTTTTATCTCCATCGTGGATCAACTTGCCGATATTATGACAAAAGGGATTGTCCATTTCCAGATTTCACCTTCTCAAATCCAAGCTCACTATTCGCTCTTCAGTTTCGCTTAAGGGGGTGTGATAATAGACATTTAAATTCAAACATATATGTTTGTTGTATTTTGTATTTTGACTTAGTGTTGTACTTATCTTTACTTATCTCTTGTACGAGTATTATATGTATCGGTGTAAGATGCTTTAAGATGAATTTTAGAGAAAATAGTTCTTCTTTCACATGATTTAAGTTAAACAACTCGAGTCATAACATAAAACTTCCTGATTTTGATTGTTATAAGAAATCTATATGTGCTCGTCTTTGGTAGATTTAGATCTTATCGTACCATATTATGTTATAAAAGAGATTGAATGTTGATAAGGTTTTTAGAATATTTTATCAGAATTACATGAATATATCATAACTATTAAATTTCTATATAAATACATCATCATCAGTGAATTTATTAATATCAGACAGGGCCAATTTTACAAATAGTAGGTCCCTAACTTGACTTTCTCCCCTATCTTTAACTAAAAATAAGTACATTATGTCTTTTGATTATTCATCATGGTCAAATATCTATCAAGAAAAAATAGGAAAAATCAAAGTTAGAAAATATTATTGTTAGAATTGTGGCTTGTGTTCTTGATGGGCTTGTTGCCCTAGTTCTAACGTATGTAAGAATTGTTTTCCTAGTAGAGATAGGATCTCTTTGTATTCTATAAATATGAGATTATTCTTATTAAGTTGTGTGAGACAGTGAAACAAAGAGAGTTGAAAGAGGAGAGACAATGCCTATGGAAATCTATCATGTGTATTTGTTCATCAATATAGTGAAATCTTCTCTTATTTGTCTGTGGATATTGGCTTTGGCTGAACCACACGTTAAATCTTGTGTCATCTTATTTCTCATTTATTCTTTGTTCTAACACTCTGATCCCCAACAAGTAGTATCTAGAGCTAGGTTAAGGGCGGAAACTTGAGGTTATTTGTTTTGTTGCTTCTTTTGCTAGGCGAAATTGTCACCAGATTGCTACGAAGTTCAACTTGCGGAGAAAGAACCAGTTAGAAAAGACCCTGTTGTGAAGCATGTGGTTTCTGAAGAACGAAGATGGTTTTGGCTTCGGGGAAGTTTGAAATTGAAAATTTTGATGGAAGGATTAGTTTTAGACTGTGAAAAATCAAGTTCAAGACTTTCATGGTGATGCAAGGACTATGGAATGTCATTGAAGGGAAGATTCCAGTAGAGACGAAACCCGAGAAAAATGAGGATTTACAAGAAAAAGCTTTCAGTGCGATACATATGATTGTAACTGATGATGTATTGCTGGAGATTGTTGAGAAGACTACAGCTAGCAGTCGGGGCTTGGAAGGCTCTAGAAGATCTATATGCATCCAAGTCTCTAATAATTGTCTTTACCTGAAGAAAAGATTGTATAATCTCAGGATGAAAGAAGGTACACTAATTACAGAACACCTCCTCAGGATGAAAGAAGGTACGCCAATTACAAAATACATCGATGAGTACAATTCCATCACTATGGAGCTTAAGGACAAAGGAGTTGAAATTGAAAACGAATATCATGCTTTCTTATTATTGTGTTCTTAATTACCACCCTCATCTGAGAATTTCGTCAATACACTATTATATGGGTGAGATAAAATTAGTTTGGATAATGTTAATGCTTCTCTAAAATCCAAATTCATCCCAATAAGATGCAAAACTAATGAGTTAGAAGATATTACAAATCTTCTCAGTTTAGCTTATAAGGTTTGATTGAACTTTCTTTATGACTTAACTTTTGAAATTTCATGTTAAGAACTAACTTATTGTGGAAGTTAAAATTAAAGTCAATAGAAAAACTATTCTATAATTAACTTAGAATATAACACTTATTTTGTTTCTCTTTAAAAGCACTCGTAATGGTGACGGCACTTGCCCAATCGTGTTGCCACCTAAAGGGTGAGTCAAACTATAATTGGAAAGAGTAAAATACATTTTAGTCCTTGAGATTTGCATAAAAATAAAACTCGTCCCTGAGATTTTTAAAATAATCAAACTGATCCCTACTGTTCACCTCAATCAGTTAGAATTAACATTCAAAAAGTTGACTTTGTTGAAAAGTCAAAATTCCTCTTCCTTTTGCATGGATTTTGTTGCCTTTGCAACGGTCATTTCCAACATGGCCAACGGTCAACTCCTTCCAAAATGGTGCTTAAGCTTATTTAAGCACCAGTTTGACAACTATCAACCTGCATTCTTGCCTTCGACCAAAAAAAATACCTACATTCTAACCTATTTTTTACCACAATCTACCTATCCAAAAAAAACCTACAATGTTACAATATTTTGAGCCACGATTTCTATATATTTTAGCACATTAAACACAATTCAAGCACATTTCAATAACAATTAAAGCAACATGTCTTCAACATCCTCCTCCTCCTCAGTTATTATAGAAGAAATAAATGGAAAAATTATCAAGTTAAAAAATAGAAGACGTTGTTGTGGTGCAAAACAAGTTTTCGTATATTAGAATCAAGAGACATAATTCTACTGCCCTAGATCTAAATGCTCATTTTACACATTTTGGATACCCGACAAGGAGAAAATATCAATAGAAAATTTTATAAGCTTAACAGGAGAAGTGCAATGCCTTAACACACTACAAAGGATCAACAATCAACAAGAAGATATCAACTTGAAGTTCCTAAAGTATGTATAATATAATATTTTTTGTAATTACATTAACTATGATAGGACTTGCATTTGTTATTATAAAAATGAGCATGTAAAAAAAACCATGGCCAACCTCTACAACATGAAAACTCAAAAAGGGGAGCTTGCAGCAATTTTACAGAATATATATTATTGATTATTATAAAATGATTGACCAAAAAAATTATTAAAAATGAATTGATAAATTAATTTTTCTTGCTTTCGATACATTGTATTTGACGTTAGTCTACAACATTTCTTTGCTTTAAAGGGTCAATTAAATTATGAAAAACCAAATAAAGTCTTGAGCATTTGATTTTTTTTTCTTGAAGAGAGAGTTTGATTAAATTCTTATGAGCTTCAACTTTTTTTATTTTTTGTTAGGCAAATAATTATTTCATTCAACTGCAAAAAACCAAAGTCATACTATAGATCTTTACATCAGTCTATCTGTAATATGTTATAAAGAGCAAAGAGATCTATTTTGTACACTATTAACATATTTACTTTGTTTAATGAGATCTTCTCCCTAACATTCATCAAAAAATTCTCAATAATTTGTTCCTTCGAGCTCGTGCCCGTGCCATAAATTCTCCCATTTCTTTCCTATCATATATAGTAGACACACGCACAAAATATGGTTCTTGTAAGGTCCGTCCTAAGAGAATTGTTGCAGCAAATTCGGTATAGGCGGACAATCATCAAATCCCAATGAGTAGCTAATGATTGTTCATTGAGAAGAAGAGTAAAATGCTTCCAAATTTTGTTGGTAAAGGGACACTCAAAATAAATATGGTCTTTACTGTCCATCCTCAATCTATAGAAAACACAACTAGCATCGACAACTCCCCAATTAAGTAGGCGTACCTTGGTGGGGCTACGATTAAGACACGTAAGCCAAGCACAAAAACTATGCTTAGGGATAACAACTTTATTCCAGATAAGATCAGCCCAAGTAGTCTTCAATATTTTCTTGCGAATGCAATCCTATGTGTAGGATGCTTTAAAAACCCCACTTCTATTTGCAAACCAGCCAATATAATCATCACAGCTTTGAGTAATCAAGCTTGTTGTCAAGGGGTTCATGAAGTCAAGCTCAACTGGCCACTGCCACTGGTTCCCACGAATGAAAAAGCTAACTTTTTCCTTTGTGAGTGAAGTAGGCATCACAATGTTGTTGACTCTAGCATAATCCACAATTCTACTACATGGGAACCAAGAGTCCTAGTACTACCAAGTATTATTTCCATAATCAATTCTATGTTTGACAAATTTAATAGCCATCTTTTTACATTTCAATAGGTTTCTCCAAGTTGAAGTAGCATTACTAGGAGCATCAACATTCCAAATATTTTCATGATTAAGAATCACTCTATTCACCCAATATACCCACAGTGATTTCTCATCAGAATAGGTGTGCTAGAACTGTTAGACGATAGCTACTTGATTAATCTCTTCCAAGCTACGGACACGAAGTCCTCCCTCTTTTTAGGTTTACAGACCTCAGACCAAGCAACTCTAGCCCCTTTAGAGCTATTACCACCCCAGAGAAATTTTACCATTCGAGCATATCCGCATTTTTTCTTGATACATATTTTGTCCACACACATTTCTATAAGAATGCAGCAAATTTTATTTCAATCTCATAGATCACTCCCTTAGGGAAGAAGAAGATATTGCACCAATAATAAATAATACTTGACAGAACATAGTTGATAATTTGGAGCTTACCAGCATAGGAAAACCATCTATTAGCCCAGTGATCAATGCGGCTTGTAATCCTGGAACAAAGGAGATGACAGTTGTTCTTATTAAGTCTCCCAAAAATGAGAGGGATCCCAAAGTATTTAACTGGAAGAGTCCCAATGTTAATGTGCAAAGCATCTGCAAGCTACTTCTTCATATCATCGTTGTACCCTCTAATAAAATCTCACCCTTTAGGTTATTGACCCTTAAACCCGACATCTTGGAGAAAATAACTAACGTCTTGTCAATAAGCTGCAAGGATTGAAAGTTTGCCTTCAAAAAGATAAGAAGATCATCAGCAAACGCCAAATGGTTAAGCTTAGCCTTCTTGCATTTTGGGTGAAATTCAAAACCCTTCATGTATGAGCATTTGATAAGAAGCTTAGAGAGAACTTTCATGGCCAAAACAATGAGGTAAGGTGATAAAGAATCACCCAGTCTGGGTCCTTTTTAACCCGGAAAGAAACCTTCCAATTGTCCATTGATGACCACAGAATAAGTTGGTGTAGTAATGCACATTTCAACCCATTTGATAAAACTGTCTAGAAAGCCAAAAGCTTTAAGACCTTTAATGAAGAAATCCCAATTAATGGTGTCATATGCCTTCATAATATCAATATTGAGAACACACCTAGGACTGATCTTCTTCATCCCATAATTACGGACCAATTCTTGAGCTACTAGAACATTATCAAGGATCTTTTTCCCAGGGATAAATGCTGACTTATTCATCGAAATAATAGAATCCAAAGTATGTTTCAATCGGTTAGCAATCACCTTTGAGATACACTTGTAAATCACATTACAACAAGAGATTAACCGAAAATCTTGAACATGAGTGGGGGTGATAGATTTATATGATCTAATACCAGAAAATAAAATACTGTAATAATTAATTAATACTATTAAGTTGATTGAATTGGAAGCGTACCTTTATTGTAGCTATCAAAACTATCTTTATGATAATCTTACAAAAATATTGAGCGACGTGTTATGGTAGGCATATCTAGACTAGGGGCTCCCTCTCCCTCTCTAACTTCTGAATGGTTGCTCTCAATGGGGCAAGCCAACCCTAATAGCCTAATATATAGACTACTAGTATTATGGATGGGAGAGAGGGTCTAGCCGAAAAACTGTATTGGGCCCCCTATCAAGCTTCCCTATAAATTAAACAGGCTCTACATCTTACATACCATACCACTGAAAATAATATCCATGAGATGGACCTAGGCCCAACTGGAGTGGATCACTATAAAATTATGTTTTGGGCTTTACCGGTCAACCTCAACCTGTTTTCCTAAAATAACAAAATATTCAATCAGTGGAAGCCCATAACTAAAAAATTCCAACAGTCTCCCACTTGGGCAACATTGATTGGTTTTACACTTTGAAAACATTTTATTTTATAAAAACGACTCCCGGGCTGAAAATAACTTTAGTGGCCACAAATATAAACGCCTCAATCTAGAATCCTGTCCAACAAGTCATCAATACCGAACCATAACAGTCGTTATACCATCTTTCGGCATAGGACTCCTATGATCACAAATACTAATGCCCTATCGACATGGATTCCATGGTGTGGTAAAGTGTAGTGTGGTTTTTGGCACGTGATCCAACTATAATGATGAGCATGTGAAACCACAATCGGCCACTCTATGGTCTTGTAAGACCCTTTTATGAGATTAGATCCCCTTTTGCCTCGTAAGAAGTCTTTAAACTTTATTGGGGTATACGAACCCCCTTCAATGCTTTCAAACCAAAGCCACTTCAATAATGAAGCCTTTAATTGTATATCTCGAGATATGAAGCTTTAGACCTGTGTGAGCTCACAACAACTTTATCTGTATACACATAAAACATTGATCACTATCTGAATATAATGGGAACAAAACTTTAAGATACTGTAATTAATTACTCAAAATAAACTGTACCCTTACACTTTACGCTTCTAACCTAAAGCATTTGAAATGAAGCATTAACAGAGCTTCAGTATAAGTTCCCAAAATGCATGCATTACAATATTCACTGCACTCTAATCTGAGCGTATAACCTGGTTGCACTTGCATAAGCATACCAAGCACATAGCTATACCTTAAACACTTGTTGGCAATAAATTTCCATAGCTTATGCCTTTATAACCCACCAACATATCCAAGTTGTGTAAATAATTAAGCAGGTAAAAATAATACGATTGAATCACAATCATCACTACTAGCTCAGATAAATAACTGTAAATATTTTAATAACTGAATATGAGAGTAATAATCGCGTATTAACAATTTAGTAAAAGAAAACCATGCTCCCACTAACCAAATATTTCAAAATCAATGAACACCCACGCACTTAATGACAACTACTTTGGTTAGTGACATTACAATCCCGAAAACATATTATGATTGTAATCTTTAAACTTTAAAAGTGTTGGACTTTTAACTCTCATAAAAGAAAAACTATATAAACTTCATCTCTAAATAAAGAGACACTCCAAGAATATGAGCATGTCAAGGTTTAACAAATTTCATCGATAAAATTGTCTTTAAACCATATAAGTCACTATATAAATCTCAAACCTTGACTTTTATGTAGAACGCAATGACCTCTATATATATCACTGGTTTGTCTCTAATTCTTAAATGAGATATATATGTTATGCTCATATTAAAACTGTAGTATACATGAACTCTCTTTTAGGCATGATACTTTATAGCTTCCTTAACAATAAACATTCACATTTATACATTGGAGCATGACCTTATAAATATGTTACTCCCACTGACCTTAAAGTTCACTTGTCACTTTAAAACTTTATATCTTTTATGACTTTAAAACTTGTATATTGCAAGTGAAATCTTCTAACGTAAAATATGTTCTTTTATGATGAAAACATCAATGAAACTTTTCTGTAATGTTTACACTTGCAAAACTATATGTTACTAGGAAGCTTTATTAGCATACAATACCATTATCATGGAAAACCAAAATAACATAATGCACGCCAAACACTATCTATCCACTAAATCTTAAAGATAGTAGTAGATGTACTCTTGAATAGACAATTTAAGGACTATAACGTCAAACCTTATCTTCTTTCACAAACAATAGAAGCCTTCAATTGAAATATATGTAAGACAAGTACTTGACTTTGAAACCTTGATAGCCTTAAGCTAGGATGTATTGACATATATGCTTCCAAAATAATTTCTACATTTTGAATCCTTCAGATGGAAGCCCCTTTTAAAATATTGCATAAAAGCAATATACTTAATACTTTGACTACATATAGTTATCATTATAAAAATGACTAATCAGGAAGTAAAGTTCCATGAAAATCTATTCACCTTGGAACAATCAAACATACACGTGGAAAAATAGAACCATGGAGGGAGACAATCATGATTATGTGCAATAAACCTTCCATGACCACTTGAAGTGCAAGTAAGATGTGTTATAATAGTAACTTTAAATATAAACTCAAACTTTATGATTAAGCACAAAATGATGCACATCATATGAACTTGCAACTCAAACATTCTAGTCAAAGACTTGTCCCATTTGGAGACTCTAACGTGTCTTGTAAATACTTTCAAGAAATGCTACTTTATGTCTTAGAGTCTTCACAAGCGAATAGTCATAGAAACCTGAATCTTGGGCAAAAAGATTTCCCAATTAAATTACTTTAATATCCTTGTTATTCGCATATACTTTTCAAGCTTAACGTACACAATTATTGTCCTTCCAAGAAGTAACCTATCCTAGAATCCTTCTTTATGTCTCATAAACCATAATGGATAACCCGCTTCGGCTAAGTTATCCAATTTGATTTAAAGATCGTCCAATTGGGATAAGTCCTAAAATCTTTGTTGAAAATCTTGTAAGCCTTAATGAACAATCTGACATGGTAAGAACCATTTATACGATCTATGACAAACTTATAACCCTTATATTATTGAACAAGTTTAATCACACATTCAAACATTGCTCATGGAGAACCTCCAATTAAACTTAAATGACTTTACATATATATGTTATCAACCTTACCTTGCCAAAAGTATATTGCTCTAACCATTTAACTCTCGTAATGTCATCAAAATAGGTAGCTCATGCAAGAGACAAATAAATAAAGTGTTATATTTTCTAGCTTTAAAAATTGTGATGACATAATTAAGACTGACTTGAAAAGGAGTACAAAAATATAACTAGCCAAGCATGCAACTTTAATATGGAAGAGCATTCTTTTACTTTTTAAATTTAGTTAATCACTACAAAAGTCAAACTTGAGAAACATCTATAAGTCTATACAATGTGTTGATGACATCGATATCCCAATCATAAGATAACCTAAATTACAACAGTTCACTTTCATATAATTTTAACAAATAGAGATATATTCAACAATTACAAGGAAATTAATTATATGCAGAATATAATATTTACAGGAAGAACAAACTTGATATATCTTAATAGTTCTTTACCAAACATGACAACTCTACAGACAAATCAAGTACTCATATAATTTTATCCCATAATTATATGCCCCAAAAGGAGTACCCAAACACATCTTTATACAACAAACTTTATAATTCTACAATTGGAATAAATCCTAATCTCGATACATGCATAAGGAGTCAATAAAAGACACTTCCAACTATAATATAATATCTCAACCTTAAAATATCTTTATAATGTGGAAAAGTTTAATGGTTTCGAGGATCTCAAATTCACTTTTGAATGAAATTATCTTGAAAAGACCTCATAATAAACTAACCTTTAAAGCACTCATATCGCATGATAAATGAAAAATAATCATTGACAGTTAAAATCTTAATTGAAGCTTTTGATTATTCACTACGATGTTGCTAACTGTAATAGAAATATGAAATAATGACTTAATTAAAGGGGATAAATTACAATAGCAATATTTTTATGAGAGTTCAAAGTGTATACTGCATATTTTCCTTAGGGCAGAACACACAGCATACTATATGAACCTCCTACTTAAGTAAAATAGTGAGATAACTCTAAAGAGATCTATCCCCTTCGGGAAGACAAACCCTTTCAAAGTCAAATAAAATGACCCTCACTACCACTCTCACTTCTCCTAAACTTATACACACAACTACCTCCTTCAGGCAGACAATTGTGTACACTAATTCGAAGAAGAAAACATCCCAAGATCCTTATCAAATAAATTGTAATAATATAGAGGTCCACTTCGGCGCAACCGTCTACATCAACCACAAAATTATTCAACTGGGACAATCTCACCCTTTATATTAAACATACAAATAATCCATTGTCCACAAATTTTAAATTTTACCTTGTGTGCAGCCATAGGAAATGAACATTAAAAAGTGTACTGGACAAAGTGGTTCCACTGACAGACCCTTTAGCCACACTATAGTTATAAAAGTGAATGTGAAACGTAAGTAATCATTCAAAATCAACATTTCTTTAATGCTGCTTCATGCATAAATAAATAGGAAAGTAAATCTTCATGTTGTGCCCATCCATGCAGGCATAACTTAAAAATTTGGCTTTAATATAAACAATGCACATTGTTCCGGACAATAAACAAACTTTAGCGAAATCTTGTCCATTATATAGACTAGCTTATTATGCAGAGCACAACAATATTAAGCTTTACCGATTTCTTGTCTAGAGAGGCCACAATCCCCAAGACCACTTGGGAAGCAAATAACCATAGATGGGAAAAGATACTATACAATACTGAAATAATTCCATTGAAAATTTGTGAAGCTTTGGCCACTTCAATAGAACAACTATCACTAAATTGACTCATGCCTAACCAAAGGTGAAAAGCACGGAACATCCAGATTACAAGTTCTTGTCTTGCCATGGATGCTATATTCCTTTATGAAATGTTAATCAACTTCTAGGCAGGAAATAGAAAAATAAAATAGGTAAGACATATTCCAAACATTGTGCAGTTGACGAATTCGGGTGCAAAAGAAAATTCTTTAGCATAATTTAGCATCACACCTTATGTAATTTTCATAATTTACTTCCAGTTTGAAGTTGCAATAGATAGCATCAGAAAGTAAGTTGATAGGTTTTTCTCTCCTCAACTAATAATATTTTTGTTCTTCAATTATGATTCCAAAATTATTTCCTAGGTACCTTACTACTCAAAAATAGACATTGTTACAATCTTTATGCTCAAAACTGATCAGGCCCACAAAAGTGAAATTAATGTGTTGTCTTACATACGGTGAACATAAATTTCCTATTAACCTATTTAACTTATCTGGAGACATATACTCTCTCAGTAGGCTTAATAGATAAAATTAACATGGGCATCATTAAAGACTTTTGTCTCAATCAGCACAACTCCTCATACCAGAGTTACAAGACATGAATCATGATCAATCAATTAGATCACAGGAGAAGAAAATAGAAACAACTAAAAATTATTGAGATTCAAATGTTCTAGCCTGTGATGTGATCACAATCAGAGAAACTATCAATGCATAGCCACGGGCTAAAGTCTAAAAGAGTAATATTCTCTAAATGTCATGTACTCTCTTTTGATTCGTTTTATACCACGTTGTTGCCTATAAGATATTCCTTTTCTATGACCACCCTCACCATATGGGAACAATGACAAATTTTGCATCGCCATAAAAACAAGAGTTGAACATAGTTTTGTTATCCAGTTAAAACCCTTACTAAAAAAATGCATCTGTCGTTTTAGGACAAAAGTCACCCATGATTAAAGCAACCGCTACTTTTCTTTTGTTGGAATATTATATTCTTCTGCATTTAGCTCTGATCAATACATAACTAGATTCGGAACTTATATATTCGATTTGCAAACCTATAACGTGTTATTTCATATGTTTTAATTATTAATTGCCGCTATCCGTCTTATCAAGCCCCAGAAACCACATATAGTTTTGACTGATCATAGCTTGACACGATTGTATACAATTGCTGCTACTTTATTCAACAAAGTTATCAAAGCATCAATATATGACTCAATCTTAAAAGCAAAGATCGAGAACAACTACGGACATAACACAAAATTACATACACTTTTTGGTGGGTGGAATTAATCTAATAGATCAATCATAAAAGCAAAAATTCTTCCATGCAGGTTTTAGTTCTGATATTAGTGGCTCTGATACCACTTATTACATTAATATGATCTAATTATACCAAAAAATAAAACACTGCAACAATTAATTAATATGATTAAGTTGATTGAATCGGATGCGTACCTTTCTTGTGGCTATCAAAACTACCTTTGTGATAATCTTGTAAAACCTTGAGTGATGTGTTATGGTAGGCACGCCTAGACTAGGGGCTCCCTCTCCCTCTCCCTCTCCAACTTCTGAATGGTGGCTCTCAATGGGGCAAACCAACCCTAATAACCTATTTATAGACTATTAGTATTCTGGATGGGAGAGAGGGTCTAGCCTAAAAATTGTATTGGCCCCCTCATCAAGCTGCCCTATAAATTAAACAGGCTCTACACCTTACATATCACACCACTGAAAATAAAATCCACGAGACGGACCTAGGCCCAACTGGAGTGGATTACTATAAAATTATGTTTTGGGCTTTACCGGTCAACCTCAACCCATTTTTCGAAAACAACAAAATATTCAATTAGTGGAAGCCCACAACTAAAAAATTCCAACATGGGGTTCTTCACTTTAGGAATGAGGTTAATTGCAGTGGTGTTGATTTGCTTAAGTAATTTCCCAACTTCAAGAGAAGATATGACAACATTACAAAAATCATCTTTAATAAGCTCCCATGAGAACATAAAGAAATGAGCCGAGAACCCATCTGGCCCCGGTGACTTGCTGTTATGTATTAAGAACAAAGGTTCTTTAATTTCAACATTGGAAACTGGAAGAGTAAGAGTGTCTCAATGGTCATCAGGGATAGTCTAGTTCAATATGGACTGAAGATCATCAACCAAGAAACTATCACCAACAGGATTTTCTTTACCTAACAAATCAGAGTAGAATCTAATGACAATATTTTTAACCTCATTCTCTGAAACAGTTTGGCTACCATCTTCCTTGAGAATTGAATGAATATTATTCCTCACTTTTTGGCCTTGGATAATCTTATGAAAATAAGAGGTATTAGGGTCCCTCTCTTTCATCCACATAATTCTAGCTTTTTGTTTAAGCATCGAATCCTCTTTAGCTAGAGCCATATCCAGTTGAGCCTTCAATATCTGTCCTTGTTCCAGTGAATTTGGAGAATAAAGCCCATTAAGAATTTTATTTTGAATAACAGCCAGGCTACATCTCAGCTCCTCAATAATGCCTCCAATGTTTTTAAATTTTTCCTGGTTAAATTTC
The DNA here is from genome assembly GCA_037974665.1 of Ehretia macrophylla. Lineage (NCBI taxonomy): Eukaryota > Viridiplantae > Streptophyta > Magnoliopsida > Boraginales > Ehretiaceae > Ehretia > Ehretia macrophylla. The sequence continues at coordinate 48,715,080 of CM075777.1, read as the reverse complement.
TTCAAAGCTGCTTTAATTGTCTTAAGCTTCTGCACAAAGCAGTACATAGGATAATCAACCACCTGTTGGGACCATAAATTTTCAATCAACGGAACATAATCCTTATGAGAAGTCCAAACATTATAGAAACTGAAAGGGGGTTCTACGATCAAACTGCTGAAGAAAAGAGAAACATAATGGGCAATGGTCTGAGATAGAAGGCATGTCCATAATTACCTTCGAGTTAACAAACCTGTTAATCCATTCGTTGTTCACTAGCACCCTATCAAATTTCCTAGCTCTAACTGTGGCATCACTTGCATTATTGCTCCAAGAGAAATCCGGGCCAACGTAAGTATGTTCAATAAACTCAGCCTGTTCCAAACATTCTATAAATTCAATTACACCCACCAAAAGACAATTACATCTAAATCTTTCTTCAATTCTAAGAATCTCATTGTACTCACCCAGGGCACAAAAATGGAGGTTGTTAAATTTTTAGGACCACTCAATGAGTTTAGCCTATAACCTTTTTCTTTCTAAATAATCATTGCTACCATAGACAAAACTGACAAACCACTGATTGCTATTATCGAGCAGCGAGAAATGGCAGAGAATCGCTTGGTCACGAGCATCAATAACAGTGCAATTAATTGTAGATTTATCTCAAAAAACCCAGATTCTACCTCTTAGTGAATGGGTATAGTTATTTGTGAAACCCCAACTATTGAATATTCTGTTAACCACTAATTGGGCACTGCTCAGTTTGATTTTAGTCTCAAGCAGACCAAAAATGTTGAAGTTTTTCCTTTTGACAAAAAGTTAGACCTCCTTTTGTTTAAATGCCTTATTCATACCTCTCACATTCCACACTCCAATATTCATGAATGTATATCAGGTGGTTTAGTAATTTCTTGCGGGTTTTCCACTGACTCATGCCCGATTTTGAACTCCTTGAGAATGTCTAGAAGATGAATCTTTTCATTGTCAAGGGCATCAAATTTGTTAGTTGTAGATTTACTTGCATTAGCTTGCAATTTATGGGAGGTCTTTTTGTTAGTTGTAGCTCCAATATTCATGAATGTATATCAGGTGGTTCCTACGTGTTGCTCCAATCCTAGCAGGGGAGGTCTTTTTGTTGTTAGAAGAAGGTATTTCATTTTTTCTGTACATCAATCCAATCATCCTTCGAGGGTGCAAGTCCCTTATCAGCCATTTTTTACCCAACCTTTTCTTCAACAAGTCTCACAGGTTCACAATTACCATCTGCCATAGATTCATTGTTGTTCACATCTCTCTACACCTTCTTGGTTTTCAGATATTTTTTACCAAGGTGGCCCAACTTCTCACAGTATTCACACCATTGTGGTCTCCAAGTGTACTCAACCTCAACCTTAATAATATTACCATCACCCATATCCAAAGGAATAAGCTCCCGCAGCTTTTTCTTAAGATCAACATCCACACACATCTTAGCATAGCTAAGTCTAGTTCTAGTTTCAGTAGTTGTATCCATCTGAAGGGGAGTACATAGAGCACTAGTAAGCATACTCGAGCCCTTCTTAGTCCACATCACAAGGGGCATATTCCATAATTTGACCCATATCGGTATGTTGTCTGATTTGAAGCTCTCATAACGCGTGTTGGGTTTCCATCTTTGAAGAAGTAAACGCTTATTACCCACATGCTAGAATTGTTCGAGCACCTTCTTACATTTATCCTCATCCTCAAAACGAAATACATATAGTCATTCAATCCCTGATTTAATCTCCACTTTCCCGAATTTTTGCCATTGCGTATCACGAACTTACTTAACAAGAGAGAAGGGGGGGATTTTGTCCAAAAATTGTCCAACCAAGCAATTTTTTCAATAAGATTTACTTTCCTCAATGACTTCGTAAGAAGGGTGAACAATAATGTCTCCATTCTCAAACTCAAGGTCTTCCAATTCTAGTTTAAAAGCCTCCTTAAAATGACCTTCAAAGAAATTTTTCCAAGTTTTAGGAGCAGGAAAGTTAGCTCTTACCTCTGTTTCTGGAACAGTTGATATAATATTTCACATCGGACGCGGAGGTCTTTGGGCTGCTTGATATATAGGATAACATCCTTGTATTGTGCATGCGTATTTTCCTGGCAGTGGCTGGGAGGCAACAAAACTGTGAGGAGTATGGGCTCCAAAGTGGAAAATACGTGCATAGTGCGTTTCTGGGCCTGCTCGCCATGGCCTCGGTGCTCACTTGGGCCCAAGTCCCAAGGGGTATCCTGCAGGCATGGGAGTTGGGTTCGAGGTGTTACAAAGGTGGTATCAGAGCCGACGCGTTCGTATGGCCAGCGAGGACGCTGGGTCCCCAAAGGGGGTCAGGTGTAATATCCCACATCGGACGCGGAGGTCTTTGGGCTGCTTGATATATAGGATAACATCCTTGTATCGTGCACGCGCGTTTTCCTGGCAGTGGCTGGGAGGCGACAAAACCGTGAGGGGTATGGGCTCCAAAGCGGACAATACGTGCATAATGCGTTTTTGGGCCTGCTCGCCATGGCCTCGGTGCTTGCTTAGGCCCAAGTCCCAGGGGGTATCCTACAGGCGTGGGAGTTGGGTTCAGGGCGTTACAGTTGAGGCCTTAATAGTTGGAAAGCTAGGCTCAACTAGAGACCCGTATTGTACAGACCTGGACCCCAAGCTGCCTTTAGAGCAAGAACCTGCCTCAGCGATTTATTTCAGAGGATGAAACTTCTCTACCACCATAGAAGGATGTGTGATTTCCTTAGAGCTCAAATCAACATTATGTGCACTCCTAACAACTGAAATTACAAGAGACGAAGGGGGCATAGAAAGGCATCCAGTCCGCCTTAGCTCCATCAGCGATGAGGAAAGTGATAGCACAAAAGGAGAACCACCACCATTTCTCCCCGTAGAGGCGTAGACTTAAAAACAGTTTTGGGTTTCCTCCGAGCCATAGGGCTCAGAAAAAAACCAAGAAGAAACTAAGGGACGGTTTAGTAGAGTGTTTAGGTTGCAAGATCTATGAGAAATCAGTCTAAAAGTGTAAAATATGTACCACATGATTTATATAGAAGAATTACTTAAGAGTATATTATAATAACAATCTTCAAAATATAGGAAAAACGGGTTTGGTGCTTAAACTTTTATTTTCTACATTTTAGTCTCTAAATATCCATTTTGTTTTATAATTAGTCCTTTTAGTGAATTTTGTCATAATAATTACCAGAGGTTATCATATGTAAAAGTAGAATTAATATAATGTTTCATTATCTTTTGGATGAAATTCATTAGACATGAAGGATTAAGACTAAAAGTTTTTTAATAGTTTTAAAAGTAAAACAAGAAGAAAAGCAAGAACAGAAAATTCATTTTTACAATTAATGCAACAATCGAAAAAATAGTGATAATAATGTTAAATTTAACACAAATAAAATATATTATCACTAGTTTTATACTAAAACTCTAAGCTTAAGGCTGCAAAATGTAAAGATCGCAAACCCTAACCACTAAATTCAACTTGTAATTCAATATCTTGCAATTAATCAACTAGATACAGATATATAATACATAATGCAAAGAAAATAATGCCTAAACCGAAATTACATTCTTAGCTTCTATTGATAAAACCCTAAACCCAAACATTAAAATCGTTTGGAGATCAAAAAAATAAGAAAAAACTAACCTTTAATGAATGTTATAAACCTCAAACTAGCAATCCACGCGAGCTACTTTTTTTTTGGAGCTTGAGATTAGCCAGCCACGGTTGTCTTCTCCATCGCAGGTGTGTGTATGTGTTTTTTGTTTTTGTGTGTGTGTGTATAATGCTCGTTTTCTTGCGGATGAGTAGCATAGGACTTAGTGGAGTACATGTGGCTCCCTCCACTAAGTCCACATGCTCTATATAATTTTTTTAAAAAAAAATATAGGCAAAATGACATTTATGCGCATAATGATATTAATTCTAACTGACGGAGGTAAACAGTAGGAACCAATTTGGGTATTTTAAAAATCTCAAAGACCAATTTTGGTTTTATGCAAAACATTAGGGACTAAAAAGCATTTCACATTACTATAACTGGAAATTCAATCAATGCGCAGATATTTGCCTCTCCATAAATGTGAGATATTTGGAAACCAGGCCTATTGTGGGTATTAAATTTAGGGAGTTAAGTATTCAAAAAGGGAAAAAACCAATTCAGTTCCTAAGGTTTAATATAAAGATCAATTAGGTCCCTGTGTTTTGGGAAAAGCCAAATTGGTCCCTCCGTTAAGTAAGGGGCCGTTTAAGTTAACGGTTTCAAGAACAAAGTTCTCATTTAGCTTTAAAAAAAAAAACCAAACCAAACCTCCCCTATTCCCATTCCCATTCATCTCTCTCTCTTCATCAAACACACACACAGCGGCCCATACCAACCCTTCCCCTCTCCCACCACCTCCCCATTTCCCTCCCCCACCCCCAACCCTTCAGACTGGACCCTTCCCTTCCCCTTATGCAACTCTTTTTCTCCCTCGCTTTCTCTAACACTCACTATCTCTCAGTCACACATGCACGCACAACAACACACATATAGTGGCCCATACACCATTACACAATGGCATACACACCAACACACAACCTTCCCCTCTCCGGCACTCTCACTTAGGTAACTGTCAGGAACCATCTATTTATGTGTTTGTATATATGATTTTTTTTTATATTTTATTGATTTTGTTAAAAATATGTATTTATATATATATATATATATATATATATATATATATATATATATTTATTTATTTATTTATTTATGTGTCTGTATGTGTGTGTGCAATACAAAATGGGTAATATAATATCTAATATACAAAAGATATTGGTAATATATAAAATATATAAGTAATCGATAATACATATGATATATACAATATTTATATAATATAATTGGTAATTATATATATTAAAATATAGATATATATGCATTTTAATTATATTTTTGATTTGATATATTTATATATCCAGTTGTGGTGGAGTGTTGAATTTGCCTAAGTAATTGATTCATTGTTGTTTTCCTTGTTACATAGATATGGTTCATCTACTAAAGTTTTTTAAGGTTATTTTGCAACCTTCAAACACTAGGCTTGTAAGTTTCTCTAAATTGATTCATTCTAAGTAAATGCATTTTAACCTATGGTTTACAAAATTAAGATTGCATGTTATATAGAGTCTGTCAATTAAATTTATTGAAAGATACCTCGACCACATAGTGCCTACATACACATTGAAGTGTAACGGCATGTCGCATATGGTGAAGTTGGAAGAAATAGATGGTAGGTATTACTTTAAGGACGGTTGGATAGAGTTTGCGAATGTTATTGCTATAAAAGTTGGAGAGTTTCTAGTGTTTTATTGGAAAAGTCCGGGAATATTTAAGGTTCAAATCTTCAGCCATAGTGCTTATGAGAGAGATATTAACTGTAAGTCTAACTATTCTGTTATTTCTACATTTTTAATAATAGTTATCATAATCATGTTAATTTTTTTAATGATGAATATATTGCTAAGGTGCCCATTGAGATTGATAGCGATGAGAGTGATAAGAGCGATAAGAGCGATGAGAGCAATGATAATAATGAGAGTGATGAGAGCAATGAGAGCCAAGAGGTGGAAGAAATAGAAGTTGATAGTGAGAAAACTGAAGAGGTCAATGGTGAAGAAGGTGGTAAGCATGTTCTGAAGTTTTTAGTGAAGAATGACAGACATTATATGATAACTCTTCTTCTTTATTGTTCCTAAGAATGTTCTGAACAAATTCAAAATCATGATTACATGCTAATTATCATGTTTGGAATATATTGTAGCCTCTCGCAAAGAACTTTGCAGAAGGGACTGGAATATTTGAGACTGGCACAATGACCGTTATTGATTGTCATAACAATCAATACAGTCTTAGAGTGGGTTGGCGACAGGCAGGGACGTACTTTGTCTCTTCTGGTTGGTCTGCCCTACGCAACGCTCATAACATGAAAAGAGGCGATAAGTGTGTATTTGAACAAATTGATGGAGGACAATTCAGATTTCGAGTATTATGACTTTTTTTTACTGATATCTTATGACTTTTTTTTGGACATTTTAATGTTGTTTATGCTTGAATTGGATTATTTATTGCTTTTTTCCCCGATGTGTATTTATGGGATTAGTTATCTTGTTTTTTTTTTAATGTGTATTGGATGATTAATTTAATTTGGACTTATTTTGGTTTTTATTATAATTTCAGGGACCAATTTGGTTTTTATCTTTTGTAAATATAGGGGCATAGTAGTCTTTTTACTCGGTCAAAGGTTTGACTGTTACAAATAGTGTAACTTCTGTCAAGTGTAGGGACTAAAATGGCCTTTTTCCAAAACACAGGGACCTGGTTGGTTTTTATGTTAGACCTCAGGGACTAAATTAGATTTTTTCCTATTCAAAAATGACACTTTAGAACTAAAACTCAAAGACTTTAGTATTAATTAACCTTCTGCCCGACCCCAAGGGTCGCCTCAAGTGGTAGAGGTTCTACTACTACCCACGTGAGGTCTCGAGTTAGAGACCAGTAAGCGTGAGATGCTAGTAGGATTTCTCCCACAGAGGATCAAACATTAACTTATGCGGTGCATGTGGCTGTTGCATTTTCGGAGTTTTGGTTTACATTCAGTCGTTTAGCCAAACTAGAGAATGCTGACGTGCTACATCCCCTCTTTGAGTGGGTAGGATTAATTCAATCTATGTCTTGTGGACTGGTTGAGTGGGGATGTTTTCCAAAATTAACAACAACAAAAATAAAAAAATTTAACCTTCTGCCCACCTTTGCTGCGAGATTGGACAATCTGGGCCTGGAGATCGACATCTTTGTAAGTTGTTGCACATGAAACAAAAATTAGGTAAAGAACCACAAGCCAAAGTCCGACGATACTCAGACCAAGAAAAGAGAAAAGTCTCATGTTCACACTTAACAAGCCTGCCCTCTGTTTTTGGATAACGTAAGAATTTAACTGGTGGAGTAGATTATTAGATTATTCAGCAGAACTCAATCATTAACTGGTAAACTCTCGATTGTAATAATGCGCTCTCACTTATATTTCAAGTCAATCAAAAGTAAAACTTTAAAGCAATATTAGAAAATTTCAAATCTGCGAAATCATCCCATTCCTGTTAGACCATATATTTGGAGACTTAAAAAACCTGCCCCTTATTTAGCAAAAATAAAAGATAAAATTAAATCCTGCACCTTTTAGCTAGACTCTGCCAAATTACTTGGCACCCCTAAGACCTGTGAAGATAATCAGCAGAAAGAATAAATTAATGCGCGCTTAGATGTCTCACCCACCTTTATACTTATCGAAAACTTAAGAAAAATCTAACCGGAAAATAGCGAAGGAAAAAGAGCCAAACAACAAGTTCATGGACTATGTATTAAGTCTGGTTTAAGTTTGTAAATAAATATGTGATAATATCATAGACATATGTAGTTGTTATACTTGGGTCTTATGAAAAAGAGTCCTTGTCTATGTTTATATTGTCTCCCTTCCTTGCTCTCCTTGTATGATGTAGACGCCATGTACCAATCTTTTTATCTACTGCAACAATTGAAACTATTGCAAAAAGGTTAAAAATCTTTGTAAATGATTTTATGCAAGGGGTTTTCAACCATTGCATATGGTCTCTTGCAATTCTTTATATTGTAACTTCTTTTTTTTTTTTTTTTTGTAAATAATAAGCATGCAATTGAACTATAATTTTGAAACCTTTATAGAAAATTAATCTCATGAGTAAAATCAAACAATAAGTGATAAAAAAAAATTTCCCCATACAATTAAGTATATAAAACTATTGTAAAAAGTTTTAATTTATATGACTGACTAAAAAAACTGTTTCAATAAGCTGGCAGCTATTGCAACTTCTATTTTTTTTCTTTTTTTTTTGTTGGAGTATTGCGAAAGAAATCAAAATTGATAAGGGTTGAATGTGTGTCAGCCCGAACTCAGCTCTGTACCTGTAAAACAAGATAAGGTACTGTAGGTATTACTAGTCGAGAACTCCATCCAGTGTGGATGTAAGTTAGTATGTCCGATCTAAAATAATTACTGAAAGTGAGAGAGTAATAAATAAGTTGTTAATACTTTAATAGGTGCATTTAATGGACTATTTATACTAACTAAGTTTCACCCTAAGTATGCCCTAAGCACGCTCCCATGGCCCCCCACATAATGTGACTGCCAAGGCCCTGAGGTCTGGCGATTGACCTCTCTCATTGACTATAAAATTTCATCGAGTCCTGAGTATAGTTTGAATCTTCTTGGTGGGTCAGATCCGGGTCGGGGTTTCCACCCATTTATAAAGTTGTGGTGTAAAAGGCCACTAGTACGAAAGACTTCCTATTGCAGACAATTTGATTATTGAATAAAGATTTTGTCATGGTTTCAGTTTATAAATTTTGGTGCTCAAATTGCAAGTGAAATTCTATTAAAAGCAATTTTCGCTCCTCTAGAATCATATTTTTGCTCTCCGTCACTTTATCAGCTTCCTTTGCGGCTGAAAAATCTTGGAATTGTCCTAATAATACAGATGCATATTAAAAGGATAGCAACAAAGGCAAATGCAAAAGATTCAAGAATTTCGGCCAAAGGCAAAAGCAAAAGCTTAATCACAACCAATGTTAATATGACCATATTATAATGTGCATAAAGAATTGTCCTAATCACAGTACACATGCATGACAAGGATAGCTACAAATTTAACATTGTTAAAGTCACGAATTTCAGCCAAAGGAAAAAGCAGTAGATTCAATCACTAGCGCATACAAAAAGAACATGTTGAAGATAGAACCTGAGAGACACATATAACTAATAATGTTGAAGGAAGATGAGACAAGTATCTAACTAATGCGGAAGCTCACACTCTAAACTAATATGTCATAGGCTCTTTTACGTCATTTGATTGTCATTGTATTCTCGTCGGTGTTTTAGAAAGACTATTAGATTCTTTCCATAATATAATCTCAATATGTCATACTAAATAATCAAATATCACTCTCCATTACTCTCAGGGGTATGGTCTAGCAGTAGTAGGGGGACACAATTACTCATATGAGGTTGCGAGTTCGACACTTTACTACTCAAGAGTTTTGTCATTGACTGACCTGACCCAAGAGTTTTACTATTTGGTGATCAGGCTCTACCAAATAATCTGATAGTCAATTCCGCCAACTGAATTCCCACATGATCCAAAAGAAAAATGGATCACTCTCAATTTCTCAATAGTTTAGTGTGTAAAAATGTGAATGGAATGAATACCTTGAGAGTGATTCAATATTTATTTAATAGAGAGAAAAAATGTGACTATTCACAATAGAGAGACTCTTTAGTCCATAGATCTGAACTAATCAGATTCTACATTGATATGAGAGATGTTTGTCTCGTCAATGAACCCAATAATATTCACAATAACATGACAATAACATGACTATTCATGTTACAATGCCCCTTGTGGCCAAATGAGTCAAATACTTCATCTTCCAACAAATGTAAAAAGATAAGAAAAGACAAGTTTCACATATCTTTCTTTTCATATTTTACGTGGGCTAAGATTTCACATTGTTTAGGAGCTACGAACACATTTACAGCGACGAATGCAAAGGAAAGGATAAAGACATGTCTTCACCAAAAATTTATCTATATTTGTAGGTTCACGTTAGTGCTGAAAAGTACGACAAGCGATGATGCCCAACCAGTTATTTCATTTTTGCATATCAAGTTTATAACTCACATAATAATCTTTCTAACTTGTCAAAGTATATAAATATAAAAACAAGCAAGTCTATTTCGTTATGCGTCAACCGAATTATTCTAAATGGCTCTTTCAGTTCAGAAACAAATTGTTTTAAATGTTCCTGGTAAAAGGGTAATCTTAATTAAGTGGAATACTATCAATCTCAGATTTGGATATGGAGGGCAACATAATTACATTTAGTCAGAGACCTCAGCTGCTCAAAGTGAAGGAGAAAGTGAGACTAAATTCATTTGGAAGCTGCTGTGGATGGAAATTTGATTCAAGATCAGATGATTAAGAGAGTATTTATTTCAGTACTCAAATTATTACATCTGCTTATACTACAACATTTTAGTTTATTTGCAACATTTCAATTGAAAAAGAAAAAATTATTGCAATAGATGTTTTATTACAATTGTTTTCTTAGCTGTCAGTGTAAATTAAAACTTTTACGAATAGTTTCATTTGCTGGAAACATTTAAAATATTTTCATCACATTTTGCTAATTATTATTAATTATGGAATTACTTTTTAGCAACGATTTTAAAATTGTAGTTCAATTGTAATCGTTGCTTATTTATTTATAAAAAGCCGTTGTAGAAAAGAATTGACAACGTAACCACATTCAATGGTTCTATTGCATAAAGTAATTTGCAATAATTTTTTGCCTTTGTTAAGTAACCACCACATCTAAAAGTTTAAACTATTAGAGAATAGTTTATTATTTTATTTATTATCTTCGACATGGCCCCACAAATGTAGGTAAAATTAATTTTTAATTAAATGGGTGGCAGTGAGTTTGAACCAATGACTTTTTAGCACCTAAATTCTAATATCATGGTAAGTGATCAGTCCACCTAAAAACTTAAATTATTATAAAAAGATTTATTATTTTATTTATTATCTTCAATGTTCTTCTTACAACAGTTTTTGAGTAATACTGAGCTTGTTCCATGAAACGGTCAAAAATGGAATCGGATATCATCGCTAAATTGCTCAATTTTAGTGTTCCAAATATAAATTTGATGTTCGAATAATATTGCCTCAACCTTTTTTAGGGAATAATTTGGAATTATGAGTGATCTGATAAATCTTCATATTAGTTTACCACGCAAAATGTGAATAAAAGATGATTAAATAATTGCTGAGCTTTGCATGTTAAATGAGCATCAAGAGCACATGTATAACTTGTAATTCATATACTATTCATACCACTCACTGCATTACATAAAGACCTTGCTCATCAATACAAGAAATGCATAGGCGAATGATAATTTGATTCCATGGGCATTCTCAGCATAGCAGTGACTGAAGAGTGGAAGAAGAAGCACAACATAAATAAGGCCAGCATCAACTCTTATTTTTTAACTAGCGATAAGGTCTACGTGAGCTCATGAAGCAAGTCATGGTAGCTTAATTGGCTGGTGGTGGCTTACGGCCGCCATGGGGTGGCTTGTGGTGGTAGGGTGGGTAATGTGGCTTCTTATGTCCAGGAAAATGGGGCCTCTTCTTGTATGCTTCTTCATTACCTTCCGCTGGAGGGTGTCCAGGGTAGTGACCATATGGTGGAGGCGGCTTGTGGTAGGGTGGTGGCAAAGTTGGTGGCTTGTGGATGGGCGGTGGCAGAGTTGGTGGCTTGTGGATGGGTGGTGGCAAAGTTGGTGGTTTGTGCTCTGGCTTTGGTGGCTTGTGTTCTGGTGGAGGCTTTACTATTGGTGGTGGTTTGTGCACTGGCTTTGGTGGGTAGTGTTCTTTAGGAGGCTTCTCAATTGGGTGTGGCTTGTGAATAGGTTTTGGTGGTTTGTGTTGAGGTGGGTATGTGGGTGGCTTGCCATAGTCGGCAAACGAGGGGGTGGTGAGAGCTACCACAGCAAGAAGCAACACGAGCAAGTGTGTTGGGGACATTTTGGCTATGGTGATTGTTGTTGCAATGCTAATGAGAGATTGGTGCCCTTTTAAAGTAGTTTTTAGGACACTGTTGCTGGACTTGCGTCAACATCTTAATTTGAACACGTATCTTAAAAGTAAATTTCAGCAAAGACTTTTGTATTCCGAGAATTGAGTGATGAATTTGTCTGTTATTCATTTGGGGCCCAAAGAGTTGAAAAGTTGGAAATTTTAGGTAAAGTATTTTTCACATTGTGATACAAACATTGGATAGGAGATTAGCGAGCATAAATTAGGGAAGATCTGCTCTTGGAAAATGCACTCAAGAAGGCTATCATTTTCTTGGTACGCGACAATTACATTTTTAAGTTTTTCTAAAATTTTAGAAGTGTGAGGTATAGTTAACATGATTGTTTTTGCTAAGTATAGTCAGATATTATTTTGTATAAACAAATATTACAATAAAAGATTTTGAAGTGGTTCTCAGTAGCTTTGTCATTTGAAATAATCCGTTCATATTTTGCACACGACTTTGTAGTTATGGGTTGAATTTAAAATAATCTTATTTAAAGTTAATTCCTAGTTATTTGAAAAAAAATAGTTCACAGAACATTAGCACTTACTATCCCCGACAAATTTTACCTCAAAGGAGTCTTTGATCTACATGTTAGGCACTCCGGAGTTATTAAGACCACGGGTTGGATTACTAAGTAATCTTATGCCAAGAATTCGTGGTATAATATTCACAATTAACCTTACCTATATAGTATTACCCTTAGATCTAAGAATCATTAGACAATTCCCAAGAAGTGATCATAGACAAATTCCATTAATCTAAGGTCACTCTCAATTGGTATGAGGGGCATGGACTAACGATAATGGAATATAATCGCTCATGTGATATGGGTTCGACACTCTCTAATACTCTAGAGTTATGTCTTTAACTGAGTTCTGCTCTAGAGTTCTGCACCCAGGGATTTGTCATTTGGTGGTCAAGGGATTTGTCATTTGGTGGTCAAGCTCTGCCAAATAATACGGTAGTCGAATTTTGCTAGCTAAATTTTCACGTCATCCAAAAAAAAGAATCACTCTCAATAATAATAATGTGAATGGAATGAACACCCTTAAGAGTGATTCAATATTTATTTATAGCAAGAAAAATTTTGTGACTATTCACAATAGAAAGACCTTTAGTCCATACATTTGAATTCACCATTAATTTTTAACACACTCTAAATTTTACAGTGATATAAGAGATATTTGGCCCATCAATAAACCCAAGAGTATTCACAATAACATGACTATTCATGTTACAATGGCCCACGTGGCCATATGAGTCAAATACTCCATCTTTCAACAAATGTTAAAAAGATAAGAAAAGGCATGTTTACACATATCTTTCTTTACATATTTTATGCGGGTTAGATTTCACATTGTTTAGGAACTACGACCACATTTACAGCGACGAATGCAAAGGAACGAATAAAGACACGTCTTCACCAAAAATTTATCTAAATTTGTAGGTTCTACGTTAGTGCTTAGAAGTAAGACGAGCAATGATGCCCCACCAGTTATCTCATTTTTGCATGACAAGTCTATAACTCACATAATAATCTTTCTAACTTATCAAAGTAATTATTAGAAAAACAAGCAAGTCCATTTCGTTTCGCTTCAACCGGGTTGTTCTAAATGTATCTTCTGCTCGGAAACATTTCAAATAATTAATTTGAATTATGATATAATCTTAATTAAGTGGAATATTATATATATTAATCTCAGATTTGGAAATGGAAGGGAACGTAATTACATTTAGTTGGAGACCTCAGCTGCTAGCTCAAAGTGAAGGAGAAAGTGAGACTAAATTCATTTGGAAGCGGCTGTTGATGGAAATTTGATTCCAGATCAGATGATAAAGAGAGTACATATCTTCAGTACTGAAATTTGAAAATCTGCTTATGCTACAACGTTTAATATTTTTGCAATATTTCAATTGAAAAATAAAAAAACTGTTGCATCAAATGTTTTACTACAATTGTTTTCTTAGTTGTTGTGTAAATTAAAACTTTTTCGAATAGTTTCATTTACTTGCAACATTTAAAATATTCTCATCACCTTTTGTTAATTACTGATCATGGAATTACTTTTTAGCAACGATTTTAAAATTGTAGTTCAATTGCAACTGTTTCTTATTTATTTACAAAATGTCGTTTTATCATAAGGGAATTTGCAGTGAGACCACTTACAAGGGTGATCTGTAAAGTAATTAATTTACAATTATTTTTTGCCTTCGTACAACAGTTTTGAGTGTTGTAGTAAATAAAAATTAGGACAAATCTCACAAATAGTCCCTATTGTTTATAAATTTTTGACAAATAATCTCTATTGTTTTAAAAGTCACGCAGTTAGTCTCTATTGTTTGCAAAAGTTTCATCAATAGTCTCTATTGTTTCACAAGTCATTCAGTTAGTTCCTATTATTTACAAAAGTTTCTACATTAGTCCTCATTATTTGCAAAAGTCTTTCTATTAGTCCTCAATATTTGTAAATGCATTTGCAAACATTGAGGACTAATGAAGAGATTTTTGTAAACAATATGGACTAATTGAGTGACTTTTAAAACAATGAAGACTATTGGTAGGATTTTTTTAAAACAATGGGGACTAACCGCATGACTTTAAAATAATAAGGATTATTTGTCCAAAACTTATAAACAATAGGGACTACTTGTTCAATTTGCCCTAAAAAATATGTTAGTGTTTACTAGAAGTAGATACAGAGCATGTTCCATGAAATGGTAAAGAGTGAAAAATCGAATATCATCCGTAAATTGTACAATTTTAGTATTCCATATATTTGATGTTCAAATTGTTGGAAGATAATTTGCAATTTTCAACATGAGTTGTGTCTATAGAAATCTGAGAAAGCATTAAGTTTGCAACAACTAATTAGCTCTACCTACTTCATTAATGCATCTTGTAAACATACCATTGCAGATTATTCTAGAGCATGAAATGCATCTATAAAAGGAGCTGATGTTGTAATGTTCTGCGAGCAAAAAAAAAAAAAAAGAATTTACTGCAATCCAATATTACCTTCTCTATTCTTCATTTCAGTACAAATCTAACATCAAATTACTGCAATACACTACAAGAAAACAGCGTTCGAAAGACAGAATTAGGTGACAGATTTTTTCCGTAGTAAATTGGCTACTGCCAGGCTACGGATTTGCTAAGGAAAAAAAATTCAGTAGCCCAGCAGTAGCCAACTTAGCATCGTTGAAATGACGACAAAACTTTGCTACGAATTAGCTACAAAAAATAATTTTGATTAATAAAAAAAATGAAAAATAATATTCAGTAGCCTAGCCGTGGCAAATTTGCAACGGATTAGCTACGAATTATTTAATTAATTGGGCAAAAAAATTTATAAAAAAGTCTATAGCCATGTAGTAGCCAAAATAGCCACGGATTGGCTACGGATAATAATTTTAATTAATATAAAAAATAAGAAATAATATTACGTAGCCTAGCTGTTGCAACTTTTTTATGGACTAGTTTCGAATTATTTAATTAATTCGGCAAAAATATTCATTAAAAATTCCGTAGCGATGCAGTGGCCAATAACCACGGATTGGCTATGGACTATATATTATTCAAAAAATATTTTTAAAAAAATAAATATGACTATTTTAATTAAATAGGAAAAAGTAAAATAACAAAGTCCGTAGCTCATCTGTAATCCCTAGCTACGGATGGGCTACAGAATTGGACTCTTCCCTAGCCCAGCAGTAGCCAATTGACTACTGCTAGGCTACGGATTTAAATAAAAAACTGAAATTTATCATTTTTAATTTGGATTATGAAATTTTGATTGCACCTACAAAGTAGTAACTTCACTTGAGTTGTAAATTTTTGAAATAAAAATAAACTTGGTCCATATTTCATTAACGTGGGTACTTTTATAGAGAAATCAAATATCGTTTAAATCGAACTTATTATGTTTTCACTTAACATTACGTTAATGTTAATAAACGTTTAATTTAGGAGTCGAAAAACTATCACATTGTGTCTAAACTTCATAAACAAGAAAAATATGAAGATATTAACATATTTTAATACGTTGTTCGTACCTATTTTGGAAGTTAAAATACGTATTATTTGTTGTCCGTAGCCTAGCAGTAGCCAGGCTACGGACCTCAACCAAAAATCGAGTTTTATTGTTTTTAATTTGCATTTTAGAATTTTAATTGCACCTACAACGTAGTAAACTTCACTTGACCTGAAAATGTTTCAAAAAATAATAATAATTGTCCGTATTTCATTAACGTGTGTACTTTTATAAAAAAATTTCATAGGAAATCATTTGTCATTTGAATCGAACTAATAATGTTTTCACTTAACATTGTGATAATGTTAATAAACGTTCAATCTAGGAGTCAAAAAACTGTGACACTGTGTCTAAACTTCATAATGAAGAAAAATATAAAGATATTAACACGTTTTAGTATGTTATTTGTACCTATTTTGGAAGTTAGAATAGATATTATTTGTTATCTGTAGCCCATCAATAGCCAATTGGCTACTGCTAGGCTACGAATTTAAATAAAAAATTCAAATTTATCGTTTGCCGTTTAAATCGAACTTATTATGTTTTCACTTAACATTACGTTAATGTTAATAAATTTTCAATCTAGGAGTCAAAAAATTATCACATTGTGTCTAAACTTCATAAACAAAAAAAATATGAAGATATTAACACATTTTAATACGTTGTTCGTACCTCTTTTGAAATTTAGAATAGGTATTATTTGTTATCCGTAGCCCAGCAGTAGCCAATTGGCTATTGCTAGGCTACGGATTTAAATAAAAAATTAAAATTTGTCGTTTTTAATTTAATTATGAAATTTTGATTGCACCTACAAAGTAGTAACTTCACTTGAGTTGTAAATTTTTGAAATAAAAATAAACTTGGTCCATATTTCATTAACGTGGGTACTTTTATAGAGAAATCAAATATCGTTTAAATCGAACTTATTATGTTTTCACTTAACATTACGTTAATGTTAATAAACGTTTAATTTAGGAGTCGAAAAACTATCACATTGTGTCTAAACTTCATAAACAAAAAAATATAAAGATATTAACACATTTTAATATGTTGTTCGTAACTATTAACAAGTTAGAATATGTATCATTTGTTGTCTGTAGCCCAGCAGTAGCCAATTGGATACTGCTAGACTACAAACCTCAACCAAAAATCAAGTTTTATCATTTTTAATTTAAATTTTAGAATTTTAATTGCACCTACAACGTAGTAAATTTCACTTGAGTTGGAAATGTTTCACAAAAAAAAAAAACTTTGTTCGTATTTCATTAACGTGTGTTCTTTTATAGAAAAATCTCATAGGAAATCATTTGTCGTTTAAAATGAACTTATTATATTTTCACTTAACATTACGTTAATGTTAATAAATATTCAATCTAGGAGTCAAAAACTATCACATTGTGTCTAAACTTCATAAATAAGAAAAATATGAAAATATTAACATGTTTTAATATGTTGTTTGTACCTATTAATAAGTTAGAATACGTATTATTTGTTATCCGTAGCCTAGCAGTAGCCAATTGGCTACTGCTAGGCTACGAACCTCAACCAAAAATTGAGTTTTATAGTTTTTAATTTAAATTTTGGAATTTTAATTGCACCTACAACGTAGTAAACTTCACTTGAGTTGAAAATATTTCAAAAAAAAAAAAACTTTGTCTGTATTTCATTAACGTGTGTACTTTTATAGAAAAATCTCATAGGAAATCATTTGCCGTTTAAATCGAACTTATTATGTTTTCACTTAATATTACGTTAATGTTAATAAACATTCAATTTAGGAGTTGAAAAACTATCACATTGTGTCTAAACTTTATAAACAAAAAAAAAATGAAGATATTAACACGTTTTAATACGTTGTTCGTACCTATTAACAAGTTAGAATACGTATTATTTGTTGTCTGTAGCCCATCCGTAGTCCCTAGCTACGGATTGGCTACGAAATTCGTCACGTCCGTAGCCCAGCAGTAGCCAATTGGCTACTGCTAGGTTACGAATCTCAACAAAAAATCGAGTTTTATCATTTTTAATTTGAATTTTGGAATTTTAATTGTACCTACAACACAGTAAACTTCATTTGAGTTGGAAATATTTCAAAAAAAAAAAAAAATTTTGTCCGTATTTCATTAACGTGTGTACTTTTATAGAAAAATCTCATAAAAAATCATTTTCCGTTTAAATCGAACTTATTATGTTTTCACTTAACATTACTTTAATGTTAATAAACGTTCAATCTATGAGTCGAAAAACTATCATATTATGTCTAAACTTCTTAAATATGAAAAATATGAATATATTAACACATTTTAATACGTTGTTCGTACCTATTAACAAGTTAGAATACATATTATTAATTGTCTGTAGCCCGTCCGTAGTCCCTAGCTACGGAATTCGTCACGTCTGTAGCTTTGCAGTAGCCAATTGGCTATTGCTGGGCTGGACCTCAACAAAAAATTGAAATTTATATTTTAGTGATGTGGCTATGGATAGGCTATAGACGCATAGATGTCCGTAGCCCATCCATAGCCAAGTCATTAAAAAAAAAAAAAAAAACTAAGGATGTATAAAATATATATACCATAATTTGTCAAGCATAGATGTCGATAATAACTAACATAAGAACCATAAGTCGATACAAGCATATATAAATGGTAAATCAGATATCTAGTTTCAAATGCAATTTTAATTATAAAAAACTAACAACAAGTTGCCCAAAATAAAACTATTGTCTCGGTCCACAATCACGACGTCCATGTTGACCTCCACCACTCCAATTGTCGGTAAACCCAGGGTCTTGTCCAACTCCCTCACCACGAAAGTTATCAACCATGAGTAGAAGCCAACCTTGTATATCCTCAAATTGAGTTTCAAAATATTGTCGATCTTCTGCTCTACGTTCTTCCAGACTTTGAAATTGAGTTCCAAAGTATTGACGATCTTCTGCTCTATGTTCTTCCAAAGTCTAAAATTGAGCTTCAAAATATTGACGATCTGCCGTTCTACGCTCTTCCATTGTTTGAAGTTGAGTTTGCAAATGGTTGAGAATTGTTGCCCATAGAAGTAGAGATATCATTTAGTTTTTCCAAAATTAGATCAATTGACGAACTATAAGCACGACTAGAACTAGCACCTCTCCTCCTTTCTTGCTCATCTATTTGTGACACTCTCTCTGCATGAATATACTCCTCTGGAATATCAGTTTCCATAGGCGTTTCATGATATAAGTTTTCTTCCATCTCAACATCACCAATATAACTCAAATTTTGAACAAAGGTTCTGTTCTTGGTAGTAGTAATTCTAATGAATGATTTGGTTTCCTCTGGTAGTCTATTAAATTCTTCTTGGTTTATATAATGATCTTGATACCAATAAGCTTGTTGCCTATTTAGAGATAGCATATTAAGATACCAAGAAGGGTTGAATTTCTTACTTTCAACCCCATCAAATGAAACCCCGAAGTACTCAAAAATTCGCGTAAGGGTTACTCCATATGACAAGGATTTGTTGTTCTTAGCCGCATAAATCATGTGACGAACAATCATATACGGTAAGTTCACTTGTCTACCACTAACCAACAAATATACAATATAAGCATCTCCTTGAAGTGTCCTTTCATCATTAATATTTTTATGTGCAAGACAAGAGCCTACAAAGTTTACCCAAATTTTCTTTAGTATGGGCAACTCTTTCTTATTTGGTGCATTTCCTCTATGAGCAATTCTATCATACCTTTCTGCCCAGAAAAATCTCAAACAATTATCTTTGTCTTTGGGCTCCATTCTACTTTCTGGCCAACCAGTGGTGTCATAAGCTTTTACCCCTTCGTTTATCATATTAAAGATTGTAGCTATAATATCCAGGGTTAACTCAATATCAACACCTCTAACTCTAGTTTTTACAACAACAATTTCATCACTTTCGATATTAGCATAAAATTCACGGATTAAAAGCGAATAAACAAGACAATGAATATGTAGGAAGTCATACCAACATTGTTGTTGCACGAATTCAAAAATTCTAGTACCTTGTATGTCCCCGTCTCTCAAACACTTTCCATACAATATCGGCTTGACAACCTCATTGTTTGCACGTGTAGGAGGAGGATCCCTATCCGGACTTGGAAGCCTTGTAGAGGCTCTTGTATTTGTTTTCTTAGGAATATTTTTCCCCACTTTTTCTTGTATCCACTATGATAAAATATAACGATTTTGAGCTTTTGGGAAATGGGTAATGTGACTATGGAACAAAACTTGAGATTTAATGGCTAAATTTTGAGTTTAATACAACTTTACCTATATTTTGGCTTAGGGATTGAAAAAATTGGGGTTTGAAAAAACTCTTTGTAGATTTGGAGGTTTTGCCAAGTGGTTAATGTGATTATGGAAGAATTTTTTAGGTTTAATGGCTAGATTTTGAGAATTTAAGAGAGATTTTTTGAGTTTTTCTTGCAATGGAGTTGAAAAAATTGGTGTTTTGAAAAAATATTTGGAGATTTTGATGTTTTGTGGAATGGGTAATGTGATTGTAGAAGAAATTTTGAGATTTAATGGTTAGTTTTTAATGATTTTAGAGAGATTTTGAGAGAGTTTTAGAAAAGAAAGGTGAAAAGATGTGAAGTTGGGGAAGAAGATGGGATTTGGGGGTGGGTTTGCTGATTTTTGGCTCGCCGTGACCTGTTTGGAGAAAAAAAAAATTAATTTTTTTAAACTAATAAAGCTGAATGTTTAAAATATTTCTCCCAAATTTTTTCCCTAATTCACTTTACTCTTTTTTTCTCTTACAAAAAACATATCTCTCTTAACTCTACCACTATCACTACCACTATTATCACCATCAACACCACTGCCATCACCATCAAGACCACCACCACCACCAACAAAGGCTTCATCGGCACCACAAGGTCCTCCATCACCACCATCACCATCATCATCACCATAACCATCACCATCACCACCACCACCACCACCACCACCACTACCACTATCACCACCACGACCATCATCATCAACACTACTACCATTACCATCAAGAGCACCACCAAGGGTACTACCATCACCACCAACAAAGGCTCTATCACCACCACAAGGTACTCCATCACCACCATGTAGGCCACTCTTACCATCACCACCATCTAGGGCTCCATCACCACCTCCAACTCCATCACCATCACCACCAAAAACACTACCACCATATCTCTCTCTATTTTCTACTAGTTAGTATTTTATTATATACATTTTTCCTTTATTTTTTTGTCTAGTATAGACATATTTATATATGTGTATAATATGTATCTAGGATTATGTGTAATTTTGCTTGTTTTTCAGTTGTTCAATTTATTATTTTTGTATTTAATATTATGTTTAATTCTAATTGTTTTAAGTGAGGTTTTAAAATAAATATGTGGTAGTGATATTTATTGTGACTTCTTTGACATCAATGTTATATTGTAGTGATATTTGTTTTACTTAATTAACAATAGATTAACTAGTGGGTCACAAATTGTGTTTAAATAATGTCACCACCAAGCACATTACTTAACTGTATCTTGTACTATTAATTTCTTTAATGGAATGAACATATATTATGATACAGAAGTTGAGAAAATGGAAACACGTCGACAACAGTGGATGAACAATCAATTAATATCTAAGGGAGTATTAAATCCTAAGTTCGTTCATAGAGTAGACGAAGAATTCATTCCTTTTACGTGTAGTCAACGAAAGTACATGGATGTAGACAAAATTAGATGCCCTTGTGCTACATGTAAGAATTGTGACTTTAAGGACATTCATACTTGTAGACATCATCTCTACTAATGGGTGTTCATGAGGAATTACTATGTTTGGACTTCACACGAGGAGCATGATGACATCAATCAGGATAACAACCATAATGTTGGTGATCATTATGGATATGATGAAGGAAATAGTTATAGGACAATGGTGTTTGATGCATGTGGCCCATCAAATGTACCACCAGCTCCTTATCAACCAATTGAAAAAGAGCCTAATATGGAGTCAAAATATTTTTATGATCTATTAAAAAGTGCAGATGAGCCTTTGTGGAGTGGATGTGAGGTCACTCATTTGTCAGCGGTATCTTTGTTGTTGAATATCAAGTCAAAGGAGAATATGTCTAAACATTGTTTTAATCGAATTATTGAAGTTATTCGAAGAATGTTGCCCAATGATAACACTTTGCCTGAGAACTACTATAGGTTTAAGAGTGAAATGAGTCCTTTAGGTTTGAGTTGCATGAAGATTGACGCGTGTGTAAATGGATGTTAATTATATTACAAAGATACAGATCAACTCAAATCTTGTCCAAGGTGTGGTCACCCACGGTTTAAACCTACAAAAGTTGGAAAAAAACATGGTAGACCAATTGCTTTCAAATGATTGAGGTATCTTCCATTAACGCCCAGGTTGACCAGATTATACACGTCTCTCGTAACAGTTAAACATATGCAATGGCATTTTAGACACCAAGTTGAGAATGGAAAAATTTGTCATCCATCCGATGCTGAGGCGTGGAAACACTTTGATAGAACGTATCCAAACTTTGCTTCTGAACTAAGAAATGTGCGTCTTGGACTTTCTTCTGATGGTTTTAACCCTTTCAACTCTTCTTCTCAACCTTATTCTTGTTGGCCTGTGATAATCACACCGTACAATCTTCCACCATGGATGTGTATGAAAGATCCTGTAATGTTCTTGACCCTTTTTATTCTTGGACCAAAGAGTCCGGGAAATAGTATAAATATATACCTTGAACCTCTGATTGAAAAGTTGATTAAATTGTGGTAAGTAGGGGTACCTTGTTATGATGTGTCGCCCAAGTCCAATTTCTAATTAAGGCCAGTTTTAATGTGAACAATTAATGATTTCCCAGTATATAGCATGTTGTCTGGCTGGAGTACGCATGGCAAATTGTCATGTCTGTATTGTATGGGATCTTCTCAGGCATTTCAATTGACTGCAGGGAGAAAGAATTGTTTCTTTGACTGCCATCGGCAGTTCTTACCAAGAAATCATCCATTTCGACGAGACAAGAAAAACTTTCGAAAAAATCTGATGGAGAGATCAGACCCTCCACCGAGATTAAGTAGTGAGGATATGTGGGAAGAAGTTCGAGATCTTCCGACCATAAATGAATTAGGTAAAGATAAAATAGATGGTTTTGGAAGAAAGTATAACTGGACAAAAAAAATCATCTTTTGAGATTTACCTTATTGGCGGTCACAGTTTATACGTCATAATCTAGACGTCATGCATATAGAGAAGAATGTTTTTGATAATGTCTTTAACACTATAATGAATGTGAAGGGGAAGACAAAGGATACAAAAAATTCAAGGGCTGATATTGAGAACATTTGTGATCGTCCTGAATTATGCATTAGAGATGGCGTTATGAAAATGGTCGTGCATACTCTCCCAATTCCATCTAAGAAAACAATTTTGGTGTGGGTCAAAGAGTTAAAATTTCCTGATGGATATGCATCAAATATAGCAAGGTGTGTTGACATGAATGATTTAAAATTGTCACATATGAAAAGCCATGATTACCATGTATTTATGGAGAGATTGCTTCCTATAGCCTTACGAGAGTTATTGCCAAATAGTGTACGGGAACCTTTTACTGAACTAAGCTTATTTTTCAGAAACATTTGTTGCTCGTCTCTTGAAATAATTGACCTTGAAAGAATGCAACAAAATATTGTGATCACCCTTTGTAAGTTGGAAAATATCTTACTTTTAGCCTTCTTTGACTCAATGGAGCATTTTTCAGTACACTTGGTTCATGAAGCAATTTGCAGAGGTCTTTTACAATATCAGTGGATGTACCATTTTGAGAGGTTTTTGCATGTTTTGAAGAGAAATATGAAGAATAAAGCACGTGTTAAGGGATCTATATATGAAGCATATCTTATCCTTGAAACAGTGACATTTTGTTCATATTATTTCGAACAGCACGTGCAATCAAAAACAAGAAACATCGGTTGAAATGAAGAGTTCGTGGATGTAGATTACCCTGAAGGGTGTTTACCTATATTCAAGCATCCATGTCGTCCGATGGGGAAAATGATCTCTAAAGATTTAGACGATCGAGATTTCAATCCTGCTCACTTATGTGTTTTGATGAATTGCGAAGAGGTGTGTCCATATATTAAGTAAGTTCATGACTCAACTCTTTAGTTATATTAAAGATCTTATATATATAATCCACTAATTAATACTATACAGGACGTTTGAGGATGATCTTTGAATGGAGAATCCATCATTTACTGATTCACAAATCAATAACAACATTGAGAAATTTTTCCCGGCTTAGTTTTGTTACCATGTTAGTATTACTACTTTTTAACGTCCCTAATAATATATTCAATTCATTCCGACCTTGACGTTTGTTATTATCCCTAATTTACCCATTTTAGCTTGCCCACAGTAACATTTTGGAGGATCATGTGAAATATCTTTCAATGGGTCCAAGTAAGGTGAGTAGCACAAGGGCAAAGTACTTGATGAAAGGATACAGACTTCTCACTTTGTAGTATGGATCTTTAAAGACTACAATGAACAATAGAGTTACTGTGAAAGGGACAACGCCTAATAATGATGAGAGTGATTATTATGGTCTGTTGACTGATATTACTGAGTTAGAATACCATAATAGAACTTTGAAGCACACAAGAGTTATCCTTTTCAAGTGTGAGTGGTTTGATTCTCACAATGATAATAGATTAAAGGTTCATCCGAAATATCGTTTGATTGATATAAATGTGAAGAAAAAATACCCAAAATATGACCCCTTTGTCTTAGTCGAGCATGCACATCAAGTATATTACGTCAGGTATCCTGGTGCTAAGAGAGAACGGGCAGCTTGGTCAGCTGTATGCAAAATCAGATCAAGGAACCAATTTGATAAAGAGTCAAACAATGATAATAATGATAAAGATGAACAGTCGAATTTTCAGTCCGATGAGATGAACGTGACATTGATACAATCAGATGATCATGATGATGTCGTATTGCGTTGTCTTGAATCAAGTGAATGCTTTGCTGTGGTTGGAGATATAGAAGAAGAGCACGAGGACAATGCCCAAAATGATGATGAAGATCATGAAAGTGACTTTGATAATGACATAGAATCTGAATACAATGAATTATCTAATTGAGATTTTGTACTTATAAATTCAATAC
Source organism: Ehretia macrophylla (assembly GCA_037974665.1). Taxonomy (NCBI): domain Eukaryota; kingdom Viridiplantae; phylum Streptophyta; class Magnoliopsida; order Boraginales; family Ehretiaceae; genus Ehretia; species Ehretia macrophylla. The sequence continues at coordinate 48,690,122 of CM075777.1, read as the reverse complement.
TTTGGATGTCAACTGAATGTGAATTGTATGATTGATAATCGAAAAATATAATGAAAAGTGGTTATAACATCTCTTCATTCGTAGAATCTATTGTACATCTCTTTGTATCTTGTGATTTTTTTTGTAACAATCATGGTTAGAGCTGGTAAATCGCAAGCAAATAAGACACAATCTGGCATGCCATCAACTTCGTCCTCTGCAGCCCGTGGTGAAGCAGATTGTGAGTCCCCTACTGCTGCAGGGTTGTCAGTTCGTTCCATCGGACTATCTGCCCCTTTGTGTGACATCAGAGTGACTAACGAGAATCGTCATGATAATACCACGCCTACACCCAGCGTCCAGCAGGAAATGGAATATCTAGAATCATCATCACATACAACTGGCACAACAAATTGGCAGGCTATGGGATTCAAGTCACTCGAGCAGTACGCCACATGGTTGGAAGATAGACGTACTCACATTCGATTATATAATAACAGGTGAAATTACAATTAAATTAAATGATAGAGCAATTACTTTGATTGTTTGTTATTAGTTCTTGAAGTTATAATAAGGTAATGCAAGTGACGCTAACTTATATAATTGATATACTTGTTAACAGATTTGTACCTGCTTCAGTAGTAAGAGATTTTAAGTCAATATTTGGAGGCGGATTTACAGAACCTTGGATTACTTATGGAAAAATTCTGGACGATGTTAAAGATCGATGGTTTTTCTCTTTTGAGGTTTTTATAAACATTAATGCAATCAATATCTATTATATTATATACTTGAACATTTATACGTGCATATTCAATTAACACATGTTCACATTTACCTATATTTGTCATTGCAGAGAGATTATAAGTGGCACACATGTGACAGGACAAACATCAAGCATTGCTTCCATTATAAGGCGGCGGAGATAATGAAAGATCAATTGGCTAAGGCTCGTAAATTTGACAAGCCTTCTAAGTGGATGACATTAGATAACTGGGAGCACATGCAAGTAAGATGGCATGAACCAAAATGGATAGATAAATCAAATGCGGCCAAGAAAAATCAATCGGTACACTACACGGGTGCCACCCCCTTTCATGAGGTTATGAGAAGGATGGTATGTAACTTAAATTTAATACCCGTTTAAATTTGTCTATCTTAATATTCTAGTTTTTGAGTAATTACTACTTATGAAGTTAATAACGTAGGCGGACATAGTAAATGCCCCTATCTATAAATCTGATGTTTTCCAGGTCACTCACAGTAAATGGGAGGGTGATGGTATACAATTCTCTGATCCAAAGGCTGCTCAGACGATAATAAGTATTTATACAGTATATTACTTTTACTGTCGATTAATTTTGTTAAATTTATATAATTTTATGTAAAGTTTAAGTTGTTACTTTTAGTTTAAAAGGTTAAAAAAATTGAATTTCATAATTCTCTTTTGTAATGTGCAGGTTGTTAGACTTATGTATTTCATTATGATAATTGTATCTATATGATTATGTTGAAGTGGTTATCACAAACGACATATCTTTTGGTTGTTTGTTAGAGGCCTAGGATTGTAAATTTGGCATATTTGTGGTTGTATGTTGGTTGTTGTGGCTATATGAATTATTATGCAGGTTATAATTTTGTGTTTGGGTCCATATTATGAACGTTATAATGCCAAAATTTCATCGCGTCCCTACTTGATTTTAGGTGAAGTAGAGTTGGGGCGTGACATTGAATGGTATAAGAATATTAAAAATTTATAAATGTTTTTTTTGTAGTCATTTATGAGGAGATGCTCGAACAACGTCAACTTGTAATGCAAAAAGACCCTACGGCACCGCCCAAACAAATCTTAAAATAGTGAATTTGATGAATATTAGATCTTTTATACCGGCCTCATCTTTATTACACCTCTTTGTCTTCCAAGAAAATCACAGTAAAGTCAAAAAGGTTAATCCCAATGAGATATTCTACCAAGTTGTTAGTGGGGCAAAAAAAAGGTGTGTCTATGGACTCGGCTCGTAAAGAGTCCGCATTGGTAGGGAAGCACCCCCTATTCCAACCATAAACACTAGAGTTGGACTCTCGGAACAAGAAGTCGACAGGCAAGTCAATGAAGCAACGAAGTCCATGAGGCAACAACTTCAAGACCAAGGAAATGCACATCAAGAGATACAGCGAAAAGTGAACGAAGCCATGCAACTCGTGAGAGAATTGCAGCAGGAGATTAATAGACTCAAACACCCACGACAGTAGCCCGATCAACATGGTCAATGGTAAATTTATGATTTAGTCTTCTGGACAATTTTAGAAAGTAATTTCGAACAATATGTTAATATTTTTATGAATTTGAAAGATGCGTTATGTAAATATTATTTTGGATATTTAATTTTACGTTTTGTTGTGTAAATTTGTTTTATTTTTAGATTTTTACATTTCATACTATTTTTCGTAATAATTCAGCCACATAAAATTAGCCACTATTTTTCGACGGACAAATAACTACGAAATTCGGCAACAGATTAGCCACCGAGATGGGTCGGCAAATGGCTAGGGATTGGCTATGGACAGTTTTCGACAATGGCCTACGAATTGGCTATACTGCTTTGCTACGGACGTTAATAATTAATAGTAAAATCAAAATTTTAGTTAGCTACGGATGGGCTATGGATTGGCTACGGAAATGTGGCTACCGATATTCTACGGATACCAATCCGTAGTCATGGGCTACAGACGATTTTCAACCGAAACGGTTACGGATTTGTTACGGACATTAATAATTAATAAATTAAAAAAAATTAGTTGGCTACGGATGGGCTACGGATTGGCTGCGGACAAGTGGCTACGAGTATTCTACGGATACAAATTCGTAGTCATGGACTGTAAACGATTTATGATCGAAACGGCTACGGATTTGCTACAGACGTTAATAATTAATAAATAATAAAAAAAAATTAGTTCGCTACAGATGGGCTACTGCTAATTTGCGACGGAAGTTATAAAAAATAAATACAAATTAATTTCTGAAATTGGCTACGGAATATCAATTTGGCGATGAGCCTTTTTACTACGGACGTAATTCTGTAGCCTAGCGGTTGCCCGTCACAATTTGGCTACTGCTAGGCTATGTATTTTGGCTGTCGCCTCAACCTTTTTTTCTTGTAGTGATAGTTATCTCATATTTCAGTATTTTATCCTTTGTTTTTGCTCTGCATCTTATCCCTTTTCTCACTTCTCTTCTGTTGCGCCAACAAATCTGGCATCAGAGCTTCAATCTTTGTAGCTTTTTGCTGCATAATGGCTGGAAACGCAGTCCCAACTATGTTCAAATATTCCCCCAGTGAAGTGCCAATTTTTGAAGGAGAACACTACGACTATTGGAGTAGCGAGATGTGGGATTTCTTTATTTCTCATGATCTTTGGGACGTGGTCCAATATGGAGTTTCAGAATCATCTCAAGTCGAAAGTTTAACAATGAATGAGGAGCAAAACAAAGATATGCGAATGAAAGACGCTAACGCATTTCGATATCTAAGGCAAGGCCTAGTTAAGTCCATCTATCGTAGGATTTTCAATAAGAAATCTGCAAAATAAGCTTGGGATGTTCTTAAAAAGGAATTCCAAGGCAATGAAAAGGTTGTCTCAATAAAGCTACAATCTTTGTTGAGAGATTTTGACAACATACAAATGAAAGAAAATGAATACATCAGAGACTTTTTTTCTCAAGTTCCTGAAATTGTTAATCAAATCCAGAGCCTTGGAGACTCCATTCAAGAAAAGAAGGTGAATGAAAAAATTCTTAGAAGCTTACCTATGAAATTTGATCATTGTGTTGCTGCTATTGAAGAGTCTAAAGATCTGTCCAAAATTACCATATATGAACTAATGAGCTCACTTCAAGCACATGAGCAGAGAATTAACAGGTAGCCTAATCTGCCCGTTGAACAAGCCTTTCAATCCAAACTCAATATCTCATAGAAAGGGCCAAACAAATCAGAAAATAGAAGGGGTTCTTGGCAACGAAAAGGTCAACATGATCGAGGACGACGAGATCAAACTTACAGTCATTGAAAAGGCAAAGAAAGAAGAGGCGAATTCCAACAAAAATTTGGTAACTCTACCTCTCAATGCATCATTTGCAAAAAGTCTAATCATGAATCAAAAGATTGCTTCTACAGATGTACCAAATGTCGAGTACCAAATCATTCTCAAAGAAACTGTTGGTACCAGAAAAATAAGGAAAATAATAAGGCAAATTTCAGCCAAGAAGATGAAAAACAACACTTATTTTACTCATGCATGAGTGCCGAGCAAGAATCACAGAACACATGGTAGTTGGACAGTGGATGTAGCAACCATATGACTGGAAATCGAAACATTTTCATGGAGCTAGACCAAAACCTCTCTTCTCAAGTGAAACTTGGAGATGGTAAGCTACATAAAGTCGAAGGCAAATGGGTCATTGCAGTCCATACCAAGGGAGGTAATCAAAAGCTCATTAACGATGTTCTTTATGTGCCAAATTTAACTCAAAATCTTCTAAGTGTTGGTCAGCTCATACAAAAAGGATATTTAGTCTTTTTTTATGATAAAAAATGCACAATAGTTGACAAGAAAAATAATTCCACAATAGCAATTATCAACATGGCTACAAATAAAGTTATTCCTCTTGTCATACCATTGGAAGATAAGCTTACACTTAAAAGTACTACAACTGAAAATTCTTTCATGTGGCATTTAAGATATGGTCACTTAAATAACAGAGGGTCGCATCTACTTAAAGAAAAGAACATGGTAGTCGGTCTTCCTATCATTGCAAAAGAAGAAAAAATATGTGAAGGTTGTATCTATGGGAAAATGCATAGGTTTCCATTTCCTAAAACTTCATGGTACGCTAAAGCTGCTTTGGAGCTAGTACATGCTGATATATTTGGTCCAACTAGGACTCCTTCACTTAACAACAAAAGATATTTCCTTCTTTTTGTTGATGCCTTCACAAGAATGATGTGAATTTATTTTTTAAGTGAAAAGTCAGAAGCATTTTCAGTCATCCTCCAGTTTAAAGCTTTTGTAGAGCGGCAAAGTGGATACCAATTGAAGACGCTTCAAACGCATCACGGAGGAGACTTCATTTACACACTATTTTTGAATTATTGTAAAAAGGAAGGAATCCAAAGGCAGCTCACTGTTTGTAGTAGCCCGCAAAAAAACGGTGTGGCTGAACGGAAAAATCGAACCATTGCGGAGATGGCACAGAGCATGCTAATGGGAAAAGGATTGCCAAACAACCTTTGGGCTGAAGCTATGATAAATCTATATTTTTACTAATTTTAACCCATCAAATCATGTATATTGCATTATTATTTCAAGCTTAATTGTTTATTTTACACAATTTTAGGGCAATATAGGTTTTAAAGAAGAAATAGCAAAAACGACAGCAAAAACCAACATTTGAACAAGATACTCAGCGCAACACTAGTGAAGAATGGTAGAACAACTTTAAAACGAGCAAATTGAGATTGAATTTGGCCAAACTGAGTGCGGAAACGGATTCAGGACGCTGAAAAACTTTGAAATAAACCTGATCAACTTTTTGGTCAACAGTCAAAGTCAACGTTCGGAGTCAAAGTTGACTTACTACAGGCAGAAGTGTGCTCGAGCGCCCCTTTTTCCGTGCTCGAGCGTCGCTTTTTGAAAATGGCAGACAAATGGACAACAAAGTGTGAAAGGAAAAAGACAAAAAAATATAAAACATTGATATTGCAGAAGGGAGCTCGAGCATGCCTGACTGGCGCTTGAGCGCCTCCCTGAATTTCTACCCATAAATAGCATGGTTTTCATTGTTGAAAACCGTACCATTTTCTTTTCTTAGCTCAATTTGTGCTACTCTAGTATTTGTGAAGTAAGTTTTGAGTATTTTAATTATTATTTTTAGTTATATGCAAAGTTTTAATCCTGAATAGAGGGTCTAGAGAGACATCAATATACCGAAATCATACCGATCTACCAAAATTCGTTTAACAAGATAAGTATTCTGTTATTTTGATTTTCGTTATGATTTCTTGTACTTTAAAGTTTATCATGACACACTAGACCTGAGATTCGGGGTAGTACGTGTGAGGTTACTCTTGTACATATGTCTTGATTCAGATTTATTAAAGTCTAGTATTTTTATTTCTAAGTATTCTTTGGTTAATTGTACGTATACTTGTAGTTATGATATAATTAATTGAAAATACATAAACGCCCAGTTTTGTAAACTTGAGGCAATACGAGACTACCTCGGATGGATTCTAGTCTGGTTGTACCGACACCTCCAGATTACATAAGTGAAAGATTAATTGAGAGATTGGATATCGTTAGGTTGTACCAACACATCCAATCTTGTTAATCAATTAATCTTATCAATTACGTAACTAAATGCTCATCTCAGCAGTAGGAGCTTATAGCCTTATTTCTGAAGGACTTATCTTTTAATTTGAATCAATAACTTTATACTTGCGTATACCGAGCTATAACCACTCTGAATCATTAACCCTTTGGATTTTTATTTTATTGTTGAGTGTTGTAATTATTTAATTTAGTACGTTTGTTTAATTCACTTTTGGATCTCGTTACTACCGTACCTTTGGACTTTTGGACTTAATTCACCGTACTTTTAGACTTTTGGACTTAATCAAACTTATCCGTGACGGGAGATAATCAAACAATTCTAAATTAAAGATTGAACTTAATTTGATAACCCAATCTCCGTGAATCGACCCTCTACTCGCCACTGCTAGAGGTAATTCAAGGTAAGCAATATTTTCAATCATTTAACCACTTTCTTACTATAATTTTTTATCGTAAAACGACGCGATCAAAATTTAGCGCCGTTACCGGGAATCGGTGTTCATCAAATAAGGTAAGTCTTTGATTTATGTATATAAATGTTAATATGTATATATTTTAGTTTTTAGTTTTTAGTTTTTATTTTATATTTTATTTCAGTCAATTTTGTTATTTTGTATAGACTTTATTTTTTTTTATGTTTTAATTTTGTATGCATGGCCGGAGATCTTTAAAGCCACCCATCTTTGTTTTTTGTACAGAAATTTAGAAAACTTTTAAATCCAGAAACAAAGCACATAAATTTCTAATCATGGCTGATCAAAATCCGAATCAAAACCAAAATCAGGATCAAGTTGAAGGTAAAGAAATAGGCAATATGAGGAGGAGCATAAAAGATTTCTCCACACCACAAGATTATGTTCCTCCACGAGCTATCGCCTTATCTGAAACTGATGAAAGTTTTAAAATAAAGTCTCACATGATTTCAATGTTTTCAATGTTCAACGGTCTTTCTAATGAAAACCCATATGATCATATTAATACTTTTGTCCATACATGTAGATCAATCAATACTAGAACTGCCTCAGAAGTGGTTGTTAAATTGAGATTGTTTCCTTACTCTTTAATGGGTCAAGCACAAAATTGGCTTTACAGATTATGTTCTGGTTCCATTACTTCTTGGGGTCAACTACAAAGAGAATTTCTTAAAATATTTTACTCTTCTTCAAAAACCAATGAATGCAGGAATCAACTTAGTAATTTTTCTCAGTTACCTAGAGAGGCACTACATGAGAGTTGAGATAGATTTGAAACGTTAATTCATGAATGTCTACACCATAGTATTCCAGATTGACAATTAGCCTAGAATTTCTATCAAGTGTTAAACGAGCATAGTCAAAGTTTGCTCGATTCAGCTTGTAATGGTGCACTTCTTGAGAAATCTCCAGAAGAAGCCACAGAATTGTTTGTAAAACTGAGTAACAATTCACGAAAATGTGCATCCTCATCTAGAGAAAGGAAGGAAAGTGTAGGTTCAAATGATTACAATTCTTTGACCTCAAAGATTGAAAATCTAACTCTTGCATTGGAAAAAATGGTTAAAAGAAAAGAATCATTGCATGTAGTTGATTCAGGTGAAGGTGTTCTTACATCAAATCCCAATTCAATTTCAGAACAAGCTTGTGCTGCTTATAGATATCCCTATAATTATGATCCATTCTCTAACACTTATAATCCAGGTACACGAGATCATGCAAATTTATGGTGGGATCAGAATCGGGAAAATGTTCAACAACAAAGACCAAGAGGCTATTCACCAGGATTTCATTCAGTACCACAAGAACAGGTACCTACGAACTCTAATTCAAGTTCTTATGGAATCACTTTTGAAGAATAGGTTTTGAAAAAGCTTCACACCTGGGAACCAACTATGCAACTGGTAAGTACACATACAAAGGAAATTGCCAACTTGGAAAGACAAATAGAGCAATTGGCTAACACAATTCAGAAAAGAGAAGAAGGAACGTTCCCTGCCCAACTAGATGGAAATCCAAAAGGTAAGGCTCATGTACCTTCTACAAGTCAAATAGTGGAGGATCTTTAAGATGTGACTACATTGAGAAGTGGTAAGAAAGTTGATAACAAGGTAAGTGTCGAAGCTTACGAAAATGCAAGGCAAGCAAAGCAGAAAACTAAGTCTCAAGTTACTATTGATTCATTAAAAGAAACTGAAAATGAACCCGAAACTGTGATTTCACATGAGAAAATTCCATTGACACTGAGTCCCAAGGCACCCTTTCCATAGACATTAGGTAATCCACCTAATAAAGAATCAAAAATGGAAGAGATGCTTGAAACCTTTAAGCAATTGAAAATCAATTTACCTCTATTAGAAATCATCAGGCAAATTCCTGCTTATGCAAAATTTCTTAAGGACTTGTGCACTCAGAAAATGAGGAATTCATCTTTGATATCAAACAAAGTAAGGTTGACCGAAAAGGTAAGTAGCATTCTTACTTCTCATGTTCCACCAAAATTGAAAGATCCAGGTGCATTTATTATTCCTTGCTATATTGGTAATCATTGTGTAGATCGTGCCCTTCTTGATTTAGGAGCTAGTATAAATCTTCTCCCCTTTAATCTGTTTGAACAGTTAGATATAGGAGAATTAAAACCTACTTTTGTCACCCTTCAATTGGCTGATAGATCACTTAGAATTCCTAGGGGCATGAATGAAGATGTGTTGATAAAGGTTGATGAATTTTATTTTCCTATGGATTTTGTTGTGCTAGATAGGGAACCAGGAGAAACTCAAAAGTTCCAAACTCCAGTCATATTAGGGAGACCATTCTTAGCAACAGCTAATGCAAAAATTCACTGTGCAATTGGAGAATTGGAGTTTACATTTGGAGATATTAAGGTAAAGCTAAATATTGCTAATGCTGTTAGGTTTGCAGATAGAGATGATGGTCTTGAATGTTTTATTCTTGATAAGATTGATCCATTAATTAAAGAGTATTTCCTTAGTCTTATGCAAAAATATTTTTTGGAGAATACTTTGAGTCGTGAGGAAATAGTGTTGAAGAGGTTTGAGGATGAATCTGAGGATTCTTTAGAGAGCAATTTAAGATTTGATGAAAAATTTCAGGTTTGTGCAATAGAACCATCCTTGACTCTTTCTAAAGAACTCATGCTTTCTTCAATACAATCTCCTCCTGAGTTGGAACTTAATCAACTTCCTAGTCATCTCAAGTATATTTTTCTAGGGTTAGATCAAACACTTCCAACTATTATTGCGTCTAACCTTTCTTTGGAGTAGAAAGCTAAACTTGTAGATGTTTTGTCTAAGAATAAAGAAGCGTTAGGCTGGACTATTGCAGACCTTAAAGGAATAGATCATTCCTTTTGCATGCATAAGATTAATTTGGAAGATGGAGCCAAGACGTCTAGAGAGATGTAATGTAAGCTGAACCCAAACATGAGGGAAGTTGTAAAGAAGGAAATAATGAAGTTGTTAGATGTAGGTATCATTTATCTTATTTTGGATAGTAAATGGGTTAGTCCTACACAGGTTGTGCCTAAGAAATCAAGAATCACTGTGGTGACAAATGATAAAGGTGAACTGGTACCTACCCGTACCACAACTGGATGGCGTGTGTGTATTGATTATAGGAAACTCAATGCTGCAACAAGAAACGATCATTTTCCTTTACCATTCATTGATCAAATTTTGAACAGGTTGGCAGGGCAAGGTTATTATTGTTTCCTTAACAGGTACTCGGGATACAGCCAAATCCCAATGGATCCTGAAGATCAGGAAAAGACGACATTCACATGCCCTTTTGGCAAGTTTGCATACAGAATAATGCCTTTTGGCCTTTGTAATGCACCAGCCACTTTTCAACGCTGCATGATGTCTATTTTCACTGATATGATGGATGAATTTGTTGAGGTCTTTATGGATGATTTTTCTATCTTTGGCTCATCATTTGATACTTGTTTAAATAATCTTTCTTTGGTATTGAAAAGATGTCAGGAATCTAATCTCATACTTAGCTGGGAGAAAAGTCATTTCATGGTTTAAGAATGAATTGTTCTCGGACACATTATATCCAAGGAAGGAGTTCGGCTTGATAAAGCTAAGGTTGATATTATTTCTAATCTGCCCCCTCCAACAACTGTTAAACAGGTGAGATCGTTCCTTGGACATGCTGGTTTCTACCGATGATTTATAAAGGATTTTAGTAAGATTTCTAGATCTTTATCAAATTTGTTGGCACATGATACTCTATTTCAATTTGATGAAAAATGTGTAACTGCTTTTGAAACACTGAAAAATGTACTTTCCACTACTCTAGTGATTCAATCACCGGACTACTCTTTTCCTTTTGAAATTATGTGTGATGCTTCGGATTATGCCATAGGAGCTGTATTAGGTCAACGCAAGGACCGTGTTCCTTGTGTGATCTATTATGCCAGCCAAATTTTGGATGATCCACACCATACTCTATTCTCGTAAGATGATAAACACTAGCTAATAGTCCGCCGGATGCTACATCATAGGCACATTAGGAGCGTAGATAGTTGTAACCATATACATACAAAATGACAGCAATGGAATGCCAATCCTCGGGCCCAGAAAAACTATACCACCACAAAGAAATAATTGCTTGCTGTAGTTTTTGCATTAGAAAGGTTTCGATCTTATGTGCTAGGGTCAAAATTAATTATTTATTCTGACCACTCGGCATTAAGATACCTGTTGGAAAATAAAGATGCTAAACCTAGGCTTATTCGATGGTTATTATTAATTCAAGAATTTGATTTAATAATCAAAGATAAGAAAGGTCGAGAAAATGTAGTTGTTGATCACTTGTCAAGGATTGTAACTCAGGAAATAGAATTACCATTGAGAGATACATTTCCTGACGAATAATTATTGCTAATTTCTACTCCTAAACTTCCTTGGTATGCTCATATTGTGAATTATCTCATAGTAGGTAAAATATACAAGGAATGGAACAAGGCTAAGAGAGATCAATTTTTCTCAAAAGCAAAACATTATTTCTGGGAGGATCCTCATTTGTTTTGTATTTGTTCTAATCAAATTATTCGCAAATGCGTACCAGAGCCTGAACAACTAAGCATCATGTCATTTTGTCATTCGCAAGAATGTGGAGGACACTTTGGAGGACGACAGACAACTAACAAAATTCTGCAAAGTGGATTTTATTGGCCCACATTAATCAATTATGCTCATGAGTTTTACAAGGCATGTGAAAGATGCCAAAAGATAGGTAACATGGGAAAGAGGGATATGATGCCCTTAAATCCCATATTGGTTTGTGAACTTTTTGATGTCTGGGGTATTGATTTCATGGGTCCTTTCCCTATCTCCTTTGGTTTTCAATACATCTTGGTTTGTGTTGATTATGTGCTTAAATGGATTGAAGCAATTGCAACAAGGACTAATGATCACACTGTTGTGATGAAATTCATAAAAGAAAAAATTTTCTATCGGTTTGGAATTCCTAAAGCCATTATTAGTGACGGTGGAAATCATTTCATTCACCGAACTTTTAAAAAATTATTGAAGAAATACTCAGTCATTCATAAGGTTGCAACTCCATATCACCCACAAACTAGTGGACAGGTTGAGGTTTTTAATAGAGAAATTAAATCAATCCTTGAAAAGACAGTTAGGCCTGATAGGAAGAATTAGTCCACTCGATTGAATGATGCACTTTGGGCATATAGAACTACATACAAAACTCCCATAGGAATATCACCTTTTCGTTTAGTTTTTGGAAAACTATGTCATTTACCTGTTGAGTTACAACATAAGGCTTATTGGGCAATTACAGCTATGAATTTTGACTTGCAAAAAGCTGGTGAAAACAGGTTACTCTATCTAAATGAACTTGAAGAGATGCGTTTAGAGGCATATGAGAATGCCAAGATTTACAGTGAGAGAATGAAGAGAACGCATGATAAAATGATTATTCAAAAGTCATTTATTCCTGGAGAAGATGTGTGGTTATTTAATTCTAAGTTACGATTGTTTCTAGGAAAATTGAGGTCTAGATGGAATGGACCATTTAAGGTTGAACAAGTTTTTTCGTCTGGGGTTGTTAAGATAAAAGATAAAACAAATGGGAAAACTATGTTTGTAAAAGGACAAAGGCTAAAACCAACAATCCGGTTAAAGAATTGGGGTGAAGAATCAATTGAACTTAAGAATCCAATTCATGCAGAGTAACAATTTCAACGTGATTTTGTCTGGTTGAAGACGTTAGACTTAGCGCTTCTAGTAGGCAACCTAGGGATTCTCGAGGTATTAGATTCAATTTTTTATTTTCTGTCATTTATTTTTCGTACCAAATGAGTCTTTTCTCCAGCTTAAAGTAGTTTTGATCTTAGCCCTGAGAAGCACTCATAAAGGTATAAATGTCATAATACTAGTGGCCACTGTACGTTTTCTGTGTGCAGTTGTCTAACCAGTACAACTCTGTCTAACAGTACTTGCCACTCTACCAGCTTAATGTAGTTTGGATCTGTTGGGCTTTACTTGATAAGGTAGTTAGGAGTGAGAGCATTCACCAGACGGTATTATCTGTAACGTAAAACCCCACTATATTATTCTTGACCCTGTGGAACTAGCTATGGCCCCATGTGAGTACCGAAGGAAAATATTGGATTGCGTGAACAAAAAAACCTCTGGAAGAGCTAATCCCTTAATTTTAAATTCTATAAATAAAAACAAAGGTTTTGCCCGAAGGCGTCAAACTACGGCACTTAACTGTGTATGCATATCCTGCTGGCTGACATTAAATGGTTCCAGTGCCCATACCTGGTTAGAAGGAAAAAATCTGACAATTTGTGTGACAACTCATCCTAAAAGAATGGGATGATAGGTACACAGTGGTAGCATTCGGTAGTGACTATTTGAGGATAAAACATGGTGCTGTTTGTAGTAGGGTGTGTGCCTCACATAAACCCAAGTGATCTCTGGGTTGTCTAGGATCTCGTGGTGGTAACATTCCAAGGTTCGTCCTAGATGTTATCGCTTGGTTACCAATTAGCTTTAAATTGGTGTTAACCTCAACATTAGGAGGTTTTTTTCCCCCATTATATAAATGGTGGCTCTCATAGTATTTGAGAGAAAGATAACTAATACCATTCTGAGGGGCATGTGATACGTGATTTATCACCTCTACTTCGGCCAGTTCTTACGCTCTGGCGGGTAGATTTACTATCTAGATTTTGATGTCATTCATTTGGTGTTCGGATGTAGTTTACTTTGCTGCATAGGTATGAAATTGAAATAGGGTTGGAATCTTATTTTTGCATTTCCCAGGCTTCCAGTATTGCCTTCCAAACTGGCGGACAACTATTCGTTAAGTTGTTGAACTCTAAATTTAGTCTAAACTCAAAAATTCTTAAATTAAATCTGGATCCAACTATTTTTTTTGGAAGCAGATTTAAGGTTTGAATCTTGATGGATGACTATCGGTCGGTGTTCATTTGTATATTCTTGTCATGATGTGTGTTTGTTTTAATTTACTTATGTATAAAATATATATAAAAAAAAAATTTCCCGGGGTAAAATATTTTTACCCTAACCCTATCACCTTCCTATTTATTCTCTCTTATCTTCTTCTTTTCTCACCACTGCATCATATTCTTCCTAAAAAAAAATTCTATCCCAATCTCCAAATATTTTCAAAAAAATAGGAGCCGCCTCACAAGTGGATGCCCATTTTGCTCATTCTGTGATAATGGTTGAATGTGCATGCATCATTATTCTCTTTGTGGTTTATATCCTAATCAAGATTGAAAATTCACTTGAATGAGTTAGAAGATTGTAAGAAATTTGATTTTTGTTTTATCATGTAATTTTTTGGAGTATTTTGCAATTTTAGAAGCATGATGTAATTAAGAAGATATTTTGCAAGTGTGTATTTCAATTTTCAATTTTATTATGAATTAGTATTTTCGTGTGTTTATTTTTCTTTTGTACCAATTTTATTTTTATGTAAATTAAAACGTGTGGTCTTGTAGAAAATAGGTTTGAGGAAGATTATATCTTCCTATTTTGTGATTTTATTATAAATAAATAAAAACACACAAAGGAGTCGGGAAAACCACGTTCGAGAGCCTTTTTCTCCCGCTTGAGCGCCGTTAACCTTAGCAGAAAGGTTTTAAAATCTTGTTTTCTTCATTCTCCCCTTCATTTTTCTTCACCGCCACCTTCACTCCCCCTTCTAGCAAAATTTTTCTTCTTTCATTTCTCTACTCTGCTGCATTTCAACATCATGATGTTTGAGACTCTCACGAATGAACAATTTGCCATGGTTGTGTACTCATTTGCAAGTGTATTCATCTTTTACCTTTTTCTTATTTATCTCTTTATCAAGTGGGATCATAGGCGTGTTAGGTAGAAAGAAAATATTTTTGCATTCCCACGATTAGGAGATAATTTCATGTTGTTGTACTTTCAATTTTTGTAATGTTTTTATATTTAATAAAATTTTGTGTGGTTTGTTCCATTATTTATAGTATTTATCTATATATGTATATATCTATATATCTATGTACCTATATATATAATTATACATATGTTAAGATGTTAGTTTGTTATATTTCTGTTAAATAATGTATATATATTATATATATATATATATATATATATATATATATATATATATATATATATATATATAATATTATTATAAAAAAATGCAGCAAGGCATGCTCGAGTGCCCTTGTATAGTCGTGGCTTATAACCTAAGCCCCGATTGCAACAGCATAAAACATTAAAAAAAAACCACCCCCACCCACGGAAAACCCCAAAAAAATCACCATAAACCCTACCCTACCCCAAATCAACCCCAGATCTACATCCTAAGATGAGTTTTCATGCTTCCTTTCTTAATTTTTGCATTTTTTTCAGCTTTCTTTCAAGTTTAGATCTGTATGTATATGTCTATATATGTATGTATAGACACATTGTTGAAGCTTTTAAGTTGATTTTTACTGCTTGTTTATGGATTATTATTATTCTATAGCTTCCAAACTTCGTTTTGGTATGATTTTCTTTCTGATTTATGTATGTATATGTTTATATATATATGTATGTATATGCGTAGGTATATGTGTATGTATATAGAATTTAGTTAGATTTTAGTTTTAAATTTTCTGTTTAGATTTCCTTTAATTAAAAAAAAATCCCAAAAATTAAAAAAATAATTAAATTTCAAATTAATATACAAATATTTATTTATGTATTTATATCTTATTTCTTGTTGCCTTAATTATAGGATTTATATATTATGTAAATGTTGGTGGCAAGTCGATATTGTGTGTTGTCGAGGGTGATTTTGTAGTTGTTAATAGGTGTTGTTTATATCAACAGTTTCTACGAAATTAAAAAAAAAAAAAAAGAAATTTTTGTGTTTTTCATGATTTTTCTGATTTAGTTTTTTTTATTCTTATATAGACTATGGCTCCAAAAAGACAAAGGTTGTCATTGACTGCACGACTTGAGAATACTCAATTTGAGGTTGAAACTGATTTTTCGGATGTTTTGAGAGCTTCCGAAGGAGGGGCACGTGCTTTTGATTATTTTGAGGTATATTTTCTTGATTGCATTCTGCACCCACCTTTTGATGATGTTATTGTTTTTTCTCATCTCATTCGCCGATTTTATGAGCATCTTTCTTATGATGCTGATACATTAAGTGCGTCAGTTGATGGTTTTGAATTTACATTTAAAACTGCTTATATTATGTCTATCATGTATGGGCATGATATGTTTTATGTAGCAAATAAGGACTTTCCTGCTAGAACTACAGATTTAGAAATTGCTACTAAATTGTGTGGGGGTCTGGTTCTTGAACATGGTGTAGGTATAAGGAGATCTACCCTTCCGAGGGATATGTGGTTAACTGATATCATTGTTAAAAAGAATCTTTTCCCATATGGACATGATCAAGAGAGGACGGAAGTTGTTTTACAAGTATTATATTGGATTTATCAAGGTGAATATTTTGATATTGGGGCAGTAATTGGGGAAAATATGATGAGTCTTATAGACTACATGAGGAGATTTGATACTATATCTATACTTCATTTTCCTCGATTGATAGTTTCTTTACTTCAGAGGTTTAATTTTCCTTTTTCACCTGATGAGCCGACCATGGACCTCCCTATTACTCTGTATGGTGAATCGAAGTTCAAAAAGAATCTTAAACATTAGGAGTGAGCTGTTAGAAAGATGCCCTTAGCTTTAAATGCCCCAAGGACCTTCAATCAACCCGCTGAAGGCGCCACTTCTTCACAGCAACCAGGTACTCAACCTTAAGAATCTTTGATGGAAAAGATGTATAGAGAATTGCAGGCGATGAATACTAAAATTGATGGACTGAAATATGATGCTGCTGCTTTAAGAGTTGATGTTGCTTTGTTAATAGGTTCAGGAGCAGGTCCTCAGCAACCACCACCCCAGTAACTTGGATGGCGTGCTTTCTATTTTATTTTAAGTTATGTTTTTTATTTCTTCTTTCTTTAGAAATATTTTAGTTTTTATTTAAACTCATAGCTAATGTTAGTTTTTGAGATTTTGTTTGACAATTCTTCTTTCAGAAGTTTTTTTATGAACATTTCTTGGATTATTTATCAAGTTATATATTTCTTTTTCCTTTGCATTACATAGTTTTTCTTTCGTTGAGGGCAATGTCAGGCTCGGGTTTGAGGAGGAGGAAAAAAGTTGATACCGACCTGATACAAAAATTTTAAAAATTTCAAACTATTACTTCGCTTATTCATGATCATTAAAATTGAGTGGTTAATTGTTGAAATATGGTTAGATTGTGATAAAATATTTGAATTAATTGCGAATTTGGAATGGAAAAACGATTAGTCGCTAAGAGTTGAGTTTGTATCTAGAATTTTTGAAACCTTGTTAATTATTACTACATCCTAACAGCGTCACATGATTTAATTAGAGGTTTTTAATTAATTATCAAAAAAAGGAATAGATTGAGGTATTTTCAATGTGAGATGTAATGTTTTATTAAAATTTGACTTATTTTTCTAGATCGGTATACTCCATTAAAAAAAAATGTGTATAGATTGACTCACTCAATGTCACTCAAATATCAAAAGTGTTGATTCAAGCAAGCAGAGGCATAAAAGAAATTCATAACAAATGCTTTCTTCTAACTATTTCTGAGCATTTTTCTTATGAAAAAACTATCAATATAAACCCTGTCAGACAAGCCTTCTTTCACAATACACAATTCAACCGATGAAAGACAATACTTCAAGGAAGTCATTGAATCAACCAACATCTACCATTCGAGTCATCTATTCATAAAATAAAATAAAAAAATCTAAGGGAGTATTACATGATTTGGAAGGTAGTTGAGTTTTAAGATTTCATTACTATCCAAAGAAAATAGTTTCGATTTTACAAATTTTGCGTGATTAATTTATACCTCTTAATTGGGTTACAAGTGCTTAAAAAGGCTCAAAGGATTTTTTATAATTAAGTTGGTTTCTATTCTTCTAAATACAAAACAATTTCTTGAGGTGGAATTGTTTGGAAGACAAACTCACTATTAATCTTGTATTTTATAAAATCTAACTGTATGAATATATTGACTGCTTAGATTTAATATTTTTTTGAATCTATGAAGTAATTGATGTCTTTACTTGAGGACAAACAAAGAATGGATTTGAGGAGGTTAATAAATCCATATTTTTACTAATTTTAACCCATCAAATCATGTATATTGCATTATTATTTCAAGTTTAATTGTTTATTTTACACAATTTTAGTGCAATATAGGTTTTGAAGAAGAAATAGCAAAAACGGCTACAAAAACCAACATTTGAACAAGAAATTCAGTGCAGCACTAGTGAACAATGGTAGAACAACTTCAAAATGAGCAATTCGAGATTGAATTTGGTCAAACTGAGTGCGAAAATGGATTTAGGATGCTGAAAAACCTTGAAATAGACCTGGTCAACTTTTTGGTCAACGGTCAAAGTCAACGGTCAATGGTCAAAGTCAATAGGCAACAGTCAAAGTCAAAGTTCACATACTGCAGCTAGAGGTGCGCTCGAGCGCCCCTTTTCCGCGCTTGAGTGCTACCTTTTGAAAATGGAGGACAAATGGACGACAAAATGTGGAAAGAAAAAGACAAAATAAAAAATAAAAAATTGATAGTGCAGAAGGGCGCTCGAGCGGGCCTGACTGGCACTCGAGTGCCCTCCCTAAATTTCTGCTTATAAATAGCACAATTTTCATTGTTGAAAACCGTACAATTTTCTCTTCTTAGCTCAATATGTGCTACTCTAGTATTTGTGAAGTGAGTTTTGAGTGTTTTAATTATTATTTTTAGTTGTATGTAAAGTTTTAATCCCAAGGGGAGGGTCTAGTGAGACATCAACATACCGAAATCATACCGATCTACCGAAATTCGTTCAACATGATAAGTATTCTTTTATTTCGGTTTTCGTTATGATTTCTTGTACTTTAAAGTTTATCATGACACACTAGACCTGAGATTCGGGGTGGTACGTGTGAGGTTACTCTTCGTATTTTTATTTCTAAGTATTCTTTGATTAATTGTTCGTATACTTGTAGTTATGATATAATTAATTGAAAATACATAAATGCCCAGTTTTGAAAACTTGTAGCAATACGAGACTATTTCAGATAGATTCTAGTCTAGTTGTACCGATACTTCTAGGTTACATAAGTAAAAGATTAATTGAGAGATTGGATATCGTTATATTGTACCAACACATCCAATCTTGTTAATCAATTAATCTTATCACTTACATAACTAAAGGCTTATCTCAATAGTAGGAGCTTGTAGCCCTATTTTTGAAGGATTTATCTGTTAATCTGAATCAATAACTTTGTACTTGCGTATATCGAGCTATAACCACCCAAAATTATTAACCCTTTGGATTTTTATTTTATTGTTGAGTGTTGTGATTCTTCAATTTAGTACATTTGTTTAATTCACTTTTGGATCTCGTTACTATTATACCTTTGGATTTTTGGACTTAATTTATCATACTTTTAGACTTTTGGACTTTTGGATTTAATCAAACTTATCCGTGACGAGAGATAGTCAAATAATTCTAAATTAAAGATTGAACTTAATTTGATAACTCAATCTTCGTGGATCGACCCTCTACTCACCACTGCTAGAGGTAATTCAAGGTAAACAATATTTCCAATCATTTAACCACTTCTTACTGTAATTTTTTATCGTAAAACGACGCGATCAAGCTGCGAATACAGCGATCTACATCCTCAATCGCTCTCCGACGAAAGTTGTTCCAAATAAAACTCCATATGAAGCTTGGCACAAGAGAAAGCAACTGGTTAATCACTTGAAGATATTTGGATGTGTGGCTTATGCTCTAAATCAGTCACGAAAAAGAGAAAAGTTTGATAGCAAAGGAAAAAAATTTGTGTTCGTTGGATATAGCGATGAATCGAAAGGATATCGCTTATTAAATCCAGAAACCAATCAACTTGTGATCTCAAGAGATGTTATATTCGACGAGATGGCTGCGTGGCAAGGGAAAAACAGTAGCTCTACTGTAGTACCTGGAACATATGATTTTGTGGAGCCATTCAGAATACAATGCAACAACGAATCGAGCTCAACACAATAAAGTTCATGCCCAAGTCCAGCTCCAACATCATCTGATTCAAGCCCAAGTCAAGAAAGCTCATGCCGAAGTTTAGCTCCAAAATCACCCACTTCAAATGAGCCAAGTAATGACATTTCAGATTCAAAAACTCCATCTCGAAAGGTACGTCTACTGCAAGATAGATACGAATCTTGTGATGTTGCATTTTTTACTTGTGAGCCTTAAAGTTATGAAGATGCAGCAAAAGAAGAATTGTGGATTGAAGCAATGAAAGAAGAAATTTTTATGATTGAGAAGAATAAAATGTGGAAGCTCGTGGACCTTCTGAAAGACAAAGAAGTCATTGGTTTGAAATGGATCTTCAAGATCAAATCCAAAGAAGATGGATCGGTGCAAAAGTATAAAGCTCGATTGGTCGCGAAGGGATATTTACAGCAGCCCGAAATTGATTTTGTGGATACATTTGCACCTATGGCACGAATCGAGATAATAAGGACAACTCTTGCAATCGCATGCCAAATGGAACTAAATGTCTTTCAGCTTGACGTAAAATCCTCCTTCCTTAACGGAGAATTACAAGAGGAAGTTTATATAGAGCAGCCTCGAGGATTCGAAGTGAAAGGAAAGGAAGATAAAGTTTATCGTCTTCGAAAGGCGTTGTATGGTTTAAAGCAAGCTCTACGTGCGTGGAACAGCAAGATTGATGGATATTTTTGCCAAAATAGATTTAAGAGGAGCCAAAGTGAACCATCTCTATACGTCAAGAAGGAAGGTACTGATTTTCTTCTTGTTTGTTTGTATGTTGAAGATCTAATTTATTTTGGATCGAATGTGGATATGGTGGAAGATTTCAAGAAAAAGATGATGAAGGATTTTGAATTGACTGACCTTGGACTCATGAAGTATTTCTTGGGCATGCAAGTTAAACAAAGAAAAGGAGAAATTTTTCTATCCCAAGAAAAATATATTGATGATTTGTTGAAGAAATTTCATATGCAAAACTGCAAATCAGTAGCAACACCAATGAGCCCAAGTGAAAAATTGCATAAAGAAGATGGTGTAGATAAAGCAAATGCTCAGACCTTTAGATACCTTATTGGTTCTTTAATCTATCTAGCACACACAAGGCCTGATATTACACACTCAGTAAGTGTTCTTTCAAGATTTATGAATGAGCCAAGCAAGTTACATTGCATGGCGGCAAAATGCATTCTTCGATACCTTCAAGGAACAAAGAAGCTTGGACTCAAATATGTGAAGGAAAAAGAATACAAGTTAGTTGGCTTTACTGATAGCGATTGGGCTGGTTCACTTGATGATAGAAAGAGCACATTTGGTTATATTTTCTACCTTGGTTCAAATGTAATCTCATGTTGTTCGCGAAAGAAAAAGTCTGTTGCATTGTCCTCAGTTGAAGCCGAGTATATCGCCGCTACAGATGCAGTGTGTGAAGCAATTTGGTTGAGAAGGATTCTAAAAGATTTGCAGCTGGAACAAAAAGAGCCTACAACAATTCTTTGTGATAACATGTCCACAATTGCAATGACAAAAAATCCCATCTTTCATGCTCGCTCAAAACACTAATGAAATTTGGTTAGCAGAAATGAAATTTGCATGGAGTTCAGAAACACTAATGATCAGCCAGCAAATATGCTCACAAAACTAATTACTTTGGAGAAGTTTGAGGGATTCAAAGATCAGTTGAAATTTACAAATTAAGAAGGGGTGTTGGAAGATAATTTGCAATTTTCAACATGAGTTGTGTCTATAGAAATCTGAGAAAGCATTAAGTTTGCAACAACTAGTTAGCTCTACCTACTTCATTAATGCATCTTGTAAAGATACCATTATAGATTATTCTAGAGCATGAAATGCATCTATAAAATGAGTTGATGTTGTAATGTTCTGTGAGCAAAAAAAAAGAATTTACTGCAATCCAATATTACCTTCTCTATTCTTCATTTCAGTACAAATCTAACATCAAATTACTGCAATAGTTATCTCATATTTCAGTATTTTATCCTCTGTTTTTGCTCTGCATCTTATCCTTTTTCTCACTTCTCTTCTGCTGCGCCAACACAAATATTGCCTCAATTGTTTTTCAGAAATAATTTGAAAAATTATTGAGGTATGTCAATTATCAAGGTAGAGTAAATATGAGTAATCTGCTTACTTCTTATATATAATTAGTTTACCACGCAAAATGCGCATAAAAGATCGATGATTAAATAATTGCTGAGGTTCGCATGTAAAATGAGCATCAACAGCTCATTAAATACTATTCATATTTTATACCACTCACTGCATTACATTACATAAAGACCTTGCTCATCAATACAAGAAATGGATAGAGCAACGATAATTCGATTGCATGAGCATTCTCATCATAGCAGTAAACGAAAAGTGGAAGAAAAATCACAACATAAATAAGGCCAGCATCAACTCTTATTTCTAAATACCAATAAGTCTACGTGAACTGATGAAGCAAGTCATGGTAGCTTAATTGGCTGTTGGTGGCGGACGGCCGCGATGGGGGGGGTTGTGGTGGTAGGGTGGGTAGTGTGGCTTCTTATGTCCAGGCAAATGGGGCCTGTTCTTGTATGCTTCTTCATTACCTTCCGCTGGAGGGTGTCCAGGGTAGTGACCATATGGTGGAGGCGGCTTGTGGTAGGGTGGTGGTGGCAGAGTTGGTGGCTTGTAGATTCGTGGTGGCAATGTTGGTGGTTTGTGCTCTGGCTTTGGTGGCTTGTGCTCTGGTGGACGCTTCACTATTGGAGGTGGTTTGTGCACTGGCTTTGGTGGGTAGTGTTCTTTAGGAGCCTTCTCAATTGGGTGTGGCTTGTGAATAGGTTTTGGTGGTTTGTGTTGAGGTGGGTATGTGGGTGGCTTGCCATAGTCGGCAAGAGAGGTGGTGGTGAGAGCTACCACAACAAGAAGCAACACCAGCAAGTGTGTTGGGGACATTTTGGCTATGGTGATTGTTGTTGCAGTGCTAATGAGAGCTTGGTGCCCTTTTATAGTAGTTTTTAGGACACTGTTGCTGGACTTGCATCAACATCTTAATTTGAACACGTATCTTAAAAGTAAATTTCACCAAGACTTTTGTGTTCCGAGAATTGAGTGATGAATTTGTCTATTATTCATTTGGGGCCCAAAGAGTTGAAAAGTTGGAAATTTGAGGTAAAGTATTTTTCACATTGTGATGCCAGAGCCCAAGAATATTTTAGCCATTCTGATACAAACATTGGATAGGAGATTAGCGAGCATAAATTAGGGAAGATCTGCCCCTGGAAAATGACTCAAGAAGGTTATTCTTTTTTAGATACGCGACAATTACATTTTTAAGTTTTTCCAAAACTTAGAAACGTACAGATCGTTAACATTCTTGTTTTTGCCAAGTATAGTTAACATTATTTTGAATAAACGAATCACAATAGAAGATTTTGAAGTGGTTCTCAATACCATTGTTATTTGATAATCAATTCTTATTTTGCACACGAGTTTGTAGTTGTAGGATGAATTTAAAATAATTTTATTTAAAGTAAATTTCTTATCATTTGGAAAAGAAAATAGTTGACGGAACATTTGGGCTTCTTATCCCCGACAAATTTTAGCTAAAAAAAAAAAAGTCTTTGATCTGCATGTTAGGAACTCCGAAGTTATTAGGAGGGAAAATGTCACACTTAATCCCTATTGTTTTTAAGATGTCTCAATTTGGTTCTTATTGTTTAAAATTTCTCAATTTATTATCTATTGTTTCTTCAAAAGTTTCAACTTCGTCCCTATTATTTTTAAATTTTTTTAATTTCATCCCTGTTGTTTCTCTAAAATTTCAAATCAGTCCCTATTGTTCAAAACTAATCAATTTGATCCCTATTATTTTCTTTAAAAAATAAAGTTCATCCCTATTGTATCTCAAAAAAATTTAATTTGGTCCTTGAATAATAGAGACTAATTTGAAACTTTAAAAAAATAATAGAAATTAAATTAAAACTTTTAAAGAAATAATAGGGACAAAATTAAAACTTTTTAGAAATAATAGAGACAAAATTAAAACTTTTTAGAAAATAATAGGGATGAAATTGAGAAATTTTAAACAATAGGGACGAAATTAAAACTTTTAAGAAAATAATAAGGACTAAACTGTGTAAAATGAAACAATAGGGGCCAAACTGAGACTTTCTGATAACTATAGGGACTATATGTAAAATTTTCCCTTATTAGTTCCATGGGTTAAAGATTATTAAGTAATCCTATGCCAAGAATTCGTGGTATAGTATTGATCCCCAATAACCTTATACAGTATTACCCTTAGATCTAAGAATCGTTAAGGCAGTTCCCAAAAAGTGATCATAGGCAAATTACATTAATCTTATTGAATACAAGGGAGATGCAAAGAGAATAGTCGAACGCAAGAGAGAAATACATATTGATTGTGATATTAATGAAGAAGATGATTTGATGGGTGTACATTATACTTACAACGAGATATGCTTATATAGGCCTAGCTATCCACCCAACATTGAGTACTGAGATTACCTAACATTAAGCACTAAGCTAAAGGAATTATACAAATACAACAACATGATTACATGGTGAACTATACAAGTAGAATATTATATATATATATATGCTAAGATATGCTAACAAATCTAAAATCAAATAGGAGGCAAGAAGCCCAAATTCACGAAAGGTTTGAACAAAGCCAATTAGTGCCAATTCTAGATTCTGGTTCTCCGGACTTTCTCCCTTCTCGATCAAATGAAAAAGATATGAATTCCATTCAGGTGGTTAAAACTTGACTTGACTCTTAAAAAAAAAGCAAGAAGTGCCCGAAGAAGGGTTCAACTAGTTCGACGGGTGCAATAGCTCAGTTGACCTAGTCACGAGGATTGGGTCAAACTAGCCAAATGGACCTTCTTTTTAATGATGAACATGCCTCGTTGTCAATTTATCTCCTGGAATATAGGATTAGACTTAAGTCAGATTTTAACTACTACAAAAGCTAAGTTGCTTCGACATGTTCATCAGTATGCGCCACTTCATATCCATCAGTAATGCTCTTTTTTCGTATCATAAGAAAAAATAAATATATTTTTCCAATTTTTTCTATAGAAAATATCCATTAATTCTTTCATCTAATGTTGTCATTTGAAAATGTCTATAAGAGCATTCATCTATTGAGTTCTTCCTCAGTACTATCATGTCCAAACATGGATGCACCACAGCTTGTGATTCTGTTCATTTTCCAGGTACTGATTTTTACTACAACTTGTCACGCTGATTACCAACAGGTAGTGACCAAGTCCTTATAAAATACTTAATGAGGTTAGTGAGTTCATAAAAATTCATGAATTTATAGTGTAATCATCTCTTTGATGGGTGGACTTGATATATGAGCATTATATAAAGAGGACTCTTGGTCCCTCTCTCCACTCACCATAACAAACACATTTGTGTAAGTTTGTTTTTCCATCAATTTGCAAACATAAAAGTGTATAGAGTAAGGGAAGAAAAGATCAAGTTAGTCAAAGGGTGTGTGATTTAAGTTATACACCACTAAAAGTTATCTATATTAAGTTTATATACTATTTTGTATATCTTCAAAGCGATTCAAGGTTATTGAGGTATGTTTTATACTTGATTATTTCATGGTGTTATAAGACACATGCAAAAGATCCGATTTTCGTCTTACATGTGGTATCTGATCAAGGATGTAGCGTTTGTCTTATAACTCAATCATGTTTTGAGTTCCACAGTATGAAATATTTATGTGGAAATAATGTTTAATTTTATGGTGACTTTATTTTGTCACATTAGATAATTCATTATTGGTAGTTTCTAATATCTTTAAGCATATGGGGTAACAATATATTCTAAAGCATATCCCAATTTGGACTAACATTTTTTTCCCTCTCATTTGTTATTTATAAAGTTTTTTGGAATTGTTGACTTTGGAATGAATGTGACTATTTTTAAAGTTATAAAAGAACTTTAGAATTTGTTTTCATGTCAAGATTATTGCTAACTTGACATATAACTGATACTTGGCTTCTTAAAGTTTTGTAGTCATTCTTTTGTAAAATGCTTACTAACCGTTATCGAATATAGATGGTTGATTGTTAGTCACCAAAGTGACTCAATCATTAGTAACCATCATTTGGATTCTAAATCTAATGGTGGATTGGTTGCCGCCAAAGCGGTCCAATCACATCATTTGAATATTGATTATTCAAAGTTTTGTAAGCCTATGGAGATTATAGAGATGTAAATTGCCCAAAGGTGATTTATTATTTCTATGATGAAAAGTAAATTTAAATTGTACTATACCCAAAGGTATATGTCGTCTTAATTTTATAAAAGTTCAAAGTGAATTATTCAACAATTAGTAATTGAGTGAATCGCTAGCTTGTCACACTCTTTACCAAAGGTAGAATGTGATGAAGCAATAGATTACTCATAAAGATAAGAAGAAACATGCTTAGCATAACTTGTGAGTAAAATTACTAGTATATCACTATTCTTGTCCAAAGGTGAGAGTGATGATGCAATAGAATTCTCACTATTATAGTAATATATTTCTTAGCATTATTGAAATTATTGATAGCTTCCAATTAAAGCATATATCCAATATTTTAAATTTGAGTTCTCTTCTTAAAATGAACTTTTATTTTGAGTATGCACTCATTATGATTATCATGATATTTGGATATATTATACTAGAACTTGCTTAAAGTATTTCAACCATTAAAGGTATAAGATAGATTTATTCGATATTGATAGTAAAGTTGACTTCTTGAAAAGATTATGGAATTTATAAGATAAAATTTTTGTTCTCAATTGTGATTTTGTATATTTATGGAGAATAATAAGTGTAATCAATTTTTATGTCATTCTCATTATACCTTCAATATTTGCTAATAATATTTTTTGGGTTGAAAGGTGTAAAAGCTACAATTTTATTGACAGTGAATTATGTTTATATTGGTGTATTTCATCAATAAAAGCAAGAAGTCATATCAATATCATTAAAATTTATTGGACACTTGTTTTGGTATTATCCATGAGTTATATTTTTGTTGAAACACTAATAAGTGTTTCTATATCTTGGGATTGAAGATTTTCAAGAAGTGATATATTAAAGTTACTAGTTTTCATGCCACGTTTAAAGAAATACTTACAATGATCGATCCATTAAAGTGATTTGGGTTGGTTATATATATTAAAGAAATTATTTTTGTGGAAGCTAATTGTGTCATGTTAAAGAAATTTCTAAAGGATCATAATGATACGTTTTTGCGTAAGGTTTAAGCTAATAAGTTTTAGCATAATCCTATTATAGTTTATTGTGTGAAAGTATCCATTACGTATATCACTGGAAGTGATAATTATAGATCCTCATGAAAGTGCTACCACATGAATGATGTAAGGAAATTACAATAGATCCTGATAATGTTTAATAGTGGGAACACATCAAAGTAATATTTTTCTCCACTTTCCATTGTGCACATACTATATGGAATAAAAGCTTACTAGAATTGTCAAATTGTTGACATGAAAGTCCTGTTGTTGTTATTCCTTATTAAGATTTATCTAAGTAAATGGCTTCTATTGTGATACATGAAATGAATTATATCTACATATTTGATATAAAACCTCCATGATCCATATTAGCTATTTGTTTAGAAAAATATTATGTTGTTATTGAGGTGGTCACTAAATGAATCCAATACTGGGTCACAAGTGTTATGTGATCATTCGGCCAAGTGGGAGAATGTAAGAAGTTTTATGGAATTGTTGACTTTGGAATGAAGGTGACTATTTTCAAAGTTATAAAAAACCCTAGAATTTATTTTCATGTCAAGATTATTGCTAACTTGGCATATAACTAATATTTGGCTTCTTAAAGTTTTGTAGTCATTCTTTTGTAAAATGCTTACTAACAGTTATCGAATATAGATGGTTGATTATTAGTCGCCAAAGTGACTCAATCATTAGTAACCATCATTTGAATTCTAAATCTAATGGTGGATTAGATGCCGCCAAAGTGGTTCAATCACATCATTTGATAATCGAATATTCAAGGTTTCATAAGCCTATAGAGATGTAAATTGCCCAAAAGTGATTTGTTATTTCTATGATGAAAAGTAAAATTGAATTGTGGTATATATCATCTCAATTTGATAACGGTCCAAAGTGAATTATTGAAATATTACTTATCGAGTGAATCACTCACATATCATTAGTTTTACCCAAAGGTAAGATATATATGATGATGCATTCGATGACTCGCTAATAACATGACATAATTGATAATACTCAAGCACATTTGATAAATTAATTTTTGAGTGAATCACTAGCTTGTCATAGTCTTTATCCAAAGGTAAAATTTGATGAAGTAATAAATTGTTGGTGATGATAAGAATAAAACAAGCTTAGCACACCTGTGAGTGAAATTACTAGTATATCATTATTCTTGCCCAAAGGTGAGAGTGATGATGTAATAGGTTTCTCACTATTATAGTCATATATTACTTAACATTATTGAAATTATTGATAGCTTCTGATTAAAGCATATATCCAATTTTTTAAAGTTGAGTGCTATCCTTAAAATGGATTTTTGAGTATGCACTTGTTATCATGATATGATATTTGGATATATTATACTATAACTTGCTTCAAGTTTTTTCAACCATTAAAGTCATAAGATCGATTTATTCAATATTGATAGTAAAGTTGACTTCTTGAAAATATTATGGAATTTATAAGATAAATTTTTTGCTCCCAATTGTATTTTTGTATATTTATGGAGAATACTGAGAGTAAATTAATTTTTATTTGACTCTTATTATATCTTCAATACTTGCTAATAATATTTTTGAGTTGAAAGGTGTAAGTGCTACAATTTTATTGAGAGTGAATCATATTTATCTTTGTGTATTTTATCAATAAAAGCAAGAAGTCATATCAATGTCATTAAAATTTATTGGACACATGATTTTTGTATTATTCATGTATTATATTTTTGGTTGAAATATTTATGAATATTTTTACACATTATGAGGCAAATCACTAACTTTCAAGAAGCAATATGTGATACTTTTATTTTGATATCACATTTAAGGTTTTATGAAAGTGATCACTTAAAGCTTGTTGGTTTGGTAAGGAAAGTAAATTTCAAAAACTATTTGTGTCATGTAAAGGTTCAATGACATATTTTGACTTAAGGTAAAGACTATTTTAGTCTAATTCTATTAAAGTTTTATGGAGGTGTCCATTAAGTACATCACTTGAAGTGATAATTATATATCCTCATGAAAATGCTAGCACATGAACGAAGTATAGAAATTACGAGGGATCCTAATAATGGTTAATAGTTGGACACATCAAAGTAATATTTTTTCAGTTTTCATTGTGCACATTTTGTATAGAATAAAAGTTAACTGGAATTGTCAATTTTTTACATTAAAGTGGGACCTTACGATTTATTTTAAGGAAATGCATGCATCCAGTTATAGTTATTCCTCATTAAAATTTATCTAAGTAAAGTTTGTTTTCCCATCAACTGGCAAACATAAAAGTCTATAGAGTAAGAGGAGAGAAGATCAAGTTAGTGATAAAGTATATGTAGTACATGATATACACCATTAAAATATGTGTATATATTAAGTTCATATGCTATTTCTATCTTTTAAGGTATATCAAGGTATGTTTTATTTTAACTATTTCATGATGTTATAAGACATGAGCTAAAGATCTGATGTTCTTCTTACACAAATCTGTTTGTTATGGTGAGTGAAGAGAGGGACCAAGAGTCCTCTTTATATAGTGCTTATATATCAAGTCTACCCATTAAAGACTTGATTACACTATAAATTCATGAATTTTTATAAACTCACTAACCCCACTAAGTATTTCATAATGTAAGGCTATAATGAACTACTAACCCACTAAGTAGACCTTAATGTAATATCATAATTTAGGTGGTTACATAGAACTTTCAAGAACATGGGTTCAATATAAGAATAGATACAAGGATTCTTCATATTCCGCTATTTCTTTTATAAATCCATTAATATTTCATTATATAGGTGGTTAAACATTGGTTAATGACTTTGGTCATTAAACCATCATAACTTATTTTGTACTTTATGTGGTCATGAAGGTCATCTTAAGTAAAAACTTCTTACAAAAGGATCTCAACTTTCTTTGGAATAGCTGCCTTAAATTCATTGGCAAACAACCACTTTTATTTCTTATTAAGAACACAATTGAGGCGCAATGGAAGAGGTTTGGTATAGTGGATATCAAGTCAATGGATAATGGCCTCTATATCTTCCGTTTTGACTCTGAAGAACTTTGTGATCAAAGTTTTGAACACTTGAGGCATGTCAACCAAAGGCCATTGCTTTTGAGAAAATGGGAGTCAAACGCTCAACTTGTTAATTTCTCATGTGAAAAGGTCCCCTATGTGGCTCTTCCTTAGAAGTGTTCCCCTTTTTTCTTTGAACTCAACTAGGTCTAAGTTATGTTGCTAGCACTATAGGTCACCCACTCCTCTCCACATTATAATGGATATATTGATGCCTCGAGATATACATGATGGTAGAGTTAATTGTTGTGATGGATATACTCTATATTTGACTAGTTTTAGGGAAACAATCAATCTACCATATATGATGATGTAACATATGTAACACATTCATCAAAAGGCCCATAGTTTGGCATATGGCATGGCTTTAACTCGTGTATTTGAAATATTATCAAGTGCCATTAGTTGGTATAAGAAAACATTTTGTTCATTTTTAAAAACCTAATACTGCTAGAATTAAAAGAATGGGCATTTTTCTGCATAATGGTCAAGTGATAAACAAAGAGGAGTTTGAGGCTTACCACCCAAGCTACGAAATGAAATTCTGAAAATCATGAACACTAGTGGGACTGTTCCTCAGTCAAGTTCTCAGTCCGCTCCTATGTCCTTTACAGATCGCATTATTGCTAGGATGGATCAAATGGACATCACATCAGTCTAAATTTGGAGAGTTGCCAACAAGCTAGAGGGGATAAATAGGTAATAAAAAGAAGATAGTATCTGGTATTACTCTTACTTCTATTGTATCGACAACGGTTTTAGTCTAACTCAAGAGTTCGGTTGAATGTTTAGAAAATGACACATTCTAATGAGATATTCTAAGTTCGAACCATGGTTTAATCCACCACTTTAACCAGAGTTTTAAAAAAAAAATTGCTTTATTCTATGCCATACATGAAAGCTAGAACTGTTGCAGGAGTATATCTTCCCTAGTTTACGCTCGCTAATCTCCAATCTAGTGGTTTCATTTTTCAGCTCTGGCAACTATGTGTTATCTTTTAAGGCAAATTGGACAAATTAATAGTCTCCATTGTTTATAAATTTTGGACAAATAGTCCATATTATTTTAGAAGTCACGGGGTTAGTCTTTATTATTTATAAAAGTCCTACTAGTAGTCCCCATTGTTTCAAAAGTCACTCATTTAGTTCCTATAGTTTGCAAAAGTCTCTCTATTAGTCTCCAATGTTTGTAAATGTCTCATCATTAGTGGTGAGACTTTTGCAAATAATAAAGCTTAATGGTGAGATATTTGTAAATAATGGGGACTAATGATGAGAATTTTGCAAATAATGAATACTAATTGCGTAACTTCTTAAACAATAAGGATTAATAGTAAGACTTTTACAAATAATAGAGACTAATAACGTAAATTCTGAAACAATAAAAATTAATTATCTAAAATAAATAAACAATAGAGGCTAATGATGAGATTTGCCCTATTTTTTACCTCAAATTTCCAACTTTTCAACTCTTTGGGCCCCAAATGAATATAGACACATTTATCACTCAAATTCTGAGTATAGAAAAGTCTTGTTGAGATATTTCTTTAGGATACTTGTTCAAATTATGATGTTGACACAACTCCAGCAATAGTCCCCTAAAAACTACTATAAAAGGGCACTAAACTCTCGTTAGCATTGCAACAACAATCACCATAGCCACAATGTCTCCAACACATTTGCTAGTGTTGCTTCTTGCTGTGGTAGCTCTCACCACCCCCTCTCTTGCCGACTATGGCAAGCCTCCTAAAGAACACTACCCACCAAAGCCAGAGCACAAACCACCTCCAATAGTAAAGCCTCCACCAGAACACAAGCCACCAAAGCCGGAGCACAAACCACCTCCAATAGTGAAGCCTCCACCAAAGCCAGAGCACAAACCACCAACATTGCCACCACCCATCCACAAGCCACCAACTTTGCCACCGCCCATCTACAAGCCACCAACTCTGCCACCACCCGTCCACAAGCCCCCAACTTTGCCACCACCCTACCACAAGCCGCCTCCACCATATGGTCACTACCCTGGACACCCTCCAGCGGAAGATAATGAAGAAGCATACAAGAAGAGTCCCCATTTTCCTGGACATAACAAGCCACGTAACCCGCCCTACCACCACAAGCCACCCCATGGCCGTAAGCCACCACCAGCCAATTAAGCTACGATGACTTGCTTCATGAGTTCATGTAGACCTATTGCTAGGTAGAAATAAGAGCTATATAGCTGATGCTCGTCTTACTTTGGTTGTGACTTATCATCTCCTTCACTATCCATTTCTTGTGTTGATGAGCACGGTCTATATGTAATGCAGTGATGAGCAGTATGAATAACTATATGAACTACTTTTTAATGAGCCTTTCGTTTCTTCAACTTTTCTTGGTTCAAACTCACTTGAGTTCATGCATGCATAAGCAACTTTGAGCTCTTCATGTGATTTTTTAGCTTCTATCACTATCACATTTTTCTTTATCTATTAACTTAGAGATGTTAGCGAAAGACTATGTTTAACCGTTGCATACTGTCTCATCGTAAATTTTCTACGGTACCAATTTTTTGTAAATAATAAGTCACGTTGTATACAAGTAAACTATATTTTAAAAACCATTGCAAAAAATACTCTCGTGAGAATTTATTAACAATGTAATTAAAAAAACAAATTGAACTGTAACAATTAAATAACCCCATTACAAAAGTTTAAGTATATATACAAAAAAAACTGTTACAAGACAACTATTTCACTGTTTTTTCCATTTTCCAATTGGAATGTCAGAAAGAAGTAAAATTGTGTAGTGTATCGTCTTATTCATCCATATTTATCCCTATGGCATGTGTGCAAGACAAAACTCAGCAACATCCTTAAGCTCATGTCGAGCGGTACATACTGTTTTTCACTTCAAATCACAGGAAAGACTCTAAGTTCGATAACAGTTCTCGTTTTTAAGTTGAAGGGGCCTGGAATCTATTTGGTAAACTTAATGCACTTTTTTTTTTTTTTATTTCCGCCCCACCCCCACCCCCCCCCCCCCCCCCCCCCGCCCCCCCCCAAAACTCCCCTGCTCCTCACTTCTAGGATTCAAACCTCGCCACCCATAGGCCAAGGGTAGCAGTCTAGCATGATAACGTGATTTAATAGAAGTACTGCAGCAAATAATTGATTCATATTTATTAAACTTGTACAAATTCTTGAGTATTTAAACTCGCTTTGAAAAGAGGAAAGAAAGCAGTTTTGACCCGCAAAAGTTAGTTCAGAGAGGCCAGCCTCTTTGGTTTGTATAAAGTTCATCAATTATATTAATTAGCTGAATTATATTTCTGGAAATGTAAACAATATTTACAAAATCTTTTTAATTATCTCATTATCGCTCGACTATATGGGACTTAATAGAAACAAAAATAATTAATTTTGGTTAGATAGATAGCTTGAATATTCCAAAACTAAGGGGATGCTTAATGTATGATGTTTTAACGTTCCCAAATTGAACCTAATAAGGTAAAAACTTGCTCGACTAGATTCCCAAGCTAAGATCCCTTTGTCCCAAACTAGATTAACTGCAAGACAGAGAAAGAATCAAACGTGAGATGTATCTCGGGGAATAGCTCCGACTTCAAGTCAGTATTGATCGAGTAAAAAGTCTTTTAAGTGAATAAGAGAGTAGTTCAGCTCGAGATAAATTAACTTATTCTATCATGTACAATGATTATTTATAGGTAATTCTAAAGTAGATCTCCCGTGTCACGTCACGCTAAAAAACAAGATATACTTATAAGTTGGGAAACGTTTTAGCGTTGGAAATTCTGCCTAATTGACAGAGGTTTTACTCTTGTGCTTATTTGTCCCTTATCAAAACCTTTGTTTCCCAAACTTTTAGCTAAATAAGATTAATCAGAGTCATGGATATCTCAAACTATTGTTAACCTAATTTTCCTGTTCAATCAACCATGTTAATTTTCTTTTTACAGGATCACGTTAAATTCATTTTTAATTTATAAATTTTGTCATAGAGTGACATATTTTAATGTTTCAATTGAATTAAGACGATAAGGAATAGAAATTTCGAAACAAAAATTTTAGTTACAACTTTTTTTTTTTTTTTTGTCAAGACGACAAACGGTTGACTTACCACGTTATACATCTCTTGGGATTATTAACTATGTTAATAATTTATCTGTAAATGAAACAGGACGAAGGGACTGAAACACCGTCACCCAAAACTTCACGTGTCTAAGTGATCTTTTATTGATTTACAGAAAAGACAGGACCCACACAACGAAATTGTCATATATGTCGACAGTGGGACCTCGTAAATCTTTCCACAAGTTCGCGAAAGGTTTATTACATGAATCTGACAATTTTTTCCGCCACCAGTTAGTATACATCAGTGTCACCTATCCTGTGGGAATGAAGAAAAGTCGGTGCGAGATGAGTGATTACCGCATATGGTCAAGCATAATTAACTAACCATGATTTAAGTTAAACTACTCGAGTCATAACAAAAAAGTTTCCTGATTTTGATTGTTATAAGAAATCTATATGTGCTCGTCTTGGTGAATTTAAATCTTCTCATATCATATTATGTTATAAAAGAGATTGAATATTAATAAATTATTAAAAAAAATTATCATAATTATATGAATATATTATCACTAAATATATCATCATCAGTGAATTTATTAACATCAGACAAAGGCCAATTTTACAAATAGTAGGTCCCTAACTTGACTTTCTCTCCCCTATCTTTAACTGAAAATAAGTACATTATGTCCTTTAATTATTCATCATGGTCAAATATCTATCAAGAAAAAATAGGAAAAATCAAAGTTAGAAAATATTACTATTAGGATTGTGGCTTGATCACGTCATTGTACGATCAATGATAAAGGGTAAAAATAAAGCAACAATATAGATTAAATTTTTCTTTGACCACGCAAATGGCTACTCAAAGGTTGTTTTTAGAGCATTGGGATTATTGTATGAGAATTCAAAAGAAAACATATAAAGTAAAGAAATTGAGTTGGATTCTAGATTAATTCCTAAAAAGAAACTAAGAATTAACTAATGACTTATACTCATAACTAAACACAAATTAAAGTTTTCGGGATCTTATGGGAATAAAGTGATTTGGGATGATAACTAGCTTTGATTACTCTGCTCTATGCTAACAGATTTGGGATTGTCCAAATATGTACAGATTGATTAGACTACAAGCTCTAATCTTATGAGATTAATTAATTAAAGGTGTTGGAGCATAACCTATCTCTAAAGCATTGATTACCATCCACTTATCCTAACTAATTATCTCAATTAGTTCTTAATATCTAATTCACTATAAGAAAAATCAGTTTCAGCGACGGGTCGTTCCCTCACCGAAACGGCGAGGGACAAGGCCTTCCCTCGCCGATTCGGAGAGGGACATGTCGTTCCCTCGCCGTTTTGGCGAGGGACAGGGCCTTCCCTCGCCGAATCGGCGAGGGACATGACGTTTCCTCGCCTTTTCGGCGAGGGACATGACGTTCCCTCGTCGTTTCGGCGAGGGATAGGGCCTTCTCTCGCTGTTTCAATGAGGGACATACTGTAAACGGCGAGGGACAAGGCCTTCCCTTGTCGTTTCAGCAAGGGACATGCCGTTCCCTTGCCGATTAGAATATTTAAACAATTTTAAAATATTATAATATTTTTAATTTAATTTTTTTTAAATAAAAAAGTATATAAGTATATATATATATATATATATATATATATATATATATATTATATAAATTTAATGTAATTTTTTATTTTTTAAAAAAATTAATATAATTTTTAAAATATTTAAATATATTAAAATATTTTTAAAATATTTAAATTTATTAATCTATATTTAAAAAAATGAATTTCATATAAAAAATTTTAAGTTTTTAACTATAATTTTAAAATAATTGAATTTTTTAAAAAAATTAAAAAAAACTAATATAATATTTATAGAAATTTAATTTAATTTTTTTAAAAAATATTTAAATTTATTACTATATTTTTTAAAAAAGTGATTTTCATATAAAAACTTTTAAGCATAATTTTAAAATATTTGCCTATTTTAATTTAATATTTTTTAAAAAAAATTAATATAATTTCATCACAACATAAACATATATATATATATAAAATAAACAAAAAAACACTATCCAATGGGCGAGGCCTATTGTAACCAATGGGCCTTGCCCATTAGGGTTCTGGGCAGCGGCCCAATTTCACCCTGGGCCGTCGCCCAGAAACAGATCAAGTGAGGCACGAAGCCTCACCTGATCTCACTTTGTTTTTTTTCATTAACCCCAGCCCCTACCCTGCATCCCTAACCCCCACCACCCCTATACCCGCACCCTACGCCCCTAACCCCACCCCCGTGACCCACCCCAGTCCCCTACTCCCCACCCCCCACCTCCCACCCCTAACCTGCAGCCCTTCTACTCCTCCACGTCGGACATACATATATATATATATAGATAGATATAGATATATCTGTACAGATCTATACATATATATATATATATTTTAATTTTTTTTAATATTTTGTTATTTATTTACTAATTAATTTTTAACTATTTTTTTTTGTTTTTAGAAACCAAGTTCAGCCAGCTCCACCGCGCCTTTGACGAAGTCAACAACCAGCTTCATACCAAGTTCAGCCAGGTTAGTTTTTGTGTGTGTATATGTGTGTGTGTGATATGAATCTAGGGTTTGGTGGTAGTAAAAAGGAAGGTGAATCATCTACAACCAAGAAAAAGGAAAAAAAATGGGTAGAGAGAGCAGAGAGTGAATCAGCCAAGAAGAAATGAAAAAGAAGGATATTGAAGCTGAATCTTGCATGGTTTGAAACTAGGTGAGGGATAAAAAAAAAGAACCAAGTTAAGTGCATTCTAATTTGATAGTTTAGTTAGTATTTAAGTTGTTATGTTTATAATCTTGATCAAATGAGTTATAAATGCTTGCTAGCTCGATTATCTAGTGTGAAGAATGGTCTTTTGGCTTGTAGCACTTGATTGGTTAAGATTTGTTTGTGTTGGAGAATTTTGCATAAAGTCTTGAATTAATGATTGTAAATGGTGAATTAAGTATTTGTTCAAATGTCTCAATGAAACTTTTGCCTATACATGGGAGAATTGACACTTATACTACCTTAATATACCAAAATAGCTTGCATTGCGTGTGTTTTGTGAGAGGCCTAATTTGCCCAGCGCCGGCAGTCCTATTGCCAGCACCTGGCTGTCCATGTCCGGTGGCAAGCTGCCTGGCAGCTTGTTGCCGGATCTCCCTCACCCCCTTGTCCCTTGTACATGCATAGATGATTCTTATTTTGAGTATACATTAGTTAGTTGATTGTGGAAATTAATTATTTGCTAGCTAATGTTGGTGGATGCTAAGTTCAGATTCAATAAAAGATATTACATGTTATAAGATAATTAAGTTAAAATAAAGGCTAGATTACAACTATTGATTGGTTTTGTACTTGTAAAGTCTAAATGGACTTGGGAGCAATTGGTATGATTATATAATTTTAAATTAAATAAGATAACTAATTAGAGAGTGATGGTGATATTAATTACATATTCTTGAAGTGAACTTGAAATGCTAGCTGAATGTACTAATTA
Organism: Ehretia macrophylla; assembly: GCA_037974665.1. Classification (NCBI taxonomy): domain Eukaryota; kingdom Viridiplantae; phylum Streptophyta; class Magnoliopsida; order Boraginales; family Ehretiaceae; genus Ehretia; species Ehretia macrophylla. Next base: position 48,652,140 of record CM075777.1, on the reverse strand, counting down.
GTACATTCATTTAGTTGTTCATAAGCTTAAAAAGATTATTGATATTTCTCTTATATCATTCTTTTGGGTTATTATAGGAGTTGAAAATTAATTGTTCATAAGCTCAAAAGATTTGAACTTTATAAGTTATTTTCTCTTGTATTATTTCTTCTTGGTAATTTAGAAGTTGAGTATTTGTGGGTATTATGTTTATGCTTCAATTAGTCACTCGTTAGCCAAAAAAGATTTAAACTTTTTGAGTCAATTGAGATTTTCCTTTAAAGTATTCTTTTGGGGGATTTTAGAAGTTGATTTATTTGTGGGTTATATAATGATTACGTTTCAATTAGTTGTTCATGAGCTCGGTAGAGTTGAACTTTCTAAGTTATTGAAATTTCTGTTGTACTATTCTTTCGGGGGGTATTTTAGAAGTTGAAGTTTTGGCGGTATTATGTTTATGCTTCAATTAGTTGTTCATAAGCTAAAAAAATTTGAATCACTCCAGCAAAGGTACTTCATTGATTGGACAATGGTCTTAATATTATCTACTAAGATAGATAGGGACCAGTTCTGTTTTACTTCTTTATCTTATCTAACAGATTTTATATGTTAAAGATTAAAAATCAAAATAGCTTATCAAGCCTTGATCTTTTTTAGATAGCAGTAACGCTTTTGCCTAACTTAGCATTAATTGGGTAGCTTTTACTTTTAGTTTAAAGTTTACTGACCTATTAGTTTATTTATTTTTGGTCAAGCTTCTCAGGAGATCTATTAGTTTATATGAACTGACTTTTACTGATCTTCACTGGGTAGCTTTTACTATTCCAATAAAGATTTAAACTGTTATACTAGATTTATTAACCAAGTTGATGATAGAACCGTGTTATGTAATGGAAGAATGTATTCTACATGTATTCACAATTGCACTATTCATGAATTTAATCAGTTCATTTTTTTTTACTACTAATTGAAACTTTTGAAAGAGAAGTCAGCTTGTTATTGTAGTAAAGCTACACTGAGAAAGCCAGAAACCTGTTTGATATTGGAAAATTGAAACCATTTTATTTTACCCATCAAGAGGTTTAGGCCAAAAAATTAACTTGAGATGCTCAAATTTGAGATCATTGTTTTTGTTGAGTATATATATGTTGATAGACTCTTAACATATAAAACCCAATTGATTTGATCTTTGATTTCCTAGTTGAATGCATTTAAAGTTAAGTTGTTAGTTAGTTAATTTGGGAGTTAATGTTGTGCTTTCTTCATAAGGTTGTACTAGCTATTGTAAGTAAGTTAACACATGAATTAGAAGTTCATTAAAGTAGAATTGAAGAAGTTCATGTCCAAGTTAATTTTGAGTAATAGTTTGAGTAACTCCATGATCATGAGTTAATTTTAGTTAAACTATATGCTTGGGATTCATATAGATGTGGATGTATGTGGGTTGAGTATATATATGTTGATAGACTCTTAATATATATATATATATATATATATATATATATAAATATATATAATTTGGTCACAATAGACTCTTAATATATAAATATCAATTTATTTGATCTTGATCCAGAAAATTATTGTTTTATACAAGTTGTACCATTTCAGAGAAGATTTATCAATGACAAGAGTTTCTGGAGATTCAAAGTTCGTGAATAGTTTCGGATAAGATTCAAATGCATAGGGTTAAGTTAGATTTGGGGGATAGTTATGTTGTAATTATATATGTAATTAAAACATTTTGTAATCATATATGTAATTAAAATATTTTGTAATATTAATTTTACATTGAATTTTGATTGTCAAATTTTAGTTAATTTAATTTTTATATGAAATTCATATTTATAAATTTTACCATTTAAATTTTTTACTCTAATTATAAAGAGTATCTAATAGTAATTATTTAAAACTTACGAGGACTCGGCGAGGGCATGGCGAGGGACGATTTAGTGAGGGCTCGACGAGGGAAGCGTTCGGTGAGGGCACGACGAGAGATGCATTCGGCGAGGGCTCGACGAGGGAAGCGTTCGGTGAGGGCACGACGAGAGATGCATTCGGCGAGGGCTCGGCGAGGGATGCATTTGGCGAGGGCTTGTTGTCCTCGCACAGTCGTTGCCAAAATGGTCCCTCGCCGACCCCTCGCCAAATGGCGTGGGGTCGACGAGGAACCCCAATTCAGCGACGAAGCTTTCAGCGAGGGACAATTTCCCTCGCCAGGCCCTCGCCGAGACCCTTTCGGTGAGGGCCAAGCAAGGGAAATTGTCCCTCGCCGAATAGTGTTTTTCTTGTAGTGATTGAGTTCAAAAGACATGGATTATCTCTAGGGCATAACCTATTTTAATTGTAAAATAATTATTAATTAAGTTCTAAATCAATCCAATTTGTACCCTCAAGAATCTACAAGATTCATATAAGAAAAAATATGATTCTTGAATGACAAAACCACAACTAACAAGAATATGGATGATCAACCAAGAAATCAATTGTAAGAAATTCAAATACGAATTTATGAAATAAAATCTCAAATCAAAATATAGTTTCAAATAATTTAGCTATCTATCACCCCAAATCTAAGGGTTTAGTGTGATGAATACATGTTAAAACAAAGCAAAGATGATAAACTAAAGAAAATATAAGAAGAACTCATGTGCTGATTGCGGATTGAGATGATGTTGTTACTTCTTGCTTTTTTTATAGCTCGATCTTGCATCAAATTCGTGATTTTGCTACTTCCTTTGGAATCCCCTAGCTTTTCTTGGTGTTTAGGGTTGAGAGAATAATCCAAAAGTCTCTCTTCAAACATGCAAAATAGTATTTAAGCAAGCCAAAACCTATTGGTCCAAGTTAAGTGTTGACCAACTTACAAGACAACCTGCTCGAGCAGGTTATACGGCCGATCTCTCTGGGTTACAACTGCTTGAGTAGCTATAGGCCTGCTCGAGAGGCTGTAGACTTGCTCGAGTAGGTATTTTTGCGCGACAAACTTCTGAAGGCCATATTTTTTTTTTTTTGGGAAACTTTTGAAGGCCATATCTTGAGAGTTTGACGTCAGATTTTCGCACCATCAGTGGTGTTGGATCCGTCTCGAACTGAATATTATCACGGTGAAGCATTCTTCATCAATTAAACACTAATGTCATGGTACTGATTTTACATCACTTATTGTTTACTTACCCAATTCCACTTGTTTTAGCGTGTTTTGCATTCAAATTATTTTTTCATTGCTTTGAACCTACATTGCACCAAAATATTGTAAGAATGATCAAATTCATACAAATTCAAGTATGCAATGCATGTAACAAGAGGAGTTTATACATAAAATGATGAACACATCATGGCCCGTATTCTAGATGGGCATGTTGTCCTAGTTCTAGCCTATGTAGAAATTCTTTTCCTTGTAGAGATAGGAGCTTCTTGTACTCTATAAATACACTTATTCTTGTTAAGTTGTGTGAGAGTGAGAAAAAGAGAGTTGAGAGATGAGAAACAATGGCTATGGAGCTCTATCCTGTGTATTTGTTCGTTAATATAGTGAAATCTTCTCTAGTTTGTCCATGAATGTAGGCTTGGTCGAACCACACGTTAAATCTTGTGTCATTTTATTTCTCACTTATTCTTTGTTCTAACACCCTGATCCCTTACAAGTGGTATCTAGAGTTAGGTTGAGGGGAAAAACTTGTGGTTCTTTGTTTTGTTACTTCCGTTGCTAGGCAAAATTGACACCAGATTGCTGCGAAGTTCAACTTGTGGTGAAAGAACGAGATAGAAAAGACATTGTTGTGAAGCGTGTGGTTTTTGAAGAACGAATAGGGTTTCGGCTTCGGGGAAGTTTGAAATTGAGAAATTTCATGGAAGAATAGTTTTAGACTCCAAAAAATAAAGTTCAAGGCTTTTATGGTAATGCAAGGACTATGAAATGTCATTAAAGGGAAGATTCTAGCAGAGACGAAACCCGAGAAAAATGATGAGTTACAAGAAAGAGCCATCAGTGCAATACATATGAGTGTAACCAATAATATATTACTGGAGATTGCTGAGAAGGCTATAGCAGTCGAGGCTTGGAAGGCTCTAACATATCTATATGCATCCAAGTCTCTGGTAATCGTCTCTACCTAAAGAAGATATTGTATAAGCTCAGGATGAAAGAAGGTACGTCCATAACAGAACACCTTGATGAGTACAATTCCATCACTATGGAGTTGAAGGACATAAAAGTGAAAATTGAAAACGAAGATCATGCTCTCATATTATTATGTTTTTTACCACCTTCATATGAGAATTTCGTTAATACTCTATTACATGGGAGAGATAAAATCAGTTTGGATGATGTTAATGCTTCTTTAAAATCCAAATCCATCACAATAAGAAGCAAAACTAATGAGTTGGAAGATATTTCAGTTTAGCTTATAGGGTTTGATTCAACTTTCTTTATGACTTAACTTTTGAAATTTCATGTCAAAAACTAACTTATTATGGAAGCTAAACTTAAAGTTGATAGAAAACTATTCTATAATTAACTTAGAATATGTTTCACCAATTTTATTTCTCTTTAAAATCACTTGTAAAGTACCGAAACTTGCCCAATCAAGTTGCTACCCAAAGGGTGAGTCAAACTATAATTGGAAAGAGTGAAATACTTTTTAGTCCTTGAGATTTTGCATAAAACCAAAACTAGTCTCTGAGGTTTTTAAAATACCCAAACTGGTCCCTATTGTTCACCTCCGTCAGTTAGAATTAATAGTGAAAGAGTTGACTCTGCTGAAAAGTCGAAATTGCCCTTCCTTTTGCATGGATTGTTGTTGCCTTTTTTAAATACATTTTCTCTCGCCTTCACCATATGACCGTTGCAAAGAAATATTCATTTTCAACATGGCCAACGGCCAACTCCTTCCAAAATGGTGCTTATTTAAGCACCATTTTGGCAGCTATCAACCTTAATTCCAACCTTCGACCAAAAAAAATACCTATATTCCAATCCATTTTTTCACCACATTTTACCCCAATCCACATATCCAAAACAAATCCTGCAATATTACAATATTTTGAGCCACGATTTCTACATATTTAAGTACATTAAATACAATTCAAGCACGTTTCAACAACAATCAAAGTAACATGTCTTCAACATCCTCCTCCTCCTCAGTTATTAGAGAAGAAATAAATGGAACAATCATCAAGTTCAAAAATAGAAGATGTTATTGTGGGTGCAAAATAAGTGTTCGCATATCAAAATCAAGAGACAATTCATTCAAACTTTATTTCTATTGTCCAAGATCAAAATGCTCATTTTATACATTTTGAATGCCCAACGGGAGAAAATATCAACCTAAAACTTTCTGAGCTTAACAGGAGAAGTGCAAGGCCGTAACATACAACAAAGGATCAATAATCAACAAGAAAATATTAACTTGAAGTTCCTAAAATATAATATCACATATTTTGTAATTGCACTAGCTATGATAGGTATTGCATTTGTTATTGTGAAAATGAGCATGTAAAAAAAATACCATGGTCAACCTCTACAACATGAAAATTCAAAACGGTGAGCTTGCAGCAATTTTACAGAATATATATTATTGATTATTAGAAAATGATTGACCAAAAATATTTGTTTGAAAATGAATTGATAAATTAATTTTTATTGCTTTCGATGCATTGTATTTGATATTAATTAGTCTACAACATTTCTTGGCTTTAAGGGATCAATTAAATTCTGAAAAAGCAAATAAAGTCTTGAGCATTTGAATTTTTTTTCTTCTTGAAGAGCGAGTTTGATTAAATTCTTATGAGTTTCAACTTCTTTGCTTGCTTATCTGTGAGAATTTATATCACTGCAGGAAATGATGAAATTGTCGGCGTTTATTTTAATATTTAGCGGCACTTCGTAAGCGCCGCATAAACTAATACCGAAGCTCAATGAAGCGCCGGTGAATGTGCTGCCGCCATAGGAATAGCCAGCATTTTAAGAAAGCGCTGGTACGTATAGATATATAGCGGCGCTTCATAAGCGGATGTCCTTTTTTTACGGAGCTTTTTAAGCACCGGGGATTATCTTAATATTTTATGGCACTTCCATATAATCGTTGGCGATATTTATTAACGTTTCATGGCGCTTTTGGGTAAGCGCCACTGATAGTCTTCAATGTTTTACGGCACTTCTAGAAAAGCGCTAGGGATATCCTTTTAACGTTTCACGGCGTTTCTAAATAAGCACCGAAGATTTTGAATAATATTCCAATGTGCTTTCCTCAATCGTATGACCTTTTTCCTTTTTCAAATTTCATAGGTATCCAAACTTCACTTGCATTCAATGGAGCCTTGAAATTAGCAGGGAAACCTCAAGTATTGAGAAACTTTCAATGATAAAAGATAATACATAAAATACAATAATCCAAAAAGTAAATCCACAATCTCACATTAAAGGTAATAAATCCAAAAACTAAACCCACAATATCACATTACATAGAAAGTAATAAATCCAAAACTAAGTCGGCAATCTTTTATGTTACATAGAAGGTTCCTAACAAAAAGAGATATCTTAACCAAAACATATTACATAAAGCATCTTTAATAGCACTTGGGAGCTCCTTCAACCTTGTCAATGAGAGATCAAGGTCTCCATTCATTGTTTGGATACCTATACCATTAGAAAACAAAAACAGGTATTAGTTATCTATGTAGATTTGCAATATACATAGAAAGAAACAAGATGCAGTGTAGAGCAAATTTGCATCTGAAAATGGAAGCACTGAAGCATCTTTGAGTTTCTGAAACAGAAGAAACCATCTTTATTTGAAAAAGCTTTGCTAAAAAAAAAAAAAAAAAACTAGAAGCAGCTAGCTTTTTCAAAAGAGCTTTACTAAAAATAAATAAATAAATAGAAGCAACAAGCTCTTTGAAAGAGCTTTACTAACAAAAAGAAAAAAAAATGAAGCAACAGCTCGCTGCATGTAGAGAGCAGCTGTGGTAAACAAGTAGCGAGCTCTCAACTTTAGCAAAAATGATGGAGAGCTTGTTGGAGCTTTTGTATAGTGCTTGCTAATAGGGGCCCTTTGTTTTAGTTGGGGTAATTACCCACTTCTTTTGTACTTTTTTTTATTAATACATCTCCTTACTTTTTTAGGAAAAAAAAAAACAAAGTCAAAAGCGCATAAATGGCATCCATTGCCTGACTGTTGGAGTTGTTTTCTTGCCCCCACATGAGGATCCACGGCAGCCTATTAATAGACACTAGCACACGGGCAAAGCTTGAACTCATGCATTGCATACTCATATCCTCTACTCAGGCACCCAAGCATAGCAACTAATAATAAGTAAGTCACTCGAAATCCAAGCATCATTTGTTGGTACAATAGTAATCACACAATCTCTTGATAAAGTTATTACCTGGCTGTGAGATGGCACACCTCGTATTGAAGCTATGAGAGCATCCACTGTATTCCTTAGATCTGCAATCTCAGTTTGATATTGATTTTTCAACTCTTTTATTTCCTCTTGTGAAGCTATATTTTTTTTCTCTTAACTCTTTCAGTTCCTCTTGTGAAGCTATATTTGATTTCTTCAACTCTTCCATTTCAGCTTCCAATTTCTTATGCATAGTTCAAGAATATGTTTTCGAGCCATAGGCCATACTCAGTGTAGGTCCCAACCCAAAACCTCTAACCCTCTCAGGGCGCTCATCTCCTCGCAATTCTCTCATAACCTCGAGTTGTAAATCATAGTCATTCTGCCCCACTTCAAGTTCCAAAGCTCTTTGCTCCTTCATTGTATCACACCTCTCCTAAAAGTATGAACTACAAATAATTAAAACATTCATAAGACATAAAATGGGAAACAACGCAACAATCATAAGTAAAATACCAGAAAATCCGCTACATCATCATCAAAATTTCCATTTTTCTTCTTGTGGGTAGCTCGATATAAATCAATTTTACCCACTTTAGTCCCATCCTTTTCCTATAAAAGTGAACATACAAAGTTATCTAATAATTATGCAAAATTGTAATAGTCCAATACAATATTTTCTATGTACCATGTCATAATGTTTGTTGCCATAACTTAATCTTCCTAATGTATGGAGCCCAGTTTGTTGCTTTCTATTTTTTGCTACATTCTCACATTGTTTCTGTAAATAGGAAAAAAAAATCCATCAAGTAAGCAAGTAGCAAAGCAACTAAACTTAAAAACCATGCTACAAGAAATCTCTGAAATGCACCTGATACTTGGAGTCTGACCATAAAGCAACCAACCACTGCCATTGTAGGGGATCCACTCTTGCATCCAATTTATCTATCTCCTTTTGCATATTATGTTCCATAGGTTTATCCTTGTCAAAGTACTTATCTCTCAAATGTTGTCTCCACTTTTTCCATTTCTTGCCGATTGATTTTTTTATATAACATCTCATTTTCTCTTCATTAAATTCAAAAAATCGCTGAAAAAAATAGAGATAAGATGAGTAATAAGTTAAACTTGAAAATCATTAAGGCCAAAAACATGGACTAATTTCATAATTTCTTACTTGCAAGTGTTCAATTTGTTGAACTTTGTTGGTTTTAGGCACTTTTCTCCAAGATCTATGGTTTATCGAGGATAACACTGCATTTCTTGCAATAACCCCGCATTCACTTTCAAAAACAGCCACGTTAGGCCCAAAAGGTTGGCCATATTTGTTGTTAATAATCGGTAATCTCTCATTGGGGTTATTAATCTTCCATAACTTTTTCATCATCGTGGGCCCTCATTTTTTACGCTTAGGAAGGGCATCTAAACAAGACTTGTAATTTAAAAGGTTAATATGCCAATGAGTATTATAACATTCACTTTAAACAGTAGCTAAGTAAAATAAAAATTAATTACCATTTGTAGAAGGTGGTATGTCTTCCACATTTGTAGGTGGAGTCGTGGATGTGGTGTTAGAAGATGGAGATTGTGTTGCAGCAGCATTTATAAAAGATGGCACACCGGGATTTAGTCTTCTTTTAGCCATCATGTGAAGGAAATCCTCAATAAAGACAAAACACACATCCAACAACTAATTTGGGTTTAGATCACTAACAGCTCAAATAACATCAAAAGCAAGAATGATAACATTTTGAGTATTCAAATGGTTACAAGTGATTTTGTAAATACAAAATGAATTTCTCTTCATTTTGTGCATGACTTTAATATGTATCATTTTGGCATTCCATCAAAAAACCTCTACTTAAAAGAAGAAATCTTGTCAGATATCATTTGTTCACTGGTGAAGCTCAGTATCTGTCTGCTAAATTGACTATGGACCATGAAAATAAATACCTTACATCTGCTTGATCACGGCTATTATAATCCCAATAATAAACGATGAAGGCAAAATATCCAAATTTATAAAAATAGGGGAAAAGATTACACTTAATAATCCCAAGCCTTCTGTCCCTTTATCTTCCTTTTCTTTTTGGTCAAAGTTATACAGCCTTAGAATATTCACATAGAAGTAAACATAAAAGTTTGGCTCACTTTGTAGCTTTCTTAGAATATTCACATAGAAGTAAACATAGAATATTCACATAGAAAATATTACTCTTTCCTGCAGAGAAATAAACATAAAAGCTAAAAGCTACTCTGGTTGATTTTTAATAAACATTCACTCAAATTAGGGAAAAGTTTTTCGTATAATGTTTTAAGCTAGATTAGTATGTCACAATTCCAAGCTAAAAACTACTCTGGTCGAAATGTGAGAAACCTTCATAAACCCAACAACTAATTTAATTATCTCACACAAAGTGGTAGTCCAATGTTAATTGTTTTAAGCTAGATTGGTATCTCACACAGGAAAGTCGCACAAATGTTATCACAAAGAAGACATGACGGAGATGAAGAAGGCACATGAAGTTCTCATAATAGATTAACAAGCCAGCAAATGCGACTGTGGTTAAAGCTACTCTGGTTGATTTTTAATAAACATTCACAAAATCATAGCAAATGCGAGCCTAGTCAAACATAATCCTTTTGCAGCCTATGACTTTTTCACTCTTGTGTGTGTGTGTTTTTTTTCACTAACAAATGCGAGCCTAATCAAACCTGCAACTAGTTCCTAAATAGCAAACTACAACACTAACATCTAGTTCCAAAGCCTAATAAAAAAATTACTTGATAATGTGGTCATCTTACATCAACAAAATTTAATTTTGGAGAAAAAAAAAAGCAAACTACGGCTCTTTTTGTTTGCCGTAAAATATTTTTTAGATTTTACGATATTTGGTAACACCGAAAAATTGGTCAACCGTAAAATATTTTACGATAAAAAATTGCGGCTGCTTTTTCTAAATTTTACGGCATTTGGTAACACCGTAAAATTAGTCAACCGTAAAATGTTTTACGGTTAACAATTGCAGCTAGTACAAAATTTTGTAAAATGTTTTATGGGACTTTGGGAGAAGAAAACATTTTACGGAATTTACGATACATCCAAACACCAGAAAATATTTTCCAATAATCTATTTTCTGGAAAAATATTTTCCTCCAACAAGTTATTTTACGACAAACAAATAGAGTCCTGTAAAATATTTTATTTTCCAGAAAAATATTTTCTATGAAAAATATTTTACACAAGCAAGTTATTTTACGGCAAACAAACGGAGCCTACAACACTAACATCTACATAGAATCGGACAGAGAGAGAGAAGCACCAATAGAATCTGTGATGGAATCGGATGATTCAACCAAAAAAAATATATAGAAGAAGAAAAAGAAGAACAGAAGAATCGGATGATTACCTTTGAGAGAGGCGCGAGAAGTGTAGTTGGAAGCGGAAGCGATTGTATCAACAAATTCTAGGGTCAAAAGAGAGAGAGTGAAAAGCTAAGTGATGAACAGTTGTGATAAGCGGTAATTGGTGGGAAGTGGCGGCAATGAAGGAAAAACTTGGTCGGAAGTTGCGCCTAAATGTATGTTTTTGGTCAATAATATAACTTTTTTTCTGGTCCACTATATAATTTTATTAAAATTGTGTTTAATGAAATTATATATTTAGTTTAGATTATTTACTATATATAAAATTGATAATATACAGTAGAATATCTTTAAATTAATAATGTTGGGATTATTAACTTAGTGAAATATTAATTTATCAATAAACCAATAATTATTAATTTATAGAGATATTTTTAATTTTTTTAGCTTTATAGTAAACATATTATAATTATGATGTCTTTTTTTCAAAAGTGACTTGTATTTTTTTTTTCAATTTGAAAAGATAAGTAATGAGAATAGAAGATAAATTTTAATTTAGTAGGATTAGAAAAAAACTTTTCTAATCTCGTATCTAAGTCCTTGTAGCATTAGGATGAGAACTAATTTCTGTAATGTTATATCCTAATCTTTGCAGGATTATCTCAATTTTTCCTCTTTAAATAATTAAATATAAGATTCAAATTGGACATTAGATTGAGGGCGTTGATATATATTGTCCCTAATAATGATCATTTGGTAGTTAAGTTGCTAATGCTAATGAGAACATGATTTAGATTTATAGCTTAAAAATAGGTGGCAAGATATGATCTTATATAATAAGAGTTTTCTGAACATGTAATACAATTCTCTGAAGATTGTGGAAGAATAAACAAATTAGATGTTAATTATGAAAGCTTATCTTGGACCCTCATTAGGAAAAGTTTTTGTTGGACCACATAAGAGATGTTAGATTGCCTAATTTATGTTGTCAAATTGGCAAGCACTAATTATTAATTAACGTCTCATTATGTTTTCTTAAGTACTTAGTGACAAAACTACATAATTCACCTAACATTTCCTTAATGACTTTGGCTAGAGAATTCTTGTCACTTCATGCATGGTCAAGAGTAATTAATTAAAAGCGTATGTGAAATGAAGCCAATAAAAAACAAAAGCAGTTACACGTGAAATGTGCATGGATTAAGTGAAAGATTATTGGATTAATGTACAGAATAGTTGTATTCCCACTAGTGTAACCCATTGAAGTTCAATGATTACAAGTTTCAGACGGTTGGGAAGGCAAATTCATAGGAATTGTTGTTGTGGTGAAGAAGGTCCAGCTTAGTTAGGAATTCCCTTGCTTAGTCCTCTACCCCTCAATGCTCCTATTATATTTATGTTATTCAAAACCCAAGAAATAAAAAATAAATTTAAGAAAAAATATCAAAAGACAGACAATATCAGATGTCACGCCCCGACCCAGTCCCACGCTAAAGGGTAACTCCGGACCCGACAAACAGACAAAATCTCCTCTGTACCGTGGACTAACTGGTTATCTGCATACATAAGAAATAGTTATATGACATTCATTTCATAACTTTCCAAGCTACTAAGACCATCCGAGCCTTCCAACTAGCAAGATAAGACATACAAGCATGCATTCTTATAAGCTAATGAACTTCTATGTTATAAAATCTCTTATCTTACCACTCTAATCTTATCTACTTTACTTTCTTATATTTTAAATCCATCAACCATATTCCATTAACTCAACCAAGCATGCAAGATATGCAAACAATAAAATAAAACATTGAGTTATTACAAACTAATTGCTAGCTAATAAGTCATACAAATCTCTAACTTCATAATACAATCCTTTAAACAACACAAATACATACAAGACCACCCAGGGTCTCAAAATAGAACATATACACAACAGTAACACAATCTTCACACAAGCCATCCAAGCAAGCCAACCTCAGCTCCTTCTAAAACATGTTAAAAAAAGGAATGAGCAACTACAATTACTCAGTGAGGGATGGGATACAAATAATTGGGGGCGTTTTCGAAATTCTTTTCGTGCAATGCAGCAGTTAATATCAAGATATATCAATCTCCTTATATTTGTTGCACAAAATCACTTAACAAATCTTCAATAACATCATTTCCTAGCCAATCACTCTCTTCCAACTCTTGATGGGCATGAGGAACACTCCTAGTAGAGAAAGTAACATCATCATCAACAACAGTTGATATAACCTCCTCACCAACATTAAACACATCTCTAGGAATTGTTTTTATCACAACTTGCCATTCTGGATACAAAGGATCTTGCACATAAAAAGTTTGTTGAACTTGAGACGGTATAACAAATGGCTTATGAGTAATGTGTTCCCCCGTATGTGACAATCATGTGAAATTAACCAATGTAAATCCAAGTTCATCTTTCTTGACTCATCTGTCTTGTGTTACATCAGCCCAATTACATCAGAAAACCACAACCTTTAAATGTCCAGAATAATCCAATTCAATTACATCTGCAAGTTTACCAAAATACTCAATTTCTCCTTCAACGAGATTTGGATCTCGGGCAGAAACAACGCTTGGTGTTATTGATGTCAAAACAACTCCATAATTTTGTGTTCTTTTCCCCCTATTCCAATCTTTGGTATGAAACTTTATATCGTTGTGAATAAAGCCTTTAAATCTTTTTGTAGTTTTAAAAGAACCCATAGAAAGCCATCTTATTTTATCTGATACATCTCCATGGCCCATGTTCGATACCTATATTATTCAATTTTTTTAATAAAATTATATTTTAATCACAATACCTATTGCAAATAATTTAGAAATATATACTTACATAGATCTTGAACCATGTATGAAATTCCTGTACCACCAACTTTTGCAATACGCTTGAACTAGTACCATATCTTTTTGGACGGTTCTTTTGAATCTTGTATCTCTTAAATTCTCTGCACAAAATTAACAAATGTTATTACTCATTATCATACGTATAAGGTCGTTGTAAATATATAAATGCATTAAAGGTGGTAGAACAAATGACTCACTCAACATATGGTTTTATTTCATCAATATGTAGCAAAACATATATGTGTGCTTGCACCAATGATAAATCATCCAAATCTATAATCCCAGGTGCTCCAATGGCTTTGCCACCACTAGAAAGAAAATATTTTTCTCTTTCTATAGGATCAATGTCATCATTTCGACGTGGCCGATTAAACATGGTCTCTATGCCATCAAAATATCTTGAACAAAAGGTGAGACATTCTTGTGCAATATAATCCTCAGCAATTGAACCTTTTGGATGGGCTTTATTGCCAACATACTTTTTGAATATTTTCAAGCACCTACAAGATGTGAAAGATAATTACATAAAATCAAAAAAAAATGTTATTGAGTATTTAAATATGAAAAAGTTACCTTTCAATTGGGTACATCCATCTAAATTGAACTGGACCTGCAACATTTACTTCATCAGCAAGGTAAATGACCAAATGAACCATGATAGTGAAAAATGAAGGAGGAAAACATTTCTCCATGTGGCATAACAGTAATGTTGCACGAGACTTCACCTTTTCCATTTCTTCAACATTGACTGTCTCAGAGCATATGGCCTTGAAAATGCTACTCAATTCAATTATAAGTTTTGTTACTTGTTTGGTCATAGATGAGCGCAATGCAACAGGAAGTAGGTCTTGCATCAAGATATGATAATCATGGGTCTTGAGAGAATGTAATTTTATTTCCTTAATATTAATACCCCTTGATATATTTGATGCATATGAATCAGGCACTTTCACATGTTTCAGTGTGAGACCCCGAAATTTGACCTATTTGCAATTACGTGTTTTCACATGTTTAAATGCTATTAGAATTAGTATATATGTTTATATGTGAGTTATTAAATGATCTTGCATTAAATGTGCATTTAAAAGACATTTGAAAAATAAATAATGTGACTTTTCATTTTCTTTTGTAAAATTGTGTAGTATAACTAGACTATATGTAATTAAATGCTTATGAATAAATGTTGTCCCCAAAAATAGTCTACTAAAAATAGTATTTAAGTTAGATAGTATTAATATTACTATTTTTGGCAAAAACAACTAAAATAGCTTAAGTTATCAACTTTGACCAAGACTTCTATCTTTGACTTTATTAAAACTAATTATTGCGTTGACTTTTCATCTACCTTGACTTTTGAAAAATGTTGACTTTTATTAACTTTGACTTTTTAAAAAATGTTGACTTTTATCATCTTTGACTTTTTGTAAATGTTAACTTTTTGGTCTCCTTTGACTTTTACTTTGACTTTTTATATTATTTGACCAAACTAGGTTTATTTAAATACTACTCCTGTTACATGAAATATGTGCATTCATAAAATTTTCATAAATATTTTTATAGAAAATTTTATTTAAGGTGCCGTTAAATGGCATTTGAAGACCCTTTCGCTAAATTTTTGAAACTAGTCTTTTAAACATTTTAAAAACTAGTCTTCCATTATTAAAAGACCCGTGATTTACTAAAAATTATTTCTGAAACAGATTAGGAATTTAAAATAGACTTTTTGGGCGAAAAAGTAGCGTTTTTAAGCTAAAATAGTGAATTCTACTCAAAACGATTCTTGCGTTGACTATCATTAACCTAGTATATATTAAATACAAATTATATTTCATTTTAAATATTTCTAAAATGGCACAATTGAAAAATACATTGAAAATGAGGGTTAACTTAGTCTTTTGCATTATAAACTTAGTTTTTGTTAAGTTTGACCATTTAGTCTTGATTTGACTTTTTATTTAACTTATATATTAACAATTTCAGCCAAAAATACCACAAAAACAACCACAAAACCGTGAGCCCTTGAGGGAGAAGAAAGAAGGCACTTTCAAGATTTTCCAAAATATTTTTCTCGTAGATTTTGCATTTCAAAGCCGAATTGAGTCATTCAAAGCTTGATTTTGCTTGTTGGGCATCCATTCTACCTATTTCTAGCCTTAATTTTTATCAAAGGTGAGAGAAAAATTCTAAATCTTAAAATGCTATTTTATGTCAATTTCATATAATTGCATTTTTATCCGATGAAATGTTAAATTGTCTTTAGATTATTGCTCAATAGTTGCCAAGGATCATTTATATGAGTTTATAGCTATTTTGATCGGTAGTAGCATGTATTTCTATTTTTTGAGTATTAAAGTTGGGTTATAGCTTCAATGTTGAATAATTGTTGTTGTGGTGGTTGGAATTGATTTCTTATGGCTTCTAAAAATTTTTTAATTGTGGGGTAGTAATGTTGTAATGCCGAATTTTTGATTGGAATGTTGTAGCAAAATCTCAAAAAATTCAGCCAAGTGCATTGCCAAAATTAGAGTTGTTGGGCTTGTTTTGGATGACTTTTGGTTGGTTTCCGATGGTGTAAATGTAGATGTATGTGTGGGTGAGAGATAAGAAGTGGTTTGGAGGTTATCAGGTTAGTAGATTGTGAGTTATGAAGTTTAGAAGTTTGTGTAGTCTTTCTTTAAAAGGTTGAAATGTTGTCTTAATTGTTTGGATAGTGTTTGGGTAGTTGAGTCTTGGATTATTGTTGATTGAGATCGGGGTTAAATGTCTGTTTAAATGCATGTTGAGTTGGATGACCGACTTTGTCATCTAGCTTAATTGATTTAGAATTGTATAGTTGTTGATTATTTAAATGTTGTTTAATTGATTGTTGATACAAAACCGTGAGGAGCACACTCGGGACTAATCCGGGGTGTAGCCAAAGCGGACATTACCTGTTTAATTGATTGTTGATGAAAAACCGTGAGGAGCATGCTCGGGACTAATTTGGGGTGTAGCCAAAGCGGACATTACTTTTTTAGTAGCGCGCTCGGGTTAATCCGGGGCGTTACATTGTTAACTGATTGTTGATTGTTGAAGTATCAGGAGTCGGGCAACCCTCGTTGTTGGCTTCTCGAATTGAGTCATATTATTGTGAGCTTTGATAATGTTGTGTCACCTCGAGAGGCATCCTGGGCTGTGGGCACAGTTATCATGGCTACTCCCTATCTCGCATGGGCGAAGAGGCCATGGGGTGTAGGTCTAGGTCAAGGTACCTCAGAATTGTGTCATTGGGT
Source organism: Ehretia macrophylla (assembly GCA_037974665.1). Classification (NCBI taxonomy): domain Eukaryota; kingdom Viridiplantae; phylum Streptophyta; class Magnoliopsida; order Boraginales; family Ehretiaceae; genus Ehretia; species Ehretia macrophylla. The sequence goes on along the minus strand of CM075777.1, from coordinate 48,635,305 downwards.
TTGAAGGAGTTGGTGAGCATTGAAAATAGTGTATGGAGTTTCATCAACAAGTGTATTGTATCCTTATTGTGTGTTTACTGTTGTTATTATATCTGTATTGTTATCAGTGTTAGTTGCATGTTGTAGCTCGTGGATAACTTCCAAGGTGGTAAGGTATATATGTTCAAAAGATCTATCGAATTCCTCACTGAACTTGTTTTATATAAGCTCACTCTCATTCGTTATCTGCATTCAGGTGTTACTGAACAGGATTACGGGTACATGCCTCAGGAAGCTGAGAATGTGCCTTATGTGGACGAGTCTTATGTGTCAGAGTCCTATCCATGATGTCTTGGCTGATGTCCTTTTTTTGTTGTCTTAGAATATTAGAATCAATAGTAATGTATTTACTTTGGAGTATGTATTGTATAAGATGTTATAAAGTATTAGAAAATATTATGCTAGTTTAGTTGTCTTACTTTTGAAACATGAATAGGTTGCTGGACTAGCTTATGTATATTATGCATGTGTATAGTTTGGGTTATGGATGATGTTGGAACGGAGGCGTATAACCTATGGTTGAATTGTTGAATGGTTGTTTAATACATGGTATTGGTTATGTTGTATGTTGTTGAATGTTGATGGAGTTGTTGTTGAAGTTTGAAGTTGGTTGTGTATTGTTATTAAGGACTGGTTTAGAGTCCTAATGTCCATATTACAGACGTTATATTGCCGAAATTCTATTGCGTCCTGACTGATCGTAAGAGAGGCGAGTTGGGGCGTGACATTCAGCACCTTCAGAAATACATCTTTTTCTTTCCTAGTCATCGAATAACATGCAAGAGGGAAAAACTCTTTTCCATTAGATAACTTCACAGGTTGAAGTTGTGGCCTTAGTTCCATGTCCTCCAAGTCATGTCGTGCTTTTGAATCAATTTTGCTCTTTCCTTTGATGTTTAACAATGTTCCAAGTACATTTTCACAAACATTTTTCTCAATATGCATGACATCAAGATTATGGCGCAATGTATTGAACTCCCAATAAGGTAATTTAAAAAAGATACTTTTCTTTTTCCAAAATGCTAATTCACTAACATGATTGTCACCCCCCTCCATATGTTGCTCATCTAAACAATTATCTTTAGTACTTGTAACTCTTGTTCTCTTTCTTTTAGAAATAGTTGCCTCATTCCTCATATTTATCGTATACTCATCAATGAAACTAACCCCTTCTAACTGCCTTATCACATCCGACCTAGATAATGTCTTAGGTTCCATTCCTCGTTCCTCTATCCCATCAAAATACTGTTTTTGTGCACGAAACCTGTGCGAATCACTTAACCAACGACGGTGCCCTAAATAGCAAAATTTGCCCCCATGTTTTAACCACCTTGATTGTGTCTTATCTGCACAACATGGACATGCATATTTTCCTTTAGTGCTCCAACCTGATAAACAAGCATATGCAGGAAAGTCATTTATAGTTCACATCAATGCAGCCCGCATCAAAAAATTTTGTTTATTTGTTGCATCATATATTTCTATCCCTTCCCACAATTGTTGTAACTCTTCAATAAATGGTTGAAGAAAAATATCTATTTTATTTCCAAGAGGCTCTTTTCTTGGGATGATCATTGACAAAATAAATGAAGATTGTTTCATGCATATCCACGGGGGTAAATTGTACAGAATCAATATTACAGGCCATATATTGTACGCATTACTCATCAATCCAAAAGGATTAAAACCATCATTGGCTAATCCAAGTCTCATATTTCGAGGATCAGAAGCAAAATTGGGATATCGATAATCAAAATCCTTCCACGCTGACGAATCTGCGGGATGCCTTAAAAGTCCATCCTTTGTGCGACCCTCGTCATGCCACCTCATTGAAAAAGATGTTTTCGAATACATGTACAACCTTTAAAGCCTTGGTACCAAAGGAAAATATCTCATAATTATAGCAACTGTATTTTTTTCATACATCTTCCACTATCCTCATTGTCTTCTTGCCATCGAGATGCATTACAAACATGACAAGATTGTTGTGATGCTCTAACACCCCTATACAACATACAATTATTCGGGCATACATGAATCTTTTCATACTTTAGGCCTAATGCATTTGTCATCTTCTTCGCTTCATAACAAGATTTAGGCATTCTCGATTGTGGAAAATGGTTTTTCAAGAATTCAAGAAGTCTATCAACTAACTTCTTCGTCCATTTGTTATCGCATTTTAAGTGCATTAACTCGACTGTGAATGACAATATTGTTGATTTGAAACCAGGATAGACTTCTTGGTTGCATTCCTCAAAAAACTTATAAAATTTTGAAGCTTCTTCATTAGGTACATTTTCAGATTGATTGTGTTGCTCGACCTCAATATCAATATCAATATCAACATCATCTTCATCCTCATCCTCATCTTCATCTTCATTTATTTCTTCACCCTCTAAACTTTCATTTACGAAATCTGATCTATCATGAATTCCGAAAGCATCCCTCACTAAATCATTCATATTATTATGATTTTCAAGTGAATTGTTGATTGATGCTTCCATATCAATAAAAGGTGATGCATCTTTATTTCTAACAATTTCTCTATGATAAATCCATTTGGTATACCCACTGATCATTCCATGACATACTAAATGTTCTTTCACTATGTGCCGAGATTGGAATAAACAATTGACGCACTGAATACAAGGGCACAAGATCTTTGTCCTTGAATTATGAGTAAATGCAAAATAAAGAAAGTTATCTACTCCATTAATATATTCAATGCTATATCTTGGCTTCGTAATCCAACTTTTATCCATCGATGGATTGTGCTATTGTAAGATAAAACAAAAAAATAAATAAATGTCAATAAATTCCCTTTTCTTTTCTTTTTCAATAATTGGATAAAACAACTAATTATTTGAGAAAATAAAGTGGCAATAACATTCATAGATAATTACATGTAATTTAAATGTATGAAGGACTATTACCAAATTAAAATTCATAAATATGTGTAATAAATATACATAATGATGATAACAATCATATATTATCTAGTTCTTATGAGGGCATATACATATGTGCATACGTGTATATATACATACACATGTATATATATATTATGATTATACACACACAAAAAATAAGAATCAAATAGACAAATACAAATATACATGCTTATATATATGTACATACAAGTAAAAAAGAGTTGAAATGAACTTGGAAGAAGCAAATGATGGAGATGATTGGTGGGGATAGTGTTTTCTGCGAGTTGTTGCAATCTGTGAGGGGTATATATATATATAACACCTATGCCGGTGTTTCACCAAAACCGCCATTTTATATCAATAAAACCCGGTGCTTCTATAAAAGTACTGGCTTTGAGAGAACTATAACGGCACTTATGGAAAAATGCCGCTTTTTCTGATTCCATATTGTGGCGCTTTAGGGAAATGCCACTATTGGTCTTAGGGTATACCAATGCCTTCGTCTAAAGCGCCGTCGTTGTCCCAGCCATAGTGGCGGGAGTTTTTCCCGCTAAATACCACTCATAAATTGATGGCGGTTTGTCTAAAGTGCCGTTGTTTTAGAAGTATAAACGGCGCTTTACCAAAAGCGCCGCAAAAGACCTCATCTATTAATATTTTTAGCGGCGCTTGTTGAAGTGCCGCCTAATTTGTGCCGCCTATGCTCAGTTTTTTTGTAGTGTTAGTCTAAAAGTATAGAATTTGTACCACAGGATTTATATAGAAGAACTGCTCAAGAGTATATTGTAATAACAATCTTCAAAATGTAGGAAAAAGGGGTTTAATTAAACTTTTATTTGTACATTTTAGTCTCTAAATATCCATTTTGTTCTATAATTAGTCCTTTTAGTGAATTTTGTCATAATAATTACCTGAGGTTATTATATGTAAAAGTAGAATTAATATAATATTTCATTAACTTTTGGATGAAATTCATTAGACAGGAAGGATTAAGGCTCTCTTTGGTCTAATTGTAAAATTTTAGCTTTTAAGCTGTAGGACTTTAGCGGTAGAGTTTTGGTTAAAAGTGTTATCGAACAAAAGTCGTTGACTGTTTGTCAATGTTGGACAATGTTGAGTTTTTAGAAAATTTAAGGGCAATGTTGGACTTTAAAAAATATGAAGGGTTATATTTGAGAAAGAAAAAGAAAATATCTTTCCGCATTATGTAAAAATAGTTTCGCAAAAGGCTATTTTGAAAAGCGTCAATTTGGAGTTTTTTATTTTTCAGCTTTTTTTCAACTTTAGCTTTTACCTAAAAGAACTTTCAGAAATGGACCAAACATGGTAGCCTCAACTTTTAAACTCACAGAAAGTACTTGTGATGTCAAAAAATTAAGTCAAACAGAGCGTAAGACTGAATTTTTTTTAATAGCTTCAAAAGTGAAATAAGAAGCAAAGCAAGAACCGAAAATGCATTTTTATAATAAATGCAAGAATCCAAAAAAACAATGATAATAATGTTAAATTTAACACAAAAATTATCACTAATTTTATGCTAAAACCCTAAGTTTAAGCCCCAAAAAATGTAAAGATTGCAAACCCTAACCACTAAATTCAATTTGTAATTCAATATCTTGCAATTAATCAACCAGATATAGATATATAATACATAATAGAAAGAAAATAATGCCTAAACCGAAATTACATTCTTAGCTACTATTGATAAAACCATAAACCCAAACTTTAAAATTATATATGGAGATAAAAAAATAATAATCAGAAAAAACTAACCTTTAATGAACGGTATTAACCTCAAACCCGCAACCCGCGCAAGCTACATTTTTTTCGAGCTTGAGATCAGCCAGCCACGGTTGCCTTCTCCATCGCGGGTATGTGTGTGTCATGTTTTTGTGTGTTTGATATAATGCTTGTTTTCCCGCGAGTGAGTAGCATAGGACTTAGTGGAGTACACGTGGCTCCACTAAGTCCACATGCTCTATATAATTCTTTTTAAATATAAGCAAAATGACATTTATGCCCTTAATGGTGTTAATTCTAACTGACCAAGGTAAACAGTAGGAACCAGTTTGAGTATTTTAAAATTCTCAGGGACCAATTTTGGTTTTATGCAAAATTTCAGAGACTAAAAAGTATTTCACACTCTAATTGGAAATTCAATCAGTGCGCAGATGTTTGCCTCTCCATAAATATGAGATATTTGGAGACCAGGCTTGTTGTGGGTATTAAACTTAGGGCTTTTTTTTTTTTTTTTGGTAACAAATTTATGGAGTTAAGTACTAAAAAATGACACTTTAAAACTGAAACTCAAAGTCTTTAGTTTTAATTAACCTTCTTCCCACCTTTGCTGCGAGATTGGACAATCTGGACCTCGAGATCAACATCTTTGAAGTTGTCACACATGAAACAAAAATTAGGTAAAGAACCATAAACCCAAAGTCTCATGATCCTCAGACCAAGAAAAGAGAAAAGTCTCATGTGTGACAAGTCTGTCCACCCGTTTTTGGATGACGTAGAAATTTAATTGGCAGAATTCAATTATTAAATTATTTGACAGAGTTTAATATTATTAATTAATAAATTTTTAAGTGTAACAGTGCGTTCTCACACATACTGTAAATCAGTCAAGAGCGGAATTTCAGAACAGTATGAAATATCGAATCTGCAATTTTACAAAAATAATTTTACCCCACTACCGCTAAAACACGACCCTGGAGCCTTAAAAAAACCTGCCCCTTATTTAGCAAAAATAAAAGATAAAATTAAATCCTGTACCTTTTAGCTAGACTCTGCCAAATTACTTGGCACCCCTAAGACCTGTGAAGATAATCAGCAGAAAGAATAAATTAATGCGCGCTTAGATGTCTCACCCACCTTTATACTTATCGAAAACTTAAGAAAAATCTAACCGGAAAATAGCGAAGGAAAAAGAGCCAAACAACAAGTTCATGGACTATGTATTAAGTCTGGTTTAAGTTTGTAAATATGTGATCATAATGTCATAGATACTTGGGTCTCATATGAAAAGAGTCCTTGTTTATGTTTATATTGTCTCCCTTCCTTGCTCACCTTGTATGATGTAGACACCATGTACCAATTTTTTTTATGTGTTGCAGCAATCGAAACTATTGTAAAAAAGTTAAAAATTATTATAAATGATTTTATGCAGGGGTTTTTCAACCATTGCATATGGTCTCTTGCAATTCTGTATATTGTAACCTTTTTTTTGTAAATAATAAGCATGTAAATGAACTATAATTTTAAAACCTTTGTGAAAAAATAATTTCACGAGTAAATATCAACAATAAGTGATAAAAAAAATTTCTCGATACAATTAAATATATAAAATCATTGCAAAATTTTTTAATTTATATGACAATTAAAAAACTGTTGCAATAAGCTGGCACCTATTGCAACTTCTTTTTCTTTTTTTATTGGAGTATTGCGAAAGAAATCAAAATGTTGTGGTGTAAAAGGTCACTAGTACGAAAGACTTCCTATTGCAGACAATTTGATTATTATTTTTTTTCGCTGAGAAGACAATTTGATTATTGAATATAAAGATTTTGTCATGGTTTCAGTTTATAAATTTTGGTGCTCATATTGCAAGTGAAATTCTATAAAAAGCAATTTTCGCTCCTCTAGAATCAAATTTTTGCTCTCGGTCACTTTTATCAGCTTCCTTTGCGGCTGAAAAATCTTGGAATTGTCCTAATCATACAAAGTCAAATGCAAAAGATTCAAGAATTTCGGCCAAAGGCAAAGCCAAAAGCAAAAGTTAATCACAACCAATGTTAATATGACCATGTTGAAGATAGAACCTGAGAGACACATATAACCAATAATGTTGAAGGAAGATGCCACAAGTATCTAAGTAATGCGGAAGCACACTTAAACATATACTGCAAAAGTAATGAAGAATGAACTACAGAGACGAAGGAATCGAGGCAGAATTGTATTGATTTAATCGACAATAGAGAAATTACAGAGATAATAGGCCAATTTCGAACAGGGACAAACCCAGATATCAGAGGCTAGGGCATGTACTATAGTAATATAGTGAATATAACTAAGGGTTCAGGTACACACATCTATACATAAACTAATATATATTAAGCATATTTTAGAAATTAAAAAAATGTAAACATATAAAAAGAGAAAAAAATAAGCAATTATAATTTATAGTATTATGATAATAGAAAAAGTACCTTTTACAATTGTCCTAGACATGTGTTCATATTTTGAAAGCGTTAAATAATCAATTTATTGTCGATACATTCAAATCCATCTCTTTCTATATAAGGGATTATTATATTTACTATTCATTCCAAACGAAATTTGTTCATCGTAAATGGACCTTTTCTTTAAAAATTTATCCATGAATATCTACAAAAAAAATTAATTAATTTTAGACTTTTAGTTATGCCTAAACTAATACTAAACAACTTATATAAAATAAAAAATAAAAAAATAAATCTAACTAAAATTATAATACATAACAACTATAACTAATATTTTTTTAAAAAATCTTAATTTCGATTATTATAAACTAAAACTAAACAACAAGAACTACCAAAAAATAAAGGCAATTAGAACTATAACTACAATTAAAATGAACAAATAACTAAAATTACAAATTAAACTAAAAGTATTGAATAAGTAAATAAATAGTTATAATCAAGACTAAAAGTAAACAATTATAGTTAAATTAAGAGTAATAGACAAGTAAACTAAAATTAAAAAATAAATAAGTGAAATCAAAAACAAAGTTAAATAATTAGATGTACAATTCTCGCATTAGGATTGAATGTTAAATGTGTTGAGGGAAGAAATTGGAAAGGAGCTTACTTTTTTGTTTAATTTTAAGAAGAAATGTAAGATTTCTTGGTTGATTAAAAAAAAAGTTGATCAAATGAACTTTGGAGAAAGATGGTGGTTTCAAGTTTGAGAGGATTTGGAAAGTGACAAAGTTAGGCTTTTAAAAAGTAAAATTGAGAAGATTTGAGAAAGTGAACTTTTAAAAAGTTGTCATGTTATTTTTTTTTTTTATTATGTTATAAACTAAATTACTCAAATACCCTTCAATAATTGAGGGGTAAAATTTGAGTGTAAGTATTTAAAACTCTATAGCAAGGTTCGAACTTAGGTGGGCATCTTCCCAACTAATTTTAAGCATATCTCTTTAATCACTAAGTCACATCACCATTTGTTGAGTGTAAACATTTGCATACACTAGTTATAACGTAGGTCCGCCCCTGATTTCGAGTACTAGTAACTCATAAGAGAAAGAAAATAGAGAGTGTATTGCCCAAGCAATTCTGTTACAATATTCCCCGCCTCAACCTATTACATATAATAGTTATATAATTCTTACTCCACTAATCAGCCTAGAGCGTAACAAACTCGTGCAACCGCCTTGGGAGCTTTTTAACACGTACACCTTTGCCTAGCTGTTCCAGTTCATTTGCCACATGTTCCTTAGCAGCCACTTTAGCAGGTGACTTCAGCTTATTAGAATTGTTCAATTCAGCAGTGTTTCTATTATGCTTTGTTTCCTCTATTTTGTTCATGACAATGCCAGCCCCTCTAAATGGAACGTTGTCCACAAGGTTCTGAATATACTCAAGATCTTCCCAAGTGGCTTCCTCTGGAGGTATTCCTTCCCATTGAACCAAAGTTTGTTTAACTTCATGGCCTTGTTTCTGAATTGTGCATTGTGCGATAATGGACAGTGGTTGATACACAGGATGAGACTCAGTTGACAAGGGAGGCAACGGTGTAAGTAAGTCAGTTGTCATACCCTTGAAGCATTTTAGAAGATATGCATGAAATACTGGGTATATCCGAGAGGAATTAGGAAACTCCAGTTTATATCCAACATTGCCAACTCGATTCAACACCTTGAAGGGTCCATAATAACGACGGCACAATTTGGTATTGAAGGGACCTCTGATTGATAGTTGACGATACGGCTGGAGTTTAAGCATGACCATATCTCTTGCTTCAAATGCTTCCTCCCGTCGACCCTTGTCTGCATAGTACTTAATCCTCAGTTGAGCTTGATGTAAATTTTGTCGTAGTCAACGAAGTATTTGGTCTCTCAATTGAAGGCCAGAGTCAACTGCTTCATTCTTAGCTTCGCCAGGAACATAATGAATGATGGCAGATGGTGGTCTTCCATATAAAGCTTGAAAAGGTGTCATACCAGCTGAAGTGCGGTAGGCGGTATTATACCAAAATTCAGCCCAATGTAGAAATTTTCCCCACTTGTTCGGTGTATCCACCACAAAACATCATAAATAAAGCTCAAGTCCTTGATTAACAATTTCCATTTGACCATCGGTTTGGGGCTGGTAAGCACTACTTATCACCAAAGATGTACCCTGTAACTTGAATAACTCTTACCAAAAATTACTGATGAATAATGGGTCTCTGTCATTGACAATAGTTCTGGGCGGCCCGTGCAACTTGATCAATTCCTCTACAAATTTCATTGCTACTTTTGTACTAGTGAGTAGAGAGAGGTTAAAGCTATAAAATGTGTATATTTCATAAATCTGTCTACTACCACCATAATCACTGAACGACCTTCCGAAGATGGAAAATTAGTCACAAAATCCATAGCGATATCTTCCTAAACCTGTCTTGGAATAAGTAACTGCTGCAACAATCCAGCTGGACTGAGATGAGATACTTTTATTTCTTGGCATGTTCAGCATTGCTCAATAAAAGTTTGTACATCCCATCGCATATTGGGCCAATAGAATCCTGTTGCTATTCTTTGAAATGTCCTTAATGATCCTGAATACCCACCTATAGGTGTAGAATGGTATTCATGAATTAACTTGGTACATAAAGGGGAATCATAATCCAATACTATAGGATTATTCTTTACCAAGATGCTATCATGAACCGCAAATTTTGATGGAATGTGTGAATCGGTTTGTAGTCGTTGATGTCATCTTTGCAATTCTATATGATTTTTATTCTCCTCATTGATATCATTTAAAAACCAAAGCAAGGCTGAGAAATTGCAAGATAACACACAGCTGGTACGCGAGATAAGGCGTTGGTAACCTTATTGTCACGTCCCGGTTGATACTGAATTTCGAAATCATACCCCCAACAATTTAGATAGCTATTTTTGTTGTTCTGGCATTTGAATAGTCTGAGTGGTGAGATTCTTAAGACTTCATTGATCAGTTTTGATGTAAAAGGGCCGACCCAAAATATATTGTCGTTATTTTTGAACTGTCGTGACAATGTCATGTATTTCCCTGACATATGTCGAAGCTGATTGCATTCTTTTAGATATATTTGACTAAAATAGGCAATTAGGTGTCCATTTTGTTGTCATACAGCTCCAATGCCTACTCCTGATGCATCAGTTTCGATAGTAAATGAAGAGAAAAAATCAGGAAGTGACAATACAAGTGTACTAGTCATGGCTGCCTTGAGTTTTTCAAACGATGCTTGTGCCTTTTCGCCCCATTGAAATACATTGTCTCATAATAAATCAGTCAGATGACCTGCAATTTGTGCATAACCCTTGATAAATCTCCGGTAATAGGCTGTTAGCCCTAAGAACCCACACAACTCAGATACAGTCCTAGGAAGTGGCCATTCGACCACGGCTTTTACCTTTTCTGCATCCATGGCTAACCCTTCACCTGAAACCATGTGACCCAAGTAATGAATGGATATTTGTCCAAACAAACATTTAGACCTTTTCGCTACCAGTCCTTGCTCTCGTAATATGCCCAGAACCAAGTTTAGATGAGACATATGATCTTCTCAATTGCAACTGTACACTAGTATGTCATCAAAAAACACAAGTAAAAAACGATGCAAATAAGGCCTGAACACTTCGTTCATTGTTGCTTGAAAGGTGGCCTAAGTGTTAATGAGTCCGAAGGGCATTACAAGATATTCGTAGTATCTTTCGTGAGTCTAAAAAGCCGTTTTGGGAATGTCTTCTTCTCGAACACGGATTTGGTGATAGCCTACCAATAAATCCAGTTTTGAAAACATATGTGCACCAAATAATTCATCAAACAGATCGTCAATTGTTGGTATTGGAAACATGTCCTTAACTGTGACTGCAGTCAAAGCTCGATAATTGGTACAAAATCTCTATATAATGTTTTTTTTTTTTCACGAGTAACACAGGAGACGAATACAGGCTAATGCTAGGCCGGATCAACCCTTCGGAGAGTATTTCTTGTACTGGCCTTTCGATTTCTTGTTTCTGAAAATGAGGATATCAATAAGGGCGTACATTAATGGGCTGAACCCTTTTTTGTAACACAATACGATGGTCCTGGGCTCAATAGGAAGGCAATCCGTGAGGCTTCTAAGATACTGATTCAAATCTATCCAACAGTTGAGCCAATTCCAGTGGTTTTTCAAGTGGACTTAAGGGTATTGGGGGTACCTGTTCCGAACGGAAGTAGACAGCAACAACATGAGTCTCTAAGATACGACAAAAACCTCGTAGTTGCATAGATTCCATTAGTGGTGAAGGTTCTCCATTGAGTACAACCTATTGGCCATGAGATTGGAACCCCAAGGTTAGTTTAGCAAAATTAAAGTGAACATCACCGAGAGTTACTGAACAAGAAATTCCGAGCACAATGTCTGATCCGTGCAATGGTAAGACATATAAATCAGTGACAATTTTATGGCCTTGAACTGTTATCTTAGATTGTTTGATACATCCTTCTGTACGCAATAGTTCTCCACTACCGACCATTACGGCAAACATCGAAGAAGGTTCTACCGGAAGAGCCAAATGTCGAGCAACTCTAGATTAGACGAAGCTATAAGTACTACCTCCATCAACCAAAATTTGCATTAGAGCTCCGAGAAAGAGACCATTCAAACGTAAGGTGAATAAGGACTGTTGTTCCGCCATCACATGATATGAGATCTCAGTCTCGGCAAGCTCGATGGTATCGTGGATGGGCGAAAAAGAATCACTATTTTGATCAGCAACAACATCAATCTCAAAGTTATTAGCATAGTCCATCAGCAAATACTTTGGAGATGACTTACATAGATGGCTCGGAGACCACTTTTCATCACAAGAATAACATAGCCCCTTTTCTCTTTTGGTTTGGATTTCAGCTAGACTTAATCTTTTGACAGGTAATTTTGAAGGAAGTGTTGTAATGGGAGATACAGTTGGTATCGAGGAAATGGGTATTGGGGAAGGCAAAAGTGGACCACGCAAACTAGGATTGTTGTTTGGCGGCCCACTGGCGGAAAATTGGGTTGGGTTTTTGAGGGGTGGGTAATTATGGTTGAGTTTTCATAATTCATTAAGTTTGGCTTCTTGAAAACGGGTAATCCCAATTGTTTGATTCATGGTACTGGGTCGAAAGGACAATACCTCAACCTTGATATCGGGCCGTAGACCAGATATGAAGCAATGGACTAAGAAGTCAGTGGATAAGTTGGTGGTGCGATTGGATAAGGCTTCGAAATATTATTGGTATTCAGCAACAATAAAGCATTGGGTTAATTTGGCTAAGGCTCCATGTGGATTTTCATATTCGAGTGGGGTAAATCTAACTTCAAGGGCTTTCGTGAATTGACGCCACGAGCCCAATTGATTATTCTGGGCCAACCACTGGTACCAAGGTAGTGCAGCTCCATCCATGTGAAAAGAAGCAATAGTCAATCGTTGTTCATCTTCAACACCATAATAGTCAAAAAATTGTTCCGCTTTGAAGATCCATCCAACGGCATCGGACCTGTCAAATCGTGGAAATTCAAGCTGTAATGATCTTGCTAGAGGTAGAAGATTACCCGCAAGACTTATCGTACCCGTCACTAAAGGTGTACGAGGTGATAAAGACTCATCGGAGAGCATCACCTAGTTGCGTTTTTCGTCCAACGTGGTACACTGAAAAACAAGCTGTTCCATGGATTTTTGTAACAACTCAAGCCCAAGAATATAACAACTAAAGCTCGCAAGGAGAGTCTATCCCAAAAAACTAGTCTGTTAGGTGAGAAAACTCCTTGTACTTAAAAAACACCTCTTGTGAGGATGAGATTCCTATGTGGGATCATTACATTCCATTCCCCTTAAATTAAGAGATGACGCCCACATCGGGTTAGCTTATTGACATTGGCCCGACGGTAGCCCCCCTGGTAGCTGCACTCGTCTACCATTATTTAGTGTGGCACTTACCACACCTTAATCCAGCCTATAGTCTATCGACACTGACCCGACGGTAGCCCTTTCCTCTTGGCAGTTGTACTCGTCTATCAGTATTCATTGTGACATACCATAACTTAATCTAGCCTATAGTTTCTCCTCCATGGAATTCACTCTCAATGAAAGTACCAATGTAATAGTAATGAAGAATGAACTACAGAGACGAAAGAATCGAGGCAGAATTGTATTAATTTAATCGACAATAGAGAAATTACAGAGATAATAGGCCAGTTTCGAGTACTGGTAACTCTTAAGAGAAAGAAAATAGAGAGAGTATTGCCCAAGCAATTTTGTTACAATATTCTCCGTCTCAACCTATTACATATGATAGCTATATAATTCTTACTCTACTAATCATCCTAGAGTGTAACAAACTCGTGCAACCGCCTTGGGAGCTTTTTAACACGTACACCTCTGCTTAGTTGTTCCAATTCGTTTGCCACATGTTCCATAGCAGCCACTTCAACAGGTGACTTCATCTTATTAGAATTGTCCAACTCAGCGGTGTTTCTATTATGCTCTGTTTCCTCTATTTTTTTCATTACATATACCATAGGCTGTGAGACCCCAAACCCGCATACATGTGCATTTACTATTTAGTTTTATTCATTTGCATATATTTATGTGCATTTATTTATTAAAATGTTTAATTAAGAATAGTTACTATTTATTAGGATTTTTTACCGTTTTATTTTTCCAAATTTGTATTTTTCTCATGTTACGTGACTTATATTGTCACGCCCCGGGACCAAGACCCGTGAAGGTTAAGGTCGGAGCGCAACGTGTCAACCAACTTAATACCTATAAGGTCATCGATTAACAACCTAGCATGCATTTTGCATTTTTTATTTTTATTTTTATCCCACAAGTATTTTCAAAAGAATGCACTTGGCATTTGGCACTAAAAGGCCACAACAAGTTGTTTCATAATTATAAGACCTAGCATCCCTGTTTGTACTTCATACGTGGCCAAATACTGACATCTAGGCCTCAAAAGATTGGTAATCAAACTTAGTATGTAGTAATAGTCCAAAAGAATATTATATAACACAAGGCTATTCGAAAGTATATCATCAGTCAAGCTATGTCTTCTACACAAGCATGGAGATCAACAAAAGCAGAAGTCAGTCTCATCACATAAAGCCTCTTCGCCCTCAACCTGAACAATTGGCTCGGCCTCGGTCTCACCTGTAAGTATTAGAAAGAGGGGTAAGCTAGTCCTGCGTATAGCTCAGTGAGAATGAGAAATGAAGGTTTTCACAAAAGTTTTATTAATTCGAAATCTTCTTTATAAAACTGTGCTATGCATATAATTCACATAGTCAAAGTGTCAAGTATAACAAATACGGAATAGTCAAAATCTTATTCAAGCAACTCTACTCTCCGAGGACCTCGAGGGACCCAGCGAGGGTAAAAACCATGTAGTAAAAGGATATGATATCACGAACTTTGTTGGAGATGGCCAATCTCAAGCTTTCTTGTCAAATCATCTTCATTATACCAATTAAAGTGACATTCCGGAGACGACCTGTTACACTGATCAAGAGGATACTCCGAAGACAACCCATGAGGAGGCTACTCCGGAGGCAACCCATATACATAACAACCAAGAGGGCACTACGGAGGCAACCCATGAAGACGGTACTCTGGAGGCAACCCATAACACATCAATCAAGATGATACTACGGAGGCAAACCGTGAAGAGGGTACTCCGGAGGCAACCCATAAACACACCAATTAAGAGGATACTATGGAGGCAACCCGTGAAGAGGGTACTCCGGAGGCAACCCATAAACACACCAGTCACACCTCATTTATTTATGGAATACACAGGCACCATTTGGAGGACAACAAGGAGGTTACTTTATTATACAAATGTGTATCCGTGTAGCGACTTCATACGAGCATATATTCATAAAGCATTATAAGAACATATAATCATTTCATATATCAATTTGGAAGCAATTAAACTTCCACGGGCAGCCAAGTAATCATGTTCAAATAAGCCATAGAATGTCTTTTAACAATTCACATTAGGAGGACAACAAAGTAGGTTGCCTCCGAGTAAGTATAAGATCACATATTGACAAGTAAATGAACGAGGCATACTTAACACGAATTTTCACTTTGTAAAACAAATAGAGTTATATGAACATCAAATGGGCAGCCATGTAACACATGTAAATCAAGTCATATAACTCATTTCGGGGTTCACGTATCATGTAATAAGATTATACAAGCATGCAACGACATTTACATGAGACCGGGTACAAGAAAAGTCTACTTATTAACATGTGATCATCAGGAATTTCATTTAGAGCTATAAGAACAACTACGGGCAGCCTATTAACCACACAATTTAACACATTTAACCAAAAGATCATCTCTTAGCAAAAAGTCAATAGCATTAGGGCCTCAATTCCGTGCTTAAACATGCGGTTAAGCAAACCATTCATCAATTAACGATCCCAAGCCATACATCAATCAAATGAAGCAACCTCAACCAGCCACAACAGTCCACACAACATCTAAGTGCCACAATTCCAAGCATTCAATACCACAAGAGAAGTTACAACATGTTTCAAAGCATATCACTAAACAAAAATCTCACTGCAATGGTCTGTTTTCCCACATTCATTTAGACAATCAAACAATCTCCAATTTCAGTGAACAGAATATCAAATTAAAGCTTAATGAGTGATTTAAATCCAGAAACAAACCTCGCATCATTTGGAATTCGGATTCAAGAGTTATGGCCAAAACCATGAGACTACGCAAAACTGTCCAGATTCGTACACTTCAGTACTTGCCATTTTTTTAGGGTCTTAAGTTCAAAATTAGCCTTAGCCTATTTCTGCCAAAAATGTCCAGAACTGAAAAATATAGCAATCTACCAAATTTCATGCATTTTCAATATCATTTACTAGGCAAAAACTATTCCGTTCTACAAGGCCAGAGAACTGCCAAAAACCTGCTTCCTTTTTTCCAGTTTATCCAGATTTAGACACCCTTTAATATTTGGACATTTTAGGGGTCTTAGAGTCAGAATTGGCTTTAGTCTATTTCTGGAAAAAAATGTCCAGAACTGCAAAATCTAGCAACCTAATAACTTTCATGAATTTTGGACATCATTTCCTAGACTAAAACGGCTTCGTTCTACAAGGTCAGAAGGCTGCCAGATTCTACTTCAAATTTTCAACTTTTTTCCAGATTTAGACACTTTTCAATATTTTGCCATTTTGGAAGCCTTAGATTCAAAATTAGCCTTGGCCTATTTCTACAAAAAAATGCTCAGAACTAGAAAAACTAGTCACCTACCAATTTTCACACATTTTTAACATCTTTTGCTATCTTAAAAGTACTCCGAATAGAAGGGTCAGTAGGCTACCCGGGATTTCCAGAAATGTTCAAACTTAACTTCTTGGCTTCTAAGCGAGCAAAACTAAGTAAACACATATGCATACATGCTCATGAACTTCAAAACATTTTAGAAATCAGATTAAACCCTCACCTTTGCAATAGTTAGAAATGGGAGAAAATTGATTGGAAATGGTTGAAGAGTTTGGAAATGGCTTGCTTCTACTTCTCTCTTCCTCTCTTTCTTCTTCTTCTTCTTCTTTCTCTCTTCTTCTTGGCAAAATCGTGTAGTGTGTGTAAGTGTGTGTTGTAGGATTTTAGTGTGTGTAGATGGTGTAGTGTGTGTTGATGGGTGAGTGTGTATTGGTGTGTGTTTGTGTGTTTGACTTGGGTGAGACCAAATAGTGTTAGGATATTTTGTTATTTTGCTTTAGGACGAGAGTGTGCTTGAGCTTGCTTGTGTATTACTAGTTTGTCATTCTAGTGTTAATTCTAACTACCTAGATACTAATCTTAGCTCCATAATATTAATTAATTTCTTACGACTCCTAAAATATTTGGTTGCACATTAAACAATGATATACACGTAATTCGAGGTAAACATACATAAACCTATTTAACAGCATATAAAACAAGTCAAATGCATATAAAATGATTTAATTATGTATGACATGACCTAATGCACATGTAGTCTTGGGCGGGGTCTTACATATATGAGACATGAAAAAAATAGAATTATGAGCATAGCATATCGGGTATGTGAGTTATAAAAATATTTTGTACTCGCATGAATAGTGGTATCCAAGAGACATTTTTAGCCAAAATACCCAACTAAAACCCATTTTCTCTAACCAAACCCAAACCCATGACCAGGTAGCATTGTGGGTCATGGTAGAGTCATGACACTCCGGATGACCGATGTCATTGGTGTATTGGCATGACTACTATGGCCAGGTAGCGTCATGACATTCCGAGCTGCCGATGTCGTCGGTGCATTGGCATGACTATCTTGTTATCAGAAGTGGATGGTAGCAGCGTGGCACTCCAGACGGCCAATGTCGTCGGTGTATTAGCATGACTACCACGAGCTCGTACATAAACCTATAAGCGGTGTCAAGCTTGACCTTGTTTTACCTGAGTTAATTGTCTTCTTATCCATTATTGCTACGTGGTTAGCGAGTAACTCTCGCTTGGGCCCTAAGTCCTTGGAGAGTTACCATTGTTTGTATCCTTTTGTGTGATATTTAGCTCGTATACTTGAACAATACACTGTATTGATAATGTATTCTTGGGGTTCTTGTAGTACTTGCTATCGTGTCCGTTTACCTCATTTAATGAATATGAGCTAGTTGCTTGTTGTGCATTAGTTTAGTAAAGTTAATTTAGTTTATTGTGTTTACCTTATTATCTTTAGATAGTTAAATGTAACTAATATGTGATTATATAGCCTTTCTAATTGTGGTATTTAACTTTATTGTTTTGAACTAGTATTTCCTTGTTAATTGACTATGTGACTTATATGCATTGCACGGAAATATTTTCAAAACTCCCCAATTATATGTTCCTTCCCTCACTGGGCATACGTGTTTAGTATGCTCACCCTTCTTTCTAACATTTTACAGGCATGGCGGAGATAGCCTCAAGAAGTAGAAAAGGAAGATCCAGTGTCCCCTTGATTGCTTGTATCTTTAGTTGGATGGTTATGTGACTTTATGTAAAAATAGTTAGACATCCTGGCTTGTATTTTATTTTGTGATCTCAAATGTAACCATTATGTAAACAGATGAAATTTTAGTTTAGATTAATGTTAATTAGAGTAGTATGATAACTTAGTAAATGTAATAGATTAATATTGTTTAAATCCAGTTGCATGTATGTACTTGTCCAAGGAAAAAAAAAAAGCTAGGATGGTCTTATAAATAGGTGATGGAACTTTACATATATGTTTTGGAATGTTGTTGTGTGAATTCTTTTGCTTCTAGGTTTTTGGATTGACCTTAGTTCAGGGGAGACTCCATCCGTTTTTTCTCGTTTTTCGTGTCTTTGGGATTGGAATCAAGGCTACGGCCTCGTGAGGGATCATGGTGTTATATAGGCTCTTTTACGTCATTTGATTCTTGTCATTGTATTCTCGTCGGTGATTTAGAAAGACTTTTAGAGTCTTTCCATAACATAATGTCACACTAGATAATCAAAGGTCACTCTCAATTGCTCTGAAGAGTATAGTCTACTGGTAGTAGGGTAAAATCGCTCATGTAAAGTCGTGGGTTCGATACTCTCCACTGCTCTAGAGTTTCGCCCTTGACTAACCTAGTGCATGTGTGGGGCATACTATTACATCCAGGGGTTTTCCATTTGGTGGTTAAGCTCTGCCAAATAATATGATGGTCGGTTTCCGCCATCTGAGTTCCCACGTTATCCAAAAAAAAGGATCACTCTCAATTTCTCAATAATCTAGTGTGTAATGTGAATGAAATGAACACCCCTTAAGAGTGATTCAACATTTATTTATAGAGAGAAAAATTTTGTGACTATTCACAATAGAGAGACCTTTAGTCAATGCATTTCAATTTACCATCAATCTCTAACTCACTCTAAATTTTACAGTGATCTGAGAGATATTTGGCTCGTCAATGAACCCAAAAGTATTCACAATAACATGACTATTCATGTTACAATGCCCCACGTGGCCATATGAGTCAAATACTCCGTCTTTCAACAAATGTTTAAAAGATAAGAAAAGACAAGTTTCACATATCTTTCTTTTCATATTTTACGTGGGCAATTGAGATTGACTGTTGTTTAGGAACTACGAACACATTTACACCGACGAATGCAAAGGAAAGGATAAACACATCTTCACCAAAAATTTATCTAAATTTGTATGTTCTACGTTAGTGCTCAAAAGTACGACAAGCGATGATGCCTAACAAGTTATCTCATTTTTGCATGACAAGTCTATAACTCACATAATTATCTTTCTAACTTATCAAAGTAATTAGGAAAACAAGCAAGTCCATTTCGTTACGCTTCAACCGAATTATTCTAAATGGCTCATTCAGCTCAGAAACAAAATATTTTAAATGTTTCTGGTAAAAGGGTAATGTTAATTAAGTGGAATACTATCAATCTCATGAGATTTGGATATGGAAGTCAACATAATTACATTTAGTCAGAGACCTCAGCTGCTCAAAGTGAAGGAGAAAGTAGATTCATTTGGAAGCTGCTATTGATGGAAATTTGATTCAAGATCAGATGATTAAGAGAGTATTTATTTCAGTACTCAAATTATTGAATCTGCTTATACTACAACATTATAGTTTATTTGCAATATTCTAATTGAAAAATGAAAAAAATTGTTGTAACAAATGTTTTACTACAACTGATTTTCTTAACTATGTAAATTAAAACTTTTTCTAATAGTTTCAGTTACTTGCTACATTTAAAATATTCTCATCACCTTTTGTTAATTATTGATCATAGAATTACTTTTTAACAACGATTTTGAAATTGTAGTTCAATTGGAACTGCTACTTATTTATTTACAAAAAGTCGTTGTGGAAGAGAATTTACAATAAAACCACATGATTATGTTGCATAAAGTAATTTGTAATAATTTTTGTCCTTCTTATTACAGTTTTGAGTAATACAGAGCTTGTTCCATGAAACGGTAAAAAGTGGAATCGGATATCATCGCTAAATTGCTCAATTTTAGTATTCCAAATATTTGATGTTCAAATATTGCCTCAACCTTTTTTAAGGAATAATTTGGAAATATGAGTGATCTGCTTAATCTTCATATTAGTTTACCAAGCAAAATGTGCATAAAAGATGATTAAATAATTGCTGAGCTTTGCATGTTAAATGGGCATCAAGAGCACATTTATAACTTGTAATTCATATACCATTCTCATCAATACAAGAAATGCATAGGCGAATGATAATTTCATTCCATGGCCATTCTCAGCATAGCAGTGACTGAAAAGTGGAAGAAAAATCACAACATAAATAAGGCCAGCATCAACTCTTATTTTTTAACTAGCGATAAGGTCTACGTGAGCTCATGAAGCACGTCATGGTAGCTTAATTGGCTGGTGGTGGCTTACGGCCGCCATGGGGTGGCTTGTGGTGGTAGGGTAGGTAATGTGGCTTCTTATGTCCAGGAAAATGGGGCCTCTTCTTGTATGCTTCTTCATTACCTTCCGCTAGAGGGTGTCCAGGGTAGTGACCATATGGTGGAGGCGGCTTGTGGTAGGGTGGTGGTAGAGTTGGTGGCTTGTGGATGGGTGGTGGCAATGTTGGTGGTTTGTGCTCTGGCTTTGGTGGCTTGTGTTCTGGTGGAGGCTTCACTATTAGAGGTGGTTTGTGCACTGGCTTTGGTGGGTAGTGTTCTTTGGGAGGCTTCTCAATTGGGTGTGGCTTGTGAATAAGTTTTGGTGGTTTGTGTTGAGGTGGGTATGTGGGTGGCTTGCCATAGTCGGCAAGAGAGGGGGTGGTGAGAGCCACCACAGCAAGAAGCAACACCAGCAAGTGTGTTGGGGACATTTTGGCTATGGTGATTGTGGTTGCAATGCTAACGAGAGTTTGGTGCCCTTTTATAGTAGTTTTTAGGACACTATTGCTGGACTTGCGTCAACATCTTAATTTGAACACGTATCTTAAAAGTAAATTTTAGCAAGACTTTTGTGTTCCGAGAATTGAGTGACGAATTTGTCTATTATTCATTTGGGGCCCAAAGAGTTGAAAAGTTGGAAATTTGAGGTAAAGTATTTTTCACATTAGGATGCCAGAGCCCAAGTTTTAGCCATTCTGATACAAACATTGGATAGGAGATTAGCGAGCATAAATTAGGGAAGATCTGCTCCTGGAAAATGACTCAAGAAGGTTATTCTTTTTCAGATCCGCGACAATTACGTTTTTAAGTTTTCTCAAAACTTAGAAACGTGACATATAGTTAACATTATTGTTTTTGCCAAGTATAGCCAACATTATTTTGTATAAACAAATCACAATAGAAGATTTTGAAGTGGTTATCAATGGTCTTGTCATTTGAAATAATCAATTCTTATTTTACACACGAATCTGTAGTTGTGGGATGAATTCAAAATAATTATATTTAAAGTAAATTGATTCTCATCATTTGGAAAAGAAAATGGTTGACGGAACATTTGGGCTTATTATCCCCAACAAATTTTAGCTAAAAAAAAGTCTTTGATCTGCATGTTAGGCACTCCGGAGTTATTAGGACCACGGGTTAAAGATTATTAAGTAATCCTATGCCAAAAATTCGTGGTATAATATTCACAAATAACCTTATACAGTATTACCCTTAGATCTAAGAATCGTTAAGGAAGCTCCCAAGAAGTGACCATAGGCAAATTACGTTATCTAAATTCAAATAGGAGGCGAGGAGCCCAAATTCAAGAAAGGTTTGAACTAAGCCAATTCTAGATTTCAGTTCTCCTAACTTTCTCCCTTCTCGATCAAACGAAAAAGATATGAATTTCATTCAAGTGAGTAAGAACTTGACTTGACCCTTAAAAAAAGCAAAAAGTGCCCGGGAAGGGTTCGATTGGTTTGACCAGTGTAATAGCTCAGTTGACCTAGCCATGAGGATTGGGTCAAACTGACCAAATGGACCTTCTTGTTAATGACGAACATGTCATGTTCTCAATTTATCTATAGAATATGGGTTTAGACTTAAGTCAGATTTTAACTACTACAATAAATAAATTGCTTTCACATGTTGACCAGTATACACAACTTCTTTTTTTTTTGGGTGAATAGCACCAAACCCCCCTGTGGTCTAGCGTAAGTGCACATTACCCCCCTGTGGTATCAAAACTTCCTCCATACCCCCCTGTGGTTCACCCGTTGATGCACACTCACCCAAAACGTTAGTATCCGTCAAAATAAGTAACGGAAGATGTTGATTGACGAATTTGCCCTTATTTTTAACAATCATTTTTTAAACTCTTTAGCCTTCTCAAATCAGACAAAAGGTAGACCGTTTCGACTCTCTCACACGCACGATTTGAAGTCGCTATCACAGAAGCTTGGTTGGTGATTTTTCTCACACACACACTCATACATCACAATCACATAATAAGCTTAGTTGGCTCTTTATCTCAAACATCACTTTCATATCAGTTGGCGATTTCAGGTTTCATTCGTTTCTCACACACTTATCTTACAAGCAGAAGCATAGTTACACCATTTTGAAATCGCATTTGCAGTTGAAATCGAAGTTATTTTCCAAAATATCGCATATGTTTACTGTTATTAGGGCTTTATAAGTAGATCATCTATTGTAAATGTAAATAAAATTAGGGTTTATAGTTAGTAAATAAATCAGGGATTTGGGTAAATAAATTAGTGCTTTATAATTTGGATAAAAATTAGGGATTTCGGCAAAAAAAATAGGGCTTTGGGTAAATAATTTAGGGCTTTACATATATTCTCCTAATTTAGGGATTTTGGTAAATAAATAAGGGCTTTAGAATGAATCTAACCAACTGAAACTCATTCGACTTGTTTGATTGCTTATTTATGTTGTTAATTGCGTATATTGTAAAGTGAAACTCATTCTAAAATAGCTTATTTATGTGCACTGAAACTGAAATTTATTCACATGGTAAATTTATTAGTTATTTATGTTGTCAATTGCTTATTTCAAAATGAGTGATGATAATGTTGATGTTAGTGATGATGATTTTGGAATGGTAGATGGGTGTTGTGAGATTGAATTATAGATAGGTGGTAGCTTTGTTTGTGACCCTAAGCTTAGGTATGATGGAAGGAGGAAAGAGAAGTTCCAAAATTTGGAGATTGATACTTTGAATGAGTATAAGTTTAGAAAGATGTATGAAAATGCCGGTGGGGATAAAAGCAACATATCAATCTATTACGCTAGGCCAGGTAGATCATTGCATGATGATATAAGGGAGATTGATAGGGATGCTAGTGTGACGGAGTTCCAAAGTGTTTGTACTGAGTATTATTTTGTAACAGTGTATGTAGTAGAAGAATATGAACCATTTGCTGCAATTGATGCTAATGGAAATATACTTAGTTCTAGTGCACTAGTCTTGTATGACAGAGGTATGACAAGGGCTTCAAGTAGTGTTTTAGGTATAGTAGGAGAATCTACACAAGCACATGAACATGTAAAAGTGCATGATACAGTGGATGCAACTAATGGTTCAGGGTTAGCAGAGGAGACTCATTTTGACTAGAGTGAACTAATAATTGAGAATGATTATGGAGATGAAAATGAAGTTCATGAAGATGATGTGGCAGGAAAAGTGTCTGAAGATGATGTGGCAAGAAAAACAAATAAAGGGCCTGAAGATGATGTAGCAGAAAAAACAAATGAAGTGCCTGATGATGATGTGGCTGAAAAAACTAATGAAGTTCCTGAAGATTCAGATTCTGATGATGAGGATTATGTTGTAGAAACAGATGCATCAGTTTCAGATACAGATTCTGACGCACCTAGCTTGGTGTATGAGGATGTTGAGGGATTAAGTAAGGATGATATTTTTAATGAGACTGATGAGGGACAGAATAAAAGAGCAAGGTACATTGCATTGAAAGAAAAACTTAGAATGAGAAATCAAAAAAAGAAGAAAAATAGTGAAAATGGCAATGAGGAAAATACAAGTAGTCATCAACAATGGGGCAGTGATATGGAAGATGATAACTTAAATTTCAATGATTGTCATTCAGAGTTTTCTGATGATATTGACATGGCAAATTTTGACATGGTTAAAAAATTGGAGTTTAAGTCAATTGATGAATTTAGGAGGGTTCTGAAGGATTGGTCTATTAGAAAGGGCATCGACTACAAATTGGTGAAAAATGAGAAAGCAAAAATTAGAGCAAAATGTACTCATGCTGAAACTCATGGTTGCACATGGGTATTACATGCATCTCCAGTCATGGGTGGTCCAACATTTATGGTTAAAACTCTTGAAGGTTCTCATAAGTGTGGACATAGGTTTGATAACAGATTGGCTGATTATAAGTACATTGGAAATAGAATGGTTGGGGCTGTTAGGGATAACCCAACCCGGCCTACTGCAAAAATGCAAAAAAAAATTCATGAGGATGTGAAAGTAACAGTTAGCAAATACAAGGCAATGAGAGCTAAACAAGTGGCTAAAAAGCTAATAGAAGGGGATTTTGAGGAACAGTTTGCTAGATTGAGTGATTATTGTGAAACAGTCATTCATTATAATGAAGCAAGCAAAGCGTTGTTGAGGGTTGATAGGAGTCTACCTAATCCGGTGTTTGAGAGGTTGTTTTTCTCAATGGCTGCGATGAAGGATGGTTTTCTAGCTGGGTGTAGGCCAATAATAGGCCTAGATGGGTATTTTCTGAAGACTTTATATGGGGGCCAGTTGTTAGCAGCGATAGGCAGAGATGGGAATGACAATATGTTCCCAATTGCAATTGCATTGGTTCTAATTGAAAACAAAGAGGCATGGTGTTGGTTTCTGCATGAACTACAAAACTTAATTGGTGATCCGTATAGGAATGGTTGGTCCTACATTTCTGACAGGCAAAAAGGGTTATGTGATGTATTTGAAAATGACTATCCAGGTGTACACCACAGATTCTGTGTTCATCATATGTATCAAAATTTCAAGAAAAAGTTTCAAGGTTTGACACTCAAAGCTTGGTTTTGGAAGGCTGCATCAACAGGTAACATTAGAGAATTTGAAATATGTATTGAAAAGCATTGAGAAGGCAGACCGAAATGCAGTTGAGTGGTTAAGAAAAATACCTCCTGAACAATGGGCAAGGTCTCATTTTCCATTAACTTCAAGGTGCGACATATTGGTGAACAATCTCTGCAAGTCTTTCAATAATTATATTATAGATGCCAGAGATAAACCGATTATAACAATGCTTGAAATGATCAGAGGCAAATTGATGAGTAGGATGCAAGTGAAAAGACAGGGAATGGAAAAATATACAGGCAAAGTTTGTCCAAATATATTGAAGAGGATTTCCAAATTATACAATGAATCAAATGGTTGGTATGCTAACTGGTCCGGAAATAAAGAATATGAGGTTGCTTAAGATTGGAACAAACAAGTTGTCAATTTAGCCTCCAGGGCATGTACATGTGGCATGTTTCAATTAAGAGGATATCCTTGTTTTATTCTTTGGCTTGCATACACTGATATGGTAAGACTATGGAGGATTATGTGGATCATTGCTACTCCAAAGAAGTTTACATGAGTGTATATGCACATATGATTCATCCGGTACCTGGTCCACTTGATTATGTTGACAGTGGAGGTGAGGCATTGAAGCCACCATTGGTGCACAAAAGAACTGGCAGGCCTCCAAAGGCAAGGAAAAAAAGTCCTGATGAGTCGAAAAAGCAAAAGGAGCCTGCCACTGTTTCTACAAGGAAGGGCTTGACCATAACTTGTCAAAAATGTCTACAACAAGGACATAACAAGGCATATTGTAAGAACCAATTCTATCCAAAATCAAAGTTATTGAAGGTAAAGAAAATTCTTCAATTGTTATTTTGTTGTCATTCACAATTTAAACTAACACTATTCAATGTTTCTATGCAGGCAATGAAGAATCAAGATGAGTCCAATGTGGAGCACACAAATTCAAATATGGAGCAGCCCCAATCTTCTTCTTTTGATGTAAGAAAATCAGCATATATGTTCTAGATTGAAGTAACAATTCTATACTATATGTTCTAATTTAAACTTCATTTAAACAGCCAACTACGCCTCAAACTCCAACTCAAGAATCAAACCTCTCAACTCAATTACCACCTAGACCAAGAGTTGTTGGTAGAAGTAGACCTGTAAGAAGCAATGATGAAACCAATGTGGAGCATACAAATTCTTTTGATGTAAGAAAATCAGCATATATGTTCTAGATTGAAGTAACAATTCTATACTATATGTTCTAATTTAAACTTCATTTGAACAGCCAACTACCACTCAAGCTTCAACTCAAGAATCAAACCTCTTAACTCAATTACCACCTACACCAAGAGTTGTTGGTAAAGGTAGACCTGTAAGAGGCAATTCAAGTGGTGGCAGAGGTGGTACAAATAATACATCTGATGGTGCCAAATCTGCTGGTAATGGTGTCAGATCTACAATTGGTGAAGCTAATAGATGTGGTGGAGCTGTTACCAGAGGTGGTGGATCTGTTACTAGAGGTGGTGGATCTATTATTAGAGGTGGTGGAACTGCTACTAGAGGTGATGGAGCCACCACTAGAGGTGGTAGAGCTGCTAAGATTGGATCTAAACACAGTGAGGCTGGTTTTAGCAGGCAATGAGCCACAGGCAAAGTGTACACAAGATTCCGGGGTGAAGCTCTCAGAGGTGGAACAGTTGCAAAAAGAGGGCGTGTTGCAAGCATTAGTGAAGTGTTAGATAACATCAAGAAAAGGAAAAGAATATGGCTGCCTTGACATTTTTATATTGACACTTACTGGAGTTTTAACATATTTTTTGTCTTTTTGTATTACTTAATTGGCCATTGTCTCCTTTGGTCTAGACATGCACATGGTGGGGTACTTTAGTTGACATTATTTGGTTGTTAACTTTTGGCAGTATGGACGCACTTTTTTTTGGACAGATTTATATTGGTTGGTGGTCATTATTTTGGTTCGTGGTCCTTTTCTTGGTAATGAATTAATACAACTTGATTGTTTTTTTTTACTTTGCAACATGAGTAGACTTGGTATTTTAGACAGGTTTATATTAGTTGGTGTTTTGCAACAAACTCATACAAATAGTTCCAAATTAAATGTACTTTTTTTGTAACTTTGCAACATGAGTACAATGGTTGGTATTTTAAACAGGTTTATATTAGTTGTCATTTAGCAACACACCCATACAAATAATTCCAAATAAAATATACTTCAAATAAACCAGTTACATAAGGATACATCATAAACATAAACAACAAAATTGAAGATGGCTAACAACTCATCTTCCAGTTACAACCATAATTATCTTAAACACAACAAAACACCATTTCACTTGAAGATTGCAACAACAAGAAGTAGCACCAGCAGCACAATACAACAACTAACTGCCACGCCAAGAAGCATGTTCAAGTTTGCAATCTCGTTACTCTTCTTTTTCTTCTTCTTCTTCATGGGAAATGTCACCTCCTCTCCACTATTCTTGTCTCCCTAACTCTTACTAACATTGTATCCCGCTCTCAGACTAACGTCCAGCTCTATGTCAAACCAAGAAGCCTTGATAGGCTCGCACCATTTGAAAAAATTGCATGCATCTCAATTATAAAATAAATGCCCTTTTGAGGCCTTCCGATTAGATGACACAATAATAATTTTAGCCTTCCGATAACAATTGCACTTTGTGTTGACGTACTGCAAATCAAGTGCTGGGTCTTCCGAAGCTCGACTTCGACGGGTAGCTATGGACATTTTCACTTCTGCTAAAATATATAATCTCAAAAGTAAGTAAACAAACATGCCTTTATAATGTAAAACTTACCTTAACAAACAATTGTTTGAAAGTCATTTAACAAACCCGAAACCCAATTCAAACTAACTTGGTATGCTGGTCCATAACAAATAATTCTAGTTTATGTTAGTATGTTGGTCTGTGGAAGTGGTACCAAGAAATTGCTTCTATAAAATGCTAAGTAAACTGAAAATGCATATATGAGAGAAAATAAATTAAGCAAATAACGGAAACTCCTTCTATAAAATGCATAAGTAAAGTAAACTTACGGTGGAAGAATCACGAAGGTAGCTTAAGCTCGACGATGGCACCAAGCACGACCACGGAGAAAGCTCGACGACGGCAACAACCACGACCACGGAGAAAGCTCGACGACGGCAGCTCAAGCTCACTACTCACGACAGATACAATGAGGATACACAATAGAGCTAAGGCATATGTTAGAATTGGAATTGAGGGTAGTTTGGTCAACTTTTATCTTATTTTTGTTAATGTTATTGTTAAAAATCATACACAGCTGCAAATGTTGCGCGTGGTTCACATTTTCCGCTACTTTGGACCGAATATTAGAGGAGGGGGTGAGTGTGCACCAATAGGTGAACCACATGGGGGTATAGAGGAAGTTTTGATACCACAGGGGGGTAGTGTGCACTTACGCTAGACCACAGGGGGGTTTGGTGCTATTCACCCTTTTTTTTTGGTCAAAGTATGCGCAACTTTATATTCATCAGTAATGCTCTCTTTTCGTATTATAAGAAAAAATAAATATATTTTTCCAATTTTTTCAATAGAAAATATGCATTAATTCTTTCATCTGATGCTGTCATCTGAAAATGTCTATAAGAGCATTCATCTATTGAGTTCTTCCCCAGTACTATCATGTCCAAACATGGATGCACCACAGCTTGTGATTCTGTTCATTTTCTTGGTAGTGATTTTTACAACTTGTCACGCTGATTACCAACAGGTAGTGACCAAGTTCTCATCTCTTGTCGATAAAAATGATTAGCTTGATGAGCATATAATTTATGATGATCAAAATGATCTCAAAATGAAGCCTCTACCACCATATTCGGCCACTAAACCCGTGAAGCCACCTACTCCACCGGTTAGGCCGGCGAAAGTGCCGCCAACTCCGAAACCACATCGAGGCAGAGTACATGAGCCACTTGGAATTGATCCGCTCCTAAACGACCGGGATGGAGGTGGAAAATTTCCCCTTTTTGGAGATGGAGAATTCCACCAAAACCATATAAGTGTCCTTGGCCGCCTGCTTGGCCACCTCTTGTCCCTATAAAGGCAAATGCAACTAAGGCTCCATTTGTTTGCTGTAAAATATTTTCCTGGAAAATATTTTTTGGATTTTACAGTGTTTTGTAACACAGAAAAATTGGTCAATCGTAAAATATTTTACGATAAAAAATTGAGGCTGCTTTTTCTAAATTTTACGGTGTTTGGTAACACCGTAAAATTAGTCAACTGTAAAATATTTTTCGGTCAACAATTACGGCTAGTACAAAATTTTGTAAAATATTTTACGGGACTTTGGGAGAAGAAAATATTTTACGAAATTCACGATACATCCAAATACCAGAAAATATTTTCCAGTAATCTATTTTTCGGAAAAATATTTTCCCCCAACAAGTTATTTTACGACAAACAAACGGAGACATGTAAAATATTTTATTTTACAGGAAAACATTTTCCAAAAAAAATATTTTACATAAGCAAGTTATTTTACGACAAACAAATGGAGCCTAAAATCCAGAATCGTTCACATTTGTTGAAAGCTGGAAGATGATTAAACTGAATTCAATGTATTATGTGGAATAAATATGATTGCACTTCTAGCATCTAGTTTATGATCCGGTAGTGTCTGATGGTGGTAGTGTCTGATGGTCACGTTCTCTGTGGAGATGGATCCTATTATCGGATAAAAGACTCTCTCAAAATACAAATGTCGTAAATATTTATGATACTTCAAAACGTTCACTAACATTTTTTTTTTAAAATTTCAAATTGCCTTTTAAATTTCTCCTTTGTCCCAATTCAAGGATTTGAGTTATGGTCATCGATAGGTATGTGTTTTTCCTTTAACCCATTAGTTTCAATATTGAAATTAGATGAAATGATTTATTTAGAACAAATACAAAATTACTGAACGGATTAAAAGATGACTGACGAATAATTTGAAATTTTGTAAATATGCACTACCCTCACAAGAAATTTGTACTTTTACCAATAGTCATAAAGATCATAACTGCAAGTGCATGCCTAAAGTTTCGTTCATTATTTTCAACTTTCATTAGCTTTCTTTCACTTTTTTTTTTAATGAGAAATAATACTTACGCAGAATCATATTAGGTCTACCTTAAAGTCATAAATCTCATTATGCAGTAGTGTGCCCAGCACATACTCCAAATAAATTAAGAATTATGTAGTATTTATAATGAGATGAGATAAGTTTAAATTTAAAATTTAAAATATAATAAATTACTATTCGATTACTCCACTCAAAACGGAAAGACTTCATTCACTAGGTTTAAAACTAAAAATGTGTAAAATGAAAACTGAGGGACTTTTTGTTTTTAAAGTCAAAGAAAGATGAGGAAGCTAGAACGGCACGTTTTACAATGTACAAAATTCAAAATTTCATTTTCCCAACAAAGCTTAGCATAAAAAACAGTATCAATTTGCTTCTAAAATATCTCTCATCCAAATTCATTAAGATTCTTTATACGGGTCTAAACATTCTTTTATGTAAATTATTTTTTCATTTCATAAACAACGTCACCCATTTTTTGACACCTTCATGTTTTATATGATAGTTTATCAATATATCCAAACAATATCATTGTTCGAACACTTTTTCTTAACTTTGTCTTATGATGTTTAATGTTATGTAATTTTTAATTGGATATTTTGTCTTATCCCTAGTATTCACGATGTAAACTTTGTTCATAGTTTGACGCTTAATGAAAAACTTGTTTACTTAGCATAAAATGAAATAATAATGTAGTCAAGGTAACAAATTTTGATGTCAAGTACATTATTTTTCCCAATCAAAAAGAAAAAAGAAAAAGTGTATCATTACGAAAAGGGTTGTATCGTAATTTGACGATCCTAAGATACCGGTCTCTTGAGGAATGTCTTCCAACTAAAATGGTATTGGTTTCAGTTACTGTTCCCCACACACACACACACTAGATTTATCCATAACCCAGAAAAGTTATCTAATCTAAATCAATGTTTCGAATTACATATGCAGGTACAAATAAAGTATGATGTATCATGAAGCAACACCTTTCTCTCATTGTAAGCTCTAACCATTATTCCTAAATGTTCTCAATAATGCATTACTGTTTGTTTGATTTACTGCAGCTATATTTGCTGTGTACCATTTATTAGTATGTTGTCTATTTAAATGAATTTGGGATGTTTAGGCATTCACGCGGTTGCCTTTCCCGGTTCGCCTTGGCAGATGTTGGAGGGTGTGAATGAGAGGCGAATCCAGAATATCTATTTAGTGGGGGCAATAATAGATAATTAATGTTTATATATAAGTTTTTATTTTTTTTATTTTTAATAGAAGCTAATTAATATTTCAAACTAAAAATACCTTAAGAATATCATTATATTTAAAAAGATCTCGGGCCCCAATGTGCATCCGCCCATGGCGTGAATTGTTGTAACGTATGGTTGTATGAGGCATTTTATAACTATGTTATTCTTTGTGATCCTGCATTATGATTATGCATTTTGGTAATGTTTTAAATGTGAATGTTAGAGATCTGACATGTGTTTATATGTACTTGGGCAATTTGCTTTTTGATTCTTTTGTTAATTGGCACGGGAATCGTGTATATAAGCTTCACAATTGTGCAATGAAAATTATCAGTTTCTGCCAAATTCTTGCTTGAAGAAGTGAAAGGAAAAATAGAGAAGGTAAATTAGTAGGAAAAGAGGTTTAAAAAGCAATTCAATTTCTAGATAAAAGAGTAGTGTTGTTCGACACATAATCTAGATGCGGTTTATAGAGACTTACATGATACCTTAGTAAGCAAATAATGCAACCTATCAACAGAGTGAGAATGAAAACCACAAATCTGCCTAAATCAAAAGTAAGAAAATTATTCTAAAGAATTCACTGAATATTTTCAATCTAGCCCTTGCTTGAGATTTCCTCCAATCGGTTTTCATTCCTCATTGTCTCGCCTTGGTGGAGAAAATGCTTCTCTAGAGAGTCATAATGATATATCAATGATCAAGAATCACATTGAATATTAGTTTCCTTTGTCCTTAATTTGTTTCGTAATTACCTTTTGTGCATCTTCTCCATTTCACAGATGGTCGCTCACAACTTTTGGTATGTAAGCATTTTGGTAATGCATAGGTGAATACCTGAGCAGCATACTCAATATGAACCTCAGGGCGCCTAGATTAAGTTTTTCCTAGGCGGAAAATAGTTTCCCTGGGAGTATTATGCTAAGTTTGACATGCTATTTTCTTTTTCCTTCGTTGTGTGTTAATAATCAATTTCTCTCATTTTGTGATAATATCTAAGCTGAAATTTCTCTTTGCCTTATGTTCTGTAGCATTAATAGTCAATTTCTCTCCTTTTGTCATAAATGCAAAAGGTGGTTGGGTATATCGCCCTTTTTTGGGCTTTTGTAGTTTTTTTTCAGTTCTTTTTTTTTCCTATGGACGTGTCAGACGCCTTACCCAACCACCCGCTCTCCTGTGGCATAAGGGAACTAATAAGGGTGTCGATGTTGCAGTACATTTCCGATGTGGGACTGAGCTAGTAGCCAAATCAAGCCTTCACAAGACTTCAACCACAAAGTTCCCTTTTTTCAGTACATAAGGGTGTCGATGTTGCAGTACATAAGTAAGCTATGCACCTTTTTTCAAATATTTTCACATCATGAGTATTATGATGTGAAATGTTGCCTGAACCAGACTTATATGACCCTCAATGAAAATTCCTGAAGAATTTTGTCTTATTGATGCATATTATGATTTCCGGATGCTTAATTCCTCTGAAACCTGAACATAATAGTTAAATGAAATCATTTAGCAAAAAGATGGTTGAAAGAAATCATAGACAGGATAGGAAAGCTTGCTTCAATTCAAGGAAACTCTATAATAGCAATCCAATCTTCTTTTGAGAATTTACTTTGAGACATATTAATTACCAAAATGATATCACTGAAGAAAACGTTCCTTGTCAAGCACGCACATGCATAAGAGAATTCAGTGGACTCGTTATACGGAGGAATATATAAAGTCAATAACATATTCTCAAGTCTCAGAACTGCTATAGAATTCTCTGTCATGCCATTAACGTCCTTCTGCTATATTGTAGACTTGTAGTGATTTAGTATCTCCAGATTTGTTTAAAACGAATTAATGATCTGTGATTTTAAGGAATGAATTGAACATTTGATGAAAGCAAGATGGTCAATTGATTTCCCAGATAATCACCAAGCACATTGAGTTTAACAAATTAATAAATTGTCGTAAGAGTTCAGGGAAAAAAGATTTCCCTTTTTAGCTTATTCCCTGGACTTATTGTGTATGACACTCGTATGAATATTAGGTTCTAACACTGGAATGAGAGGTACTTTGAGGCACTCACTTTCTTAAGTTGTACTGTCTTGAAAAGCAGTAGAGGTACTATTTCTTATCACTCAGAGACCAGAGCAACTACATATGATATGCAGCTCAGCACTTCAATGTCCTGCTATTGTTCCATGTTAAGATAACTGAGGTTCCATCCTAAAACCAGTTGGCATTAGGTGGAGTGGATTCCAACATTCCATATATATGCAAGTTCAGCAATTCTGTGTGAACTGATAAATGTATTTATTTCACATCTGTACATGCTATGAGTATTTGGTAGCTTGATTAGGGCCCCGTGCTCCATGCGCATCTAACTGACTCTATTATATTATCAGAAAACTAAATGCAGAAGTTACAAGTACCTGTTGGTACTACATTTTCTCCTTGCTATCACTAGTGTACTTTTTTATACAATCGTGGTGCCTTTGGAAGAGAGGTTCTATATAAATTCTCATTCCATTTGTTTCCCTCTGATGCATCCTTACCTGTACTTGAGCATTTTGTACAGCTTGGAAGTGACATAGACTTGATCAGCAGTTTGATAAATTTAATCATTGCAGACTTCATGCTGTGGAACTACTTCATTGATTTTTAAAGGCAATACGGTTAAAATCACAAATTAGACTCTTGGTTGTTGTATACCATTTGAAATGACATCTGTCAACACAAATCTTATTACTGGTCTGCCAAATATGAAAAATGTGATTGGAAATCTACAAGAGTATCGTATGCTGTTACTGACTAATCTTTCCCATCCCACTCAAAGCTATTGCACTTTGATTGCTGTTCTATTAGTATCTGTGATCCGAGATAAAAGATTGAAAATGGAAATACAATGTTTCTAGCTTCCAGAAAATGGTGAAGCAACTTGGAGTATTTTGTCAGTTTTGCCTAGAAATACACAACAGAGATATCAAAACTCTACTTAAAAACTGGTTCCAAAAATCTAGTGTTCATACCAGCATAAATGAATGTCAGGTGATGAGGATCTCTACTTTTGATGGTAGGAGTTGGGTGAAGCATCTGCCATTCAGGTATAATTATAAGTTCTTATTTCAGTCATATTCACTTATTGTGTTAGTGAGTGGTCTTTATCTTGTTGTAATTATGATCTTGGTACATTCTTATCATACAGGAGCAATAATGGTACAAAGAGTACCAGGACCAAAGCTTGAGAGGCTGAAGAAAAGGGTCAAAGTGTTCAGGTAATAGAAGGGCTCTTCAACCCTTTCAGAATTATAACCCATAGCAGTTGAAGTATAGCAGCAGCTGGTTGCACTTGACTTTTGTGTATCTCCAATATGATTGCATTTTCTATTGATGACTTTATGATGATTTCTCATTTTGGATTTCTAAAAAAATCCTTCTTGAGAAAAAAATAATAATTCCCACAAATGAAATTGCTCTTTTTGCTTATATCTGTTGGATATGAATGACCATGTGCTTGTTGCTTGTTTATTGCTTCTTACTCAATTTAGAGTAAGTATTTCCATAGCTGAAAGAATCTAGTGTCAGGCCCCAAGAAGAAGTACAATTAACTCCCATACATCGCTCATGGCTCCTGCTCTTTTCTTCTTCTTCTTCTTCTTCTTTTTTTTTTTTTTTCCCAAAAGTAGAATTAGACTATAATGCAGGTTTATAGTAATCTTATATCTATAATTTCTAGTTTAAATGCCATGGACATGTTGATGCATCTGCATGTGCAGCTTTCAGAGGGAATTCAACATGATCAATTGTGATATAGCGGGTGTGGTTGTGGTGGCTGCAACCCTCATTGACCCCACAAAATACTTTAAAATACTACTAAAGTACCTTGATATATTTTGTCTGAAAACACATTTAGGCCCTACAATATGTTAGCCCCCCATGATAAAATATCGTAGGCCCGCCCCTAGACATATATATTATAAGTTGTTGGAAACATCAATTACCTTCACCCATAGGCTGCAAGAATAGGAAGTGGGACTTAGAGAGCCATTTGTCAGTTGTCACCCCCGCCCCGCAACCAACCCCCAAACCCACCCCCCCACAAAGCAGCCTTCAAACAATTTAGTGAAGAACCTTCATTTGTCAAATATAAGATCCTAAATTCTCAGGATATCTAATCTAACAACTTATATTACTTGTTCAATGGTCCCTCTCTTGTTTGATCAGGCAAACTCTGTGAGAAGCATGTCAAGCATTACACTCTTATGTTACTGCCGGCACCAGAAGATCACTAAGATTCAGGTACTGAGGATTGAATTTGAGACCTGAACCCCTTTACTGTCTCTTGTCAACCGTCCTATGCTTCTTGTAACCCAATCCTTAACGAGTAATTTGTTGTTTGCTCGTTCTATTCAAGGTGCATCATGGTTTGATACTCAAAAATTTGCATATCATATCTGCTTCAAGATTATTCTGCTGATTCAAATAGTTATTGAGTGCCTCTTTTTAGGTTACTAGAGTTGGAACTTTCAGATGACTTGAGTACTTCAATTAGCCAGTCTTATTAGAAATCTATAAATTTGCAATACTTCAATAGTATTCTACTTCTGATTTGAACATCTTATGCGTCAAGCAAATACATCCGCAGAACGTAATGTCCTTTATTTGACATTTAACTTCTGTATTTGCCTCCACAGAGCTGGCTTCATAGAATGAATTGTTTGTGGATGTGGGGATGGTTTACATGTGTAGATTGTAATCTCTCTCCAGAATCAGCTTATCAGATATTGATTTTTCCCGCCAAGGTACTTTCCTTTCTTGATACTTTGTGACCCAAATTCTTTGTTGGATAGTTTCAAATAACAATTGCACCAGTGATTTTTCCTTAAGAATTACCGCTAAATAGAAGCCATTACTGTCAATAGGAGTTGATGACATGATACGAGCTTGCTCCCAGAAATCTAAGTGTCAGTCAAGCTCATCTCTTTTGTTTTGTATTTCCCCCTTAACTTCTTCTATGTTCTGCTGTAGGTGCTAGCCTCTTCTTATATAACACTTGATCACGTTCTTACAAAGTCAAATCATCAATCTTCACTTTTTTCTTCTTAGATAAACTATGAGGGTTGGTAGTGCCACAATCATACTAAGTGAAGCAAAGTTTATGTTTTAGTTAGAAGCTTATGTTCACAAACACAAAGCAATTGTTTTGCTATTTCCTGGACTTATTAAATCTACTAGATCATTTGCTTAATGTTTGTGAACCTTTGCTTCATTGTTGCAGCAATAATGACATGGGTATGAGACAAGTCTGTTTCATCGTTGTTGTATCTCATCTATGCGTAGAGACTTAGGATATAGAGCAATCATGGTTGATTGAGGAGTAAATTGTGCCAACAAGGATATGATATAGTCTAGATAAAGGGGCGCAAAGGGCAAAGACCAAATCTTGGAAACCTCTTCAGCATTGTTACCCAGAACTGCTCATGGTGATGCACTATAAGTGATCAAATGCATTGTAGGTCAAAACATGATTGTGCTAATGGAAGATGTCAGAAAGCTAGGAGACATTTTAGTAAACCGATCTTTGCATTCTGTATTAATAAATTGATGAAATAGAAACTTTGTCGACATAGAACTCAGAAACAGAAATTTAGAACTTTTAGGATCCATCTTATAGATGTTTAAACATATTAGGTAGAGACATATAGCAAATGAAAATCAACATAGGAAAAGTAGAATATTTCTATTCACTGCATATTCAGAGAAATATTTGACCAATGGACAACACCTTAATCATACACAACCAATTTCTGGTACAATTCACCAGATATTGCAGCCTCCATCACAGATTCTGGATTCATCTCTCCATTTCCAGGTTCGGCATTTGGTTTCGCATCCCCATTTGGCAAGTCTTTTACATCCTCTGTATTTATAGCTCCACCTTCCTCCAAGAACAGAATCAACAGATTCTTCGAAAACCCACTAACCATTGCCACACCATTCTCTGTAGCTGTCACCGGAGTAGCAGACGAGTGCCTGAGATTCCAAAAAACTATCTCAGGCACTTTCTGGTATCCTTTTTCCCTGAATATCCGCTGTATCGCCTGATAATCCGTCTCCCATGGAGTCGAGGATGCCTGATCAAATTCCATGTCGCTAAACATGAACAACCTCTTTATCATCTGATCTTCCCTTATGTTCTCAGTCACTGCAACCTCCAAAATCTTATCAAAAACCTTCTGAAAATCAGTGTTCCAACCTGCAGCCATACTCCTTATAAATTCAATCTTGGACCTAAGATCCCCTCCTCTAACCAAATGCAGCTCTGGATCACTACTGAAAGTGATGACATGACCTTTCCAAGGCTCTTCACTGAGCTCACAAACCAGCAAACCAAGTGCAACAGACACTTCCATTGGTGTTCCACTCATACTGCCTGAAACATCACAAACCGCCAAACAATTTGTCAATTTCCCCTTCTTTAATAAGTCGTCAACCATTCTTTTCCACTGCAATCCTGTGACAATTTGTGCACCACTACTCCCCTTCAAACTCTTAATTATCTCATGTGGAAGCAAAGCCCTGGCTGCAATTTTCGCATCCTCAGTCTTAACATTCTCGAGATACTCCCTAAACCTCTTGTTGTCTCTGTGCAAGAAGATATCAGTGTAGTTCTTCATAGCAACAGAGGCAACCCTGTCATATTCAATTGATTCCTATTGTTTTGCACTCATATACACCTCAGGCAACTTCAATGCTTGGTGCAATGGCACAAGCACTTCTTTTCTCAACCTATTTCTCACCCTCATTACATATTCCTCCTCATCTAACCCCTCATATTCTTGACTCGATTCGCGCGAAAAAATCCTCTCAGCAATACTTTTGCATATCAAAGTAGCCTTATCATATGAAGAATCAATACTTGGACACCATTTAGTAGCCAGAGTAATTTTCTTGATTTCATTAGACCTCAAACACATAATATCCGATTTAAACAATTTCACGAACAACTATGAAATTTGATCATGCAAGAATCTATAATTCTCATCAGAATTATACCTTTCATAAGCCCCTCTAGCCATGTTAAGCTCCTTTTCCTTCCTCAATTCTCTAGCTTTCATCATCGCAGCCTTCACTTTCTCCGCATTTTCAGCAACCCTTATCTCCCTAGGCACTCTAGCTCTCAACTTTTTCCTCTTTTCAACCTCTTCGTTGTCTACTTGCTTAGCCTTTTTCTTGGCAAGAAAATAATACTTTCTTGCTTTCCCTTTGCCTTTAGCCTACTTTTTCCAAGATCATTCTTGTTTTTTTTTCATTCGCGATTTAGATCCTTCAAGAATCCTATAAAGAATCTCCAACAAATCCTTAAAGTACCCAAATTTCGCAAAGATTTCAACGTTGGACGCTAGTGTTTTCGGGTGGTTTTCGTGCATCCAAAGCGCTGCAATGTAGAAATTCTCTCTATCAGACTTTCCAGTGCCACTAACACCCCTCAAGTTGCAAATCAATTTCAAGGTAGTCAAGGGGTTGTGAGCCCAAGACTGTTGTAAAAGTTGGGTCAAATATTCAGAGGGTGAGTTCGGTACTATGTGGAAGAAAAAGTCAATGCATGGATTTGTTGATGTTAAGTAGGTTGTAGAGTTGTTTTTTGTGAAACCCATATAGGGGTAGGGTGGGTTGGGTTGGTGGCGAATAGGCGAGCCGCGATGGAGTTGATGGATTCATCACCACCGTCACTTGTGGTGGGCCTGAAAGATTCTTCAAACAAGTATGACATATCGTTTTCTTTTGCTATGAAACAATATCAGAGTCTCTAAATTATGAGTCCCTATTTTACAATTTAAAGACTTTTAACAAAATAGAGACCAAACCAAAAATTATAGTTACTTTTTGGGTCTTTAAAATTTTTTCAACCACATTGGTTTTTGGGTCTCTATTTTAGAGACTCTATTAATTTTACATAATCTAATTTTGTGCTACTTTTTCATGTATTTTAGTACTTGATTTTTTTTAATACTTATAAATTCATAATTTTTTTTTACGAATATTTCAACCTAAAAATTAATTAATTCCGAAGACGATTATATTTTGGCAAATACTATGTCGTTAACTACACTCGATTACAACAACGCTATTCTTCTCTAAGGTCGTCCTTACCAGAGACTTCAAAGTGTAATTATAGCACTTTTTAGAGACTCCAACAGATGAAAACTCAACTACACCAGATGGTTTGAAAATCCAAAAAGTAATTTTTTTTTTAAAGACTGGGATAACAAAAACCAGCAAGTCTGCAAAAAAAATAGCAAATTTGGAGACTCAGTGTAGCAACAGGAGGTGAGTCTCCAACATGTCTGTATGAGATGACAGACCTGTTCCAAAAAAAAAAAAAATAGAAAAATTATAGCCACAGATTTTAGAGCATTTGAAGGTGAACGTTGGCAACATACAGTATATATGTATATATATACATATATACTGATTCAACATTCAAGTTCAAAGCAAAAAAAAAAAAAATCAGATTTTGAGAGAAAAAAAAAAAGGTATACTTTCATGGGTGCCATGGGGGATGCGTGGGTGCTGTGGGGGTAGTGATGCCATGGGGAGGGGCAGGGGGAAGGGGAGGGGGTGGGGGTGGTGATGCCGTGGGGAGGGGTGGGAGTGGGATGGTTGTGATGCCATGGGAGGAGATTGAAGAAGGGGAGGGAGAGTGGCAGTGCTGGAAGTGAAGAAGATGGGAAGTGAAAGTAGGGAGGGGGTAGGGTTTTGTGTATATATATATATTTATATATATTTTTTAAAAACATATTGCTTTTTTTCTTTGAAACATTTATTGTATTTGGTTTTTGTTTGAAATAATCGTCGTAATTGATGATATCGCCAATTATTTTGAGAAATAGTTCGCGATGCATGCGAAAATGTGTTGTGAACTCAGGGGGAGGATACAAAGGTTGATCAACAAAATAATTTGACATGAGTCTATCATGGGCACCAACGTGGTCTTTGTTTATGGATCGTTGGCGTGATTGACGTGACGAGATATCTCTCTCTTCCTTCGTAGCAAGCTGATATGTAAGTCGCACCATCGATTGGTGT
Organism: Ehretia macrophylla; assembly: GCA_037974665.1. Lineage (NCBI taxonomy): Eukaryota > Viridiplantae > Streptophyta > Magnoliopsida > Boraginales > Ehretiaceae > Ehretia > Ehretia macrophylla. The sequence continues at coordinate 48,594,627 of CM075777.1, read as the reverse complement.
TGATTGAACATGGTCATCATCATTGTATGACCACGACGACGGTTATTTTGATGGATCCGGACGTTTTCGTCAAATGGAAGGGAATCGGGCTCGGTTCCTTGGTTGGACATTTTAGAATGTGGGATGTACATTTTAAAGTGAGTGATGAGAGTTGTGGTGTTTGATTATGGTGATTGTGAAAGTGTTGGATATGTATTATATATAATTGTATGAGTGGCTAAATGATAGAAAATGGACGTACAAGATTGGCCAGGGAGAATCCAATCCAATGGTCCTTGTGGGGATGAGAGATTTCTTTAGATAAGATTGAAATGGACAGACGAGATTTAAATTGAAAATCCAATCCAAAGGCCTTTATTTTGGATGAGAGATTTCATTGATAATAATGAATGGACGACCAATATCGTTTAGATAAAATTCAATCCAAAGGCCTTCATTTGGATAAGATATTTTGTTTCATGATAACAAATTAATGGATGAGATCATCGATGAAAAATCATATCCAATGGCCGCTATTTGGGTTAGAGAAAAATAACGTTGTTGTAATCGAGTGCAGTTAACGACATAATATTTGCCAAAATATAATCGTTGTCGGAATTAATTAATTTTTAGGTTGAAATATTCGTTAAAAAAATTATGAATTTATAAGTATTAAAAAAAATCAAGTACTAAAATACACGAAAAAGTAACACAAAATTAGATTATGTTGAAAAAATTAATAGAGTCTCTAAAATAGAGACCCAAAAACTAATGTGGTTGAAAATTTTTTAAAGACCCAATAAGTAATTATAATTTTTGGTTTGGTCTTTATTTTGTTAAAAGTCTTTAAATTGTAAAATAGAGACTCTGATAAGGATAGCCTAACTCGAACAGCAGCCATTGGATATGATTTTTCCTCGATGATTTCATCTATTAATTTGTTATAATGAAACAAAATATCTTATCCAAATGAAAGCCTTTGGATTGGATTTTTTTTAAACGATCTCGGTCATCTATTCATTATCATCAATAAAATCTCTCATCCAAAATAGAAGCCTTTGGATTGGATTTCCAACTTAAATCTCGTCCGTCCATTTCAATCTTTCAATCTTATCTAAAGAAATCTCTCATCCCTATAAGGACCATTGAATTGGATTCTCCCTAGTCGATCTCGTACGTCCATTTTCTATCCTTTAGCCACTCATACAATTATATATAACACATATCCAACACTTTCACATTCACCATAATCAAACACCACAACTCTCATTACTCACTCTAAAATCTACATCCCACATTCTAAAATGTCCAACCAAAGAACCGAGCCCGATTCCCTTCCATTTGACGAAAACGTCTGGATTCTTCAAAATAACTGTCGTCGTGGTCATGCAATGATGATGACCATTTTCAATCAACACCAATCGATTATACGACTTGCATATCAGCTTGCTACATAGAAAGAGAGAGGCAGCTCGTCACGTTAATCACGCCGACAATCCATAAACAGAGACTACGTTGGTGTCTATGATAGACTCATGTCAGATTATTTTGTTGATCAACCTTTGTATCCTCCTTCTGAGTTCACGACACGTTTTCGCATGCATCGCAAACTATTTTTCAAAATAATGGGCGATATCATCAACTACGACGATTATTTCAAGCAAAAACCAAATGCAATAAATGTTTCAAAGAAAAAAAGCAATAAATGCTTTTTTTAAATAAAAAAAAACAATCTGTTTAAAATATATATATATATATATATATATATATATATATATATATATATATATATATATATATACACAAAACTCTACCTCCCTCCCCACTTTCATTTCCTATCTTCTTCACTTCTATTGCCGCCACACCCCTCCCCTTCTTCAATCTCCTCCCATGGCATCATCAACATCCCACCCCCTCCCCTCCACACGGCATCACTACCCCCACCCCCACCCCTCCCCACGGTATCACGACCCCCACACAACCCCCATGGCACCCGTGAAAGCATACTTTTTTTTTTCTCTTAAAATCTGATTTTTTTTTTTTTTTGCTTTGAACTTAAATGTTGAATTAGTATATATGTATTATATGTATATATACATATATATTGAACGTTGTCAATGTTCACTTCCAATGGCTCTAAAATATGTGGCCGTAATTTTTATTTTTTTTTAAACAGGTCTGTGATCTCTAATAGACATGTTGAAAACTTACCTCTTGTTGCTATAGTAAATTTCCAAATTTGTTATTTTTTTGCAGACTTGCTTTTTTTGTTATCTCAGTCTTAAAAAAAAAAAAATTACTTTTTGAATCTTCAAACCATCTGGTATGGTTGGATTTTCATCTGTTGGAGTCTCTAAAAAGTACTATAATTATACTTTGAAGACTCTGGTAAGGATGACCTTATAACAAAATCTTTACTTGTTCTCCAAGTAATCTTTTTAACAATCATAGTATTTGAATTTCAATAAAATAATATGTTTTCTTTTTCTTTTTTACTCAACCGACGTAAATTTTAGAAAAAGACGAATGAAGACATAATATGATAGATTGGTTGAACATGTAAAGGAAAAAAAATAGTTTAATTAAATAATATTGTACTTGAGTATGATAAATAATATAGATAAATCAATTTTTTTCCCTACTTTGACTTAAAAGTAAAAGACATTGTTAAAATTACTTTTACTATGAAAGGTTCATATTTAATTTGCTTGTTCTGTTTTGTATTTTCACTACTTTTTTTGGTTTTTTGGTTTGAAAAAAAAAATATATTTCTAGAAGAATTCTCTGGAAGACAGATGAGTGAGATTTTTAAACCAGTTGTAAATGTTTTAAAACGATTATTTGCAATTAAGAATACTAAAAATAAGTATGTTATGAGATAACGTTATGAGTGAGATTAGACGATTATTAACAAATAATGTAGTTATAATAAAATGATCTAAACAGTTTGTAAATGTTAAATAACGCTCATAATACAATAACATTATTTGCAAATTCTTACTTTTTTTCTAATTTTTATTTAGGTTCATAAAGTAACAAATATACTTGATGGATATGCTGAAATTTATTGCATTAATATTGGAATAAATGCTTTGGATTTTCCTTCGATTTTTCATTTGTTGTTTTGACCAAAAAAGAGCTCTTAGCCGAAAAGGAAATACTTTTTCGCCCATCTCAAGGTACGAGCATTGCTGTACCTATTTTTGGGGTGATGGGGAAAGAATTATTACTAAATTAAGATAAATTTAGTGTTTAGTTCATGAATTTTGATCGTATAAAAGAGATAAAGTATCACCCGAGCGACTATGAAATATTAGTTAAGAAGACGTCGAGCTATGAATATGGAGTTGTGAAGTGGTCAAATTCAAATTAGGCCTGTTAAAAGGTGTCTGGATAGAAACCCAAGTAAAAATATTCTCATCGTGAACTTTTTGTAGAAATATAGGCAAGTGAGGCATCACTCGTCACCTGTAAACATAAATCGAACATTATGCCGTATTAACATTTTATTTTATCGATGAAAAAAAAATATTTTACGTAGAACCATATTGAATTTGAGACGTTCAAATAACATTTGTAGTGGAAGGTAATAGTTTTGAACTTGAAACGTTTAAACATAATAAGTCACTATTCGACCACCTTACCAAATTCTTCAGAGTTATGCCGTGTTAACACTGATTGAGAAAATGATTGTTGTCCCTGGTAAAGAATTATGGATAAGTTATACCATGAGATTCAGGTGTAGTTTAATAGTGATCCTAGTAGATTACTCTTCTTGACAGTTGAGAAATCAAAGTTCAAATGTCATGAGGTTTGGGATAGTTTAAAAGAATAATGGAGAAATTATACCATAAATCACTAAACAATAATAAAGTTTCAAATCGTATGCTAAGCAATTGTGTCTTAAATGACCTATTAACTTGGCATTTGTGTTTTGTTTTTTGTTTTTTGGTCCTTATATTACATATTACATTTAACCAAATCCCTTGTCCGGGGGATTATTATTGTCCCTCTCTTCTCAAGAATCTATATATCAATTAGAAGTTTTTAGCTAGGGACCTGGGAATGTTCGATGTCTAACCACCATGTAGAAATTTTATTCTATATTCTTTAGCTATCCAATCCGCCACGCATTGGGTTGTCTACCAACTAGGTTGAATATGTAGCCTGCCGGCTGCTTGATTATCTCTCTCTTTTTCTTTTCTTTTTTTTGGGTCAAAGCTTGATTATCTCTCTAGCTTCATCAACTATGTTCTAAAACCTCCAGTTGCTACGATGAACTGTTCTTGATAAAGGCTTGGAATAACTTGCATCTATCACAAAGTAAAACATTGGTAAAACATTGTTCTTTAAAACCTTACCTTCATTTCTAGCGCATAAACTACATGCGTTAAAAGGGTCCAAGTGAGACCCATACTGATGAGATCCAAATAGGACCCACAACTCTATTAGGTGAACGTTAACGTCCCCTGTTATTAAGACTTTTCGTTAACAAAGATACAAGCCTCCAAGATTTACCGCTCCATGGACCATCACCCCATTGGGCATCTCTAATAAACTTCTTGCAGTCTTTTCTCATTTTGTCCAATTTTAAGGTTAAAATTAACTGACTAAACGGCAATCATGTCATTTTTTTGTGTTAAGACTCCGCAAATTGATTGAATGACTTATTTGGAACAATGCAAGGTTTATGAAGCGATTGAGAAAAAAAAATGTCTAGTATTTTTTCTTTCTTTCTTTTTTTTTTTTGGGTCGAAAACAAAGGCATTTTATTAAATGGAAGCTGGAAAATACAAAGCATCAGATTATCCCAGTACTCATATGGTCCTAATACGTCCTTCAAAGGGGGGAGGGATATTTACAAACCAATCAACTACTAACTTGTCCAAGTTTTTTGCTTTGCCAGCTAATTAATCAGCAACAAAGTTGGTTGCCCTTCTAGTACACCGAAATCTGATATGGACAATTTCACATGTAATCACTCGGATATCTTTCACCAACCTTGTAAGGGATAATCGAGCTAGTGGTGAGGATTGCATTATGGCCAGCAAGTGTATCGTTCTCAATTATGATGTAGTCGAGGGCAAGGCTCCTAGCAAACAGGCAGAGCACTTGACTACAAGCTCTTCTCCCATAGCAAGGCTGCAACTAATATGATTGGCAAAACCATGAAGGATCTAGCAAATTGTTGCAATAGCTGCAAAACTAGAGAATGCAGCATCTTTGAATTTTCTAGCATGTCGAGTTGACCAATTAGAAAACCATTCTTTAAATTAATAGCGTTAGAACTACCAAATTTTATTAACTTAGTGAGATATTAATTTATAGAGATGTTTTTAATTTTTTTGGCTTTATAGTAAACATATTATGATTATGATGTCTTTTTTTGAAAAATAACTTGTATTTTTTCAGTTTAATTTGAAAAGATAAGTAATGAGAATGTAAGACAAAATTTAATTCAGTAGGATTAAAATAAATTTTTTTTAATCTCGTTTTCAAGTTCTTGTAGGATTAAGATGGGAACTAATTTCTCTAATCTTGTATCCTAATCCTTGTAGGATTATCTCAATTTTTTCTCTTTAAATAATTAAATATGAGATTCAATTAGATTTGAAGTTCAACAAAGACAAGTTACTCTTAATTCATATTTTAAGAAAACTGCATAGTCAATTTATTATGTAATTTTTAGCTAATTATTAATTTATGAAATATTTGGATCAATAAAATACAAAGAAATTTTTTTAAATGTATTATTTTATTATTTTATTGAATTTATCAACTTTTTACACTGGTCCTAAGTTAGGACTAGATATTTTTATTAATTAAAAAAGATTATTAATTTAAAGAGATTTTACTGTATATTATTGCACGTATCTCTTTGAATTTTCTTGCAAGTATGAGAAATTTAGAGTTGCAAATCTTTGAGATGGTAGCTATACAATAAGGGACTTTGAATTTTTTTTTTTTTTTTTAAATTCAGAGGAGGTCTAAGATCGTATAACGCAATTAACAAGACTCATAATTCGCAACCTCTTGTATACACAACGAATAACATCATTGAGGCCAGTGATGGCTATGTAGTGGTGTGTCTCTCAATTTGTAACGGCGATGCCACCAACATTCGAGTAAAATGAATGGAGAAGGAGATGGGTTCAACTCCACTAGCAGGTAAGTATCAATTCCGCAGATGATTAACACATGCTATGGATCTTTTGCCAAAAAAAAGGAATAATGGTTATGTCATTCGAGTAATGCTTCACACCTCTTTTATATAATAAGGATTCATGTATTTAATTTTAACAGACTTTATTGTAACTCATCTCTAATTTTTCATCCATTTTCATGCACCAAGAAATAATCTGCAACAGGGACAGAAACCATCGAAAGAATAAGAGATTGGCAGCAAAAAAACAACAAATTCAGGGAAAACAGTAAAGGATTGAGAAAGCCATACCAAAAAAAGCATGTTATATGCTGCTTGATACTTCAGAGAAAACTGAAACCATTAACAGAAAACAAATTCACAAGAAAATGCATCTTTGATTTTTACGGAAGATGTCAGAAAGCTGGGAGACATTTTAGTGTGGCATGCCATGTTTTGCCCATACAAGCTCTAAATTTGGAGTCAAAATTGTTGAGGAGATATTGCATCAGATTTGATATAAGTCCTTGTTAGGTTTTCTCCTGTGAACTAAGGGAATAAGCACTAAGCAACAAGTCGATAGTCTCTTGTTGGAGTGTTAAGAGAATAATAAGTTATTAATAGATAAGTGTAAATTTGAGACCCAAAGACTTAAGTTTTTCAGTCAAGGTTGAGTTTTACACACACGTATTAAGATGTGAAATATTGACACAAGTGAAATGTTGAATTTTTGGAGGATTTGTATTGCTTCAGCAACCTATCAAAATTTCTCTGATGCAAAGACTTTCGAATGCAATATATTTCTTCTATTCACTGCATATTTACAACAATGTTTTAAGCAAATTCACAGCACCTCAATCATACACAACCAGTTTCTGGTACAATTCACCAGATATTGCAGCCTCCATCACAGATTCTGGATTCATCTCTCCTTTTGAAGATTCTGCATTCGGTTTCGCATCCCCATTTGGCAAATTCGTGACATCCTCTGGATTTATAGCTCCACCTTCCTCCAACAACAGAGTCAACAGATTCTTCGAGAACCCACTAACCATTGCCACACCATTCTCTGTCGCTGTCACCGGAGTGGCAGATGAGTCTCTCAGATTCCAAAAGACTATCTCAGGCACTTTCTGGTATCCTCTCTCCCTGAATTTCCTCTGTATCGCCTGATAATCTGTCTCCCATGGAGTCGTGGATGCCTGATCAAATTCCATGTCGCTAAACACGAACAGCCTCTTTATCATCTGATCTTCGCTTATGTTCTCATTCACTGCAACCTCCAAAATCTTATCGAAAACCTTCTGGAAATCAGTGTTCCAACCTGCATCCATGTTCCTTATAAATTCAGTCTTGGACCTAAGATCCCCTCCTCTGATCAAATGCAGCTCCGGATCACTACTGAAAGTGATGACATGACCTTTCCAAGGCTCTTCACTGAGCTCAGAAACCAGCAAACCAAGTGCAACAGAAACTTCCATTGGTGTTCCATCCATACTGCCCGAAACATCACAAATTGCCAAACAATTTGTCAATTTCCCCTTCTTTAATAAGTCATCAACCATTCTTTTCCACTGCAATCCTGCAACAATTTGGGCACCACTACTCCCCTTCAAACCCTTAATTATCTCATGTGGAAGCAAAGCCCCAGCTGCAATTTTTGCATCCCCAGTCTTAACATTCTCGAGATACTCCCTAAACCTCTTGTTGTCTCTGTGCAAGAAGATATCAGTGTAGTTCTTCATAGCAACAGAGGCAACCCTGTCATATTCAATTGATTCCCATTGTTTTGCACTCATATACACCTCAGGCAACTTCAATGCTTGGTGCAATGGCACAAGCACTTCTTTTCTCAACCTATTTCTCACCCTCATTACATATTCCTCCTCATCTAACCCCTCATATTCTTGACTCGATTCGCGCGAAAAAATCCTCTCAGCAATACTTTTGCATATCAAAGTAGCCTTATCATATGAAGAATCAATACTTGGACACCATTTAGCAGCTAGAGTAATTTTTTTGATTTCATTAGACCTCAAAAACATAATATCCGATTTCAACAATTTTGCGAACATCTCTGAAATCTGATCATGCAAGAATCTATAATTCTCGTCAGAATTATACCTTTCATGAGCCCTTTTAGCCATGTTAAGCTCCTTGTCCTTCCTCAATTCTCTAGCTTTCATCATCTCAGCCTTCACTTTCTCCGCGTTTTCAGCAACCCTTATCTCCCTAGGCACTCTAGCTCTCAACCTTTTCCTCTTTTCAGCCTCTTCGCTATCTTCTTGCTTAGCCTTTTTCTTGGCAAGAAAATAGAACTTTCTTGCTTTCCCTTTGCCTTTAGCCCTCTTTTTCTCTAACCATTCTTGTTTTTTCTCCGTTCGCGACTCAGATCCTTCAAGAATCCTATAAAGAATCTCCAACAAGTCCTTAAAGTACCCGAATGTCGCGAAAATCTCAACATTTGAAGCTAGTGTTTTCAGGTGGTTTTCGTGTAGCCAAAGGGCTGCAGTGTAGAAATTCTCTCTATCAGACTTTCCCGTGCCTCTAACACCCCTCAAGTTGCAAATCAATTTCAAGGTAGTCAAGGGGTTGTGAGCCCAAGACTGCTGTAAAAGTTGGGTCAAATGTTCAGAGGGTGAGTTTGGTACTATGTGGAAAAAGAAGTCAACGCATGGATTTGTTGATGTTAAGTAGGTTGCTGAGTTGTTTTCTGTAAGACCCATGAAGGGATGGGGTGGGGGGGTGACGTGGAGGGTGGTGGTGGTGATGAGGTGGTCGAGGGTGGAGTTAGGGGAGTCATCACCACCGTCACTGGTGATGGGGCTGAAGGATTCTTCTGATGAGTGTGACATGTTTACAGGTTTTGAGATTGATATGAAATCTTGAATGCATTTGTGTTGTGTAAAGGTGGTGTATTTTTATAGGTGTTTGAAGGTGATTCTTCCTTTTCTTTCTTTTTTTTTTTGTCAAAGTAATGCTTGGCGATCAAGGATTTGGATAATCTCATCCACCTCTATCATACTTTAGTCTAAATTATTAATTATTAGATGAAACATTCAAAAATATTAAATAGAATTATCCAACTCGTCTATTTTAGACTTGTTAGATTTAGTCATACCAAAAAAGAATTTTTTTAGATTATATAGAATTATCAGTAAAAAGAAAAATTTAGATTTTCAAATGATGGTAAGGAATAATTTATAGATTTGATCTAATGACCTACATTTATTTAATTTAGCTAATAGTTAATAATTTAAATTCAAATAAGATAAGGATGATCTCTCATCCCTCCAATATATTGGAAATGATGAAAATAGGAGAAGATCTAAATTTAAAAAATCAATGAAATTTTTTTTGTTTTAGAGTAAAGATCGTTCGTAATATCATAATATTATAAAATAAGAGGGATCTATATAGTTTTGAATTATTTAAATTATTTAATTATAAATCTTTTAATAATACATAATAATTGAATTATACTTATAATATTATAATTTTATAAGCAGAGACTTTATCTAATTTCTATTCTTGGTATAAAAAAAAAAAATCTTTCTTTTTTGTACTTTTCGTTACAGATTAGATCGCTAGAGTAGAAAAAACATTAAAAATTTAGCAAAAAGAGTAGTTTACTTGGTGGCCAAGGTTATGGGGTTTGGATTATGTGCATGCTAGTCCACGGGATGATGAAGATCTGCAAAAATAATGTAAGAACATTTATGGGGGCTTTATCTAATTTCTATTTTTGGTAAAGATCTTCTAGAGTAATTTACTTGGTGGCCAAGGTTTTGGTTTTTGGATTATGTACATGCTAGTCCATGGGATGATGAAGACCTGCAATAAATTCTCTCACTCTTTCTTTTTCTTTTTTTTTTTCTTTTTTTCCTGTTCTTTGTCAACTGCAATAAAGTCTAAGGGCACATGGGGTGCAATGCACTAATTTCTATATATGTAACGTTTAGGTTCATAACGTCTTATTTTTTTTTTTTTTTAAAGTAATTGCATTGATATGGAATAAATGCCTTGACAGGCAACGTGGCTAGCATAATCAATCACATTGATAGTGATATAAAACCATTAATCCAAGCAATCTCTCGATCTACCTTTATTCTCGTTAGAAGATTTGAAAATAAGATAACATATCAATTGTGTCACAAAAACCATGTTGTTTGTTTGTTTGCCATGGAATTGGATTGTATCTTTTCCTATTCCACTTGATAGGCTACTAGATGACGATCGTGATCCGACGGTATTCACTAGGGTTCATGTTATTGTAATAGAAGAAAGTGAGGCCATAACTTCGTCTACTGTAAGTGCAAAGCAACCAATATTCATTTTTTTTTTTTTTTGGATGATGTAAGTTGCAATTTCTTAGGGATTTTTTTGCTAATTCCTCATAAAAATGCGATTTTGAGTGCAAAGAAAGGAGAATTAAATTGCAAATATTTAGAAAAGTTGAGATTTTCTAGAGACCCTTTTTCTAATAACCCTGAAAATGTGATATCTATTGCCCAAATAGAGGACTTATTGGAAAATTTTTAGATAAGTAGCGATTTTTTCAAATTAATTACCCTGAAAATCTTTTAGTGCCAAAACAGAAAATTTAATGGCAACTTTTCAATGCCCTTTTGGCTTAATGCATGCCTTGAAAAAAGCAATTTTTAAAGAATAAATGGAGATTTTATTAGATTAGAAAATTATCACCTTTTCCGTGACTCTTTTGACTCATATACCTTCCTCAAGTACGTGGGTGGGTGTGTGTGTTTTTGTGTATGTATATATATGTGATGTCTTGCAAAAATGGACTTTTTTTTTTAGTTAGTAGACCATAAGGGAATTTACGTAAAAATTAAGAGAGCCAAAGAAAATTTACTCTTTGTTTTTATATATATTATGATGCAAAATTTCCATTTTACCCCTTAGCTCAATATTTTCCGTCACATTAACAATAATAATGGACCTAAAAGGGAGTTTTTTTAGTTGAGGGACCACAAGCTAATTTACGCATTAGTTGAGGGATCAAAAGGAATTTTACTCGTCTATATATATACACAAAGCATAACCAAATCTTTGAGCGAAAGAAAAAAAGAAAAGGTACCGTCGAGTAGGTAAACTTTGAACAAAAAAAAAAAGGTAAACGCCATCCTATTTCCACCCAGATCTAATGTTTCTCTTCTTCCTTGCAGGGGTGAAGATGTCTCAACCATCAAAAAATGCAAGCCGTTTTGGTGTCAAATCCGCTGTTGTTTCTACTATGTAGGTTTCCAACTCTTTATTTTACATAATAATAATAATAATAATATGTTGGGGGTCTTTTCGTTTGTTTGTAATTTTATCTGATTTAATCTACTTATCTACTAAATCATATGTGAAAAGGTTGGGATTTTCTTTTAGATAATAATATGCGGATACTTTCTGTTTTAGGCTTGGATTGTCACTAGCCTATGTTCTTACTGGAACCGCAGGTGATTTTTTGGGACTGACATGAATATATATATATATAAATATATATATTTTCCTTCTCCAGATATCATGACATTGAGATTTTCTTTTTGGTGCCAGATTTTCTTGTTGATCGTTTTAAACGCCTCAAGGAAATAACCAAGTAGGTGAGTCTTCCTCGTCGATTTTGTAACTTAAATTGATATTTTTGTCAAATATGTCTTCCAATCTGTTATTTTGCTTAATTCGATTTGTTTTGTTCTCCCAGGAGCAGGAACGACTGGAATAATCAAGCCAAGATATTATGGTGGAATTTTATAACTAATTACACTTTGTTTTGCTAGCTAGCTTCACTTTGGTGTTTGTTATGACATAATTTCTTTTTATTTCCGAGCTTTTGCTGCATTGGAAGAAATGGGCGCAAAATTTAGACTGCGTTGAGATAATGGCAAATTGAGATAATTTAACACCATAGCTATTTGACTTGAGCAGGCAAATCATGCTCTTTTCTTTTTCTTCTTCTTCTTTTTTTTTTTTTTTTTTCCTCTATTCTTCTTGTTTCTTTGAGGAAATCACTTCAGAAGGACCACATTCATAAGTACCTTTCAATTATGCACATCTCATTTCACATAAATATATATACCATAAATTTATAAACAAATAACATTTTTTGCACAACAATTACTTGCACAAGTAACTTGCATGTTATTAAATAATTGGTATATATTTGTATTATAATAATAATATGTGCTCACAAGGAAATGAAATGCAGATATAATATAAAACGTAATTTGAGATTTATGATTTATCACATTTTATGAGAAAATGATCCTACAAAAATGTACACTAGAAATACAATGTTTATCATATTTAATTTCCAAAACCCTTGCTCCCACTAGTAATCACCCAGTGGCCAACCATGAGCAAATATAAGAATGAAACTATGTTTCAACTTTATTCATACCCCCATCAAATAATTGATGCAAAATAATAGTAATACTTAAGTAAACTACTTTTACTTGCATTTGAATTAAAAAATCAAGTCAAAAAAGAGATTAATGTTATATACCATATAACATTTTTACTTCTCCTATATATAAACTGGTTGACCAGTCTTAGAAGAATAAAAGGTTGCAAGTTCAATAGTAGGAAATCTCATTTGTCTCTTAACTAGCAACTTTCACACAAAATCATTAATGCATAAATTGCAAAAGTATGCATTTTAATTAATATTCTAGAGATATGTATCCATAAACAATTATTTAAGAAAATTGAAACTAAGGAAAATAATAAAACTGTCATTAACCCTCATTGTGCAATGACAGGTTTATCAAGTGATAGTAATCAGAGATTTCAAAACAGTCACTTTGAACCATTTGTCAAAATCAAGGTCTCAAAAGTCACAGGTTCATATATGCCTTTGAAAGAAATTAACATATGCCATCTATATGTCAACAAATAGGTTCGATTTGGTGTATGATTGACCATTCACGTTTTTGCTTCGCAAGCAACATGGCCTGAGACCCATTTAACTTATATGCTGCATTGGTGTCCATGCCCAGTAAATCTACCATGCAGGCGCCACGTGTAAATATATAAGTGCCATATACATGATCGTATGCCACTTCAACACGTGCAATATTTAATGGCTTAATAGAACCAAACCTATTTGCAATAAAAACATCAGTTTGAAATTACGTCAAACATCGTGGGTTCGACAAATGAGGTTTTCAAAGTTTCAAAGTAATCCTGGCTTGGTGGTTAATTAAGTGCATGTCTTAGTAAGCAGGGGCAGAGCCACCTTTGGTATTGGGTGTGCAATAGAACACTCTAAAATTTTGGGTGTGTAGTTTTTTTTTTATTATTTTTTTTTTATGAAAACAATATTTTTACAGTGGAACACCCTGAAATTATGGTTCAATGCCATGAACACAATATTTTTTACAGTAAAACACCCTTATATTTGTGTTATAAAGTATTTAAATTAAGTATTGGTTTAGTTATAGTATAAAAATATGATTTTAAACATAAAACTATCAATTTTTTTATAGTTTATATAAAAATTTATGCATAAATAATTGTCCTGTAATACTGATTACTGACTTTGATATTATAATGCACACCTTAATACACAGTGTCTGACTCTTCCACTGTTAACAAGCGGTGCAAGTTTGAAGCATTTGCACCCAACAACACTTATAATTTATTATTATTATTATTATTTTCCTTTCTCTTAATGACCAGCCAAAGCCACATGTTGATTCACCAATAGGACAAGCCAGAAACGCCGACGATACCAGTCGTCTTCTTCGTCTAAACAGTATAGGAATTTCGGGCCCAAAAAACTTTTAAAAATTCATATTCAATTCCTTTATAATTCAAATGTTTAGGAGAATATGAATGGATAAATAGTTTTCCAGTTCAATATACATCATTGAGATCCATCAAGTAAACACTTACGGTCATACATATGTATACTCAAAATTAATGAAAAGCGCATTACGCTTATATGACTTTGATCCCACTATAACGAGAATCATAAAATAAAATACACATATACTCTCATTATAGAATCCTATTAAAAGTTTTAGAATTTAGAATATTGTCTTCGAAAGACCAAGAAATTCTAACAGTATATATTCAACACACAAAAACCGCAGATTATATAAAATTGCAAAAAGGGTTAAGTCTTAAGATTGTTGGTTAAAATTTGATATATATATATATATATATATATAATCTTGCGTGTTGAATAGATTGCATAATCAGAAAATAAATCTTGCAATTAATAAATTGAAAAGGAAACTTACTTGTTTGCACAAAAATATGCAAGATGCAATAAACAAATGCACTAGATCGAGGCCTAAATTTGATTCAGTCTCCTTAAGACTTAATCGCCCCACTATGGTGCTTACGGTTACTGGCGATAGTCTCCCAGGATACAACCATCATCGTCTGACGGTAGAAGCACTCCAAACTGTTCAGACTCGGCGAACCAAATAATGTAGAATCCTCTCTCTTTTATTATGCAGAATGTATGTAAGATAATTATGAAAAAGTATATCTACTTTCAATGCCAAAAACCCCGGGGTATTTATAAAGATTTGATGTCTGTTTATAAAAGGTATGAAACCTTTTCTGAGTAGTTACACCCATTCGGAGAGGAGACATGTATTTTGGGAAATAAAAACTAATTTTTGAAAAATAATTTTAACCAAAATTTAATTAATTTATTTTCCCAATTTCTCATTCACATATAATTTGGTTCACAACCAAATAACAACATGCATCTCACTATATAACTAAATAAAAGGTCAAATATTTGTTATCTCATCAATGTTTGCATATTACTAAATACTAAATTCTAGTGAAAGGAAAAGTATTTCAAATTAACATTGATGCCTTACTTTGTTATTATTATTATTTTTTTTTTGATGAAGTGAGAGGCAAAGCCAAACTAACTAACTACCACTCTAGGATATGTTTCCCCCTGTCTGTCTTTCTCGCTCTTAGTCATAAGTTGCGTAGGTGGGTTCGCAAGCAAATGACATCCCAACGGCAGATGGAGACTGTAGTTCGCAAGTCAATCAACGCACTAGTTAGCCTCGCGAAACACATGTTGGAGTTGATACCCTTCATGGTTTGCAATAATCTGCTTGCAGTCTTCAATAAAAAATCTAAGGGGGCTATTCGGGGATACTTCTGAATTTAACAGTTGAATGACAATCAACGAATCACACTCCACGGTGAGATGAGTAATGCCCATGTCAATGGCTTTTCTAAGACCCTCCCAAACTGCCATCAACTTCGCTTTATTGTTGGAGGAGATTCCCATATTAATAGCGAAGCCAGTAATCCACAAACCATTAACATCACGAAAGATACTACTAGCTCCTGCCAAACCCGGATTTCCTTTTGAGCAACCGTCTGTATTCAACTTCTACCCTTGAGATGGTTTTAACCATCCAACCAAGACTTCTTGACTCTGGGGATGCGGAAAAACCTCTGCACTTTGCCATGTCTCCATCATCTCTAACGCCTGTTTGTGAATGAAGTTAGCTGAGAAAATGAAATTGTTATGAGGTAGGTCCTTGAAGCACCTCTCATTTCTCCACTTCCAAATCCACCAAATAGCTGTAGCAAAAAAGATGTTCCAAGCAATCCCACGATGCTTTCTAGAATATTTGATATTGGTGTTAAACCAATCAGTCCAAGTAAGGTTGAAAAAAGAGGTCTTTGAGTTAGGCGGTAATATCAAATTCCATACTTGCTTAGCAAGTGTACATTGCCGTAGGACATGGTCAGTGTCTTCAAGAACTGCACCACACCAAGGACAATCAGTGTTGTCCACAATTCCTCTATTCGCTAGTAGATCACGAGTTGGGATTTTTCGTAAGGCGGCTTGCCAGAGGAAGATTTTAATCCGTTGTTGGCATTTGAGCTTCTAAAGGAGATCCCATTTAATATTTGCAGCTGTATCCATTGTTGGCATTTGAGCTTCCAAAAGAGGTCGCATTTGAGCTTACTTTGTTATTGGCGATAAGTATTGGTGGACCACGGTTATGGCAAAAGCTTGTATCACTATTGGTAGACTTTTACAAAGGAATTTTTTCATTTTTGAAAGATGTAATGTTAAAATTCAATTCTCTCATATTAAAATTTTGTCTATGCATATATCATTTTTATCTCTATTGGTAAAAAAGAGAAACTTGCCATTAGAAAGGAAGAATTGTAGCTACATGATGCGCCTCCTCCCCCTCTTTTACCTTGTCTTGGAGCGTGTTTGACTTTATGAGATAAAGCTGCTCTATTCGGCCTCCTTCCCTATCTTAACTTGTCTTGGGGTGTCTTTGACTTTATGAGAGAAAACTACTCTATTCGGCCCGAGCAAAGGAAAAAAAAGAAAAGAATCCATCTTTTTTAGTGCCGTCGGAGCAGGTAAACTTTGAACCCAAAAAAAAAAAAAAGGTAAACGCCATCCTTGCCCAGATGTAACACCCCGCATTTAAGGTCTAGCTGGACCAATTTGTTATATTTTATTTGGACTAATGGCCAAAATTAGACCTTTCAATAGATTAGACTCTTTAATAAATATTTAAGCCTAACCTATAATTTTACGTCTAACGTTATAGAATGTCTCTTATCTGATAGTGTCTCTACAAATATAGAAAAAATAGTGTATTATTATACCCAAACTTTGAACCCTCTAGTATTTTCATCCTTGGAAAGTTCGTGAGAAAATAAGAGAAATCTTGAAGTTTAAATTTTAATCGTCTAAGAGGTTAGTGGTATGATCCTCACCTTCAGAAATTTCTATATTTTTCATGCTATTATGATTATGATTTATAGAATTATTAAAATTATTGGATTTTAGAAATTTATTATGCATGATTTGAAATTTTTGGCATATTTTGTATATGGAATGTTGAAAGAAGATTTTCTTGAAAAGATGTACTTTTGAATTTGTTGTTAACTCAATGAGAAACTTAAAAAAAGGAAAGAGGATATTTTGGGCTTAATGGGGTTTTTGAAAAAAGAAAAAGGAAAAAAAAAGGATTTTAACAGTAAATCCAATAATATGCGGATACTTTCTATTTCAGGGTTGGAGTGTCAATAGTCTATGTTCTTACTGGAACCGCAGGTGTTTTTTTGGGCCTGACATGAGTATATATATATATATATATATATATTTTCCTTCTCCAGATATCATGACTTTGACAATTTTCTTTTTTTGGTGCCAGAATTTCTTGTTAATCGTTTTAAACGCCTCAAGGAAAGAACCAAGTAGGTGAGTCTTTGTCGTCGATTTTATAACTTAATTGA
The DNA here is from genome assembly GCA_037974665.1 of Ehretia macrophylla. Taxonomy (NCBI): domain Eukaryota; kingdom Viridiplantae; phylum Streptophyta; class Magnoliopsida; order Boraginales; family Ehretiaceae; genus Ehretia; species Ehretia macrophylla. The sequence goes on along the minus strand of CM075777.1, from coordinate 48,577,241 downwards.
TATTTTTGTCAAATATGTCTCCCAACTTGTTCGCCTACTTGTCTGTTATTTTGCTTAATTCGATTTGTTTTCTTCTCCCAGGAACAATGGACTGGAGTGGTGAATAATCAAGACAAGATATTTGTTTTGTTCTCCCAGGAACAAGGATTTGGGGTTTAGATTATGTACATGCTAGTCATGGATGATGATCTGCAAGACAAAAAAGAAATTAAAGGAAATATTTTTCAGAATATCGCTCGTAATGTCATAATTTATAAGTGGTACTTATAATTATATTAATAATTTATAATATTTTGATTGTGTTTATAACATTATAATTTTATGAACATAAGCTTTATTTAATTTCTAGTCTTGGTATAAAAATAAAAATAAAAATCTTTTTTTTGTTATACTTTTCGTTATAGATTAGGTCTCTAGAGTAATTTACTTGGTCATTTAGCCAAAAAAAAATTAGCAAAAAGAGTAAAGCCCCCATAAATGTTCTTACATTATCCTTGCTAGTCCCCATAAATGTTCTTAAATTTCTATTTTATCTAATTTTTCTTTTTGTAAGAACATTTATGGGAGCAAAAAGAGTAAAACCCCCATAAATGTTCTTACATAAAGGTTTTGGTTTTTGGATTATGTACATGCTAGTCCATGGGATGATGAAGACCTGCAATAAATTCTCTATTTTTTTTTTTTTTTCTGTTCTTTGTCAACTGCAATAAAGTCTAAGGACACATGGGGTGCAATGCATTAATTTCTATATATGTAAAGTTTAGGTTCATAACGTCTTTTTTTATTTATTTTTTTGTGGAAGTTCATAAAATATAGATACTTTTTGTGGAAAAGTTTATTTAATATGGACATGCTAAAATTAATTGCATTGATATGGAATAAATGCTTTGAATCTTCCTTTGACAGGCAACGTGGCTAGCATAATCAATCACATTGATAGTGATATAAAACCATTAATCCAAGCAATCTCTCGATCTACCTTTGTTCTCATTATAAGATTTGAAAATAAGATAACAGATCAATTGGGTTACAAAAACCATATTGTTTGTTTGTTTGTTTTCCATGGAATTGGATTGTATCTTTTCCTATTCCACTTGATAAGCTTTTAGATGACGATCGTGATCCGAGTTAGGGTTCATGTTATTCTGACCCTTTTGTTATTAATGAATTACTCGTCTGACAAAACAAAAACAAAAAAAACAAAAAAAAAAATGGCTCGCATAGTCTTGCATGATATGACTCAATGCACTAGCCATTATTCTTAAGAGGCATGTATATATTTATTTATTTTATGAATGATGTTTTACTCCTCTTCACATGCTAAAATTCTTAATTTATAAAGAGATATTTGAAAATTAACTCAATGAATTCTTACAATGTAGAAAAAGAGTGAAACATCAACCGAGTGTTATTAAACGTTAATTAAAAAGACATTGAGCTATGAATGTGGGGTTGGCAAGGGGTCAAATTCTCAAAGCAGGCCGATTAGAAGTGTCTGAATTGAAACCTAAGTACAATGGGATATTAAAGGTATTCTCATCGTCAATTTTGTGTAGAAATATAAGAAAGTGAGGCATAACTTAGTCAACTGTAAGTGTAAACCAACCAATATTAATTTTTTTTTTTTTTTTTGAGTGGCGTGAAAATCTAGTTAGTAAAAAAATGTGAGAATTTATTAGCAAATTTTGATACAAGTTACAATTTCTTAGAGACCTTTTTGCTAATTACTCAGAAAAATGTGATCTTGAGCGCAAAAAAGGAGAAGTAAATTGCAAATATTTAGGGCTCTGTTTGTTTGCCGTAAAATAACTTGCTTGTGTAAAATATTTTCCGTGAAAAGTGTTTTTCTGGAAAATAAAATATTTTACATGGCTCTGTTTGTTTGCCGTAAAATAACTTATTGAGGGAAAATATTTTACTGGAAAATAGAATACTGAAAAATATTTTCTGGTGTTTGGATGTACGGTAAGTTCGGTAAAATGTTTTCTTATCCCAAAGGACATGAAAACATTTTACATAATTTTGTACTAGCCGCAATTGTTGACCGGAAAATATTTTACGGTTGACCAATTTTCCGGTGTTACCAAACACCGTAAAATTAAGAAAAAGCAGCCGCAATTTTTGACTGGAAAACATTTTACGGTTGACCAATTTTCCAGTGTTACCAAACACCGTAAAATCCAGAAAATGTTTTCCGGTAAAATATTTTACAGCAAACAAACGGAGTCTAGAAAAGTTGAGATTTTCTAGAGACCCTTTTACTAATAACCCTGAAAAATGAGATATTTATTGTCAAAATGGAGAACTTATTAGGAAATTTTCAGACAAGTTGCGATTTTTTTAAATTAATTACCCTAAAAAATGAATATTTTAGTGCCAAAACGAAAAATTTAATGGCAAATTTTCAGAAAGGTTACAATTTTTCAATGCTTTTTTGGCTTAATGCCTTGAAAAAATGCAAATTTTAAAGAATAAATGGAGATTTTATTAGATTAGAAAATTATCACCTTTTCGTTGATCCTTTTGGCTCATATACGTTCCTCAAGTACGTGGGGGTGTGTGTGTGTTTTCATGTATGTATATACATCTCTTGCAAAAATGGATCAAAAATGGACTTTTTTTTAGTTAGTAGACTAGAAGGGAATTTACGCAAAATTTGAGGGAGCCAAAGGAAATTTATTCTTTGTTTTATATATATTATGATGCAAAATTCGCATTTTACCCCTCAGCTCAACATTTTCTGTCACGGACCTAAAGGAAAGATTTTTTTAACTGAGAGAACAGAAAGTGATTTATGCATAAGTTGAAGACCCAAAAAAATTTTACTCGTCTATATATATACACAAAGCGTAACGTAATCTTTGAGCAAAAGAAAAAATGAAAAGAATCCATCTTTTTTAGTGCAGTCGGAGCAGGTAAACTTTGAACCAAAATAAAAATAAAAATAAAAGGTAAACGCCATCCTTGCCCATATGTAACACCGCACATTTTAGGTCTAATTGGACCAATTTGTTATATTTTATTTGGGCCAATGGTCAAAATTAGACATTTCAATAGATTAGACTCTTCAATAAATATTTAAGTTCAACCCATAATTTTACGTCTAACTCTATAAAACTCTTACCTGATAGCGTTTCTGTAAATATAGAAAAAAAATAGTGTATTATTATACCCAAACTTTGAACCCTCTAGTATTTTCTTCCTTGGAAAATTCGTGAGAAAATAAGTGAAATCAATATTTGTATAATCAACTATCGTTGATTTTAGTTATTTTCTTCTAAGAGATAAGTGGTCTGATCCTCACCTTCAGAAATTTCTATATTTTTCATGCTATTATGATTATGATTTATAGAATTATTGAAATTATTGGATTTTAGAAATTTAGTATGCATGATTTGGAATTTTTGGCATATTTTGTGTATGGCATTTTTTTTTTTTTTTTTGATCTGTGTATGGCATGTTGAAAGAGGATTTTCCTTGCAGGGGTGAAGATGTGTCAACCATCGAAACATGCAGGGGTGAAGATGTGTCATCCATCATGCCCAAACCGTTTGACTGCCAAACCGCTATTGTTTCTACCATGTAGGTTTCCAACTCTTTATTTTACATAATAATAATAATAATAATAATAATAATATGTTGGGGGTCTTTTCGTTTTGTTTGTAATTTTTTTCTGATTTAATCTACTTATCTACTAAATCATATGTGAAAAGGTTGGGATTTAAAAAAATAATAATATGCGGATACTTTGTGTTTCAGGGTTGGAGCAGCAATAGCCTTTCTTTTTACTCGAGCCGCAGGTTTTTTTTTTTTTTTTGAGCCTGACATGAATATATATATATATTTTCCTGCTCCAGATATGATGACATTGACAATTTTTATTTTTACTTTTTTATTTTCTTGGTGCCAGATTCTGTAGTTGATGGTCTAAAAAACAAGCGAAGAACCAAGTAGGTGAGTCTTCCTGTCGATTTTATAACTTAATTTGATATTTTTGTCAAATATGTCTTCCAGTCTGTTATTTTGCTTAATTCGATTTGTTTTGTTCTTCCATGTAACACCCCGCATTTTAGGTCAAGCTAGACCAATTTGTTATATTTTAGTTGGGCTAATAGCCAAAATTAGACCTTTCAACGGATTAGACTATTTAATAAGTATTTAAGCCCAACTCATAATTTTACGTCTAACCCTATAGAACATCTCTTACCTGATAACGTCTCTGCAAATATAGAAAAAAAATAATGTATTATTATACTCAAACTTTGAACGTATCGTGAATCCTCTAGTATTTTCATCATTGGAAAGTTTGTAAGAAAATAAGAAAAATCTTGAAGTTTAAGTTTTAATCGTCTAAGAGGTAAGTGGGATTGATCCTCACCTTCGAAAACTCCCTGTATTTTTGTGTCTATTATGATCATGATATGTAGAATGATCAAAGTTACTTGGTTTTGAAATATATAGTGCATGTTTTAGAATTTTTGACAAAATTTCCTGTATCACATATTTTGAGTTGGATTTCCGTAAAGAGATTTAAGATTCAATTTGAATTGATTCGTATGCAAAACCAAAAAACGAAAAAAAGTATTTTTGAACATAAACAATGACCAAAGTAACGTCACTGTTCACGTGAACATTTTTTGTCAAATATATATATATATAAATAGATCTTTGCTTTATTTGCACTTTTGTTTTGCAGTGTTTTCTTAAGGGTTGTGCATGCCTTTCAAAGTTCTAAAATTCAAAATAAGCTTAGTACGTATTTTTGGCATATTGAAAGTTTGTCAAATAAATGATTTTAGAAAATTGGAAACAAAACCTTGAGACTAAATTTTAGTGGGATTTCAAGAGACTTCATGAAAATATTTTGGTGCTTCAGATTCATTTTTGTGCATTATGTGACTATAGAACATATTTTTAAACTTTCTGATACATAAGACTTTGAAAAGACTGTGAATTCAAGACCCTATTGGTGGGGTTAAACACTAATATTTTTTGAATAGTGTACTATCATAAGAACCGGAATTTCATTTGAAGCTTTTGGTGGTTTTGTGCTTATCAAACTACACTACTTCAGAACGGTGTTACCCGTCTGTAGCCACAGCTGTCTCTCTGGACTTGTGTATTGGACTCTTAGATTATTGATTTTTGGCATTTATGAAATTCAAAAATTGGACCTTATCTTGGAATGAAATATTGTGAACTTTTCACATGGACTTTATGATTTTCAGAATATAAGATTTTTATGAACCTAGAATATAGTGATTATTTTTGTATATATGAATATTTTAAAATTCCCAAGAGGTTCTCTTGGGGATCGCCACTTGCTGAGATTTTTGTCTTATTTTTTTGTAAAAATGACTTTCTTTGCAAATGGTAAGGAATTGACGTTGGCTATTGCTTGTGATAGAGATCGCTTTGACGAGAGATTGAATAGGAAATTCAGCTTCTTAGTTATGACAATCCATTTATTTTGTTTAGACGTTGGATTATGGTTCTACTCTTATTTAAGACCATGTAAGAGATTGTTTATGCTGGATATTTTATTTATTGAATTCGAAGATTTAATTCCGTTGTACTTTAATTGGTTTAGATGCTTTGATGGCTTACCGCTTGTTTACTATTATGGTTTTTAGTTTAATATTTGTTTAGTGCCTTGCGCATTTAGAAATGTTGTTCCTTCTTAATGCGTGACAGTTTCGTTCTTGAGAATTGTCTAGACGAATTTTAGGGGCGTGACATTTCAGGAACAGTGGACTGGAGTTGTGAATAATCAAGACAAGACATTATGGTGGAATCTTATAATTAAGTATTGGTTATTTATTGTCCGACCGATCCTTGTAGGCTTGTGCATTCCTTTTGTCTTGTAAAAGTGTTTTAGTAACTATACATCTTTGCCATTTTTTAGCCTTATCAAATGGGGCTACTAGGACTTTGAGACTCCCTCTTGAACGAGACATTAAATTCATATATCTTTATTTATTAATAATTTCTAAATGTTGGAATAAATCCTAAAGAGATACCACTATATATATATATATATATATATATACCACCATCAACGTCTCAAATTTGATGTGGCCAAGGGCAGTACTCGTAAAACTGAGAACTGATCACAACACACATAAAGGAATTCATGTAAACTGATCTGCTGAATAAAGGAGATCATAAGATTTTTTTAACTTGTAACATGGAAGCACATTATTAATGAAGACTACATGAATAACATATGACAAACCGCCATGGCTAATCATTTCAGTGAACTATCTTTCATCAAATCTCTTATTACATCAAACTCATGAGTCAAGAAGACAATGGAAATCGGTGGACAAAAAGAAAGGCTGCAGATTCAACTCTTGAGTTTAATCTGCAAATGGATGGAGAAGGTAATAAGATAAAAAAACAGAGTAATAATTTATGTTACTTGGGTGATGCTTCACCCTTTTTTGTATGGTAAGAATTCATGCATTTGACATTGCAGCTATTAATGTCTCCTACAGTCTCCTACTCATATCACAATAGAAATCATTGATGCTATCAACCTTAACGGAATGGACAAAACAAAAGGCTGCAGATTTAGCTCTTGAGTTTGGTATCAACCTTGGAAAGAAAGCTCCACAAGCAGGTAACTATCAATTCTGCAAATGCTGAATGCATGACTATGAAGATCTTTTTCCAGAAAAACAGAGTAATACTTCATTTCACCCGAGTGTGATGCTCTACCCCTATATATTAAATGTTAAATCTTTCATTATATAGTAAGAACTCTTACCATAGAGGGCACCGAGCGATACAGAAAAAATAAAGAGGCAGGACACAGGAGTTGTGGCTTATACGGTCAAAATCAGGATGTATTACATTCATTTATCTTGCAGAATTTCAATTCCTAATGTATGCAAATGGCATCAACTTTATGAAATTAAGGAATGATTCAACAGGCCCGCATATGGCAACTTCAACTCTAATATTTTATCCATTTTCAAGCACCACCAAGTAATTTGCAACACAGACCAAAACCATTGAAAGAAACACAAGAAATTGATAGCAGAAAATAAAATTCTCATTGAAAACAATGTCATATGCTGCTTCATACAACAAAGGAATTCAAACCATTGACAGAACAGTCAATATTGGTATACCAAAAAAGCATGTTATATGCAGCTTGATACTTCAGAGTAAACTGAAACCATTAACAGAAAACAAATTCACAAGAAAATGCATCTTCGATTTTAAAGGAAGATGTCAGAAAGCTGGGAGACATTTTAGTGTGGCATGCCATGTTTTGCCCATACAAGCTCTAAATTTGGAGTCAAAATTGTCGAGGAAATCTTGCATCAAATTTGATATAAGTCCTTGTTAATATTTCTCATGTGAACTAAGGGAATAAGCATTAAGCAACAAGTCAATTGTCCCATGTTGGAGTATTAGGAGAATGATAAACTATTAATATATAAGTGTAAATTCGAGACCCAATGGCTGAAGCTTTTCGGTCAAGGTTGAGTTTTACACACACGTGTAAGCCTCGCCAGACCACCTTGTATGTGAAATATTGACACAAGTGAAATGTTGAACTTTTGGAGAATTTTTAGCTCCATTCTCTCTATAGAAGAGAAATGTAGCAAACTGAAATGAACATAAGGAAAGCAAAAGATTTCTTCTAATCACTGCATGTTTAAACCAATGTTTTAAGCAAATTCACAGCACCTCAATCATACACAACCAGTTTCTGGTACAATTCACCAGATATTGCAGCCTCCATCAAAGATTCTGGATTCATCTCTCCTTTTGCAGATTCTGCATTCGGTTCCATATCCCCATTTGGCAAATTATTGACATCCTATGGATTTATAGCTCCACCTTCCTCCTAGAACAAAGCCAACAGATTCTTCGAGAACCCACTAACCATTGCCACACCATTCTTTGTAGCTGTCGCCAGAGTGGCAGACGAGTCCCTGAGATTCCAAAAGACTATCTCGGGCACTTTCTGGTATCCTTTCTCCCTGAATTTCCTCTGTATCGCCTGATAATCCGTCTCCCATGGAGTCGTGGATGCCTGATCAAATTCCATGTCGCTAAACACGAACAGCCTCTTTATCATCTGATTTTCACTCAAGTTCTCAGTAACTGCAACCTCCAAAATCTTATCAAAAACCTTCTGAAAATCAGTGTTGAAACCTGGCATACTCCTTAAAAATTCAGTCTTAGACCTAAGATCCCCTCCTCTAACCAAATGCAGCTCTGGATCTCTACTGAAAGTGATGACATGACCTTTCCAAGGCTCTTCACTGAGCTCAGAAACCAGAAAACCAAGTGCAACCGACACTTCCATTGGTGTTCCCATCATACTGCCTGAAACATCACAAACCGCCAAACAATTTGTCAATTTCCCCTTTTTTAATAAGTCATCAACCATTTTTTCCACTGCAGTCCTGCGACAATTTGTGCACCACTACTCCCCTTCAAACTCTTAATTATCTCATGTGGAAGCAAAGCCCCGGCTGCAATTTTAGCATCCCCAGTCTTAACATTCTCAAGACACTGCCTAAACCTTTTGTTGTCTCTGTGCAAGAAGATATCAGTGTAGTTCTTCATAGCAACAGAGGCAACCCTGTCATATTCAATTGAATCCCATTGTTTTGCACTCATATACACCTCAGACAACTTCAATGCTTGGTGCAATGGCACAAGCACTTCTTTCCTCAACCTATTTCTTTCCCTCCTTACACACTCCTCTAAACCTTCATATTCTTGACTCGTTTCCTGCAAAAACATCCTTTCGGCAATACTTTTGCATATCAAAGTAGCCTTATATGAAGAATCAATACTTGGACACCATTTAGCAGCTAGAGTAATTTTCTTGATTTCATTAGACCTCAAAACATAATATCCGATTTCAACAATTTCGCAGAAATCTGATCATGCAAGAATCTATAATTCTCATCAGAATTCACGCGCCCTTTTAGCCATGTTAAGCTCTTTTTCCTTCCTCAATTCTCTAGCTTTCATCATCTCAGCCTTCACTTTCTCCGAGTTTTCTGCCTAGGCACTCTAGATCTCAACCTCTTCCTCTTTTCAGCCTCTTCACTATCTTCTTGCTTAGCCTTTTTCTTGGCAAGAAAATAAAATTTCTTGCTTTCCCTTTGCCTTTAGCCGTCTTCTTCCCAACCCATTCTCGTTTTTTCTCCATTCGCGATTCGGATCCTTCAAGAATCCTTTAAAGAATCTCCAACAAGTCCTTAAAGTACCCGAATTTCGCACAAGTCTCAACATTTGAAGCTAGTGTTTTCGGGTGGTTTTGGAATAGCCAAAGTGCTGCAGTGTAGAAATTCTCTCTAACAGACTTTCCAGTGCCTCTAACACCCCTCAAGTTGCAAATGATCATTACTATATAGGATAAATGCCTAATCTCAGATTCAAAAAACCGGAAGTTTAAATTCTTCAATTAAGTTGATTTTGTGCATAAACTCTAAAGCAACACGATTTTTAATCACAGAACACCAAAAACGATTTGCTTTCCTTTACCGTGTTTCTAACAGGACTTCATAAACATTGAAAGACGAGGGATCCCATCACACTGAGCAACAACTGCATCACACTGAGCAACAACTGCAGCATTTGCTGGATCTGTAACCCACATGCAAAAACATATAATATTAGCTAGTATTTATGATAGCTGCTGACTCCCACTCTTTCTCCACAAAATATAGAAAAATAAGAAAATAAATTAAAGAGCCCTACCAGCACAAGAATTGCAGATTCCCCCAATACCAAACTCCACGAGCCTTTCATTGGGCTCAGTTATGCAGTCCAGCAAAAAGTTAGACATTGCACTGCATTACACATCACGTCACGCTTGTCATTTTGATTATCATCCCTTAGGATGTATCACTCATATAGAGCAGATCAAGTGCTCACCACATTACACATCACGTCACGCTTGTCAAGTAATCAAGATCATACCATTCCTTAGGATAATTTACATCCATGAAGCTATTCGAATACATATCTTATCGAAAAACTTACTTGTAAGCTCATGACATAGTCATATCTTGCATACATATAATCTCACTTAATAAGGCTTTACATATTGTCACATACAGTCCCAGACGTTCAGAGATAATATAAGTTCTTCACCTTACTCAAAATGTCACGAGATAATCTTAGATATTAGCAACAATTTTAAGTAATCAGATTCATTGAATTTTCATTCTACTGATAACTTTCATGCATCCACTAAAGTGATATTCTTGACACACACAGTAAACATTTCTGAACAAAAAGTGATAAATTTCATTCATCCACTAACTTGCTTGACTTCATAGGGGGATTTTATTATACATACATTAGACATGAAATGCATCAACAGTAAACAAAAGTAAGTGACAAATGGAATTTATTCATAAAAATGTGAGATGAACCCCTGATTCGTATTAACAATATTGTCATTGCCACATGGTAACTTGTCTGCAGTGACTGCTGGTTTATCCATGTCCTTCTCTAGTAATGGTGCCTGGACCAACAGCTTAGAAGTGCTGATGTAGACAGGTTAGAGGAAAATAGCAAAGATGGGTTTTTTTTTTAATTTTTTTTTTATTCGATCAGTGATTATCTTGCAGAATTTCAATTCCTAATGTATGCAAATGGCATCAGCTTTATGAAATTAAGGAATGATTCAACAGGCCCTCATATTGCAACTTCAACTAATTTTTTTAATCCATTTTCAGGCACCAACAAGTAGTTTGCAACACAGACAGAAACCATTGAAAGAAAAACAAGAAATTGATAGCAGAAAACAATAATCTCAGGGAAAACAATGTCATATGCTGCTTTATACAACAAAGGAATTGAAACCAATGCATCCCTGATTCTACTGCAAAATTTAAGCTAAATACAACCAAAACTTATACAGCATATCTGAATCAAACACCACAAGTTTTTGGTACTCTTCTCCAGCAATAGCTTTTAACATGGTAGCTTTTGGATCGATAATTCCACCCTCTTCCAAGAACAGAGTCACAAGATTCTTCGAAAATCCACTGACAAGCGCCACGCCTTCCTGATCACTAGGCACTGGAGTTGCCCGCGAGTTCCTAAGGTTCCAAAACACAATTTCAGGCACCTCTCTGTAACCATTCGCCTGAAACTTCCTCAGTATCACTTGGTAATCTGTCTCCCAATTGTTCGCGGACGCTTGATCAAACTCCATATCACTGAACACAAATAGCCTCTTTATCATCTGATCTTCGCTCAATTTTTCGCGAACAGCAACCTCCAGAATTCGATCAAATACTTTCTGAAAATCAGTGTTCATTCCCCATTCCATCCTTCTAATGAAATCAGTTTTCTCAATAAGAGTTTCTCCTTTAATTACGTGAAGTTCAGGTTGCCTACTGAATGTAATCAACTTCCCCTTCCATGGTTCTTCGCTTAATTCTGAGATTAGTAGCCCGAGAGACACAGAAACCTCCATTGGTGTCCCGTTCATACTTCCTGATACATCACAAATTGCCATACAATTTGATAACTTGCCTTTCTTGGCAAGATCATCAACCATTCTCTTCCATTGAAGCTCTGCCACATCCTCCCCTTCAGGATCATTCAACGCGCCAATAATCTCATGAGGAAGCAATGCTCCAGCAGCAATAGTTGCCTTCCCACTCTTCACATCCCCAAGATAATTCACAAATCGCTCCTCATCGTGCTTGTAAAACAATTTCTTGTAAAGGGTCATCGCGACAGATGGAACGCGCTTATAAGGAAGCTCGCCCCACTTGTTTGCGCAAATATAAATCTCAGGCAACTCCAATGCCTTGTGCAATGGAACAAGAACCTCTTTCCTTAGCCTATCTCGGACGCGATAGGCATAATGTGCATCCGCAAGGTCTTGATATTCAATGTAATCCTCGCGTGGGAACAATTTTCTCGCAATGCTTTCGCACATTAGAGATGCTTTATCGTACGAAGAATCAAGAGAAGGGCACCATTTAGATGCCAAACTAATCTTGTAAAGATCACCAGCATGATAAAACTCCATATCTTTCCTCAAAAGATCCACGAAAAAATCAGATACACAATCATGTAAGAACTGATAATTGCGATCTTTAGTATATCTCTCAAGAGCTTTCTTGGCCTTAGCCACATTTTTCTCCAACCTTTCGGCTCTCGAATCCTCAACATGCTTTGCGTGTTTTCGTTTCTTTTTCGAATGTAAAAACTCATACTTATTTTGCCTCCACTCCTCCTTTTTGATTCTTCGAACATCAGCACCTTCAAGAAGCCTGTAAAGAATCTCTAACATATCCTTAAAGTACCCGAAATCAGCAATGGCTTTAACGTTGCGTGCTAGGGTTTTGGGGTGGTTTTCATGCAACCACAATGCAGCTGTATAAAACCCTTCCTTGTCTGATTTTCCAGTGCCTCGAACACCTCTTAGATTGCATACAAGCTTTAGGGTTATCAAGGGGTCGTGATTCCAGGCCAATTTTAGCCGATCCACGACTTCTTGAGGAGGCGTATCGGGAACTATATGGAAGAAGAAATCTAAACAAGGGTTTCCAGAAGACAAGAACGTGGCTGAATTGTTTTCAGTGTACCCCATTGGAGGGTTTCTTCTTCTTATTCTAGGGTTGATTATGATGGATTTGACGGTGGATGTGGATGTGGTGGTGGTGGTGGCGGCGGCGACGGTGGCATAGATTTCTGGTGGACCTAGTAAACCAGGAGGCGCCATTGTTGGATCAAGAAAAAAACAATAGGGTTATGGTATATAACGTATGTGATGTTTCTTTGAAGAGAGGGTTTGATAATTTTGTGTATATTTTGCTGGTTTATATAGGGGATTATTACTTAGGAGCCACACAATTAGTAGTTATTTTTGTATTGGACTCTTTCTAACGCAAGAAATTGGCAAAGGCGGTTTTTAAGAATTACAAGTTGTGTATGACACCGACTCTACAAGATAATTTGTGATTAATTTCATCTCGTACACATTAATTGTTCTGAATTTTGTTTTGTTTATAAAAAAAAAATTTACTAATTTTACTGGCAAATTAGGTGTATTATGAAATACGAAATTTAAGTCTTTTAAAATTTTAATTATTTATCTCTAATTCTTTTTTAACTATTTTTTCACAACTAAACTTCGAAGTGGAAGGTAGAGGGAATGTTTAAGAAGAAATTAAAAATAATTATTTTTATATCGAAGAGGATAATTCAATTAACTTTTTAAATTTGGCATATAGTCAAAGTTTTTTCTTCATCGGAAGACCTAGATCATGGAGGGAATAGCATTTTAAATTTTTAATCCTAAACCAAAAGACATTAACATAGTATTTGGCAGTAATTCATGTGTGGAATTCATTTCATTTATAAGAATTCATTTACAAATGAATTCTCTTGTTCGAAAATCTAAAATAATATTAAGTCAATTTTGTTATTTATAAATTCAAATTGTATTTAGAACATATGTGAAATTAGAATTAACATTTGTATTTTACTTAAATAGCCTTATTTTATTCAATTGAAATTAGGTTATCATATAAGCGTATCTCAATCCATTATTAAGCGTTAATTCATTTAAATCACTGTGACCAAGACAAAAGTACTTTTTCAACTACTATTTGTCAAATGTCTCAATGCACGAGTAGTATATCAGATAGTCCCTTAAACACGATAACATGCTATGTAAGTTCTCTCTGTTTAATTTATGGTTTAGAAAGTCTCTAGTTATACTTATCTGTATTAGTTGCAGCACCTAAAATGTCAACATGTGATGTAGCCAGACATGCAATGGTCTATTGATCTACATATCTCATTTTGAGAATTAATCATCTACTTGATAGCATCTTCATTGGCTATTTTTGACTCAAAAAAAAAATGTAGAGGTCCTTCAAACTTTCTGATGTTTCATCACTTGAATTGTGAAAGTTTAATTGTAGAACAAGTTTTAGAGAGAAAAGTGACGCTATCATCAAATCCAGTAGAACAAAGGAGGCTGAAAATTCTTTTCGTTCTACAACTATAACACGATGATCAAGGAAGTGAAGCTTTGGCCATTCCGTCCTCAATAGACCAAATAAGAAAAACCAAGAACTGACAGTGCATCATCATCAATAAAATATGGTGAATTCTATCTTTTACGTATTCTATATTTTACGTGACGTTCAACGAAATATATACATGATAGGCTATCAGGTGGGATACATATTGCCCAAAAAAAAATTACGAATAAATTTACAACAAAAATAAAAAAAATACCTGAAAGAGGAGTGAATGGAAGATGTTAGTTTTTTTTTTTTTTTTGCCGTCAAAGAGAGAAGAGAAGGAAGACGTATGTTTTTTTCTTTTTCGAGTTTTTAACTATTCATAGCAAAGTCAAAAACCTGAGAGTAGTTTGTCCTCAAAATATTAGCAGCAGAATTAGAAAACGTGGATTTGCAAATTCCACCTCCTGGGCTCGGACTTGAGTAAGACTTGTACAAATTCAAGAATTGTAAATCTTGGATTTGTAATTCTTTAAAAATGTGCAACCAAACAAAAAAACTTAGATTTGCAAATGAATTTTACAAAATTTTGTAGAATTCATTGGTTCCAAACAGTCTGTAATTATAAATCTAAATCCAGACATTAATTATAATTCCAAATCCGCATTACATAGGATTTATTTTAGTCGTTACCACCAAATAATCCCATAGGATTTGTGAAGAGGTCTTGAAAAATCCAAAATCCAAATCCAATTGGTAATTTATTTTTTTATTTTTATTCAAAATGAGGCCTAAGACCATATATATATATATATATATATATATATATATATATATAAATGTAGCTAGCGAGACTCGAGCTCGCAATCTCTCGCAAACAATGTGAGTGTCATGCCAATAGACCAAAGAGTCTTTGACCAATTGGTAATTTTTTATAAATACATATATATAATAATGTGTAACTTAAAAAAAAATGCAATGAAAAAAAATGCAATTAATTTATTTAAATTAATTTATCTTTTAAATTACTCGGCTTATTCACTAATTCATAAACTTTAAACCCATTATATTAAATAGGTTTGTCAATTATATATCCACTTCAATAGTCCAATCCAACTCTTTTATTACGTGGACTTGCACATAACATTACCCAATGGGCCATAACAACTATGTCCAATTAAAAATTAAATTTCCTATCCTCAGCGGATCACACTTCCAGGTCTATACTCTCACCTTTATGCTTCTTGTCTTAATTGATATATATTTTCTCTTTTTGATTTAAGACAAATCTAAACTATTTACATCACTTAAAATATTATACACGAGACTTGATCTCGAAATTTCTCGCGTCTAAAATGAGAATTATACAACTAGTCCAAATGTCCAGTGTCTTAATTAATATTTTAGGCGTGCTTAGCCAAAAAAAAAAGAAAAAGACACGGGAGAATAATCACTGAGATGAGCCCATGTATGATTAAAGTATTATTTGATTTTTTAACTTTTTTAATCATATAACTTTGTGTTTTTAATTTACACTATTGAGCGTTGAGTTAGAAACTATCATGTTTTTATCTTCCTTATCCTTTCATTAAAAATTAATAGTTTATAGCATGGCATTTGTCATTTTAAATCCCATTAGAAAGGTTGATTACTTTATTTACCCTTTTGAATTTATAGTGTTACTGAATTTCATTTTAGTTACAATCAATGGAAAATTACCTCAAAGTTCAGTTCTTAATTTATGGATACTTGTATTTTACTCTAATAAAAATATTATCATCAGATTTTCTTTATTTCTCGTTCCAATTATTTACAAAATTGTACATGATAAAAAGTAAAACTTTCATCATCGTAATTAGTAAAAGTTCCTAGGATAAAACTAATGGTAGTGCAGAAATACTTTATAGAGCATATTTAAGTTCTATATAGTAAAACTATGACAATCGAGAAAGTGCTTAAAAGTTCATTAGAAACCTTCTTTCATGAAATTTTCTCTGCCCCCAGCTTTTTGTTTGTTTGTTTTTTTTTTTTTTTACAATAGAGATCGATAATGTAGTGTGAACTTGAGACATTAATGATAAAAAGTCGTTATTCAACCATTCCACTGCCTCCAATTTCATCCTGCCTGCTTCCTGCTCTTCTTTCCTGGGTTGGCTGGTTTGGAGTTTTGTTCTTTGGGCTTTTTGGTGGCCTAGTTTACTTGGCCCACTTGGTTGAGCTTCTTGATGTACTTGGACTTGATAATACTATTTCCCTTTCGTTTTTGGGCCTATATTTTGTGTTCACAACTAAAATACGATTTTGCTAACATACTAAAATAACGTAGTAGATAACCATACCCATTTATTGGTGGGCAAAAATATCTATGCCACCTTAATAAAATGAGGGTAGATTTGTAATCTCAAAAAAATTGAGATAACAACAACAAAAATCATTGAGAGTTGCAAAAAGAACTATTAAGGCAGCAATTCTTAAAATTATCTTTCCTGCTTGCATCTTTCATTTCTGAAGAGAACGTAATTGTAGATTGTTTGAGAATGGAGCTTCAATGGAAGACCAATTTGTTGCTATAATTAAAGAGATGGTTAGATTGAAAATGGTCTCAGGTAGAATATTTAAGGACAATTCATGTAATTGTGCCTTTTGTACATATTGAAAGATTAGCTCTATACTCGAATAAATCTATTTTGTGTCGGCTTCTTTTGTAAAGTGTACTCCACAATTTTTGATGTTGAATGAAACTTCTTATTGGCTTAGCCGAAAAAAAAAAATAAAAAACAAAAATCAAGATGTTTTTTATTTTGATTTTGATCCGGAGAGGTCTAACACCATATAATATAATTTACGAGACTCGAACTCACAATTTCAAAAAATTACTAAATGTTTCTCTGTGGCTGTTGACTATTCTCACAATCCAGCACATACAATCAACTCCGATGACCCTGCCGGAAAATCTCACCTCCGACCACCATCACTCGCCACCGGAAATTCCATCACTCGAATACTATCAATGCACATTTATTTTATAAAACCTGTTGCAAGTAATATCTATTATATGTCAATTTTTATCTACAAACACAGTGGTGGCTCTGAAAACAGAGACAAACAAAATTGTCGAAATTGTTGTCACCTAATTAATCATCCAGGTGGTGAGGCTATCAAATAGAGCCTAGACTAGCTAGTAAGACAAGGTTGGACTTCTTGACCTAAGAGGTCCTAAGTTCCACACATTCATCTTATCTGTATGTTTTTACCAATAATAAATATTATCTTCAATTGTTAAACTTAAATTATGTATTGATTATAGCCACCCGTAATATCCTTCAAATTATGTAATGATTCATTTTATTGAATATTATTAGGTTTCATATATTAGTTATAAAAATAGTTTGACAGTCAGTTTATAAGTGTTAAAAAAAGTTTTGTTTTATGAGTTAAACTTTTGAAATTAAAAAAGACTAAAATTACCTCTGATTAGTCCGGATCCAAAGTTTCAAATAAATCCCTTATTGCCGGTGCCCTTCCTGTGTCGACAGTTATGAAAATTGTTGAAGCCTAATTACCAACCCCCTACTTAAGATTCGGTTAATAAATCTCGTTTTGATTCAAGAGAAACTCAGTTGATAGTAAGATACCCAAGACATGATGGGTAAGGGGTGATTATCGGATTTTTCTACGTCAAATATGAAAAGAATCATGAGTTAACTTTTGACATAAAAAGACGTAAAATCACCCATCAGCAACTATGGAATTTTGTCTCTACAATAAACCTAAGTTTAATAAGTTCTAGAAGTGAACAATGAAGCTTAAGTTTCATACGCATAATCAATAAAAGCATGACTTTATCTTACTTTCATGAGAGGGCAACTGAAGTACCGCCTGTTTGATACCAGAAAACATTGAACAAATACAAGTCATGAATGAGACATTTTAGTTTCACGTACGATGTAATTCGTTTCTATTAAGATAAAGCGAACCAAAGATCATCATCCTAGTCAATAAGAATGACACAATGAGGATAAAGATTTCTGGGCCCTTGAAAGATGACCAAGACTAAGTTCAGTTAACTTAGTGATGAGTAGTAGAAAATGCACGGGAAAAATAATAGTTTAAAGTAGCTTTTTAATTTCCAAGTGAGACTTTGAGTTCCACTTGAACTTGCTTTGAGCTATACATGTACTGAAAACATTTATGGTCAAGAAATTTCTATATCACGTGACAAATAGAGATAATCTTATAATATTTATCAACCTGAGCTTTGTTGTACATACGGTATATAACAGTTTAAAATTTTAGACTAAGTAATCATTTAAAATAGTATCTAAATTTTGTTATGTAAAAGATTATGAGTTCAAGTCTTGTCACTATCACTCGTTTGTCACGTGCATAGCTAAAATCTAACTTGCACGTGATGAAGTATGTTGAAAATACAAAAGAACAAAGTATTAATGAAGTGATACATAAGTTTGGAATAAATAAATAAATAAATAACTCATTCTTTCTCTATCATAGAAGACCCCAGGAAGGCATCAGGATGCTTCGAGCGATACTTCCATAGATTTACCCAGTCACTTACAAATTCGCACGCCATCAGGACTAAGCATGGTAGTCTCAGTCATGTTAATTGTACATTTTTGTTTTTTTTAAAGTTACCGATCAAGTGATGTCTCGAATCAACTTACGAATATTTTAAACTAGTCCATCTGTCAACGAGGTGGTAGAATAAGCTATTAACATGAAAATTTAAAATTTTCAAAGATAAAAGTAATTTTTTATTTTTTCATGATGTCGGTCAGGTAGTATCTTGATCCAACCTATTTTATACGCACCACATACTAATTCACTTACTTGATCGACACAGTTCACTCCAAAAACATAAAAAATAATACTACCATGATTTAGATCTACTTACAATTTTAACATATCTATATAAATTTAACAGACAGGTTACTTAGTGAAGAGTTAGAGTTTTTACCAGCCAATCAAGACTCATCGAAAAATTTATTTCCAAGTGAATATTAAGAGTTGGGTATAGTAATTATACTAAAAATTTCCTAACCCCAGAAGATCAACTTTTCTAGATAAAGAATACCCTAACAGGCTAACCTGATCATGGACCCAACTGCCAAAGAAGATTCTCTCAAAGAAATGAAGAGTGCACAAAATAGTAATCTTGGTCCTTGAAGTCGTTGGGGGGTACAATCCAAAATAGAGCTTTCCATGCGCCTTAACTACGGCTAGTCAAACTCTATATCTCTTTTTTTTTTTTTTTTTTTTTTTCTACGTAGCCCTGACTTTGGGGCAAGTGTCTCGCTTTCACTTTTTCTTTTGCTCTTAGATTTCTTTTTTCACGTCAAGCATAGAACGTGTCTAATGAGCTAGTATTAACATGCTTAATGCACGATCTTGTTTGGAGGAGTCATATTTTAAATTAATTAGACATAAAATATAAGTTAATGTCAATAAATAAATATAATAAATCTTCTATAAATGCTTAAATTTTTAGATAAAAGTGATAAATTAATATAGTATAAAAGTTCAAGTTACTAAACAGTTTTGAATTTAAATTTTGCTATTACCTTTCTAAAAACTAAAAAATACTGTCCATATGGAGTTTTGTCTGGCCACAATAAATAAATATAAAAAACTTTATTTAATAATTTAAATATTTAAATAAGGTGATCATTTAATAACACACACATCATGGCACTACTGCTATAGTCGTTAGATAAATAGAACATTTGTCCTAAGGATGATAAAAAAATTACTTTTTTTTTGATATAATAAAAATTAAAATCATGATTTAAATTTAAAATTTTTAATTACACCAAATAATTATCCGATCATTTTACTTAAATTTTTAATATTTTTCAGTGGGGCGATGAATAGTTAAATCCTTCCGTATTTATAAATTCTTATGATAATGAATCAATGACCACTAAATTTGTAAAGGTCTGGGTGTTGATGCCAGCTGCCAAAACAGAGAGTAGATGTGGCTCCATTTGCGGGTTCGAACTTGGCAACTCTTGTATTTATATTTGGTTGTCTTTTTGTGGCTTGGTGGATGACTTCTTTAGCATTTCTTGGCAACGACAACAACTACTTGTCCTTAAAAACATAAAATAAAAGAAAAGGCAATGCAGACAACCTTAAACTATCTATTTTATGTTGTAAAAAATTGCCAAGTAGTCAGTAAGATAAGATATTTTAACTTAAATTAGCAATGAATTAAATATCGGTTTCTTTTCTTCACTTAAAAAAACTCTTTTCAGTATGCAAGTTGTCGAGCGCTGATACCATGTAAAAATAGTAATAGCGACTTTTTATGTATAAAAGGCAACATGCTTAATCTTCTACAGATTTTTACAAAAAGATCACAACCAATTGTACACAACGAATTGCAACTAAAGAGAGGTTGAATAATTGAAGGCATTGAAAAATTGTGAACAAACATCTAGCTAATTTAATTTGAACTCAAAAGTTGTTCCAAGTAATCAGCACCCAAGTCCTCAAACACAAACACATTTTCTGCTTTGATCACCTCTTTTTCATTACTGATCTTTTTGCTTGCTTTTCTCCTTCTCATTGAGTGCCTTCTCTTCAAGGCAATCGCTGGTGAACACCCTTCTTGCTCAATGCAACACTTCATGTCTATAAGCGATTCGCGAACCCTTTCAACTGGAAAATTCATGATAGCATTTGGTCCTCGCATGGAGTAGGCTGCTTGATCATAAGCTAAAGCAGCAGCTTCTGCACTATCAAACGTGCCAAGCCACACCCTTATGCCGTTCCTAGTCGAATCCCTTATCTCGGCCGCGAATTTCCCCCACGGCCGCCTTCGTACGCCTCGGTACGACTTCTCCTTCCTGTTCCGATCACTCGATAATTTTGAGCTAACTTCATCTTCCTTCACTTGAGATTGATCAGACGAATTTGTCTCGGATGTTTCTTGACCTGCCTGTGCTAGTACACCATAAAGAAGCATTTCTTCAGAATCATTTTCATTGAAAGGAAGGAAATTATTGAAATTGAAATCTTGGCTACTCCATGGATGATGATAACTATTATTCTCGATTGAACCAAAGGATGATGATTCAGAAGAGAAATTATCAGAATTAAGGGTCTGAAAGATGGAGGTGTCCATTAATGGAAGTGTGTGTGTGTGTGTGTTTTTCTTTTGAGGGGTTGATATATATGGAGCCTACTTTATGTGATATGTCATACACTAATGTTTCTAGTGTTGCATTTATGGATTGAACATGTTGAGAACTTGCCTCCTTTATATACAAAATTGGAAAATTGAAGATCTATAGTGATGAAAAGGACAAGAAAAAGGTTCCATAGCCATGGATATGGTTGAGACCAAAATGGGGGGTAAAGAAATGACCAAGGAGGATGTTATTGTGTTAAATTAATATTTAGGTGATTATTTTATTTGAGCTATAACCTATGAAAAAAGATCTCACACGTGCGTCAAAAGAATCTAGCCGCCAAGTCAGACAAAGGTTGAATGGCGTCAGCATTTGATAATCTTTTCTCAACTCAATTTGGCCCTTCCTTTTGGCTTACATGTGGCAGGTGTCGATGTTGCACAAACAATTCTTATTATTATTTTAAAATTTTTAATTCGTTTTTATTATTTAAAATTATTTAATTTAATTTTTATTATTTAAAATTATTTAATTTAATTTTTATTATTTTTAAAAAAAATTAAATTTCTCTCTATTATTTAAAATTAATTAATTTAATTCCTATTATTTTTTTAAAAAAAATCAATTTAGTTTCTACATTTCTCCAAAAAAATTTAATTTAGCTGATATAGACAGGAACTAAATTAAAATTTTTCAAAAATAATATAGACTTAATTGAATAATTTTGAACAATAAGAACAAATTTAAATTTTTTTAAAAAATAATAAAGATTAAATTGATTAATTTTAACTATTTATGCAAATCTTCCGGTGCCAATGCCCAAACATCTTATAATATCACTGTGGTCCATTTTAGGTATTTCAATAATTCACATATGAAAAAAACCTTCTTAGCCGGACATTCAATTGACACATATTGTTGTCAATGTTTGAATTTACGAGGAATAAGAAAGAAAAGTATGATAGAAAAAAAAAAAAAAACTATCAAACTAAAGAAGACCAAAAGTAGTTTTTCCGTTTGGACTGGAAAAGGAGAAAAAAAAAAAGAAGCAAAAGGAAAATTAAAGATTTTATAATTTTTTATTTGGATTTGAAAAGAAAAGAAAAATACTTTTTATACTCATTGTTATGTTAATGATATATTTGAAATTATATAAAAATACATTATAATTAAAATTATTTTATTGATCGACCTTTCATTCCTTTCATAATAGCCCAAATTGGGGAGAAATTAATTGTTCTAGAACGTAGGCATATATATATATATATAATAATAAAATGGAAGCTTTAGTTCATTTCTCATGAATACTTTGACCAATAAGGATAACGAATGGTAACACTTTCGGCCATCAGTTTATATATGTTTCTAGAAATGTCAAGCCTAACGTTCGCTACGCAAGAACAATTGAACTAAAATTGTTTTTTTTTTTTTTTTTAAAAAAAACATTCAAAAGTTTCAAAATTAAGTAAGTTATTTATATTCGTATTCGACAAATAACAAGAATTTTATGCACCAGATTGTACTTTATCCCTCTAATAACTACAAAATAAATAGTTGAAATGCTCCCTATTCCTTTTTTTTTTTTTTGGTCTTTAAAAAATTTGAAGTTAATGTTTTGTAGACCATTGAATCTGCAATTAATTAAATTACATAATTATTGGACCTCCATAATCCCTTTAGGTGGGTACCGACAACCAACAATACCTAGAAGAATGTTTCGGTGTGAATGAGACTGAGGGGGTATGGTAATAGTATATAGGCTTGTAGGCTATGTGCTCTTTAAGGTGAGATGCTCGTTAAGTTCGATGGCAAATGTCTAGTGTCAGCTTCCCTTCTCTATTCATTTTTTGACTTTCCATTGTCCATGAGGCTATAGTGATTTAATCCTTTAGAAGTTTATCACTCATGTTAGGGGTGAATTCAATTTTTTTTTTTAATAAGTACTAAAATATATACTTTTTTAATTATATGAGTACATAGACTAATTAATTTTTTTAACTAAAAATATATAAACAATTAATTTTTTATTTTTTAAAAAATACATAAAATTTTTAATATTATTTTCGATCAGTAGAAGGTACAATCCCTACTCGCCTTGCATTATTGGTTGGCATGGCTTCGTACTTGCATTATCTAAATTCAACTACGTGGTTATCTCAATCTACTTACATCTTTCTTCCTCTCTTCGTAGGTTGTCTCTACTTTAGGATTCATGTGAACATAATTGGAGATAACCCTTATTCTTGCAGCCAACTTCACGTAACTTCTTCATTATAGGCGCACGCTAATGATAATGACTTTAATTTTCTTTCATCAAAAGTTCAATTTCATACGATAAATATTTTCACTCGTTGTAATCTAATGACATCATCATTTATCTCAACACAAAGGCATTATTATCATTTGAAATTGATGGATTGAATTTGTCTAGATACATGCCCCTTTGAAGCTCATGAATTTTTTTTTCCAAATTTTCAGTTTGAGAGTCTAGAAAGACGACCAAAAAAATGAACGGTTGCTATAGATAGATTGTGACCTTTCACTCAATTGTGACTTGTGAGTGCCCTCATTATGCTTTAACTGAATTTTTTTTGAATTTGTAAAGAAATTTCTTCGAAATTGGAAATTTTATTTTAAAGGATAGCTACTTCATTTAGCATCTTTAATGAAATGGGACAGGAATATCCCTGTCTTATATTTGAATAAAGACAAATACAATCGTCATATGAGCAAAAGCAATCAACGACTCAAATATATATATATATATATAATATAGACATCAATTTTAATTTTTCTTCCATCTCAGAAAAATTGCTTTCTAACTCAGTCAAGGAGAGTCTGGTGGTCTAATCTCATTGATTGAAATTTACTAACGGCTTGACTTTTTGTTCATTTTTCCCGTCCAAGAAGAATTTTATTGGAGCAATAGTTCATTTTTTTTTCTTTGCCCTCAAAAGCTGAGTTGAACTGTTGGATATCAACTCATTTTATAATTAAATATTTTAAATTTAAATATGTGTCTGTCGATAAAAAATATTGTTTGGCCCTTACATTAACTAAATTAAAACATGTATTGCAATCCGTTATAAGATCATGAACTTTGTAACTTTAAAGTAGATCTAAATTAGTTCTACCTGGAGAGTATTTCGCCATAAAAAATAAAAATAGCAATTCACTTCTTTTCTTTTCTTTTTTTTTTTTTAATTTTTTAATTTTTTTTTGCAGAGCCTTAGAAGGGGGCTGTTACCTAATAAATAAGGCTTAAACGGCTATTAAAGATTTGGTCCAATGATATGTAACTCGCTATATATACGCGAAAAGTTATGAATTCATATTTCGTCATTACGTTGTACAACTTTAAACCTTTTTGAATTTAAAAAATAAATTTAAAGCTTGAACCGGAAAATAATTGAACAACATCTCACGCATAATACAACAATGTCTTGGTTTACGGCTCTGCCTGATAAAATTGTTATTTGACATCCATCATAGCTTAACGTGTGCAAGCTATCTTCCTGACAAGGGCAAATCCAGTATGATTTGTAAAAGAATGTAGTCCTAATTGATCTCACAAAATCGATATAATCTCTTAATATTATAGATATTTTTTATTTATTAACTATTTAATTTCTATTAATAAAATATTTTAAATCTATCTGTTTTCGTAGATACATTTTAGAGGGTTTATTAATATGTTCTCTTTTTTTTCATAAAAAAACAAATAGCTTATTTATTAATTAAACTAGGTAAATGTAAAGGGGACTTAAGTCCAAACTATACATACAAAAATACAAGATACAAATACAAGCCGTTGAAGGCTCAAAATAAAAAAAATTAGTCAAAAACTTCAACCGAAACCAATATAAATTATGCTTCCAGCGTGCAACTAATTACAAAATACAAGGGTGATTATGTAGAATTTGCTAACCGATTAGATGTGGATATGTATGTTATTTGCCAACTAGTCTAGATTATAATCTTCTATCTGCTTCTTCGATGTGCCGATGAATATTTTTTTATTGTTGGACCTATAAATTTTTTCCATGAATTGAGCCTATGCCTCGATCAAGTCATTATCTTAGGCGCAACCAGTTAGGCGAACTTGGATGCTTACAGATTCAGAGTACATGGTCAATTCCTGTATTCCCACGTTTTCATTGCAAATTAAGATTAACTGGTCCCAAATCTTTTCTTGCCTTTTTCCCGCAGCTTATTTTTAATCGTCAACTTGGTATAGTTGCCATTTGATTAGAGTCAGATCGACAGTGGCCACACTCATCCTGGGTTTTGGCATTTCTCATTTTCGTTAGGAACAACGTCATTTTTTTTTAAACCGTGATTTTAAATTTAGAATTTCTAAGTACAACGAATTACTACTTAACAATTCTATCAAAAAATGTTGTTTCTCGTCATAAGTTTTAGTTTAAATTCAAATTCACCTATAAATTTTTAAATATATCAAAAATCCGTCAAATCGTTACCCTTTCTATATATATACACTCACACATAAATTCACACGCACGCGCAGAAACCGATAGCCACACGCCATAATTAGATATCTAATTTCCCATCTGTGGGTGGCGGAAGATGGTTCTTTCTTGTTTTTTCTTTTTTTTCCTTAAAATTAGATGAAACAACTGATCAAAAAGTCTCTATGGAGTTGCCTAACAAAAGTAATTTAAAACAGCAAGAAATGTGGATACATTCGATGTCCTGGAAATGTCACCTCTATCTCTAATTTTGATGAGTTCAATTAGGCGCCTTCAAATGATTTTGGGATATAGAGATAAATGTATTTGCAAAAAAGTTTTGGGCCAAATGGACAATTGTACTATGACCTTAGCAATAATACATATATTACTAATCTGTTTGACTATATGCTATACCAAGTGTAAATAGCTGGATTCTCTTTTCTCTTGTAGCTTAAATAGTTTCTTAGTGTTTAAAAATTAAGATTATTTAATTCTTCATTCGCAAATCGGAGATTTTCACCCCGGCGATGCTCTGTCTCCCCTCAATGCAAATTATGTTGCACTGCCTCAGAGACAATTGCGCATAATAGAGTTCCATGTTACCTGTTTTGGACTCCTACCTTACTCTGGGCTATCCACATAAGTATGCAGCTACTTTACTATCTATTATCTATTGGACTATTTGGAAAGCTCAGAATAAGGCGATCTTTGAAGGCATGCTACCGGATATAAGAAGCCTCATCACTGATATACGGCTTTGAATACTTGAGCTTGAATCTCTTCAGCATGCAAGATTCAGCTGCCCCAACAGGAACCGGAGTCTTGGAGCTGGGAACTACCCCTTCCAAGTTCTCTAAGGTCTTCTCCAACAAGTTAATTAAAACTTCAAAATTTCTACATGTAAGAAATCCCTACAATTAATGTTCAGCATCTCCACATGTGGAGTTGCGGAACTCATGCCCTACACATTCCTAAATTTATTTGACATAAAAAAGAGATTGATTAAATGTAGGGAAACTAATGGAGTAAAACTAAAATAGAGATTCCCTGAAATAAGAAATTGATTAAATGTAGGGAAGCTGTTGGAGTGAAACTAAAATAGGGAATCTCTACATGTAGAGAAATGATTCAAAATATCTACATGTAGGAAAAAAAATAGAGAAACTGTTGAAGTTGACCTAAATCTTAATTGTGACGCTTCTTTTGTCTCACCAGATCTTAAATCTGGTCTTGCAGTTGTCTGCCGCAATAGGGAAGGTAAACTAATTGATGGATGTGCTTTTACAACCCATTGTGACAGTGTCCTATAGGCTGAAGCCCTGACATTTCAGACTGGCTACTCACTCTTCTTATCACAGGAACAATGTCTCGATTCTATTATCATATATATCAAACTCACACAAAACATTGCAAGCATCCAGGGATACTCATCATTGTGACTAGAGGATCTTCTCCTTGGTCCACAATTCTTACACTAATCTGTGAACAGTTTCTGGCTACTCCTTTTGGTAGATCAGACAATTGGTAAACATGACAGACTGAATTGCTCATACAGTTAGGATAAGTTCTCTTCCCATCAACTGGATGTAAACCTTTCCCTGGAGCTTTCGCTTCTTGTTCATAGTGATACTAGTACTGCTACGTCATGACATACTACCGGGATAGGGGATGGGAAGTGGTCAGGAGGGGAGGAAGGGAGAGGGAAGAGGGAAGAGGGAAGAGGGAAGACGGTTAGGGGATGGATTAGATCCTCTCATTTGTTGATTATTACGGGTCATTTGATCTTTTTAAATCTTAGCAAATTTATTTCAAATAGTTTTAAAATATCTTTTTTCATAAACAATAAATTTATGACTCCAGATAAGATAGCTAGGATTTTAAAAGACCAAATTTAATAGTTCATAATATATCTCATTTAAAAAATGAGATAATCAAGAAATAAGAGGATCCCTACCCGTGGAGTGAGGGTGGGAGGTCCAGAGATTTTTCTTTTATTTTCAAAAAATTATTTAAAAAAAAATAAAAGATCAAGATGCCCTTCAACTTTAATGTTTTATTTGACATAATTTGATATTATGGGAGAATATAAATAAAACTAAAACTTCATAGAAATATTTGAAACTCAAACTAAAATTTATGGTAAATAATGGCATTCTCCTTTTAGGTAGCTAAAGCTATATGGATGAAATATTTAAAATTATCATGTCTGCATTGCTCAGCAAACACAATGATTAATTTTTTTTTTTTTTTGAGGGGTCAAAGCAAAATAATTAGTGGAGCAAGTATTTAAGTACAAAATGCCAAAACTAATGATCTGAATAGTTTCCAGAATCTTTGGTGGTCGCAACTAAATGTCATAACTATCCTCGCACAAGATGGATGTATCTGTGGAGACCATGTAGGGGCGGCTCATGAGCTCATCGGCGTCATCGCGCAGACAAATAATGACGAGGTACATGTAAGCTTGGCTCAACCAAAAAGCCAAAAAAATAAAAATAAAATAAAAATCTAAACGACAATTGCAAATGTGACCTCTCTCTGGATTCTGCCTTTTGATGTGAAAATAATTTTATTCCATCTGAATATTCAATCTTTGTAAAAAAAAAAAAAGGAGGAAAAATTTAAGTTTTCAATCACGAGATAAATGATCATGATTTACACCTACTGCCAAGACATATGTTTCCAAAAACAAGGTCAAATCTGTAATTAAGTTTCCCATCTAATTAGCTCATATGTAAAATATGAAATTCATATTTCGCACTAATATCGGGAGCATAATAGTTTTGTCCACCTTATATTAAGGATCCATATTCAAATACCAGATTAATAAATAGAAAAAAAAATGATGCAAATATAGTTGTATGACAAATAATTAGATTATCGAGATTTAAGGTTTAGGTGTTTGTTGCAGTAGCGTGGAACTTTATAAGATAATCGTAAAGTTTATGATTGCAGCCTAAACTTCCACTTGAGAGAAGTGCATATTGTAACATCCCTCTCATGTGTGACCTAATTTTGATAAACAACTTTAATACGTGAGCTGATATTGAGATATATAAGTGAATCAGTGAGGTGATCTGTATAGATGAACTGACATAGAGGTGAGTGAGTTAATAAGACGAGAGATGAGTCACAAATAAATAGACATGACTAGACCGAAGAGCCAGCTTTGATACTATATTAAGAATTATGATTCCATTGTAAAATTAATTTAGACTAATTGGTGAAATAGGCCGAGATCTTATAAGATAATCTTAAAATTTATAATTACTCTATATGAAAAAGTCTATATTGTAACAAGGGTAACATAACATTTTAAAGTATAATACTTTAGTTTCAACAGAAATGACCAAAAAGATATAGAACTAAGCTCAAGAAATTCAAAACTTACTTTTAGCAAAATACTCTGCATCTAAATGGCCTCGCAAATGACCTAGTCACTGACTTGAAACATCCCTCCAAGCAGAGGAAGGAATAGTAATTTTGTGTCTCCCTAGACTAGAATATCTATAAGAGATGCAATAGTAAGACTATCCCATAGTCAAAAGTAGCCAGGGGCTGAGCTAAGGGGGCCGGTGGGGCCTCCGGCCCCTCCAAAGTTTTTTTTTTTTTTTAATTGAAAAAGAAAATTAATGAAGGATCGTTAAAAAAATAAAAATTAATTCTCTATTTTTTTCTATTATTATTATTTTATTTAAATTTTATTTTTTTAAATATTAAATTCCTAACTCCACCTTAATTATCAACAAGCATTAGAGTAATTGATGTTAGAGAAGATAACAAGGAGCATCCCCGTGAAAGTTTGATGAGCTTATCTACCTAGCATGATATTTTTGACCAAGTATTGGACTTAGGACTCGGATTTGGGCTGAACACTGAAATATTGGCTGCTAAATGCATGTTTATGCATTACCACGTAAACTGCAAGGGATCTAAAAAAGAAGTTCCTTAGGATGTGTTTTGATTGAGGAGGAGTAGGTTTAGTAAAGGAGAGGAAGGGAGAGTATTATAAAGAAAATAAGTGGAGAGAGTCAAATCATGTTTGGATTGAAATTTTTTATAAAAGAGAGTATCATAAAAGATTATGAGTATTTTTTGTTTGGATTAGAAAGAAAATGAAATGGAGGGATAAATTTTATGTTTATAATGACTTTTATACTTTTTTTATTTTATATTAAATTTTCATGATTTGATGAGAAAAAAAAAAAGGCAAAAATGTCATTATAATAAATAGTATTTTCCCCTCCTCCTATTTCCCCCCAAATTGGAAGGACAACATTTTAGGGGTATGGTGGGGTGAGCCTCATCCCCTCTATACCCCTTCCCCCCATTTCTTTTCAAACCAAACAAGGTAAGGACCCAACCCCTCCCCTTACTAACCCTCCCCTTCCCCCCATTTCCCCTAATCCAAACACACTGTTAAAGTATCTCTACTCTATTTTGCTACTTGAAAATGTTAAGAATTATATGTTTTCATTTTAAAATTAATTGGTATTAAGTGAAGTTAGTCCAAAATTTTATAAGATAGTCTTTGAGTTACTAATTTTTTGATGTGAGAGGAATGTATATTCCAACACCCCCTCAGTGTGACTCGACGAGAATCGAGAAACGAACTTGCATTGAGGGCGAAACGAGTCAGCGAGAGCAAAATGAAACAAATATATGAGTCACATGTAGAAGGACATGACTGGACCAAGTATTCAATTCTGATATCATGTTAAGAATCATGGGTTTT
The DNA here is from genome assembly GCA_037974665.1 of Ehretia macrophylla. Classification (NCBI taxonomy): domain Eukaryota; kingdom Viridiplantae; phylum Streptophyta; class Magnoliopsida; order Boraginales; family Ehretiaceae; genus Ehretia; species Ehretia macrophylla. Next base: position 48,546,904 of record CM075777.1, on the reverse strand, counting down.
CATTATAAAACTAATTAGTGTTAAGTGGAATTGATTTAAGATCGTATAAGGTGGTCTTTAAGTTACTAATTTTCCTCTATGGGAGAAATGTATATTTCAAAAGAAAAAAAAAGCTTTAATTATCTAGAGATATATTAAGCAACTTTTGATTTATCTCTAAGTATAAGTCTCTGTTTAGCCTAACTTTTTGATACTCAAAAGTACTTCCTGTAAGTATGAGGCTAACCTATTTGGCCTACTTCTGAAAATGCTTTTAAATAAAAGCTGAACTCGAAAAAAAGGTTGTCACGCCCCAACCCCGACCTATCGCTAGGTTAAGGCCGAAACATGACATGCCAATGCTTAAACCCTGCAAGATTTGCTAGCAGCAAACTGAACAGTTATAATATTCCACAAGAAGTTCCAAAAGACTTCCAAGATTCTCCCATAGATATCGGCCTTAAAGGTTTACAACACTCTGATATATGTTACAATACCCGAGTCTACCTGCCAACTTTCCCAAAACTAGGTCTACTAAATAGGGTAATCACTTAGCTAGGTATCTAGTTGGCCAAAGTAATGTTACACTAGTTTAAACAGTTCAATTAAACCAAATCATGCTTATTACAATAGGGAATACATCTTCGCATGTAGGCATGTAGATCACATAAGCAGGAATCCAACTCAAAAGCTTACAACCTCATGAAAGCTTGCTCGGGCTAATCTTCACTTGAAATTGTTAAAAGAGGGTGAACTAATCCTGCATATAGCTCAGTAAGGATGAACGAGGAAGGGTTTTCGCAAAGATTTTATCATTTCGCAAACTTCTTTACAAAACCATGCTAAACATATACAACAACTAATCACGTAGAACAGAATATCAAGATTAATCTCACACTCGAAGTAAGGAGCAATTAACAAGAACATAAACAACTTGATTCAAAAAAACATGAACAACTCTTCTCTCCGAGGACCTCTAGGGACCAAACGAGATTGGTTGCAATGAAAGAATAAAACTTCTTGAATTTGATGGAGATGGCCAGTCTTAGAGCTTCTTATCAAATCTTCCTCAATATGTGTAACAAGAGGGTACTCCGGAGATAACTCAAACCATGACAAGATCCTCCTGGGGTAACAAAGAGTTCGGCGAGTTTTACTCCTGAGGTAACAATGAGCCCAGCGAGGTAAACAAGAGTTGATTCTCCAAGGGTAACAAAGAGCTCGGTGAGGTTATACTCCTGAGGTAACAATGAGACTAATGAGATCAATATGAGCCAACTCTCCTAGGGTAACAAAGAGCTCGACGAGGTTATACTCCTGAGGTAACAATGAGTCTAGTGAGATCAATATGAGCCAACTCTCCTAGGGTAACAAAGAGCTCGGCGAGGTTATACTCCTGAGGTAACAATGAGCCTAGCGAGAGCAATAAGATAACGTGGGCAACAAATTGAGAAGGTGTTCATACGGATTCAAGAGGTCATTTCCACCATCAAAGTTGTGTTGTGCTTTGGTCTATATAACACTCCCTTTCTTAGATTAAACGAACTAGATAAAACATGTTTATAACCCATTAGCAAATAGCAAGTATATTCGAGCATATATGTGATTCAAGCATATTCATGATTCGAGCATATTCCAAGCATGTTCAAACTTGTACATGAGCCAAACTTAATCAAGCATACCTATCATATGGTCAAGTAAGTAAATATGTGAACACCTTGCATTTAGAATTCACATGACACAAAGTGGAGGACAACAAAGAAGGTTGTTTTATCATGCAAGTGTTTAATCATGTAGCGACCTCATACAAACATGTAGTGAAATTTGTATCATTTGAATAATCATGAAACCACTACTCATCATGCTTGACCCTATTAATACCATGTTGAGGTACTCAACATAGCCATATACCAAGGAGGGTGTAAGAACACCTTAAAATAACTCAAAATGACAATAAAATGCAAATACAAATGAACTATAGAGCAATCTCAACTCTCTTACATTAGCCTAACTTAGGAGGTGAATTTACATACTTATTCCAAACACTAATTAATCTGATTTCCCTCTAGAATCGAAGCTTATTGAAAGTAGATAGTTCTAGAATCAAACGGAATGCAATTCGGAATTAAATCGAGTGAGAAATGACATTTAGAAAATTATTGCGCAAATCTGTCAAACATCCGGGCGTTGTAGCCTTTATCCGGTCATCCGGATGAAGTAGGTAAAGCCCGGATCGGAGATTTTTGTAGGGCGTTATGGCTTCTATCCGAGCGACTGGATAGAGGCTGTAATGCCCGGATAGTTGCATGGGAAAAATACAATTTCTACAAAAATAAATATAGCAATCCACACAATCTCCTACCATCAATCAAGCATATTCCATGTAGTTTATGGACATCATATAAGGGTTCAAACTCAATCAAAACCATCCCACAACCCCACATGATCACCAATTCACAATTTGAACAAGCCCTAGATCTACAACACAAAATACTCAACCTTCTCATCATCCAAGCTTTTATATACAAGCTATAACAAGATTAACATCAAATGAATATTAATAATCTTGAATGAATCCTTTAAAACCATCTATGAAAAATTCCTCACCTAGTTCTTGAGTGATGAAATGCTAAGGTTGATGTTGAAGATGCAAACAAGGGCTAAGAGATGCAAGATGCTAGTTCAATCTCCCTTCTTCTTCCTTCCTCTTCCTCTCTTTCTCTTCTCTCTTCTCTTCTCCTTTCTCTCTTTGGTCGAGTGGTGTAGTGTGTATTGTGTGGTGTGAGTGTGTTGTGTGTTGTCTGATGTGTGTATGTGTATGCATAATTTTGTGTGTGTATAAGGTGTAATGTGTGTGTTTTTGTTTTAATTGGGGTAGGTGGAAAATATCTAAGAAAGCCATTTATTAACTTGCCCCTCTAACTAAATGTTAATTGCTAGTGTGCCATTTAGTCCCAATTCAATTATTTAGTTACTAATCTTAGCTCAATAGTATTTAATTAGTTTCTACTATACCTAAAACACTTAACTACACGTTAACCAATATAATTGCATGTAAAACGATGTAAATGCACATAAATCAAGGTAAACACACATTAATTGATATAAAACTATATGAAATGCTATAAAATGCATGTAGTCTCTGTACGGGCTTTGTATGGGGCCTCACAAAGGCGAAAAGCAAGAAGCTACAATTTGGAACTTTTCAAAATAAGTTTTTGTGAAATTGTTTTTACATAATGCGGGAAAATGTTTTCTTTTTCTTTCTCAAATATACCACTTCATATTTTTTAAAGTCCAACAATTCCCTTAAATTTTTTAAAAGTTCAACATTGCCTAACATAGGCCAAATAATTAATGACTTTTATTCAAAAGCACTTTTAATAAAAGCTCTACTGCTAAAAGTTATACAGCTTAAAAACTAAAATTTAATTTTACAATTAGGCCAAACAGAGCCTAAATCTTATTTGAAGAGTTATTCCATTTCTTGATGATTAGCATTATCAAAATTTGTAATGTCTAGTAATTATACTTCTTTTTTAAGGCAATTGAAGAGTGGATATGTCCTTATAGTATCAATACATATATCTTATTTTGTTTGGGGTGGTTGTGGTAGTTTTTTTTTTTTTTTTTAATTGGTCTGAGTCGTTATAATAGTTCAAATATTTTTCTCTTTTCCTAGTAGAAAGAATGTTGGGTTTTGTCTCAAAGTTCAAGCCCAAGTTCATTGTAAGGGTTAGAAGGAGTCTAGCCCAATGTGAATAGGGTTACAAAGAAGTTCTTATAGGTAGAGCTTTCTAACTTAATAAATTTGCTATAGGATTTTTATAGTGTTTGACAAAAAAAATCAATTTGTATGAAAGTTTAGGCTTTTCCATGGATAAAGCCATAATAGTGAATGTTTAGATTTTTTCCGTGTAAAAAATCCTTATTGTGTAACTATTATAGTTGAATTATGGAGTTTTTTAATTTTTAGTAGTACATGCAAACAGAAGGTCGAACAATGCTGAAAGTATGGTGTGTTCCCGCATTTGTGTGTGTATTTCTTGCCCCAACAAAGAAAATATCCTATTTAATTTGTAATTTTCTTTTCATTTCCAGGCCATAACCCACAAACTGCATAGCATCTAATCCAAGACGTCGGTTAAAATGGAAAGAAAATTGTGATTGATAAGGCTTTCCAATAGAAAAAGAGAAGATTAAGAAGCCAGAAGGGAACCAACAAAAAGATATAAAGAAAGGTGAATATGTTGCGTAAAGGTCTACTAATTCATCAATTACTTGAGTAGAATAAAGAATAGGAGAAAATAAAATTAAAAAAATTATATACAAGAACATACAAGAATTATACAGTTTGACAATGTGCCTTTCACAAAGCAATTGAACAAATTCACTTAATTCAACAAAAAGAAGTTACAAAATTTGTGCAATGGGAAAAGAGAATCACCAACACTTGTGATAAATCTTCCTTGGGACTACCATTCTCTCAAGTTGCAAAAGAGATACCTCTTAAAGAAACCCTAGACACCTTTTACTTTTAGATACCCTCCCATGCCATATAAAATAAAGGTACATTACTTGTTGATTAAGTTTGAAAAAAAGACCAGCTACTAATTAAGATACCGTAAATCCAAATTTATACCCGTCCAACTATCCTTATAACATTCATTTGATGGTAACTCTTTATATCTTTTATATACATATATGTGTCTTTCAACGTTTTCTTTTTTCTTTTTCTTTTTCAACCGATGGGCCTTCCAAGTCATATCATTATGTTGTGCAAATATTTGTGGTACGTCCGAATCGAGTATGCTCTTCACCAGAAGAGACACGAAAAAGAAAAGGCAATAAGTACTAACCAATGGCGAGAAAGATATGAAAGCTAAAAGAGAGAAGGAGAAAAATTGTGGGACAAAAGAAGCAAACTTGTTTAGTGATTACTTTCCAATATCTTGGCCTTGGTACTTTGCATCTGTAACATGTCCTTGAATATAATATTTTTATCATCATTCATATTTCTCCTTCTCTGCCTTTTGGGTCTTGGGTCAAGGTCACGGGAACTTTAATCTTGATTTAGGTATGCGAAGACGTTCACGGGGCCTTTTGTCTGGTCAAATATTGAAACTTTTGTCTGGTCAAATGTGGAAACAATGTGAGCTCCCAGCAATGGTGAAACCAGATACTCGGTGTTAGAGTGTGCACTACAGTGGTAGAGTCACTATTTATTTCATTAAGTTCAGAAGAAAATTATAACTTAGAAACTGATTTTCCTTTTAGATTTTTACCCATCAATTTAAAAATCAATAATTTATATATTAACATAATAATTGCATCAATTAAAATATGTATATAAAAACAACGGATATAAGTTAAAACAATGAACATTAATTCAACCAATACGGATAAAGAAGCATTGCCAAGACATCAAGTAAATTTGATTATTTTAAAAATATGCGGTGGGATCTTATGGAAAACACAAAAATGACAAAAAATAAAGTTGTGATAAAATAATTTTTTTTTTTTTATATCTGAGATTTTATTGCATCAATTAAAACAACAATTACCAATAACAATTCAAAACAACAATAAAAAATAATAAACAACTATACCTAAATAAAAAAAAATAACAAATAACTAAAACTAAATGACAACAAATAACTAAAAAGAATAATAAACAAGTGAAAAAACTAAAACAACTAGACTTAAAATTAATAATCAGTTACTATAACTAAAACTAATGTAAAACTATTAATAACAACTAAAATAATAATAAACATTCAGATAAATAACAATTAAAATAAACTTGTCATCTTTTTCGCTAAAAAAAAAAAGGAAAATACCTCTGACATTTTTTTTTGCTAGGAGAAAATATCTCAGACCTTGTCACTCTGTGGGAGGGGGTTTTATCTTATCGTATTGGTGAATGGTGATGAGTACGGTGGCTGCTGAGATATTGGTTTGTTAGGATAATATTGGATTTCTCAAAAATTGAAGTAGTTTGACTCAAAATAAAATTAAAATAGTTTGTTTTTGAAAAAGTTGATGTGATGATTGGACATAAAGAACACTTTTGTTGAGTTGGTGGATTGTTCGTAGTTTGCAGATTAGCTGTGATGTTTTAATTCTTTTTTTTAAATGTGAAGTTATCAAAATACTCCTCATTAGGTGAGGGATGATAAGTCAGGGTGTATATGTGCACAATTGTAGCTCTACCCTTGACTTTAGGGTCATGGTCTAATATTAGTGATGTGAAATCGTTCTTTGATATAATAAATTTTATACTTTTTATTATTTTGAAGCTAAATTCTTAATTGACCAGTGCATGTGTGAGAACACATAACAACATTTGAAATTTATTAATTAATGATCGAATTTAACTGAATAATCCAGTGATTGAATTACACAACTGATTTCCGACCTCATAAAAAAAGTGATAATGTGCCGATCATGGTCTGCCTCTTTGCAACGACATTTGGTACTGATTTGCACAAACAGGTGTTATAGCTAACCCCCTGTTTGGATTGCACAAAGGAAAGGAAAGGAGGGTGGAAGAAAAAAAATAAAAGAAATGAAAGAAAATGAATTACTTTGTTTGAATTGTAAAAATAATACTAATAATAGAAATGAAAGGAAATGATTTTATAATTTTTTGTTTGAATTACAGAAGGAAATCATAATTTTAAATACAAAATTATTTAAGTAACTTTTTTATTTTCATAACCATGAAATATATAGCCAAAAAAATTTTTTACACAAAAACTTTTCTCTCCAAAAAATCCCAATTTAAAAAGATTGTAAAATCCTCCTCATTAAAAGAAATAAAAAGATTTTAAAACCCCTTTATAACCTCTCTTTTTTTAAAATTGTAATCCAAACAAGAAGAGGATCCTCCCCATCATTTCTTTTAAAATTTGTAATCCAAACAAGGTGTACGTTTTCCAAACTAATCATGATTATAGTGGACTACTTTATTTCCTAACAAGTGGCTGTCTATGGAAAATTGTACAAACAGTTATTATTATTTTTTTAAAATTTTAAATTTGTCTTTGTTGTTTAAAATTAATTAATTTAATTTTTATTTTTTTTAAAAAAAATTCAAATTCATTCTTATTGTTCCAAATTAGCCAATTTAGTTCCGATTATTTTCTAAAAAATTCAATTTAGTTGCTATTATTCCTCAAAAAATTACAATTTAGTCAATAAAGACAGGGTCTAAATTAAAATTTTTAGAAAATAATAGAAATTAAATTAGCTTATTTTGAACAATAGGGATGAATTTAAATTTTTTAAAAAATAATAGACTAAATTAGCAATTTTGAATAATAGGAATGAGTTTAAAATTTTTAAAAAATAAAAGATATCATTTGTACAAATTTCCCTAAATTTTATATGTAGAATGTAAGGAAGGAATATAGAAACTATAGAAAGAAAATCATGGTAATACACCCAAAAGGGGTGGAGAAAGCAAAATACAATGTGAAATATCAGGAAAAATGGAGAAAGAATAGTAACAATAAAATGAGGGATGCATATCTCACGGACTAGGATCTTTTCATATTATTGTAATGTTATGAAAGAGATTTAATGGTAATAATATATTCATGTAAGGATTCAATACTGATGATATGTACATGTAATTATGATAAAATAATATCAACTTATCATCACTATTAAATTTCTTTCATAACTTTATATAATATGTAAGGATACAAATTCACATTTCACTGCACGCTTATGATCATATAACAAAATAGATCTTTGATTTCCCACTTTGATTGACATAAGATGCAAAATTCACTTTATATTAAAGACGAGAATGGGAAAGTTATCGATGGTTAGGGCATGAGAAGCTCAGGTGCTTGAGAAGTTTGGCAGAATTGGTAGTGGATAATGTTCCTACGACAGCAGAAAATTGGGAGGCTTGCTTTAAAATGGAAAATTCATTAATCAATTAGCTAAGTAGCAGTATTAGGAATCGACATATGCGAGATGCAATAATATTTTTATTGTGTTTTAACTCCATCTAACCTATCTCTACGACCCATATCTCTAAAAGAGCAACATATTAAATAATTGTTACAATGCTTTGGCTACACGAAGAAGTCTAAACTATCTTACAATTGGCTTTATATAGGGAGAAAATCTAAATTCTTCTCACGTGGTTTTATGCAAAAAAAAAAGTCTAAACCCACCTCACACGTATACAACTTTTTGTATGAACAAAAAGTCGTAACCGTATGAGCTATGGGGGACAAAAAACTGTAAATAACCCTTTCATGCTAACACCCACTCTATTGTCAATGATGTGTGATAACTAATTAGAAGTTAAAAAGTTCTATTAATAAAAAATAAGCCCTAACCCTAGCAGGATGACAATTCCCATCTCTTCTCTTATGGAATTCTACGGATTGAAACAAAAAAACACAAGTAATAGGGTATACGACTTTGATTGTATAGGAAAGTGTGCTATTGAGATCTACTATTGTTCAATGAAATATATTTAAATTACCAAAAAAAAGACAAAGACGCAAAAATTGATCGAGAAGGCAAAACACACAAGGTTTATTTAGGGGAGTAAGGACGTTCAGAATAGAAAATGGCGGACATATCATTCATCATCTAAGTAAATTTGAAAGTCTGCGCGTCGTGTACATTTTTGTACAATTGATGACTTGTATTCTTGCAGAAATGATCTTCAATATTGAGATAATTTAGAAGGAAAATCAGTTACGAAAACGTGTACAACCATTCTAGATTTCCAGAAATACTTGAAAAACACTTCATAATTTCTAATGCTTAATTAGGTAGAGGATAAGAAGAGTCGATACACATATTTGATTTGAAAAAAAATAATATTTTGTATCATTCGGATAATTTTCTCGTAATCTCCCGTTTCCTTCACATGATCATAAATTCAAGTAGTAAAACATAGATAAATTATTTGTCTTTCTTAATTATCGGACACTGTTATTACACTGTTATGATGACAAGCTTAGTTAATCAAATGAAAACTTTGTCAATACCCATGTGCTACAAAAACGATGACACATATTGTACGAAATTAATCGTATCATATGTCGTGTCACAACTTTTTTTATAAAAAAAAATCATCACACTTCTTTTTGACCCCCGTAACTCAATGAATAACTAAAGTTGATGGTAAATAGTTAGATTGAGTTCCAATCTAAGAGATCTTAATGGTATCAAATATGATCTAGCTCTTTGATTCCAGATTTACATAATCTTTTCATAAAAAGGAAAATTTTCAGTTTGATGTCTGATACCTTCTGGGAAAACATGCGCGGTGTCTCTAAGATTATCGAGAATATGCTTGTCCCTGAAGGTTGAGTGAAGTGGTAAAGCAATGATTTGTGGTAACTAAACTCTCGAGTTTGAAATTTTTGCTTTTTCTAAGAAAAATGTCATACCTTTGACTAATCTAACATCACACCCCAAGCCCAAAACTCCGGATCCGCATGATGTTGTAAGCATAAAAAATAAGTACTGCATCTTTTCTACTGACTCAAAATAATTAAACCAAGTTATTCTTTATACCCACAACACCCATTTATAAATCATTCAAACACACTATTACAATTAAGTTATACATTTCTTGTTATTTACAAAAGACAAAAGGGATATGCACTATTGTTCGGGCAAAGAAATCAATTCCTTTTTGTTCAAGAAAAGTAACAACTAGATTGAAAAGACTGTGTGGATAAAATGCTTAGGGGTCAAAACATATTCAAATGTCACTTTGAATATCATATTAGATTTGGTCGAACAATCGAATTTTTATCACACCATTGAAGAAGCTTCCCGGAAACGTATTAATTTATAACACTATGTATACGTGAAAGCTCATTGCTTTCGTCATCTGACCTATATATATGCGTATGTGTGTCCATGGAAGCCAACATTAACTACCTTCTCAACTACTAATATAACATATGAGACACCAAATTTGAGACCACTAGTGAAGGTTAAAAATTGAAAAAAAGAAAAAAAATTCAAGAATGGAAGGGACGTCTAGGGGTAAAACCATGCAAGAGAAGGAAGGCAAGGGGAAAGAAGAAGTCCGCTATCGGGGAGTCCGGAGGCGCCCGTGGGGGAAATATGCGGCCGAGATACGCGATCCAACGAAGCATGGAGCACGTTTATGGCTCGGAACGTTTGATACAGCGGAGGAGGCCGCTCGAGCTTATGATAGGGCGGCATTCAACCTTCGTGGTCATCTTGCTATCTTGAATTTCCCTAATGAATATTACTCTAAACTTTCAAACCCACCATATTCATCGTTTTGCTCATCAACTTCATCCGTTTCGACCTCTTCGGGCACAAGGGAGAGTTTTCAGCAACCAACTTCTTCAACTGGACAAGAGAGGGGAGTAATTGAGTTTGAGTATTTGGATAATAGTGTGTTGGAGGAGCTTCTTCGATCAGAAGAGCACAAGAAGAAATGAAAGGAATGTTGATAAACTATAGACACTTGTCTGAAGGTGTTTTCTTTAATCTTTTGTCTTCTTTATTTTCTCTATCTTTTTGGGGTTTTCAAGTTACAGAATGCTTTTGCTTCCTCTTTTTCTACTAATTAGATGAAGCCTTTAAGTTATTCTAGAGTTTGAATCATATAATAAAGCTGCTCAATTTTGTAAGGCTGGTGAACATTGTACGATTCGTTTTGTTTCATGAACACGCTATGTCACGAACACGCTATGTCACGCCCTCAAATTTGTCGAGACAAATTTAAAAAAATAACATTCACGAGCTTAACAAGATCAACTTTCTAAACCTACAAGGCTCTGTATATTCAAAAATAACAATAAATGAAACTAAAATAATCTTCCCATAAATACCAACAACAGAGCGCCTAAACCCTTCAAAAAGTTAAAAGCTTCAAAAATTTGAAGAAATACATATATCCATTAAAAACATTAATATAGAACAATCTAAATATTTTAAATCATAACAATCTTGCAGTCCAAAATCAGAGAGTCTTGATCCTTCTATTTACTCATTCTTGTCTGCAAGAGTCAAATAAAGTAATGAACGAAACAATGCCCAATAAATAAAACTCACCCCAAGCAAAGTTGAGGCTCAAAGATCAATAAAGGTCAGAGGCCAATATTTGGTGCAAAATTCAACAATTAATGCAATGACATAATATCGAAACTAACAAAATTATAACAAGTTGTTGCTGCTTAACAACGCGATTCACAATACGAAGTTCAAAATTCACAATCGATAACAGATGACGGCTAATTAACTCCCAGCCGTCTAGGATTCGATACACAACTTGTATAATCCATATGCTCAAAACATGTCACGCACTTAATCTTATTTAGAGAATCAAGAAACAGGACTCGACAATAATCAATAAGGGCTGCCAAAGAAGACAAAAAATGAAACAAAATTTGTTGATCAACAAAGGGGTACAAAAAAAGTATAAATCTTACTTATCTCAAAAACCACGAAATCAGAACTAAGAATTAAAGCCTTCTAAACCTTCAGAACTTAGTAAAATTCTTTTCTAACTTTTTTGCTTTTCTCCAAAACTTGTGAGATTCTAAGGACATATAACTCACTTATATAGAGGATTGATCCTAATCCGATAAACACTCAAAATTCAAAACCAATTAAAATTTTATCTTTATTTTCTAAAAACATTTCTACTTCCATAAAAAAAACTTATCACAAATCTTTCAGGATAAAAACTCTTATTTTCAAGTCATTTATCTTATCTTATCTTCTTTTTTTATTAGAACTTCCAAATTAATAATAAAAAGAACTCCCAAATTAATAATAAAAATCTGGGTCATTACAGTTTTCATCTGTTAACAAAAATTTCGTCCTCGAAACTTACCTCAATGATCAAAATATTCAAATCAAACTTATAGCAAAGGAAAATGTATGTCACAAAAAAAAAATCAAGTTATCAAAGTACGCAATTGAAACTAAGCTACCCAAAAACCCACTTAGGCCACAAGTGATCATAACCTATTACTCTGATATCACTTTATCACGCCCCCAAATTTACCGAGACAAATTCATGAATATGACTGTCTCGAGCTTAAGAAGATCAACTTCCTAAACCCGTAAGGCTCTATATACTCAAAAATAATAATAAATTAAACTAAAGTAATCTTCCTATAAATACCAACGACAAAGCGTCCAAAGCCTTCAAAAAGGTAAAAGGTTCAAAAATTCGAAGAAATACATATATTTATTAAAAACTCTAATACAGAACAATCTAAATATTTAAATCATAAAAGTCTTGCAGTCCAAAATCAGAAAGCCTCTACCCTTCTATTTACTCGTTCTTATCTGCAAGAGTCAAATAAAATAGTGAGCGAAACAATGCCCAGTAAGTAGAACTCACCCCAAGAAAGTTGAGGCTCAAAGATCAATAAAATTTAGAGGCCAATAATCGATACGAAATTCAATAATTAATGCAATGACATAATAGTGAAACTAACAAAACTATAACAAGATATAGATGCTTAGCAGCGTGATTCACAATATGAAGTTCATAATTCACACTAAAACAGATGGAGACTAATTAACTCCTAGCTGTTTAGAATTCGATACACAACTTGTATAGTCTATAGGCTCATAACATGACACACACTTAATCTTATCCAGAGAATCAAGAAACAGAATTCAACAATAATCAATAAGGAGTGCCAAAGAGGACGAAGAATGAAACAAAATTTTTTGATTAACAAAACGGTACAAAAGAACGGTAAATCCTACTTACATCAAAAATCACAAAATCAAAATCAATAATTAAAGCCTTCTAAACCATCAGAACTCAATAAAAATCTTTTCTAACTCTCTTGATTTTCTCCAAAAGTTGTGAGATTCTAAGATCTTATGGCTCGTTTATATAGAGGTTTGACCCTAATCCGATAAACACCCAAAATTTAAAACCAATTAAAATTCTATCTTTATTTTCTAAAAGGATTTCTACTTCCATAAAAAAACTTATGACAAATCTTACAAGATAAAAACCCTTATTTTCAAGTCACTTATCTTATATTATCTTCTTTTGTTTTTTATTAGAACTCTCAAATTAATAATAAAAATATGGGTCATTAGACGCTATATATCCTAATTGCTCTTCTTTTACTTCACTACAGACATTTGATTATCTAAGGCTAAAATCATTCTAGAACTATCTCAAATTTTTTCTCCTTTTCCCATTTCTAATATCTGAGCGATAAGCTTAAAATCATGTTGGCCCAAAAAGAACCCTTGTGGTGCATTAAGTCACATTTATTCATCATGAGGTCCTTATAACAAAGTTAGAAAATTGTATATCACAAAACCCACAATCAAATTGTAAAGACCCAACTCTATGATTCAAATTGAAAGAGGCACTAGCAACCTACGAACTAAAAGTTCAAAAGAGCAATGTGAGTTCTTGATGTTGGAAAAATGTGTTTTTGACGAGGTGAAAGAGCTCTTTTAGGCTCTAATATGAGTGGGTCCTAAGCGAAACAGGAAGGCCAACATACCAATGTGTTCCTCTTTTCGAGTAGATCAATGTGGTATATTAATATGTCAAAAATGGTTTTAAGGTGAATGAGAAATTGAAGGTTAAAGTAGGTGATATGTAAGATATCACAAAGTGCAAAGATATGGGTTTCAAATTACATCCTACACAGAAAGTTTAGAACTTTTTTGAATACTATATGTCGAGGTTGGAAATCTCACAATTGAGGTTGGGAGCTACTCGCGCCGAGCTAGACTTCTCAGGTCGGCCTCCGAGCTGTATTGTTCTGGTCGGCTACCAGACCTGCACAAGAAAAAGAAGGAAAAGGCGGGGTGAAGACCCGGATTTTTCCCTCGGGCGCACGAATGATTAGTATGTCCGAGCTGGCTAGGTAGCTAAGAGCATTTAATGACGAGTTACCTCCTTAAATGAAGAGGGTGGAGCTCTATTTATACTAAATTCAAGTCTGACAGCATTTAATGTAGTGCAGCTTTATGTCCCATCAGTGCTTTATGTCTCATCGGAACAGCTAGAGCTGAGGTTGGGGTTTCTGGGGTCGGGCTAGTCATCCTGGTAGGACATTCAGTTGAACGTGCTGGTCTTGGCGCTGATTAGCCCGTCTCAGCTCAGAATGGACATCTCACCTCAGCTCGGGAACCCCTCGTCAATTCTTCCCCCCCAAGTCGAGATCGAGAGGGTGAGATCTAGAATTGGGAGTTCCTCCCAAGCTGTAGGTGTCCGACCTCGACAGAGTAGGGATGGCCATGTCAGCGGTGCATGCCCAACGGATGGCTGACACCTCACCTGGCGGTTCTGACAAAATGCAACGTTTGGGCTACCCGAGGCGACTTTCAGAGGCACCTATAAATAGGGCCTTAGCATCCGAGATTCATTTCATACTTCGCTTTCAATCTCTTAAGAATTTTAGGTCGGACACCAGAGTGGTCGGACGTAATTAGCTCGAAAGGAATCTTCTCAGGAATTGTCAGCTCGGAGCCAGCTTGGTCATTCGGACTCCGCAGTCAAGAGTAGTAGGTACGTCCCGACTCCCTTTAGTTATTCCTGTACATTTATATTTAGTCTATAGACAGGATGGGGAGGTCGGAGTCAGAAGATTCTCAGGCTATGGAAGTAAGGTCCTACGGTGGAGATGAGAGTCCATCGAGCTCGGAATCTACCTCAAATAGGGACCATGGGAGAGAGAGCACCAGTTCCTCTTCAGGGTCAGCTCGGAAATCTGGGCCCCGGGAGAGCGATGATAATTGATAGGTTATTGGGGTCAGATTGGCGCAAGAGGAGGCCGAGGCGGATCATTTGGCCGACCTGGGAGACTTGGGAGATAGAGAGGATGATGAGCCATTGAACCAGTTGGAAGGGGTCGAGATACCACATGAGTACTTAGCCGGAGTTTTTGCATTGAAGCCGACTGCAGCAGTCCCGGTTAGGGCAGTCCGACCCCGGAGCTCAGCTACAGCCAGTGGTTCGTGAGTTCAGGCAAAGAGGATAGAGCTGTTATTCGCATGTTGCAAGCGCGAGTGTCATTCTACCATTGAGATGACTAACGCTCGTCTGAGAGACTGTTCGGTGGACCGACACCACAAACTGAAGGTCTCAGGTCGTAATGAAGCTGCCTGCTATCCTCCGCCCGATCACTTTACCATTTACGACCTCGCCTTCGACGTCGTTCGGCTTCCACTTCACAGCTTCATTGTGGGCGTGTTGAAATGCTTTGAGCTTAGCCCGGGCCAGATGTCACCAAACAGTTGGGCCATAATGGTGGCATTCTTCGTGTTCTGCCTTAAGATGATGATAGAGCTGACCTTGCGCTGGTTCAGGCAATTTTTTGTTTGCAAGCCCAACCCAAAGCAGCCAGGCTGGTTCCACTTCGCAGCTCGGGTCAACAATGCCATATTCACCAAGTGGCACTCCTCTAACAAGGGCTGGCACAACAACTACTATTGGGTCGGGTCGCCCGTGAACCCGGGGTGCAGGATGGATTAGAATCTTTCCCTAAAAAAGAGGAACTTGCCGAGGTCAGGTGCTGAGGCCTGAGCCGGATATGCTGATCGACATCGATAGTGTCCTCAGGTGGGACAGGATCTGGAAATCCAAGTTATTCGAGAGAGAACCCAACCTGAGCAAGGAGCACCCCCACTTACTTCCTGAGCCTAAAGAGAATGCTCATTCCGACTCAAAAGAGGGTCAGTTCGCAGGATCAATGCCCGACCTCCCCATCTCCTTGTTTGTTGTTGCTCTTCTCGATTGGTAATTGGCCATTTTTCACCTTTTTTTCCTTTGTTTTTACAGGCATGGCAGATACGGTAAAGCTCGCGTACCTCCAGAGAATGAGAACGCCTGACGCGAGTCGCGAAGTCTCAGCTCGGTCCAGCTTGGGCTCCGTCCCTCAGGAGCAGAGGCAGCGGTCCGGGGGCCATGCGCGGGAGGTTGGCGCTGAGGTCTCGTCGGGGTCTCCTTTGCCAAAAAGAGCGAGCTCGGGTGTGGCAATCCCCGAGCGCTCAGCATCTCGTCCTGACAACAAGAAGTGGCCCCGGTCCGAGTACTCCGGGAAGGGTAAGGCCACAGAGGTGAGCCCTCCCAATAAGGATTTTGTGGATGCTGCAAAGGTCGCCCGTGATCCTAAGTTGGTGTCGGTCCCGACGGAGTAGCTTTCCCTTGACCTGAGGACGGCCATAGTTACGGTAAAGAATATCTAGACGTGCCGTCATGGTCTCTTTTGTTGATTACTTTGATTGACCACTTTGCTATCTTCCGCGCAGGCTGAGTCCCACATCCTTACAGCACCTGGCCTACTTTCCCGGGCCCAGACTTACTGTGTGGAGCTCGAGCAGTGCTACACAGATTCCTGAGCCGAGCTGGAGGCCTTTAGGGCGGACGCGGTCCAGAGGCAAAGAGCGGATGAGACGGAGATCGCCCGGCTAAAGAAGGAGCTCGAGGCTGAGAAGTCTCGGCGCGAGGCCGCGGCCAAGGACGTTGAGCCTTATAAGCGGGAGAAGCGTGAGGCCGAGGCGAAGCTTAAGGACCTCTTGGATCAGGTCGGCCCGCGAGGGGAGAAGGCAGTGGAAGCCTTTAAGTCCAGCCAAGAGGCTGTGGACTGGCTAGCCACTGAGGGTGGGGTGATAGCCTGGTACGCCAAGTTGGAGTACTATTTTCGAGGCCAAGTTGCAGCTCGCGAGAGAGCGAAGACCTTTCTCCCTGCCACCAAGAACGATTATATCGAGATCTTGGAGGCCCCGCCCCAGGAATTCTTGGAGATTCTTGAGCTACTGGCCGACCTGACGTCCCAGGCCAATGAGGTACTGGAATTTGTCCAGAAGGGTATGGACCAGATCGGCGACGTAACCGAGGCCACCACCTCCACCGCTGCCCCTAAGTAATTTTGTAAAGTCGCCCGGGTCGGGCTTTTGTAATTCTGCCCAGGTTGGGCTTGTGTAATCGTTTTTCGATTTAATGAAATGCCTATTTTATTTTTATTTGCGTTTTGGTCGAGTTTGTACACGTGTACCTTTCTCTTCGTAAATTGTTCTTAAGTAAGTGGTGTCGGACCAATTTTTAATGGACCATTCAAACTTAAGCGTAGTGAACCAAGCTGGATGCGATTAATGAATTATCATCCTAATCCGAGCTGGTTAATTGGGCAACTGTATAATTGTCGCCGACCTGGAGTTGTCAGTCCGATTTAAAATTGGTCAAACTAATGTTGACAAATGTTGAGCTCGAGTTCGGACCCTAAACTAACATACCGACCTGAAGTCGGACTATACCGAGTTGGAACTCAATCCGAACTGGCAAAACTTAAAACAAATTATTATTGATTATACCTTAGCTGGAACTTTGTCCGAGCTAGTTTTCTTGACCATTAGCTTGCGATTAAGCGTAGCCACCGCGTTAATCCGAGTTGGTAGTAGCTTTGTAGTTGAGGCAATTTGGGACCGGGTCGGGCATTGCGCTGATTTGATTGCTTGGGCCCTGGTCGGGCGTTGCAATGTTTTACAAAATGTATTGTATTGGATTTGTAAATGAAGTACTTGGGCTCAGGAGCCGTTTACAAGCAATGTTTTGGCTTGGGGCCTTAACAAAAGATTTCAGCTCGGGGCTGTTACAAATGATTTCGGCTCGGGGACTCTAGACAAAATACCACTTCAGGTGTTCTGAGTGCCATGCATTCTTCAATAATTTTCCGTTCTTGTCGCGGAGGTAGAAGGTCCCGGGTCGGACTTATTTCACGACTTCGTAGGGTCCCTCCCAAGTCGGGGAGAGCTTGTTACTGGAGCGCGGCGAAAAGATGGCCTTTCTGAGCATGAGATCACCAACCTTAATAGGCTTAGGCTTAACCTGTTTGGAAAAGGCCCTTTGCATGGCAGCTTTGCTGGCCAGCATTCTGATTTGAGCTTTAGCTCGAAGCTCTTCAGCGAGGTCGAGCTCTTCACGGATCCGTGCTCCGTTTATTTCTGGATCACTGTGGAGGGTTCTACTGGTCGGAGACCCGATTTCCACTGGCAGCACTGCTTGAGTGCCGAAGGTCAGTTCGAAGGGCGATTCTCCCGTCGCCGAGCTGGTGTTGGTTCGTTGAGCCCACAATACCTCGGGAAGAATTGATGCCCACTGGCCCTCTACATCCTCCAACTTGGTTTTCAAGCCCTGCAAAATGATTTGGTTAGTCCTTTCAACTTGGCCATTACTTTGAAGGTGAACAATAGATGAGAATCTAAGGTCGATCCCAATCTCGGCACATTTGCCTCGAAAGTATGCACTGTCGAATTGCTTGCCGTGGTCAGTGATGATAACCTTTGGCACCCCAAATCGGCAAATGATGTTTTTCCATACGAAATCCCAAGCTGCCTTTTCTGTTATTCTAGCAACACCTTCAGCCTCGGGCCATTTGGTGAAGTAGTCTACAGCTACGAATGTGTGCTTCTTTTGGCCGACACCGGTCGGCAATGGGCCGATGATGTCTAGACCCCACTGATAGAATGACCATGGGCTTATCATCACTGTGAGGTCTACCGCAGGCTTCTTCTGTACATTGGCGAACCTCTGGCAGGTGTCACACTTTTTTACATACTCTTTGGCATCTTACTCTAAGGTTGGCCAGAAATAGCCTTGCCTTAATGCCTTCCGAGCCAGAGCTTTGCCTCGCAAGTGGTTTCCACATACCCCTTCATGAATCTCTCGGAGTACATAGTTTCCTTCTTCGGGTCCAACACATTTCAAGAGAGGCCAAGTGTAGGCTCTCTTATAGAGTTGCCTGGTAATTATGACAAACCTTGAGGCCTGTTTTATGAGTTTTCGAGCTGCTTTTTCATCTTCTGGGGTCATACCCCCTTCCAAGTAGTTTACGATTAGTTTGGTCCAATCTGGGCTTAGATTGAGCTCGGCTACGACTTGCACCCCCAACTGAATACTAGGTTCGGATACTTCTTCAACGTGGACTAGGGCGGGTCGGCTCTCGCCCAAGGCCAACCTGGACAGGGCATCTGCCTTCATATTCTCTTCCCTTGGAATCTGCTATATCGTGAACCTTCTGAGCCCTGAGGTCAAATCCTTGACTCTATTGAGGTATGCCAACATAGTACTGTCCTTGGCTTCGAACTCTCTTGATATCTGACTAGAAACCAATTGAGAGTCGGTGCTCAGGTCGACTGCCTGTGCCCCGAGCTAAGTTGCAATTTTCATCCTCACAATTACCGCTTCGTATTCAGCTTTATTGTTGGATGCCGGAAAGGTGAACTTGAGAGAGTATTGGTGCTCATGCCGGGTTGGGTCGAGGATGACCACCCCAGCTCTACTTCCGGATTTCCCTGAGGCCCCATCCACATGGACCTTCCACACGTCCTCCGGGTCATGCTCTGCTCGGCCAGTGCATTCTACAACAAAGTCCGCAATGGCTTGGGCTTTGATGGTTGTCCTGGGCTAGTAGGTGATGTCGAAGTGACTCAGCTCAACTGCCCATTTCAGTAGCCTGCTCGACGCCTCGGGCTTGTGCATGATGGACTTGAGCGGGGCATCCGTCATGACCTTAACTGGATGAGCATCAAAGTATGGCTTCAACTTTCTTGCCGCTGTGATGAGTGCGATAGCGAGTTTTTCCAAGGAGGAGTATCTCACCTCGGCCCCTTGCAAGGTTTTGCTAACATAATAGACCGACTTCTGCTCATTTCCTTCTTCTCGGACTAGTGCCGCCGCCATTGCTGTTCCCGAGCATGCTAAGTATAATACCAACTCCTCCCCCACCTCGGGTCAGGATAACAGGGGTGGCGAAACTAGATACCTTTTCAGCTCTTGGAAGGTGTTCTGGCATTCCGTAGTCCATTGAAAATTCTTAGGATTCCTCAATATTTTGAAGAGAAGAGCACACTTGTCAGTCGACCTGGACATGAATTTGCTCAGCGCCGCGACTTTGCCTGCGAGCACCTAGACTTCCTTCACGCAGGTCGGCGGCGCCAGGTCAAGTATCGCTTGTACCTTCTCCGGGTTGGCTTCTATTCTGTGGGCTGTGACCATGAAACCCAAAAATTTTCCTGCCTTGACGCCGAATGCGCACTTTTCAGGGTTCAATTTTATCCCAAAGTGCTCCATTACGGCGAAGGCTTCAGCCAGGTAAGCTACATGGTCTTCCGCCTTTCTACTCTTGAACAACATGTCTTCTACATAGATTTTCATATTCCGGCCAATCTGATTTTTGAAGACCTTGTTCACCATCCGAGTGTAGGTAGCTCCAGCATTCTTGAGGCCAAAAGTCATGACCTCATAGTAGTAGAGTCCTTTATCGGTGGTGAAGGCAGTTTTCTCTTTGTCTCCGGGAGCCATCTTGATTTGATTATAGCCTTTGAAGGCATCCATGAAAGAGAGTAGCTCAAATCCGGAAGTGGCGTCCACCATCTGATCGATCCGTGATAGGGGAAAGCAGTCCTTAGGGCAGGCTTTGTTGAGGTCGGTGAAGTCAATACACAGTCTCCATCCACCCGAGGACTTAGTCACCAGCACCACATTGGATAACCAGGTTGGGTACTGTATTTCCTTTATGTGGTCGGCGTCCACTAACTTGTCCACCTCTTCTGCTATGATTTGTTATTTATCATAATGGAAGTGCCTGCGCTTTTGCTTTACGGGATAGTGATTTGGGTCGGCATTCAGATGATGCTCAATCACACCCGGGTCAATACCTGTCATGTCAGAGGCAGACCAAGCAAATACATGTTCATCCTTTAAAAGAAATTGGCTTATACCTTTCTTGAGGTTGGCAGAGAGTTTACTCCCGATCCTTGCTCTCTTGGTTTCATTAGAGAGCTCCACCTCTTGAAGGTGTTCAGCCGGGCTTCCTCTCTTAGCATCTCTCTTTTCTTCGGGCAGATCTGATCCCCAGCCGATCTGATACTTGGGCCGGAGTGAATTTTCATAACATTCTCGAGTTGAGAGCTGGGCTCCGCGAATGGTGGCCACGCCGCCCGGGGTCGGGAATTTTAGGGCCTGGTAGTAAGTTGAGGGGACGGCCCTGAAGTGATTAAGTGCCACCCGAACTAAGATCCCATTGTAAGTGGAGTTACAGTCCATCACAATGAAGTTAGCTTGCATCGATACCCACTTATCCCCATTGGCCAACTTCAGCGGAAGGTTGACGACCCCTTCGGTTCGGTAGGACTGCCCGGTAAAACCTGCTAAAGTACCCCTCAGTGGCCTAAGTCGACTCCTGTCTAACCCCATTTGTTCAAAAGCGCTGAAAAATAAGACTTCTGCTGAGCTCCCGGTGTCCACCATCAACCTCTTGACGGTGAAGTTGGCTATTTCAGCGCTGATCACTAGTGGATCGTCATGAGGCAATATCACCCCCTCCAAGTCTTCTGAGGAGAAGGTGAGCTCCTGCATCTCTGGGGTTGGTCCCTGCATTGGTCCATACTCCCTCCCAGCATGAACATAACCCTTCCTGCCTGCCGAGGTCTTTCCTCCTGACGCCCGTCCTCCCGCAATGGTCTCAATCACAGCCAAGCGTCCGCCCCCAGCTTGGCGCCTGGGTGGACTCCTCTCCCTATCCCTTTGGTCGGGATTCCGGGTCGGCTGCCGATCTACATATCTCCGAAGGTGGCCTCGTGCTATCAGTGCCTCAATCTCCTGTTTCAAGTCTTTACACTCTTCGGTGGTATGACCGTAGTCCATATAGTAGCGGCAATACTTGGTTCTATTACGCTTATCGGTTGGCCTTTCATCCTCGGAGCTGGAGGCAGGTAGTTCTGGTGTTGGATTTCCATCAGGATCTGCTCCCTCGAGGTGTTAAGGGGAGTGAACATAGTGAACCGGGGGTTCTGCTTTGGCTGTTGAGGCTGCTTGCCTCGGTCATTCTGGACTTTACCCCCAGTTTGGGCTCGGGAGGGCTCTCCCTTCTTGCTAGCTTCCTTCTCATTGTCATCATCCCTCTTCGCTTGATGGATTTTTTCCAAGTGTATGTACCCTTCTGCTCGTACCATCAGCTCGGATACAGTGTCCACGGGGTCGATTGCCAGTGAGGATGTGAGGGGGCCCGACCTGAGCCCACTCTGGTAAGCCATCAACGCCATGGAGTCCTCCAAGTTGGGAATTTGGAGGGACTCTTCATTGAATCTGGCTGTGTAAGCCCTCAAACTTTTCCCTCTATGTTGCTTCACCAACAACAATGTAGAAGTATGACGGGTGGCGCGCCGGCTTCCCGCGAAGCGGGATAGGAAAGCCTCAGCCAGCTGGTGAAAACTTGCGATTGAACCGGGACGAAGTTTTTAGAACCAATCCAAGGCGTTTCCAACCAGGGTGGTTGGGAAAGTCTTCGCCTTCATGAGATCTGGCATGTCATGCAGAGTCATGTGGTGATCAAAATTGAGCAGGTGGCTGGCTGGGTCTCCATCTCCGTTGTAGACGGCCAGGTTGGGCATACGGTTGCCGGTGGGCACTGGCGTGGCCAGTACCTCGGGGGAGAGTGGGCTTACGCCGAGCTGGTTGATGACCTTGGCTATGGCAGCTGCGGTCTTGGCCTGCTCGGGGTCGGCTTAAGTCGCCCTTTTACCTCTCGCCGCGTCGAATCTCGCCATCGGCTCTAGGAAGCCCTCCTCGTCCTGCGTCCGTTTTCGCCTTGACTCTGGGATGTAGAATTGCGGACGCGATGACCGCGGCATAGCCTCTTGCGGAGCCAGGGGGCCCTCAGCTAGCCGGGCTACCTGCTCCTTAAGTTCCTCGAACATCCTCAGCATCATCCTTATCTCCGGTGATAGGCTGGAGTTGGGGTCTCCTTCCGCTGTAGGGTTGGTTTGAGTGGCTAAGTGTATACGTTGGCTCGCTCCAACGTCGGTTTGGGTTAGGTTTTGGCTAGGCACCTGCGTGGTTTCGAGGTCCCCTTTCAGGTTGGGCGAATCCTCTACCGTTGTGCTGTGGCTTCTAGTTTGCACCATAATGGTTTCTCAATGAGTGGTGAAGAGAGTGATAAAAGAACTCTTCGTCTTCCCACAGACGGTACCAAACTGTCGAGGTTGGAAATCTCACTGTTGAGGTTGGGAGCTACTTGCGCCGAGCTAAACTTCTCAGGTCAGTCTCCGAGTTGTACTTTCCTGGTCGGCTACCAGACCTGCACAAGGAAAAGAAGGAAAAGGCGGGGTGATGACCCGGATTTTCCCATCGGGCGCACGAATGATTAGTATGTCCGAGCTGGCAAGGTAGCTGAGAGCATTTAATGACGAGTTACCTCCTTAAATGAAGAGGGTGGAGCTCTATTTAAACTAAATTCAGGTTTGACAACATTTAATGCGGTGTAACTTTATGTCCCATCAGCGCTTTATGTCCCATCAGAACAGTTGAAACTGAGGTTGGGGTTTCCGGGGTTGGGCCAGTCCTCCTGGTTGGACATTCAGTTGAACGCGCTGGTCTTGGTACTGATTAGCCCACCTCAGCTCGGAATGGACATCTCAACTCAGCTCGGGAACCCCTCGTCACTATATATAGACTTTCTTTAGCACACCATATGCTAAGTGGAAACTCTCTCCAAGGTGGATGTGCACGAAGTTCACCACGCACAATCTCTCGGGGTGTGGGTGTGGGTTGGACTTTTACCCAATCAACTTTATTTTTTGCATTTTTGTTGTTTCAATTGGGTATTAAATGCAACTAAATTCTAATCAAATCAATAGATTCAATTCTCTTCATCATGGAAGAATTCCAATGGTCAGCAGGTTTATGAGCTTAATGATACATGTTTTGGCCACTATTAATCTCCATAATGCTGCATATTCATGGTGGATTTCAAGGTTATTAGCTCCGCATTACCTACAAATAACAAGCCATTTCGTATTGTTTCATACACACATTTTCAGAGCAATAAATAGGCATATTCATGCATAACATAGCATTGTTTGAGAGAGTTATTACATTATCAATTCGAAGCTTTGTAATTTGCAGTATTTCTATTACAGAGGTAATTCCGTTGTATCCTGGGAGGTTATTGTTGTTGAGTCATAAGTACCTAAGCGAAACAAGTTAACCTTAAGGACATCAAGTGTAACTTGAGTCTCGATTTGTATATTGTACTACTTTCATCAATATTCATTTCTTTTTTCCTATCTTATTTTACTTTTATACTGCTCTGATTTTATTTTCTATCTGTACTGCTTCGATTTAATTACCTTATTACTGCTAATTCTCCGTTTCTAACATTCTATTCTTCACAAATTTTAATTAATTGTTTAACACTTGATACTTGTGTGGTGTCTTCCAAAGGCACATAATATTTAAGCCAATGATCGAATGAGGTAAATATAAGTGTGAAGGAAGGAATTATGTAGAAACAAGGTTTAAATAAAGAGTGATTGTAGTTTTGGTATGGGTGGCCAGAGATAGAAGCTCTACGAACAAAAAACATATGGCAAAGGTTTAAGTATAGTCAATGCTAACTGCCTTGAACAAGGTTGGAATAAAGCCCTTTACAATGATCCTTTGATAATGAAAAATCAATTTCAACGGATTTTCAGGAATTATTGTTTATAAGTATCACGAAACAGTTATACCAGGTTCATGTATTCCCGCCACGTAGGTATGGATGTCATTACTTAGTACCAACTATCAAGTCACCTAGATACCCCTATTAGAAGAATTTACAGAACCTCGGATTGACTATCACGGATCTAGATTAGGTTGCCAAAGGTGCACTGGTTAACTCAGTGGCAATAGCCTCAAGTCAAGTAGACTCTAATAGGACAATCATTTGTCAAACCAAATTGGACCAATTCGAGTTATGAAGTTATAGATACCAATGAATCTACAATTTGGATTAAGAGGTCTGAGAACCCCTTAATCCTTTTTTGTTAATAATTAGCTGGCCCTTGGTTATTTCTATGTGTAGCCCTTACGGGTGTATAAAGACATAGAGTAGTGATGATGGCTTTAGGTTGTATATGCTTGTTCGATGGAGTTTGGATCCTTTTATAAGTACATAGTGTGAGACCTATGTGTGTCACTCATTCTCCCGTGCATGAATCCTGATTGGTTATTAGATCTTCTGCGGGGCTGCATTGAGAAATGTAACTCTGACTCTTGGCTCTTGTTGGTTTCTGTGGTGACATGTCATCATACTTTTCTAGCAATTATGTGGGACCACAATTGGTCTAGTGCGTAAGTCCTGATTGGTTGAAGGTTGGTCTATGCGTCCATATTATATCACATTTCCACGTCATCGAGCATAAACAATACTAGAGCATAAAATGTAAGTGGCTTGATAAGGAGTCGAATAGCTGAGTTACCCCTTTATTCGCGATCGTTCGATCAATGTGCTTGTATTATGATTGCCTACTATGGTCCTCAGTCCGACAGTTTGCAAACCATGATAACTTACTCGAGATCCTGACATTTAAGTTAACAACGTCGGACCATTATTTTAGTGCGTGTTATCAAGGTACCTTTTCTTAATTATCTCCTGATGTCTGCTCCTTCCACTTGCCAACGTAACTTGCCATCTATGGGCTTCCTTATTGGGTTGTATTGGGGTGCAACAAAGGCCTTTTTTTTACCTTGCCATGTCATGTGTTGTGCCTACTATACGCTAGGATAATTCACCTTAGGTAGAATTTGAGTATGGACTAATTTTGGCATCTACAGAAGTTTGATACGAAGCCCAAGCCTAGGCGGCTACTCTTGGTTGAGTCTACTAGATGGATGTGAACCCTATACTACACGAAATTTTAGAAATAGAGACGGCTAATTTTCGTCTCCAATCTAGAAAAGGAAATGAAAATGTGTCGTCACTTTTCGCACCGTCTCCAATTTTGAATTTCATCTCAAATGGAGACAAAATTCAAAATTGTCCCCGTTTCGTCACAAATTATATTCGTCTCCATTCTGTCTCCATAATAATCATCTCCGACTTGTCTCCTTTTCAGTTTGTCTCCAATTCGTCTCCGATTCGTCTACTTGTCCAAATCGTCTCTGGTTGGTCTCCGACTTCAAGTCGTCTCCAAATCGTCTCCCCTGTTGTGTCATTTTTGTTTCGTCTCCGTTTCGTCTCATTCTTCATGTCATCTCCTTTTCGTCGCTTTTTTGGATTTTTACAAGTCATCTCCTTTCCATCACAGTTTATGAATTTTTTTTATTTTTTTATTTTTTTATTTTTACAAAAATTTTAAATCAACCTGTTATACATTCCTAAATTTTTTCTGGCTTGACATACTAATTAAACAAACATTAAATTAGCGTAATTAGATTGTAATGTCCACATTTTATGTTCGGAAGTTAAAGTACACACATCATAAAACATACTTTATGTTACATAATATGTTAATATAAAGTTTGGACAATTATTAGTTGGGCTGATCATCCCTTCAATCACCAAGATGAGGTTGTTGTTGTGGAGGAGTATTGAACTGTTTCACGAGTTACGCAATCTAGTCTTCAAGTCGTCGGATATGTACATTATTGTCTTCCTTAAGTTTATGTATCTTCTCCGCCTGGTCTTCTTTTAGTTTACGCACCACCTCGTATGTCACTTTGGCAACAGCTGCTTGGATATCTATCTCTGTGATATGGCGTCTTGAAGACGGGACGCTGTGTGCAGACCCCACAGAAGCTTGAGAGCCCATCCCGTATACGGGACCTTTGCTACTCCCTCCAACAGCCTGGAGAAATAGGGCATCGTGACTAACAGGCGTGCCCATTGAACCTTCATCTGATGCCTGCTCCACCAACTCATTATACCTAGGCTGTAGTTTATCACAAAAAGGGAAAGAACATCAATTGTTTTGATAAGATTTAGAGGAATAAGGCAATGTCAAGCCCCAACTCGATCCTAAAAATAAAAAAAATAAAACGAAAAAAAAAATCATGTCTACCAACAAACTATAAAAGTATATATATATATATATATAAACTCATATACATACACATACACATATGCATATACATCTACATCTACATCTAGATATATATCTACATATACATATACATCTACATATACATATACATATATATAACCTTAATGTGGTTTGAGAAATGGAGGGGTTAGGGGTGGAGAAGGAAATTTTAAAGGTATGAAGTGGTTTTGAGGGGTAGGGGTAAGGTATTATGGGCTGGGGTAGGGTGTTAGGGGGAACAACTAGTGAAGGGCTGGGTTTAAAAAAAAGGCAGATTTAAGTGAGCTAAGGGCGTCTGCCCTCAGCTCACTTAAATATGCTGGGGAGACGGACCCAATCCTTTTCGGAGATGGACCCAATTCGGAGACGGACCTTTTAGGCCCGTCTCCCAAAGAAGTGGAAACGGACCCATTGGGTCCGTCTCCACTCTTGACGAACCATTGGGTCCGTCTCCAAACGAAGACAGACCCATTGGTCTGTCTCCCAAAGGAATAGAGACAGACCATTGGGTCCGTCTCCAAACGGAGATAGACCTATTGGTCCGTCACCCAAATGAGTGGAGACAGACCAATTGTGTCAGTCTCATTTTGGGAGACGGATTGGTTCGTCTCCCATGCTTGTTATTTTTTAAAAAAAAATTATGTTCCTTTATTTTAAAAAGGAAGTAGTAAGATAATTTATTGCAAATTTATGGGAGAATTAAAGTAATTAAGATAACTAGTCATTTAATTTTTTTAATCTCATATGTACTATTTAATTAGGACTTTAATTACAAGTTCATCAATAAATTGGTAATAATAAGTTAATTATTAATATTAACTTAAATTCTAGGTATAAATAAATTATTTACCATCCTAATTATATATTTTAATATAATTCTTAAGTATCATTATTAGATTATTTACTTATTTAATAAGTACGTAATAAGTTGATGACAACATTAATTTAATAAGTTTGTAATATTATATATTTAACATGATTTTAATGTATCGTATTTGTTTCAATTATATACTTTGAAGCATGTCGTCTCCATTTCGTCTCTTATCGGAGACAAATTGGAGACGACAATCATGTTCCGTCACTAATTTGTCTCCGAGATGAAAAGGAGACAGAAAATGAAAAGTTCTTAGCCCTCTCTAACCAACGTGCACGCCATCTCCAACTGATTACACAAATCGACTGACCATTTGGAGACGAGTTGGAGACGACAATCATGTTCCGTCACCAATTTGTCTCCGAGTAGAGACAAAAAAGAGACGGAAAACAAAAGGTTCTCATATATATTCCGTCGCCAATTCCTCTCCGATTAGAGACGACAAGAAAATGGAAAACGAAAGTTTCTCAGCCCTCACACTGACAAGAATTGGTGTGCACGCCATCTCCAACTGATTAGACAAATCGACAAACCATTTAGAGACGAGTTGGAGACAACAATCATGTTCTGTCACCAATTCGTCTCCAATTGGAGATGAAAAGGAGACGGAAAACGAAAGGTTCTCAGCCCCTCACACTGACAAGAATTGGCGTGCACGCTATCTCCGACTGATTATACAAATCCATAGACCATTTGGAGACGAATTGGAGACCACAGTCATGTTCTGTCACCAAATCGTCTCCGACTAGAGACGAAAAGGAGACGGAAAATGAAACCTTATCAACACCTTACAGTGACAAAAACAGGCGTGCACGCCATCTCCAATTGATTAGACAAATCAATAGACCATTTGGAGACAAGTTGGAGACGACATCCTTTTTTCAGTCTCTGATCGGAAAACGAAAGGTTGCCAATGTGTTGCTGTCTATATAAAGAGCTTTCATTTAGGTTGAAGGACTCGCATTCCATCTTGTAGCTATCAATCTTTTTTATCAACCATAAGTGAGAAGAAACAATAACAGTCACAGTATCTTTGTCTTACAAAAGAAAATGACAACACGCAAGAAAAAATTGAATGGACTTTGAAAAAAGGTGTGAAACGGAATATTGATCTTAATGCTCCGCCAAAGGAAGACGACTATATTTCACAAGCTCAAGTTCATCAACTAGTTTTTGAGCAAATGATGAAGATTTATTTTCTCAAGTGCTTCCCCTAACTTTTCTGTTAAGTTTAGCATATTAAGGTAATTAGGAATATGAACTTAGTTTTCATTAACTAGATGATGTGGTATGTTCGTTATTGTGAGAATACCGATTGTTGGGTATTCAGCCATTGTGATTATGTACGTTGTTAGGTGTTATGTATTGGGGTTGGGGATGATATAGATAAATCGTCTTCAAACCGTCTCATGGTGACTATTTGGAGACAACTCATAAAACCGTCTCCAAATTATCACTATTAAGAGACGATTTGGAGATGACATAGATAAATTATTTCCAAACCATCTCCGGTTGGTGACTATTTCGAGAAGACTGACAAAATCGTTTCCAAATCGTCGCATTAGGAGACGGTTTGGAGACGATATAGATCAAACGTCTCAAAACCGTCTCCTGTTGGTGACTATTCGGAGATGACTTGTAAAACCGTCTCTTAATAGACGTCTTTGGAGATGGTTTGGAGACGACATACCTAAGTCGTCTCCAAACCGTCTCAAAATAATCACTGTTCATGTAGCAAAAGTTTCGTCTCATTTTTATCGCTTTTTTGGCAATAAAAAAGCGACAGACCGTCACCTTTAACAGTTTTTCTTGCAGTACTATTCGAATCAGTTAATAAAAGACTAGGTCATTACGGATCACAATTCTAATTACACATGGTCAATCTATGGTCTGACTTTGCTTCCACTCAAAGATGAGTCATAAAGAAGTCACAGAGGAGTGCAGTTGGCCCGTGAATCGTGTGGGCCACCATATGGTAGCACGAGTTTAACCCAAATTAATACTAAATAAATTTGGGATCAATGAATTTGACCCTAGACTAGATCTTCGCCGCTATAAATACAAAGTAAGCAATAGTTTAAACACAGAGCAAAAATCATGAATTAATATCGCATTACTTGGTCATCACTTGATTGCATTTGTTGCATTTTTTCCTTTGTCCAAGGTCAGGTCGCCGATAAACGAAGAAAAAAAAAACAATAATATCATGTAGATACATTTGGTTTGGAGAAGTTTGGCTGGTAACTTCAATTGGAGCAAGAATTTAAGCATCAATTTATCCTTACTTTGTGATCAGAATCAACGCTATAAAAGGTAACTGAAGAATCTTAAGGCAAGAATAAAGTTAATATTGTCCAAGGATACGATATAACGAAAGATTGACAATCACATTGTTGGAAGGATTTATAAGGATCTAATCTCTATAACAAATTGCATCCACATAAACTGAATACGCATAATTAAGTATGTGTTATTAAAACTAAATATTCTTTGACCTACACAAAGATTTGTTAGGACTCAAAAGTCGTACATTATACAAATTAAAACCACAAGATCATGCTAAGTGTTAGTATAATAATAAATTAGAGAACAAATCAATATAGATGATGCAAAAAGTCATCAAAGCCAAAAGACTTTATGTATAGATATTGCTAGACATAAATCTTATTTGAACAAAGGCCAAAAGAATCGTCTCCTGTTACATATCTAGTTAAAACTCTGTGCCACTGAGACTGTGAATTAATGAGAGTATAATTCAAGGTGAGTTTTCTTTGTTATTATTATTATTTTTTTAAAGAACCTCAAAATTAGTGATGATATGCCATTTTAAGATTGAATGGTATCTCCGTACGAAAATTAGTGATGATATGCCATTTTAAGATGGAATGGTACTCCGTACGAACTATGCATTTTGATCGCAAATTAGTTCGTATGATATTGATCCCGTAAAGTTGCTAACTAAAATCAATTTTATCATCTTTTTATCACGTACATGCTTAGTTAGCATACGAACTTAACAGTCTTTTCTGTATTTTTTGCTCTTTTTTAATATGCCAACTAGGCCTACATATAGAAGTGTGCGTAAAGATTAAATCCATGCATTCTTTTGGCAAAACAAATTGTTCATATTTGCTGATATATATTAATTCGGTAAAAAGATAAACATTTCCCCGTCGTGTGTAGGGGCTCTTCCGTGACAAAATATAGCACTGATCAAGTTAATTAGTAGCGACAACAACGAAGGTGGTAAAAGCACCTACTTTGGTATGACAAATTGGAACCCTTATGATCCTTTGATTTCGGAATCCCATAATTATTTGGGGTATCCTCACAATGAATGGATTTGAATTCTCTAATAATATAGTTACATTATCAGTGAGATGAATATTGATAAAGTAATTATGCAGTTGCTTGGGAATGGGGCTACAACGGATGACCAAATTGTAGCGTTGATTCGTGAAGATGTGAGAATGAAAATTCTTGCCGGAAAACAGTATCAAGACACACATAGAAATAGTATCTGTAAATGTAAATGAGTACAAAATGTATTGTTTGTATATTCAATAATGAGTCAGTGTACAGATTTTATAGAGTACAAAGAGTAGTAGTCGTGTATGCTAACAGAATACATGAGATATCCTAATAGGACTCTAACTAGTGAGATTACAGCAAATCATCAACCAAACATTTGAAACTCAAACTATCGTTATCCGTTATCAGTATCCTTTGTAATTATTGGAACTTTAATGCTATACTTGTTTAGTTTCGAGTTTTTATTTTGACCATGTTTCTTTTTAAATGTATGTTTTTTGAAGTGAAATGAAATTTCTTACTAGTTTAGTCAAAAAAAAAAAAAAATACAATTACTTAATTTTCATACTCAATAGTCTAAATTATTTCATCATAACTATATCATCGTCTTACTACGTTCAATATATGTGAAAAAGTTATTATTGTATTAAATTCCACAATAACACCAAGGTTGAGCATGTTATATATCCCAAGAATTGTTGGATTTGGCCTCTTCATCTTGACAATCTCCATCACTTTCTCTTTGGTTTGTATCCCTCTTTGGATCGGGTTGTTTCCTTCTCCTAGGAGCACTCCATCAACGGTCTCTCTTTCTTTAAGTAGACATGGGACCTTATTAGAAATGGAGATCAAAAAGTTAAATGGCATAATGTTTTGTGGTTCAAGAATCTCTTCCAAAACATAGTTATATTTTTTGGCTTGCTTGGAATAACCGCTTCACCACTATGTACCGCCTCCTCTCTTGGGATATCACAGCTGATTCCCATTGCATTTTTTGCTATTTGAGTTATAAAACTAGAGAGGATTTGTTCTTTGAACATAATTTTACAAGAAAGATTTGATTGAAAGGCCTTTTATTACTCAACATTACCTCGCCGATTTTCTCTCTTGGAACAATATTTTGGATTTCCTCATTCCCCATGCGGCATTTTACTGCAGTGACATAAAACTACTCTTATATTTTTGCGATAAATAGAGTTCTTTACGCCGTAAAATATCCATTAAAATTGTCTTACTAAAGGCCAAATTTTTTGGACAATAACACATTTAATATGTAAATGATTTGGCCAAATCTATGTTGACTTTAGATAAAAATGATAAGAGAACAAATCTTCCTACATTACGTAATTTTCTTTTAACTATATCTCTCTTTCAACAAATAATACATGTATATATGTTGACGATAAGAAATAATATAATAAATCACTAACTACTAGTTTAAATTTTTAAATGCAGTAGTAACTTAACATGATATCAGAACTTAGTCACCAAAAGATTCTGGATTCAAAACTCACCGGTCACCTATTTAAAAACATTAAAAATTGTCCAATTGCAAGGCTCAAAAAACTAATTCCATCTGTACTTGAGGGAGCGTGTTGAAGATAATAAATAATATAATAAACCCCTTGATTCCTAATAGTTTAAGTTTTTAGATAAGGTGGTGACTTAACAATATATGTGTGTCTATATATATAGATATATATATTAAAGGTCCCCTCATTTTGTTCTTGTCAAATAATGAACGATATATAATTATAAACAACACGATTTTGCTAGGTATTGGTAATGGAGGGGCTTTGACATGGCAAATCAATCAATTCATATCATTATCATTGAGGCAGGCAATAGATTCTTTGTAGTTGTGGACTTTTCATTTTTTCCACTAAAGAAATAATATAGTCTTTCGAACCAACTTCCTTTTAATTGGCAATGAATTAATTATTTTTTAGAGGGATTATGATTTCATTGTGGTTATTTATGAGGCTAAACATGTCTGTTAATTAATTATTTTTTTTAGAGGGATTATGATTTCATTGTGTTTATTTATGAGGCTAAACATGTCTGTATTTCCATGATATATGATTTGACCAATTTAGTTTATAGCACAAACAAGAATGGAGAGAGTCTCATTAAAAAAAAAAAAAAAAAAAAAAAAAAACCACACTTTGCTTTGATTACTCTATATGAGTTCCAATGGAATGGATATATATATATATATATACACACACACACGAACATTTACTGAATTATGTTGGTTGAATGAATGAGTCATTTAATTCTTAATTATAGAGTTAATACTTTATAGATTAATGACAAGAATGGAGTAGGAAAGTGCAACTGTTTTAAATCAAATTAATTTGCTGGCTTCTTAATTCCCTACGGCTGGAGCAGGATGAATGACATTCGCATTAATCTTGATTTGCTATATTAATGGAACTTTTCTAAACTTATTTTTAGGGAGAATTACATTGGATTCACCCCACCAATATTATAAATCTTGTAGTATAACTGTGTATTTCAATGCATGCTCCAAATTAATTAAGAGTTAGCAATATTTGTGATGGGTTGACATATCTAATTTGAGGAATAATGGAAGTTTGTTCGGTTCTAAGGCAGAAAAATTGAAGTAATTACCGTTCAACAAATGATTACCCTAAAATTTAGTGCAATAAAAACCTAATATGAAAGAGACTTGTCACCAACAGGCCTTTAGTCTAGTGGTATATTTTTTAATAAGTATGAGAAATTGTAAAATCAATTATCGTGAGTAACATTCTTTAATGTGTATTATGACTTAGGCATCCATTAAGTAAAAATATAAATATAAAAAAGAGGCCTGTCCTATATTACTGCCTAATCATCACCTTTATGCTATGTAGTTTCTCGATCCTCCTGAAGATATAACTCAAGCTGCAATAATTAACATTAAGGGAAATTTTGAAATAGTTCTAAGTCTATCAAAAAAATAGTTCTAAATCTTTCATTTTTTTATATTAAGTCCTTTATTTTTTATTTTAAACAAAATGGTCATTCATCTTTTATTTTAGTGACAATCGTTAGTCCTTAAAGCAATATTTGTCAAAAAATAACATTAGTGAGCACGTGGATGTCACATAACCGCAAAATGCACAAATTTTTAAGAGTAAAATTGTCACACAATAAAATAAAAGCATAAAACATTTTTCAAAATTATCGCGCGGTAGTCCTCAACGTGTCATTCACATGTTTACTAACATTATTTTTTTTACAGATGTTACTTCAAAAACTAACTATTATTACTAAAATAAAAAATAAAACACTATTTTATTCAAAATAAAAAATAAAAAACTTAAAAATAAAATAAAAATAAAAATTTAGTACCAATTACCCAAACATTAATTTCATAAGCACAAGTTGTTGACACAGTTGCAACTTGCACAAAAGTCGCAAGTAAAAGTAACCGAGTCAACAAAGTCAATCATGGGCCATGACATATTATCCAATTGTTTCTGTCCGTTTGTACATGTGTACCAACTGACAAAATCCAATGACATTTCCATAATTTGCTTAGAAAATGACATGCATGCTCAAATACACAATACTCTAGAGAAAATCAACATGCATCATCGTACAAATTTATAAAGTAGCCATCATTCGACATAAAACTTACAAATAATATTATATATCGCTTTTTCACCTCATCACCTTTTTTTATATAGTAAAATTTTTATTATATATATAAAAGATATTTAATATTTAATATATAAATTTTCACTATACAAAAAAGAGGTGAAGTAATATAAAGCATTACTCAAAATTCACAATTACATTTAGAATTTATTGTAATCAGTGTTGGAGTTACGTATAGTTGAAGATGTGTCTACTAACTTAGAAAAAAAAATCATTTTCTTTTATTTTATCAAAAGAAAAAAAAAACCATCAAATTTTAGTTAAAGCTCACCCTGAATTTAGGAATGTCCTTGCTAAGCATAGGGTTCTAACTCGGTCATTAATTTTACGAGCTCATCCTAAATTAATGAGTATTCTCGTTAATTATAGTATCCTAACTCTGTCACTGGTTTTAACGTTCAAATTGAAAGAAGTAAAAAATTCGTTGCTATAAAATACATCTTCATGCAACAACTCAGTACTTAAACTTCCTTTTTTGTTCGATCAGAACTACATCATGACACTTACCAGATGAAATAGTACATATTAATAAGAGTACAGCTGGAAGAATCCAATATTCAATACAAAGTCGAGGACTTTTAGGCATTGACTTTATTTATTGAGAAACAATATTCTTAGCTGATTAAGACAATCCTTGTCTGTAGTTAAAAGCTGAAGCAATCTTACATTGTTAGAGATCATGAAGATGAGGAACATGATCAAAACCTCAACCATTCCTCTTCTTTTTGTCTTCACAATCAAGAAGGTCTTCCAACAACTTGTCATCCAAATACTCAAATTCGAAAACTTGTTTGTCATCACCAGTACACCTCTCATGTATTGAAGATGAAGATGAAGATGAAGCTGAATAAAAATGAGATGAGCTATTAGGCATGTTATATTCTTCGGGAAAATTGAGGATTGCCAAGTGACCTCTCATGTTATAGGCAGCTCTATCATAAGCTCTAGCCGCTTCCTCGGCAGTGTTGTATGTTCCCAGCCACACTCGGGCTCCTTGCCGAGCCGAGTCGCGGATTTCGGCCGCGTACTTCCCCCATGGCCGTCTTCGAACTCCTCTATACTTGATTTCTGCTATACCCTTCTCATCTTTCGGCTTGTCTTCGTCCATGTTTGTGTTTTTTTCTTTTTGTTCTTTTTTACCTTAGTCACGACGAGTGTGGCATTTATATCATCGTGAAATTCAAAAGTGCACCATGTTTTGGCCAAAGCGGGGGGACTCATAATTTGCCACGTGGAGGAATTAATGGCTCAGAATTGATCACACGTGGTAAAGAACTTTCGATGGAGACCCAAGTTTATCATGCAGTGTATCTGGATGGTCAATCTGATGGCTTTAGAAGAACTTCTTACTTTTGCATGGCGGTTTTTGAGCTAACTTATTATTTGACATGAAAAGCCTAGATAATATGAGAAATGAAAAAAATGTATATATAGATTCAAGGATTTGATGCTCGCGTGTTGATTTGGTTGACAATGATGTCATATAGTTCACATCTCTTACGTATCATGAATATTATGTATTTTTGTCATTATATATATATATATATATATATATATATATATATATATACACATACTACTAGTCCTCGGTCTCAGATTCCATCAGCGCGTAGTCATGTTCACCGGTACTACTAAAAAATCTCACGTATATATATACATATATAGAGGGGCGGATACAGGATAAATATCACATATATATATATATATATATATATATATATATATATATACATACACATACATAGAGAGAGCGGGGGATATATAATATCTTTTCAGAGGAGCTATAATATATAATTAACACTTATATATAATTTTTTATTTTTATTAATGGGGTCTAATTAATATTTCAACTAAAAATGTCTTGAAAATATTTTTATATTTAAAAAAATTACAGGGTTTCAATGCCCAAGTACCCTAATGTGCATCCGTGTAAGTATATATATATATATATATATAAAGGAGATGTATGTTCATATGAATGGTAGTTCTACATAATTTTGGGTTAAAATGAAATATGCACATCTCCTATATATATATATATATATATATATATATATATATATATATATATATATATATAGGAGATGTATGTTCATATGAATGGCAGTTCTAGATAATTTTGGGTTAAAATGAAATATGCACATCAAATGGAATATTCATATGTTTATGAATCGTGTATAGAAGTTGATTCGTTGGGTGTAAGCCTGGCAAGCGGTGGTAATAGGTAACTGTTATGAGAATAAAGCATCTCTCTAGGTTAAAATAAAATTACGTAGCACGTTAATAGATTGCCAAATATTTTATTATGCAACCAATGGGTTACGCGTCCTTCAACCGCATCGAGAGTGACTCATTCTAGTTCTTAGCATTGTACAGAAATAGTTTATTAGGTTGTGGGGGAGGGTTAGGATTGTTAATTATACAAAGTGGAATAATATCAATTGTAAACATAGTGGTATATATATATATATATCAGGAGAGACACACAAAAAAAGAACCGAAATAGATTCATCGATCATATTTGGACCACATAAACTGATACTTGTCTAGGTTAAGGCTCATGTTCTTTGTACATTCAATTTACATCCTAATGCTTAATATTTATATGTTTGATTACTATTAATTAAGATATCTTTGGGTGAATGTAATGCCAAAGAATTAGTTCATGAGCTTTACAATGTACTTGGATGAGCATGAGCAATCTGTATAACAATCAACAATAATGTTTGAGATGTTTCGTACAAATAGACGAGGTAGGTTAAAAGGGTTAAAGGCATGGATTTTGGTCAATCTTTTTCTTTTTCAAACCTTTGATTAACAAATTTATTTCCCGGAAAGTTAAAAGCTTAAAGGACACATTGAGTTGTGGATGTCATTTTCATTTTTACTTTATTAAAAGTAAATTGTGATAGGAGAAGTCAACGTAATATAAATTGTGATGGAATTAATTAGCTCTTATTCAAGATGAAAAATAGTTTTGGAAACAAGGAAAAGTTCAATTTGATATCTTCCAAGTAGTATTCCATACATTTTCCAATTCTTTAATATTCTAGTTGTCCCTCTAATGAGGTAAGTTTCAATTTTCTAAAAGAAAAGTAGCCATGGCCTATGAGCATGCGCTGAAACGTGAAAAAGAAAACAAAGTTTAAAGACTCAAAACTTTGAGATGGTGATCCTATGCTTGTCTAGAAAAGTACATGGTAAATTAAGATTTGACCATATATATACTCATGCTTCCCCTATTAATTTGTAGTACATAAATCTATTTTTCTTGAGAGCTTTGTTATATATTACTGTTAGTTTCTGGTTAGTATCTTGTTATAATAAAAGTTAAAACAAAATAAATAAACACATGCAGAAAGTAAAAACACCGAAATTTATCGTGGTTCAACCGTGCGATCTACGTTCACGGAATCTCCCCTGATCCAACAAACTTGTTTTATTAATAAATCACAAGTTATAATATCAATAGACTTATACAAGTAAAAACTCCTTCTTGACTTTGACGCCTTGATGAAGAACTCCTTAATGAACCTAAGTTTGGCGAGCTCTGCTCTACTTGCAACGTTCTCTCCCGAGAACTACACCTTCTTCTCCCGAAGAATGAATAGAACAATAACAAACTAAAAACTCTTCCTATCAAAGATTAAAACAATAAACACAGCGGAAGCATAAATAAGTTGTCTGTTTCACAGTCTGCTGCAACAATACATGGATTATCAGATTTTCTGTGTTACTAACATATGTTGCAGCACATCATCAATCTGCTGTAGCAAAACCTGACAGCTCGAAAATATTCAACCAATTCCTTATTTTCAGCTCTGTTTCTCGTCCTTCTTCTCTTTTTTCTCTACATCATTTCAGATGTGTGAAGCTCCTATATATGCTGAATTAATTGTCTAAACCTCCACAAGGTAATCTGTGCTTGGGCCTTGAGTTGTATGGAAAGACTTTGTCGCCAAGCAAGTCTCGTATAAGGCAACCTTCCTTTCTTGAAAAAGAAAACTTCAATCATCGTTAATGTCGATGTCAATTTGCCTTTTCAACTCTCTTGTAAATATGATAAACCTATCAATCAAAGTTTTTCAAACATATATGCATTTACCATAATTAAATTCTAATTAAATGCAGTTAAGGCATAAGTTTGGCAAAACACAAGCCAATTAAGTTCACAGCACTTGTTGCCGTAAGGGGTGCAGCAAGGGGCGTAACAACTACTTTATTTTCATCACTTATTTATGACATGCTAAAAAAAAAAAAGAGTTTGTTATGTTTGTATACCAACTAATATCCACGAAAAAAGTGATAAATGAATAATAAAAATAACATCGTATCTAACACTTCTCTTTTCCTAAAGCTATTCATCATTTGTTACATTGCTCTTGTTCTATGATACAATTCTTCTACATGTCTCTTCTATCTACTGAATTGAAACTATTTTTTCACAAATTCTTTATTGTTCAGTGTACTTTAGTAATTGTTGATTGAATACTGAAATAAATGTGAACACCTTTTTAATAATGGATTATTCCTAATCTTTAGCATGCCTTTCCGAGTCTAGTATAAAAATAATTATCTATAATAGATACTCTTCTTAACAATATTCTCTTGGCAATGTAGAACCCATGATTGTAATTTGAGAAATGCTAGATATCAAGTTGGCATGTTAAAATAGGAGGCAAAAGAAAAATATTTATTATTTTAGCATATTAAATAGACAAACATATAAGAGATAATAAATCAGTAAACATGTTATATACAAAAGGTAATATCTACAAAGTTTATGAGTTCGTGTTTATTTTAATTTCTCTTTCCTAGTAATTGTTGATCGAATCCTATTGTTGTGTGATTTCTAACGCAAGTGCACGTATCGCAACAAGTAATAAAGTAGAGAGTAAAGATCGTTCCCACGAGTACTGTGATTACTAAGTACCGAAATTGGTATAACTCTAATTTTATTCAGACAATCACGAATTGAGAATTTATTACTAACGACTAAAGAAATTATAAAACGTAACAAAATAACAACTAACACAATTACAAAATTAACAAAAGATGGCAATTCAATAATTAAAAGACTCTAGGGATTCCAATTTCATCAAGATTAATCCTATTTGAAACTAGTGATTTAAATAAATTGACGCTTATTCCTTATGTTGCTAGCAATTTCGCTAAGGTAGATATTAATATTTCTCAAGCATTAATAATCTATCCCAATAAGCAAGCTAACTACATCTCTATGATAACTGTGAACTTATGGAACGCATTAAACCTTATAAATTCAAATGTTGCACTAGATCTCATAACTATCTCTAGCTTATGATGATTTAATGGTATTTCACACAAGGTCTAATTTAGTTATCACTTCTCAGTCTTAAACTAAATCACGACTCATGTAATTGTTGATCAGGCAACTACAAGCATTAAACTCAGCATAAAATACTCAACGCAAATATGGAATAGTTCATCAATCAATCAAAACCAAAAGCATCAAATATTCATAATCTGGCTACATCGTAGCTCTAGAAAAATATCTAGAACATCATAAAGAAATTAAACAAAATCTCAATTATAAAGTAAAACATGATAAGAGAGATAGAGAAAACTAAGATTTGGAGAAGAATTGGGGCAGAAGTCCGTCTCCGGATCGTTCCTCCGTCTTCAACTAACGAATCATTTCTTTCTCTCCCTCTGGAACGTTATTTTTTCTCCCCTCTTGATGGCTGCCAACTTCTCACATTTTTTCTCCTTTTATTTCATAGGGTTTCTTTTTTTTCTTTTCAATTTACAAAACTGCCCTTAATTTTCCTGGGATGCTGCGCAGCTGCGCTATGATTGCGCTACTTCTGATTTTCCTTCAATTGTTCCACAAAGTGAATACAAGTCAATTCTTTACTATTTTTCTTCAATCTTCACCTCAAAACTTAGCTTGTCTCTTGGAGATTACCTACAACTCAAATCAAAGACAAAACCCATCAAATTGCCCATAAACTACTCAAAAACTTACAAAGTTTAAGTGAAAATGTGCTTAAATAATATATCAATAATACACCCAACACCTATAGTAAATGGAAGGATAATGTTATTCACAGGCCAGTAAGAGTTGTAGCCCCCACTAAACTCATGAGCATAACTATTAAAAATTAAGTTGGGTTTGCACGTTTATTAAAATGTGTGTGTTTTTAACGTATTTTTAGATTAAAAAATTAATTTAGCCTTAAGAAGAAAAAATTATTCATATATAAGCACTAAATTGTGTATTTCAACCTTCAATAAATCTTTTGCATGCATTTTTCTTCACTTTTTTTGGAAGTTAAGCATGATTTTCATTCCACATCATAAAAGTAAAAGAACATCAATAAGTCAATTAGCTAAGCAAAGAGCTGATTTGCCACTTTATACACAAAACTCTATTTTCAATAATATCTAAATATTTATGTTTAAGGCATATTTTTCCTCTAACAATAGAAAGAATCTTTCTTAGAATTTGTTCCTCAGTGGCTGTGAATCCACCTATTTCTCTCATTCCAAATATGATACACAGATGCATAAAAAGCATTGCAAATAATATCTGCCTTAAGTCCCTTCTGCTGGCATAGTAAAGAGAGCTTAACAATATCCGCCACTTTTCTTCACTTTACGAGTATTAAATTGTGTATTTTTAACATTCATTGAATAATATTCTGAATACATCCTAAATAAATATGAATATCTTCTTCTCTTTTTTTCATAATAGATGATGCCTAATTTTTGGCATGCACTTTCATTCACTCACAAAATCTTTCAAAGTGTTGGAGACTTTCCGGTGCACTAGCAACCTCTATTATGGTTTAAAACATTCTTTCTTTTTTCTAGAAGAAGATGGAATTGGGAATCTTTCCTTAGAGCAACTTTAGCAGTTTTCTACTTTCAGACTGTTTGGAATAAATGAATTCTATAAAATTTTGTGGAATTCATTTGCAAATCCAAATTTTTTTGTTTGGTTGTACTTTTTTAAAAAATTACAAATTCAGGATTTGCAATTCTTGGATTTGTACAAATCTTACTCAAATACGAGCCCAAGATGTGGAATTTGTAAATCCATGTTTTCTAATTTTGTTGCTAATATTTTAAAGACAAAACTACCCTCAGGTTAAAGACAAAAATAAACGTCTTTTCACTCTTTTTCTCCACTCTTCTCTCTTCTTCCAAATTGACGGCAAAAAGAGAAAAAAGTCAACTTCTTACATTCACTCGTCTTTTAGGCATTTTGCAAATTTATTCACGATATCTTTTCTATTATATAATATTTTTATTATTATTATAGTACTATTATGTTAAACTTATGGTTATTATGATTATTTTGTGATATTTAACTTTTTTGAAAATATTTTTTTACTTCTTTATTTTTTCTTTTGAATTTTTATGATATTACCATAAATCAATAATGGATTGAGAAGATAACACTTATATGATAGCCTAATTTCAATTGAATAAGAGAAAGACATTTAAGTAAAATACAACTATTAATTCTAATTTCATGTGTGTCCAAACACAATTTGAATTTACAAATAACAGAATTGACTTAATATTATTTTTCAATTCTAAACAAGAAAATTCATTTGTAAATGAATTTCTCATGGAATTCATTCCAAACACTATGTTTGATTCTTTTTAGTCAAAGTAGATAGTCAAATCAAAAAAGAGTACTCCAACAGCCTCTCCATCTTCATTCCCAAAGTTGAGAG
The DNA here is from genome assembly GCA_037974665.1 of Ehretia macrophylla. NCBI lineage: Eukaryota > Viridiplantae > Streptophyta > Magnoliopsida > Boraginales > Ehretiaceae > Ehretia > Ehretia macrophylla. The sequence goes on along the minus strand of CM075777.1, from coordinate 48,504,478 downwards.
CTCGCCACTTGTCTGTCTTCTTCTCGCTAGAAGCAACGCGTAAATTAAGCTCGCTATTGTTCTATCTTGCTTTGTTTGTTTCTTGTTTTGTTTGCCACTTTTTTGTTGTATCTTGTTTGCCTTTTGTGTATTTCTTTTGGGTAATTAGCACCACAGCCCCCTATGGTTAAGTAAAAGTGCATAGGACCCTCTGTATTTTCAAAAGTGCACCAGAACCCCCTATGGTTTTAAAAATATAGCACTACAACCCCCTCCGTAAAAAAACAAAAAAAACAAAAACAAAAACAAAAAAAAACAGTTACATTTAACGAAGAGTGTGTTGCATGTGCGTTTAGTGCGATTTTTTTTATGTTTTTTGGCTTAAATTATTACTTAGTTGGACAAAAATACCCTTGTATTAAAATATATATATATAATTTCTTTTCTTTTCTTTTTCTCTCAATGCAATTTTTACAAAAAGAAAAAAATAAAGAAATCTTTTTTTTTTAAAAAAAAAAGGAAAAATCCCATCTTCTTTCTCAACCCTCCCCCACGCCAACATCGGCCCTTACCTTCTCATCACCTCCACCCCGTCCACCCCCCAAACCTCACCCCGTCAGCCCTTTACTTCCATCAGCCCCGTTATCCTTACCCTATCAACCTCCCAAACCCTACCCCCGTCAGTAACCCCCCATCTCTCTCCCACCCAGAAAAAAACCCTGCAATTATTTTTTATATATAAACATGTATAAATTATAAATGTACATGTATATATATGCATATATATGTGTGTGTATATATATGTACATACACATGTATGTATATGTATATATTATATATATATATTGGACTAAATATATATAAACAAAAAAGAAAAGGAAAAGAGGAAGAAAAAAAAAAGAATTGAGGGGCATTTAATTCTTTTTACACAATTCAGTTAAATTTTTTGACTGAAAGTTAGGGAAGGAGTGTGTGTGCACGTTTTTAAAACCACAGGGGGTTCTGGTGTACTTTTAAAAATACAGGGGGGTCCTTTGCACTTTTGTTTAACCATAGGAGGTTGTAGTGCTATTTACCCTTTTTTGTGGTCTTTGTTTTTTCTGTCAGCTTCTTCCAAAATTCGAGTGAAAATGACCTGCCCGATGTTCAAATTCAGACCAGTGCCAACCTGAAACAGTAAAGTGGCCATCTTAGCATGCACTGTGTTGGCATGTTTTCCTGGAAACCAGTTAGCTAAAGCAATTCGATGAAAGGCAGCATATTTAGTTGTCAAAGCTGTAGCAGCTAGCCGATTTCCGTGAGGCCATGTGGTAGGGTGTCCCAACAATTCCGTTGCAACTTGATCAAGAGTAAAACTAACCTCTGCAGCATCTTCCTCCGGTTTTTCAAAGCCCACAAACTCATCAATCACCGTAGGGGAGAAAATAAACACATTACCCCTAACATAAACTTGATGATAGTATGAGGAAGTGGGATCTCCTATTGCTTTATTCAAATTTGCATAAAACTCATGAACAACGGCAGCGACATATGAAGTATCGAGCTTAACAGTACCTAGCAACATGCGTTGTTCTAGAAGTTCAAGAATGACTGTCATTTTATATGAATCAGTATGCAATGTTCGTTCTTCCACAAAGGCCCTCTTATGAACCAAGTCCCAACGAACAAGAGAGGCAGATAAATAAAACTTTTTGGAGTGAGCAAGACTAGCCACATAGCTGGACTTCATCGTGCATTGCATCTTGCGTCGGCTTGCTGGAGAAGAGGTAGTGGATTTCCTCTTTTGTGCTTGTCGTTTGGATCTAGGACGTTTGAGTGGGCTGAACTCGCTACCTGCTGCAGCAGCCTTCACACCAGAAGAAGCTTGATCAGGTATGTTTTCTGTTTCATCATCAGCTGCAGTAGAATGTGCAGCATGCAATATGGGGCCTGGTTCACTCATTGCGGTAATATTAGCTAGAGATGTTGTAGCTGGATCATCAGTAACTTGCTTAGGCGCAACAAAGCTAGGCATGGCATTGGAATCAGATGAATCTGTCAAGAAATGAGGAAGTTGAACGGTTTGCGGAAGTTAATTCTCTCTCCTTCTTTTGAGAGACGTGTGCTGAAATGCACATTAATTTTTCGCCTCAACTTTCAGTTATGACACATCAGTAAAAAGTTGTAACTGCTCAGGGCCTGCTGCAGCATCGTTCATTAGTATAAAAATTTTGTTGCGACAAGACTGTTAGTTCTTTTACTTTAATCACAAACATAACTGACAGATAAGCAACATTTCTGTTATAGCAAATTATGACCAGATATAATTGCAAGGAAGAAAAACTTGGTATGTGAGATTCTGCTGCAACATTTTTCAACTAAGCAAATTCCACACTTTGATATTCAACCCTCAAGATTCTGTTAACTTTTCGTAAAATACAGAAGTTACACACATACAATTCTATGAGCATGAACTTTGAGTCACCATTCGAACTTCTACTGATCACATGCATAAATCAAACAAGAATTTCAAGTATGGACCATGTATGTGTGTGGTTCATGTACAAGCCACTCTAGACGGTCCTCGACATCCATCACACCAGGTCAAATTAGAAGTAATACTTGTTCAACATACCTGGTCATCTAATCACCCCTGCAGAATTTTCTATAACCTTCTTTCATACACGAATTTCACGAGTTTTTTTTTTCTTGGTATGGTGGCTTTCACTCTAGAACCATTCTTTGTGGTCTTAGGTAGCCTTTTTCATTCTAACTTTTGCTGCAACATCTTGCATATGATTTTTTTTTTCTTTTTGGCAAGTTGAATCGAGTTCAGGAATGAATCTCAAAGAGACTTCTCTTTGCTAGATCCCCAGTCGTCAAGCAAGTTCACAATCTTTTTCTGTTGAGATTTTAATCTAAGATTCATCAGAATGACAAGTAAATGATGTGCATTGATAATATGATTCCACAAACGAAATCACTAGCTAATGTATACATATAATTTTCAATGCTCTAGTGATGAACCAATGCACATACACAAGTCATGAAATTTTAAAGAGAACAAATGCCTAAGGCTTTCTCAATGTCTCAAACCTCACAGAGTGAAGATATCTGCTAGTTAATTTTTTGTTGCAACATATTCCAACACAACCTTATTTTGTTCTACAAGTTCTCTTATGAAATGATGCCTTATGTCAATGTGCTTTGTTCGTTAATGCTGTACAGGATTCTTTGAGATATTTATGGCATTCATGTTGTCACAAAAGACAGTAAACCTATTTTGATCAATGTCATAATCACCTATCATTTGACCCATCCAAAGAAGTTGAGCACAACAACTACCTGCTGCTATGTATCCTGCTTCAACAGTGCTTAAGGAAATCGAGTTTTACTTTTTGTTGTACCATGAGACAAGATTGTTACCTACATAAAAGCAACATCCAGTAGTGCTATTTTTGTCATCCACATTTCCAGCCCAATTTGCATCACTCTAACCTGCTAGATTTATGTTAATGTCATTAGTGTACCAAATATCAAAATTAATAGTCCCACTCACATATTTAATAACTCTATTTACAGCTTTTAAGTGTGACTCTTTTAGATCAGCTTAAAACCTAGCATACACTCCTACACTAAAACAAATATCATGTCAACTAGCAGTTAAATAAAGTAAGCTCCCTATCATGATTTTATACAAACTTGCATCCACAGACTTTTCATTCCTGTTCTTCATCAACTTTGTGCTTGACCCCATTGGAATCCTCATGTGTTTTGCATATTCTAATCCAAACTTTTTCACAAGATTCTTGGCATATTTTTCCTAAAAGATGAAAATGCCATTCTTGCACTGCTTCACCTGTAGACCTAGAAAATATATTAGTTCTTCAATCATACTCATTTCAAATGCATGTTGCATTTGATCAACAAATTCATCAACATTGCTTTTAATTGTTGCAGCAAAGACTATATCATCAACATAAATTTGAGCAATCAAAATTCTAGGTGTGAATTTAATGAACAAAGTCTTATCAACACTTCCTCTTTTATAGCCCTTTTCAAGCAAAAATTTGGTTAACCTCTCATACCAAGCTCGTGGAGCTTGTTTCAGTCCATACAAAACCTTTTCTAATTTAAAAACATAATCAGGATGATGAGGATCTTCAAATCCTTTAGGTTGTTCAACATAAATTTCTTCATTAAGTATACCATTTAAGAAAGCACTCTTTACATCCATTTGGTATAACTTAATTTTTAACACACATGCAATAGACAACAAAAGCCTAATTGACTCTAACCTAGCAATTAGAGCAAAAGTTTCCTCAAAATCTATGCCCTCAACTTGAGTATATCCCTGAGCAACTAACCTAGCCTTGCTTCTGGTTATGTTGTCACATTCATCAGTTTTGTTCCTAAAAATCTATTTTGTCCCAATTATATTTGTGTCTTTTGGCCTAGGAACTAAGACCCACACATCATTCCCCAAAAATTGGTTCAAGTCTTCTTGCATAACATTGATCCAACTTTCATCTTCTAAGGCCTCCTTTACATTTTTTGGCTCAATGGGGGAAGTAAAACATACATACCTGACCATCTCCCTATAATTTACGTTTTGCTTGTTTCAAGTTCGAACTCCATCATGCAAGGAACCAATGATATCACCTCTTGAGTGATTCTTTTGAACTCTACTTGAAGGCTCAGCCATATGAAGTTCTGAAAATCTTTGTTCAAGTCCCTTTGTTTCAACGCTTGTTGTACCATTTTCGGTATCTGCTGCGTCAGTTTCAGTCTCTGTTATAGCAATTTCTGTTCTTGATCTATGCATTCTAGCTTCTGTTGCGACATGTTCAATTTTTGCTGCGACAGTATCTGCTGCTTTTCCTAAATTATTCTCAGTGTCTGTTGCAGCGTTTTCAAGAACAAAATCGTCTGCTGCAATATTTGTTTCACCAACTTTTAGGTGCACACACATTATCATTTACCACAATATTAGCTGACTTCATCATAGCAAGAGTATGTAAGTTGAATACTTTATAAGCTCGACTATTTGTAGAGTAGCCTAAGAATATACATTTGTCAGATTTTGTATCAAACTTACCTCTTGGCTCTCTGTCCTTTAAGATGTAACAAATACTCCCAAACATATGAAAATGATTGAGTGAAGGTTTCTTACCTTTCCATATTTCATATAAAGTTTTAAGTGTACCTAGATGAAGATACACTCGATTCACTGAGTAACAAGCAGTATTAACAGCTTCAACCCAAAATCTATGAGAAATGTTATTTGCATTTAACATCACACGAGCTATTTCCTGCAAAAAACCTATTTCTTCTTTCTACAACACCATTTTGTTGTGGTGTCTTAGGTGCAAAAAATCATGAGAAATTCCATGCATATCACAAAAATCAGAGAAGGTATGATTCTCAAACTCCTTACTATGATCACTTCTTATTCTAACATTTTTTCCTATGTGACAATCCTTTTCATTTGAAATTTCCAAGAACAATCTCTTGAATGCATCAATTGTATCTGATTTTGATCTAAAAAATTCAACCCATGAATATCTAGAAAAGTCATCAACACAAACAAACACATACATTTTTCCACCAAGACTTTCAGTTTGCATAGGACCCATAAGATCCATATGCAAGAGTTCCAAAGTCCTTTTTGTGGCACTCTGTTGCAGCTGTTTATGAATGGTCTTTACCTGCTTTCCAAGTTGACATGGACCATAAACCTCATGCCTCAATCTTTTCAATTTAGGAACTCCTTGAACAATACCTGTGTTCACAATTTTGCTTAGAGTTTTGAAATTCAGATGTCCTAACTTGTTAGTACTATCAACTATGTTGCTTTAACAAATAAAATTTGGTTCATGTGGAACAGAAAGCATATAACAATGGTCCATTGACCTACTTCCTGCAAGAACACATTTGTTAGTATTATCCGTTACTTCACAACCATCCTTGGTAAAGTTTACTAGCAATCCTTGATCACACAGTTGACTGATACTAATAAGGTTCGCTTTGAGTCCTTCTACATGCAAAATTTTCTTCAATCTTTGAAAGCCTTTGAGAGCAAGTTTAACGCCCCGATCCCTCACGAGACCGGAGGCTCTAATAACCATGCTAATCACAATCTAATTTTAACCCGGTCACAAAATTTAGGAAAAACGAACAGAGTTTCCCCTATTTATAGGACTATTTGGAAACCTGTAAACTACAACATATAACCACAAGACCATAATCCACAACTTCAATCTGTTTTATCCCTATCAGCATGCAAGTCAACTAAACAGAAAAGTAAACAATTGAAGTTATTACAAACCACTAGCACCTAACTATTACCCAAGACTAAAACTTTAATATTACATTTCTTAAGATAACACAAATACATACATTGTGAAACCCCACTTATCTGCTTTAACTTGATTTACGTGCTTTGTCTCGTTTTGCGTGCATATGACCTGTTTATGTGCTATAAGACCTAGAAATTTATAATTTTGATATCAATACTCCTAATACTTGCTAAATGTGCATTCATGAAATTTTCATAAAAAATGGAGTCAGAAATCTTATCGTCAATTTTTAGTGAATAGTGTTTTCGAAACACGTCCGCTAAAATTTTGAAACTGGTCTTTTTAACCCTTCTAGACCTAGCCCACGGACTTTAATAGACTTGTGTTTGATGAAAACGGTTTTAAAATCGGCTTAAGAATTTATTAGGGTTTTTACACCGACTTTTGTGAAAATCTAGTTTTGAGCCGACTCGGGTGAAACTGTTTGATTGTAAAACTTTTTGTCACCAAAAAATAATCTACTTGAGCTATTTTGGGTGTTGAATAAATGTTTTGAACTTTGGTGATCAAGAAAATGCATTTAAAGTCAAGAAAACACAAAAATACTAACTTAAGCTACTTTAACTTTGCAATTTTTTTATTTGACTAAGCTTTTAATTATATATTGTCATCAACACACACTCAACACAACACAAAACACACTCAAAAAACACATAGGAGGCCGAGAGGGAGAAGAGAGAAAAAGAAAGAAAAAAACTCAAGCTTTTCAACCAATTTTTTAAAGAAAAACCTAGTTTTTGTCCGTAGAACTTCGTGCTGACTTGGATTCCGCTTGTTGGGCACGCATTGCACGCATTCCTAGGCATATATCGCATCAAAGGTGAGAGAAAAATTCTGGATCTCAAAACTCATCTTTTGTGTTTTTGCGTATAAATGAAAATCGAACCGTTAGAATTCTAATCTGATGTTAAATTATTGCTCCTTGCATGCTAGGGATCATTTAGCTATAATACTACGAGTTTTTATCGGTTGTAGCATAATTTTTATTTTTCGGATATTTAAATTTGATTAATTTGTTCAATGTTGATTAAATTGAGTTGTGTTGATCGGAATCGATTGCCATCGATTTCTGAAAACTTGATAATTATGTGGTAGCGCTGTTGTAATGCCGAATTTTCAATTACATTGTCCGTGTGAAAATCCGGAAAATTCAGCCTTGACACCTTAGGGTTTTAGAGTTATCGGGCATGATTTGGAGGTGTTATGGTGGTTTTCCAAGGGGACAAATGTAGTTGGTTGAATGGGTGAGTGATAGAAACTGATTGGGAGTTGTTTGGATTAGTAGAATGTAAGATATGATTAATTGAAGTTTAGGTTGTCTTTCTTTAAAATGTTAGATTGAGCCTTAGTTGATTGGGTGTGGGTTGAGTGATTGAATTGTGAGTTGTTGATGGGTAAATTAGAGTTTGATTGTGTGTTTAATGCATGTTCGGTTAGATGGCCTACTTTGTCATCTAACTTAGTTATTTGTTGTCTAATTGATTATTGATGCTAGTATTGATGAGTAGATGATTATTGATTGATGATTGATTGATTATTGATGATTATTATGGAGTCTTGGTATGTGTGTGCCACCTCTCGGACAGCGTTGGGCTGTCGGGTTGAAAACAGCATGACTGCCAGAGACTACTCCCAGCTCGCATGACGGAGGTGTCATGGAGGGAGGGGCTAGTGAGGTACCTCGGGTATGTGAGTAATGGGGAGTTACAAGAAGAATGGTTGAGATCGTGATGGCGTTTGGAGCTACACCAACTAGAGTATCCTTTATTGAATGGTTATATAGTTATGTGATGATTGTATTATTTATGTTATTATGTGTTTACTGACTCAAAGGATTATTCCAAGGAGTTTAGTAGACCTTGTTCGAGATCTATCGGATCCTCACTGGGCTTATTTTATGTAAGCTCACTCTCTATTATTGCATGCTTACAGGTGTACTTTCGCAAGATTACGGGTACGTGCCTTCTGAAGAGGAGAATGTGGAAAATGTGCCTTACGTGGATGAGTCCTATGTTCTAGAGTCTTATCCGTGATGTCGTACATGTTTTATTATCTTGTAAATTAACTTAGTAGACTTTTATCTGCTTTGTAGTTTATAATGTATAAGATGTCGATAAGTTAATGAATTAGTTGATGTTGTCTTAGTAGCCTTTCTTTTGTTTATGATTAGGTTGCTAGATTGGCTCAATATGTTTTGTATTGTATATTAAGGGTTCATGTATTATGTTGGAACGGAGGCAGATAACGAGGAATGTTTATTGTATGATATGGTCATGATGTATGTTATTATGCTATTGAGGAGTTGTTTGTTGTATGGTTTATAAAGTTGAGGTATGATGTCCTATGGAGGTTGGTTTAGAGCCTCGGTATCCTATTTTCTGTCGTTATACTGCCGAAATTCCGTTGCGTCCTGACTGATTATAGGAGGGGTCGAGTTGGGGCGTGACATACATGATCATAAGATCTCAAATAGTATACAGCCATATAATGTACACATTCTTCTTTGTTCTACACACTGATAGAGCAGGCAGGCCACATAGGAGGCAATCCCATTTCCAGCTTATAGCACTGATCCTGAAAGGTATTAGAAACGAGGGTAAGTATACAACATATATACTCAGTGAGGGAGGTGATGCAGCAAACCGATGAATGCTTTCATGAGATGCAATAAGAATAATAACATATACAACACAAAATAACAAAGTTAATTAGACAAGTATTTAACCACGTATAAAAAAGATACGGTTCCATGTTTGTCTTCAATCACGAGCCACGAGCCAAGATATTCAAGCAAGTGCCGGCAAAACCCTTACTCCTCCAAGTTGGGGTACTCCGGATGTACCCCGATCCTACGACCCTTTCTCCTGAGGTAGATTCATATTCCCAGCAGGTGAACCACGCCTCTAGGGTAGTGGAGTATACTTAGCGAGAGAAAAAGAATAGGCACCATGGTAGTCGAGAGAGCACGGCAAGCCCGATGCCACACATGTTTCTCAACACAACCATGTCCGAAAAGGTTGCGCAACCCGACACAAATTCAAGAATTCATGAGATAATATCAAACAAACACGAGTAACCACGAGATAACAAATAAATGGTACATGTAAATTCTATCAATTAGCTAAATCATATAAACTAAAAACAATGAAATAAACTAAGATGTACAAAAAGGTTAAATACTCCCTCACTTTTACCGAGCTCCAAAATGCAAGAATTGGCTTCACTCTCAAACATTTTGGATAGTCAATTGAAGCATTCTTGTAGCTATAAAACATTTCATAACCTCCTAGATGGCATTAACTATATAAATATTTTACAAAGTAACCTTTATAACAAGCTCAATCAAATACCCCTTTTGTAACAATCATCAATAATCCAATAATTCGCATATAAATAGCAATTTACTTTTAGGCAATTAAACTCACAATTTCAATCCATTAATTTCATGAGTTAAGCAAGTGGAAATATTACATAGTATGATTCTTAAATAAGTAATCTAAGTTAGAAGTTTCTCACTAGCAAACTTAGGGTTAAAAGCAAAATGATGACTTAACAACTCAAGAAGGGAGTGTTTCAACTAGAATATTAAAGTTAAGTGCATTTAAGTTAAAATGTAGTTAACCCAAGTTAACATAATACCTTACATTGTTCATGATTTTCTTCATTCTAGATTAGATAATAACTTACATGTGAAACTAGTTCAACTCCACCTAATAATGGACTAGCAATTAACTCAATTTAAGGAATCCTCTTAAGAGTTTATAGCCAAAATAAGACAAGTTCCATTAATTGTTCAATAATACATTCATTAACATCGACTTCCAAACATTTACTACTTAAAAGACTTCTAAATCATACATTCTCTTACTTTCCAATGATTATTAGTTAGTGAATAATATTTAACTCAACCAACATTCAAGCTCTTAGTTAGCTAACTATTCAAGAAATAAGTTTTTCACTTAAGACTTCATAACTGATAACAAACCATCCTAATCATATCATTAGCTAGCACAACAAGCTTTAATATAACTTATAACTCATTATTTCATAAGTAAGACACGGGGTAGGGAACCTATCTATCAATAACTTCAACATTAACTTGATAGCAACTTAAAATAAGAACAATTTCATATCACTTTTATAGCAAACTCAAGTTAAAGATAATATTTAATAATCCAATAAATAACTACTTCACAATTAACTTACATTCTAACTAAACCCCTACACAATTAAACTAACTCTTCAATTTAAAATTAAATTATAGCTTAAAGAATAAATGCTACACCAAAACGCTTGTCTTCCTTTCCAATCAAATTAGCATTCAAGATAACCAATAAATCTAAATCATATTCATTTATAACTAAACAATCATTTTCATGTAGGTAGTATGACATTCAAGCTATAGTTAACCTCTACATGACTTAATAAATGAGTTCACATTTTAGCAAGACTGGGAAAAGGGCAAGAGGAAAGGTAGCTGCATTCCATACTAACTCATGATTTCTATTTACTCATTCAATCTCAATTATATCACAATTTAGATAATTATAAGAGCTTCATTACGCTACTAATCATCCAAGAACACTACACAATAAAGTCTTGATTGAATATATCCAATTAGAGTTGAAATATATCATCGCTTTAGCAAAATAACAATGAAATTCAGATTCTCGCGTAATAGGACAATTCTGACACATCTCACCAAAATGGTCATAACTTATTCTAGAAAACTCCGATTAATGCACCGTAAAAAGCATTAGAAACTAGACTTGCAAGGCTTTCTAACGGTATATAGTTTAACCCCTAATCCTTCTCCAATTAATACAGTTTTAAGCTCAGTTTTGCTGAAAAATCTGGACAGCCAATCACCTTTAGTTCCCAATTCAACTTACATGTTCAACAAGCTAACCACTTTGTCTAAACTCAACTCTAGCTAATTACAAGATAATTCAAGTTATCATACTCATTTTCCCAATTTACATTTTATAACTCAATCAATAGACAAATATAGCAATTATAGCAAGTATAGCAATTCAAATAGCTACTTATACAATAAGCTTAACTAATTCACATAAGCTTCAATTAGACACTTTTCACATGCTTAGTATTTAGGTCATAAACTTCACACTTATATAGCATATAACTCTATCATGATCAATTAAAGCAAATATAACAATATAATAACTACTAATGCAACTAATTCAAGTAATTCACAAGAAATCCAACGAATCTCCTTCTAAATGCTTACAAAACAAGTTCTAAACTTCACACAAGATAACGAACCTCAAATCTAACTACACTACATCTCTAATGACACTTTATGGCACCATTTAAGCCCTTGAAATCTCACTTTAAAGTACAATTACCTGAAAAGTCCGAATTTGCCTCTTTATGCATTACACTACAAGTACTCTAATCGAAGCTCAACTAAGTGAAGCGAATACATTTCTAGTACCTCCTCACTTACTAGACACTAGCCCTAATGCCCGATCGCACCCGGATTCACTTTCAACCCGAAATCCCTTTGTCAATCTTTGCTATTAAGCTCCAAACCGAAAGGCAAGGTTCAAGATTCCCAAACGAGTTATCATATCCTTCAAACTACACCTTATGGCTCCCCAAAGACCCTCGAATTCACCTATTAAACTTCGTTTACCATTAAATCCCCAATTTCCTTTTTGTGCGTTTATACTACAAGTACCAATTCCAGAATTCAAACAAGCAAAACGAAGGCACTTCTAAGGCTTCAATACGTAATAAAAACTAGCCATAACCTCAAAACGTGCCCGGATTCGAGTTAACCCCGAAATCCCTAATTAAAGTAGCTTATTTTGATCAAAATTTCCAAATTTTTCATATAGCAAGTTTAATGAATATTTTTTTCATGCTCAAAGACCTAATTAGCAACTACTAGAAGTCTCGAATCGAATTAAATTGTAACTTTTTTTCGGAACCCTAGTTTCAGCACTATTCATCATCTTCCTCAAGTGATTCATGCTAAAAAAACTTGGTTCTAAGCTTTACCAATGCATAAGGATGTTCTTTAGCATGTAATAACACTATCTAGCAAGAATCAAGCAATTTATAGCATGAAATAGCAAAATCCAAAAATTCAAAAAAACTTGACTTAAACTTAAACTTAGCTAAAATGATGCACTCCCTTACGTAGGAGCTTTGAAAACACAAGGAGAAGACTTTGGAGAAGTGGATAGGGGCCTAGGATGAGAGCTCTTGAGCAAAAATCGAAGAAAAAATATCACAAAATTTTGCTCACTGCTACAGTAAAAACCGTGGCTACTTGGGAGCTTTTTGAGCTTGCTTTGTGCTATTTTTTCTAAGTGTTTTGTGCTAATAAGTATAGTATATGTGTTGTATAATATGTGTGGGCTGATTTGAGTGGTCAAAATAAGCTAGACTTGATCAAGTTTGGCTTAAAACAATACAAACAAGTTAACTCGTTTGAAACCAATGTTTCACCTACGTAATACTATTTACATGAAGCACAAATCATTTTTCAAATGTATGTTCCCGGCCTCTAAAGTCCAAAACTACAAGTTTTCGATTACTTTAATAAGTTATACTACCTAGGAAAAATATTAAACCATCAAATAAACATATTTAAACTAGAAATAAAATACATTAAATTGCACAAAAGATATGCTACAGTTATTTATGACTATGATGCAAATTCTCGGGCGTCACAGCAAGGGTTCATTTTCCAAGAACACGGCCTTTTTAACCATCGCCAAATGTTACTTCTCCACCATTGCATGACTTGTAGTTTTTGAGAATTTCTCTTTCACCTGTTATATGCATAGAACAACCACTGTCAAAGTACCAAGAGTAAGTAGGACATGCTTTCAAGGCAGTGTAAGAGAAAAGACAAGTTATAGAAGACTTTCTTACCCAAATCTGTTTTACCCTTTGCTGCGACAAGTGGAGATAAGCTCTATTTCTCCTTTTCAATGTCCCCATAAGCTTATAGCAACAAGGTCTGATATAACAAGGAGTGAAGCAATAATGACAAATAGGAAAGAACTTATTTATTTGTGAAGTTGCTGCTTCTGCACCAACTTCTGTTGCAACAGATTGTTCCACTTTTGATTTTTTAACTTTTTTGACAAAAACTGTTTGACTTGTTGATACTCATCCTTGATATTCCAATCCAGTATGATCCCTGCAAGATTTTTGAATGGATAACATATAATCAAGATTTTCAGTACTTGAGTTCATCATCTTGAAGCCTCGCTAAATCTATGACAGTTCCTGCTGCAGTATGTCGGCTTTTTGCTGACTTTCTCCTATTGATTTCTGCAACTCAGCCTTTTCCCTTTCAAGTTCAGCAATCTTGGTTAATTGATCTTGATTCACCCTGCACACAATCAGCCATTTTTGGTACATCGTTTTGTAGGTTCTTATGAACTTGTCCTCTTCTTCATCACTGTCCAATTCAGAATCAGTTTCACCATCTGAAATAACCAATCTTGTTGCTGATGTTGTTGCAGATTCTGCTGCAGCGGGTTCAGTTTCTATTTCAGCATCTGTCTCAGCGTCTGTCTGTTCTGCTGCAGCTGCTACTTTCTAACTCTCTATCGCTCCATGCAGCATTCATGGCTTTCTTCCTTCGTTTTAAGGTATTGGCACACTCAGATTGAATGTGACCAAATCCTTCACACTCTCGACATTGAATTCCCTTATTCTTTTCTTTCCATCAAACATTTTTTCATTTTTCTTCTTGAAAGTTTCAGTATTTGCTGCAGCATGAGGATTTTTACCGAAGCTTGTGAATTTTGGGCCTTTAGCTTGATTCTTCCATTTTTAAACACCTTTTTGAAATTCTTTGTTAAAAAAGTCAGAGATTCTGTCAATTCATCATCATCAGAAGGATCTTCATCCTCTCATTTTTGAATTTCTGCTTATAGTGCAATGCCCTTTTCTTTTCTTTTCTGCTTGAATTTCATCTCAAAGGTCTGTAGAGACCCCATAAGCTCATCAAGCTTCATGGTATCCACATCTTTTGCTTCTTCGATTGCTGCAACCTTAATAGCAAATCTGTCTGGAAGCGACCTCAACATTTTTCTCACCATCTTTGAGTGTGAATTTTTTTCTCCAAATGCAAAAGCTTCGTTTTCTATATCACAAAGCTTAGCATTAAATTTAGCAATGGTTTCATCCACGTGCATCTGCAACTCTTCAAACCTTGTTGTAAGTATTTACAATTTCGACATTTTCACTGCAGCAGTACCTTCATATGTCGTTTGCAAGATTTCTCAAGCTTCTTTTGCTATTTCACAAGATGAAATAAGCTTGAATTGATTCAGCCCCACGGCATTAAAAATAGCATTCAATGCCTTTGAATTATTGGTGGCTGCCAAGTCTTCAGCTTTGGTCTATTGCAATTCAGATTTTTTTTCAACAGTGCCTTTAGCAGTTGTGGCAATAGGGTGTTCTCATCCACTTAACACAGCTCTTCAAGTAGCTTCATCAATAGCTTTAATGAAAGCTTTCATCTGTGCCTTCCAGTATGAATAGTTTGTGCCATTGAGAAGAGGTGGTTTATTGATTGATTCGCCATCATGTAGAGTGTCCATATATTCAAAAATAACCAGAAAAACTCTTCCAAAGATCTAACTGAGTCAGTTCAGTAACCTGCTCTTGATGCTACTTGTTAGTTTCTAGTTAGTATCTTGTTGTAACATAAGTTAAAACAAAATAAATAAACGCATGCAGAAAGTAAAGACACCGAGATTTAATGTGGTTCAACCGTACAGTCTACGTCCATAGGACCTTCCCTGGTCCAACAAACCGCAAGTTACAATATCAATGGACTTACACATGTAAAGACTCCCTCTTGACTTTGACGCCTTGATGAAGAACTCCTTAATGAACCTAGGTTTGACAAGCTTCCCTCGACTTGCAACGTTCTCTCCCGAGAACTACACATTCTTCTCCTGAAGAATGAATAGAACAATAACAAACTAAAAACTCTACCTATCAAAGATTAAAATAATAAACATAGCGGAAGCATAAATAAGTTGTCTGTTTCACAGTCTACTGCAACAATACATGGATTATCAGATTTCCTCTGTTACTGACTTATGTTGCAGCGAAAATATTCAACCAATTCCTTGTTTTTAGCTCTGTTTCTCGCCTTTCTTCTCTTTTTTCTCTACACCATTTCAAACGTGTGAAGCTCTCTATATATGCTGAATTAATTGCCTAAACCTCCACAAGGTAATTTGTGCTTGGGCCTTGAGTTGTATGGAAAGACTTTGTCGCCAAGTAAGTCTCGAATAAGGCAACCTTCCTCTCTTGAAAAAGAAAACTTCAATCATCATTATTGTCGATGTCAATTTTCCTTTTCAACTCTCTTGTAAATATGATAAACCTGTCAATCACAGTTTTCTAAACATATATGCATATACCATAATTAAATTCTAATTAAATGCAGTTAAGGCATAAGTTTGGCAAAACACAAGTCAATCAAGTTCACAGCACTTGTTGCAGCAAGGGGTGCAGCAAGGGGTGCAGCAAGGGGCATAACAACTACTTTATTTTCATCACTTATTTATGAAATGCTAAAAAAAATAAAATAAAAAATAAAAAAAAGAGTTTGTTATGTTTGTATACCAACTAATATCCACGTAAGAAGTAATAAATGAGTAATAAAAATAACATCGTATCTAACACTTCTCTTTTCCTAAAGCTGTCCATCATTTGTTACATTGTTCTTGTTCTATGATACAATTCTTCTACATGTCTCTTCTATCTACTGAATTGAAACTATTTTTTCACAAATTCTTTATTGTTCAGTGTACTTTAGTAATTGTTGATTGAATACTGAAATAAATGTGAACACCTTTTTAATAATGAATTATTCCTAATCTTTAGCATGCCTTTCCTAGTCTAATATAAAAATAATTATCTAGAATAGATACTCTTCTTAACACTATTCTCTTGGCAATGTAGAACCCATGATTGTAATTTGAGAAATGCTAGATATCAAGTTGGCATGTTAAAGTAGGAGGCAAAAGAAAAATATTTATTATTTTAGCATATTAAATAGACAAACACGTAAGAGATAATAAATCAGTAAACATGTTATATACAAAAGGTAATATCTACAAAGTTTACGAGTTCGTGTTTATTTTAATTTCTCTTTCCTAGTAATTGTTGATCGAATCCTATAGTAAATGGAAGGATAATGTTATTCACAGGCCAATAAGAGTTGTAGCCCCCACTAAACCCATGAGCTGATGAGCATAACTATTAAAAATTAAGTTGGGTTGCATGTTTATTAAAATGTGTGTGTTTTTAACGTATTTTTAGATTAAAAAATTAATTTAGCGTTAAGAAGAAAAAATTATTCATATATAAGCACTAAATTGTGTATTTTCAACCTTCAATAAATCTTTTGCATGAATTTTCCTTCACTTTTTTTGGAAGTTAAGCGTGATTTTCATTCCACATCAAAAAAAGGATAGAACATCAATAAGTCAATTAGCTAAGCAAAGAGCTGATTTGTCACTTTATACACAAAACACTATTTTTAACAGTATCTAAATATTTACGTTTAAGGTAAATTTTTCCTTTAACATCAGAAAGAATCTTTCTTAGAATTTGTTCCTCAGTGGTTGTGAATCCACCTATTTCTCTCATTCCAAATATGATACACAGATGCATAGAAAGCATTGCAAATAATATATGCCTTAAGTCCCTTCTGCTGGCATAGTAAAAAGAGCTTAACAATATCCGCCACTTTCCTTCACTTTACGAGTATTAAATTGTGTATTTTTAACATTTATTGAATAATATTCTGAATACATCCTAAATAAATATGAACATCTTCTTCTTCTTTTTTTCATAATAGATGATGCCTAATTTTTTGCATGCACTTTCATTCACTCGCAAAGTCTTTCAAAGTGTTGGAGACTTTCCGGTGCACTAGCAACCTCTAGTTTATTATGGTTTAAAACATTCTTTCTTTTTTCTGGAAGAAGATAGAATTGGGAATCTTTCCTTAGAGCAACTTTAACAGTTTTCTACTTTCAGACTGTTTGGAATAAATAAATTCTACAAAATTTTGTAGAATTCATTTGCAAATCCAAATTTTTTTGTTTGGTTGCACTTTTTTTAAAAATTACAAATCCAGGATTTGCAATTCTTGAATTTGCACAAGTCTTACTCAAATCCAAGCCTAAGATATAGAATTTGCAAATTCACATTTTCTAATTTTGTTGCTAATATTTTAAAGACAAAACTACCCTCAGGTTAAAGAAAAAAATAAACGTCTTTTTCACTCTTCTTCTCCACTCTTCTCTCTTCTTCCAAATTGACCACAAAAAGAGAAAAAAGTCAACTTCTTGCATTCACTCCTCTTTTAGGTATTTTTCAAATTTATTCAGGATATCTTTTCTATTATATATTATTTTTGTTATTATTATATTACTATTATGTTAAACTTATAGTTAGTATGATTATTTTGTGATATTTAACGTTTTTGAAAATATTTATTTATTTCTTTATTTTTTTCTTTTGAAGTTTTATGATATTACCATAAATCAATAATGGATTGAGAAGATAACACTTATATGATACCCTAATTTCAATTGAATAAGAGAATGACATTTAAGTAAAACACAACTATTAATTCTAATTTCATATGTGTTTCAAACACAATTTGAATTTACAAATAACAGAATTGACTTAATATTATTTTTCAGTTCTAAACAAAAAAATTCATTTGTAAATGAATTTCTCATGGAATTCATTCCAAACACTATGTTTGATTCTTTTTAGTCAAAGTAGAGAGTCAAATCAAAAAAGAGTACTCCAACAGCCTCTCCATCTTCATTCCCAAAGTTGAGAGCTCACCACTTATCTGCCTTCTTCGTTAGAAGCAACGAGCAAATTAAGCTCGCTATTGTTCTTTCTTGCTTTGTTTTGTTCTTGTTTTGTTTGCCACTTTTTTGTTGTATCTTGTTTGCCTTTTGTGTATTTTTTTGGGTAAATAGCACCACAGCCCCCTATGGTTAAGTAAAAATACATAGGACCCCTCTATATTTTTAAAAGTGCACCAGAACCCCCTATGGTTTTAAAAATGTAACACTACAATCTCCTCCGTAAAAAAACAAAAAAACAAAAAGAACTGTTACGTTTAACGAATAGTGCGTTGGACGCGCGTTTAGTGCCATTTTTTATATTTTTTGGCTTAAATTATTACTTAGTTGGATAAAAATACCCTTATATATATATATTTGTGTTCTTTTCTTTTTCTCTCAATGCAATTTTCACAAAAAATAAAAATAAAAAAATCTTTTTTTTAAAAAAAAAAAAAAAAGAAAGGAAAAATCCCATCTTCTTTCTCAACCCTTCCCTACCCCCCACCCCCCACGCCCACGCCCACGCCAACGCCCACGTCCACGCCAACGCCAACGCCCACGTCCACGTCCATGTCGGCCCCCCACCCTCTCATCACCTCCACCCCTCAAACCCCACCCCGTCAGCCCTCTACCCCCATCAGCCCCGTTGTCCCTACCCTATCAACCCCCCAAACCCCACCCCCGTCAGCCCCCCCACCCCTACCCCGTCAGCAACCTCCCCACCCACCCAAAAAAAACCTTGCAATTATTTTTTTATTTATAAACATGTATAAATTATAAATATACATGCATAT
Organism: Ehretia macrophylla; assembly: GCA_037974665.1. Lineage (NCBI taxonomy): Eukaryota > Viridiplantae > Streptophyta > Magnoliopsida > Boraginales > Ehretiaceae > Ehretia > Ehretia macrophylla. The sequence goes on along the minus strand of CM075777.1, from coordinate 48,485,485 downwards.
ATATACATATATATGTGTGTGTGTATATATATGTACATACATGTGTATGTATATGTGTATGTTATATATATATTGGACTAAATATGTATAAACAAAAAAGAAAAAGAAAAGAGAAAAAAAAAAGAATTGAGGGGCATTTAAATCTTTTTACACAATTCAGTTAAATTTGTTGACGGAAAGTTAGGGAAGGAGTGCGTGTGCATATTTTTAAAACAACAGGGAGTTCAGGTGCACTTTTAAAAATACAGAGGGGTCCTTTGCACTTTTGTTTAACCATAAGAGGTTGTAGTACTATTTATCCTTTTTTGTGGTCTTTGTTTTTTTTCATTTAATTGACATGGCAACATAAAAAATAAGTATAAAGTAGATACATAGTTTTAAATAAAAGATTAAAAAAAATATTATTGAGTAATGATTCTAGATAAAATATGAAAAGTAATTAGAGTAAAATTAAATAGAAAATACTGTTAGAATTAAACTGAAATAGAATTTGAAATAGAAAGTATTGTTAGATTAAAATTGAAATAAATAATTTTAAAAAATAAAAAATTATTAATTTAACTTTTTATTATGGAAAAAAAAAAAGATTGTTTGAGTTTTGCTTCTTCTATTGAGGAGTTCAACTTCGTTACATACTTAGCTATCTCAAAAATTGAACCAAAGACGAAAAAGAAAAAGTATTAGAAGTTCGAATGTCACATCAATGCTCTCACTTGTTGACCCGAAAAAACAAAGTGGAAGACAAGCAGAATCAGCAATATCAATAATGAAATGAGGAATTCATTTCACCACGTTTTTAGACAAACATCTCTGGATACAGGGGCGAATTATATTAGGGGAATGAAGTTGCAATTCTCTCTCATCTCAAAAATTAATATTTTTAAGAAATTTAGTCTAAAAAATAACTAATCTTACTTAAAAATAATAATTTATATATTTGATAACTTATAACTTTTAATCCTCAATTAAAAAAAAATATTGAATTCGCCCATTGGATAGATCACAAAAAAAGTGGGTGGATCATCTTTGGCACATTGTTGTTATTAGTTTAGTTGTTGATGTAAATCCCCCAACTTTATATGCCAAGACTTGACTCTCTTTAGGGGACTTGACCCAAGAAATGTTTCACCACCGATCAGAAAGCTGTTATATACGTCAAAAATTGGGGCAAGTCAACTTATATATAAAACTGATTTCTTTAATTAAAGTAGAGGCACGCACTGCCTTGGACATGTTAGTTATAGGGTCAAATTTCTAACAACATTATTTCCGGCCCCAATATTAAGGAGTGCGATCTGAACCTAGTCAAGGTGGCTGCATGGATGACCCCATCTTTTGCTGTTCATGCAAGTTGTTTTAATGATTTTATATTATGGTTAGTCATTGTGTAGTTGTGCTAGTGAACTCGCATTTTCGAGCTACAAAATAGTTTGGGTAATGATTTATTATGATAAAAAAAAATTAAATTAAATTTATGCTCTCTCATTCAGTGGCCGACTCTTACTGTAAAAGTGTCAAATATAAAGATTTTAAAAAAAAAACCAAAAAAAAAAAGAAACATTTTTTTTCAAGTTGTGTACACTTTATTTATTAGCTAGGTCCGCCACTGCTCTCATCACAATTATTATTTGATCCTTGACTAACTTAGAGCATGAGGTGGAGAGTGATGTTGTGTCACAAGATTTATAGTCTTAAGGTAAATTAAATATAGTCCTACTTAAAATGAGTTTCTCGACATTAACAAAGAAAAACAAAAAGAAAAAAGTACATACCATGTTATTGTCACTTTTATATGCAAAAGTTGATCTAGGATATGATTTTTTTTTCCCCAGATGAAGTTATATAACACATAACTTATCATTTCCGTACAAATAATTTTTGTTAATTGAAGGTAACTGATTTTTTAAATTAATAATATTTCTATATCTAAATGAAAATTTAGAGTAACTGAATTTCTATATATGTTATACATATTCGTCCACCCTTTTTTCTTTATTTGATTTGAAAGGAGGCCTAACCGATCTCTAGTATGAGATACGGCAAGCTGACAACTTCACCCAACTATTTAATTATCAAAGGGGAACGTTTTATCTCTTCTATCTTTTTCAAGTAAAGCTACATCCATATTTGCACTTCCTAAAGGTTGGAATAGACCGAAATTTGCAAGTTAGTCTGCACATCGATTTGTTTCTCTATAAACATGCTTCAGAGTTAAGTGAGGGTGGCGCTAAAGGATCAGTTTGCAATCTGCCACCCTGCAGGCAATAAGGATGGCTCTCACCTCTAATCCTGTCAACCGTTGCCTGTGAGTCTATCTCGATTCCGAGCACCTCAAACTGTTTCTCCTAGATCGTAAGTAATCTTGTGTGGTGATAAGACGAAAATTGTAAAAATAAAAAAAAATCTACATATATAATTATGTTCAATTCTAAGTAAATCATGTCTATCTTTAAGTATATAAACGTATAAATTGACTTGTAAACTTTGGTTTAAATCAGTTGGTGGGCTGTTAAACAATGAATAAAGTCCACTACCATTTCTCTCATTACTTGAAAAAGATGGGAAGTGATAACTTCCTTTACTTTCTGCCAAGAAAAACATGCATTGTGCTTAGCTCGATAACTTAATATTTCAATAAACATAACAAATTACCAAGTTAACTTGCTATTAAATTCATAAAAATGAATAAGTCTAATCTTGCAAAAAACATTGTATGTAAATTTGAATGTAGGCTACATAGACCAATAATTGGAAAGTGACTTAATGGAAAGAATCCAACTTCAAGTTGCCTAAAGAGAGCACCCTTTAAACTTTCTTGGAGAAAATTCTTTTCACATCAAAGAATCAGTTCTCTTCTAGAAGATTAAAGTATACCACTTCTGTTTGATTTTGTTTTCGAATGGTTCATTGATTGTATACTAAAAATAAGAGAGATGAATGTCAAAGATGGCTATGATAATGTTAGTGTGGGAGCACTAAAAATAGACATTCTTTCATTAATTGTTACAACTTAATGTTTAGCACGCACTTCACGAAATCGTTTATCAAAGAAAACGAGCACAAGCATTGCGAGGTTAGAATTTCTCATCCATTCTTTGTAACTCGTTTGTTGACCATCAGAAAATTATAGGGAAAGAGGACACGCGCGTGCATACACACAAAGCACACAAGCACTTCGAAAATTATCCACCAAATTGGTGGCTTATAATCTTTTGAAGATATGACCTCTAGGTTTTCTTTTCCTTTTCATTACCATTGTTCTTCCCTTCTAGCCTCTCTGCTTTTCTCTCGCTCTCATTCTCTCTGCACAAACTTCTTATTCTCTTCTTCTTCTTGCAAGCTCTTCGCCACTGAATTTCTTCCCCATATTTTTTAATCCAATGTCTTCTTCGTCTTTGAACTAGAAATTCAAGGTTGTTGTCTTGAGAGAACTAAGCAAAAATAACAAGCTCATTAAGCTTTAGTCTATGCCTGTCACTAGATTTTGTTTTATTCTCATTCTCATTAATTAACTTTTTATTACTATTTTTGTTTTGTAACTGAAAGTTTAAACAAACTATGAACTAGTATAAATTTAGCTAATTTACAGTCCTCTAATTAGATATAGATGTATAATATTGTTTTTCAATTAGTTAAAAGCACATTGGTACTATAAGTGCATTGTGTTTGTATAACTAAGGGTGAAGTGCATCAGACCCCCTTATACTTTAGTGAAAGTGCACAACACCCCCTTACAGTTATAAAATCCGTCATATTTAACGGATTTTGTAAAAAAGACGTAAATACCCTCATTTTTTTTTCATTTCTCTCTTTTGTCATTTCCTCTTTTGTTTAAGCCAAAAAAAAAATTGGTAATTTGGTCAATTCATATAATTATTTAATGAATAAATTCGTTAAAAATAAAAAAAAATCTCACTTAACGCATGTGAAATACAATTTCCGTTAAATTTAACGGATTTTTTAACGGTAGGGGGGTGTTGTGCACTTTTAAAAAACTACAAGGACTAACTAAGGGGGTTTTTAAACTATAGGGGGGTATTGTGCACTTTCGCTAAAGTACAAGGGGATCTGATGCACTTCACCCGTATAACTAATTAACCAACAAATAACATAACTAACTTAAACTATTATTTTGCACGCAATTTCAAACAAGGGAATTGATTTTCAAATACAAAGTCTCACAAAAAATGAATTTCACACCACAAATACTGTTAAGAATTTCCGATGTGGGAGGAATGTATATTCCAACACCCCCCTCACGTGTGACCCAGAGAAAATCTAAAAACGAGAACTGACATTAAAGAGAAACAAGTCAGTAAGAACGAAACGAAATAGAGAGATGGGTCACACGTGACGAGATATGACTGGACTAAGGGCCCACCTCTGATACCATGTCAAGAATTCAGAGTTTGCATCTTAAAACCAATTAATGTAAAGTAAATTAGTTCAAGATCTTATATAATTAGTAATTTTTCGATGTGAGATGAATATATATTCCAACAAATACTTTCAAACACTCTAATAAAAATACTTCTCACCGTTGTTGTCGTTACTCTTTCTACTTCTTCTAACATATCTTTTTGGAACACCTATAAAGCAAATGTTATATTCGTTTCCATCTTTCTTCATTGACGCTACTAGTATATTGCTAGCCACCACTGAAACTTATATCCTCATGTTTAACTTGTTTAATCTGTCACAAGCTCTAATGTAATTAAAGAATTCAGGCACCATAACTTATAATATTCAAAGTGATTACTTAATGAGAAGAGCCAAACTTCGCCTTTTCTAGATTCCAATCTCAAGCAAAAATAGTAATTGGATTAGTAAATAAAATATGCATGGAAGACTCACAAGGCCCCATGACCGGTTGAAGTAATTTTTTTTAATCAATTAAAATGGTTATAGATTTCTTAAAACACCTTTCCGACCCCATGACCGGTACAGTAACAGGGACATGCAAGCCCATTGGTTGAAATAGAATTTTCTTTCTAGTCAATTAAAATCGCTATAGATTTCTCTTTCCGGTATTAATTCCCAAGGAGCAAGAAAGTTGGATTGGTGATTTTGATGTATACCTGATACTTAAATGATGTCGCAGGAATGTTGAGTGTATCTTGTGGTGGAAATTAAGAATGAGAGAGACGGACGTTGACTGATATGAACTGAATTTAATTACGTTGACTAGTATGAACGGAATCTAGTCAAGTATGGTTGCGTCTATGAAATTAAACAATTTTTACTAGTTAAGCAATAGGCATGTCTATTTTTCTTAGTTATTAGGAGTATTATTTAAATGACTAGTGATCAATCAGTTAATGCACTCATGGGTTTAAAAATAGAAGAATGTTTAAGGTGAGGGGAAAAAAAAGTATTATCATGCCCCCATGCAGGATCGAACTACAGACCTTCAGTTTACAAGACTGACGCTCTACCACTGAGCTATAGGGGCAAGACAACCGTCAAAATTACATGTTATTATAAGTCTATCGCAGGTGTCATCGCAAATCGCAACAAAAATAACGAAAAATACGATCATTTTGTGTGTTTTAGGGGTATAATAACTAAGCTTCAGCCTAACTATAAACGATCAATTTTTTATATTGTTTTATTTACATAAAAAACGTTACAGTGTAGAATTTGCAATAAAACCATAAGCAATGATTTTTTAATAGTTGCATAAAATTATTTACAATAATAAATAATTTTTAGTTTTTTGTAACAAGTTTAAGTGTTGTATAGTAGTAGACTAAATATGTAGTAGTAGCTAGGCCTTTATATACAAGAAAACAATACCTAGTTGCGTAACTTATAGAGGACACAGAAGTTTAGTCCCTAAAAAAATTAATACTCCCCAAAACTGCTTATATATCAAACAACTTTCTTGTAACCAATTAGATAAAAATGTTATAATATCTATTTTTTCATTATGTTCCTGGCTTTAGCTTCGAGTTTCTACAATATTGTTTTCGTCATTCATTATCTTATTTAGTATTTCATGCCTTGTAGACTTCTAAGATCTATTAGGCCAATCGCTTTGGATCCATTTTCACCTGAGGTGTTACGCTTTTTTTTTTTTTTTTTTTCTTGGTCAAACACGTGTTACGTTTGACGCTTTCCTATTTTTCATTCCCCAGGGGGAGAAAGCTGGAGAAAATTTATACAATCAATTATTTAAGGATGTTTCCTCTCCCCTATCTTTAAAATAATGAGTTTTTAAAATATGAGTGTGCAAACATTCTTATAATTGTTAAGTGATAGCGTCTAAAAGATTGACTACGGCCAAAATTGACGAACTAATCAACATAGTTCTCAGTCTCCGTATGCACATGGCGCAACTTGAAACCATTCACACCAAGGAAACATTTTTGACATTCTTTAATCGCTGATTTGAAGAGACTAGTAGTAGGTATAACTCCTTTTTATCGAGTTGAAAAAACTATACGACCCGACGGACGAACATCATGCCATGTAATAGGGGGTGGGGCCCAGCCCCACACGCAGGCCGTGTTTAACATTTTTTCATCAAGTTGATAATAGCTTGGGAATCCATTTCAACTTGAAGTTGCTCAATCCCCAATTCTTTGGCCTCACTTAGGGCCATAATCTCAACTGCATTGTTCGATGTAATTCCAAGGTTAATCGTGAAACCCTCTAGCGTTCTCTTTCCTCGTTGAAAAATAGACCTCCCGCTGCAGCCAGTCCCAGATTGCTCTTAAAAATAGTAACATTTTTTATTTTTATTTTTTCACTACATGGCATCTTTATTGGGCCCTTACCATCTATGTCCTATAGTGTGTTTTGGGTGATAGTCGGGATACAGAAAGCATTCTAGCCCAAACGTTTTGCTCTGGGCTCAAAAAATAGCAGGTCATCGTCTCTAATATCTTCATCCTATAGGATTCTTTTTTTTTTTTTTTTTTCCCCAACACATTCTTAAGATTTTCACTTATATGTAATAGCAATCTATTGGCAAAACCTACCATTCTTAAGATTTTCACTTTCTTAGTTAATTAAGTTCTCATATGCTACGATTAAAAAGTGATAATATCGTGCTAGAGTATTAATTAAGTGTTTTCATATACTTGAGGAATCCTATTTTGTTATGTTTTCTTTGACTAATCTAACACAAAAATAATTTCTAGACAGGGAAATGTATAGGAGTGGTTTGGAAGTTTGAAACTAAGATGGAATATTTACATCAGTGGCTATGGCTAAAAGGAATATTGAATTTGCTCGTAATGCAATGAAATTTAATTGTTATAAATTAATAATATAATTATGATAAAATAATATATATTTAATTTAAAATATTTAAATTCGTTCATAATATTATTATGTAATAAGAGAATTTTTATCCACGGTTGGAAGTCAGGTGTTACGAATGGTTAAATGACCGATTTGGTCGTTTAGCAGAAGAATAAAAAGTCAACGATTAACAACCAGTAATCTATCAAAACTCTAGAAAGTTCAATAATAATAAAAATAAAGGACAAGATCCATATCTTGTCAGATTTTTTTACTGTGTTTATTTGTACCATAAAAATGAGTGGAGGTCTATCTAGAACACGTGACAACACGTGCGCCAACCCTCACATCCAAATTTGTATTCTAACATCTACATGGTACTAGAGCTATATTGGTGTATCCTCTCTTTTCTTCCTTTTTCTGGTTTAGACGAAGCAAATTTATATTCGAACTTTAAGAAAAATCAGATAGTAATTTATTGTAATAAAAATAATTTAATTTTTTTCACATGTATAATCTATTTTATCAAAGAGTCAAAGATCTCGTGTTGGGGGAATCTTCCTTAGTTAGCATTCCGTTATTCCTACAAATATTTCAAAGAGTCTAAATCTAATAGTAGATAAATATGTAAGACTGTTAATGCCACATCAAACTCGTCTTATATTTCAAACTATAGTTTTAACTTTTATTGTACTAAAAAATTTAAAGGAAAAGAATATCTCACAAAATGTAGTTTCAATTGCTATACCAAAACAAATATGTACAATTTTCTCTTTGTTTAGAAAGTTCAACTTGTAGATAAACATATTAGCTTGTATAACAGGCGTCAACACAACACTCTTTATCTTTAGGTTTTACTTTTTAGCATTGCTTTGCCTCGTTTGACTCCTCTCGTGCACAGCTCATGCACTCACGTGTAGGGGCAAAGTTAAAATTTTAATATTGAGGGGTTAAAATATTTTTTTAATAATATTATATAAAACTTTTAAAAATAAAAGAGATCGATAATTTTTTTTTAACGATATTATAAAAATATTTTTTAAAAACTTACCCCCTAATACTGCCCACTCACGTGAGTGCACTGCTGAACATTGCATGAGCCCACATGACAAAATACACATAAACTGCTCCTTAGTCATACAAACGACATCCATGCAAATATACCAATTAAATTACAAAAAATTAATTATATATTTTTAATATAGTATACTTATATGTAAGCCTCAGAATATAAAACTGAAACAAATTGTACAACATCAAATTAGTAAACTAAGGATTTGTTCACATCGGGCGTTGTTTCTAACCCCTTCTCCCATGTAAACTGTCTCTCACAACAGCTGCTGTAGTCCATGTGCGCCCCTCTCATCTATTGATTGTGTATTGTGTACAAATGCTTTCATCCAGAGTGATGGTGAAGATTTTGGATGGAGTGAAAGTCCAGTAGTTTATTTGTTACACATGATCATTATGATTATCGTTTTTAGTTTTTAAGAGGATTTTTTTTCGTGATAATATATGTTGTGGACTTTTAAAATTTACAATCAAAATCATAGAAATTTTAGAACTTTTTTAAGATTTCTTTTGTGGTGGGTCCTGACAGTGTACTCGGTCGGGGAAACAAATAACAGAAAACCGATGTAGGTCGATATATTAAGGGAATGGTTACGGTATTATTTAGGCTTATGATGTTTGTCCCATGTCCATACATCGTCCCCCTTTACAATTTGAGACAATGTACGTCCCTTGCCCATGGCTGGGTCCTCTGGAGAATGGGGTTCCACCGTTCTTGGCCCGTACCTTGAAAGGCTCTTAAGTTGGTTCGACCCAGGCCCTAGCTTCACAGCGGCCCAAATTTCTGACCCGTGTGGACTTCAAGTGTATATAGTTCAAATTATACTCACTACATATAGTTAATGTCATTTAGAAGACATACGTACTTTCAGAACTAAATGTATTCAACGGTGAGTGGAGTTGCACTCCCCTTGATCCCAATTTTTTGTTTTAGAAGTATGTGTATCTTTAAGATGTTCTTAATTTGAAATTTTAACTTAATCATGACTAAAAAAAATTTATTCGTGCAAGTATTAATTCTTGGCATTTGACCAAAAAGGATGATTTATGGGGTTGTGATCAATTCCAAGGCATGTCAAACATCAAGTTGTCACTTAGCAAAATAAAAAAAATAAAATAAAATAAAGTTGTCATACATGTGATTATGAGAGATCATATATCTTACTGGATTAGGCTCTTGAATGGCGCAACAAGATTTGAATTCACTTAAATGCATTGTTGATTGTTGGTCAACTAACTTGAAGACCAAGATATTGGTTGTTTAAATTAATCTAGAATAATTAATGGATTCTGAGAAGCTTTAAAATTTTCTGTTCTTTGTCAAACAATGAAGCAAAAATTAAGATATATATCTTAAAAAGTAGTACTTCTCTCCTTAATGTTTTAAAAGCTATTTAATGATCTCCTTTAATATTAATTTCATGAATGTATTTGAAAATTTATCATGAGTGCATAAAACACTAGATGCTCCTAGGCATGAGTTGATTGACTAATAAATAATTGAATTGTACTTATAATTAAGTTGTGAAAAGACGATGTTCAAATGTTCAAGAAAAGTTTAATCTACCAGAATTATATAAAGATATCTTATTTTGCAAATGTTACTTGACATTTGGTTTAGTAGTATGATTCACGATCACTTCGGGAAATCAGCGGTTTGATTCTTATTTTGGATTTGAGAGATATTCATATTATATTTCAAAATATACAATATTATTTGAAAATAATATAAGATTGACTTAAACTTTTTTTTGAATTGAACAAAAAAAAATAATATATATATATATATATATATATATATATATATATATATATATATTGTCAACGCACCACCAACTGCAAAGCGTACCGAGATAAAGACACGATTTTGTAAGAATTTGGTATGTGGTGGATACTTTTAGCACTTATAGGAATTCCAATCCCTATCTTCTACATACTAATTTAAACTATTTTTTATCTGATAATTAGACACTGAATTTTGGTAACACCCAAAGTGGCTAAGCAGATTTCCAAGACTCATCATGACGTGACCTTACTTGGTGGAGTGGAATTTGGGATGGATTGCCCAAAAGGGATTTATAATATGTTGGGAATCAGCATACAGATTTGAGAGACAATTATATTTTGAACGTGGTTTGCTTCAAATTAGTCTATATTTAGGATCTATTTTTGGAAAAATTTAGTATACAATATAATAGTTATCCTTTACGGTATTATGTATTGAGAAGTCTAAACACTACAAAAAAAATTGGATTTTGCGACGAGCCGTTGCCATCCCGTCACTAATACGGCGACGGCTTGGTGAAGGGAAAAATTGACAGCAATTTTGTGACAGAACAGTGACAGCATAGTGTGAGACAGAAAAAACCGTCACCAATGCCTTCACTATTAGTGACGGCATATTTTGCCGTCTCCAAAATTGGAGACGGGAAAGCCTCCCGTCGCCAAAATTGGAGACGCCAAACGTGCCCGTCTCCAAATTGGTTATTTTTTTATTTATTTTAGGATTTTTTTTTATTTTAGATTTTTTTTATAATTTTTGAAAATAATATTTTTCTTATTTAATAATTAATTTACTTTAATCTAAAATTTAAATTAATATAAATAATTAATTATTAAATTTTTATTAATAATTTATCTTAAAATTATAATTTAATAAAAAATTTACAGACGGGAGACGCTCCCCTCTCCAATTTTGGAGACGGGAGCGGTTTCCCGTCTCCAATTTTGGAGACGGGAAACCAATTTTGGAGATGGGAGCACCTAGAACCTTTTCCAAAGTTTGAGACAGGAGGCCTAGGCCCGTCTCCACTAATTTTTTTTTTTTTTTTAAAAAAATTAATTAAAGGACATCAACCCTGGGGCTAATGTAAGTTGGAAAACACACACCAGCGGAGTTAGAGACAGGAGGCCTAGGCCCGTCTCCACTAAACTTTTTAAAAAAAAATTAAATAAAGGACATCAGCCCCAATTGGGGTTGATCTAATTTGAAAAACACACATCAGCCACTAATGTATGTATATGCACATAATATAAGCTATACATATATATATATAGAGAGAGAAGAGATGAATCGGAGGAGGACGGAGAGTCCAGTGTACTCTAGGCAGTGGAGTGGGGAATCGAGCAGCACGGGGTCATCGACGCATCTGAAGTTGAGGTTGCCGCCGGCTGCGACGGGGATGTCTACTATCAAAAGGACGCATATCGTGGTCACTAAAGCTGCGGCGCAGCATTTAGCGCAAGTGTCTTCGCAGGCTCTGGCTGATGACGACGACGACGACGACGAAGACGATGATCAAGGGTTCCGGTTTGGTCCTCCGCCGGTGAGTTCTGCTTTGTCCAGTAATTTGTAATTGAATTTCATTGTCGTTGTTGTTAATGATCTTAGGAACTTGTATAAATGTTAACGATCTTAGGAACTTGTTTATGTATATGTATCTATATATACATATGTATACATACATCTATATACACTAAAACCAAATCCTTTTTACTTTACTGTTTTTTGTTTCAATTTAATATATTGTGTAATTTTTTGTTAAAAAATTTAATAGCCTGAAGATGAAGATGAAGATGAGACCGATGATTCTTCATCGACGAGCACTACGGATTGGAGCCAAGTGAAGGTTTGTAATCGGAAGCTTTGGTTTTGAAATAATAACTGTGGATCTAATATAGTTAGATTTATTGTGTAATGTGTTGTAGGATGATAACTGGATTCATTCTTTGTATTGAATTGAGTACTAACCTTAAGTTTCCTCATTTGGCATGTTTGTAAGTTGTATGATTTGAACCCTTGAAATTGTTGATCTAACCTAATCGAATCACTATAATAGAGAATTGTAGCTAATATAAAATTAAATTTTTATCTTCAATGAAATGTGTGTACGCGCTTGTTACCTTTACCTATCAGAACAAAGGTTAAAGAGTGTTTCTAGAATTGTAGGTCGTAAAAATAGAACTCTTTTATTTAATTTTGACTCTGTCTGTATACCTGCAATGTGAGTGCAACTCAATATGTAAATCTTGAAGAAAATAGATTACTATACAAAATTTCAATAAAGGGAACACTCAATGACAGACTTGGGTATTTCTTTTGTAGTACTAATTGGTCCTCCCATGATTTGTAGTTATTAGTGTCTTCTATGTAAAAGATGAGACAGCCCCATCTTAAGGACATATGAGATGAAATAGATGGTAGGCTGAGAATCAGATAAGGATCATGCCACGTTTATATATTTAGTTATAAATCTGCAACATACTAGTAATATTTCTAAGGCTACATACTGGAGTAACTCTATTGATATTATATTTTAGCTTAAAGTCTACTAACGTTTTGAAAGGCAAACCTGGCATGATATTTCTTCATTTTAGGCTTTCTCTTTTCATTTGACTTCATAGATGAGATTAGATAAGAGAAGGAAAAGATTGAATCAGTGGCAAGTCTTCTCATTTTTACTTCAAGCTATGAAATTAGATAGGAGAATGCAAAGAATTAATCAGTGGTTGTTTTCATTTTCTTCCCTCCCGTCCCTTCTTTGGTTCTTCCAGTTACTCATTGCCTCTTAATTTACAATAACTAAAATTTCTGCGTTACTGGCAGAAGCAAAGTGACATTTGGATATTTGTTCTTAAGTATGCCTGAAGAAATTTATATTAGCTTTTTTATTCTGGCTCTTATTTTTTTTTTTTCCATAATAATTCTTACTTTATTAGATTTGAATGCACATTCGATTTCTCTTAATTTTTGAGGAAGTATATACTAAATGGATAACAGATCTCTTGGTTTTGATGGGGTCAGATATATCTATGTATGCTTGGGGTGTATTAAATTGATGGTAGCATAATAAAAGTACAGATTTCGCATGTGTGAAGTGTAAGAACGAAGCAAGTTTTGTGCGCATGTGTGTGCATCTACCGTGAATGTTTGCTTATTACAAAAATTTGGACGTTCAATTTGAGGAATTTCACCACTTAGCCTTTGAATTTGACAAATCGATAAGACGACTAAAGATGATTAGTCTTGAAATAGTCAAAGAAGATAAAGGACAAAAGAAAAGGTCTTGTTTCTCTTTTGTTATTTTTTTACTCTCATTGAAAAGAAACAGTATTAACAGGAAGCAATGCAACACGCTGGTACTTTAGCTTGATGATTGGATTGGCTCTCTACGTTGGTTGATTGAAAAAGGTATTCTCGTTTTCTTGTCTTTCTGTATATGAATATAGGTGTGACATCCCGTCCCACATTGATTCTGTAAAACATATGTGTTTAATTTATAATGACTTAAATTTATTATTACTGGTAACATATATATAAGACTTTAAGTATTTTGAATTACATATGACCTCAATTGAAGGAGGAGATGTAGCTAGTGCCAGTTTCTTACTAAAAGAAAAGAATAAAGGGATTATCAATTGCAGACAATATGAACAAGGTTTAGGCATTTGGGGCTAATGATGAATTTTCATTCTCAGGAAACATTCTCAGGGATCTATAATTTGGAAATATATGTTGAAAGCATTGAAAGGCTTGTTTGTTTGCCAGTTACAAATTAAAAAAAAAACATTATTATCCTTTTGTATGTAGAAAAGTCTGACTCAGGGAGATGATGATGTTGGTATAGTCTACAAGGTCTGTGGGACTCTGCAACATCTTTTGTCCAATAATGCATCACAAGAAGAAAAAAAGAAAAAGAAAAAAGAAAGATGTATCCGCCCACTCACCCACCTTCATGTCACCTCTCTGACTCCAATAGGTGTGTTGTCAAGAACAATGACCAATCAATCCGGCTATATCAAATCTGGAAAGGAAATAATGTATGCCTTCTATCTTCTTCATCATCTTTCATCCTTCTTTCTTAATCTCTTTTTTCTTCCTTTTTTCTTTGTCAAATTCCTTTTTTGTTTTTTTCTTTAATTTTGTTGATTACTAATTATAAAGAAGATATGATAAGTGTATAGTATATACTTCCATACCTTATGCACCGAAAGACCAAATAATTCAATATCAGAACTTGTTTGGTTTTGTAATGTATATAACTAAAATAGTCACCCCAATGAAATGAGTAATATATATATATATATTTTTTTTTTGAAAAAAATAGACTTTCAAAACCATGATGCACAACTGCTTATTTCCTCCCTTTTTCTTCAGACTGTCGCACCACTGCGCCTGACTAGGAGGATGTCACTAAAATTTGGAAGCATTTAGGATGTTCATCGACGTTGCATATTCTTATTCAGGAGCAAGCTTAGAAACATATGATTTTTTGAGTTAATCAGACGAAGATTTTTTGAGTATTCAATTTTCACATATTAGCATTGGACAATGCAGCGGCTTTTTTTGTATTTCTATACGTTCAGATGTGTCAGTGCGTGAATTCTTTATCATTTGACCTATGGTTCAATCGCCTTTGTTATTCCAAGCTCACATTTAAAATATAGATTTCAAATGGCACCTTGGACATGTTTTTTACCTGCAAAACCTGGCCAAAAAAACTAACTCCTCTTTATCGCTGCAGAGATTCTTGCTTGGAGGCAGACTAGTATTTGGTCCAGATATCAAGTCCCTATTGCTGACATTGTTCTTAATTTTCATAGCTTATCTTCGAGGTTTGTTGTGTATTGAATTTATCTTATAATTTTATTTTGTTATTTATGGTTATAGTCCTCTAGGATCAGTCATGTTGAGTGATAAGGGAAGAATAAAATGAGGTGAAACTTCAATCTGAAAGGCTATCAAAAGTTCATCAATGACAAGAGCTTATGGAGATTCAAAGCTTGTGAATAGTTTCAGAGAAGCCACAAATGCATAGGGTTAGGTTAAATTTGTGGGTAGTCAATTTGTAATTATATATGTAATTAAAACATTTTAGAATCATATATGTAATTAAAATATTTTGTAATTTAAAATTTAAATTGAATTTTGATTTTCAAATTTTAGTTAATTTATTTCTTATATGATTTTTATATTTGTAAATTCTACCATTTAAATATGTTATTCTAATTATAAAAAGTTTCAAAAAAAATTATTTAAAAATTGACGATGGTTAGGCAACGACCATCTTCGGTGATGGTTAGGTGACAACCATCTTTGGTGACAGCAAAGGTTGGTGACAGCTTGGCGACAGAAAAAGTTGGCGGGGGCTTGGCGACGATAATTTTAGTGATGGTTTGGTGACGGGTTAAGTTGGCGAGAGTTTGGTGAAGGGAAAGATTGGCGAGGGCTAGGTGACGGCAATCATTGGTGACGGCCTGGAAATGGGAAAGAATGGCGAGGGCTTGGTGACGGAGGATTTGGAGACGGGATGGAGATAGTTTGGTAGCCGTCGTTAAATTGGTGACGGTTTGGTGAGGGGAACGATTTTGGCGACAACTTCGTGTCTGACGGACGTTTCCCTTCACCGTGCAGTCGCAAAATCCAAATTGGCGACGGCATGGTGAGGGGAACCGTCTCTCGCAAAATCCAATTTTTTTTGTAGTGAAATTAACCCTTCTTACATGATTATAGATCTTTGAACCGATAAAAGATTGTGGACTTTAATTCTTCTTAGGCTCACATTCAGCTCATCGTGTGTGATAACTAACTACAAATTACAACACTCTATTTATGGGAAATTAGTTCCTAACCCTAAGGCTATCCTCAATGGAATCTCTATATAGATCTCTATAAATCATTTATAGAGACCCATATAGAGACCAAATAGTGTTTTAGAGACCCACTTAGAGACTAAGGCAAAAAAATTATTTTAGAGACTCATTTAGAAACCAAGATAAAAAAAATCTACAATGACGGTCTTGTTAAAATTGAATCCCTATATCGTGTTAATTTTAATTTTACATAATAATTTGATTATGTGTAATTTTTTTATCGTGTGTTACTTTTTTTTAATTAATTGTTATTTAGATTATCTCAATTGTTTTCCCAAATATTTCAAGCAAAAATATATATAATTTGCGTCAAACATAACGTTTAAAAAATTAGAATTACGTTTAATTACATAATTGCATTTTCAAAAAAAAGCATTAAAAATCTCTAATTAAAAAAACCCTACGTAAAAAAATTATTAATTAAAAATCCTCATTAATTTACCCATTAAATTAAAATTTTTTTGTGTGTTTCGTTTATATTTGTTTTTTTGTTCTTTATTTTATTCAATTTGTAAATTAATAAAATTAATTAATTTAATCACAAATCTTTTATCTACATAATATCCATTTGATTGAATTTTCTATACTCAATCTCATCCGTCCGTTTGTTATCTCAATCACAAATCTTATCCATTGTCACATCCATTGGATTGGATTACCTTTCTTCAATATCATCCCTCCATTTGTTATCTCAATCACAAATCTTTTATCTAAATAATATCCATTAGATTGGATTTTCTGTACTCAATCTCATCTGTATGTTTGTTATCTCAATATCAAATATCTTATCCAAACCTCATCCATTGGATCAGATTTCCTTTCATCAATCTCATCCATTCATTTCTTATCTATTTTGCATTCAATTTCCTATATATATTAAGCCCTCAATCCTTTAACACTCACAACAATTCAAGCATACAATCTATCTCCATTGAATTGTATTTCTTTTCCTCAATCTCAACCATTTGTTTCATTTATATTTTGCATTAAATTTCCTATATATATAAAATGGCCCAACAAGGAACCGATTCCCCTCCATCCGACAACGAAGTCCATAACCATGCGAACGCGATGATGATGATGTACACACAATATCAATCAGTAGTGCAGGTTGCACAGGAAATAATTACAGATCAACATGGAGGAACATCGTCTTGTCGACGATCCATACGAAGAGATCGGGTAGGTGCCCATAATAGGCTAATGAATGATTATTTTGTTGACCGTCCTTTGTATCCTACTTCTGAATTCCAAAATAGGTTTCGCATGAGGCGCGAAATGTTTCTGAGAATTATGGGAGATATTGTGCATTTTGACGATTACTTCAAACAGAAGACGGATGCAGCCGGAAAGCTTGGTTTCTCACTGCATGTAAAGATGACAGCCGCGCTTCGTATGCTTGCCTATAGAAACCCAGCAGATGCAAATGACGATTATTTGAAAATTGCAGAGACCACATGTTTGGAGTCGATGATGAGATTCTGTCGTTCTGTAAATGCAGTGTATGGAGACGAGTATCTTCGTCGACCAAACAATGCAGACATGTATAGGCTACTGCGAAAAGCCAATGAACGGGGATTTCATGGAATGATAGGTAGTGTCGATTGCATGCTCTGGGAATGGAAAAATTGTCCAACCGCGTGGGCGGGTACATATGCTAGGCATCATGGTTCTCCTACCATAATCCTTGAAGCAGTTGCATCGTACGACACTTGGATATGGCATTCGTACTTCGGTCCACTAGGTGTGCGCAATGATCTTAATGTATTATACAACTCACCTATATTTAATGATGTTCTTGAAGGACTAGCAATGCGCATTTGGTTCACCATCAACGGGAGACGTGACAAACAAGGATACTATCTGGCTGATGGTATATATCTTAAATAGTCCACCATCGTTCAAGCATTTACCGATCCACAAGGCGAAGATAAGATCTTATTTACAAGATTGCAACAAGCATATCGTTAGGATGTCGAAAGGGCTTTTGGAATCCTTCAAGCTCGGTTTGAGATTGTCAGAGGGCCATGTCGTTTTTGGCATGAGGATGATATTGGGGAGATTATGAAGATATGTATAATTCTTCATAATATGATTGTTGAAGATAACCGGATAGAAGAAGGCGATGATTTTGTCGATGATCCGTCTCGTTTTCATGTAGACGAGCCACCTATTGTGCCCGATCGAGATCCAATTACGATTAACGAATATTTAAACAATCGTGGACAAGTCAGGGACGAAACTGCGTACTTTCTCCTCTGAAGTGACCTTGTTCAACATGTGTGGAACTAATTTCGTGTAGGAAATATAAATTTGTAATCTCATTATGCAATCTCATATCTAATAAAACATATATTTAACTAATTAAAATATGAATTACAAACACATAGCTGATAAATAATACAAATACATCTATTGTTCTTCGTCAAGTGAAGTCATATGAGGATGATAAACGTCATTATCAAAGTTAATCGAACGGGATGCCTTTTTTGCCATAATTGCATTCTGTTCCTCAATCATCCACGCTTTCCTAGCTGGAGTTTCGATTGCTGAAGTCTTCGTCATCATAATCTTATAATCGTTAGAAGTTTCTATTTCCTGTTTGTACTCATTCATTGTTTTTGCCATGTTTTTCGCTTGTTCATTAAGATCTTCCGCAACGGCCTTACTCTTTGCTTGTTTTCTAGCCTTTTTGTTTCTAATCGGCCTTGACGATCTCGGGGTTTCCGGCACTGATTCCATGGGATCATCATTATCAAGAGAAAAATCCGTCTCAGGTGGACTCATATTCATCACTGGACTCGCAACATTGATTATTGATCGCCATTTTTTCCCGTGTTGTAAAATTGACCAATAATGTTCGAGGTTGAAATTATGACCCATAGCTGTGTATAAGTGTCTTGCGTCATCCATTTACAGAACAATTAAATATCTCTCAAAATATAATTTTAAAATTTGTTAAGTATTAAATACAATATACTCTATAAAAATACAATATATAGTATTAAAAACTCACATTGTCAATGATATTTGCTCCGCTCCTTGGTCTCATATTAACTTGAGCAAGACACTCTGCAAATTTTGTGCATTTTTGGTTTATTTGCGTCCATCGGGATTTAAGGCTTTTCGTTGATCTTTTGTCACTTGGATTGTTGGGAGGGTGGAACTCTTCATATTTTTGTAGAACTCTATTCCACATCGTTCCTGATGTTTGGTTTATCCCGATCAAAAGATCTTCGCTAATCGCGATATAGGCCCGGCACAAAGCCTTATCATCTTCATGAGTGAAATTACGTCTCCTCGAAAGTCCGTCTGTGCATTCCATATCTGCTAATCTATAAAGAGGAAAATAATGATAGTTAGGTTGATTTATTTAAAAATATACTAATACTAATTCAATTAAAAAAGCTATTTTTTTTAAAAAAAATATAAGTTCCTAAATGAAAAAATTAAAAAACAAACATTAATTAAAAAATATACTAAAAACTTAATTAAAAAAAAAATTAACCCTAACTATAAAAAAATCATATAATTACAAATAATTTTATATAAAACTTAAATTAAAACAAATAAAAAATAAAAGCTAAAAAAAATTTAATTGCAATTAATAAAAAATCAAACTAAAAAAACTAAAATAAAAAAATATTAAATAACAAAACTAAAAAAGTTATACAAACCAAAAAACTAAATAAAAAAATTAAAAAACAAACATTAATTAAAAAATATACTACAAACGTAATTAAAAAAAAAATTAACCCTAACTATAAAAAAATCATATAATTACAAATAATTTTATATAAAACTTAAATTAAAACATATAAAATATAAAAACTAAAAAAAATTTAATTGCAATTAATAAATAATCAAACTAAAAAAACTAAAATAAAAAACATTAAATAAAAAAACTAAAAAAGTTATACAAATCAAAAAACTAAATAAAAAAAATTAAAAGACAAACATTAATTAAAAAATATACTAAAAACTTAATAAAAAAAAAACTTAATTAAAAAAAAAAAACCTAACTATAAAACACACCCCCCCCCCTCCTTCCCCTCCACTGCAGCGCCTCCCTCTCCCCACCACAGGCCATTGCAGCGCCCCTCCCCCCCTCACCACAGCGCCACCCCCGACCCCACCATAACGCACTACCCCCCCACCCTACTGCGCCCCTCCCCTCACCAACGCGCGCCACCCCCTACCCCACTGCCCCCCCCTCCTCACCATAACGCACCACCCCCCACCCCACTGCGCCCCTCCCCTCACCAACGCGTGCCACCCCCACCCCACTGCGCCCCTCCCCTCACCAACGCGCGCCACCCCCCACCCCACTGTGCCCCTCCCCTCACCAACGCGCGCCATCCCCCACCCCACTGCGCCCCCCCCCCTCACCATCGCGAGCCACCACAGTGCGCCCCCCCTCACCAACGGGCGCCACCCCCCTACCCCACTGCCCCCCCCCCCCCCACCATCGCGCCACCACCCTCACCATCGCGTCCCACTCACTGCCCCTCCCCCCCCCCCCCCCCCCCACCATCAACCATTTTTTTTTTCTGTTTATTTACCTTTTTTTCTGTGGTATGTAATCAAATTTGTTGTGGATGAAGATTTGTGAATTTGTTGTTAATTTTTTCAGATTTGGTTGCATATATAGGTTGAATTCAACGTTTATTTTTTTTTTCCAGCTTTTGCAGGTTGTTCAAACGGCTATATTGTCAGAAGTTGATGTCCTTTTTTTTTTGTTTTATTGTCTGATCAAATTTTTTTTTTTTTTTTTTTCAGATCTGACGTTCTGTCGTCACATGCCAAATTGCCAAATTTAGAGACTCATTTTTGTCTTCTTGTATAGTCTCCATTTTTTTCGACAAATTTGTTGAAAAAAATGGAGACTAAGTGCTATTTTGGAGACTCAAAGTTTGAGTGATGTCATTATTTTGCCAAAAACTATCAAATAGTGTTTTAGAGACCCCCATTGGTGATGAATTTTGATCAATAGAGTCACTAAAATAGCAATTATTGCTATTTAAAGACCCTTTAAAGACTACGTTGAGAATACCCTAACAAGATTAGAATTCTTATTTTTACGATCGCCTGAAATTCTACTTGTATTCAAAATGAACTTGTGCTTAATTTTGATCCAAAAACTCAACATAATGTTAATAAAAAAAATTCATAATCAGATAACAGTATCAGTCATCTAATGGCTTCTTCATATGACTAGGGCCAAATTTTCAACGACATAGCAATGACAATACTTGACATGTTTTGCATTAGAATATGCAAACTTAATTGGCTACTCATCACTGCCTAGAAATTAGTATGTTTTTTCCATTCTGTATCAAATGTTCTCCACCTTCCGCTACTTTTGGCTTTACGTTGTCCAATCGATGTCAAATGGAAACCCTAAGCTGTACAGCAATCATAATTTTAAAGAAAAATTCAGAAGTTTCCCTGCCACTGCTTATAAACAAGGGATGTGGATATTCTCGTTTTTTACTTCTCTCATTTTCAAAACAAGATCTATTATAAAGTATCACATTCGATTCATTTAAATCTTAGTCATCAATCTAAATTAATAAATTATTAATTTTTTTAAAACAATATGTTCAAAATGAATTTTGATCTCGATTTGAAGGCTGAAATTTAAAAAAATCAAATCCAATCATTTATAACATACTTTATTTCAGAAACGAAAGAAAAAAAAAAAAAAGGAGGGGATTCACACCCCCTATACAAGGCCTCAACCTTTGACTATTCAATAACACTTCATGGAGAAAGAAACCCACTTTTTTCCTACCTAAGAGCTTTGTCTTTCTATAATCAGCCAATAAACAAATGTATTGAAGGTGTCGGTCTTTTATCTAATAAATCTATAACATTTCACTTTTTAGGATTCGTTCTTTACTGTTTTGACTTTTTAGTATGTGATATCAAACCTTTTATTGACTAGAGCTCCCATGGTTGGGTCCCAAATCGAATTTTATCCCAAACGTGTGTTGGGTTCTTGGCTAGTTCTTCAAGATTTCAAATTATTAAGGGGGGCCATATAAGGATGTGAATGCAAAATTTAGATATATGGCCCACTGATTAGTAATTCAATTTGTGGGTTGCATGTGCATTAGAAGCTTTTTGATTTTTAGTCTCATGATTAAGGATGGATTAGCTTATCAATTCTCAATCTTGTAAAGTTGTAGTAGTATTACATTCTTGTAAGAATTGATAAATAACAACTATACTTGTACGAGTAGATAAAGGCATGCTTTTAGGAGAAAATCTTCAAATCACTCGGGTGCATGTGGAATTCACTCTATGTGTCTAAGGTTGATGGTCAGTTAAGGTGATTTGAAGAATTTTCATGATTTTGGATATGGAAAGTTGGACCATTTTCAATGTATAATGCAGCATTCTGGTTCGAGGCTTATTCAAATTTCAAGTTCGAATCAAATAGAAAATTAATTTTTTTGAAGTCGATTTTAATAAATTTTATATCAGATTAACCCAAATTATACTTTTTTTAATGAAGTAATATATCTTAGGGTTTGAAGTCCCTGATACGAACCCAATTACAGAACTTCCCAAAAAAATTCCGGTTGCCCAATAAAAAATACCACAAACTGGTAAGCTTAGACATACCTAGTGGGGGTAAGGTTCCTGTCAATTAATTTTTTACACTTTGTGTGAAATTGAAGCTTCCTCAAACTGAAGGATTAATAAATAAAAAAAAACTGAAGGATTAATAATGACCCTTCATTTCTTCCCTTCATCTTCTAATAATTTCTTTATTTATACTCTTACCTGCCATGGTGCCATCATATCATGGGAAGGGTGTGAAGTTGGTCATGAACTAATGAGTTTGATGAGAAATTGCATGCTCTTCAATTCTGTTAGGTCACCAATAAATTTTATGGTGCATGACAAGCAAGCTAATAAGAGAAATACTAATGGCAAAATACATGGTCCAAATGGCGAAGACACAAAGTGTGTCAACCATTTAATTTGCCTCTGCGTTCTTCAATTAAAATAGCAAGAGTTTGCTTTAAATGATTTAAATGACTACAAGTATATGTTCTCTTTCATTTCCTTGCTCATATGTAACATCTTTCTCAATGAAGGTAACAGTAAAATAGAAAAAGAATAAGAGATGGGTAAGAAATTGAAGAAAATTGAAACAAAAAGAAATGCATGGAAATGTATTACTTCAATAAGATCTCCCAAAGTGAATGACCAAACGTTGCATTCAGCCCTTCAATACCACCAAACCGAACTAAGGGCTTATTCGATTATTCTAATAGGTGGGGTCGGTTATACAAATTTAACAACATTATTTATTTTTGTTGAAAACAATCTCATTTGTTAATATTATACCCACAAAATCTTGTCTAAATATTTCTATCCATTTTATTTTAAATTTTTCTGTACCCGTTTTACAATGTATTACCTCCAAACATTGAAAAGCCATTCAATTGTAGCATGGAAAAATTTAAATGGGTGAAAATTTATTCCAGTAGCAATTTGCAGAGAAACTCAAGTAAATTACCAATTTGGCATTTTCTAGCTCTCAACACATATAACTTGCTGCAATCTTCTGTTTACTTAGGCAGGACCATAGTAGTGAAAGGACCACACAAATTAATTATGTCAATTCTACTCTTCTCTGCCCATACATAATATGTAGCGCAATCATAGACTAAGGTCAGTGTACCATGGCACACCCTATGTAACCTCCTTACATAGGAAATTAACTACTCCAGATCATACTGTTATTAATAATATAATAAATATAATTATTACAATAACCAAGAAAAAGGGTTTTTTTTATTTATTTCTTGCCAACCAAATTTCTTATTGAATGTATAGATTTTCACCAACTATGTACCACCTGCAATTAGTCTACTTGGTCTTCATTTTTTTTTAAGTGAAGGTCGAAACTGTAGTTTAAATTTAGAATCTCAAAATACAACAGCTCACTACTTGACCATTCTACTTGATACGTATGTGCTGGTGTTCATCTGTTTTTCACCTTAAAATATGTACCAACACATATATATACATTCAATACAAACTTTTATATGTCTCCTCCAATAGTACACTCATTTATTAACCCCCTTAAGATTTATTTCTCTCCCTTTTCTCCAAAGTTCTTACATCTTTCAGAGGATTTCTTGTTCTACACACTCTTTTTTTCCAGTTGCTTCTTTAATGCATTTGTGAATTTGCTCTATTCTTGTGATGTTGAAATAGCACAGACTTTGCTTCAAAGGTTGACATTCTTTTTCTATATCCAAATCAGGCTTATGCACATTCAAGATCCAAGCAAACCAATATATGTATATGCCTCCTTGTTGTAGCCTCTCATGGATCTGGTGAGCCAAAAGTTCCATGTCCATGAATCACAAGCTTTTCCTCCATTGACAAGCCCACCAAGCTCAGCTTTTAGCAAACCTGTGCATTCTTCTCACACAAGCTTTCCCATCATAGCAGTTGCCATTATTGGCATTTTGGCCACAGGCTTCTTGTTGGTGAGCTATTACATCTTTGTGATCAAATGCTGCCTAAACTGGCATCGTATTGATCTTCTGAGGCGGTTTTCATTTTCCAGGACGCGGCGCGTTGAAGACCCTTCAATGGTTTACTCTCCAGCAGCAGAAAATCGAGGGCTAGACGAAGCTGTTATTCGATCAATTCCAATCTTTAAATACAAGAAATGCACACGAAAAGATGAACATGGAGAAAAAGATCACTCTTCTTCTGCTGAATGTGCTGTTTGTTTAAACGAGTTTCAAGAAAATGAGAAGCTAAGATCTATACCAAACTGTGGCCATATGTTTCACATAGATTGCATTGATGTGTGGCTTCAGAACAATGCAAATTGTCCACTCTGCAGAAACAGCATTAGCATGTCAGCCACCACAAGGTTTCCAATGGATCATCAAATCATGTCTGCAACTTCTTCACCTCAAAATCCTAATCCACACAGGGAAAACTTCGCGCCTGGGCGAGATGAAGATTATGTTGTTATTGAAATGGGAGAAGAAAATCATGTTCATCACATTAATCAATCAATGCTTAGAGTTCAAGAAAGATTGAACTCGGGCGAATTATCATCAGCACGGCCGCCAATTAGCCCTTCACCAAGAAGGGTGGGGCCACAACCGAAGATTTCGATATTGCAGAAAAAAGCAAAGAAGTTCGGCCATATTTCAAGCATGGGAGATGAGTGCATTGACATCAGAAACAAAGATGAAGAGTTTGATGTTCAACCGATAAGAAGATCTTTCTCGATGGATTCGGCATCCGATCGACAACTTTATTTAGCCGTTCAAGAGATTCTACAACGACAACATAGGCAGCAGCAGCTAACTGATGTTAGCCCCAGTGAAGGTTGCAGTAATAGAGTCAAAAGATCATTCTTCTCTTTTGGCCATGGCAGGGGATCTAGAAGTGCAGTTTTACCAGTTCATATGGAGTTATAGACAAACACTTGAAAGCGTCCAGATGGACATTTGTCTGTTACTTGTGGGACTTATTCCATGTAACAGAGATGAACGTTCGTCAGATATTTTTTAAGAGTTTCTCAGAGTTATAAAACCAAGATTGAACTTCTTTTTATTTTAAACATATTTTCTTTTCTTGTTAGGCAAAGGATTCTTGTATTTTTGTGATTATAGATATAGCAAGTGTCAGAATTATTTAGGCACTATAGGTTAGTTTTGTGACATAAATAGCTCAAGTAATTTTTTGGAACTTTATAGCTGTATTTGATTTTGGATTATTTATTGAAATGTCTAAAGGCATTATGGGCTGGACCACCTCTCTAATCTGAGATAGAGCCATGGTTATGTGCATCATTAGCACTTTAACCACCACCATTCTCTTTTTTTCCTCTCTCTTCCTTTATTGTGTATTTGAATTCCTAATCATGTTCACATTTCATGGTTGTTTTTTTTTTCCATTAGATTGTCGAACGAGACATAAATAAGAGTTTTATCTTTAATATTATTCAGTCTTAAACTCGTATGATGGAAGAGAACAAAATTGGCCAGCTGAAGCATTGTTAGAGTTTCTTATATATTTCAGACATAACAAATCGCACCTAATGCGATAAAAGTTTAATGCAGTTTAGTTCGGTTATGTTAAATGATACATAGAGAAAGGATCTTTTGAAGTAAGAGTTGTTCTAGAAAATGGCCAAAAAATTTAGTGTGATTTACATACAAGAAGCATGTGGACTAAAGTTGAAAAATAACACGTACCAGTATTAAAACAAACGTTCGCAGAGTGCGGTCAATGAGAAGGTCTTGTCAACAGTTATTAGTGGCTGAAGGTACAGATATGCATGTAAATTCCTACACATTTCCAGCCTGGTGGATGAATACCATACCTGCATTACAAAATAAGACAGTGTGCAAAACTTGAGTTTTAATAAGTTGTACACTTTGGTGTTTTTTGCTTTTCTTTTTTTGGCATAATAAAGCCCGAATTCCTGTTTCGAACTTAAAATATTTTACCACAATAATTCACTATCGACAATTCTATTCAACTCTTATATATGTTTCTTTCCGTTCTGAGTAGAAATATATATATAGAAAAGAATCTGCGATTCAGCGTGCAATGGACAAAGCCGTGTTGAATTCGAGGAACAACCGTCGCCCGCATTCTCACTAGTCAACACTTTCCCCACTCTCCACCAGACAATATAGCATCTGGCCCGCGCAGCCTTGAACCCAGTAAATAGAAGGAAGAGTGTGGTACATGTAGGATAAGGTAGGCTAACGTCTTGGCTTGCTAGCCAAAATGGAAAATTCTCCACTAGGTCGACTTGGGACTTTATTCGTGGCAAACACAGTAAGGTGGAATGGGACATTTTAATTTGGTGGAAACCATGTATCCCAAAAGACTACTTTTGTACAACTCTAATATGGTGTTTGTCCACATGTGATGTCTAGTTGTATTGGGCATATCTTACGGTATTGACAAAAAGAAAGTTCTTTCAATTAGAAAATTCAAAATTGGATCTAAGATGCTTTTTTTTTTTTTTCTGGGACTATACCATGCAATCTAACACCTACGTAGAAATAGTTTTCCTTTTGTAAGTGGTTCTACTTGAGCTTTCAACTAAAATACCTTAAAATGCACATGTAATTAAAAATATTTTAAGGTTTGTGAGCAGAGGCGGCACCAAGGGAGGCTGGCGGGGGGAAGGGGTTAGGTTTTTAATTTTTTAAAAAATATCCATGTAGTATCGTTAAAAAAAATTACCAACCCCCTTATTTAAAAAAAAAAAATCCATGTAGTATTATTAAAAATTTTTTGTCTCCCCTCAACATTAAATTCATAACTCCGCCCCAATCTGTGAGGTTGTGAGGGCTATAGCACCCGCTACTTTCCCATAACTACTATCGTTTGTGATAAAATCACATGGAAGAGTTGCACAATTACAAGAGAGCATCTTCCCATAAATAAAATGAGTAATATTATATATCATCTTTGGGGTTCTTCTTCTATGAGGTGTATGTGGCAAATTTGTCATATGTCTATAGACAAAAAGTGATTCAATTAATTGACCAATGTTAACCAATTATCATAAGTGGGACATCATAGTAATTTATTTAAAATTCTGTAAGGCCAAATTAGTAAAAAAAAAAAATTTCAGACATTCTGATATAACATATTTGTACCATACAGACTAATGTAAATTATTTTTATGAAATAATAACTTAATATGTGAGTATGGCAAATTTGCCATAATATGGTAACTGTTACAAGCCATCTGCATAGCTTGAAAATTAGATGGTAACAAACTTAGATAGACTACCTAGGGGGAATACAATACGGTAAATATTTTTATCATTGTTTAATGAAAACTTTCTTTGCCTCGAGAAAAAAAAAAAATCTGTCACAAATAAATTGGTCAAAAACTTGATGAGTAATGTATATCGTGGGTCATTCACCTACTTAGGCTTTGGCTCTCAATTTACATTTTTGGATTGATTTCATCATTTACATGTACTAAAAACACTTTATACTATCTTTGTCACCTCCTCTGTTATTTCACTTACCTGTCCAGCCCAATGTAATTGGATGGGGTTCTATATGAAGTCAAACGCCAGAGAAGATTATATCGAGGTTCATTTCATGGAGACCCACACATCGCTTGGCCCTTTTCCACAGAGAAAATCCTCAAGGCCCAATGGAACTGGAGAAAGTCCAACTAATGCCCATGGCTTTTGCTTATACTCCCAGTTTTAGGATTTTCCTCTATCAATCCCCTCAGGAGCGTTTCTTCCCATTTAATTGAAGGTTATCTTATCATTTTTGTATGATTATCTTTGGTACTTTAGTCTTCCAGTCGGTAGCACTTAATTCTCTCATTCTTCTATTGGTTTGTTTTTTTTGTTTTTACTATTTTTGTATATATTTTGTGTAAGTTTTTGTTGGTTTTGATCTTTTATGCTATGGGTTCGGTTATGATATTTAGTGTTTGGGTTCTTGCTGATATATATCTCTATTTTTTTTTATCAACTATTGTTGTTGCTTCTAACTCTCACTTTTGTGATGTTAAACACCCATGTGCTTGTAGTTGAAGGGCTCAAGTGAACAACGTATTTACTAGTAGAGGTCAGGATTTTTACTTCATTATCTGGAGTATCTAACCATCTTCCTCCGTTGGAGATGCTCGTCTCCTTTTCACAAGTTGTTTCACGACTTGCATTGGTAGGCTGCTTGCCGCTTGTGTGGCGTTTCTAGTGGACGTTTAGTGGTTGGTTGTAGATTAGGAGTATAATCCATGTTAACTCCAATTAGAGTTTTTGACTAGCCTTTTAATTTTGGACCTTTGCATCTGGATTGTTTTTGTATATTGTACTTTTGTTTTATTTTTTGAGTTTTTGTATAGTTAAGGCCTAGATCATCTTTGTATATATCTTATTTATTTAAATAAGAAAAAACTCTCAGTTTTAAAAATCTCAATTATTTATTTTACAAATTACTTTGAACACTTTTTTAAATTTTATTAGTTTATTAATTTAAATTACTCATGAAATCCAAAAAAATCAAATTTAATCTCAAAATACATCTTATTTTCGAAATGGGAGGAGTAAAAAGAGAAAGGATCCTTACCCAAAGATTTAAGAGCCATAAATTGCTTCTTTTTTTTTTTTTTTGCTAAGCAGTTCTTATTATTTCATGTTGTTACCTACTTCTCAAAATCTCACAAAATGGATGAAAAATACACTGTTTCTAAGAACTTATTTAAATGACATGCATTACTTTGTTTCCACTAAATATGCTGATAAATTAATACCAACAAAAATAAATTAGCCAAAATAGATAAATTCAGAAAATAGGCAAAATCTTTCTCTCCATATATGCATTAAAAAAAGTTTAGATCCAACTGTTAGTCTACTACGGTTATTCATACATCACAAGCCATTCCAAGTATGTTCTTGATTTCGTTTGAGAGGTGAATAAAGCTAAAAATGGAGAAAAATACAATCTTTTGGTCTATTTATTAAAATTATGTAAACTAATTTTTTTTACGAATCCGAATCGTAAAAATAACCTGATCCAAAAATATAATATATAGTTATATGAAATAGACTTAAAGTGGGTGGTCCGATCATTTTACAAAATCCGTTTATAGTAAAAACTTTGTGTACTTAATTTCTCTTATTTTTATCTAATAAAATAAAATAATTTGATTTAATTTAGTTTAAAATTTAAACCGAATACTATAAATATATTATCGTGGCTTCAATTTTGATTTTATTCTTACTCTTTTACCCGCAAAGACAACATGGGCGTTGGGTACTATTAAATTAAGGCCACGCTTGCCACGAGTCAATTAATATCCTAACCATGCCCAAAATGCTAATTATTGTTTTTAAATTTAAAATGATACGGTCATCAAAACAAAATTATTTTCCTTCCTGCAGTTTGCTAATCAGTGAAGGAAAGACTTCAATAACCCTGCTAGCCTTGAATGCTTCCTAAACCATGACAAATCCTTTTGAAATTGGTTAAAAATAAGCGTTACTATCCCAACCCAGATCCTGCCAGCCAGGTCCAGGTCCGCTTTATTTATGAATAAAGAAGCTATAAATCATGTAATTATAAATCTTATGGAGAGTTCAATTTTGATTCAGGATGAACGCTGACGACATATTTAACACATGCATATCAGATGGGAACTGGTATTTTCAGTTACGAACGAAAAAGTAACGCATAAGAATCAGCTATTGGCAGAAATATAAACTGTCTAAACAAGAATTCTTAAACAGCGAATAACCTATTCAAATATTTACGACCAATGACATTTTTTTATTTAAGAGAGCCTAAGAATATAAGGTGTTATATAAGAAAATAAATTTTAAAATTTTTTACATTTAAAACAAAATTTATACCACTAAACTAAATAATCTAATAATTTAAACGAGACTTAAGTTATTATTAGGAATCCCTTATTATTACATTTAATCGAGAATTGATTTTGAAATTTTTTGCACAATACACTGTAACCATGCATTTGGCAACACTAATCCCCCATTTCACTATATTAAGTCTATATCAACTAAACAACTCCGCCAGCTGAAACACTGCACACCAACCCCGCAACCCGGCCGGCCACCCACACCTCCCACCTCTATCTTCAACCGTCATAGCAACAATGAAGATCATGGTAGCCATCAAAAGGGTCGTCGACTATGCAGTCAAAATCCGGGTCAAACCCGATAAGGTAAACTCAGAAAGAGAATTCAAAACACCCCACAAAATCCTTTTTTTTGTTTAATTTAATTTCTCAGTATAATTTATTTTTGATTTTGATTTTTGTTAATTTTGGTAGAGTGGTGTTGAAACGGCCAACGTGAAGATGTCAATGAACCCATTTTGCGAGATAGCGTTAGAAGAAGCTTTGCGGATAAAGGAGTCGGGCCGGGCTTCGGAGGTGGTGGCGGTCAGCATGGGCCCGGCCCAGTGTATTGACACGCTTCGAACAGGGCTGGCCATGGGCGCGGACCGGGCCATCCACGTGGACACCTCTGCAACGCTGTATCCACTCTCGGTTGCCAAAATTCTCAAAGCTCTTGTAGATGCTGAGAAGCCTTCATTGCTTCTCCTTGGCAAACAGGTCCAATTTTTTGCAATAATTTTTGTGTTTAACTTTAAAGTCTAGATTTTTTTTTTAATATTTCGTTCATTTAACTTCCTCGGACCCTACTTGTTTGTGGGTATCAGGGGCGGAGTCAGGAACCCGATAGCTCCACCTTTGACAGGGACACAGGGACACTTATTTATAAATAAAATAATATTTAATTTATGCAAATTATAACAACTATAAAAATGTAAGCATCAAAACATATATAGAGTTTTCAAGACATGACTCTTCTCGTACAATAATGACATAATATATAAAAGAGAAAAAATAAATGACTATAAAAATTGACTTTTTCGTTAGAAATTTATCCATCAAGAGTCTAGAACTTGGTTTTTCTAGATATAACCTACACATAAGAATAATAATTGCATCAATAAAAATCAAAATAAGAAAATGAACAAAAAAAGCTCACAATATTCAAGTCTTAATCCCAATATTCATTTATTAAATGCTTAATCTATAGTTCAAGTCTTCAAAATAAGTTATGTCCCAACGCTAGTAAAAATAAATAAACAAATTTACTTGTGCTAGATAAAATGAAACACAATTGTAGAATTATCCTCTCCTTTAATATACTTTAATCTTCTAGATTTCATATCCTTATGATGTTCACATTTAATTCATCACATTCTTATATTTACATCCAAAACCTCTCTTAAAAATCCAATTAATTTACTAATAAAAATCATTCTTCCTACTTCCTAATATACCATATAATATTGTTGTTTTTATAGTGAGAAACTTATAGTATGCAAGAAAAAAGTCTATTATTTTAATCTTAAAACTTAGCATTAAACTACACAATATTATTTTAATTCAATTTCCAAAAGTTGTTTTCTTTCTTAGCATTGAAAAATCACAACATTCTCCTACCTCAAGAAAGTCTATTATTTTAATCTCAACACTTAGCATTAAACTACACACTAAATAGGAAGAGTTAAATCTTAATAGAAGCCAATTGTTTCTTAGCATCACATGACTTATTTTAACCTTATGTTGAATCTTAACAAAGGCCAAATGTTGCTCAATGCTCACAAATCACAAGCTCAAAGCAAAGTCAGCGTAGGCATGGGCATACTCTCATGCCCGTGTACCTCCGCTTATGCTGAGTATGACCTTTAAGAGTTGACTCAAGGCATTGTACATGTACCGGAACCTGCTTTATTTGTTTGAGCGTTTCTGTGTACTGATAATGAAATTTAAAGAGTTGAATTTAAGGCTTCATACATCTATCTTCCTTAGACAGTGCAATTTGCGCGAGCCTTGTGTACTAAGTATTTAGTATGACAATTGATTTTAAAGGCTTCTTACATCCGCCTTTCTCGGACTCTGCTATTCGTCAGGCCTGCTATTTGCTGGAGTGTTGTGCGCTTATTACAACTTCTAAAGATTTGAATGTTTTGTTCATTTTGGTTGTTTGTTTTTTGTTTTAGATATAAATGCTTTTGTAATTTGTTTACTGAGTATAACCGTTAAGGTTGATTGTAAAGCTCCTTACACTGCCTTAGACATTGCTATTTGCAAGAGCCAGGTGCACTTAGTACAATCCTTAAAGGTTTGATTTTTATTGTTTTTTTGGTTAAATATATTTCATTTAGTTACAAGTGCTTTTGTAACTTGCGTACTAAGTATGACCTTTAGAGAGTTGACTTTAGGGCTCCGTACATGTACTTTCCTCGAACATTTCTGATAGCGTGAGCTTCTTGCACTGAATACGGACTTTAAAGATTTGATTTTTAGTTTTTTGGTTATTTATTTTTCATTTAGTTTTAAGTGCTACTTGAAATTTGTCTACTGAGTATGATCTTTAAAGAGTTGACTTTAAAGCTCCGTACATCTACCTTCCTTCAACGCTGCTATTTGCATAAGCTTCGTGCACTAAGTACAACTTTTAGATTTGGTTTTTTAAATTTTTTTGGTTTTTTTTTTTGGTGGTAATTTGTGCTCTGAGCATGACCTATAGAAAGTTGACTTTAAGGTTTTGTACATTGACCTTCCTAAGACTCCTATTGCGAGAGCATTCTTGTAATCTGCATGAGCGTTGTGCGCTGATCACAACTTTTAAAGATTTGGTTTCTAGTATTTTGGTTGTTTTCCGCTTAGTTCTAAGTCCTTTCGTAATTTGGTTATCATTTTGCTTTCGCTTTTTTTGGTTGAATTGGTATGACATAGGTGGTGATAGTGAAGAATTGGAATGTTTATTATGTTTTACTTATTTGGAGCATAGTCATTTCCGTATTATTTTATGTGATAAATTATTGGCTAGTTTTGTTTGGATTGTCTTAATTGATTATGCTGATTATTTGAATGAAAAATTGCAAAATTTGGGAAGGGGTGAGCAATTACTGCAACACTCTGCTGATTGTTAGTTCTTTTAAGCTTTGTTTTTCCGAATAATTTGATTTTGAGTATGTCTTTTTAGGATAAATTTGTTCAGATCAGTGTTTCTGATATTCAGAATTTGTGCAGGCAATAGATGATGATTGCAATCAAACAGGACAAATGGTTGCAGGGCTTCTCAAGTGGCCACAAGGGACCTTTGCTTCCAAGGTTTGCTTTGTATACAAAAAACTTATTTTGTGAGATCAATTTCATAATTTTCCTGACAATATAAAATAAATCCCAAAAGCAGGTAAGGAATCACAGTCTTATGTTATGAAACTAATTAACTCATCTTTGTGCAGTTTCATTTTATCTACTATGAGTATATCAATTTTATTCAACTTGTGTTAGAAGAGGTTTTCTCATCCGTTTTTCCTTCACGCCGTCCTCTTTGAGCTTGCACTTATTCTTCCTCCTTTTTTTTCTTTCTATAATTTTTCTTCATTATGTAACTTGATGAACCATTAGGCCTCCAAGATGATATTTGTAATTCTTCTCACTAATCACATTTATGAGCATCTATCACTCTTTTTGTGCTTTTTATGGGCTTAATCATTGAGGAACAAAATATCAATCTCGTCATTTATCCTTGCTCATTATTAGATGTTAAAGTTATTGTTCATGATTCTATCATGCTTTATTGGTGAAAATTGAGTCGCAGATGTTTGTGAAGCATTTTCTTTTATAGCAGTTACTACAGTGTCAATATACATGTATGTATATATATAGAGAGAGACAGAGAGAGTGAGAGTCCTAGATAACCTTAATCAATATGATTTGTGGTATTACTTAAGAGGCTAATCTCTTTTTGGAGTTATATGTCTATGTTTTCCTAATTGGAGTTGGATGATGAACTAGACTTACTCATTTGGTTCTATTCTCATCTCTATATGTAATTTCATTGCATATATACTTATCATCAATATATTGGTGCTTTATTAGGTTGTCCTGGACAAAGAAAAACAAGTATTGAGTGTAGACAGAGAAGTTGATGGTGGTCTTGAGACACTATGTTTGGAGTTGCCGGCAGTTATCACGTAATATCTGATGCTTACTCTCTAGTACTTTTCCTTGGTCAAAAAATTTTGGGTTGAAAATTATTCTTATCATAAGAGGAAACCATAACTTGGTGATATACTTAAAATGTTATAATAGTGAAACTTTATAAATGTCCAGTTTGGCATTTTTCCTTTTTATCAAATGTACAATCATTTGGATGTTCACGCTGAAAGCCATGCATACTCTAAATTACAATGTTAGTAATCCGTTGCTAAACATTTATCCATCAGCAATCAGTTGCCTGGAAAAGTCTTAAAGAAATATAGCATTCTCTTTGCCCTTCTTTGCAGAGTGACTAATTTCTTAACACTTTTATTCATGAGAAGACAACTTTTTACCCAATTTTGTTCAGTAGTTGTTTGTATGTTTGGAAATACTCTAATTCTCAAGTAGGAGAGCACATACTATTTTGCTATTCTGATCACTTAGAATTTGTTTTAAGGCGTTATAAGTAGCAGGGGTATTTTATTTCAAATGATAGCTTGGGTGTCATTCTCTGGGGATACTTGCTTATGGATTGCATGCGAGTGTGTCTAGGTATCACTTATATGTTTAATCTGACCTGGTTGACATAATGCACATATTGTTTCATCTAAATACATGGTTCACTGAAGTTTATCTGCACTGGACCCTGCCAAAAACAATAGAAGAAACAAACTGCTTTTTTGTGATTTAATGACTGAAGGTCTGGTGTTCCCGGTGTGTATCTTAGACAAAACGGAAGATACATCTTTCTTGGGACTGTGTTCTAGGAAAATAAAAGATAAATATTATTATGGTAACCTGGGAGGAAAATTAACTAGCTCTTGAATAGCATAAACCAAAGTGTACCCTAATCATCAACAATCATATGTGATGTTGCCTACATATATATAGAAGGTGTATTCAGATTAGGATTTGGTAATTTCTTCCTGCTACTACAAGAATATTATTTCAGAGTTCCTCAATCTTCTTTTGCACCAAATCTGGCAAAACGCTTACAAAACACAGCTGAAACATGTATGCTCGTGCTGATTCTATGTTCCCTGTGGTGTATATGTTGAAGCATGTGAGGAAATACAAGATCCCCCTACCTTGTTATAAAGTTGAAGCAAATGCCATTGAGAGTTCAATTTAGTTACTCTTGCATAGCATAAACTAACCCTGTCTCACAACTTTTGCGTTCTCTGGTTGTATTTGCGCATGCTCGAGTATTATTACTCTGCTTTTCCGGTCACTTTTTCTTTATACCCTGATGACTTCGGCTCCAATACTCTTCTATAACGCAGAACTGATTTGAGACTGAACCAGCCAAGGTACGCAACGCTCCCCAACATTATGAAAGCAAAATCAAAACCCATAAAGAAAGTAACTCCTCAGCAGTTGAACGTGGATATCAAATCTGATCTGGAGGAGGTTGAAGTAAATGAACCTCCCAAGAGAAAAGCTGGTGTTATACTTTCTTCCGTGGAGGAGCTAATTGACAAGCTCAAAAATGAAGCACACGTGATTTAATTTCACCTGCATAGTTGAAAAAGCTTCCGGGCAGAGGTCTTCTAATTAAACAAGGTCTCTCCCTGTATGATTGCATATACAGCTGAGAGGTGTAGGAGCCCGAAGGAACAAGTATGGGATCAACCCGTGTTCAGCATCCTTTCCCTTGTCAGGTTAAACTGAATCCAGGACTCTTCTCATTTCCTGCCCCTATATGTGATTTCTGTATTCTCTAAGTTCTCACGATCGCCACCAGTGTGTCCTACCTGGACACGCCAGGTAGGCGATGTGAGTTGAAATATTATTAGTCCTTAAATTGACTCTCTTCTCTAATTTCCGACAATGTAATGAAGTACATGGAATAATTTTTTTCTCCCTCCATCACATACGAGGTGAGTTAAAATAAATAAATAGATTATGTTAATTTCCATTCATTTCTTATTATCATGCCTTGCTGGCAGTCACGAGAGGTTTTTCTTTGCATAAAGCCAGTTGTAATAAGGAACAATTGAGGTGTCGAGTGAAATTAAATTCAGGATATCAAGAAGGATGTGAAAGTATAGATTAAATATATTGCAGTTCCATTTTGAGCCTTAAAGAAGAATCATTCTCATGTTATTACAAGGATGATAATCCTTTCTTTAATGATGCTAAAGCTATCCTCTCATATGCAAAGGAGGTTAAGATTAGTCATGTTTGTAGGAAAGCAAACGTGGTTGCTGATTGGTTCGTTAAAAATGTTAGACTGGGCATTTTGTTGCCTAATCGGAAAATTGATACTCCCCCTGAACTTGTTAATTTACTTCATGTTGTTTCTGTACGCACAGGAACTGGTTAATTCCTTGATAAAGAGAAAGAGAGAATAATCGGGTACCTTAAATTTGAAGTTACCAAGAATAATAAAATCTGAATTTAAGTCTTCTATTTTCAAGAAAATGCAAACACTGTTTTTTTCACCGATTTATAAGTTGAAAATTCTTTTTCCTTTTTTCTGGGTTAAAAAGGGAAAGGATGAAAAAAAATTTGATTGAGACCTTTCTTTATCAAAAGATTTCCCCCAGATTGAGACCTTTCTTTTATCAAAAGATTTCCCCATTTCTTTCTCCCTCCCCGTTATTGGTTCAAAGTATACATGACTCATATACAAAGTTGAATTTTTCCGGAACACTCTTTGAAATGGTCATGTTCTATTCGATTCTAACATGGGGTGGGTTTCATATGCACAAGTTCAGCGGCCATTTTCAAGAGTTTCGCCTTGCTCATGTATGTATTTCAACCAAATGAAGCAACGTATATGATTTAAATTGTCAGAGTTAAGTTTGAGGATCAGGGGTAGGTAAAACAAAATTGACCATTATTTGCAATCTATTCCTTCTATCTGCTGACAAGTATTGACGTCCTTGATTAATTTTTTTCATCTGCTTGGAAGTCATGTTATGGAGTAGGTTTCGAGGATTTGGTCGCATTGTTAGATAGAGATAAATGGGTGTAACATCCCTGAAATGATTGTTTTGTAGTATTTGGCTTATAAGCCTCCGATCTTTGTGATCGAAAAAAAAAAAAAAAAGATGAAAAACAATTTTTTGCTGGTACATAGAAATAACTACGGTTAATGGCAATGATCGTGTGTCTAACCAGAGACCTCTTGAAGCCATTGAAAGCAGAAAAACGAAGTTTAGGCTACACAATAGTTTGCTTTTATTCCAATGATGTTGATTGACAAAAGTTCATGTGATTCAGATGAATGAAACAAGGGAAAACTCTTCAATCAGTCTGAATTGATACTAATCTCTCACATATTGATGAGACTCATACGTGTAGATCCCATCAACCATGCGAGAGACTCAACCATCAGTCCGAACTGATGTAACAATTTTCCTGAAACAAGGTGTTCTGTTATTACATTCTTCATAACCTGTAATAATCAAGAGTAAGCCTATCTTGTAGTCCCCTTGACAAGAAGTTTGCAACATATTCACTTAACAAAACTTCCTTGTACAAGGGAGGATTTTCTTCTGATATCAATTCCTTTATTGGACCATAACGTTTGGGTGCAGGAATTGGTCCAGAAAAGAAGCACGCGACAGAAATTCGCGGTCCAACTCGGTTGGCAACCACCCTATGCTCGATGCTCCTAAATTTGTCGTTGGATACCAACTGCACGAACAATGGAAAGGAGCTATTTAGTTCAGTATATAAACCAGGAAAGAAGAAACGAAACGAAGTGGTTTAGCGATGCTGGAAAGCAGACCTGGAGGAGATCCCCAACGTTTACTGCTAAGCCTCCTGGTATTGGGTGAATGTCAACCCATTGATCTTCGTAATGGATTTGAAGGCCATTTATGTGGTTTTGCAAGAGAATGGCGAGGAATCCTGCATCAGTGTGCTTGGAGCATCCTATTGTCCGTTCAGGTTCCGGGCACACTGGATAGTAGTGACAGTGCAGCCGGCAACTATTTGCGCATTCTAAGGTCTGGAGATAGTTGGATTCGAGTCCAAGTGCCTCTGATAGTAGCTCAAATAATGTATCTCCCAACTCTGTGACATGTTTTGTGTACTCCATTACTGCCACTCTGCATAATTGACAGTTGAATTCCCAGGTTTAACCAGATGCAGAAAGTGAATCTTTCGCCATATTTACGAACGCCCGTAGAATATGAATCAGATAGTCATATAGATGATCAAGTTCGGAAAAAGAACCAAATTCTTGTTGGCGATTGTGTATATAGATTTAAAGCTTCGAAGTGTGTGTTTTGTTGTTATCACTACTACCAGAGACATCAGCAAAGTTCTTGAAATAGAGAAAACCACAGACAGAGATAAAGTGTGATGTGATTTGAAACTAAAACAACAATACAATGAGAAATGCACAAAATATGTATATCTTGCATAATCTCAAATGTTTAGACTCAATAGAATTCGATCAATATGGAGAACTGAACAAAGAATTCTCTTTCTTCAGAATAGGTCCTCCATTTTTCTACCACCTATCCGATATGATCCACGCATATTGATATGTCTGTTTCCATAAAAAGTTTTCGAATTCTTACCAGATAAAGTGGTGATCGATCCATTGGATTAAGATGCATCATTCATGGAGGTATTGGACAGTTCTAACATAAATTTGGAAAATATAAGTAAGTCTAATAAGGATGTACCTGCACACTTCTGGCAATTCACGGGGGTTCAATTCATCAGAAACTGATATTGTCATTGTGTCCCTCCAGTCAGCAGTTTTCGACATATACAGATCATAGTTGGAGTTGAAACGAACAGTTTTCGTGACTTCACGGGTATAGA
Organism: Ehretia macrophylla; assembly: GCA_037974665.1. NCBI lineage: Eukaryota > Viridiplantae > Streptophyta > Magnoliopsida > Boraginales > Ehretiaceae > Ehretia > Ehretia macrophylla. The sequence continues at coordinate 48,446,148 of CM075777.1, read as the reverse complement.
ACTCTTTTTTCTCCTCAACATCGAGCTCATTAAATCTGGAAACTCCATCAATCATCTCGTTTATTACGTGCACAGGAATCGAATGATTCACTATCTGGAAAAAGCCATACTTCCCTGCCGCAACTTTTATTTCATTAACAATCTCCTGACGCCGTTCTGCTATCTTGATGCCTGTAAAATCAATGACTGGAACTTGAAAATGGTGAGATTTTGCGACATTAAGCTCTTCAGCAAGCTCCTCAGTTGGCCTGACGAAGATTCTGGGAACACTGACAACTCCTGCATCTACTAGTCCTTTGACACCAGCTTTTGTTTCATCAAAAGCCTTTAACTCCTCAATATACTCATTCTTTGCAGGCTCAGTATGAGATTTTTGATCATCTGAGATGTTCATTTTCTCATCCATGTTAAGACTTTGCTTAACAAATAAGCTGGTAGCTATATATGTCAAGCAAATAATGCTTGGCCTTATATAATCAAACCTTATCTCACTGGTAGGGTCGGTTATATGGATCTGACAATACTATTCATCTCTATCGATGGTCGTTTCTCCATTATAGACACAGTTAGTTTATGAGTCTTGTACTCGAACGGTTATTATATTATTTCTTAAGGTGCATTTGTATTTGAGCGTTTCCATCTCAGTCATCTTAGGTTTTCTTCTCTCTCTTACAGTGTATTACCTCCAAACATTCGCACTTCTAATAAGCGCCTCTACGGGTTTGTCTCATAATATATCTAAATCATCTCAAACAATTCTTTTTCATTTTATCCTCAATTTGAACAATCCTACTTTTTTCATCACTTTATTCCTTATCGTATCTTTTATAATTTTATCACATATTTATTTCAACATTTTCATCTCGATCACATACACACCATCCACTATGTGCAACACAAAAATCCCTGAAAAGGAAACTTTTATTTTCAACTGCACTATGCCCAGCACATGTGATGCCAACCTCTTTGTCGGCTACAGCTAATTTCGCATTTTCTATTGTCACTTGATTATCCCAAGTAGATTTTTAACCATTATAACATGTCTCACATGCATATTTGATGGTTGACCAATATTATCTTATTAAAGATTATCTCTGTCGTCGTGCTAGATAAGCATGAGAAATCAAGTCTCTGACTTTTCATGTTTACCAGAGAACAGTCAACTTTGTTGGGCTTGTATGGCAGCATAATTTTTTCTTTTTTGTGGCATTTTCTAAGGACTTGATCTTTAAGTATTAAACAAAAGAACGCAATATATTTGTTTATATTGAGGCTGAAAATCATGATGAAAACAACAATTTTTTATTAATAGAGTTCCTTTTTTTTTTTTTTGGTAGAAGGAGGGGGACTTCCCTCCAGGATTTTATTAAATGCCCAAAAAAATATACAAAAGTAGAGGGGGACATAAAACCGTACCTCCACAAGCGAATGAGGGACTTACCTGTCCCATCGGCCAAGCTACACTAAAGGAGATACAAACCATCTCCAATTACAAAAAGAGCCTAACCAAAAGAGCAGCTCTACCAAGTCAAGTCCTAAGAGAACCTGAATTGAGGAAGATCGAGCTTATCAATTCGCAGCAGTCCTCTAAGTTTTGAAAGATGTCTAGCAGATTCGAAGGTTTGAGGGCCATCAGCATTAACTCCCATATTTGCAAGTAAGTCAGCGGACTGATTTCCTTCTCTATAGATATGAGAGATTGAAGCACAACAATCTTTTAACAGGGATCTAGCAGTTTCAATTTCATAGCAAATGTTCCAAGATCCACTAATACCTTTTTGTATCATCTGAACCACACTTAAGGCATCCATTTCCACCCACACATTTCTAATGCCCTCTATCTTTACACAGTTGCAGCCCAAACGACATGAATATCTAAATATACAGCAGTTCAAAATTACCAGGATACCAATTTGGTGATGGCAAAGACTTAATTGTGACAAATAACAAGGGGTGAATGATTGGTGTTTAGGGGCGTATATACTTGTATATTAATGGGTGCTGCAATCCCACTAATCTAATTTTTATAAAATATGAGTAGTTTTAAGGTATCTTTGTCTATGTTGGGAGTTCTATTTCTAACATTGCTAATCCTAAGCTTGGATAAAGGAGGAGAGTAGTGTTAGGTCGCCGAAATCCAGTATCAACGTGTTGAATTTTCGTATGGATTTGAGACAACGTGTGCTTTATAAAGTGCATGGGGACGTGTGCACACATTTTAAAATTATAGGGAAGAACCGTACACTTTATAAAGCACAAGGGGAAAATGTGCAGATAAGTAAAATCACAGGGGGATTTCGTGCCATTTATCCAAGAGCATAATAAAAATTTAGCTTTCTAGGTTAGATCATGAGTTGTAGCCTAGGAATATGTTAACCACAATTGATTGCAACTCGACTAATTAAGCTTGGAAAAAATTGATTTTCACAAATAGAATATGTGACATCCCACATTTATAGGAGATAGTGTATATGTATAATTTATAAGTATTGTTGGTATAAGCGATAATTTGGGTTAACTATATTGGGTCAGTAAAAAAGTAGATCCAAGTAGTTATTTCTTATGCCAACAACACCAATCTTGCTCACATGTCTAGGGTTCTGAGCTCAAGCTGTAACATAATGGTATTTAGAACTGATCACTAGCCAATGAGAGAACTAACGCGGGACAAAGTGCTACACCAAGAAAACGTGATAGCCACCTCTTGAACCTGTAAGAGCCACCTCTAGAATCATGCACCGCTTGATTAGTCCTAGGTGTACGTGCCTCTGACAAGGATGTCAATAAAAAGATACCATGTGAGATGTACTTCGAGTTTATTGGCACTTTAAAATTTTAATTGGGCTCATCTTTACTACATCTAGCTCTATAACTTTAATTTGGAGTTCTTGAATTAATGATAGACAAATAATGAGTGAATCAATTATATGAAAAAAATGTGTTTACGTTATCGTTATTATTTTTCATGCACCCATTGAATACGATTGTCTTCATATTCGTATATTGCCTAACAAATATTGCCAACTTTATTTTGTAACCTCATATTCAGACCTATCAATCAATTTCTGAAACTCTTGACCTATTATATAATGAATTTCTAAATCACTGTTTTGAATCTCAAGTTTCTTTTATTTATCTATTTCTATTTATATCGTTTATTCATAATATGAGATTGTTTTTAACTTAACTAATCGAAGAAACTAGAAGAGGTGCTTAAAGATACATTGATACAGGTGCCCTCTGTGATACTCTAGGCTCATCCGTGGTCTTTTGCTTGGACTATTATAGTGATCAACTGATCATGTGCTATTATGTCAAACTTCTTACAGTTTCTCTTGTTATTAGTTCTTACTATAGCGTCTCCGAGCTTATCCTCTCTTTTGTTACAAGATTAGGTAAGTTTTGAGGACGAAATAATGGTAGTTTGTGTTATAATTTAGTTAGGACTTTGTCTCCCTTTCGTTATTTTGTTTGGATTAAGGGTCTTTTAATAAATATTTAAACTCAATCTTATAAATTTATATCTAACCTAGAGTAATCTACACAACGTTTCAAAACTTGTAGCCTCCCTGCAAAATATAAGAAAGTATTCTATATATGTCCAAGTTGTAATCATATTGTGCAAACCTGGCCTATTTAGATTCTCAGAAGATTGTGATAAAATAAAGAAAATCTTGAGATTAAGACTTAATTCATAAAAGAGATAAGTGGATCGATCCTTCCTTCAAAAAGTTTCCTATATTGTATGTCATTATAAATATGATTTATTGAACCATTATGACAAATTTTACGTGTTTTGGCATAAAATCGTATTATGGCACTAAATTTACTGAATTTTTAAAATTATGCGCATGGTTGGACAACACTTTAGATCTTTATGTTACCAGCTTCATAATTTGAATGATAACATGTCATTGCCTGCTTGTGTTTTGTCATCTTTTTTCAAAAAGTATTTGGTTTTCCTGAGTATCCTTTTGACATTTGTTTTTTACTATTTTGGATTGACTTTTTGTTAAACCAATTTTAAGCAATGTCATTCCAATTCGAGCACAAAATAAATCTTGCTTTCAGTGGTCAAAGGTTGTAAACAAATAGTTCATCTCGCATGGCTTACGTGAGATCATGCTTCCTTGGATCTTAGTTTTTGGTCTCCTGGGGTCAATGTTCTTTATTGTGAATTTACAAAGAAAGAATAATTTTAGCTTCTTATGATTATAGTTTAAATGTTGTGAGAGTCATAAAGGGGTCTGGCATTTCATTTCATTTTCATTCTAAAAATAAATAAGTTCATATATTATAAGATTATTGGACATATTTTTCGCATTTAAAAATCCCTGCAAAGGAAACTTAGTTTCAACTACACTATGTCCAGCACATCTGATGCCAACCTCTTTGTCTATTTTCGCATTTTTCTAATGTAACTTGATGGTCCCAAGTAGCTTTTTAATTATTGTAACATGTCTCACCTGCATAATTGATGGTTGGCCAATGCATTTTTCTAATGTCACTTGATGGTCCAAGTAGATTTTTAACTATTATAACATGTCTCACATGCCTAATTGATGGTTGGCCAATATTTTCTCTGTCATGCTAGATACGCATGAGAAATCAAGTCACTGGCTCTAATTTAGGTTTATCACATCACAGTCAACTTTGTTGGGCTTGTATCATTGTTTGGCAGCATTATTTTTTTCTTTTTTTGTGGCATTTTCGAAGGACTTGATCTTTAAGTATTAAACAAAAGAACCAATACATTTGTTTATTTTGAGGCTGAAAATCGTGATAAAAACCACAATTTTTTATTAATTGAGTTACTTCAAATGACATCGTGATAAAAAAAAAAGGGATTTTAAATGATAATCGAGTTACTGTCCACTGTAAACAGTAATTGTGTTCACAATGAACAGTGACATTTAAAAAAAGAAAATCTTTTATTTTTTTGCGAATTGTCTAGTTGGTCCATTATTTTCAAAATAGTCATAAATCAGTCTCTTATTTTATTTTTTGTGTCACCGTTGGTCTTTCCGTTATATTTTTAATGTTTTTAGCATGTACAATGTATGTGATAACTTTTTTGAAGGACAAAATAATCAAAACATAATAAAACGAAAGAAACCTCTCCCATTTAACACAAACCCCCAATTCCCAAATCCATACCCCCCAAATCCCAAACCCTTATTGCTACCCCCAAATCCCTCAACGGATTGCTTCCATTGATTGGAAGTTTGGGGGCGAAGCTGGGGAAAAAGCAGCAAGGAGGTCTGTGAAACTGCCAATAGTTCTGCCATTTGTGTTGAACTTTGGGGTTGAAACCTATATATTTTGTATATAGATCTCCGGATGTCAATTGAATATGAATTTAGTTTTTTTTCGGAGGTTAGGACATTTTTAATGCAGTATTTAAAATGTAAATTTTTTTAAATTTGAGTGTTTTTAGAGATCTCATGACCCAAAAATCTACACTAATGATTCAAATATACGTAGAGTTCATTACTTTTGTCATATTTTAAGCCAAAATAGAGATCCAATCTCTATTTTCTTTAACAAATTTATTAATTAAAATAGAGACTGAGTCTCTATTTTGACTTAAAAGATAACAAAAGTGATAGATCTCACATATATTTCGATTATTAGTGTTATTTTTTAGGCCATGAAATTTCTAAAATACCAAAATTTAAAAAATTTTACATTTTAAAAACTCTATTGATAATAGCCTTAGTCATCGCAACTTCCAACAAAAACCAGTCTCCCACTTACTATCTGCAATGGTATACCGTGATAAAAATTAGATACAAATCATGAAATACTAGAAAGACCCGAAAATGGAAAAATGAAAAGAGTCCACCCATTCATTTTTTCATGCGCCACTCCCAGAAAGACTGCAAATTTTGGAAATTTGTTAATTAATGAGATACTCCAGTTGAAATTTTTTGAGTTCACTTATTTCCTCAGTTTAGCTCAATGTTTGTCTTGCTAAGCTAAGTACTTAGTTTATATATATGTATACATATAACTCTCTGTGTGTGTGCCTACATGGGAAACACAAGGGCAGGGAAAACATACTAGTCGACTCATATATAAATAGAGCTTGAATATCACTTTAATGATAAGGGTTAGGGATTTGGGAAGTATGGGTTTGGGAATCTGGGTTTGGGTTAAATGGAAGAAGTTTCTTTCATTTTATTATGCTTTGATCATTTTGTTCTTTAAAAATGCTATCACATGTGTTACACATGTCAAAAACGTTAAAAATATAATAGAAAAATCAACGGTATCACAAAAAATAAAGACAAGGAATTAATCTATTACCATTTTAAAGATAAGGTCCCAAATAAATTTTTAACTATTATAACATGTCTCACATGCATAATTGATGGTTGGTCAATATTACCTTATTAAAGATTACCTCTGTCGTTCTAGATAAGCATAAGAAATCAAGTCACTGGCTCGTTATGTTTATGTGAGAACAGTCAACTTTGTTGGGCTTGTATCATTGAATGGCAGCATTATTTTTTGGTGTAGCATGTTCTAGTGACTTGATCTTTTAAGTATTTATTAAAAAAAAAAAAAAAAAACCAATATATTTGTTTATTTTGAGGCTGAAAATCGTGATGAAAACTACAATAAAAGTAGAGTTCTTTCAAATGATAAAAATATTTGAACGGTTGGTTGAAATTAACAGATTATCAACGTTAGATAGTCAATAATTAACGTAAACGTATTAGATTTTTTCTAATGTCACTTAATTATTCTAAGTAGATTTTTAACTATTATAACATGTCTCACATGCGTAATTGATGGTTGGTCAAATATTATCTTATTAAAGATTATCTCTGTCGTGCTAGATAAGCATGAGAAATCAAGGGCCTGTTTAGAATGCATTTTAAAAACAGTTTTTTAGTTTTTAAAAACTAAAAAACTAAAAAAATTGTTTGGGTGGAAGTGTTTTGAAAAATAATTTTTAAAAATACTTCTCAAAAAGCTATGTTTAAAAACTAAAACAAGAAAACAATTTTAACATGTTTTTTTTGGTGTTTTGTTCCCAAAACTCTCCAAAACACGGAGAACTACTTATTTTATTAATGGCATTTCATAAATAAGTCCAACTCTAAGACTAAACTCCAAATATGACTTTGCAAAATATCTCTATCACCATTATCTTTCTTCTTTTGTCAGATGAATCTCACTTCCATCTTTTCTTTGTTCTTCTTTTTTAACCAACGCCAAATCGTATATCAGCACCAAAAAAAAAATTCAGAACTGTTCTTCGTGAGTTCAAAAGAAGGCTTCATAGCTAAGATTTGTATAATAACTTTTATATATGTAGAATATTTGATCTATAACTAGGATTTATACAATAACTTTTATGTATAATATTTGTTTTACTTTAATATTGCAAACTCTATAATATTATCTAAATTTATGAATATAATTTATTAATTTATTATATATAAATAAAAATTGTATTTTCATTCTTGATACCCAAATAAATTTTCTATTTTTTTGTTCTCAAAACTATTTTCTAGAACACTTTTACCAAACAAATTTTCTATTTTTTTATTTTTAAAAATAGTTTTTCAAAACTATTCTTGAAAACTTTTCTACAAAATTAAAACATAAAAACACTTCCAAACATACCCTAAGTCCTGGCTCGTCATGTTTATGAGAGAACAGTCAACTTTGTTGGGCTTGTATCATTGTATGGCAGAATTGTTTTTTTCTGTGGCACGTTCTAGTGACTTGATCTTTTAAGTATTGATAAAATAAAATAAAAAAAGAACCAATATATTTGTTTATTTTGAGGCTGAAAATCGTGATGAAAACCACAAATTTTTATTGATAGAGTTCTCTCAAATGACAAGAACATCTAAACGAACAGGTTACCCACATTAGATAGTGGATAACTAGTGTAAATGTATTGGATTTTTTATATGAAATTTAGTAACATGATATTACTATTAGAACGTTCTTTATTTTGCGTGTATAGAGCTAATAAAAAAGACGACCATCAACTGAAATAAATAGTATTCTCAAATCTATATAACTAACTTCACCTAGTGTGATAAAACTTAATTTGGTTTGACTTATGAATATTTTTAAGGTATTTTTAGTTTGAAAAATCAAGCCCCTTGAAAAATAATAATTCGTATATGAGTGTTAAATTGTGTTTTATATTTCTTACTAAATAAAAATATTAAATCTGCCCACGTCGGTGACTCATCAATATTACCTAATATATGATATGATTGAATATAATTTTACCACAAATTCATTTTAGCATTTTTTGTAATCACATATAAAATATATGTATTCCAATATGCATGATTTGGCAGCACAATAGATATAAATATAATTAGCAGCGGAATCAAATACTTGTTTTAGCCATAATAAAGAGAGTTGTAATCGTTACCCGATTACTGACGAGGTCTTCCTCTTCCTTGCTCTATCCAGGAACAACTAACGTTTATGGGAACAATTAGTTTAGGGTTAGAGCAGGAGAGGAGACCTAGCCATATATTTATAATTATTCTAACAGGCCCTCCCATAAAAGGCTTAGTCAGAATATAAAATCTACACACAATTAACCGTATATGAATTTATGAGGTGGGCTTAAAAGCAATATGATCACAACCCAGTCTCTATGAATCAAATATTCAGCCTATTTTTATAAAACTAAAAGTAATTAATGGTAGCCCACTTAAGAGAAATATTCCCCCACTTGGGCAACGTTAATTGTTTTGTTTATTTCTAAAAGTAATTTGAAAACATTTATTAGGCTGAATAATAAACTTAATGTGGCCACAATTTTGAAAACACTGATTCATAGAACAATACCTCGAACACAATCCTGTCCAATAAGATTATCAAACATCGAATCATGGCAATTGTAGTGTTCCATATTGACACAGGACCTTCTATGGTTACAAATGCCAACAACCCCATTGACATGGATTAATATACGGCAGTGTAGTAAGAAAGCAGCACCAACATGTGATCAAATGTGCTCTTTCTTTGTCAATCCTCAACATGATTTCCCTAAAATTGGCGATCGATATGCCAAGGAAATCAACCATTCATATCCTCTCATAATGGCAGTCAATAGGCCAGAGGAAAGAATGCATATCTCCGATCAAAATAGTGTCCTCATAGAAATATTTAAACTCAATCGATGGTCTTATCACTATGGACACCAAACCAAGACCTTCAATATACATATGAGTGTTCACAGAATAATCAAGTATATGTTATAAAACATAAACAATATGTTATTCCACAATTGCACAAAAGTGCGAAATAGAAATACACAATAATGAGAACATTCAACAATGCATAAAAATACAAAACTCCCACTAGTCAATAGCATCAAATGACAGTAGAACACTCATATACAAAATCAATACCAAGCCGAGTACACACTTGAACATGTATCAAGCTCTCAATAACACTAGCATATGGTACATATCTCATGGATCTCTTTACGTCAAGGACTCCATAATACCCATATCTCAACATGCTATTTAAATATTATGATCTCAAACATCTAATTAGAAAATCAACAAGCATCGAGTTTGTTTTATATTCTTAGTAACAATGTTTCCCTTTTCTTGTCAAAATTATGATTGTTTGTTCATAGGGAAACTAGATTGGAATATGGGTAATTAGAATAGCTCAGAATAAAAATAAGCTATATCTGAGATCCAAGTGTATCATTATAATATCCCATTTGAACAGATGATACAACATACTATAATTATCCCAATCATGAAGGTGAATCAGAGAATACACAACATTCAGGATGTTAATCACCTCTAGACAAATAAATCACTCTAAAGCATTCATGCTCTCAAACCAATAGAGCATGCACAAGCTCATAAATAAATCCCTTGGGTAGAAAAATTCATTTGACTATTCACCTTTACTACCACTATTCATCCACCCCAAATTAACACACACAATAACTCCTTTTGGGTAGGTTATTACATGTATTAATCTGGAGATCACAAGGAACATATATCAAGTCATATTTCTTTCCGTAAACTATGGGAGATCCATGCTAAATTATAACTTCAATAGCATTTAAATTGTGATAGTCTAATTATGCTTCCAAATAATATTCACATTATATCATCTGGATGGAAACCCCAACAAAGATATCATAAAACCTACAATTCTCCATAATAAACCATTGCAGAACTCGATCAATATAAGCCTTTTGTTATAAATCCAAAAGCCCATAAGACCTATCTTGTTGTATCTAGATGCCAAGAGTGAAAGAGACCTCTCCAAAATCTTTCAAAAATAAAACATACTGGACTCATAAAACATACTCAAATTATTTATACCTAGCAAAATGTCATCAACATAAAATTTCAGGAAAATAGGCTTACTCCCACTGATCTTGAGGTACATGCACTAATAAACCATAACATATTTATCTACACCAAGATGACCCAAAATCAGAAAACAATTCAAGCTAGGCTTTCTCCCAAGTCAAGGTTCAATAGGAGTTTTATGAACAAACTTGCTAGTCATACAACTAAGAGTACAGGAAGTGGTTCTAATGGTTTCACCCCAAAAAGTATATTAGGCTAGTGACACTCATCATGCTCCTTAACATATCCTTAAAGGTGCGATTTTGCCTCTCGACCGTACTGTTATGTCAAGGGATAAAAGACATGGTATATTGGGCAACAATCCCACAAACCTGTAAGTACATGACAAACGGTCCTATATACTGTCCAATGGCCCAATGTCTACCAAAGTACTTAACTTTCAGTCAGATCTAACAATTTTGATAACTTTCCCAAGTCTTTTCCTTCCTCAGTCTTAAAGAGTTTAAATTTGTCAAATGTTTCAAATTTCTCTTTAATTAAATAAAGGTATTCATAATGAGAGAAGTCATCAACAAATGTAACAAAAACTTGTTATTACACAATGTAATAGAATAAGGTCCACTAATATATGTATTACTTCTAAAAGGTCATAATTATGGGTAGCTTATTCTCATTCACTATTAATGAGTTTATCCCTAATACACCCAACATAAGTATCAAAAATATCAAAACTTAGAGAAGGCAAAATATCAATTCTAATGAGTCTTTCAACCCTTCATTTAGAAATATGACTTAATCATTGATGCCGCAATAGAAGAAGTTTCTTCAACTAAGCTTCTTTTAGAAACAAATTTTTCTGAAAAATAGTCATAGGAATTTTCTAAGAATAAATGTGGCTGATAAAAACTATTGGATAAAATATTTTCACCAATAATTTTAGAATTAAAACACCAATTTTACTATGCCATTGTCAGAGTTAAAACATAACAAATTTAAGACTTGTTCAAAATAGAAACACAAATAAAATTTCGCCTAAAAGACAGAACATGAAAAGCATTATTTCAAAACAAGAATGTTTTTTCAAAACTAGTCTTTAAACATAGACTAGTAGACCTTATGAATTCAACTTCAATGGCAAAATTATTCCCAACTTTAATTCTGGACTCTAATTCACTTGGCCTCAATTTGTATTCAAATATTTTCAAAGAAATATGAATGGTTGCACCACGATCAATCCACTAAATATTTACTAGAACATCAACTAAAAAGGATTCTAAACAAACATAGGCCAGTGAATTATCTTCTTCAACTTTCTTTTCTCTAACCTTGATTTGTAGTTGGCACAATTAGCTCTTTTATGACCTTTTTGCTTACAGAAGTAACATTTCCATTAATGGCAATAGATTTGGGACCTCTTTCATTGTGATTCATCTTCAGATTCTGACCCTTACCACCCTTTTAAAAACTCTGAATTCTCTTAGGGGCATTACCTTTAAATTCTAAGGTACTAGCCTTATCAGAATAGTCCTTAGGGTTGGAAACAAACAATACAACCTTAGGATTTCACTCTTAATTTAGCTTTTCTTAGCTTGCACACTTGGTAGTCAAGCCTAATAGTCTACGTCCCCTTTGGGTGCTATAGATAGTCTTTATGTGAGTAAACTCAAAAGGTAAGATGTTAAGGGCATGGTGAACAATAAAAGAATTTGGGATTATCATTCCACGAGATTTAAGTTTGGTTTGGACAAGAACCACTTTCGCAACATAATCCCTAAACCATCTTACTTATCATATTTCATAATAATAAGTTCTCTCATCAGGTCCTAATCATATAACATTTGTTTTTCCCTTATAACTACTCTAATAAGTTATTGTAGTAAGTGCATTAGAGCCCAAGGCAAAATCAAGGTCAACTATCCCCAGGATCAACTTAATGTGTACTTTCAACTTATTACAATTTTGCCCATTCAAAAACTAAAGTAGTACTCACATTATTCAATATAAAAGAAATTGGTCAAGGAAAGAATGCAATGTCAACAAACAATAGGCATACATGTTCCATTACAAAATAAACACTTCAAACAAAAGAGCCCATACACATCATTACATTCCCCACCTTTGGGCAGGAAACATAACATGTAAATAGGTACCCTTTTAATATAAAACGTCAATGAGATCATCCTACTAAAAGAAAAGGTCTATCACCTTTGGACAATTGAACTCCTTAACAATAGTATAATCTCGACCTATACTTTATGTTCGTTCTACCTGGCTAAAGTCGTATAATGACCTCCTTTGGGTGATTATTGAGCACTTTACCATGGTAGTTTTCCAACCAATATGAGAAAAGCCATAGATTTAATTAGACTAGTCACTTTGGTGAATTTCGCCCAATCAAACATATGTTGTCAACTCATTGGAAAAAACTAGTGTCTAATATAAATGAAACTGTCATGCATGTAATTGATCAAACAATATGAAACATTTCAATGTAATGTGTCTCTACGATCACTATAAAATTACATTCTACAATAAACTTGAACATATTATATATAAAATCAGTAGAGCACATATTTTGCATATAAAATATAAATAGAGGAAATACATAAAACTCCAAATTAAATTAGAGAAAATACATGTTTACATTGAATTCAGAGGCCTAGGAAAAAACTTTAAATCAACTTCAATTAATTTAGGTATGATTCAAAATTATCATGTAAAATATGTACTAAATATAATATTTTAATAAAAGGAAAAGACAATTTAAACTTTTTTCTAAGCAAAAGACAATAATTCCAAAGCCTAGAAAATAAAATAATCCAATTGTCAAGCACAACTTTTCTTTTGGTCTAATTACTAAACATGTGGGAAAGCAAAAATAACATATGTAGTTGAGAAGGCTTGAACCCATGACCATACATAACTTTATCAAGGCACTTAACCACTAGCACCAAGCTATGACTTGCAACAAAATCTGACTAGGAAAACCTATAGCTTTTAATCTGTTTGGTTCAATTTATAAAACATAAAAACATGCTTAAGAGATTCGAACCCATGAACCTCAGTTAGGTTATTGAACACCTCAACCAGCAACGCTAGATGCTAGATATAACCAAAATGATGCTAAATTATATATATACGCATTCAGCTTGGTTATTATACTTGATAAAATAAAAGTAAGCATAAACTAGCTTACGAAGATTTGAACACGCGATGTCAGGATTCTAATAAGTCATTAGGCCAGCTAGGCTGCTTTAGAATTTGAAATAAAAATAAACTATGTTTTATCTTAAACTAACAGATAGTAACTGAGCAACCAAATAAAAATAAATCGAATGACGTTACCAAGGATCGAACTTGTAACCTTATCGTTCTAAGGCATGCACTTAACCACTGCAGTAGCCCCGTTAGCTGAAATAAAACTTAAAGATAAAAATATAAACCCTAAGAAAGTGCAGTCGTTTTCACCTCCAGATCGGGCCGACGCAGCCCGTTTAAGCCCAAAACTAATCCAACACGCAAACAGTTCAATTACGCAAATAAACACTCTAATCCTAGGTTTTTGATGCCAAGGAATTCAATTTTGGCATAAGTTTCACCAATTAATGATTAGATTTTACTAAAATTTGCAAGTGGGTCTCGGATTTAAATCCAAAAATTATGGTTCTTAATATTTTCAACCATATAAATAATTTTCAGCAATAATCAATAATTGGAAAACATCTATGATGCCAAATAAATTCATATAAGTATGCATATATCATCAATTATATAATATGCACATAAAAAATTCAAAAACCAACATAAATTATTTCAACCTTATATAATAACATACAAATTACAATAAATAGCATGGTATACAACAAAAGAGCAAGCAGAGAGTCATCTATCAAACCCCACAATCAATTTCATGAAACAATAAAAAAGATAATCATGAATTAAATCAAGAACTTTCATACTTTATATACATAGCCAAACAAGTATCATGATTTTTATTTATTTATTTATTTATTTTATGGCAAAAAATCATGCATAATTGGCTCTGATACCACATGTAAGCACATATAAAATATATGTATTCCAATATGCATGATTTGGCAGCACAATATACATAAATATAATTAGTAGCGGAATCACATACCTGTTGTAGCCATAATAAAGCGAGTTGTAATCGTTACCCGATTACTGACGAGGTCTTCCTCTTCCTTTGCTCTATCCAGGAACAACTAACGTTTATGAGAACAATTAGTCTAGGGCTAGAGCAGTAGAGGAGACCTAGCCGTATATTTATAATTATTCTAACGGGTCATCCCATAAAAAGTTTAGTCAGAATATAAAGTCTACACACAATTAACCGTATATGAATTTATGAGGTGAGCGTAAAAAGAATATAATCACAACTCAGTCTCTATGAATTAGATATTCAACCTATTTTTATAAAAATAAAAATAATGAACGGTAGCCTACTTAAGAGAAATATTCTAATATTTTTATCTCGACTACTGACACATATTCACCATATGCAATTTAAAAATCCCTGCAAAGGAAACTTAGTTTCAACTACACTATGTCCAGCACATCTGATGCCAACCTCTTTGTCTGCTACAGCTATTTTCGCATTTTTATAATGTCACTTGATTGTCCCAAGTAGATTTTTAATGATTATAACATGTCTCACATGCGTAATTGATTGTTGGCCAATATTATCTTATTAAAGATTAACTTGGTCGTGCTAGATAAGCATGAGAAATCAAGTCACTGGCTCTTCATGTTTGTCAGATCACAGTCAATTTTGTTGGGCGGCTTGTATCATTGTATGGCAACATTATTTTTTTTCTTTTTTTGTGGCATTTTCTAAGGACTTGATCTTTAAGTACTAAACAAAAGAACCAATATATTTGTTTATTTGGAGGCTGAAAATTGTGATGAAAATCACAATTGTTTATTAGTAGAGTTCATTCAAATGTTAAGTGATCGACAACTAACGTAAACATGTTGAATTTTTCGTTTGAATTTGAGCAACATGATATTATTATTGGAACGTTTTCTACTTTGCATGTATAAAGCTAAAGGAAGAGTTGATCATCAACTAAAATAAATGGTATCATCAGATACATATAACTAATCCTACTAATACGATAAGATTTGATTTGATTTGACTTATAAATAAGTATTTTTAGTTTGAAAAATCAAGCCCTCATAAAAAATAAGAATTCGTAAATAAATATTAAATTATGTATTATAATTTTTACTAAATAAAAATCTTAAATTCGTGGTGACTCAACAATATTACCTAAACAAAAATCATAGATCGAGTGCAATTTAACTTCTTAACGGTCCATGCACATGGCTTACCTATAATTATCTCCATCAATTGATTTGGTGGAGCATGCAATCAATATTTTTTTGTCAAAGAGTATGCAATCAATATCATTAGAAAAGAGTAAGGTTCTTTTCACTCTTCTTTACATGTACAAAAGTATTACAAAGTCAAAAGTCTTTGTCTCATTTTTTTTAATAAATAATTTTGAAAAATTCTACATAGGATTATATAGAAATGATTCAATGCATATACAAATTTGAAAAATATAAAATTACTTATTTTATTCGGGAGTAAATAACTTAACATCCATTGTATTTTGTCAAAAGTGCATAACATCCCCTAGTTTTAAAATGTAACCGATTACCCTTTGTGTTTTATAAAAATAGTTGAATATCCCTCAGTGTTTTAAAACATAGCTGATTATCCCCCTGTATTTTTTAAAACGTACCTGAATACCCCTGTTAAAAACATAGGGTTTAGGGTTTATTTTTAAAACACAGGGGGTATTCAGTTATATTTTTATAACACAGGAGGTAATCAATTATGTTTTAAAACACATAGGGTATTCAAC
This sequence comes from Ehretia macrophylla, assembly GCA_037974665.1. NCBI lineage: Eukaryota > Viridiplantae > Streptophyta > Magnoliopsida > Boraginales > Ehretiaceae > Ehretia > Ehretia macrophylla. Next base: position 48,429,920 of record CM075777.1, on the reverse strand, counting down.
TACTTTTAAAAAATAAAAAGGGTAATCAGCTACATTTTAAAACACGAGGTATTGTGCACTTTTGACAAAATACATGGGGTTTTAAGTCGTTTACTCTTTTAGCTGATATTTCTTATTTTAAACATGAATTAGCCCTGCAATTTATGTCAAGTAGTATTCATTGTATCAGAAAATAGTCAACATGAAATCATAGACTAATAATCCGTGATAAAAAATCAGAAACTGAGACTGAAGAATTTGTACATCTCGCTTGTTTATAGTAGCTCCCATCTTAATTATAGGAAGTTCCAAGCATTTTTACAACTCTACCACCCAGTTAATTTTTATCCACTTTATCCTTCTTTGATGGCTTTCCGGCTAACGAATGGTATGTACAACGTATGTGATAACTTTTTTGGAGGGCAAAATACAAAGCATAATAAAATGAAAGAAACGTCTCCCATTTAACCCAAACCCCCAATTCCTAAACCTATGCCCAGATGTTCGCCTTTTTAAGTCAAGTAATGGTGACTTGACCCGCCGAAGACTGGAGCTTCGTAACATGTTGACGATGACCTCCAAATTGAGGATTCGGTCAGTAGAAGGGATGACTTTATCTCCTCGGAAGAAGAATAGCCCCGCTCTTTAGCCGACTGATCCACTTGATCATATAACTAGGAGGGAACGAGGCAGTTGATAACTAACTCTTCTTTATGCGTTTTCTAGTCTCTCCATAAAAGGGAAAATAAGTGTTATTTTATATCCCCCAAATCCCAAACCCTTATTGCTACCCCAAATCCCTCAACTGATTGCTTCAACTGATTGGAAGCTTGGGGGCGAAGCTGGGGAAAAAGCAGCAAGGAGGTCTGTGAAACTACCAACAGTTCTGCCATTTGTGTTGCAACTTTGGAGTTGAAGCCTATATACTATGTATATAGATCTCCGGATGTCAACTAAATATGAATTTAGTCTTTTTTCGGAGAATGCTTAGTCTTTGCAACTTCTAACAAAAACCAGTCTCCCACTTACTATCTGCAATGGCATACCAAGATAAAAATTAGATACTATCGAAGTTGGATGGCTACGCCTGCCGAGCTGAATTTTCGGGTCGGTTGCTTGACCTGTACAAGGAAAGGGAAAGAAAAGGCGGGGTGATGACCTGAATTTTCCCTTCGGGTGTGCGAATGATTAGTATGTCTGAGCTAGCAAGGTAGCTAAGAGTATTAATGACGAGTTACTTCTTAAATGCAGAGATGAAGCTCTATTTATACTAGATTCAGATCTGACAGCAATTAATGTTGTGTAGCTTTATGTCCCATCAGAGCAGTTGGCATAAGGGTCGGGGGTTTTCTTGGGTCAAGGTGAGGTCGGATATGGATCCAGGTTGGGCATTAGCTGATTGGGTCAGTCTTGGCTCGGGTTGGCCTATCTCAGCTCAGCGATCTCTCATCAATCCTTCCTCCCCAAGTCGAGATCGTGGGGGTGAGATCTAGATTTGGGAGTTGTTCCCGAGCTGGAGATGACCGACCCAGTTGAGTAAGAAAACCACGTCAACTGAGCATGCCCTTCAAATGGCTGATACATCACACGACAGTTATGACAAGACGTTACGTTTGGGATTCCCGAAGCAGTTACAGTTAGTCGTCTATAAATAGGGCCCTGATGCTCGAAATCCATTTCACACTTCACTTTCGAAACTTCAAGAGCTTTTAGGTTAACAACTAGAGTGGTCGGAGCTTTTTACTCGATAAGATATCTGCTTGGTATGTTAAGCTCGGAGACCAACCAGTTTAGAGTCAGTTAGCTCGGATCACTTCCACAGCTAGAGCCGTTAGGTACGTTCCGACTCCCTTTAGATCATTTATGTACATATATTTTCAATTCATATATAAAATGGGGATGTCAGAGTTCAAAGATTCCCAAATGATAAAGGCAATATCCTACGATGGTGATGAGGATCCCTCGAGCTCGGAGTCTACTTCGGATGGAGGTGAAGAAGAAGATAGTCCTATCGCATCTCAAGGGTTAACTCATCGGTCCGAGCCCAGAGTTAGTAATGATGACTGCCAAGTTATTAAGGTCAGACGAGTGCAGGAAGAGGCCGAGATGGATCCTTTGGCCAATTTGAAGGACTTTAGGAATACAGATAATGGATCCCCTTTGAACCAGTTGAAGGAGCTGAAGTTGCCGCAAGAGTTTTTAGCTAGAGCCTCAATAACGGAGCCAATTGTGGCAGTCTTAGTGAGGGCGGTTCCACCCCCGAGCTCGGCTACAGCCAGCAGTTCGTCAGGTCGGGGCAAGAGGATCGAGCAATTATTCGCCTGTTGTAAGCGCGAATGTCACTCTACTATTCAGATAGCGAATGCTAGGCTAAGGAATTGGTCGGTAGATTGGAATCACAAGCTGAAGGTTCCTGGTCGACACAACATTGCTTGCTATCCTCTACCAGACTACTTTACTATTTATGACCTTGCCTTTGATGTCATCCAGCTCTTGCTCCTGAGCTTCATTACTAGCATCGTGAACTATTTTGAGCTCAGTTTAGGTCAGATGTCTCCCAATGGCTAGGCCATAATTATGGTATTCTACGTGTTTTGCCTCGAGAAGGATATGGAACCGACCTTACCCCAGTTCAGACAATTTTTTGTATACAAGCCTAACCCTAAGTAGCCTGGATGGTTCCATTTCGTGGCTCGGGCGGGCATCGCTATATTCACCAAGTGGCACTCCTCTAACAAGGGTTGGCACAACAACTATTACTGGGTAAAGCCAACTATGAACCAGGGGTGTAGGAGGGACTAGAATCCCTCCCTGAAAAGGAAGCTGAACGACGACCCTAAGCTCTCGAATGTGGAACTTCAGGAGATCGAAGTGCTTAGACCCGAGCTGGGATCATTGATTGACATTAACAGCGTGCTGACAAGGGATAAGATTTGGGACTCCAAGTTGTTTGGGCGGGAGCCCAACCTGTCGAATGAGCATCCCCACCTATTACCCGAGGAAGAAGAGTCCAACTCAGAAGAGGGTCAATTCGCGAGACCAGGATCCGACCTCCTCATTCTCTTGCCTTTCACTGTTATTATTTCAACTGATTCTTGGTCGTTTCTCACTCTCTCTTTTGCAGACATGTCGAAGGCTGGAAGGTTTGCTTACATCAAGAAGATGAGGGTCAAGGACAGCGACGAGGGCTCGACTCAATCCGATCACGGCGCCACTGCTCCGCAAGATCACAGGTAGCGGTCCAACGAAAAAAGACCAAAAGTCAACAACAAGATGACCTCCAAGAAGGCCCTGGGGTCCCTCCTACAAAAGAAACCGACCTCTGGGGTAACAATCCAAGAGTGCTCGGCCACCCGCTCCGACACTAAGAAGAGACCCTGATCCGAGTACACTGGGAAAGATAAAGGGACAGAAGTGGTCCACCCTAAGAAAGATTACGTTAAGGCAGCCATTGTAACACCCCGATCCCTCTCGAGACCGGGAGTTCTATCAATCGATCTAATCACAACCCAAACCAAACCCGGGCATAAATTTTTAGGGAAAACGGATGGAGTCTCCCCTGTTTCTAGGCGAAATGTAAAACCTGCGACATCATATAAGTGGACCAACACCGAGTCCAACCATACGAACACCTCAAGGCCATCCGAGCCTTGGTTCTCAACAATTAAACTCAGTAAGTATACATACATTTTCAATTTAAAAGCTAACCTATCTCTTTTCATTTTTGACAAGTACACTCAAACTAGACAATTAAACCAACCTAAGCTACTACATAAAATAAACTATAATGCCATTCTAATTCTTTTCCTTTGGACATTAAAAACATGCATTTGAAGTTAAGTTATAATAACTAGATACATAATCTAACTTATCAAACTACTTCAACAATCTAATGAAACTTAAATTACATACTTTTGACATTAAATACATACAACATATGAAAGCATATATCTTCACAACTTCGACACTCAAGCCACATAGGCACGCAAGACAATTCTTCAGGCATGAACTTTCACAAAATCACGAACTTCCAGCTATCATGACATTTCCTAAATTGTGGTGGTGAGGAGTGAGTATACACAACACGTATATTCAGTGAGAGCGAGACAGATATCGAATTGGAGAGAAAGAAAGTCGTGCAATGCAAATAGACACAGTTAAGCAATAAAGTCAATAAGAAAGCATTCAATACAAACGACAATATAATAAACAATCAAGAAAGCATTAACACAACCATTCAAAGCTATACCACACTCTGAAGGCTATGGTTCACTCATACGAGCAATGTACCATTTCACGAGCGATACATCAATCTCGAGCTTGATGTTGACAACGATGACAATAAGCGCGCAACCACCTTATAACACCAGTTTGGAATACCCCGGGAGTAACTATCAATTCTACGACCCAAATCTCCCTGGGCGGCAACCCAAGTGAGAAAAGGGAATAGCTACGGAGCTAGAGCAACCAACACTGGCAACCCGAGGCTACCCAGAGAGGCCCATCACTCATGTGCTGGACACTATGCAATGCAAGACTCGATACAAGGCAATAAACGAACGATAGCACAACATTACAAACTAGTGACAACAAACGAGATAACAAGCAATCACAATCAATACTAACATTCAACTAACTTTTTAAGCATAACAAGCAATAATAAGCAACAATAACACCAATTAAACAAGTATATCAAGCAAACCGAAGCAGTCTAAAGGCACAATATCAAGAAAACAAACAAAATCACAAATCGGCCCCAACTATCAAAACACTACCATTTCCAAACAAGCCACGAGTTCTGGAAACCGATTTTGCCAATCCTCCTAGGTCACCATAAGGCACGTCTAAGGACCCCAAAACCCTACTTTACCCTAGAATTCGTGCAAAGCCCCGATTTCCCCCTTTGCTCGTTTGAACTACAACTATACCAAACAAACACCCAACCAATGCCATAATCGCACCAAAAGTGCTTCCATGGCCTTCCGAAACAATGCCAACACACAAAACGAGAAAATACCAAACTCGACCTAAACGACCCCGACTTTCACTAAGCCATTTTTCTCCATTTTTCCATTACACATTCCAATTAAACCACACATTAAGGCACATCTAGCATCTTCCTACATCAACAGAACGCGTAACGAAGCAACTTCATCGAAACAGGGGTTTACTATTCATAATTTACTATTCATTATACAATTTATATCTCAATTTCAATATTCAACAGCAAAAAATGTTAAAAAGCTATAAATACATGTTATACAATCAACAAGGAACATTCTTTAAGCATTAAAATGATTAAACTAACGATCTACGCATAAAATCTAAAAATCAAAGTTTAGACACAAATATTTCAAATGCGCAAATAACGATGAAACCCTCACCTCAGATGCTCCTAGACGCTAGGAAAACCCCGTAGGATGCCTCGGAAACCACCCTGTGGAAGCTCTCACGAAGAATTGAAGATTTGAAGTTAAATTTCTTTTTTTTCTCTCTCTTCTTATTTTCGGCCAGCTGCTCTCTGATTTTTCAGCTTCCTTCTTTTATTTTTTTGTGCTATTTTAGGCTATTAAAAAGATGGCAAAGGTCAAATGTCAAGCCCCTTGGTCAAACCACTTAAAAATTGGTCAAACTAGCCTATATTCATGCATTTTTAAGCTAAAACAACTAAGGAAATGTTAATTCTAGCTAACAACAATTAAATTATGAAATTTAAGGCACTAAAATACTAGTTTCACTATTTGCTGAGGACTAGAAAATATTCTCTAGCTATCGCTCCCGAAATACAATGCACGTTGCGACAACAAAGAAGTAACAATTAAATCTCAAAGAATCTAAGAAATATATCATTTTTGGAAAGCATCATAGTTTAAAATTTACTCCGGCTCGGAGCTACTTTTCATTTAATTGAAATCCGAGCATTTAAGTGCAAGAAAAATAAAACCGATTGACACAAATATGAAAAGTAGTTGATATTCCGTTAATATGATTAGCTCAGGTATTATTCTAGTTACTTCTAAAAGAAATATGAAAGTAAAACTACAAATAAATGTTTAACTAAAAATAAACACAAATTCAATGCCAACATTTAAGATGTCACTTAGTTAAATGCAATTAAATGCCATTAAATGCATGCCGGGTTCGGGTTATCACATCCTTCCCCCCTTAAAACAATTGCGTCCTCGCAATTCTTCTTCCAATAGAATTCAGCATCATCTGAAATCCAATTCTGACTAATCTTCATTAGCTACTGAACAAGTATTTCATAAAGATGACCAATAGGAAAGTTCAAGTAGAAATGCCAAGTAGTAACGCCAAATAAAGGCTCAAAGGTAGATACCGTACAAGAATCCCGTTGACACGAATACCGAAGAAGAATAAATTCCAACCAAGAGCGCCGAGATAATACCAACAAAGACTAAGCAAAGATACTGTAGATGTCATTAATACCACACAATAACGACAAGAAGAATCCCTCACGCACGATCCTCCAATAGAAGTCTATCTATTCCTTCCTCAGAATTCTCGAGCAAGAAGCCAAATGAAAGCTCAAACAAAGGTTCCTTCTAGAGGTCCAAAGAAGTACCCCGCTGGTCATGAATTTCATAGAAGAATTCCCTGTTAAGAGTGCTGAAGAAAATACTAAGAAACCCAATCAAATATACTTCCAAAGTTCCAATGAAGCCTTCCAAATAATAACCCCATGGAACAACCAATTAGATTCCGAGTTTTGCTATCAAATGCTGAGAGGAATGTCAAAGGAAATAACAGAGAAAATATAATGTGCCCAATAAGACAACCAAGTTGAATAACAAACATAGTTTCCCAGATGGATGAAAACTCCAAGGATAAACACCAAACTGGTGAACAATATACCGAGACCAAACTCTGAGGCCTCTTCACTGTTTGCCAAGTGAGAACTTCATACAACTTTGCCAACAAGGAAAATACCAAGAGAACGCCTAATAAGAATTTCAAAGAATACCATAAGTAGTATTATACAATAAGTCTGATAGGAACTCCAAATACCAAACCTACTGAGGAACACTGAAGAAGATATCCAAAACAATGCTCCAATAAGAAAAGTAGCCAAGTTTGCTCAATAAGTAAATACTAAATAATTGGCCACTGAGAATTCCATATAATACCACTGAAGAATTTCCAATCAGGGATGCCAGTATCACACCAATAAGGACCGAGGCACATATACCATAGATAATAATGTGCAGTAAGGCCGATTGAAATCCTAATAGCCAAATCCATCGAGAAATGCCACAGAAGTCTCCAAAGAACACCCGTTAAGAAAACCAAAGAATGCTCCAGAGAGCAACTAAATAAAACCCCAAAAGAAGACTACTCTTACACAACTGTTAAGCACAGAGGAAGACCATAGAGATTTGCCAATAACCGAGCTCCAAAAGCAACCACCAATTCCCAAATAAAGGCTAGTCAAATGCCATTCATTTCCTGCCAATCCATACACCTTGAAAAGCCAGCGATGAACCACTTTCTTCAGGGGAGGAAGAGGACTTACTTACCATTTCAATAGGACATGTATGAATGCCAATATATCACAGTTATACATATGCCTTAAGTTATTATGCCAGCAAGTTTACAAAAGAGTTTATTCAACAAAGTCACTCAAGCATAACAATCAAGTCAAGCACAACATAATCAATTCAAATCACGGCACAACCAATTCAAGACATTCCAATATACACATTACAAGCAATACTTCAAGCAAATAACAATCCACGAGGCCGATTCGATTCACGAGGGCAATTCAATAAGTCAATTCGATAGACAACTAGACATTTCACCTTTCTTGAGAAACATTTAACATATAACACATAACTTTATCACATAAGTGCATACATTCAAGTCAAGACACACAATCTCACATACAAGCATACACTTTCAAGACACACTTAACAAGCACACATTCAAGGGTCACTACCCACTAGACCGAGGACCCTGTCCCGGCTTATGAGCTAGACAAGCTCTGATACCACCTGTAACACCCCGATCCCTCTCGAGACCGGGAGTTCTATCAATCGATCTAATCACAACCCAAACCAAACCCGGGCATAAATTTTCAGGGAAAACGGACGGAGTCTCCCCTGTTTCTAGGCGAAATGTAAAACCTGTGACAGCATATAAGTGGACCAACACCGAGTCCAACCATACAAACACCTCAAGGCGATGCGAGCCTTGGTTCTCAACAATTAAACTCAGCAAGTATACATACATTTTCAATTTAAAAGCTAACCTATCTCTTTTCATTTTTGACAAGTACACTCAAACTAGACAATTAAACCATACTAAGCTACTACATAAAATAAACTATCATGCCATTCTAATTCTTTTCCTTTGGACATTACAAACATGCATTTGAAGTTAAGTTATAATAACTAGATACATAATCTAACTTATCAAACTACTTCAACAATCTAATGAAACTTAAATTACATACTTTTGACATTAAATACATACAACATATGAAAGCATATATCTTCACAACTTCGACACTCAAGCCACATAGGCACGCAAGACAACTCTTCAGGCACGAACTTTCACGAAATCACGAACTTCCAGCTAACATGACATTTCCTAAAATATGATGGTGAGGAGTGAGTATACACAACACGTATACTCAGTGAGGGCGAGACATATATCGAATTGGAGAGAAAGAAAGTCGTGCAATGCAAATAGACACAGTTAAGCAATAAAGTCAATAAAAAAGCATTCAATACAAACGACAATATAATAAACAATCAAGAAAGCATTAACACAACCATTCAAAGCTATACCACACTCTGAAGGCTATGGTTCACTCATACGAGCAATGTACCATTTCACGAGCGATACATCAATCTCGAGGTTGATGTTGAAAACGAAGACAATAAGCGCGCACCCACCTTATAATACCACTTTGGAATACCCCGGGAGTAACCATCAATTCTACGACCCAAATCTCCTTGGGAGGCAACCCAAGCGAGAAAAGGGAATAGCTACGGAGCTAGAGCAATCAACACTGGCAACCCGAGGCTACCCAGAGAGGCCCATCACTCACGCGCAGGACACTATGCAATGCAAGACTCGATACAAGGCAAGAAACGAATGATAGCACAACAATACAAACTAGTGACAACAAACGAGATAACAAGCAATCATAATCAATACTAGCATTCAACTAACTTTTCAAGTATAACAAGCAATAATAAGCAACAATAACACCAATTAAACAAGTATATCAAGCAACCCTAAGCATTCTATAGGCATAATATCAAGCTAACAAGCAAAATCACAAATTGGCCCCAACTATCAAAACACTACCATTTCCAAATGAGCCACGAGTTCTGGAAACCGACTTCGCCAATCCTCCTAGGTCACCATAAGGCGCGTCTAAGGACCCCGAAACCCTACTTTACCCTAGAATTCGCGCAAAGCCCCGATTTCCCCTTTTGCTCGTTTGAACTACAACTATACCAAACAAACACCCAACCAATGCCATAATCGCACCAAAAGTGCTTCCATGGCCTTCCGAAACAATGTCAACATGCAAAACGAGAAAACTCCAAACTCGACCTAAACGACCCCGACTTTTACCAAGCCGTTTTTATCCATTTTTTCATTACACATTCTAATTAAACCACACATTAAGGCATTCTAGCATATCTAGCATATTTCTACATCAACAAAACGCGTAACAGAGCAACTTCATCGAAACGGGGGTTTACTATTCACATTTTACTATTTATTACACAATTTATATTTCAATTTCAATATTCAACTGCAGAAAATGTTAAAAAGCTATAAATACATGTTCTACAATCAACAAGGAACATTCTTTAAGCATTAAAACGATTAAACTAACGATCTACGCATAAAATCCAAAAATCAAAGTTTAGATACAAATATTTCAAATGCTCAAATAACGATAAAACCCTCACCTCAGATGCTCCTAGACACTAGGAAAACCCCGTAGGATGCCTCGGAAACCACCCTGTGGAAGTCCTCGCGAAGATTTGAAGATTTGAAGTTGAATTTCTTTTTTTTCTCTCTTCTTATTTTCGGCCAGCTGCTCTCTGATATTTCAGCTTCCTTCTTTTATTTTTTTGTGCTATTTTAGGCTATTAAAAAGATGCCAAAGGTCAAAGGTCAAGCCCCTTGGTCAAACCACTTAAAAATTGGTCAAACTAGCCTATTTTCATGCATTTTTAAGCTAAAACAACTAAGGAAATGTTAATTCTAGCTAACAACAATTAAATTATAAAATTTAAGGCACTAAAATACTAGTTTCACTATTTGCTGAGGACTAGAAAATATTCTCTAGCTATCGCTCCCGAAATGCAATGCACGTTGCGACAACAAAGAAGTAACAATTAAATCTCAAAGAATCTAAGAAATATATCATTTTTGGAAAGCATCATAGTTTAAAATTTACTCCGGCTCGGAGCTACTTTTCATTTAATTGAAATCCGAGCATTTAAGTGCAAGAAAAATAAAACTGATTAACTCAAATATCAATATTAGTTGATATTCCGTTAATATGATTAGCTCAGGTATTATTCTAGTTACTTCTAAAAGAAATATGAAAGTAAAACTACAAATAAATGTTTAACTAAAAATAAACACAAATTCAATGCCAACATTTAAGATGTCACTTAGTTAAATGCAATTAAATGCCATTAAATGCATGCCGGGTTCGGGTTATCACAGCCATGGTCGAGTACGATCCCAAGCTAGCGAAGGTTCCCATCGAGCAGCTTTCCCTCGATCTAAGGACGGTCGTGATCACGGTGAGTTGTACTCAACTATATTCGTACGATTATGTTTTTCAGCTTGGCTGATTATGTCTATTGTCTTTTTGTGCAGGCCGAGTCCCATGCTCTCTTCATCCCTAGCCTCCTCACTAAGGCCCAAGCTTACTGCGTCGAGCTCGAGCAGCGATAAGCAGATGCCCGAGCCGAGCTCGACTCCCAGAGAAAGGAGGCTTCCAAGAGGTATAAGGAGGACGCAGGCGAGATCGACCGGCTAAAGACAGAGTTCGCAACTAAGGAAAAGGAGCTCGAGACAGAGAAGTCCCGACGCCAGTCGACAACCAAGGATGTGGAGCACTACAAGTTAGAGAGGCGCGAGGCTAAGGTAAAGCTCCAGGATCTCCTGGATCGGGTCAAGCCCTATGGATAGAAGGCGGTGGACGCCTTCAAGTCTAGTGAGGTGGTTGTAGACTAGGTGGCAACGAAAGGCGGGACAATGGCCAAGTATACCGAGCTGGAGTACTATATTCGCGGCCAAGTCGCTGCTCAAGAACGAGCAAAGACCTTTATTCCTGCCTCCAAGAATAACTACATCGAAGTCTTGGAGGCCCCACCGCTAGAGTTTTGAAAAGTTCCTGAGCTCTCGGTCGACTTCAAGACGCAAGCCCAAGAAGTGATGGACTTCGTCAAGAAGGGCATGGATCAAGTAGGGGAAGATGCCGATACTGTTACCTCTCTAACTCCCGCCACCGAACCTAAATGAGCTTTGTAATTCGCCCTAGTCAGGCTTTTGTAATTTGTACTCCTCTGAATTTTAATGAATATTTTAAAGTTGTTTGCATTTTGTCCAAGTTCGTTTTCCTCTTCGCAAATTTTCTTAAGTAAGTAGGGTTGGACCAGCATAATGGATCTTTCAGACTTAAGGAACGGATTTTCTATATAAAGAACCGAGTGGGACGTGATCGATGAGCAAAAAACCTAATTCAAGCTAGTTAAATGTGCAACTATATCATCGTTGTCGCCCTGGACTTGAGAGCCTGATTTAAAGTCGGTCAAACTAATGCTAACTACTGTTAAGCTCGAGTTGGGACCCAAACTAATGTAATGAACCAAACCAAAGTTGGTTAGTACTGAGTTGGACTTTAATGAAACGAATCAAATTGTTATTGATTATAATCGAGTTAGAATCTAGTCCAATATGATTTTATCTCGTAATTAAGCGTGACTACTTGAGCGTTAATTCGAGTTTACAAGCGCTGATTAGCTGAGGTGTTTGCGCCCTGGTCGAGCATCAAATCGGTATACAAAATTTATATTGTATTAAAATCATGTACACGGTGTACTTGGGCTCGGGACTTTTACAAAATATTGTGGCTCGGGGGCCATAGACAAAAGATTTCGGCTCGGGGCCTTAGACAAAATATTGTTTCAGGTGTTTTGCGTGCCATGCATTCTTCAGCTGTTCCCGTACTTGTCGCGGAGGTAGAAGGTCCGAGGTTGGACTTCTTTAACGACTTCGCACGGTCCATCCCAAGTCGGGGATAGCTTGTTACCCGAGCGCGGCAAAAAGATGGCCTTTTTTAGGACCAGGTCGCCAACCTTAATAGGCTTAGGCTTGACTTGTTTGGAAAATGCACTTTGCATGGCAGTTTTGCTAGCCAACATTCTAATTTGAGCTTTGGCTCAGAGCTCTTCAGCAAGGTCGAGCTCCTCACGGATTAGGGCTCCGTTTATTCTTGGATCATAGTGGAGGGTTTTACTGGTAGGAGACTCGATCTCCACTGACAGCACTGGTTGAGTATCGAAGGTTAGCTCGAAGGGCGATTCTCCTGTAACTGAGCTGGTGGTGGTTCACTGGGCCTACAGTACCTTGGGAAAAATTGATGCCCACTGGCCTTCCGCTTCCTCTAGCTTGGTTTTCAGTCTTTGCAAAATGATTTGGTTAGTCCTTTTGACTTGGCCATTACTTTGAAGGTGAGCAATAAATGAGAATCTGAGGTCGATCCTAATCTCAGCACATTTGCCTCGAAAGTATGCGTTATCGAATTGCTTGCCGTGGTCGGTGATGATGACCTTTGGCACCCTAAACTGGCAAATGATGTTCTTCCATACGAAATCCCAAGCTACCTTTTTATATTATTCTAGCAAGACTTTCGGCCTCGGGCTATTTCGTGAAGTAGTCTATAGCCACGAAGGCTTGCTTCTTTTGACTAATACTGGTTCGCAATGGGCCGATAATGTCTAGACCCCATTGATAGAATGGCCATGGGCTTACCATCACAGTTAGGTCTACCACTGGCTTTCTCTCTATATTGGAAAACCTTTGGCAGGTATCACACTTCTTCACATACTCCTTGTCATCTTGCTCTAAGGTTGGCCAAAAATAGCCTTGCCTTAATGCTTTCCGAGCCAAAGCTTTGCCACCCAAGTGGTTTCCACATACCCCTTCATGAACTTCTTTGAGTACATAGTTTCCCTTCTCGGGTCCAACATATTTTAAAAGAGGCCAAGTATAAGCTCTTTTGTAGAGTTGTCCAGCTACTATGACAAACCTTGAGACCTGGTTCATGAGTTTTCGAGCTACCTTTTCATCCACTGGGATCATACCCCCTTCTATATAGTCTCTGATTGGTTTGGTCCAATTTGGGCTTAAATTGAGCTCAGCTACGATCTACCTTCCCAACTGAATACTAGGTTCGGAGACTTCTTCTACATGGACCAATGTAGGTCGGCTCTCTCCCAAGGCCAACTTAGACAAAGTATCAGCCTTTTTATTCTCCTCCCTCAGAATTTGTTATATTGTAAACCTCTTGAGCCTTGAGGTCAAATCCCTAACTCTGTTGAGGTAGGCAATCATAGCATTATCCTTGGCTTCGAATTCTCTCGATACCTAACTGGCAACCAATTAAGAGTCGGTGTTCAGGTCAACTGCATATGCCCCGAGCTAAGCTGCGATTTTTAATCCCACGATCACTGCCTCGTACTCAGCCTCATTATTGGAAGCCGAAAAGGCGAACTTGAGGGAGTATTGGTGCTCGTGTCCGGTTGGGTCCAAGATGACCACTCCGGCTTCGCTTCCTGACTTCCCCGAGGTTCCATCAACATGGACCTTCCACACATCTTTCGGGTCATATTCAGCTCGGCCAGTATATTCCATCACAAAGTCCGCGATGGCTTAGGCTTTGATAGTTGTTATGGGTTGGTAAGTGATGTCAAATTGACTCAGCTCAACTACCCACTTTAATAACCTACACGACGCCTTTGGCTTGTGCATGATGGACTTGAGTGAAGCATCAGTCATGACCTTTATCGAGTGGACATCAAAGTATAGCTTTAGCTTTCTTGCCGCCGTGATGAGTGCGAGGGCGAGTTTTTCTAAGGTTGAGTACCTCGCCTCCGCCTCTTGCAAGGTTTTGCTGACATAATAGATCGGCTTCTGCTCCCTCCCTTCTTCACAGATAGTGCTGCCGCCACTGTTATCCCTGAGCATGCCAAGTATAGTACCGGTTCTTCCCCTTCCTTAGGTCGGGATAGCAGGGGTGGCAAAGCTTGATATATTTTCAGCCCCTAGATGGCATCCTGGCATTCCTTAGTCCATTCAAAATTCTTTGGATTTCTCAATATCTTGAATAGAGGAGCGTACTTGTCGGCTGACTTGGACATGAATCTACTCAATGATACAACTTTGCCTGCGAGCACCTGGACATCTTTCACACAGGTTGGTGGTTCCAAGTCTAGTATCGCCTGAACCTTTTCTAGGTTGGCTTCTATCCCCCGGGCTGTAACCATGAACCCCAAAAACTTTCCCGCCTTGACGCCGAACGCGCACTTTTTTAGGTTTAACTTTATCCCAAAGTGCTTCATTACAGCGAAGGCTTCAGCCAGGTCGGTTACATGGTCTTCCACCCTCCTGCTCTTGACCAATATGTCATCTACATACATCTCCATATTTCAGCCAATATGATTTTTGAAGGCCTTATTCACCATCCGAGTATAGGTAGCTCCAGCATTTTGAGGCCAAAAGGCATGACTTTATAGTAGTCGAGTCCTTGATCGGTGATGAAGGTAGTTTTCTCTTTATCTCTGGGAGCCATCTTAATCTAGTTATAGCCCTTGAATGCATGCATGAAAGAGAGTAGCTCAAACCCAGAGGTGACATCCATCATCTGATCAATCCGGGGTAGAAAAAAGCAGTCTTTGGGGCAGGCCTTATTGAGGTCGATGAAATCAATGCACAATCTCCATTTACCGGAGGACTTAGCCACTAACACCACGTTGGATAGCCAGGTTGGGTACTGGATTTCCCTTATGTGGCCTGCGTCCACCAATTTATAGACCTCTTCAGCTATGATTTGATGCTTATCATAATGGAAGTGCCAGCGCCTCTACTTATCGGATAGTGATTTGGGTTAGCATTCAGGTGATACTCGATCACACTTGAGTCGATACCTATCATATCAAAAGTAGACCATGCAAATATACGTTCATTTTTCAAAAGAAATTGACTTATACCGTTCTTGAAGTCATCGGAGAGCTCGCTCCCGATCTTTGTTCTCTTTGTTTCATCGAAAAGCTCCACATCTTAAAGGTCTTCAGCCGGGCTTCCTCTTTTGGCATTCCTCTTCTGCTCGGGCAAATCTGGTCCCCAACCGACCTGATATTTGGGGAGGAAGGAATTTTCATAGCATTCCTTAATTGAGAGTTGGGCTCCTCAGACCGTAGCTTTGCTAGCTGGGATCGGGAACTTCAAGGCCTGATGGTAAGTAGAAGGAATAGCTCTAAAATGGTTGATGGCCACTCGTCCCAAGATCCCATTATAAGTAGAATTGCAATCTATTACAATGAAGTTAGCCTGCATTGAAACCCGTTTGTCCCCATCTTTCAACGTCAATGGGAGGTTGATGACTCTTTCAGCCCTGTGGGCATATCCTGTAAAACCAGCCAAGGTGCCTCGCAAAGGCCTGAGTCGGCCCCTGTCCAACTCCATTTGCTCAAATGCATTCAAGAAAATGACTTCTGTCGAGCTCCCAATGTCCA
The DNA here is from genome assembly GCA_037974665.1 of Ehretia macrophylla. NCBI lineage: Eukaryota > Viridiplantae > Streptophyta > Magnoliopsida > Boraginales > Ehretiaceae > Ehretia > Ehretia macrophylla. Next base: position 48,414,141 of record CM075777.1, on the reverse strand, counting down.
CCATCAGCCTCTTTACGGTGAAATTGGTTATTTCAGCGTTGATCACCAACGGGTTGTCATGAGACAAAATCACCCCCTCTAAGTCTTTCGAGGAGAAAGTGAGCTCCTCCATTCCCGCGACTAGACCCTGCACCGGCCCATACTCTCTTCCACCCCGAACATAACATTTCCTGCTAGCTGAGGTCTCCTCACCCGACGCCAATCCTCCTACGATGGTTTCAATCATAGCCAAGTGTCTGCCCTGGACCTGGCGCCTGGGTGGACTTTTTTCTCTCTCTCTAGTCGTGGTTCCGGGCTGGTTGTGGGTCTACATACCTCCGGAGGTAACCTTGGGCTATCAATGCCTCGATCTCTTATTTCAATTATCTGCATTCCTCAGTGGTGTGGCCGTAGTCCATATGGTAGCGGCAATACTTGGTCTAATTGAGCTTCTTAGGTCGGTCTTTCATCCTCGGCGTTGGAGGTAGGTGGTTCTGGTATTGATCCCTCGAGGTGTTGAGGGGAGTGAACATGGTGAACCGGGGGTTATACTTTGGCTGCTGAGGCTGCTTGTCTCGGTCATTTTGGACCTTACCCCCAAGTTAGGCTTGGGCGACTTCTCCCTTCTTCCCGACTTTCTTTTCCTTGTCATTATCCCTCTTCGCCTGATGGAATTCTTCCGAGTGTATGTATCATTCTGCCTATACCATCAGCTCGGCTATAGTATCCACAGGGTCGATGGCCAAGGAAGATGTAAGGGGGCTCGACCTGAGCCTGCTTTAGTAAGCCATCAATGCCATGGAGTTATCCAGGTTGGGGATTCTGAGGAACTCTTCATTAAATTGGGTTGTATAAGCCCTCAAACTTTTACCTTTCTGCTGCTTCACCAACAACAATGATAAGGTATGACAAGTCGCACGCCGGCTCCCTGTGAATCGGGACATGAAAACCTCTGCCAATTGATGAAAACTTGCGATAGAGCTGGGATAAAGTTTTTGAAACCAGTCCAAGGCATTGCCAACCAAGGTAGTCGGGAATGTTTTCGTCTTCATGAGGTCAGTCATGTCATGTAGAGTCATGTGGTGATCAAAGTTGAGCAAGTAGCTGGCTGGGTCCCTATCTCTATTATAGACTATCAGGTTGGGCATCCGGTTGTCGGTGGGCAGTGGCATGGCCAATACCTCGGGAGAGAACGGGCTTACACCGAGCTGGTTAATGACCTTGGCTATGGCAGCCGCAGTCTTGGCTTGCTCGGGGTCAGTATACGTCGCCCTTCTGCCTTTCGCTTCATCGGGTCTCGCTACTAGCTCCAGGTAGTCCTCCCTGTCTTGAGCCTGAGTTTGCCTTGGGGATGGAATGTGGAACAATGGGCGCGCAGGCCGCAGCGTAGTTGCTCGTAGAGCCGGGGGTTCCGCAGCTAACCGAGCTACCTACTCCTTGAGTTCCTTAAACATCCTGAGTATCATTCTCATCTCTGGTGACAAGGCGGAGTTGAGGTCAGCATCTGTAAAGAGGTTAGTTTGTGAGGCTAAATGTATATGTTGGCTCATTCTAACATCGGTTTGAGTTGGGTTTTGACTAGGCGCCTGCGTGATTTTGAGGTCCTCATCCGGGTTGGGCGGGTTCTCTACCAGCGCGTTGTGGCTTCTGGTTTGTACCATGATGGTTTCTCAGTGAGTGGTGAGAAGAGTGTTGGAAAGAGCTTTTCCCACCTACGGCACCAAACTATCGAGGTTGGATGGCTGCGCCTGTCGAACTGAACTTTCGGGTTGGCTGCTTGACTTGTACAAGGAAAGGGAAGGAAAAGGCAGGGTGATGACCCGGATTTTGCCCTTGGGTGTGCAAATGATTAGTATGTCTGAGCTGGCAAGGTAGCTGAGAGTATTAATGATGAGTTACCTCTTAAATGCGGATATGGAGCTCTATTTATACTAGATTCGGATCTGATAGCAATTAATGTCGTGCAACTTTATGTCCCATCAGAGCAGCTGGCATAAGGGTCGGGGGTTTTCCTGGGTTAGGGTGAGGTCGGATCGGGATCCAGGTTGGGCATTAGCTGATTGGGTCAGTCTTGGCTCGGGTTGGCTTACCTCAGCTCGGCGACCTCTCGTCAGATACAAATCATGAAACACTAGAAAGACCCGAAAATGGAAAAATGAAAAGAGTCCATCCATTCATTTTTTAGTGTGCCAATCCCAGAAAGGCTACAAATTTTGGAGATTTGTTAATTAATGAGATACTCCAGTTGAAATTTTTTGAGTTCACTTATTTTCTCAGTTTAGCTCAATGTTGTCTTGTTAAGCTAAGCACTTAGCTTATATATATGTATACATATAAATCTCTGTGTGTGTGCCTACATGGGAAACACAAGGATAGAGAAAATATACGAGTCAACTCATATATAAATAGAGCTTGAATATCACTTTAATGATAAGGTTTAGGGATTTGGCAGGTGTGCGTTTGGGAATCGGGGGTTGGGGGTTTGGGTTAAATGGGAGAGTTTTCTTTCATTTTATTATACCTTGACGATTTTGTCATCTAAAAAAGCTATCACATGCATTACACATGCCAAAAACATCACATGCCAAAAATAATAGAAATATGACGGAAGGACCAATGGTGGTACAAAAGATAAAGATAAGCAAATAACTTATGACCATTTTGAAGATAAGGGACCAACTAGATAATCAGAGAAAAGATAAGAGACCTATGGGGGTATAAACCCAAAAAAGAAAAAAAATTACCTCTATAGTTGTTTTTGAAAACAAAATATAATGTTTTCTTTAACATTTACTTATGATATTGTCTTTCACATTTTAAATATAGTTTTTAACTGTCTCTTTAAATTTTAGACACTTTGAACAAATTTGAGAACTCAAGATTTCGTGTATTTGGGGCTCTAGACATGCATTAATAATTTTTAGTATTTGCATTACATGTTGTTAAAAAAAATACAAATTTGGGACAAAAATAATTGGCAAGATTTCAAAATATGATACACTACGAAAGTACTTTGTACTGGATTGTTGCATACTTTATTTGATTATCGAATACATATACAAAATATTTGAACCTCGAGACTTTGAAAGCCTATGACATTATGACCCTTATTGATTAGGGGATAAATGCCAATGTCTGACCCTTATTAGTTAGGGATAAATGCTAATATTATGACCTTTGTTGGTTGGGAAAAAATGCTAACACTTCTAACTCTTTGGCAGAGGATAAATATTGATATTTCTGACTCTTTAGTATAGGATAAATGTCAATATTTTGATCTATGGCAGAGGATAAATGTCTATTTAGAATTGGGTATTTGATTCGCTTGACTATGATTTTGGCCCTATGAATTTTTGACATATGAATTTAGTTTGGCATGAACTTTTATGATTATAAGCCTGAAATATTATGATTTTCGCATGAATTTATTTTCAAATCTATGATATTTATGAAGTATAATAATATCACTATTTAACATACAAGAATATTTAAAAGGCCCCCTTAGCTTGGAGGCCCCAATTTAAAAAAAAATAATAATACTAAGCTATAATGAAGGCCTAACGTTTGGCCAGAAATTAAATGAACTTTTAACTATTGAAGGCCCAACGGCCAACATGGCAGCAACCTCGAATAGGTATGACCAACGACCATAATTTTTAACTATTATTTGGGACTGTTCAGTATCCTCTTTTTTTCAAATATATATATATATATATATATATATTTTAAAGTAAAGCTCTAGTATAAATATCATTTCTTTCTTCATTTTTTACACACTTCACTCTTGTACTCTTTGTATTTTTTTATACTCTAAAATCTCCTACTGTTTATTGTGATATTAATTTTGCATATAATATAAGAAAGAAGACAAGAGAAAGAAAGCATAGAGGTACACATTCAACTCTTCTTTTTATTCTTTTATGTGATAAATTTTGATATTGTTTACATACTTATATATGTCTTAACTTAAAATAATTAATTTTTTAATAGGTTCTCTTCCAAGAGAGGAAAACTTTAACAAAAAGATATTGATATTATTTTCAAGAGTATTGAAGCGCTGCCACTTGCTTTTACTTGTAATTTGTCTAGGTTATATCTTTCTTTTATACTCTCAATGACTCAATTCTCATTTTTTTTTATTAATTGGGCCGTCTCTGTATGCAATAGTTTAGTTTTTTTTTTTCATTGCAATTATTGTGTTATTTTTAATATTGAATTTATTGTAAATCTTTTGAGTTTTGTTGTACCTAAATTTGAAGCAAGTATGTCTAGTAAGAAATATCCATCGGGTTATGAAAAACTTAAGAAAAAAAGGAAAAACTTGTAATATTATGCTATTTTATAATTCTAATTTTGGTATTTTTTTTATTATTTGTAGTGATTATTTTAGTAAAAAAATTAAATTTTTTATTTATTGAGAAAAAACCTAATTATTAAGGCCCCCATTTAGATGATCGCCCAAAATCCCTAAATTGTTTGAGACGGCTTTGAATCATTTTGGATCAGTGCAAAAGAGGTCCAAATAATTATTTTCTTATTCCCGCAACACCTACTTATAAACTACTTACAAACACTATCTCCCACCGATATGGACTATCACAAATACCGTAGTTAATTCTAATCTTTATCATGTTTGACTAACAGGTCACGTGACTTTACTATTACGTTTAAAACAAAAAATGATAAAGGACTAATAGCGCCACAAGTTACAAAGTTATAAACAAGTTAATTTAACACAAACTTGTTTGTCAAAAACAATAAAGATCGGTATTAATCCTAAAGAAAAAAGAAGAAGCTTAGGCTACACAATAGTTTGCTTTTATTCCAAAGATGTTAATTGACAAAAGTACATCTGATTCAGATGAATGAAACAAGGTGTTCTGTTATTACATTCTTCATAACCTGTAATAATCAAGAGTAAGCTTCTCTTGTAGTCCCCTTGACACGAAGTTTGCAACATATTCACTTAACAAAACCTCCTTGTACAAGGGAGGATTTTCTTCTGATATCAATTCCTTTATAGGACCATAACGTTTCGGTGCACGAATCTGTCCAGAAAAGAAGCACGCGACAGAAATTCGTGGTCCAACTCGGTTTGCAATCACCCTATGCTCGATGCTCCTAAATTTGTCGTTTGATATCAACTGAAGGAACAATGAAAAGGAGCGATTTAGTTCAGTATATAAACCAGGAAAGAAGAAACGAAACGAAGTAGTTGAGCGATGCTGGAAAACAGACCTGGAGGAGATCCCCAACATTTACTGTTAATCCTCCGGGTATTGGGTGAATATCAAACCATTGATCTTCACAAAAGATTTGAAGGCCATTTATTTGGTTTTGCAGAAGAACGGTGAGGAATGCTGGATCGGTGTGCTTGGTGGTTCCTAACGTACGTTCAGGCTCGGGGCATGCTGGATAGTAGTGACAGGAAACGCCAGAACAATTTGTGCATTCTAAGGTCTGGAGATAGTTGGATTCGAGTCCAAGTGCCTCTGACAGTAGCTCAAACAATGTATCTCCCAACTCTCTGACATGCTTTATGTACTCAATTACTGTATCTCTGCACAATTGACAGATGAATTCCCAAGGAAGCATCCGATTTTAAGAAAGATACCATTGGGATAGCATTAAAACGAGCTAGTAACTTCATAGACTTAGATGCCAGGTTTAACCAGATGCAGAAAGTGAATCTGCATATTTACGAAGGCTCATAGAATATCAATCAGAGGGTTATAGAGACGATCACGTTCGTAAAAAGAACCAAATTCTTGTGGGTGATTGTGTATCCAGATTTAAGGGTTCGACGTGTCTGTTTTGTTGTCATCACTTGTACAAGAGACATCAACAATGTTCTTGAACAGTAGAAAACCACAGACATAGATAAAGTGTTATGTGTTTCGAGACTAAAACAATACAATAAGAAATGCACAAAAGACGTATATCTTGCATAATATCAAATGTTTAGACTCAATAGAATTTGATCAATATGGAGAACTGAACAAAAAATTCTCTTTCTTCAGAATAGGTCCTCCATTTTTCTACCACATATCCGATATGATCCACGCATATTGATATGTTTGTTCCATAAAAAGTTCTCGAATTCTTACCAGATAAAGGGGTGATCAATCCATTGGATTCAGATGCATCATTCATGGAGGTATTGGACAGTTCTAACATAAATTTGGAAAATATAAGTCAGTCTAATAAGGACGTACCTGCACACTTCAGGAAATTCACTGGGGTTCAATTCATCAGGAACTGATATAGACATTGTGTCCCTCCAGTTAGCAGCTTTTGACTTGTACAAATCAAAGTTGGAGCTGAAACGAAAAGTTTTCGTCATTTCACGGGTATAAAACTCTTTTTTCTCCTCAACATCGAGCTCATTAAATCTGGAAACTCCATCAATCATCTCGTTCATTACGTGCACAGGAATCGAATGATTCACTATCTGGAAACAGCCATACTTCCCTGCTGCAAGTTTTATTTCATTAACAACCTCCTGACGCCGTTCTGCCATCTTGACGCTTGTAAAATCAATGACTGGAACTTGAAAATGATGAGATTTCGTGAATTTAAGCTCTTCAGCAAGCTCCTCAGTTGGCCTGACGAAGATTCTGGGAACACTGACAACTCCTGCATCTACTAGTCCTTTGACACCAGCTTTTGTTTCATCAAAAGCCCTTAACTCCTCAATATAGACATTCTTTCCAGGCTCAGGATGAGATATTTGATCATCTGAGATGTTCATTTTCTCATCCATTTTTAAGACTTTGCTTAACAATATTAAGCTGGTAGCTATATATGTCAAGCAAATAATGCTTGGCCTAGATATCATCCATTATATAATCAAACCAAGCCTTATCTCAATAAGTGAGATCAGTTATATAGATCTAACGACGTTATTTATTTCTGTCGATGGTCGTTTCTCCGTCAGCTTCATAGGTACAAGGTCTCGTTTGAGTTTCTTCATTCATGTCATCTTAAATCTTCATCTACCACTTTTATGGTGTATTACCTCCAAACTTTCGGACCTTCTAACAGGCGTCTCCACAAATTATCTCTAAACATATCCAAACTATCTCAAGTGATTCTACCTCATCGTATCCTCAATTGAAACCACATCTACTCTTTTTTCGTATCACCTTATTTCTCATCTTATCCTTTATCATTTTGTTATATATCCATTTCAACATTTTCATTTTGCCGACTGACACATCATCCGCTATATGCAATATAAAAATGCCTGCAAAGGAAACTTTCATTTTCAACTTCCTGCACGTCTGATGCCAACCTCTTTGTCTGCTGCAGCTATTTTCGCATTTTCTGATGTCACTTGATTATTCTAAGTAGATTTTTAACTATTATAACATGTCTCACATGCGTAATTGATGGTTGGCCAACACATTTTTCTAATGTCACTTGATGGTCCCAAGTAGATTTTTAACTATTATAACATGTCTCACATGCATAATTGTCGTGCTAGATACGCATGACAAATCAAGTCACTGGCTCTAATTCATGTTTATCAGATCACAGTCAACTTTGTTGGGCTTCTATCATTGTATGGCAGCATTATTTTTTTCTTTTTTTGTGGCATTTTCTAAGGACTTGATTTTTAAGTATTAAAAAGAATCAATATATTTGTTTATTTGGAGGCTGAAAATCGTGATGAAAATCACAATTATTTATTGGTAGAGCTTTTTCAAATGATAAGACTATCTAAAATTAATAACTTACCAATGTTAAATGGTCGATAGCTAGCGTAAACGTGTTGGATTTTTCGTATTGATTTGAGCAACATAATATTATCATCAACTGAAATAAATAGTATCGTCATATATATATAGCCAATCCTACTAGTGCAATAAAACTTGATTTAGTTTGACTTATAAGTACGTATTTTTAGTTTGAAAAATCAAGCCCCCATAAAAAATAAGAACTCGTAGATGAATATTAAATTATGTATTATAATTTTTCCTAAACAAAAATCATAGATCCGCTTATGTTGGTGACTCAACAATATTACCTAAACAAAAATCATAGATCGAGTGCCATTTAACTTCGGGCAAAAACCATTTTAGTCCCTGAGGTTTGCTCTAAAGACCAAATTGGTCCCTCAAGTTTGCAAAAAGACCAAAGAGGTTCCTCTAGTTAACTTTTATTAGCCAATATTAACAGTCAAAGGGTTGACTGAGTTAAAAGACCATTATATCATTCGGCAACATATATTATAAAAGAAAATTATAATAAAAGTCTAAATCAATCCAAAAAAACATAATTCACATCATTTGTGCAGGAAAAAAAAACCAAAAACTAAAAAATATCCGTTCAAACATAAACAAATTAAAGTCAGTAATATATTGTTAAAAAATGAACAATCATCATCGACATAATTAGCAGCGAGGGTACCGACTAAAAAAGAGGATGAATCATGATTATTTATTTTTTAACGATATATTACTGACTTTAATTTGTTTATGTTTGAACTGATATTTTTTAATTTTTATTTTTTTTTCCTACGCGAATTATGTGAATTATGTTTTTTTAGACTAATTTAGAGTTTTATTGTAATTTCTTTTTTAATATATGTTGCCTAAGGATATAATGGTCTTTTAACTCGGTCAATTCATTGACTGTTAATATTTAATTAACAAAAGTTAACTGGAGGGACCTTTTTGATCTTTTTGTAAACTTAAATGATCAATTTGATCTTTAGAGCAAACCTGATGGACTAAAATAGTTTTTACCCATTTAACTTCTTAACGGTCCATGCACATGGCTTACCTATAATTATCTCCATCAATTGATTCGGTGGAGTATGCAATCAATATCTTTTTGTCAAAGAGCATGCAATCAATATCATTAAAAAAGAATGAGGTTCTTTTCACTCTTCTTTACATGTACAAAAGTATGACAAAGTCAAAAGTCTTTGTCTCATTTTTTCTAATAAATCATTTTGAACAATTCTACATAGGATTATATATAAATGATTCAATGCAGAGCTATACAAACTTGAAAAATATAAAATTACTTTATTTTAGTTGGGACTAAATGACTTAATATTCCTTGCATTTTGTTAAAAGTATACAACACTTCCTGATTTTAAAACGTAACTGATTACCTCCTGTGTTTTATAAAAGTAGTTGAATACCCCCAAGTATTTTAAAACATAACTGATCACCCCTCTTGTATTTTAAAAATGTAGCTAAGTACCCCAGTGTTTTAAAAAAGATAGTTGAATACCCCCTGTTAAAAACATAGGGTTTATAGTTCATTTTTAAAACACTCAGCTACATTTTTAAAATAAATAAGTTCATAGATTATAAGATTATTGGATATATTTTTGGACTTTCTGATATTTGAAACATGGATTAAGCAGTGACGTTTTGGACCTGTGTAGGCAGGGACTAAATGTCAATTTTCTTACCCTACATTATATGGTATAATATATATGATTTATTGAACAATTGTGAGTATATAAATTGTGTTATGTATGCTTCACATATTTTTATATGATTTGAACTATAACATGAGATTTATTGGATTTCGTGAAGAATATAGTATGCTAAGATTGATTTTAAATATCGTATCCAAACATTGAAAAAATAAATTTTGGGATATTTGTGATTTAAATTGAAGCATGTTATCAAAAAAAAAGAAGAAAGGTTTTTGAAAAAAATAGATTTTGAATAGTAATCGAGTTACTGTTCACCGTAAACAGTAATGTGTTCAGGGTGAACAGCGAAACTTTATAAAAAAGAAAAAAAAAATTACCTCTATAGTTGTCTGAAAACAAAATATAATGTTTTCTTTAACATTTACTTATGATATTGTCTTTCACATTTTAAATATAGTTTTTAACTGTCTCTTAAAATTTTAGACACTTTGAACAAATTTGGGAATTCAAGATTTCGTGTATTTGGGGCTCTAGACATGCATTAATAATTGCTAGTATTTGCATTACATGTGCTGAAATGAATTCCATGTATTTCAATGATTTTGAAAACTCGAAAATAAAAATTTGGGACAAAAATAGTTGGCAAGATTTTAAAATATGATACACTATGAAAGTACTTTGTACTGGATTGTTGCATTTTTTTTTTTGATTATCGAATACATATACAAAATATTTAGAACTCGGGACTTTGAAATGCTTATGAAATTATGACTCTTATTGACTGGGGGCCTATGTCTGACCCTTATTAGTTAGGGATAAATGTTAATATTATGACATTTGTTGGTTGGGGAAAAATGCCAATACTTCTAACTCTTTGGCAGAGAATAAATGTCGATATTTCTGACTCTTTAGTGGAAGATAAATGTCAATATTTTGATCTATGGTAGAGATAAATGTCTACTTAGAATTGGATATTTGATTTGCTTGACTATGGTTTTTGGCCCTATGAATTTTTGGCATATGAATTTAGTTTGACATGAATTTTTATGATTCTAGGCTTGAAATATTATGATTTTCGCATGAATTTGTTTTTGATAGTTATGAACTATAATAATATCACTATTTGACATACAAGAATATTTAAAAGGTCACAATTTGAAATAGTCATGTACTATTCGACTCTAACATGGGGTGAGTTTCATATACACAAGTTCAGCGGCCGTTTTCAAGAGTTTCGCCTTGCTCATGTATGTATTTCAACCAAATGAAGCAACGTATATGATTTAAATTGTCAGAGTTAAGTTTGAGGATCAGGGGTAAGTAAAACAAAATTGACCATTATTTGCAATCTATTCCTTCTATCTGGTGACAAGTATTGACGTCCTTGATTAATTTTTTTCATCTGCTTGGAACTCATGTTATGGAGTAGGTTTCGGCCATTTTGGTCGCATTGTTAGATAGAGATAAATGGGTGTAACATCTCCTGAAATAATTGTTGTGTAGTACTTGGCTTTTAAGCTTCCGATCTTTGTGATCGGAAAAAAACAAAAAAATGATGAAAAACAATTTTTTGCTGGTACATAGAAATAACTACAGTTAATGGCAATGATCGTGTGTCTAACCAGAGACCTCTTGAAGCCATTGAAAGCAGAAAAACGAAGTTTAGGCTACACAATAGTTTGCTTTTATTCCAATGATGTTGATTGACAATAGTTCATGTGATTCATATGAATGAAACAAGGGAAAACTCTTCAATCAGTCTGGATTGATACTAGTTTCTCACATATTGATGAGACCCTCACGTGTAGATCCCATCAACCATGCGAAAGACTCAACCATCAGTCCGGACTGATGCAACAATTTTCCTGAAACAAGGTGTTCTGTTATTACATTCTTCACAACCTGTAATAATCAAGAGTAAGCCTATCTTGTAGTCCCCTTGACAAGAAGTTTGCAACATATTCACTTAACAAAACTTCCTTGTACAAGGGAGGATTTTCTTCTGATATCAATTCCTTTATTGGACCATAACGTTTGGGTGCAGGAATTGATCCAGAAAAGAAGCACGCGACAGAAATTCGCGGACCAACTCGGTTTGCAACCACCCTATGCTCGATGCTCCTAAATTTGTCGTTGGATACCAACTGCACGAACAATGGAAAGGAGCTATTTAGTTCAGTATATAAACCAGGAAAGAAGAAACGAAACGAAGTGGTTTAGCGATGCTGGAAAGCAGACCTGGAGGAGATCCCCAACGTTTACTGCTAAGCCTCCTGGTATTGGGTGAATGTCAACCCATTGATCTTCGTAATGGATTTGAAGGCCATTTATGTGGTTTTGCAAGAGAATGGCGAGGAATCCTGCATCAGTGTGCTTGGAGCATCCTATCGTCCGTTCAGGTTCCGGGCACGCTGGATAGTAGTGACAGTGCAGCCGGCAACTATTTGCGCATTCTAAGGTCTGGAGATAGTTGGATTCGAGTCCAAGTGCCTCTGATAGTAGCTCAAATAATGTATCTCCCAACTCTGTGACATGTTTTGTGTACTCCATTACTGCCACTCTGCATAATTGACAGTTGAATTCCCAGGTTTAACCAGATGCAGAAAGTGAATCTTTCGCCATATTTACGAACGCCCGTAGAATATGAATCAGATGGTCATATAGATGATCAAGTTCGGAAAAAGAACCAAATTCTTGTTGGCGATTGTGTATATAGATTTAAAGCTTCGAAGTGTGTGTTTTGTTGTTATCACTACTACCAGAGACATCAGCAAAGTTCTTGAAATAGAGAAAACCACAGACAGAGATAAAGTGTGATGTGATTTGAAACTAAAACAATAATACAATGAGAAATGCACAAAATATGTATATCTTGCATAATCTCAAATGTTTAGACTCAATAGAATTCGATCAATATGGAGAACTGAACAAAGAATTCTCTTTCTTCAGAATAGGTCCTCCATTTTTCTACCACCTATCCGATATGATCCACGCATATTGATATGTCTGTTTCCATAAAAAGTTTTCGAATTCTTACCAGATAAAGCGGTGATCGATCCATTGGATTAAGATGCATCATTCATGGAGGTATTGGACAGTTCTAACATAAATTTGGAAAATATAAGTAAGTCTAATAAGGATGTACCTGCACACTTCTGGCAATTCACGGGGGTTCAATTCATCAGAAACTGATATTGTCATTGTGTCCCTCCAGTCAGCAGTTTTCGACATATACAGATCATAGTTGGAGTTGAAACGAACAGTTTTCGTGACTTCACGGGTATAGAACTCTTTTTTCTCCTCAACATCGAGCTCATTAAATCTGGAAACTCCATCAATCATCTCGTTTATTACGTGCACAGGAATCGAATGATTCACTATCTGGAAAAAGCCATACTTCCCTGCCGCAACTTTTATTTCATTAACAATCTCCTGACGCCGTTCTGCTATCTTGATGCCTGTAAAATCAATGACTGGAACTTGAAAATGGTGAGATTTTGCGACATTAAGCTCTTCAGTTGGCCTGACGAAGATTCTGGGAACACTGACAACTCCTGCATCTACTAGTCCTTTGACACCAGCTTTTGTTTCATCAAAAGCCTTTAACTCCTCAATATACTCATTCTTTCCAGGCTCAGTATGAGATTTTTGATCATCTGAGATGTTCATTTTCTCATCCATGTTAAGACTTTGCTTAACAAATAAGCTGGTAGCTATATATGTCAAGCAAATAATGCTTGGCCTTATATAATCAAACCTTATCTCACTGGTAGGGTCGATTATATGAATCTGACAATACTATTCATCTCTATCGAGGGTCGTTTCTCCATTATAGACACAGTTAGTTTATGAGTCTTGTACTCGAACGGTTATTATATTATTTCTTAAGGTGCATTTGTATTTGAGCGTTTCCATCTCAGTCATCTTAGGTTTTCTTCTCTCTCTTACAGTGTATTACCTCCAAACATTCGCACTTCTAATAAGCGCCTCTACGGGTTTGTCTCTTAATATATCTAAATCATCTCAAACAATTTTTTTTCATTTTATCCTCAATTTGAACAATCCTACTTTTTTCATCACTTTATTCCTTATCGTATCTTTTATAATTTTATCACATATTTATTTCAACATTTTCATCTCGATCACATACACACCATCCACTATGTGCAACACAAAAATCCCTGAAAAGGAAACTTTTATTTTCAACTGCACTATGCCCAGCACATGTGATGCCAACCTCTTTGTCTGCTACAGCTAATTTCGCATTTTCTATTGTCACTTGATTATCCCAAGTAGATTTTTAACCATTATAACATGTCTCACGTGCGTATTTGATGGTTGACTAATATCATCTTATTAAAGATCAACTCTGTCGTGCTAGATAAGCATGAGAAATCAAGTTCAGTGGCTCTTCATGTTTATCAGATCACAGTATTTGTTTATTTTGAGGCTGAAAATCGTGATGAAAATCACAATTTTTTATTGGTAGAGTTCTTTCAAATGACAAGAACATCTGAATAGTTGGTCAAAATTAACAGGTTATCAACGTTAGATCATAGATAGCTAGCTTAAACGTATTGGATTTTTTTATATAGAATTTAGTAACATGATATTACTATTAGAGCGTTCCTTACCTTACGTATATAGAGTTAACGAAAAAGACAATCATCAACTGAAATAAATTGTATCGTCAGATTTATCTAGCTAATCTCACCTAGTGCGATAAGACTTAATTTAGTTTGACTTATGAATATTTTTAAGGTATTTTTAGTTTAAAAAATCAAGCTTCATGAAAAATAATAATTCGTATATGAACATTAAATTATGTATTATACTCTTTACTAAATAAAAATATTAAATCTGTCCACATCTGTAACTCATCAATATTACCTAATATATGATATAATTGAATATAATTTTATCATAAATTTATTTAATATTTTTATCTCGACCACTTACACATATCCACCATACGCAACTTAAAAATCCCGGCAAAGGAAACTTAGTTTCAACTACACTATGTCCAGCACATCTGATGCCAACCTCTTTGTCTATTTTCGCATTTTTCTAATGTAACTTGATGGTCCCAAGTAGCTTTTTAATTATTGTAACATGTCTCACATGCATAATTGACGGTTGGCCAATGCATTTTTCTAATGTCCACTTGATGGTCCAAGTAGATTTTTAACTATTATAACATGTCTCACATGCCTAATTGATGGTTGGCCAATATTTTCTCTGTCGTGCTAGATACGCATGAGAAATCAAGTCACTGGCTCTAATTTAGGTTTATCACATCACAGTCAACTTTGTTGGGCTTGTATCATTGTTTGGCAGCATTATTTTTTTCTTTTTTTGTGGCATTTTCGAAGGACTTGATCTTTAAGTATTAAACAAAAGAACCAATACATTTGTTTATTTTGAGGCTGAAAATCGTGATAAAAACCACAATTTTTTATTAATTGAGTTACTTCAAATGACATCGTGATAAAAAAAAAAGGGATTTTAAATGATAATCGAGTTACTGTCCACTGGAAACAGTAATTGTGTTCACAATGAACAGTGGCAATTAAAAAAAAAAGGGGTTTATATCCCTATAGATCTTTTATTTTTTTGCGAATTGTCTAGTTGGTCCATTATTTTCAAAATAGTCATAAATCAGTCTCTTATTTTATTTTTTGTGTCACCGTTGGTCTTTCCGTTATATTTTTAATGTTTTTAGCATGTACAATGTATGTGATAACTTTTTTGAAGGACAAAATAATCAAAACATAATAAAACGAAAGAAACCTCTCCCATTTAACACAAACCCCCAATTCCCAAATCCATACCCCCCAAATCCCAAACCCTTATTGCTACCCCCAAATCCCTCAACGGATTGCTTCCATTGATTGGAAGTTTGGGGGCGAAGCTGGGGAAAAAGCAGCAAGGAGGTCTGTGAAACTGCCAATAGTTCTGCCATTTGTGTTGAACTTTGGGGTTGAAACCTATATATTTTGTATATAGATCTCCGGATGTCAATTGAATATGAATTTAGTTTTTTTTCGGAGGTTAGGACATTTTTAATGGAGTATTTAAAATGTAAATTTTTTTAAATTTGAGTGTTTTTAGAGACCTCATGATCCAAAAATTAACACTAATGATTCAAATATACGTAGAGTCCATTACTTTTGTCATATTTTAAGCCAAAATAGAGATCCAATCTCTATTTTCTTTAACAAATTTATTAATTAAAATAGAGACTGAGTCTCTATTTTGACTTAAAAGATAACAAAAGTGATAGATCTCACATATATTTCGATTATTAGTGTTATTTTTTAGGCCATGAAAATTTTAAAATACAAAATTTAAAAAGTTTTACATTTTAAAAACTCTATTGATAATAACCTTAGTCATCGCAACTTCCAACAAAAACCAGTCTCCCACTTACTATCTGCAATGGTATACCGTGATAAAAATTAGATACAAATCATGAAATACTAGAAAGACCCGAAAATGGAAAAATGAAAAGAGTCCACCCATTCATTTTTTCATGCGCCAATCCCAGAAAGACTGCAAATTTTGGAAATTTGTTAATTAATGAGATACTCCAGTTGAAATTTTTTGAGTTCACTTATTTCCTCAGTTTAGCTCAATGTTTGTCTTGCTAAGCTAAGTACTTAGTTTATATATATGTATACATATAACTCTCTGTGTGTGTGCCTACATGGGAAACACAAGGGCAGGGAAAACATACTAGTCGACTCATATATAAATAGAGCTTGAATATCACTTTAATGATAAGGGTTAGGGATTTGGGAAGTATGGGTTTGGGAATCGGGGTTTGGGTTAAATGGAAGAAGTTTCTTCCATTTTATTATGTTTTGATCATTTTGTTCTTTAAAAATGCTATCACATGTGTTACACATGTCAAAAACGTTAAAAATATAATAAAAAAATCAACGGTATCACAAAAAATAAAGACAAGGAATTAATCTATTACCATTTTAAAGATAAGGTCCCAAATAAATTTTTAACTATTATAACATGTCTCACATGCATAATTGATGGTTGGTCAATATTACCTTATTAAAGATTACCTCTGTCGTTCTAGATAAGCATAAGAAATCAAGTCACTGGCTCGTTATGTTTATGTGAGAACAGTCAACTTTGTTGGGCTTGTATCATTGAATGGCAGCATTATTTTTTGGTGTAGCATGTTCTAGTGACTTGATCTTTTAAGTATTTATTAAAAAAAAAAAAAAACCAATATATTTGTTTATTATGAGGCTGAAAATCGTGATGAAAACTACAATAAAAGTAGAGTTCTTTCAAATGATAATAATATCTGAATGGTTGGTTGAAATTAACAGATTATCAACGTTAGATAGTCAATAATTAACGTAAACATATTAGATTTTTTTTAATGTCACTTAGTTATTCTAAGTAGATTTTTAACTATTATAACATGTCTTACATGCGTAATTGATGGTTGGTCAAATATTATCTTATTAAAGATTATCTCTGTCGTGCTAGATAAGCATGAGAAATCAAGGGCCTGTTTAGAATGCATTTTAAAAACTGTTTTTTAGTTTTTAAAAACTAAAAAACTAAAAAAATTGTTTGGGTGGAAGTGTTTTGAAAAATAATTTTTAAAAACACTTCTCAAAAAGCTATGTTTAAAAACTAAAACAAGAAAACAATTTTAACATGTTTTTTTTGGTGTTTTGTTCCCAAAACTCTCCAAAACACGGAGAACTACTTATTTTATTAATGGCATTTTGTAAATAAGTCCAACTCTAAGACTAAACTCCAAATATGACTTTGCAAAATATCTCTATCACCATTATCTTTCTTCTTTTGTCAGATGAATCTCACTTCCATCTTTTCTTTGTTCTTCTTTTTTAACCAACGCCAAATCGTATATCAGCACCAAAAAAAAATTCAGAACTGTTCTTCGTGAGTTCAAAAGAAGGCTTCATAGCTAAGATTTGTACAATAACTTTTATATATGTAGAATATTTGGTCCGTAGCTAGGATTTGTACAATAACTTTTATGTATAATATTTGTTTTACTTTAACATTGCAAACTCTCTAATATTATCTAAATTTATGAATATAATTTATTAATTTATTATATATAAATAAAAATTGTATTTTCATTCTTGATACCCAAATAAATTTTCTATTTTTTTGTTCTCAAAACTATTTTCTAGAACACTTTTACCAAACAAATTTTCTATTTTTTTGTTTTTAAAAATAGTTTTTCAAAACTATTCTTGAAAACTTTTCTACAAAATTAAAACATAAAAACACTTCCAAACATAGCCTAAGTCCTGGCTCGTCATGTTTATGAGAGACAGTCAACTTTGTTGGGCTTGTATCATTGTATGGCAGCGTTGTTTTTTTCTGTGGCATGTTCTAGTGACTTGATCTTTTAAGTATTGATAAAATAAAAATAAAAAATAAAATCAATATATTTGTTTATTTTGAGGCTGAAAATCGTGATGAAAACCACAAATTTTTATTGGTAGAGTTCTCTCAAATGACAAGAACATCTAAACGAACAGGTTACCAACGTTAGATAGTGGATAACTAGTATAAATGTATTGGATTTTTTATATGAAATTTAGTAACATGATATTACTGTTAGAACGTTCTTTATTTTGCGTGTATAGAGCTAATAAAAAAGACGACCATCAACTGAAATAAATAGTATCGTTAAATCTATATAACTAACTTCACCTAGTGTGATAAGACTTAATTTGGTTTGACTTATGAATATTTTTAAGGTATTTTTAGTTTGAAAAATAAAGCCCCTTGAAAAATAATAATTCGTATATGAGTGTTAAATTGTGTGTTATATTTCTTACTAAATAAAAATATTAAATCCGCCCACATCGGTGACTCATCAATATTACCTAATATATGATATGATTGAATATAATTTTACCACAAATTCATTTTAGCATTTTTTGTAATCACATATAAAATATATGTATTCCAATATGCATGATTTGGCAGCACAATAGACATAAATATAATTAGCAGCAGAATCACATACTTGTTTTAGCCATAATAAAGAGAGTTGTAATCGTTACCCGATTACTGACGAGATCTTCCTCTTCCTTGTTGTATCTAGGAACAACTAACGTTTGTGGGAACAATTAGTCTAGGGTTAAAGTAGGAGAGAGGACTTAGCCATATATTTATAATTATTCTAATGGGCCCTCCCATAAAAGGCTTAGTCAGAATATAAAGCCTACACACAATTAACCGTATATGAATTTATGAGGTGGGCTTAAAAGGAATATGATCACAACCCAGTCTCTATAAATCAGATATTCAACCTATTTTTATAAAACCAAAAGTAATTAACGGTAGCCCACTTAAGAGAAATATTCTCCCACTTGGGCAACGTTAATTATTTTGTTTATTTCTAAAAGTATTTTGAAAACATTTATTAGGCTGAATAATAAACTTAATGTGGCCACAATTTTGAAAACACTGATTCATAGAACAATACCTCGAACACAATCCTGTCCAATAAGATTATCAAACATCGAATCATGGCAATTGTAGTGTTCCATATTGACACAGGACCTTCTATGGTTACAAATGCCAACAACCCCATTGACATGGATTAATATACGGCAGTGTAGTAAGAAAGCAGCACCAACATGTGATCAAATGTGCTCTTTCTTTGTCAATCCTCAACATGATTTCCCTAAAATTGGCGATCGATATGCCAAGGAAATCAACCATTCATATCCTCTCATAATGGCAGTCAATAGGCCAGAGGAAAGAATGCATATCTCCGATCAAAATGGTGTCCTCATGGAAATATTTAAACTCAATCGATGGTCTTATCACTATGGACACCAAACCAAGACCTTCAATATACATATGAGTGTTCACAAAATAATCAAGTATATGTTATAAAACATAAACAATATGTTATTCCACAATTGCACAAAAGTGCGAAATAGAAACACACAATAATGGGAACATTCAACAATGCATAAAAATGCAAAACTCCCACTAGTCAATAGCATCAAATGACAGTAGAACACTCATATACAAAATCAATACCAAGCCGAGTGCGCACTTGAACATGTATCAAGCTCTCAATAACACTAGCATATGGTACATATCTCATGGATCTCTTTACGTCAAGGACTCCATAATACCCATATCTCAACATGCTATTTAAATATTATGATCTCAAACATCTAATTAGAAAATCAACAAGCATCGAGTTTGTTTTATATTCTTAGTAACAATGTTTCCCTTTTCTTGTCAAAACTATGATTGTTTGTTCATAGGGAAACTAGATTAGAATATGGGTAATTAGAATAGCTCAGAATAAAAATAAGCTATATCTGAGATCCAAGTGTATCATTATAATTATCATTTGAACAGATGATACAACATACTATAATTATCCCAATCATGAAGGTGAATAAGAGAATACACAACATTCAGGATATTAATCACCTCTAGACAAATAAATCGCTCTAAGGCATTCATGCTCTCAAACCAATAGAGCATGCACAAGCTCATAAATAAATCCCTTGGGTAGAAAAATTCATTTGACTATTCACCTTTACTACTACTATTCATCCACCCTAAATTAACACACACAATAACTCCCTTAGGTAGGTTATTACATGTATTAATCTGGAGATCACAAGGAACATATATCAAGTCATATTTCTTTCCGTAAACTATGGGAGATCCATGCTAAATTATAACTTCAATAGCATTTAAATTGTGATAGTCTAATTGTGCTTCCAAATAATATTCACATTATATCATCTGGATGGAAACCCTAACAAAGATATCATAAAACCTACAATTCTCCATAATAAACCATTGCAGAACTCGAGCAATATAAGCCTTTTGTTATAAATCCAAAAGCCCATAAGACCTATCTTGTTGTATCTAGATGTCAAGAGTGAAAGAGACCTCTCCAAAATCTTTCATGTTGAAGTCTTCAAAAATACTGGACTCATAAAACATACTCAAATTATTTATACCTAGCAAAATGTCATAAACATAAAATTTCAGGAAAATAGGCTTACTCCCACTGATCTTGAGGTACATGCACTAATAAACCATAACATGTTTATCTACACCAAGATGACCCAAAATCATAAAACAATTCAAGCTAGGCTTTCTCCCAAGTCAAGGTTCAATAGGAGTTTTATGAACAAACTTGCTAGTCATACAACTAAGAGTACAGGAAGTGGTTCTAATGGTTTCACCCCAAAAGGTATATTAGGCTAGTGACACTCATCATGCTCCTCAACATATCCTTAAATGTGCGATTTTGCCTCTCGACCGTACTGTTATGTCAAGGGCTAAAAGACATGGTATATTGGGCAACAATCCCACAATCCTGTAAGTACATGGCAAACGGTCCTATATACTGTCCAATGACCCAATGTCTACCAAAGTATTTAACTTTCAGTCAGATCTAACAATTTTGATAACTTTCCCAAGTCTTTTCCTACCTCAGTCTTAAAGAGTTTAAATTTGTCAATAGTTTCAAATTTCTCTTTAATTAAATAAAGGTATTCATAATGAGAGAAGTCATCAACAAATGTAACAAAAAACTTGTTACTACACAATGTAATAGAATAAGGTCCACTAATATATGTATTACTTCTAAAAGGTCAGAATTATGGGTAGCTTATTCTCATTCACTATTAATGAGTTTACCCCTAATACACCCAACATAAGTATCAAAAACATCAAAACTTAGAGAAGGCAAAATATCAATTCTAATGAGTCTTTCAACCCTTCATTTAGAAATATGACTTAATCATTTATGCCGCAATAAAGAAGAAGTTTCTTCAACTAAGCTTCCTTTAGAAACAAATTTTTCTAAAAAATAGTCATAGGAATTTTCTAAGAATAAATGTGGCTGATAAAAACTATTGGATAAAATATTTTCACCAATAATTTTAGAATTAAAACACCAATTTTACTTTACCATTGTCAAAGTTAAAACATAACAAATTTAAGACTTGTTCAAAATAGAAACACAATTCAAATTTCGCCTAAAAGACAGAACATGAAAAGCATTATTTCAAAACAAGAATGTTTTTTCAAAACTAGTCTTTAAACATAGACTAGTAGACCTTATGACTTCAACTTCAATGGCACAATTATTCCCAACTTTAATTCCGAACTCTAATTCACTTGGCCTCAGTTTGTATTCAAACATTTTCAAAGATATATGAATGGTTGCACCACGATCAATCCACTAAATATTTACTAGAACATCAACTAAAAAGGATTCTAAACAAACATAGGCCAATGAATTATCTTCTTCAACTTTCTTTTCTCTAACCTTGATTTGTAGTTGGCACAATTAGCTCTTTTATGACCTTTTCGCTTATAGAAGTAACATTTCCATTAAATGGCAATAGATTTGGGACCTCTTACATTGTGATTCATCTTCAGATTCTGACTTTTACCACCCTTTTAAAAACTTTGAATTCTCTTAAGAGTATGACCTTTAAATTCTAAGGTACTAGCCTTATCAGAATAGTCCTTAGGGTTGGAAACAAACAATACAACCTCAGGATTTCACTCTTAACTTAGCTTTTTTTAGCATGCACACTTGGTAGTCAAATCTAATAGTCTACGTCCCCTTTGGGTGCTATAGATAGTCTTTATGTGAGTAAACTCAAAAGGTAAGATGTTAAGGGCATGGTGAACAATAAAAGAATTTGGGATTATCATTCCACGAGATTTAAGTTTGGTTTGGACAAGAACCACTTTCGCAACATAATCCCTAAACCATCTTACTTATCATATTTCATAATAATAAGTTCTCTCATCAGGTCCTAATCATATAACATTTGTTTTTCCCTTATAACTACTCTAATCAGTTATTGCAGTAAGTGCATTAGAGTCCAAGGCAAAATCAAGGTCAACTATCCCCAGGATCAACTTAATGTGTACCTTCAACTTATTACAATTTTGCCCATTCAAAAACTAAAGTAGTACTCACATTATTCAATATAAAAGAAATTGTTCAAGGAAAGAATGCAATGTCAACAAACAATAGGCATACATGTTCTATTACAAAATAAACACTTCAAACAAAAGAGCCCAGACACATCATTACATTCCCCACCTTTGGGCAGGAAACATAACATGTAAATAGGTACCTTTTTAATATAAAACGTCAATGAGATCATCCTACTAAAAGAAAAGGTCAATCACCTTTAGGCAATTGAACTCCCTAACAATAGTATAATCTCGACCTATACTTTATGTTCATGCTACCTAGCTAAAGTCATATAATGACCTCCTTTGGGTGATTATTGAGCACTTTACCATGGTAGTTTTCCAACCAATATGAGAAAAGCCATAGATTTAATTAGACTAGTCACTTTGGTGAATTTCGCCCAATCAAACATATGTTGTCAACTCATTGGAAAAAACTAGTGTCTAATATAAATGAAACTGTCATGCATGTAATTGATCAAACAATATGAAACATTTCAATGTAATGTGTCTCTACGATCACTATAAAATTACATTCTACAATAAACTTGAACATATTATATATAAAATCAGTAGAGCACATATTTTGCATATAAAATATAAATAGAGGAAGTACATAAAATTTCAAATTAAATTAGAGAAAATACATGTTTACATTGAATTCAGAGGCCTAAAAAAAACTTTAAATCAACTTCAATTAATTTAGGCATGATTCAAAATTACCATGTAAAATATGTACTAAATATAATATTTCAATAAAAGGAAAAGCAATTTAAACTTCTTTCTAAGCAAATGACAATAATTCCAAAGCTTAGAAAATAAAATAATCCAATTGCCAAACACAACTTTTCTTTTGGTTTAATTACTAAACATGAGGGAAAGCAAAAATAACATATGTAGTTGAGAAGGCTTGAACCCATGACCATACATAACTTTATCAAGGCACTTAACCACTAGCACCAAGCTATGACTTGCAACAAAATCTGACTAGGAAAACCTATAGCTTTTAATCTGTTTGGTTCAATTTATAAAACATAAAAACATGCTTAAGAGATTCGAACCCATGAACCTCAGTTAGGTTATTGAACACCTCAACCAGCAACGCTAGATGCTAGATATAACCAAAATGATGCTAAATTATATATATACGCATTCAGCTTGGTTATTATACTTGATAAAATAAAAGTAAGCATAAACTAGCTTACGAAGATTTGAACACGCGATGTCAGGATTCTAATAAGTCATTAGGCCAGCTAGGCTGCTTTAGAATTTGAAATAAAAATAAACTATGTTTTATCTTAAACTAACAGATAGTAACTGAGCAACCAAATAAAAATAAATCGAATGACGTTACCAAGGATCGAACTTGTAACCTTATCGTTCTAAGGCATGCACTTAACCACTGCAGTAGCCCCGTTAGCTGAAATAAAACTTAAAGATAAAAATATAAACCCTAAGAAAGTGCAGTCGTTTTCACCTCCAGATCGGGCCGACGCAGCCCGTTTAAGCCCAAAACTAATCCAACACGCAAACAGTTCAATTACGCAAATAAACACTCTAATCCTAGGTTTTTTATGCCAAGGAATTCAATTTTGGCATAAGTTTCACCAATTAATGATTAGATTTTACTGAAATTTGCAAGTGGGTCTCGGATTTAAATCCAAAAATTACGGTTCTTAATATTTTCAACCTTATAAATAATTTTCAGCAATAATCAATAATTGGAAAACATCTATGATGGCAAATAAATTCATATAAGTATGCATATATCATCAATTATATAATATGCACATAAAAAATTCAAAAACCAATATAAAGTATTTCAACCTTATATAATAACATACCAATTACAATAAATAGCATGGTATACATCAAAAGAGCAAGCAGAGAGTGACCTATGAAAGCCCACAATCAATTTCATGAAACAATAAAAAAGATAATCATGAATTAAATCAAGAACTTTCATACTTTATATACATATCCAAACAAGTATCATGATTTTTATTTATTTATTTATTTATTTTATGGCCAAAAATCATGCATAATTGGCTCTGATACCACATGTAAGCACATATAAAATATATGTATTCCAATATGCATGATTTGGCAGCACAATAGACATAAATATAATTAGCAGCGGAATCACATACCTGTTGTAGCCATAATAAAGCGAGTTGTAATCGTTACCCGATTACTGACGAGGTCTTCCTCTTCCTTTGCTCTATCCAGGAACAACTAACGTTTATGAGAACAATTAGTCTAGGGCTAGAGCAGTAGAGGAGACCTAGCCGTATATTTATAATTATTCTAACGGGTCATCCCATAAAAAGTTTAGTCAGAATATAAAGTCTACACACAATTAACCGTATATGAATTTATGAGGTGAGCGTAAAAAGAATATAATCACAACTCAGTCTCTATGAATTAGATATTCAACCTATTTTTATAAAAATAAAAATAATGAACGGTAGCCTACTTAAGAGAAATATTCTAATATTTTTATCTCGACTACTGACACATATTCACCATATGCAATTTAAAAATCCCTGCAAAGGAAACTTAGTTTCAACTACACTATGTCCAGCACATCTGATGCCAACCTCTTTGTCTGCTACAGCTATTTTCGCATTTTTATAATGTCACTTGATTGTCCCAAGTAGATTTTTAATGATTATAACATGTCTCACATGCGTAATTGATTGTTGGCCAATGTTATCTTATTAAAGATTATCTTGGTCGTGCTAGATAAGCATGAGAAATCAAGTCACTGGCTCTTCATGTTTGTCAGATCACAGTCAACTTTTTTGGGCGGCTTGTATCATTGTATGGCAACATTATTTTTTTTTCTTTTTTTGTGGCATTTTCTAAGGACTTGATCTTTAAGTATTAAACAAAAGAACCAATATATTTGTTTATTTGAAAATCGTGATGAAAATCACAATTGTTTATTGGTAGAGTTCATTCAAATGTTAAGTGATCGACAGCTAACGTAAACATGTTGAATTTTTCGTATGAATTTGAGCAACATGATATTATTATTGGAACGTTTTCTACTTTGCATGTATAGAGCTAAAGGAAGAGTTGATCATCAACTAAAATAAATGGTATCATCAGATACATATAACTAATCCTACTAATACGATAAGATTTGATTTGATTTGACTTATAAATACATATTTTTAGTTTGAAAAATCAAGCCCTCATAAAAAATAAGAATTTGTAAATAAATATTAAATTATGTATTATAATTTTTACTAAATAAAAATCTTAAATCCGTGGTGACTCAACAATATTACCTAAACAAAAATCATAGATCGAGTGCAATTTAACTTCTTAACGGTCCATGCACATGGCTTACCTATAATTATCTCCATCAATTGATTTGGTGGAGCATGCAATCAATATTTTTTTGTCAAAGAGTATGCAATCAATATCATTAGAAAAGAGTGAGGTTCTTTTCACTCTTCTTTACATGTACAAAAGTATTACAAAGTCAAAAGTCTTTGTCTCATTTTTTTTAATAAATCATTTTGAACAATTCTACATAGGATTATATACAAATGATTCAATGCATATACAAATTTGAAAAATATAAAATTACTTATTTTATTCGGGAGTAAATAACTTAACATCCATTGTATTTTGTCAAAAGTGCATAACATCCCCTAGTTTTAAAATGTAACCGATTACCCTTTGTGTTTTACAAAAATAGTTGAATATCCCTCAGTGTTTTAAAACATAGCTGATTATCCCCCTGTATTTTTTAAAACGTAGCTGAATACCCCTGTTAAAAACATAGGGTTTAGGGTTTATTTTTAAAACACAGGGGGTATTCAGTTATATTTTTATAACACAGGAGGTAATCAGCTATGTTTTAAAACACTTGGGGTATTCAACTACTTTTATAAAATAAAAAGGGTAATCAGTTACATTTTAAAACACGAGGTATTGTGCACTTTTGACAAAACACATGGGGTTTTAAGTCGTTTACTCTTTTAGCTGATATTTCCTATTTTATACATGAATTAGCCCTGCAATTTATGTCAAGTAGTATTCATTGTATCAGAAAATAGTCAACATGAAATCATAGACTAATAATCCGTGATAAAAAATCAAAAACTGAGACTGAAGAATTTGTACATCTCGCTTGTTTATAGTAGCTCCCATCTTAATTATAGGAAGTTCCAAGCGTTTTTACAACTCTACCACCCAGTCAATTTTTGTCCACTTTATCCTTCTTTGATGGCTTTCCGGCCAACGAATGGTATGTGCAACGTATGTGATAACTTTTTTGGAGGGCAAAATACAAAGCATAATAAAATGAAAGAAACGTCTCCCATTTAACCCAAACCCCCAATTCCTAAACCTATGCCCAGATGTTCGCCTTTTTAAGTCAAGTAATGGTGACTTGACCCGCCGAAGACTGGAGCTTCGTAACATGTTGACGATGACCTCCAAATTGAGGATTCAGTCAGTAGAAGGGATGACTTTATCTCCTCGGAAGAAGAATAGCCCCGCTCTTTAGCCGACTGATCCACTTGATCATATAACTAGGAGGGAACGAGGCAGTTGATAACTAACTCTTCTTTCCGCGTCTTCTAGTTTCTCCATAAAAGGGAAAATAAGTGCTATTTTATATCCCCTAAATCCCAAACCTTTATTGCTACCCCAAATCCCTCAACTGATTGCTTCAACTGATTGGAAGCTTGGGGGCGAAGCTGGGGAAAAAGCAGCAAGGAGGTCTGTGAAACTACCAACAGTTCTGCCATTTGTGTTGCAACTTTGGAGTTGAAGCCTATATACTATGTATATAGATCTCCGGATGTCAACTAAATATGAATTTAGTCTTTTTTCGGAGAATGCTTAGTCTTTGCAACTTCTAACAAAAACCAGTCTCCCACTTACTATCTGCAATGGCATACCAAGATAAAAATTAGATACTATCGAAGTTGGATGGCTACGCCTGCCGAGCTGAATTTTCGGGTCGGTTGCTTGACCTGTACAAGGAAAGGGAAAGAAAAGGCGGGGTGATGACCTGAATTTTCCCTTCGGGTGTGCGAATGATTAGTATGTCTGAGCTAGCAAGGTAGCTAAGAGTATTAATGACGAGTTACTTCTTAAATGCAGAGATGAAGCTCTATTTATACTAGATTCAGATCTGACAGCAATTAATGTTGTGTAGCTTTATGTCCCATCAGAGCAGTTGGCATAAGGGTCGGGGGTTTTCTTGGGTCAAGGTGAGGTCGGATATGGATCCAGGTTGGGCATTAGCTGATTGGGTCAGTCTTGGCTCGGGTTGGCCTATCTCAGCTCAGCGATCTCTCATCAATCCTTCCTCCCCAAGTCGAGATCGTGGGGGTGAGATCTAGATTTGGGAGTTGTTCCCGAGCTGGAGATGACCGACCCCAGTTGAGTAAGAAAACCACGTCATCAGAGCATGCCCTTCAAATGGCTGATACATCACCTGACAGTTATGACAAGACGTTACGTTTGGGATTCCCGAAGCAGTTACAGTTAGTCGCCTATAAATAGGGCCCTGATGCTTGAAATCCATTTCACACTTCACTTTCGAAACTTCAAGAGCTTTTAGGTTAACAACTAGAGTGGTCGGAGCTTTTTACTCGATAAGATATCTGCTTGGTATGTTAAGCTCGGAGACCAACCAGTTCGGAGTCAGTTAGCTCGGATCACTTCCACAGCTAGAGCCGTTAGGTACGTTCCGACTCCCTTTAGATCATTTATGTACATATATTTTCAATTCATATATAAAATGGGGATGTCAGAGTTCAAAGATTCCCAAATGATAGAGGCAAGATCCTACGATGGTGATGAGGATCCCTCGAGCTCGGAGTCTACTTCGGATGGAGGTGAAGAAGAAGACAGTCCTATCGCATCTCAAGGGTTAGCTCATCGGTCCGAGCCCAGAGTTAGTAATGATGACTGCCAAGTTATTAAGGTCAAACGAGTGCAGGAAGAGGCCGAGATGGATCCTTTGGCCGATTTGAAAGACTTTAGGAATACAGATGATGGATCCCCTTTGAACCAGTTGAATGAGCTGAAGTTGCCGCAAGAGTTTTTAGCTAGAGCCTCAATAACGGAGCCAATTGTGGCAGTCTTAGTGAGGACGGTTCTACCCCCGAGCTCGGCTACAGCCAGCAGTTCGTCAGGTCGGGGCAAGAGGATCGAGCAGCTATACGCCTGCTGTAAGTGCGAATATCACTCTACTGTTCAGATAGCGAATGCTAGGCTGAGGAATTGGTCGGTAGATTGGAATCACAAGCTGAAGGTTCCTGGTCGACACAACATTGCTTGCTATCCTCTACCAGACTACTTTACTATTTATGACCTTGCCTTTGATGTCATCCAGCTCTTGCTCCTGAGCTTCATTACTAGCATCGTGAACTATTTTGAGCTCAGTTCAGGTCAAATGTCTCCCAATGGCTAGGCCATAATTATGGTATTCTACGTGTTTTGCCTCGAGAAGGATGTGGAACCGACCTTACCCCAGTTCAGACAATTTTTTGTATACAAGCCTAACCCTAAGTAGCCTGGATGGTTCCATTTCGTGGCTCGGGCGGGCATCGCTATATTCACCAAGTGGCACTCCTCTAACAAGGGTTGGCACAACAACTATTACTGGGTAAAGCCAACTATGAACCAGGGGTGTAGGAGGGACTAGAATCCCTCCCTGAAAAGGAAGCTGAACGACGACCCTAAGCTCTCGAATGTGGAACTTCAGGAGATCGAAGTGCTTAGACCCGAGCTGGGATCATTGATTGACATTAACAGCGTGCTGACAAGGGATAAGATTTGGGACTCCAAGTTGTTTGGGCGGGAGCCCAACCTGTCGAATGAGCATCCCCACCTATTACCCGAGGAAGAAGAGTCCAACTCAGAAGAGGGTCAATTCGCGAGACCAGGATCCGACCTCCTCATTCTCTTGCCTTTCACTGTTATTATTTCAACTGATTCTTGGTCGTTTCTCACTCTCTCTTTTGCAGACATGTCGAAGGCTGGAAGGTTTGCTTACATCAAGAAGATGAGGGTCAAGGACAGCGACGAGGGCTCGACTCAATCCGATCACGGCGCCACTGCTCCGCAAGATCACAGGTAGCGGTCCAACGAAAAAAGACCAGAAGTCAACAACGAGATGACCTCCAAGAAGGCCCTGGGGTCCCTCCTACAAAAGAAACCGACCTCTGGGGTAACAATCAAATAGTGCTCGGCCACCCGCTCCGACACTAAGAAGAGACCCCAATCCGAGTACACTGGGAAAGATAAAGGGACAGAAGTGGTCCACCCTAAGAAAGATTACGTTAAGGCAGCCATGGTCGAGCACGATCCCAAGCTAGCGAAGGTTCCCATCGAGCAGCTTTTCCTCGATCTAAGGACGGTCGTGATCACGGTAAGTTGCACTCAACTATGTTTGTACGATTATGTTTTTGAACTCGGCTGATCATGTATGTTGTCTTTTCATGCAGGCCGAGTCACATGCTCTCTTCATCCCCAGCCTCCTCACTAAGGCCCAAGCTCATTGTGTCGAGCTCGAGCAACGATACGCAAATGCCCGAGCCGAGCTTGACGCCCAGAGAGAAGAGGCTTCCAAGAGATATAAGAAAGACGCAGGCGAGATCGACCGGCTAAAGACAGAGTTCGCAGCTAAGGAGAAAGAGCTCGAGACAGAGAAGTCCCGACGCCAGTCGACAACCAAGGATGTGGAGCACTACAAGTTAGAGAGGCGCGAGGCTAAGGTAAAGCTCCAGGATCTCCTGGATCGGGTCAAGCCCTATGGATAGAAGGCGGTGGACGCCTTCAAGTCTAGTGAGGTGGTTGTAGACTAGGTGGCAACGAAAGGCGGGACAATGGCCAAGTATACCGAGCTGGAGTACTATATTCGCGGCCAAGTCGCTGCTCAAGAACGAGCAAAGACCTTTATTCCTGCCTCCAAGAATAACTACATCGAAGTCTTGGAGGCCCCACCGCTAGAGTTTTGAAAAGTTCCTGAGCTCTCGGTCAACCTCAAGACGCAAGCCCAAGAAGTGATGGACTTCGTCAAGAAGGGCATGGATCAAGTAGAGGAAGAGGCCGATACTGCTGCCTCTCTAACTCCCGCCACCGAACCTAAATGAGCTTTGTAATTCGCCCTAGTCAGGCTTTTGTAATTTGTACTCCTCTCAATTTTAATGAATATTTTAAAGTTGTTTGCATTTTGTCCAAGTTCGTTTTCCTCTTCGCAAATTTTCTTAAGTAAGTAGGGTTGGACCAGCATAATGGATCTTTCAAACTTAAGTAACGGATTTTCTATATAAAGAACCGAGTTGGACGTGATCGATGAGCTAAAAACCTAATTCAAGCTAGTTAATTAGGCAACTATATCATCGTTGTCGACCTGGACTTGTCAGTCTGATTTAAAGTTGGTCAAAC
Source organism: Ehretia macrophylla (assembly GCA_037974665.1). Classification (NCBI taxonomy): domain Eukaryota; kingdom Viridiplantae; phylum Streptophyta; class Magnoliopsida; order Boraginales; family Ehretiaceae; genus Ehretia; species Ehretia macrophylla. Next base: position 48,383,336 of record CM075777.1, on the reverse strand, counting down.
TAATGTTAACTACTGTTAAGCTCGAGTTGGGACCCAAACTAATGTAATGAACCAAACCAAAGTTGGTTAGTACTGAGTTAGACTTTAATCCAAACTAGTGAAACGAATCAAATTGTTATTGATTATAATCGAGTTAGAATCTAGTCCAATCTGATTTTAGCTCGTAATTAAGCGTGACCACTTGAGCGTTAATTCGAGTTTCTAAGAGCTGATTAGCTGAGGTGTTTGTGCCCTAGTCGGGCATCAGATCGGTATACAAAATTTATATTGTATTAAAATCATGTACATGGTGTACTTGGGCTCGGGACTTTTACAAAAAATTGTGGCTCGAGGGCCATAGACAAAAGATTTCGGCTCGGGGCCTTAGACAAAATATTGTTTCAGGTGTTTTGCATGCCATGCATTCTTCAGCTGTTCCTGTACTTGTCGCGGAGGTAGAAGGTCCCAGGTTGGACTTCTTTAACGACTTCGTACGGTTCATCCCAAGTCAGGGAGAGCTTGTTACCTGAGCGCGGAAAAAAGATGGCCTTTTTTAGGACCAGGTCGCCAACCTTAATAGGCTTAGGCTTGACTTGTTTGGAAAATGCACTTTGCATGGCAGTTTTGCTAGCCAACATTCTAATTTGAGCTTTGGCTCAGAGCTCTTCAGCAAGGTCGAGCTCCTCACGGATTAGGGCTCCGTTTATTCTTGGATCATAGTGGAGGGTTCTACTGGTAGGAGACCCGATCTCCACTGACAGTACTGGTTGAGTATCGAAGGTTAGCTCGAAGGGCGATTCTCCTGTAACTGAGCTGGTGGTGGTTCATTGGGCCCACAGTACCTTGGGAAAAATTGATGCCCACTGGCCTTCCGTTTCCTCTAGCTTGGTTTTCAGTCCTTGCAAAATGATTTGGTTAGTCCTTTTGACTTGGCCATTACTTTGAGGGTGAGCAATAAATGAGAATCTGAAGTCGATCCTAATCTCAGCACATTTGCCTCGAAAGTATGCGCTATCGAATTGCTTGCCGTGGTCGGTGATGATGACCTTTGGCACCCCAAATTGGCAAATGATGTTCTTCCATACGAAATCCCAAGCTACCTTTTCTATTATTCTAGCAAGACTTTCGGCCTCGGGCTATTTCGTGAAGTAGTCTACAGCCACGAAGGCATGCTTCTTTTGACTAATACTAGTTCGCAATGGGCTGATAATGTCTAGACCCCATTGATAGAATGGCCATGGGCTTACCATCACAGTTAGGTCTACCACTGGCTTTCTCTCTATATTGGCAAACCTTTGGCAGGTATCACACTTCTTCACATACTCCTTGTCATCTTACTCTAAGGTTGGCCAAAAATAGCCTTGCCTTAATGCTTTCCGAGCCAAAGCTTTGCCACCCAAGTGGTTTCCACATACCCCTTCATGAACTTCTTTGAGTACATAGTTTCCCTTCTCGGGTCCAACATATTTTAAAAGAGGCCAAGTATAAGCTCTTTTGTAGAGTTGTCCAGCTATTATGACAAATCTTGAGGCCTGTTTCATGAGTTTTCGAGCTGCCTTTTCATCCACTGGGATCATACCCCCTTCTATATAGTCTCTGATTGGTTTGGTTCAATTTGGGCTTAAATTGAGCTCAGCTACGATCTACCTTCCCAACTGAATACTAGGTTCAGAGACTTCTTCTACATGGACCAGTGCAGGTCGGCTCTCTCCCAAGGCCAACTTAGACAAAGCATTAGCCTTTTTATTCTCCTCAATCGGAATTTACTGTATTGTAAACCTCTTGAGCCCTGAGGTCAAATCCCTAACTCTATTGAGGTAGGCCATCATAGCATTATCCTTGGCCTTGAATTCTCTTGATACCTGACTGGAAACCAATTGAGAGTCGGTGTTCAAGTCAACTACTTGCGCCCCGAGCTAAGTTGCGATTTTAATCCCGAGATCACTGCCTCGTACTCAGCCTCATTATTGGAAGCCGAAAAGGCGAACTTGAGGGAGTATTGGTGCTCGTGTCCGGTTGGGTCCAAGATGACCACTCCGGCTGCGCTTCCTGACTTCCCCGAGGTTCCATCCACATGGACCTTCCACACATCTTTCAGGTCATATTCAGCTCGGCCAGTACGTTCCACCACAAAGTCCGCGATGGCTTGGGCTTTGATAGTTGTTATGGGTTGGTAAGTGATATCAAATTGACTCAGCTCAACTACCCACTTTAATAACCTACACGATGCCTTCGGCTTGTGCATGATGGACTTGAGTGAAGCATCAGTCATGACCTTTATCGGGTGGACATCAAAGTATAGCTTTAGCTTTCTTGCCGCCGTGATGAGTGCGAGGGCGAGTTTTTCTAAGGTTGAGTACCTCGCCTCCGCCTTCTGCAAGGTTTTGCTGACATAATAGATCGGCTTCTACTCCCTCCCTTCTTCACAGACTAGTGTTGCCGCCACTGTTATCCCTGAGCATGCCAAGTATAGTACCAGTTTTTCCCCTTCCTCAGGTCGGGATAGCAGGGGTGACAAAGCTTGATATATTTTCAGCCCCTAGATGGCATCCTGGCATTCCTTAGTCCATTCAAAATTCTTTGGATTTCTCAATATCTTGAATAGAGGAGCGTACTTGTCAGCTGACTTGGACATGAATCTGCTCAATGATACAACTTTGCCTGCGAGCACCTGGACATCTTTCACACAGGTTGGTGGTTCCAAGTCTAGTATCGCCTGAACCTTTTCTAGGTTGGCTTCTATCCCCCGGGCTGTAACCATGAACCCCAAAAACTTTCCCGCCTTGACGCCGAACGCGCACTTTTTTAGGTTTAACTTTATCCCAAAGTGCTTCATTACGGTGAAGGCTTCAGCCAGGTCGGTTATATGGTCTTCCGCCTTTCTGCTCTTGACCAATATGTCATCCACATAGATCTCCATATTTCGGCCAAACTGATTTTTGAAGGCCTTATTCACCATCCGAGTGTAAGTAGCTCCAGCATTCTTGAGGCCAAAGGGAATGACTTTATAGTAGTAGAGACCTTTATCGGTGATGAAGGCAGTTTTCTCTTTATCTCCGGGAGCCATCTTAATCTAGTTATAGCCTTTGAAGGCATCCAAGAAAGAGAGTAGCTCAAACCTGGAGGTGACATCCACTATCTGATCAATCCGGGGTAGGAAAAAGCAGTCTTTGGGGCAGGCCTTATTGAGGTCGGTGAAATCAATGCACAATCTCCATTTACCTGAGGACTTAGCCACTAACACCATGTTGGATAGCCAGGTTGGGTACTGGATTTCCCTTATGTGGCCTGCGTCCACCAATTTATAGACCTCTTCTGCTATGATTTGATGCTTATCATAATAGAAGTGCCTGCGCCTCTACTTATCGGATAATGATTTGGGTCAGCATTCAGGTGATACTCGATCACACTTGAGTCGATACCTATCATATCAAAAGCAGACCATGCAAATATACGTTCATTTTTCAAAAGAAATTGACTTATACCATTCTTGAAGTCATCGGAGAGCTCGCTCCCGATCTTTGTTCTCTTTGTTTCATCAAAAAGCTCCACATCTTAAAGGTCTTCAGCCGGGCTCCCTCTTTTGGCATTCCTCTTCTGCTCGGGCAAATCTGGTCCCCAACCAACCTGATATTTGGGGAGGAAGGAATTTTCATAGCATTCCCTAGCTGAGAGTTAGGCTCCTCGGACCGTAGCTGTGCCAGCTGGGATCGGGAACTTCAAGGCCTGATGGTAAGTAGAAGGAATAGCTCTAAAATGGTTGATGGCCACTCATCCCAAGATCCCATTATAAGTGGAATTGCAATCTATTACAATGAAGTTAGCCTGCATTGAAACCCGTTTGTCCCTATCTTTCAACGTCAATGGGAGGTTGATGACTCTTTCAGCCCTGTGGGCATATCCTGTAAAACCAGCCAAGGTGCCTCACAAAGGCCTAAGTCGGCTCCTGTCCAACCCCATTTGCTCAAATGCATTCAAGAATAGGACTTTTGTCGAGCTCCCAATGTCCACCATCAGCCTCTTTACGGTGAAATTGGTTATTTCAGCGTTGATCACCAACGGGTCGTCATGAGACAAAATCACCCCATCCAAGTGTTTCGAGGAGAAAGTGAGCTTCTCCATTCCCGCGACTAGACCCTGCACCGGCCCATACTCTCTTCCAGCCCGAATATAACATTTCCTGCTAGCTGAGGTCTCCTCACCCGACGCCAATCCTCCTACGATGGTTTCAATCACAGCCAAGTGTCTGCCCTGGACCTGGCGCCTGGGTGGACTTCTTTCTCTCTCTCTGGTCGTGGTTCCGGGCTGGCTGTGGGTCTACATACCTCCGGAGGTAACCTTGGGCTATCAATGCCTCGATCTCTTATTTCAATTATCTGCATTCCTCAGTGGTGTGGCCGTAGTCCATATGGTAGCGGCAATACTTGGTCTAATTGAGCTTCTTAGGTCGGTCTTTCATCCTCGGCGTTGGAGGTAGGTGGTTCTGGTATTGATCCCTCGAGGTGTTGAGGGGAGTGAACATGGTGAACCGGGGGTTATACTTTGGCTGCTGAGGCTGCTTGTCTCGGTCATTTTGGACCTTACCCCCAAGTTAGGCTTGGGCGACTTCTCCCTTCTTCCCGACTTTCTTTTCCTTGTCATTATCCCTCTTCGCCTGATGGAATTCTTCCGAGTGTATGTACCATTTTGCCTATCCCATCAGCTCGGCTACAGTATCCACAGGGTCAATGGCCAAGGATGACGTGAGGGGGCCCGACCTGAGCCCACTTTGGTAAGCCATCAATGCCATGGAGTTCTCCAGGTTGGGGATTCAGAGGGACTCTTCATTAAATCAGGCTGTATAAGCCCTCAAACTTTTTCCTTTCTACTGCTTCACCAACAGCAATGATAAGGTATGACAAGTCACACACCGGCTCCCTGTGAATCGGGACATGAAAGCCTCTGCCAATTGATGAAAACTTGCGATAGAGCTGGGACGAAGTTTTTGAAACCAGTCCAAGGCATTGACAACCAAGGTAGTCGGGAATGTTTTCGTCTTCATGAGGTCAGTCATGTCATGTAGAGTCATGTGGTGATCAAAGTTGAGCAGGTAGCTGGCTGGGTCCCTATCTCTATTATATCCGGTTGTCGGTGGGCAATGGCATGGCCAACACCTCGAGAGAGAGCGGGCTTACACCGAGCTGGTTAATGACCTTGGCTATGGCAGCCGCAGTCTTGGCTTGCTCGGGGTCAGTATACGTCGCCGTTCTGCCTTTCGCTTCATCGGGTCTCGCTACTAGCTCCAGGTAGTCCTCCTTGTCTTGAGCCTGAGTTTGCCCTCGGCGTAGCTGCTCGTAGAGCCGGGGGTTCCGCAGCTAATCGAGCTACCTACTCCTTGAGTTCCTTAAACATCCCGAGTATCATCCTCATCTCTGGTGACAAGGCGGAGTTGAGGTCAGCATCTGTAAAGGGGTTAGTTTGTGAGGCTAAGTGTATATGTTGGCTCATTCTAACATCGGTTTGGGTTGGGTTTTGGCTAGGCTCCTGCGTGATTTTGAGGTCCTCATCCGGGTTGGGCGGGTTCTCTACCAGCGCGTTGTGGCTTTTGGTTTGTACCATGATGGTTTCTCAATGAGTGGTGAGAAGAGTGTTGGAAAGAGCTTTTCCCACATACGGTACCAAACTATCGAGGTTGGATGGCTGCGCCTGTCGAGCTGAACTTTCGGGTTGGCTGCTTGACCTGTACAAGGAAAGGGAAGGAAAAGGTAGGGTGATGACCCGAATTTTGCCCTTGGGTGTGCGAATGATTAGTATGTCTGAGCTGGCAAGGTAGCTGAGAGTATTAATGATGAGTTACCTCTTAAATGCGGATATGGAGCTCTATTTATACTAGATTCGGATCTGATAGCAATTAATGTCGTGCAACTTTATGTCCCATCAGAGCAGCTGGCATAAGGGTCGGGGGTTTTCCTGGGTTAGGGTGAGGTCGGATCGGGATCCAGGTTGGGCATTAGCTGATTGGGTCAGTCTTGGCTCGGGTTGGCTTACCTCAGCTCGGCGACCTCTCGTCAGATACAAATCATGAAACACTAGAAAGACCCGAAAATGGAAAAATGAAAAGAGTCCATCCATTCATTTTTTAGTGTGCCAATCCCAGAAAGGCTACAAATTTTGGAGATTTGTTAATTAATGAGATACTCCAGTTGAAATTTTTTGAGTTCACTTATTTTCTCAGTTTAGCTCAATGTTGTCTTGTTAAGCTAAGCACTTAGCTTATATATATGTATACATATAAATCTCTGTGTGTGTGCCTACATGGGAAACACAAGGATAGAGAAAATATACGAGTCAACTCATATATAAATAGAGCTTGAATATCACTTTAATGATAAGGTTTAGGGATTTGGCAGGTATGCGTTTGGGAATCGGGGGTTGGGGGTTTGGGTTAAATGGGAGAGTTTTCTTTCATTTTATTATACCTTGATGGTTTTGTCATCTAAAAAAGCTATCACATGCATTACACATGCCAAAAACATCACATGCCAAAAATAATAGAAATATGACGGAAGGACCAACGGTGGTACAAAAGATAAAGATAAGCAAATAACTTATGACCATTTTGAAGATAAGGGACCAACTAGATAATCTGAGAAAAGATAAGAGACCTATGGGGGTATAAACCCCAAAAAGAAAAAAAATTACCTCTATAGTTGTTTTTGAAAACAAAATATAATGTTTTCTTTAACATTTACTTATGATATTGTCTTTCACATTTTAAAAATAGTTTTTAACTGTCTCTTTAAATTTTAGACACTTTGAAGAAATTTGAGAACTCAAGATTTCGTGTATTTAGGGCTCTAGACATGCATTAATAATTTTTAGTATTTGCATTACATGTTAAAAAAAATACAAATTTGGGACAAAAATAATTGGTAAGATTTCAAAATATGATACACTACGAAAGTACTTTGTACTTGATTGTTGCATACTTTATTTGATTATCAAATACATATACAAAATATTTGAACCTCGAGACTTTGAAAGCCTATGACATTATGACCCTTATTGATTGGGGGATAAATGCCAATGTCTGACCCTTATTAGTTAGGGATAAATGCTAATATTATGACCTTTGTTGGTTGGGAAAAAATGCTAACACTTCTAACTCTTTGGCAGAGGATAAATGTCGATATTTCTAACTCTTTAGTATAGGATAAATGTCAATATTTTGATCTATGGCAGAGGATAAATGTCTATTTAGAATTGGGTATTTGATTCGCTTGACTATGATTTTGGCCCTATGAATTTTTGACATATGAATTTAGTTTGGCATGAACTTTTATGATTATAGGCCTGAAATATTATGATTTTCGCATGAATTTATTTTCAAATCTATGATATTTATGAACTATAATAATATCACTATTTAACATACAAGAATATTTAAAAGGTCACTATTTGATTTGGCTTAATCATTTCAGAGCCGCCCCAAGCTACGGGCAGTTTGGGCCTGTGCCCAAGGCCCCCTTAGCTTGGAGGCCCCAATTTAAAAAATAATAATAATACTAAGCTATAATGAAGGCCTAACGTTTGGCCAGAAATTAAATGAACTTTTAACTATTGAAGGCCTAACGGCCAACATGGCAGCAACCTCGAATAGATATGACCAACGACCATAATTTTTAACTATTATTTGGGACTGTTCAGTATCCTCTTTTTTTCAAATATATATATTTTAAAGTAAAGCTCTAGTATAAATATCATTTCTTTCTTCATTTTTTACACACTTCACTCTTGTACTCTTTGTATTTTTTTATACTCTAAAATCTCCTATTGTTTATTGTGATATTAATTTTACATATAATATAAGAAAGAAGACAAGAGAAAGAAAGCATAGAGGTACACATTCAACTCTTCTTTTTATTCTTTTATGTGATAAATTTTGATATTGTTTACATACTTATATATGTCTTAACTTAAAATAATTAATTTTTTAATAGGTTCTCTTCCAAGAGAGGAAAACTTTAACAAAAAGATATTGATATTATTTTCAAGAGTATTGAAGCGCTGCCACTTGCTTTTACTTGTAATTTGTCTAGGTTATATCTTTCTTTCATACTCTCAATGACTCATTTCTTTTTTTTTTTTTATTAATTGGGCCGACTCTGTATGCAATAGTTTAGTTTTTTTTTTTCATTGCAATTATTGTGTTATTTTTAATATTGAATTTATTGTAAATTTTTTGAGTTTTGTTGTACCTAAATTTGAAGCAAGTATGTCTAGTAGGAAATATCAACCGGGTCATGAAAAACTTAAGAAAAAAAGGAAAAACTCGTAATATTATGTTATTTTATAATTCTAATTTTGGTATTTTTTATTATTTGTAGTGATTATTTTAGTAGAAAATTTATAGTTTTTTATTGAGAAAAAACATAATTATTAATGCCCCATTTAGATGATCACCCAAGGTCCCCAAATTATTTGAGATGGCTTTGAATCATTTTGGGTCAGTACAAAAGAGGTCCAAATAATTATTTTCTTATTCCCGCAACACCTACTTATAAACTACTTACAAACACTATCTCCCACCGATGTGGACTATCACAAATACCGTAGTTAATTCTAATCTTTATCATGTTTGACTAACAGGTCACGTGACTTTACTATTACGTTTAAAACAAAAAATGATAAAGAACTAACAGCGTCACAAGTTACAAAGTTATAAACAAGTTAATTTAACACAAACTTGTTTGTCAAAAACAATAAAGATCGGTATTAATCCTAAAGAAAAAAGAAGAAGCTTAGGCTACACAATAGTTTGCTTTTATTCCAAAGATGTTAATTGACAAAAGTACATCTGATTCAGATGAATGAAACAAGGTGTTCTGTTATTACATTCTTCATAACCTGTAATAATCAAGAGTAAGCTTCTCTTGTAGTCCCCTTGACACGAAGTTTGCAACATATTCACTTAACAAAACCTCCTTGTACAAGGAAGGATTTTCTTCTGATATCAATTCCTTTATAGGACCATAACGTTTCGGTGCACGAATCTGTCCAGAAAAGAAGCACGCGACAGAAATTCGTGGTCCAACTCGGTTTGCAATCACCCTATGCTCGATGCTCCTAAATTTGTCGTTTGATATCAACTGCAGGAACAATGAAAAGGAGCGATTTAGTTCAGTATATAAACCAGGAAAGAAGAAACGAAACGAAGTAGTTGAGCGATGCTGGAAAACAGACCTGGAGGAGATCCCCAACATTTACTGTTAATCCTCCTGGTATTGGGTGAATATCAAACCATTGATCTTCACAAAAGATTTGAAGGCCATTTATTTGGTTTTGCAGAAGAACGGTGAGGAATGCTGGATCGGTGTGCTTGGTGGTTCCTAACGTACGTTCAGGCTCGGGGCATGCTGGATAGTAGTGACAGGAAACGCCAGAACAATTTGTGCATTCTAAGGTCTGGAGATAGTTGGATTCGAGTCCAAGTGCCTCTGACAGTAGCTCAAACAATGTATCTCCCAACTCTCTGACATGCTTTATGTACTCAATTACTGTATCTCTGCACAATTGACAGATGAATTCCCAAGGAAGCATCCGATTTTAAGAAAGATACCATTGGGATAGCATTAAAACGAGCTAGTAACTTCATAGACTTAGATGCCAGGTTTAACCAGATGCAGAAAGTGAATCTGCATATTTACGAAGGCTCATAGAATATCAATCAGAGGGTTATAGAGACGATCACGTTCGTAAAAAGAACCAAATTCTTGTGGGTGATTGTGTATCCAGATTTAAGGGTTCGACGTGTCTGTTTTGTTGTCATCACTTGTACAAGAGACATCAACAATGTTCTTGAACAGGAGAAAACCACAGACATAGATAAAGTGTTATGTGTTTCGAGACTAAAACAATACAATAAGAAATGCACAAAAGACGTATATCTTGCATAATATCAAATGTTTAGACTCAATAGAATTTGATCAATATGGAGAACTGAACAAAAAATTCTCTTTCTTCAGAATAGGTCCTCCATTTTTCTACCACATATCCGATATGATCCACGTATATTGATATGTTTGTTCCATAAAAAGTTCTCGAATTCTTACCAGATAAAGGGGTGATCGATCCATTGGATTCAGATGCATCATTCATGGAGGTATTGGACAGTTCTAACATAAATTTGGAAAATATAAGTCAGTTTAATAAGGACGTACCTGCACACTTCAGGAAATTCACTGGGGTTCAATTCATCAGGAACTGATATAAACATTGTGTCCCTCCAGTTAGCAGTTTTTGACTTGTACAAATCAAAGTTGGAGCTGAAACGAAAAGTTTTCGTCATTTCACGGGTATAAAACTCTTTTTTCTCCTCAACATCGAGCTCATTAAATCTGGAAACTCCATCAATCATCTCGTTCATTACGTGCACAGGAATCGAATGATTCACTATCTGGAAACAGCCATACTTCCCTGCTGCAAGTTTTATTTCATTAACAACCTCCTGACGCCGTTCTGCCATCTTGACGCTTGTAAAATCAATGACTGGAACTTGAAAATGATGAGATTTCGTGAATTTAAGCTCTTCAGCAAGCTCCTCAGTTGGCCTGACGAAGATTCTGGGAACACTGACAACTCCTGCATCTACTAGTCCTTTGACACCAGCTTTTGTTTCATCAAAAGCCCTTAACTCCTCAATATAGACATTCTTTCCAGGCTCAGGATGAGATATTTGATCATCTGAGATGTTCATTTTCTCATCCATTTTTAAGACTTTGCTTAACGATATTAAGCTGGTAGCTATATATGTCAAGCAAATAATGCTTGGCCTAGATATCATCCATTATATAATCAAACCAAACCTTATCTCAATAAGTGAGATCGGTTATATAGATCTAACAACGTTATTTATTTCTGTCGATGGTCGTTTCTCCGTCAGCTTCATATGTACAAGGTCTCGTTTGAGTTTCTTCATTCAAGTCATCTTAAATCTTCATCTACCACTTACCTCCAAACTTTCGGACCTTCTAACAGGCGTCTCCACAAATTATCTCTAAACATATCCAAACTATCTCAAGCGATTCTACCTCATCGTATCCTCAATTGAAACCACATCTACTCTTTTTTCGTATCACCTTATTTCTCATCTTATCCTTTATCATTTTGTTATATATCCATTTCAACATTTTCATTTTGCCGACTGACACATCATCCGCTATATGCAATATAAAAATGCCTGCAAAGGAAACTTTTATTTTCAACTTCCTGCACATCTGATGCCAACCTCTTTGTCTGCTGCAGCTATTTTCGCATTTTCTGATGTCACTTGATTATTCTAAGTAGATTTTTAACTATTATAACATGTCTCACATGCGTAATTGATGGTTGGCCAACACATTTTTCTAATGTCACTTGATGGTCCCAAGTAGATTTTTAACTATTATAACATGTCTCACATGCCTAATTGATGGTTGGCCAATATTTTCTTATTAAAGATTATCTCTGTCGTGCTAGATACGCATGACAAATCAAGTCACTGGCTCTAATTCATGTTTATCAGATCACAGTCAACTTTGTTGGGCTTCTATCATTGTATGGCAGCATTATTTTTTTCTTTTTTTGTGGCATTTTCTAAAGACTTGATTTTTAAGTATTAAACAAAAGAACCAATATATTTGTTTATTTGGAGGCTGAAAATCGTGATGAAAATCACAATTATTTATTGGTAGAGCTTTTTCAAATGATAAGAATATCTAAAATTAATAACTTATCAACGTTAAATGGTCGACAGTTATCGTAAATGTGTAGGATTTTTCGTATAGATTTGAGCAACATAATATTATCATCAACTGAAATAAATAGTATCGTCAGATATATATAGCCAATCCTACTAGTGCGATAAAACTTGATTTAGTTTAACTTATAAGTACGTATTTTTAGTTTGAAAAATCAAGCCCCCATAAAAAATAAGAATTCGTAGATGAATATTAAATTATGTATTATAATTTTTCCTAAACAAAAATCTTAGATCCGCTTATGTTGGTGACTCAACAATATTACCTAAACAAAAATCATAGATCGAGTAACTTCTTAACGGTCCATGCACATGGCTTACCTATAATTATCTCCATCAATTGATTCGGTGGAGTATGCAATCAATATCTTTTTGTCAAAGAGCATGCAATCAATATCATTAAAAAAGAATGAGGTTCTTTTCACTCTTCTTTACATGTACAAAAGTATGACAAAGTCAAAAGTCTTTGTCTCATTTTTTCTAATAAATCATTTTGAACAATTCTACATAGGATTATATATAAATGATTCAATGCAGAGCTATACAAACTTGAAATATATAAAATTACTTTATTTTAGCTGGGACTAAATGACTTAATACTCCTTGCATTTTGTTAAAAGTGTACAACACTTCCTGGTTTTAAAACGTAACTGATTACCTCTTGTATTTTATAAAAGCAGTTGAATACCCCCAAGTATTTTAAAACATAACTGATCACCCCTCTTGTATTTTAAAAATGTAGCTAAGTACCCCCAGTGTTTTAAAAAATATAGTTGAATACCCCCTGTTAAAAACATAGGGTTTATAGTTCATTTTTAAAACACTCAGCTACATTTTTAAAATAAATAAGTTCATAGATTATAAGATTATTGGATATATTTTTGGACTTTTTGATATTTGAAACATGGATTAAGCAGTGACGTTTTGGACCTGTGTAGGCAGGGACTAAATGTCAATTTTCTTACCCTACATTATATGGTATAATATATATGATTTATTGAACAATTGTGAGTATATGAATTGTGTTATGTATGCTTCACATATTTTTATATGATTTGAACTATAACATGAGATTTATTGGATTTCGTGAAGAAAATAGTATGCTAAGATTGATTTTAAATATCGTATCCAAACATTGAAAAAATAAATTTTGGGATATTTGTGATTTAAATTGAAAAAATAAAAAATAAAAGAAAGATTTTTGAAAAAAAGGGATTTTGAATAGTAATCGAGTTACTGTGAACCGATGTGAGTTACTGTGTTCAGGGTGAACAGTGACACTTAAAAAAAAAGGAAAAAAAAATTACCTCAATATTTGTTTGAAAACAAAATATAATGTGTTCTTTAACATTTACTTATGATCTTGTCTTTCACATTTTAAATATAGTTTTTAAGTGTCTCTTAAAATTTTAGACACTTTGAACAAATTTGGGAATTCAAGATTTCGTATATTTGGGGCTCTAGACATGCATTAATAATTGTTAGTATTTGCATTACATGTGCTGAAATGGATTCCACGTATTTCAATGATTTTGGAAACTCGAAAATAAAAATTTAGGACAAAAATAGTTGGCAAGATTTTAATAAATGATACACTATGAAAGTACTTTGTACTGGATTGTTGCATATTTTTTTTGATTAACGAATACATATACAAAATATTTAGAAGTTGAGACTTTGAAATGTTTATGAAATTATGACCCTTATTGACTGGGGGCCTACGCCTGACCCTTATTAATAGGGATAAATGCTAATATTATGACATTTGTTGGTTGGGGAAAAATGCCAACACTTCTATCTTTTTGGCAAAGAATAATTGTCGATATTTCTGACTCTTTAGTGGTGGACAAATGTTAATATTTTGATCTATGGTAGAGATCTATGTCTACTTAGAATTGGATATTTGATTTGCTTGACTGTGGTTTTTGGCCCTATGAATTTTTGGCATATGAATTTAGTTTGACATGAACTTTTATGATTCTAGGCATGAAATATTATGATTTTCGCATTAATTTGTTTTCAAATCTGTGATATTTATGAACTATAATAATATCACTAATTGACATACAAGAATATTTAAAAGGTCCCAAGAAATTTGCTCCTGAGCCCAAACTCCAAGCCCGTAAGCGAGACTGGTACTGCATGCATAAGAAAATAACTACTTGAGCCTCTTTTTTACTGACCAAAAATGATTAACCCAAGTCATTCTTTATACTCGCAATACTTACTTATAAACTACTTGCAAACACTATCTCCCACTGATGTGGGCTGTCACAAATACCATAGTTAATTCTAATCTTTATCGTGTTTGACTAACAGGTCACGTGACTTTACTATTACAATTAAAACAAAAAATGATAAAGAACTAACAATATCACAAGTTACAGAGTTATAAACAAGTTAATTTAACACTTTTAAAGATAGACAAACTTGTTTGTCAAACACGATAAAGAACGGAATTAATCCTAAAGAAAAAAGAAGCAGCTTAGGCTACACAATAGTTTGCTTTTATTCCAAAGATGTTAATTGACAAAAGTACATGTGATTCAGGTGAATGAAACAAGGTGTTCTGTTATTACATTCTTCATAACCTGTAATAATCAAGAGTAAGCTTCTCTTGTAGTCCCCTTGACACGAAGTTTGCAACATATTCACTTAACAAAACTTCCTTGTACAAGGGAGGATTTTCTTCTGATATCAATTCCTTTATAGGACCATAAAGTTTCGGTGCACGAATCTGTCCAAAAAAGAAGGACGCGACAGAAATTCGCGGTCCAACTCGGTTTGCAACCACCCTATGCTCGATGCTCCTAAATCTGTCGTTTGATATCAACTGCACGAACAATGGAAAGGAGCGATTTAGTTCTGTATATAAACCAGGAAAGAAGAAGAAACGAAGTAGTTGAGCGATGCTGGAAAACAGACCTGGAGGAGATCCCCAACATTTACTGCTAATCCTCCTGGTATTGGGTGAATATCAAACCATTGATCTTCATAAAAGATTTGAAGGCCATTTATTTGGTTTTGCATAAGAACGGTGAGGAATGCTGCATCGGTGTGCTTGGTGATTCCTAACGTACGTTCAGGCTCGGGGCATGCTGGATAGTAGTGACAGGAAACGCCAGAACAATTTGTGCATTCTAAGGTCTGGAGATAGTTGGATTCGAGTCCAAGTGCCTCTGACAGTAGCTCAAACAATGTATCTCCCAACTCTCTGACATGCTTTATGTACTCAAGTACTGCGTCTCTGCACAATTGACAGATGAATTCCCAAGGAAGCATCCGATTTTAAGAAAGATACCATTGAGATAGCATTAAAACGAGCTAGTAACTTCATAGACTTAGATGCCAGGTTTAACCAGATGCAGAAAGTGAATCTGCATATTTACGAAGGCTCATAGAATATCAATCAGAGGGTTATAGAGATGATCAAGTCCGTAAAAAGAACGAAATTCTTGTGGGTGATTGTGTATCCAGATTTAAGGGTTCGACTTGTCTGTTTTGTTGTCATCACTTGTACAAGAGGCATCAACAATGTTCTTGAACAGGAGAAAACCACAGACAGATAAAGTGTCAATGTGTTTCGAGACTAAAACAATACAATAAGAAATGCACAAAAGATGTATATCTTGCATAATATCAAATGTTTAGACTCGATAGAATTTGATCAATATGGACCTATTCTCTTTCTTCAGAATAGGTCCTCCATTTTTCTACCACATATCCGATATGATCCACGCATATTGATATGTCTGTTCCATAAAAAGTTTTCGAATTCTTACCAGATAAAGTGGTGATCGATCCATTGGATTAAGATGCATCATTCATGGAGGTATTGGACAGTTCTAACATAAATTTGGAAAATATAAGTTAGTCTAATAAGGATGTACCTGCACACTTCTGGCAATTCACGGGGGTTCAATTCATCAGAAACTGATATTGTCATTGTGTCCCTCCAGTTAGCAGTTTTCGACATATACAGATCATAGTTGGAGTTGAAACGAACAGTTTTCGTCCTTTCACGGGTATAAAACTCTTTTTTCTCCTCAACATCGAGCTCATTAAATCTGGAAACTCCATCAATCATCTCGTTCATTACGTGCACAGGAATCGAATGATTCACTATCTGGAAAAAGCCATACTTCCCTGCTGCAAGTTTTATTTCATTAACAATCTCCTGACGCCGTTCTGCCATCTTGACGCTTGTAAAATCAATGACTGGAACTTGAAAATGATGAGATTTCGTGAATTTAAGCTCTTCAGCAAGCTCCTCAGTTGGCCCGACGAAGATTCTAGGAACACTGACAACTCCTGCATCTACTAGTCCTTTGACACCAGCTCTTGTTTCATCAAAAGCCCTTAACTCCTCAATATAGTCATTCTTTCCAGGCTCAGGATGACATATTTGATCATCTGAGATGTTCATTTTCTCATCCATTTTTAAGACTTTGCTTAACAATATTAAGCTGGTAGCTATATATGTCCAGCAAATAATGCTTGGCCTAGATATCATCCATTATATAATCAAACCAAGCCTTATCTCAATAAGTGAGATCGATTATATAGATTTAACGACGTCATTTATTTCTATCGAGGGTCGTTTCTCCGTCAGCTTCATATGTACAAGATCTCGTTTGAGATTCTTCATTCAAGTCATCTTAAATCTTCCTCTACTACTCTTATGGTGTATTACCTCCAAACTTTCAGACCTTCTAACATGCACCTCAATAAATTATCTCTAAACGTGTCCAAATCATCTCAAACGATTCTACCTCATCTTATCCTCAATTGAAACCACATCTACTCTTTTTTCGTATCACCTTATTCCTCATCTTGTCTTTTATCATTTTGCTATACATCCATTTCAACATTTTCATTTCGCCGACTGACACATCATCCGCTATATGCAATATAAAAATGCCTGCAAAGGAAACTTTTATTTTCAACTTCCTGCACATCTGATGCCAACCTCTTTGTCTGCTGCAGCTATTTTCGCATTTTCTGATGTCACTTGATTATTCTAAGTAGATTTTTAACTATTATAACATGTCTCACATGCGTAATTGATGGTTGGTTAAGATAATTATTCTAAGTAGATTTTTAACTCTTATAACATGTCTCACATACATAATTGATGGTTGGTCAATATTATCTTTTTAAATATTATCGTGCTCATTAGCCATCCTGGTGCTGCGCCGAGGGACATGCCGGGGGACGCGGGGCGGGGGTGGCACGGCCCCAACGCACAGGTATGCAATGCAATACCTCGGCATGATTCACTTGGTAGGCATTCCCGCTCACAATATAACCCACCATATAGCCCACAATGTGTCACGAAGTGCCCACAACGTCCCCCCGCATAGACCTTGACCAGGTTTGCTGCGCCTGTCGTAGAGATCTCAGAGAACTTTCTAACGGTATTCTGTGGGCCGCATAACTCCTTACGGATCAAAAGTTATGGGCACCGGTGCGACGGAGACGTGGTCACAGGCCCCGTGCCCTCACATTTCTATTACCGAATCCCACGGCATCTAGGGCAAGACAACTTCGCTTCGCGTAGAGGCTAGGCCGGCAAACCGAGGGCGTAGGGCTTGTGACCAGGTTTCCGTCGCTCCAGTGCCCATAACTTTTGATCCGTAAGGAGTTATACAATGCACAGCATACCGTTGGAAAGCACTCCGAAAGCTCTACAACGTGGACAGCAAGCGTGCTAGATAAGCATGAGAAATCAAGTCACTGGCTCGTCATGTTTATGAGAGAACAGTCAACTTTGTTGCATTATTTTTTTCTATGGCATGTTCTAGTGACTTGATCTTTTAAGTATTGATAAAAATAAAAATAAAAAACCAATATATTTGTTTATTTTGAGGCTGAAAATCGTGATGAAAACCACAATTTTTTATTGGTAGAATTCTTTCAAATGACAAGAACATTTGAATGGTTGGTCGAAATTAACAAGTTACCAACGTTAGATAGTGGATAGCTAGTGTAAACGTATTGGATTTTTTATATGGAATTTAGTAACATGATATTACTATTAAAGCATTTTTTATCTTACGTGTATAGAGCTAATAAAAAAGACGACCAATAAATGGTATCATCAGAACTATATAAGCTAACCTTACCTAGTACGATAAGACTTGATTTGGTTTGACTTATGAGTATTTTTAGTTTGAAAAATTAAACCCTATAAAAAATAATAATTTATATATAAGCGTTAAATTATGTATTATACTTCTTAT
This sequence comes from Ehretia macrophylla, assembly GCA_037974665.1. NCBI lineage: Eukaryota > Viridiplantae > Streptophyta > Magnoliopsida > Boraginales > Ehretiaceae > Ehretia > Ehretia macrophylla. Next base: position 48,365,339 of record CM075777.1, on the reverse strand, counting down.
TAAATAAAAATATTAAATTCACCCACGTTAATGACTCATCTATATTACCTAATATATGATATGATTGAATATAATTTTATCACACATTTATTTTAATATTTTTATCTTGTTCACTGACACATATCCACTATATGCAATTTAAAAATCCCTGCAAAGGAAACTTAGTTTCAACTACACTGTGTCCAGCACATCTGATGCCAACCTCTTTGCCTGCTACAGCTAATTTCGCATTTTTCTTATGTCACTTGATTGTCCCAAGTAGATTTTTAATGATTATAACATGTCTCGCATGCGTAATTGATAGTTGGCCAATATTATCTTATTAAAGATTATCTCTGTCGTGCTAGATACGCATGAGAAATCAAGTCACTGGCTCTAATTCATGTTTATCATATCACAGTCAACTTTGTTGGGCTTGTATCATTGTATGGCAGCATTATTTTTTTCTTTTTTTGTGGCATTTTCTATGGACTTGACGTTTAAGTATTGAACAAAAGAACCAATATATTTGTTTATTTGGAGGTTGAAAATCGTGATGAAAATCACAATTATTTATTGATAGAGTTCTTTTAAATGACAGGAATATCTGAAATTAACAAGTTATTAATATTAAGTGGTTGACAGTTAGCGTAAACATGTTGAATTTTTCATATGAATTTGAGCAACATGATATTATTATTGAAACGTTTCCTACCTTGCGTGTATAGAGCTAACGGAAGAGACGATCATCAACTGAAATAAATTGTATCGTCAGATACATATAGCCAACCCTACTAATATAATAATACTTGATTTTCTTTGACTTATAAATACGTATTTTTAATTTAAAAAATCAAACCTACATAAAAAATAAAAATTCATAAATAAATATTAAATTATGTATTATAATTTTTACTAAACAAAAAATTTAGATTCATCTATGTCGATGACTCAACAATATTACCTAAACAAAAAAAAAAAATCATAGATGGAATGCAATTTAACTTCTTAACAGTTCATGCACATGGCTTACCTATAATTATCTCTATCAATTGATTTGGTGGAGTATGCAATCAATATTTTTTTGTCAAAGAGTATACAATCTATATCATTAAAAAAGAATGAGGTTCTTTTCACTCTTCTTTACATGTACAAAAGGATGACAAAGTCAAAAGTCTTTGTCTCATTTTTTCTAATAAATCATTTTGAACAATTCTACATAGGATTATATATAAATGATTCAATGCATATACAAACTTGAAAAATATAAAATTACTTTATTTTAGCTGGAGTAAATGACTTAATACTCTTTATATTTTGTCAAAAATATACAATACCTTATAGTTTTAAAATGTAACTGATTACCTCATATTTTTTATAAAAATAGTTGAATACCCCTTAGTGTTTTAAAACATCCCTTGTACTTTAAAAATATAGTTGAATACTTCCCTGTGCCTTTAAAAACGCAACTGAATATCCCCTTTTAAAAACATAGGGTTTAGGGTTCATTTTTAAAACACGGGAGGTATTTCGCTACATTTTTAAAACATAAAAAATAATCAGCTACGTTTTAAAATACATGGGAATATTCAACTACTTTTATAAAATACAGGGAATAATCAGTTATTTTAAAACAAAGGGAGGTATTGTGTACTTTTGACAAAACACATTAGATTTTAAGTCGTTTATTCTTTTAGCTGATATTTTCTCTTTTATACATGAATTAGCCCTGCGATTTATGAAAACTAGTATTCATTGTATCAGAAAGTAATCAACATGAAATCATAGACTAATAATCCGTGATAAAAAATCAGAAACTGAGACTGAAGAATTTGTACATCTCGCTTGTTTATAGTAGCTCCCATCTTAATAATAGGAAGTTACAAAGGTTTTTACAACTCTACCACCCAATCAATTTTTGTCCACTTTATCCGTCTTTGATGGCTTTCCGGCCAAAGAATGGGAAATCTATCTCCTATTAATTCTCTGAACAATTTTTTTGTCATTTGATCTAATAGTATTTTGTTAGATAAGAACAGATTTTGTATATACCGATAACTCTCGGATAGAGTATTAACATGGAAAGATCAATCAAGTATAATGAACTAATGGTTCTAAGGCTCTGTTTGGCCTAGCTGTCAAATTTTAGTTTTTGAACTGTAGAGATTTTACAGTAGAGTTTTGGTTAGAAATGTTGTTGAATAAAAGTCGTAGACTATTTGGTCTATATTGGGCAATATTGAGCTTTTAGAAAATTTGAGGGCAATATTATATTTTAAAAAATATGAAGAGATATATTTGAGAAAGAAAAAGAAAACAGTTTATTGCATTATATAAAAATAGCTTCGCAAAAGCCTATTTTGAAAAGCTCCAATTTGGAGTTTCTTATTTTTCAGCTTTTTTCAACTTTAGTTTTTACCTAAAAACTTTTAGAAATGGGCCAAACAGGTGAGATCAACTTCTAAACTCACATGAAATACTTTTGAGTGTAAAAAAGATAGGCCAAACAGACTCTAAGCCATGAAGGGAAAGCTAATTATAGTGAAATTGGTCCTTCAACATTTAAAAGTATGAGATTTCCACCCACTTCGAAAAGCCTGTGGAGAACGCATAGCATTCTCTGTGCAAATAGAATCAAGCGAACAACCCAGGAACATATTTCCACCGGTAAGGGGATAGGAGACGGCTCTCTCAAGCAGGGGCAGACCTACTCTTGGGCCATTAGAGTTGCAGCCCCCACTAACCCAAAAAACTCTACGTATTTAAAAAAAAAAAAAAAAAATTGATATCTATATATTTTTAGTTAAAAATATTAATTAATCCCTACTAAAAAAATTATATTTTAGCCTCCAATAAAAAGAAATTTTAGATCAACCCCTGCCCTCACATCACGACTTACTAAGAAATTTTGGGTATAGTGAAGATTGCTGATAACAGGCAGAACTAGTTGCTTTCCTAGACGTCATAGCCCAGTGCTCTAGCAACTGATATGTACGCATCCAGGCATTAGAGATGACAATTAGAATAAAGATCCAAACTAATTATACAACTAATGTTGCAACCCATGAACAAGGATTATGAAGAGCATCACATGATCCATTCTTTGTGTCAAGGTATACAATTTCTCAACGGTGACAAATCATGAATTTTAAGACAATTATATAAGCCTTTGGACCGCTGCACTTATTGTTAATTGATTTTAGGATGAAACGTCGAGTTTTTAACACTCTCCACATTCTGCTTTTGCAACTTGAAATGAGACAGTGTTGGAGTCCCGTTAAGCCCTTGCTGGTACCTTTGTGTGATGTAGTCTCTCATAGTGATTTTTCTGTAGAGTGGTGGATTTTCTTCTGATAACAACTCTTGGATTGGCCCATACAACCTTGATGAAACCCCTTCTTGAAAATGTGTTCTGAATAAACATGCTACTGAAATCCTTGGTCCTATCTTTTTGGGCACAACTCTGTGGATAGAACTCTTGAACTTATCATTGGTGATCAGCTGTGTAGAGAAAAACAAAATATTGATGAAATGACTCAAGTAGAAGCAGTGGTGGAGCTAAGCACCCAAGGTTAGGGGGTGCCGTTCCGCCACCCAAGTTATCTATGTATAGATCGATATTTAATTTAAACATATTATGGTATAAATGAAGTATTTAAGTAATTCAGCATCATTTGATGCACACTATAACAAATATAAAAATGAAAACAAAAAAGCATATCTACTAATGACATAACATATAAAACATGTCTTTTTTGCAAGTAGTATCTCCGTATTTTATCTCGATTATTAGGATGATAAGATGAAATTTTAGGGCGTAACCCAAGATCTAATTGTAGATCTTCTAAGTTGATCTCGATTCGAGGTTGCTTTGAAAAATTTTGTGCATTATCTTCATTATTCATTTCATTAGATTCAGAAGAAAATTGTGACTCAAAAGTTGACTTTCTTTTTATAAATCTATCCATAAATCTAACAACCAATAACCTACAAATAAAAATAACAATTACATCAATTAAAATAAACTCATAAAAGATTTCATATCAATAATTTCATATAAAAAAAGCTATTTATGAATAAAATTATTACCTATATGTAGAGCACATAAAAATTTAAAAGTTTCAATTTTTTGCTATTAATTATTACTGGAATTATTGATATGGAATCTTTTATGTGTTTATTCAAACTCAAATATTACATAAAAAGAAATTACAAGATAATTAATTATCACCTATCTTTTTACTGGATTTTTTTGCTATTAATTATACACATAAACAAACACATATATATACAAGAAAATGATGATTCTATTGATTTTTGACATAGATACATCATACATGTTTCATGATAAATAAATAAAAACCTAATCAAAAATTAAATTTAAACCCTAATTTAACCAAACTCAAATACTACATAAAAAGAAATTATAAGATAATTAATTATCACCTTAGCTTTGCCACTTGAATTTTTTTTTGTTGAATGCCTTTGGACTTTGGTGATGTCAGGACTTGAGAATGGTGAATGGTGGATGGTGATTGCCGAGTGGGTTCGAAGAGGTGAAGTGATGAAGCTGTGATGTTGATTTGGATTTTGTATTTTTTTTAAATAAAAACATATTACTTATTACCTATATACCCCTCATTAAATGAGGGGTGGGCGAGGAGGTTCCCCTGGTGAACCAGTGGGTTCATGTGAACCCACTGAACTGGTTGTAGCTCTGCCAGTGAGTGGAAGTGATTAATCAGTTTAAATTTAAATTAAAATGTAGAATTGTTGGTTAATTAATTATTTTTTTTCTAAATTAGAATCTAATCTCTAGTGTAACTCAAGGTGGAAGAATTGTTATGGATAAAGATCACTTTGTGTTGATCTTCACCCTCGATCTAAACTCCAATTTCAACTCCAAACTAGCATTTGAGAAATTTGAATTTTTGTAGTATAATTATCTCAATCTTATTCAATTTGATACGTCTTGGATCTAGAACACTGAGCTCACAAGCGAGATGAATGTCATATAGTTAAAAATAACTATCTTGAATATGAAATTTTATGACCCAAAATATTTAACTTGAGTTATTACTCAATCTGGTCATCAAAGTCTAGTTTAGAGACAAAACTGGTTTTAAAAAGTTGTATGACTACTGGGAAAGTAACCAAGTTAACACTCTAAAGTTTGATGGAATGGTCAAGTAGTAGCTTGTTGTAAGAGGTTCTGAGTTGAACCACGGATTCGCCCTCCATTGAACCAAAATTATCTTTTCAACATTTGTGTGTGATTGACCAAAAAAAAATATATGTGTGTGTATTTATATAAATGGAGTCTGATATAGAATTATCACACCTGTAACATATCTGCAATATTTACAACTAGAGCTCCAGGCAATGGAAGAACATCAATCCACTGATTCTCATACAGAACTTGCAGGCCACCAATGTCATTTTGTAGAAGTATGGTCAAGAAGCCACTATCAGTATGGCCAGTGAAACCCATAGTCAAATCTGGTTGAGGGCATGGAGGATAATAGTGGCCAAGAAGAAACAGCCCCTCAGCACAATTCATGTCTTTAAGGTGATTTGGTTCCAGCCCCAAAGCTTCTGAGAGTAGTTCAAAAAGAGCAAGCCCCAGATTCTTTACATAATTAGAGTACTTCAACATTATATCTCTGCAAAACAAACAAAGAAGATATTGACAAACATAATTTTGACATGGAATTCTACATAATAGCTACGGGAGCTGCGATATTTCTTTTATAATAACTTGGGTTCTTTATTACTGTCAACACAAGCTTAAACATTTTAGGCCAAATTTGGGTCATTGCAGGTTAGGTTCAATGTATTAACAGGATAGTAGATTGACTTGGGTCATTACAGGTGGTCCTAGACGGTGGTTTAACTTACTAGTGCAGAAAGAAAAGTACTTGGAATGGTCAAAGGAAGTTTTAGATACCTGCATACAGCAGGCAGATCTGCAGGATCAGGGGCATGGGGAGCCAAAATGCATTCGATGGAGTCCCTCCAGTTGGTAGATGGTGCTTGATACAGATCAAAATTGCTGTTAAATATAAAAGTTCTGGTGTGATCACGCGAATAGAACTGTTTCTTCACCTCAGTATCCTGCTCATGAAATCTGCAAACCCCGTCAATCATTTCTGCCATAACACTAGCTGGAATACCATGATTGACAATCTGAAAGAAACCCCCTGTCGTACAAGCGTCCCTAATTTTCTCAATGATCTCACCGCGTAAAGCTGCGTCCTCTTTTATGCCTTTCAAGTCTACTTCTGGAATACTAAACTGAGAGTTGCCAGGCTTGGCTTGATCAATCGTGTGTTGGTTGATGAATATAGGTGGGATTTCTATAATCCCGGAATCTGCAAGTCCCTTCACGCCGGCTTCTGAATCATCAAAGGCTTTTAAACACCTCAAACGATCATCCATGGGCATCATTTTCAGGCTGAACTTCATCACTTCTTGACCTCACCATTTTCACTCTCCAGGAAGATTATGAAGGATTTGTAACAGTGATCAGACCTTGATTGGGTAACAAGATAAGTTTTTAAACGTTTCTGGACCTCAAGATTTCTGTCCCTGAAAACTATAGCTGTTTTCTTTTGTTTTTAGTACACATAGCTTGAATAGTGGACAATGATGGTGACACCCAACCTGTAAGTGGAACCTTACTATTGACAAACATGATGATTCATCAAAATACACATTATTTGAATATAATGGAGTATGCTATGACGCGTTGTTCCAATACTTATTTCATCTCAACAACAAGAGATCATTAATAGTCCTAAAAGATACAAATGTATATGAAGATATGCTGATCTCATCTGTGCAGGCTTCAGCATCAGAGCAATGGATTAGCAAATTCCAGATCTTACTTCCATTAATGGCCAAGATAGCTGAGATACATCAGTAACTGACATTTCAAATTATCATCAAAGCATAAAATGTACACGCATAGATACTAGAGATGGCAGGCATGTCGAATAAAGTTCGGATTTAGTGATACATCCAATGTTGCAATCCAGTTTGTTTTCAGGTTTGTATTTTGAATTGTCAGGGTAACAGGCTGATCTTCCCCAAGAGCTCACATTGTCGGGAAGGTTTTCATACAAGGTCTATGGATTTGATCACATGATGCATTCCCTGTGCCAGTAATGTGAGCTTCAAAGCTCCCCACTTTGCTTCTGCAACTTGAAATGAGACAATGTTGGAGTCCAGTTAAGCCCTTGTTTATATCTTTGTGTCATGTACTCTCTCATGGTAATTTCCCTGTAGACTGGTGAATTTTCGTCCGATAACAACTCTTTGATTGGCCCATACAACCTTGATGAAACCCCTTCCTGAAAATGTGTTCTGAATAAACATGCTGCTGAAATCCTTGGTCCTATCTTTTTGGGCAGAACTCTGTGGATAGAACTCTTGAACTTATCATTGGTGATCAGCTGTGTAGGAAAAGACAAAATATAGGCGAAATAACTCATTGATAGTAATTAATCAGTGGATAAATAAAAATTTAGGAATGATGAGAAATGATTAAATAATATGTTATGTCGAGCGCAGGAGTCGCCATAATTCTAAATCAGAGTTTAATCTCTAGTTGTAACTCAAGGTAGAAGATCTAATAGTGAAAAGATCAACAAGTCTTGATCTTACTCAATCTGGACTCCAGTTTTTACTCCAAAATTAGTATTTGAGAAATATGAAATGTTTTGGCATGTTGTTCTAGTCTTACTCAATCTGGTTGTGAATTATCACGCGAAGAAAGTATTACGTGCATTTATCTACTTGGAGTTTGATGTAGAATTATCTCACCTGTAACATATCTGCAATATTTACAACTAGAGCTTCATGCAATGGACGAACATCAATCCACTGATTCTCATACTGAACTTGCAGGCCACCAATTTCATCTTGTAGAAGTATGGTTAAGAAGCCACTATCAGTGTGACCAGTGCACCCCATAGTCAACTCTGGTTGAGGACATGGAGGATAATAGTGGCCAAGAAGAAATAGCCCCTCGGCACAATTCATATCTTTAAGGTGATTCGGTTTTAGCCCCAAAGCTTCTGAGAGTAGTTCATAAAGAGAAAGCCCCAGATTCTTTACATAGCTGGAGTACTTCAACATTATATCTCTGCAAAACAATCAAGAGGATGTTGACTAACAGATTTTCGACAAGGAATTTGACATAATAGCCACAGGAGTGTTGTACAATTGCAGAAAAGTAGTTGAATATCAAAGGAAGTATAAGTGAAAATGAAGTGCTAATTACTCAATGTTCAAGAACCGTTAAATAATCAAGACTTCCAAAATGCAACCAGGGGGACTTTCTTCAGTAATTTATGGAGACGCTCTATGTGCATAGAAACTCAAATTTATTAATTAGATTTTTAGCTGATCCTGTTATTTGCAAGAAACTATGAAGAGATACTAAGATTTTACTGAATTCGAGTAAAATTATCATTAGTAAAGATCAAACTGAATTAGAAAATCACAGAATAGTTCGGTCCTGTTATATACCTGCAGACAGCAGGAAGAGTTGCAGAGTCAGGGACTTGAGGAACCAAAATGCACTCAATAGAGTCCCTCCAGTTGGTAAATGGTGCTTGATACAGATCAAAATTGCTGTTATATATAAAAGATCTTGTGTGGTCACGCGAATAGAACTGTTCCTTCACCTCCGTGTCCTGCTCATGAAATCTCCGAACTCCGTCAATCATTTCTGTGATAACAGTAGCTGGAATACCATGATTAAGAATCTGAAAGAAACCCCCTTCTGTACAAGCCTCTCTGATTTTCTCAATGATCTCACCACGTAAAGCTGCATCCTCTTTTATGCCTTTCAAGTCTATTACTGGAATACTAAACTGGGAGTTGCCAGGCTCGGCTTGATCAATCCTATCTTGGTTGATGAATATATGTGGGATTTCCACAATCCCAGAATCTGCAAGTCCCTTCACGCCAGCTTTTGAATCATCAAAAGCTTTTAAACAGCTCAAACGATCATCCATGGACATCATTTCTTGCTGAACTTCATGACTGCTTGAACTCACCATCCTTGAACGATTATGAAGTATTTCAAATAGTGGTAGGAGTATGTAATCTGCATAGAGATATCTGACCCCTCTTGGGGAATAAGATAAGCAATAAGAGTTTCTGAACCTCAAGACTTGATTCCCTGGAAACTTTTATAAAGATTCCTTTGTTTTTATTCCACATAACCTGAGTAGTGGTCATTGATGGCGACCCCCAATCTTAAATGGAACCTTTCTATTGCCAAACATGATGAATCATCATAATACATATAATCTCAATATAAACTGAATATGCTTTGCCTCGCTTAATTGAAATAATGGCGCACGTGGAATAAAATCGTGAACTTTGTAAATTTACCTCAATAGAATTTAAAGATCCAGGAGTTCTTGCAGATTAACAGTTGCTTTTGCTTGTGTAAAATTGTTATGTAATTCTTAAACATGTGAAGATATAATGTATATGGAGATATAATGATTTCATCTTTTCTGGCTTTTGCATCAGAGCAATGGATGACAAATTCAAGCTTTTACTTCCATTAGTGGCTAAGATAGCTGAGATACGCCAGGTGCTAACATTTCAAATTATCACCACAGCATATAGTGATCCAGTACAGATTAATTAACACACTACTGGTCAGAAAAAAGAGGAAATTCATCAACATATCATGAGCAGCAGAAACTGGTTAATGTGCATTTGACACGGCACGTTTCATGAGCTAATGAGGCTGCTACAACTTATTTATTCAGCTTGAAGTGTAACAGCGTAGGGGTTCCATTAATCCCCTTGTTGTAACGATAAGTAACATACTCTTTTCTGGTGGTTTCTTGGTAGATTGGTGGATTCTCTTCTGATAACAACTCCTTGATTGGTCCATACACTCTTGATTCACTGCCTTCTTGAAAATGCATTCTGAAAAAACTTGCCACTGAAATTCTGGGGCCAACATCTTTTGCCAGTACTCTGTGGTTTACACTTTTGAACTTATCATTGGTTATGAGCTGCAGATATGAAACAAGTAATCGATTGATCAGTCTCAGTGTTCTCTTCTTCTACAATTTCAAAATGTACATGAACAAAGAAAAGATTAGAGAATAAAAGGTTATTGTTCGCCTTACTGCAAGCATTGACATCAGAAGCAGATCTAAGATCGTTTTTCAGTAGCTATGACACACAACTGACGATCACATAAACAAAAGTACACGTATTTTAAAAAGAATTAGTCTCGGTGGGTGCTGCAACTCCCACTAGCCCTATATTGAATCCGCCAATTGACATTGACTTCTTATGAGAGTAAGGCTAACACTAATAATGTAGTGCAAAAATGCACATTTTGAATAATATAGTTCACTCTTTCAAGCAAGTAGACATAATTGGCAAATCCAGAAATCACAAGCAGAACCTAGTTGTTTGCGCTTTTAGTATTTCTCGATGTTCTGTGATCCAATTCGGGGGGACGCCAAAGGCCTCTGCCCTTCGATCTTGAGAAATAGGAATTATTTCAAATTCTTTTTTTAAAATAGTTTGATATATGAGATGATTCTATAATCTGATATATGAGATGACTCTATAATCTATTATTTCAATTTCTTACTTCTGATGATGTAAAAAAACTCTTCCAATAAGGATTTCTCCAATCCTCCTTCCCTGAAAGGAAGAGAGGATAGATACATCACCTGTGTCCGCGTTCTTGAAAATTTGTCTTCTTTTTGGACCTTCGATCAATGAGGGGAACACACTAGACAAAATCTCTCTACTTAATGCTAATATATAACATATCAAATACATTGTGATTTAGACTTGCCTGAAGCAGATCTCCAATGTTTACAATCAAAGCACCAGGCAAGAAAGGCACATCAACCCACTGATCCGCATGCAGGACTTGGAGGCCACCCAGTTGGTCTTGCAAAACTATAGTCAAGAAGCCACTATCCGTATGATCACTAAGGCCTAAAGTCAGATCTGGTTCAGGGCATGCAGGGTAGTAATGACCAATCACAAACAGCCCTTCAGCACAATCCATGTCTCTTAAGTGATTCGAATGGAGTCCAAGAGCTTCAGAGAGCAACTCAAACAGAGTGAGCCCCAACTTCATTATGTGCTTTGTGTAATCAAACATAATGCCCCTGCAAGATAAACAAATTGGCATTGATAACTCTAATGGTGGAAGCAGGAAAAATCTACAAAACGGCCTGATCGTTTTTGGAACTAACGTGACATTCAATTTGAGATGGACGAAACAGCATAGCGCAGTAAAATGCATACCGAAGTGCTTCTGGCAATTCTGCAGGATCAGGGGGGTTAGGAGCCATAACACAATAAATGGAGTCCCTCCAATTAGTTGTTGGTGCTTGGTGTAGATCAAAGTTGCTATTAAAAGTAACTTTCTTCGTAACATTGCGCGAGTAAAACTCTTTCTTGAACTCCACATCTTGCTCATGGAAATGTCGCACCCCTTCAAGAATTTCCTCCATGATAGTTGTTGGAATTCCATGGTTGATCATCTGGAAGAAACCCCAACTCTCACAAGCTTCCTTAACTTTGTTTATAATTTCGTCGCGTTTAGCTGCATCTTTATCAAGTCCTTCGAAATCTATTACTGGAACACCGAGCTGTTGCATGCCGGAGATTGATTTTGGTTCACGTTTGTATTCTTCATGCAAAAATATAGGTGGAATCTTTTCCACCCCAACATCTACAAGCCCCTTTACACCAGTTTTTGTATCATCAAAGGCTTGAACTTGTCTTTTTCTATTGTATTCAGGTTTGATCTGTGTCTCAAGTTTTGTAATATTTCTAGTGTTCACCATTTTTTTCTTTCTCTAAGAAAATGTTCAGATCAATGACAAGTTTGTGCAACACTGTTGCAATATATAATGGTGAACAAGATTCTTTTGAGAAAGGTGACAGAAGAATGGACAAAAGATATATGATGGTGCATATCTCAAAGCTGTCAAGTTTTTTATTAGCTTCTAACACCTATTTCTAGGCAGCATTTACCACCTCTGTCTATGGAAACTGCCAAATAAGTATCTGCATGAATAAATTTTTTTTTTTTTCCAGTCACATGGAACTTCAGAAATTTAAACTGACATCTTTCTGCTTCAGCTTTGTGAGATGTCTCTAAAACTGCACAGTTAAAAAGTATTAATATTGATGATTCTATTTTTATCACTTAAATATTATATTTTATATGAATACTTAGTTAGTATGTTAAAATAACAAATTTTTTATTTTTTTTTTTTTAAGTATGCTAACTAAGCATACACATAGTAATATTTAAATGATAAAAATAAAGTGATATTTAACATTTCTTCAATTAAAAAATGGAAAAAAGACATGCACATCCCTAACTTTTTTGCCTTGGACCAAACAGATCCTTGAGTTTTTTTTTTCCTCCTCTTAGGTCCCTCCATGAGTTAGAAGTTAATCAAATTTAACAGAAATGGAATTGACTATGCAAAAATCCTTTTATGCCCCTAATGAAGATCTGATGGGGCAAGAGTGAGACATCTATTTTATTTTTTACCTTGGCAACATGACACATCACTAGATCTCAAAAAATTAAATTGAAAAAGAAATTTTCCGAGCTTTCATGTGCAACAACCTAATTTGCTTCAAATGATTATAAAAAAGATAGTAAGAATTAAAAAATAAAAATTTAAAGATAGTCTTCTTTTTTTTCTTTTTTTGTGAACGAAATGATAGTCAATGATTGATAGATTATATGTCAATTTTTGTACTTATTTCTCCACAAATTATATCTTAATTTTGATATTATTTTTTTGCTCAATCAAAAATATTAGCAACATACGATTTATCTATGATATAAATTTTTTTTACTATTAAACTATACCCAAAATAATACAAAATCTGTCTTTCACCCAATACAAAAAAGCCTACCACAAATCCTATATCATCAAAACTAATCATAAGGATTTCATCAAAAGAATATCATTGTCATCACACATTGATCATCATCCAAAAACAGATAAAAATTAAGTCTGAATTTCGAAGAAAAGGGCTACAATTTAAAAAAAAAAAAAAAAAAAGTAAAGAAACTTTACCTCAATCAAAGGATCAAAATAAAATCAATTTCCAAACCCATATAATAAAATTTGATTCATAATCAATGATTATTGTTATTCAAAATAGAACCCAAACGAATCGATAAATTCAAGACACATAAACGAGACATGACGATCGGAAAACAAACGGGAAAGGCCAAAGAAATTAACAGAAAAAAACACAAAGCTAACTGTACTATATTAAAAAAAGAAAATAAAAAATGATCTCCCGAGTCCTGATCAGCAGGCATAACCAAATGCCAATGATATACCGTAGACATTCATTAAGTAATTCACTTATAATCAGTCTTAAATGGATGAAACTCACTACATGGAAATTCACATTCAAACATGCTTAAACCACCAATCAAAGTTGAAATTCCACATAAAAAAACCTTTTAACACACTATCTTGCAGTGGCTTGACTGAGATAACATAGACCCATAAAAAAAAACCTCATAGAAGGAATTTCACAAAGCACCTCATAAACTACAGCTAATAAGCTTACAAATTCAAAAAAAGCTTACCTAATAGAAGCTTAATTTAATGTTATAATTACACGAATCAACAGAACTTGTTCCGAACATCAAAGGTTCAAACAGCAACGAAGAGATCTTTGCCTTTGCTTGAGTGTGCTTTCTTTTTTTTTTGGTCCAAGGTGTAGCTTGTATGTGTTTTAGATGCCTCTGTGTGTGTATGCACTTTTTATCAAAAGCTTTCCCGAGCAAGAAAGTGGTGAGGTGATCTCTTTTTCTTCTTTTTTTTTTTTGTAATAAGCAAAATGACTAAAATATCCCTTATTAGTTAAGTTTGACTACTTTTTGACTTTCGGAAGGACTTGGCAGAGGAAAAAAAAAATTCAGGGACCTAAATGGTCCAAGGTAAAAAATTTAGGGACTTAGATGTCTTTATCCTATTAAAAAATTAACTGACACATAACAATGTTGCAACAGTCACCATTGTACCGTTTTGAATATTTGTCCTTGACTTATACATATCTTATGAGATGTCAAACGGGTCAAAACTATTTTAGTCCTTGAAGTTTGTTCTAAAGATTAAATTGATCTTTTAGATTTATAAAAAGATCAAAAATGTCTTTTTAATTAAGTTTTGTTAGTCAAATATTAATAATCAAAGGATTGACCGAGTTAAAAGATCATTATATTCTTACACAACATATATTATAAAAGAAAATTATAATAAAAGTCTAAATCACTCTAAAAAATATATAATTCCCATAATTCGCGTAGGAAAAAAAAATAAAAACTAAAAAATATCAGTTCAAACATAAATAAATTAAAGTTAGTAATATATTGTTAAAAAATGAACAATCATGATTCATTCTCTTTTTTGGGCGGTACCCTCGCTGTTAATTATGTCGATGATGATTGTTCATTTTTTAACGATATATTACTAAATTTAATTTGTTTATGTTTGAATTGATATTTTTTAGTTTTAGTTTTTTTTTCCTGCACAAATGTTGTGAATTATATTTTTTTAAACTGATTTAAATTTTTATCGTAATTTTCTTTTATAATATATGTTGCCTAAAGATATAATGGTCTTTTAACTCGGTCAACCCTTTGACTATTAACATTTGACTAATAAAAATTAATTGGAAGGACAAATTTGGTCTTTTTATAAACCTGAGGAACTAATTTGGTCTTTAAAGCAAACCTCAAGGACTAAAATAGTTTTTGCTCGATTTAAAACTGTTGCAGCTACTATAAACTGGAAATTTCTTTAAACCATCGTACCCATCCTTCTATTTGGCCAAGAGATATGAAGGTCGGCCCCATATACTTTGAGACCCGCATGTTTGTAAGGGGACGGATGAGTAATTAAGAATTTTGAAGTTTTATCTTAAATTAGTTGGTACTAATACAAAAGCTTATTGAGTGGTATTGAAATTTAAGATATATTCATGTGGGAGAAGCTAATAATACCATCAAATGAGTGATAGAATGCCTTTTGTATTTAGAATTAACTTGTGTCAAGGATACATTAATCTTTTTGTATTTACACTCGTCTTATCCTAAATGAAACATAAGAGTTGGAAAAAATGATAGAATATTAATTTATTTGTAATTAAAGATTTTACATTCAAATCATAACTTCATCCTTTATTGTAAAAAAAAAAAAACAAACAAACAAACAAAAAAGTCTTTCTTAAATGGAAAAGGCGTAGTATAAATAGCCAACTATGACTAAAATTTCTTTCTCTTTGGCCCAGTAGGCTTGGACCCCCGAGAGGCCCAATATACGTCTGGGCACATGATTTTTTTTTTCTTTTTGGAAAAAAAAAAAATTTGATTTTCAGTTGAGTCACTGGCGAATCTTTGTCGGCTGATGTTAAAAATCACAATTTTCATTTGTGTTTTGGACTTGAGGATTGTTAAGAATTATGGGTTCCATATTAAAACTAAGTGAAGTAGTTTAGAATTTTATTAAGTAGTTTAAGAGTTAATGATTTTTTTATATGGGATAAGTGTATATTTTAACACTCCCTCTCATGTATGACCTAATTTGAGAGGGGTCACACGTGAAATATTGAACACGCGTGAACCTTATTTTTGAGATGGTTACACTTGGAAGATTAAATGCATGTGGATTGAATTTTTTTGAGATGGGT
This sequence comes from Ehretia macrophylla, assembly GCA_037974665.1. Lineage (NCBI taxonomy): Eukaryota > Viridiplantae > Streptophyta > Magnoliopsida > Boraginales > Ehretiaceae > Ehretia > Ehretia macrophylla. Next base: position 48,349,616 of record CM075777.1, on the reverse strand, counting down.
TACACATGAAATATTTGAAATATTGAACACGCGTGGACCTTATTTTTGATATGGTTATACTTGGAATATTGAATGCATGTGGACCGATTTTTTTTTAGATGAGTCGCACATGGAAGATTGAACACACATGTGGTAGATAACACATGTGGAAGATTGAAAGTGCGTGGACTATGAACACGGGAAAGATTAACGACAGAACACATGTGAAAGATTGAAAGTCCGTGGACTAAGCACACGCGAAAGATTAAAGACAAGTGGACTTGATTTGACATGGCTCGCACACGGAAGATGAATGAGACTAGACTATGGGCCTAGATCTGATACCTTGTTAAGAATCATTAGTTTCATCTTGAAACCAATTGGTGTCAAGTGAAATAGCCCAGAATCTTAAGTGGTCTAAGAGTTTATAATTTTTCTATACAAGACAAATATATATTCTAACAAAAATACTCTTTATCTTGTAGTATTCCTTGTCACTTTGGTGTTTCAATCTCTATAATTATTTGAACTTCCTGAAACACTTGCTTACCTAAAAAGACTCAAAAATCTAAAATTCAAAAGCTTTGGAGTTTGCATCTCTTTCATGAAACTAATCTGAAAATTACTTTTTTATTTTAAGTTGGCTAGCAGAAATAATACTTAAATTATCTTTTCTCATTTTAATTTAATTTAACTTCTTTTTCAAATGTTTTATTACAAGATATTTGTATTTGCATGATTTGAAATTTTAGCTCCATGGGATCTCAAATTTTATGGTCAGTAACCTATTAATTCTCTCTTGTCAGATTCCAGCAGACTGTAACCAAACTGATCATGAGGCCTTAAGTTTTGCACCAGAATATTATCTCGTTCATATATAGTTGGTGATATCACACTGATCATCAACACTCATGTCCACTACATACTTGTTAGTCCTTTCTCTTTGGGCTGTGGTTTTCACTAGTCTCTCAATTGCTGAGCACAATCACAAGCAACAAATTCTTGTTGATCCCTTGGCTTTTGAGAAAGATCAATGGCAACAAGAGCATGATCTACAAATAGAAACATTTCCAAATACAGTAAAGGAAGCACCCATTGTTGTTTCCCTCTCAAGGACAGATTCTTATGCATTACTCACCCGTCCATTACTGAAAACACCACTTTCACAAAAGAAGCACAGGCCGAACCACAAGCCGTCCTACCGTCTCTCAGCAACGTCAGCACCGGCACCGGCACCAAGATACAAGAAAGAGCATGAAATGCATATAGGCAAACACAAGCCAACCGAGGCTGAAAATCGCAAGCACAAGCACAAACCTGCTTCATATCCACCTTCTGAAGTGCCTGCACCAACGCATAAGCACAAGAAGAAACCATATCCTAAGCACAAGCGATCTAAGCATTCTCGAGGAGCTCCATCTCCATATTAATTTATATGAAACATCAATGAATTAAGAAGAGTATTGATAGCCATGGAGAATGAGTGTAAAAAACTTAAAACTATTGGCTGTGATAATGTACTCCTATATATAACATCTTTATGCATGGTTAAGATATTCAATTCTCCTACCATATTAATGCCCTTTACATATTTACAAATATTGAATGTTTCTATCATAATTTTGATAGTTGGAATCTATGTTGCTAAAAGGTATGCATTTAATAGTAGATTTAGACAACGATCAAAGAGAGGAAAAATTATTACGGCCAATATTAGGCCAAGGATATATCTCACTTATGTGTGGAGGCACTCCTATCAGGGGGTGAGGTCGTTTGCAATAGTTTCCTACAAGAAAAGAGATGCTTTTACATGTTCTCGGTCTTCAACATCATCATTGTAGAAAACTGCAAAAGCTTTTCAATTAGAAATCAAGACAAATGTGGGGATTAAGTGAGTTTAGTAACAAAATTAATCGGGGATAAATAATTTTACAGATTAAAAATATTGATAATATCACGATATTTTAAATCATACCACTAGACGAATATTGCGCTTCTACTCATTTGACTATTCGTTTTTACTTTTGGACCATCATAACTTATATGTCTCAACTATTTGATTGAGTTTTTCTAAATTGGTTTAAATTTACCTATTTGAAGATGCAAAGGACAATGATATAAAATTAATATCGAGGTTATTAAAACATTGTCACTTTAATAATTCTATTGCAACAATTTACTCTTTAATATTTTCTTTATCGGTTAACCTCCTTTTTTATGTTGGTCATAAAAATGAAACCCAAATTTGTTATGTTAATATAATGTACATCACTACATTTGTAGGGGTTAACTAATACAAACAAATGTTATAAGGTAAATCGCTATATTTCATATACATTAAGACGAAAAATGTGACAAACTCTTAAACAAGTCGGTGAACTTAAAAGAGTCGACTACTGACAACCTTCTCTTGTTCTTACTCGATCTATTTCTCTTAAACTCACATTATTGTGTTTCAAATTATTTGAAAGTACTTCAAATCTAAATATTTTTAGTTTTCTACAAAAGAAATTTATAAAGTATTCAATTTTCCTATATGAAAATAAAATGTCAAAGTACTTCACTGTTAGCATCATACCATCTCAAAGAAATTTAAGGCACATTGTCTATGCAATGAAATTGATTAAAATTGCGATATGCATAATTAATTGAATTTTCAAAATCTGCATTAGGCATGCCAAAATAAGACTTGATCAATCCACTAAATATGACACCTAGCCTCTCACTCTTTTTCTGAATTCATCCTTATTGCTACAACGTAATTTCAAATCGATACGAATTACATAATCTCATGAAGAAAATACTTCATCTATTTTGTTTGGCTAGCAATATCTATTTTGAGATATAGATAATAATTAACTATCTCTGAAATATTTATTTCTATTTTTGTAATATATTGTATACATCTGATAGTTCACTGAAATATTTATTTGCATTTAAGTAATATTTTTATTTGCATTTATGTAATATTATGTATATGTATATATATACATAAAATTATGAATTTTTCTATAAGAAACAATATAATGTTAAAAGATATAACTTTTTTGAGAAATTTATATTTTCATTGCTAAAATTTACTAATATTTATGTAACCATGACATCTAACATCCAATCTTTATAATCCCACTCCATTTTAAAAGGATGAAAGCTAACAACGCCATTCCTTTATAAGGGAGTAAAATTAGCTAACAACTTCAAGTGCCAAAACATGAATTCTATCATAACCATAACCTTCTTCTTCTTACTCATCCTATCTTTTAAACATGTTCGGAGTGAAGAACCTCAAATTCATGCTACAAAATTATTTGAGATTCATATTGTAAACGGTCTTCCTCCAAACTCATCGCCATTAGTCGCTCGTTGTCAATCGAAAGATCTGATGATATTGGAAATCATACCCTTCAAGTAAACGAAGAATTTAAGTGGAGTTTTCGCCCCAATATTATTCATACTACTAAGTACTTTTGCCACTTTTGGTTGCCTTCAAAAGACCTAGCAATAGATGTTTATGATTCTGGTATTGCTAATGATTGTGGTAAACCAGGACAAGTTGTTATATGCTTTTGGTTAGTAAGAAAAGATGGCTTCTATTTTGGTACTCATATACAGAAGCCACCTTATGATTTGACTATTTTGAAGAAAAAAATCATTTGAATATAATTGTAAGTGTGAAATTGACAAAAATTATGCCAAGATAATTTTATTGCTTAGCTAGACGAATATATATACACAAGAGAGAGTCTCGATTTCTTGTGAGACAATCAAGGAATTACAATCAATTAATTGTAAAGAAAGAAATTTCCTAATCTATTTTACAATATACAAAGTCAACGAATCTTAACACTCCCCCTCAAGTTGGAAAGTGAATGTCAAGAACTCCCAACTTGCACAGTAATTCATTGAACATGTCCTTCCCTAATGGCTTTGTAAATATGTCCGCTAGTTGCTGCGAAGAGATAACATGCTTAGTAGTAATGGATCCATCTTGAATTTTATCTCTGATAAAGTGGCAATCCATCTCAATGTGTCTTGTCCACTCATGAAACACAGGATTGGTTGTTATATGTAAGGCAGCTTGATTATCATAATGCAATATGGTTGTCTCTGGATGATCCAATTGAAGACCTTTCAACAAGCTTCGCAACCATGTAAGTTCATAGCATGTACCTGCCATGGCCCGATATTCAGCCTCTGTTGAAGAAAGTGAGACTGTTTTTTGTCTTTTTGTTCTCCAGGAAATTAGTGAATTTCCAAGAAAAATGCAGTATTCAGTTGTTGACCTTCTTGTGGTTGGAAAACCCGCCCCAATCAGAGTCACAATAAGCCCTTAATCGCAATGAGTTATGTGCTGGAAAGAAAAGGCCTTGTCCTTGTGTGCTTTTGATATATTTTAAAACATGCAGCGCAGCATCCCAATGGGGCTTTCTTGGTTCATGCATGAATCGACTAAGAACATGAACAATAAATGTAATATCTGGCCTAGTAATGGTTAAATGAGTCTGCCTACTAGTCTCCTGTATTTTTGTGGATCTGATAGTAGTTCCCATTGTTTCATCAAGTTTCAGTCCTTGTTCCATCAGAAAATAAGCTGGACGTGTACCCAATAAACCAACATCATTAAGAATTTCAAGAGCATATTTTCTCTGTGAAATACAAATCCCCTTTTGTGAACGAGACACTTCAATGCCCAAAAAGAATTTTAAATATCCAAGGTCTTTAATGCGGAAGCAATTGTGAAAAAATTGCTTGATTTCATCAACAACCAATGGATCATTTCCTGTAATCACAATGTCATCTACATAAATTAATAGAGCAATGAGTGACTTTCCTGTGTGACGTGTGAATAAGGAGTAATCTGCCTTGGATTGGGTAAAACCAGCATCTTGTATAGCCTCAGAAAATTTAGCAAACCATTGACGAGAAGTTTGTTTGAGCCCATATAAAGATTTGTTGAGGCGACATACCAAGTGCTCCCCCTATCGTCGAAGACCAGGTGGAGGGAGCATATAAATTTCTTCATGGAGATCACCATGAAGGAAAGCATTATGAACATCAAGCTGGTGAAGGGGCCAAGATTGAGCGGCAGCGAGAGCAAGAAGACAACGAACGGTGACCATTTTTGCTGTAGGGGAAAAGGTGTCATGATAATCAACACCCTCGGTCTGGGTGTAACCTTTGGCGACTAGTCTTGCCTTATACCGCTCAATAGTACCATCAGAATTGTGCTTGACCTTATAAACCCAACGACAGCCAATAGGGACCTTGCAAGAAGGCAATGTAGTGAGAGTCCATGTATTATTGAGTTCAAGTGCTTGGAGTTCAAAAGCCATTGTTGCACGCCAATTGGAATCAATAGAAGGCTCCTCATAAGTTACAGGTTCAATACTGCGACTAATATTAGCAACAAAAGCCAAATGGGAATGAGAGTAGTGATGATAAGAAATAAAATTGCTCAAAGGATAGTGAGTACCTGGCAACGAGGAAGCCACTTGGTTAGAAGGGGGCAACGTGATAGCTGAAGGATCTCATATATTTACAGCTATGAACATCGTCAAGCTAAGAATCAAGCAGAAGAGGAACATGACATTCAAAAAATTTTGGAATTCAAAGCATGATGTTCATAAGAAACTCTAATCTTGATATCATGTGATTAACATATGCAAAACATATATATAGCAAGTATATATATTGACAAGAGATAGTAGAAGAGTATATATCTTGTAGACAACTCATGGAAGCCATAGATCTGAATTTTTTTGGACACTTGATGGAAAATACCTCCTCTTGAAAACACAAGAGCTCTAGTCCGTCCACACGAGCAAAGAATGGCTTCTCCATTTCCGTGGTTGTTTTGTGCTAGATAACCAACAACCACGGAAGATTTATGAGCTTGTATGTGAAGAAGAGAGCAAAACCATTTCCTCCTTCTCCCTTTCCTTGGCTGCGTTTTTATGAAGAAGAAGAAAAAACAAGTGCATCTAGTTCATCTTTTTTTTTCAGTCATGGTTCTCTCAAGATGATAAACAAGAAAATACTTTTTCTTCTCTTTCTTCTTGCTGCATTTTTCTCTAATTTTTTCAGCCATGGAGGCTTGAGGGAAAAAGTGAAGAAGACAACTCTTTTCTTGGTTGAAGAAGAAAACAATTCTTCTTCATCATTTTCTTTCTCCAACGTGTGGAGAGAAGAAAATGTGACAAGCCTTGTCATCTTTTTCCTTCTTTTCTTATTCTTGTCTCCTTTTGAAATAAAAGAGAAGACAACCTTCCTTGAATTAAGGTTGTGTTATTTTGTCTCTTTGTTAAAAAAGAAATGATGACAACTTTGTCATCTTTTTTTTCTTTTATTGTAGTAGTTTTCCACTAATATATTTAAATATTCAACCTAATCACAATTAGTTGAAATTATAAAAACAACATTTTCATATTTTTCACATTAGCCCCAACACTTAATAATAATTGCATATTGACCTCAATAACTTTTAAAAGGTCAATTACACAATTGTTAACTCCTTAACAATTACACAATTGTTAACTCCTTAACAATTACACAATTGTTAACTCCTTAACAATTATACAATTGTTAACTCCTTAACAATATAAAAGAAACAAAATATAATTGTTAACACTTTAACAATTCAAGAGAAAATAAATGCAATTATTAACACTTTAATAATTCAAGAAAAACTAAACGCAATTGTTAACACTTTAACAATTCAAGAGAAAATAAATGCAATTGTTAACACTTTAACAATTCAAGAAAAACTAAACGCAATTGTTAACACTTTAACAATTTAAGAGAAACTAAATCAAGCTCAATAGGAAAAATATTCACCATGCTCTATTGTGTGTGACTTTCTAGATTCACTACTATATAGCACTGAAGAAACGTTGAACACTTTCAATATTAATCGAGCTATTCGATTTGTTTAGAGAATGTCTCCCGTCATTCTCAAAACACCCTCAGAGTTCTTGAGTGACGTTCTAGCTACCAACGTATCAAGACAGTTTATAAAGCAATGAAGTCTTATTCAAGTGAATCTATTTATGGTCGTCGATTATCGTGCAATCCAATCCTTACATTAATTGTCCCGTCAAGCAAGAACCATGATTCAATTAAGTTCATAAACTCAATACCATGCATAGATCTAATTGGTGTAATGAGAGATAACACATGAAAAACCCTTTCTCCATCATTCATACATTGGCCAAGGATTTCCTCATTAAACAACCAATCTTAGATCGCATAGGATATCGTCTCATGCCGGAGGTTAACGGATCCTCTCTTGACCACTACTTGTCAATCACTATACCAAACAAATGAAACTGCAAGAGGACGTATCTCATCTCGTTTGTCAAAACAATCATTGTCCAAACGCTAGAATCAAACCCCAATACATATAACAACCGTAATGTCTCAAGTCTAAGGATTACATGCACAATCGCAACGATTAACAAATTATTAATGCAAAGTCATGTAATTTGTTATTCACGTCACATTCAATGATATATTCAACTAATAGTCATCCACATATTTGTTAGTTGCATCGCTATGCTGTTATGGCACGTGGCTCACAATCCTTTATCATTAACATCTCTATGTTAATCAAATGTAACAACACATGTAATAGTCCGTAATCGATTATTAAAGTTCCGATCAAATAATCTAAGTACTATGAACACTTTAAGTATTTATCATATTAAAGAAATACACCAACATATTCTAAACGCTTTTAGAATACATTCCTCTAATGAAAATACTAGGGACTCATTCATACATGTAAAAAAGGAGAATATGAATGTCTTAATTATGTCAATATGTAAACGAACATATAAACACTAATGTCATAAGTAAATGTCAAAATGCCCTAATATATGTCATCCAAATATGTAGCATTAGGGCATATCACTAACAATCTCCCACTTGTACTAATGCTATGAAATATAGTATTAGTACAACAAACAATGATATCGTGTACTCATCTTCTCAAAACGAGGACCTAGCTGTGACTGATTCATAGATACGGTAAGTGGGTCAGCTACATCAAGAGATGTGGCCGTTTTCTGCAAAGACATATCTCAATATGATTATTGGCTATAGATACAACACATGAAGATGGAAACACCTTTCCAAATGTTTGGACATATAGTGAGACCTGGGTTCCACAAGCTTGTGCAGTAGCTCCGTATAGTCATAGCGCAAAAGCATCACAACTTAACGGTAGGAACCATAACCAACTCGTATGATTTCCTCGATCCAAACAACTTCTTTCATAATATTACATATCACAAAAGATATGAGTTATGTAATGGAATCTATAGTTTGTTCAGAACCTTTCTAACTTACTGAGCTCCCACTACAAATAAACATGAACCCTAACATAGACATTCTATTATAAGATTCAGATTAAGAATCTGAACTAGTAAATCTGTCACTACAGAATTTACCTCCTCCATGAATTAAAATATATCTTTAGTGTTTCCCAAGTACTTAAGAATATACTTCAATTTTATCCACCATTCCGAAACCTGGATTGGACTGATATTTACTCATAACACTTTACAGTTTATGCAATATCAAGTCTTGTACATAGTATAACAAATATGAAGTTACTATAACTTTGAATACAAATTTGCTACGCAACTAGAGTTTCTTGAACACCTTCAAAAATACTCTTATGTACAATCTAAGGAATATGCCGAGTAATCTATTTGTACTATCATTATAGCTACAAATTCACAAGATACGAACGACAAGTTCTAAATGGAGAGCATTTAATATGACTAGACTATAATTAATATCACAACACACATATCATCAACTATGATATTGAAGTCATCATTATTGCAATCATAGAAAAGTGGATACACTCCCACTATTCTTTTGCAATCACAAGGTTCATCTACATTTTAAATGAAATCTAACTCTTTAATCTCATTTGAAATGGGTGAAACATTTTCAAGGAATTCACTTAAAAATCCACAAGTGGATTTATCAAGTATGCACATATTACTCATATCAATAAATCAGAATCATCAATATAGTAATATAATGTGCTATAATGACTAGCATAATACAACGAGACTAAAGCACAATAATTGGTAAAAGGACTTCATCGTAGCTAACACTTTGGCTTTGATGATATCTTTTAGTAACCAATATAGCTATAAAAGGTCATTACCTTTTTCTATTAACTTCAACCTTTATCTCGGAGATCAATATCCAGATTAAGCTAAAGTATATGGAGTCTCATTATTATGCTTTGCATTATATAGTTTCTTGGAGTCGTTATCAAATATACCGTTTCTTTGTAAATCGTAGGATCAACTAATTGATAAATATCTCAAATACACGAACAACGTCTGTGCATCCTAAAATGATATTCATATATTCCTTTTAAGTATGAGATACACTACTAGATTTGCAAAGATCTTGCGTAATGACACATTTCAGACCCTATTGAATAGATTCATTATTTTGGTCTAGGTGATTTTATAGCTTTTGAGGATACTTTTTCAATTTCTATTTTATTAGAAAGTAATATTTTCTTGAACAAAATATTTTCTTCAAGAATGATTACAATATAATAGATCATTGAACATTGATCATTAAATAGAAATTATATCCTACAAAACTAGAATATACTATAAAATTACCTTTAACCAAAACTCCCACTAGTCCTTTAAAAACTTGTCAATAAAAGTAGGACAAACCAAAATTAACACATTTAATATTTTGTTGTCATCCAACTTATATTAAATATAAAGTTCTAGTAATAGTAGGTAGTTACTATTCAATATAATATTAAATTAAGGAAAGCATGACCCACAAATAAATAGAATGATTAGTTAAACTAATCAACAACTTTACTACGTCCAATAAAGCACGGTTTCTTTACTAAGAAAATCCTATTTATTTGTGGTACACCAGGCATTATTAATTTCGATACTATATCAAAATTTTAAGATACTCAAATAAAATAGTACTTAAGTATTTTGCCTTTATGATCTAATCATAAGGCACTAATACATTTTTCTATACGAGCCTATTCACAAATAGCTCTAAATACATCAACATGTACTAATCCAAATAAGCTAGTAGTTTTAATCATTTATCAAACAAAGGATGACTTGGTTACCTTTTCAATAAATAAGATGTATAAGTTGATCAAATCAACTTAATCATTATCTTATTTTTAAAAAAACCTAATCATGTAGAAACTATAATTAATTTAGATTATTTGAGTAATCTTAAAATTCGGTGGATGGTTATAACGGTTGATAATATGTTTGCAATACATTCTTTCGTCCATATTAAGATAATAAAGACTACACTATAATGCACTTATACAAGCTTTAGGAATATATATTTTATTCCTAATATCATTTAGGTATACTCCTTAAAATACAAAATATGTCCAGAAGGCATCCAAACAAATTGTCTTTAGCTAACGCAACAACCTTTGTTTCATTTGCTAACACTGAAAACATTACACGCTTCTAAAAGCGCACTACTAAGATTAAGATTCTATCCTCGAACACATTCACTAATGTTTCACTAGAATCCATAAAGTAGTACCAATCACAATGAAAGAAGATTTATAATTCATAGTAGCTTTACAACCTTGACATTCAAGCTATCAAGATACTTGGATTAAAACCTCTTTTAATGTCCGATTTTAAGGCTATGAAAACATCTTTTACATATGCCTATACAATCTTTAATTTTCTTCTTAGATATGCTCCCACTGGCTAATAGAAATTATCCCTTTTTGCCTTTCTTCTTTGCATTACCATTAACCAAAGAGAAAATACAAATAGAAGAATGAATTCCATTTATATCTAATATCATGCATTAAATATGCTTACCACAAAACTATTTGCTAGTTTAGAATTATATTCTTTACATCTTGCATACCCTTATGTAAACTATGAAAGAATACAAATCCTTAGCATATTTAATTTGTTTTACTTATCAACCATAAGTACTACAACCTTTTATTTTGATACTTTATCAAGATAAAAAATAACGGAGCATATAACTCTAAGACTTTATTAAGTTTCTAAGAACCATTCTTAGATGATAACATTAATCAAAAAGTTTGATCCAGTTGCGCGATATAAAGTCTAGTTAATTGAAATAACGGGTTCACTGTTGTAGCTATAAACATATGCATAAAATAAGATTACTAGTTGACATAAACTTGTTAAAACATTTAATTTGGCCTTTAATTAAATGATACCTCCCACTAATTTTTATCGATTCCCACACTTCCTAAATGAGATTGTGAATCTAATTAAAGATTCATTAGTAAGTGACCATAGCGTGCATTATTGGAATATACATACAAAAAGTTAGCAACGATTACTATCTATATCACTATATAGGATATGGCCATTTTGCCCCTAAATCACCGTAACCTCAGCTTTGGTGCATTATTAGAAATGTAATCTAGTTAGATTATACCCACCATCACAGTGTTGCGACAATTTGAATCCCGGACCTCAGCTTTAGTGCGTTATTGGCCTCGTGATATTGAAACAACACAACATCACTATGCTTGCTATGTAAATATAATACTTTCATGAAATATGTCTTCCTACCTTTGGGTTAGCCAAGACATACCCAATCGATCAAATATAACCTAGGATAGTGGAGGGCAACGATAAACACTTTTACTGCTTTACAATCTAATATTGTTTGCACATAGGAAGATTTCGAATTTAATTAAGTCTCACTTTGCACATTAGTCCATTTAGCATGCATACATCACATATAGACAAATAAATAAACATACATGCAAAATCATACATCATGGTGGATCATAGACTTGGATTATGAATCGAATCAAGATAAAAATAAAACTTAAACAAACACATCAACATGTCTTCTTTGGTCTTGTCTTCTTGATTTCTTCAAAGATCCAAAGCACCTCCAACTCCTTGAAAGTCTCCAATGGTCTTCATACAAACTTCTTGTAAAAAATACATACATTATGCCTCACTACAAATTTCTCTCAATTGCAAGAAAATAAAACGAGACTTATGTCTCAATTATATACTAATGAATGATATAATTAGTTATAATGCCATCTAATGAAATTACAACTAATTAACCATTCATTAACCAAGTCCATGATCAAATTCACCATCCAACATCCAATATCACAATGTAAGATAAAACTCATAAAGCATGTGATATGCATCAAGCTAACACAAACTAATGTATCCAATACATTCAATAAATAAAAGGCATGTTTACAATAAGTTTCATATCTTGAGATTTTAGCATCTCATGTTAAACAACACAAAAGAACTAGATAAAATCAATTTTAAGTCCATACTTGTTCAATAAGGCCCAATGCAAATCCTTTGTTAATTTTATGGCCTAATTTGAGTTCCAAGGCTCATTTTAATCTTCACTAAGAAAAACAATCTTATCTAATCTTATTAGACTAAATCCCACTGATTTTTTAGCCAATTAGACTTAACCAAAATCAAACCAATTAGTCATTGCTTTCAATTTATGACCCATCATAAATCTGCTGCACATAGACCAACTGTTTTGACTCGTTTAGCCTATCCACAGTTCTCCAAAAATTTTGAAATTTTAAAGAGACGTAGGTCTTCGAGTGTAGATAGTTTTAGAATCAAACATAACTCAATTCAGAGTTAAATTGACTGAGTTATGCCTCTTAGAACACAACTGCGCAAACTGTCCAGCTTTACGTGAGAATCAGTAAACTTACAGATTTTAATTTTTTTTGAAACCCTTAGCCATGAAATTAGGAGATGTATATTAGAGGATGAAATGTTCTACTATCTCTATAGCATAACATATCCAAAAATCAGCCAAATCTAACAACATTTACTATGCCAAAACAGTAACGCAAAAACAGTGGACATAAACATTTTCAGAAATGTTGAAACTTTTCCTTGTTCTCTTGTGCTCAAGACTTTAGAAACTTTAAACAAACACATATGTAATCACATGAACATCAAGTCCTTGCTCTGATACCACTAGAAGGATCTCATATATTTAGAGCTATGAACATCATCTAGCTAAGAATCGAGCGGAAGCGAAACATGACATTCAAAAATATCTGGAATTCAAAGCATGATGTTCATATGAAACTCTAATCTTGATATCATGTGATTAACATATGCAAAACATATATATAACAAATATAAATATTGACAAGAGATAGTAGAAGAGAATACCTCTTGTAGACAACTCATGGAAGCCATAGATCTGAATTTTTTTGGACACTTGATGGAAGATACCTCATCTTGAAAACACAAGAACTCTAGTCTGTCCACACGAGCAAAGAATGGCTTCTCCATTTCCGTGGTTGTTTTGTGCTAGATAACCACGGAAGATTTATGAGCTTGTTTGTGAAGAAGAGAGCAAAACCATTTCCTCCTTCTTCCTTTCCTTGGCACGTTTTTATGAAGAAGAAGAAAAAACAAGTGCATCTAGTTCATCTTCATTTTTCAGCCATGGTTCTTTTAAGATGATGAAGAAGAAAATACTTTTTCTTTTACTTTCTTCTTGTTGCATTTTTTTTACTCTATTCTTTCAGCCATGGAGGCTTGAGGAAAAGAGTGAAGTTGACAACTATTTTCTTGGTTGAAGAAGAAAACAATTCTTCTTCATCATTTTCTTTCTCCAACGTATGGAGAGAAGAAAAGGTGACAAGCCTTGTCATCTTTTTCCTTCTTTTCTTGTTCTTGTCATCTTTTGTTTCTTTTATTGTAGTATTTTTTCACTAATGTATTTAAATATTCAACCTAATCACAATTAGTTGAAATTATGAAAATAACCTTTTCATATTTTTTACATTAGCCCCAACACTTAATAATAATTGCATATTGACCTTAATAACTTTTAAAAGGTCAATTACACCATTGTTAACTTCTTAACAATTACACAATTGTTAACTCCTTAACAATATAAGAGAAACAAAATATAATTGTTAACACTTTAACAATTCAAGAGAAAATAAATGAATTATTAACACTTTAATAATTCAAGAGAAACTAAACGAATTGTTAACACTTTAATAATTCAAGAGAAAATAAATGCAATTGTTAACACTTTAACAATTCAAGAGAAACTAAACGCAATTGTTAATACTTTAACAATTCAAGAGAAAATAAATGCAATTGTTAACACTTTAACAATTCAAGAGAAAACTAAATGCAATTGTTAACACTTTAACAATTCAAGAGAAACTAAATCAAGCTCGATAGAAAAACCATTCACCATGCTCTATTGTGTGTGACTTTCTAAATTCATTACTATATAGCACTAAAGAAACGTTGAACATTTTCAATGTTAATCAAACTATTCAATTTGTTTAGGGAATGTCTCACGTTAGTCTCGAAATACCCTCAGAGTTCTTGAGTGACGTTCTAACTACTAATATATCAAGATAGTTTATAAAACAATGAAGTCTTATTCAAATGAATTTATTTATGGTCGCCGATTATCGTGCAATCCAATCCTTCCATTAATTGTCCTGTCGAACAAGAACCATGATTCGATTAAGTTTATAAACTCAATATCATGCATAGATTTAATTGGTGTAATGAGATATGACACATGGAAAACTCTTTCTCCATCATTCACACCTTGGTCAAGGATTTCCTCATTAAACAACCAATCTTAAATCGCATAGGACATCGTCTCACGCCGGAGGTTAACGGATCCTCTCTTGACCACTACTTGTCAATCACTATACTAGACGAATGAAACTGCAAGAGGACGTATCTCATCTCGTTTGTCAAAACAATCATTGTCCAAATGCTAGAATCAAACCCCAATACATATGACAACTGTAATGTCTCAAGTCTAAAGATTATATGCACAATTACAACGATTAACAAATTATTAATCCAAAGTCATGTAATTTGTTATTCACGTCACATTCAATGATCTATTCAACTAATAGTCATCCACATGTGTGTTAGTCGCATCGCTATGCTGTTATGGCACGTGGCTCACCATCCTTTATCATTAACATCTCTATGTTAATCAAAAGTAACAACGCATATGATAGTCCGTAATTGATTATTAAAGTCCCGATCAAATAATCTAAAGACTATGAATATTTTAAGTATTTATCATATTAAAGAAATACGTCAACATATTCTAAACGCTTTTAGAATACATTCCTCTAATAAAAATACTAGGGACTCATTCATACACGTAAAGAAGGAGAACATGAATGTCTTAATTATGTCAATATGTAAACGAACATATAAACACTAATGCCATAAGTAAATATCAAAATGCCCCAATATATGTCATCCAAATATGTAGCATTATGGCATATCTCTAACAATAGCAAAGTCATTGAGGTGGTGTGGAAGGGTACGTGAACGTGCAAAACGGCGTGGTGGATGCATAGATGGCACGGAATTGGGTTGGTCAATGGGTATAGAAGGAAGAACAGGCTCAACTGAATTAATCAGTGCATCAACGTCGTCATGAGGATCAATGGGATCAACGCCATTAGTAGGTGATGGTGGATTATGGGTAATGGGTGTAGATGATGTGGTGTCAACGCCATCAATAGGAACAAGGGGTCGTGGAAAAGAAGATGACAAAGAGGGATCAATAGGGAGAGATTCATCTATTTTAGAAAGGAAATGAAAACTGTTTTCATGAAAAATGACATCGCGACTAGTAAAAAATTTCTTGGAGGACAAGTCATAGAGGAGATAAGCCTTTTGACCCTGTGGATACCCCAAGAAAATGGATTTGTTGGCATGACGAGCAAACTTTGATGATGGATTAATAGATGTAGCATATGCAAGACATCCAAAGACTCTAAGATGGGCATAAGAAGGTGGATTATTATAAAGTTTTTCAAAATGAGATTTTTTGCCTAGTAAAAGGGAAGGCATCCGATTGATTAGATAAATAGATGTAAGGATGCATTCACCTCAAAACTGAATAGGAAGATTGGCTTAAAAACACAAAGCACGAGCAGTTTCAAGGAGATGGCGATGCTTGCATTCTACTACACCATTTTGTTGTGGAGTGTAGACACATGTATGTTGATACACACTGCCATGGTCTCTAAATTTTTTTTGCAAAGATGAAAACTCGCCCCCATTGTCTACTCGAATGGTTTGTATAGAAGTTTGAAATTGAGTCTTTACCATAAGATTTAAGCAAACTTTGGGTCTCACTTTTGTGATGCATAAGAAAGACCCAAGTAAATCTAGAGAAATCATCCACAATAGTCAAAAAATAGTGAGCTCCAGAAAGGGTGGAAACTTTATGAGGTCCCCAAATATCACAATGAATCATAGAAAAAGGTTGAGTAGTAGAAATAAAACTTTTATTAAAAGACAATCTTGTTTGTTTAGCCAAATGATAAGTATCACAAACTGTATTAAAAGTTACTGAACCTCCTAACAAAGAGTTTGCTAAAAACTTTAAACTTGATGAATGGCCTAAAAGACGATGCCATAAGTCGGCAGAGGTACTGGCTACATGACAGGAGGGTTTGGTGGTGGAAGTATCTTGGTCTGATTCTAATGCCACTAAGTAGTAAAGGCCATCACGTTACTTACCCAAACCAATCGTCGTCCTCGTAACCAAGTCCTGCAAAACACACCAAGTAAGAAAAAAGGTTACTGAGCAATTTAATCCCTTGGTAAGGCGACTCACAGATATAAGATTGACTTTAAAAGTAGGTACACATAACACATCCTTCAGATAAAGATAAGAACTAAGAGACAAATTTCCAGTGGAGCTAATTGGCGCAGTTTCACCACTAGGCAACAATACTAGCTGCATGGGAGGATTCACAATTTTTTCTGAAAGCCATTGTGGAGTTGAGGTGATATGGTCTGTTGCTCCACTGTCAATCACCCATTGGTAATCATTTTTATAGGAAGATCTAAGTATACCTGTAGAGGAATTGGTAGCTGCATCTGCTACAGGTTGGTGAACCTCTTTTTCACTTAGCATAGAGTGCACCTGCTGACATTGTGCTTCAGTTAAAGTAGGCATAGCAAATTGAATTTCCTGAAGAGTGGGCTGAGTGTTTACACAGTTTGCAATAACTTTTCCACGTCCTCCTCTACCCTTTGATTTATTTATGCCATGGAGCTTATGTCTGGGAGGATATCCATGTAACTTGTAGCAAGTTTCAACCATGTGGTAATCACGATTGCAGTGAGTACAATGTAATGGCTTGTGATTGGAGTTGTGACTAGCGACTCCGTGACGGACAGCCATGGCTGTAGGCTCTATCAAGCTTCTAGATGCGCCAACTTCTCTTTGTTTTTCTTCTTGTGAGATAAGAGAATATGCTTTGCGAAGAGTGGGTAATGGATTCATCAGCAAAAGTTGTCCCCGGATAGCACTATATGACTCATGAAGCCCCATGAGAAACTGCATCAAGACATTTTGTTCTTCACGTTCTGCATGCTTCTTCAGTGCACCACAAGAACAGGTAGGGAGATCACTGTAGGAGGCCAACTCGTCATATAACTTCTTGAATTTAGTGAAGTAGTTTGCAATTGTCATATCTTCCTGAGAAAGAGAGGCAAGTTCCCGCTTCAGTTGAAAGATCCTTGGTGCATTGCTTTGAGAAAATCTTTCTTTAAGTTCCTCCCAAATCTCATGTGCTGTTGAGGAATAAATCACACTATCTGCAATATGTGGCTCAACAGAATTTAATATACATGCAAGCACCATGTCATTACAGCGTTGCCAAAGAAGATATTCGCCTGAGTTGTTTTTTTTCATTGGTGCCGTGAGAGACCCATCTATGTATCCAAGCTTATTTTTGGCACTAAGCGAGATATACATAGATCGGCACCATGTTGGATAATTATCACCGTTAAGTAGTTTTGAAACAAGAACCATGCCCGGATGATCCGAACTGTGAATGAAATAAGGGCTGGAAGTCTCATTGCTCGAGACTTCCTTGTTAGAAGTAATGGACGTTTCTGCACTCATGATTGTTTAACAAATAGTGGACTTGCGTGGGAAAGAAATCTGCCACAAAACTTGGATAAGAACAAGGCTTTGAATATAATAAACAATCAAAGAAACCTTTACTGTGAGATACAAGGTTGCTTGAATAAAATAACAAAGATTGAATACTTTGATAAACAACAATCTTTGCTTCTGGAAAGGAATAGCAGCGGCGGTCCTTCAGAAAAAGGAAAAATTGCCGGTGGCTTTTTATGTTTAACGAAGATAAAGGCGGCTGCTAAAAGAAAAGAAGAGAGAGCTAGGTTGAATACCATGTGAAATTGACAAAAATTATGCCAAGATAATTTTATTGTTTAGCTAAACGAATATATATACACAAGAGAGAGTCTCAATTTCTTGTGAGACCTCAAGGAATTACAATCAATTAATTGTAAAGAAAGAAATTTCCTAATCTATTTTACAATATACAAAGTCAACGAATCTTAACAGTAAGCGTGCTTATTGTAATTTGGAAATTTGGATAAAGAAATAAACGTTTCATTTGTCTAATTTCTTAAGTATAAACTATCTATATTCTTAAGTCGGCTCTCAAAATATTGCTCATTTTCATTACTAAATCATGAACATTGTTAGATTCAGCTTACGGATTCATTATCTATAATAATGAAGAAAAAAAAAAGAAAAAAAAAAGATATGATATATATCCAGAACTTCATAAATCAGCATTCAAATAGTATTAAAAAAAATTGATTTAGACATAAAGATAAGGTACTACTGATTCGTATAAAGGTTAAGACTCATGTGAACCCATATTCATTATTTTCGACTTGATAGATAAAAAAATGAGATCTTTTTAAAAAGGAGATGGAGAGAGGGTTTTAGAGACATTACCGTCTTGGCTTTAAACATATAAGAAATTTACGAGAAAAATCTACTATAAACACTATTAATTTTTACTGGAGAAAAAAAATTTAAATAATCGTGTCTGTTTTGTTTTCAAAGGTGTTCACAGTGCCTTCAGAATAGGGGTTAGAGAGTTACCCTATCGAAAAAACCCTTTTTTTTTTTTTTGTGGTTAGGGGTCGAACCAAGAAATTGATATTGGGAGACCAAGATTCAACTCAGAAGATTGACGATATTAAACATTTTAAACATAATCAAGTGTAAAAAAAATAATATTTAAATAACATAAACTTATGTAAAGTAAAGTTTAGGATTAATTGAGAAAAAGCCCATTTTTCCTTTTCGTTCAAGTGAAAAGCCTTTTTAATGCATATAGCTTAGGCCTCGTACTTTTTTCATTTGTATTGTAAGTAGAAGTTAACTATGAAACTCCATGAGTATGTAGTAAAACTTCTTGATTTTATTGACAATCTAAAACAATCGTAGGTATCTTACCTCACGCTACGCTTAATTCATACTATGAATAATTAAAAATCTTAATTCAATTCAATTTTTCTTGAAAAAGTTTAATTTCCTGAGGCTATATAGTAGAATTTCTTTAAATTAATACTCGATAAATTAATAATCTCTTTTAAATAATAAAAATGTCTGATCCTGACTTGGGACCAGTGTAAAAAATTAATAATTTAGATAAAATTATAAGATAATACATTTAAAATATTTTCTTTGTATTTTATTGACCCAAATATTTTATAAATTAATAATTAACTAAAAAGTATATAATAAATTGACTATGAAATTTTTTTAAAAATATGAATCAAGAATAACTTGTCTTTTGTTGAACTTCAAATTTAACTGAATCTCATATTTAATTATGTGCAATGCACCTAAAAGTTCTAATCCTACTAAATTAGATTTTATTTTCTATTTTCATTAGATTTTTCTACTTGTCTTTTTAAATTGACCTGAAAAAATATGAATTGCTTTTAAAAAAAGATACCATAAATATAAAATATTTACTATTAAGCTAAAAAAAATCAAATATCTCAATAAATTAATAATTATTAATTTATCGATAAATTAATATCTCACTAAATTAATAAAATTTGACGATCTCAACGCTATAAATTTAAAAAAATTATATTGTATTTGTCTTATGACTACTTCATAAATTGGTGATCACAAATAAGTAAATAGTGTAAATTCTCCTCTTCTTATCGAAGGTAAACAAAACGAAAATAAAAAATGACATGGACTTTCACAATCTCAAACAGTTCTTCCCCCCCCCCCCCCCCCCCCCCCCCCCCCCCCCCTCCCTTTGTTGAAATCTCGCTTACCTAACTCACTAAAAGTACTACGAATAAAATTTGTAAAAACCCATGAATAAGAAATATTAAAATCCCAAGCACATTGGAAGAAGAAAGGACATGAGGAAATATATCTTCTTTATGTTATATTTTGTGCCAATTTGTTCTTTTTGTTGCATATGAATTGCTAATTTAAGGGGCAACTATTGAAAATCATAAATGAATATAAAAAAATTTCTTTAACAGATTAAGTTTTTAGAAGAGATGATAACTTAATATGGAATTAGAACTCAAGTCACCAAGAGGTTTTGGGTCCAAATCCCATTGAGAACTATTTGAATCAAAAAAACTATTCATGTGCAAGGTTCAAAATCATTACTGGCTCAGGGGAGGATGTAATGCATTGTAGCCCCCATTGGCCCAAAAAGAAATTAAATCCTATATGTTAAAAAATAATTATCCGTATGCAAGGCTCAAAAACTATGTGTTACAACCCCCACTGAGAAAAAAATTAATTCATTGGAGAAAATTTAATCAACCTCCACTAGAGAAAAAAATATGTGTTAAAATTTAATTAACCTCTACTGGAGAAAAAATATATATATTTAGTTAAAAAATTATGTGTTACAACCCCCACTGAGAAAAGATTATGGATCTGCCTGACTAGCCATTTAAGAAACTCACTTTTCTACTTTTTTTTTAATGTCCGGTTCATGTACTTCCTACATCATTTCAACAGATTTGTTTTTTTTTTAAACAAATTTACTCTTATATTTGATCGAAAAGATTGTTAACACCTAAAACTAATTGTTTCAATATGAGATCTAATTTCTAGATTTTTACCTATCTATTTTAAAAAAAGGTAGAACTTGAGAACTTGAACTGCAAACCAATCATTCTAACTTTTTTTAGGAAAATATGAATTACGCCATAGCAAAAAAGAACCTTTTCATCTTATTCATCATATCACTTCAAAATGTTCAAATGCTAAATGCTTTTACAATTTGAAGCCACCAAGTTAATTATTTGAGGTTCGTGTAGTCAATGGCCTCTCACAAAATTCAGAACCATTAGTCGCTCATTGTGCATCTAAAGACGATGATTTTGAAAACCATACGCTTCATGTAAACGAAGATTTTCATTGGCAATTTCATCCTAATATTATTCATACAACGAAATACTTTTGCCATTTTTTGTGGGGTTCAAGAGAAATGCATTTGAAGTTTATATAATTCCCGCTTCGCGAATACTTGTGGTGAACCAAAACAAACTGCCCTTTAAGCCAACTGCGTCCATGAAAAAACATGAGTGTTGCCTAGGCCATGATCCACTGTCCACAATGCTTGTAGTCACTTGAAAGAAATAGTAAAAGGATTGTTAAAAAATATTTAAGACTAATACTGCCTTTGTTATATTTGCTTTGTTTTTGGACAATTCATCTCTCCTTCCCTTTCTCTTCTCTCCTCAATCTCTCCATCACTTCTTTTTGCTCACAAATTAACATGCAAATTACATGATTACTAAAAGAGTTTTGTGCCTGTCTTAATAGTGAAATCTGAGGGTTCACATTGTCTTTGTGCATCTAATTTTAAACATCCACGGCATCAATCTCTGTCACCGGAAAATGGGGAAAAAAAAAATTATACTATTACTAGAGATTGAAAATGAGATTTATTACATAAGGGTATTATCAAGGGTGGAGTCATGATTTATCTTCAATAGTGGCTAAAATCACATAATTAAATATTCTTATATAAATATTTTTTTTCAATGGGGGCTGAACTGATTTTTTTACTCGAAAATACCTTAAAAATACACACATTTTGAGATAAAATTTGAGTTCTGCCCCCACATATTTAATAGTGGCTCAGCCACTGGCTATTATAAGAATTTAGTGTAATTTTTGTTAAAAAGTGTTGAAAATAATAAATAAATATAATAATAAATCCATCTCCTAAGTTATTAAACATTCTTGAATTCAAATTTCATTGCCACACATTTAAAAGTACGAATAGGTGCAAGACTTAAAAAAGAACCCGATGAGGCCTATTGAATAAAATAAATAAATATAAAAGAAACTTCTCTCTAATAATTGAAACTTTTATATGTGGTAATTTAATAGACAATGAGATCAATATTTGTAATCTTTTCCCAAAGAATTCATGTTCAATGAGTAAATCCGTGGTACAAAACCGCTGCCAACACTAGAACTCCATAAAAGGGTTCCATAGATATATAATGATTAACCTAGTTTTATTTTGTTTGGTCTTTTAATCATGTAATCTTTTCTTGCTTTTGTACAGCTTTTGCCATTGAATGACATTACACCTGTTCCTTTACAAAAAAAAATTAAAAAAAATTAGGAAGGTCTAACAATTGCAACATACGCAAATAAATAAATTAAAATTAAAATTACATGCCTTGATTACTATAACTTGTTCGCCGCGAGTTCTGCGATTTAGAGGGAACCCTAAGTATTATACGCTTAATGAATATTGTGAACAATTTTCACAGGCTAGTAATGGTTTGCGAAGACGGAATGAGTTAACTAACTGTATCATAACTTTTGGTCTAGTGGTATATTTTTTACTGTAATTGTAAGAAGTTGTGAGGTTAATTCTAGTATGTGACTTTATTTAATATATATTGTACTACTTAGGCCTAACTTAAATCATATATATATATATATATATATATATATATATATTACCATAATTTCTATAGTAGCTAAAATTTAATTTTGGTCTAGATCTCATTTTTCAAATAGTAAATTTGGTATGGAACAATTTGCTCCCCTCTCTCATCCCCCGTATCACCAATGGTCAATTGATCCTTAAAAAAATAGGAGAGTTGTTGAAGTGATATTAAAATAAGGATTCCAAAAAATAAAAAAATTAGTTAAAAATAAGAAAATTCCCTAAAATGTAAGAAAAAAAATCGGAGAACTGTTGGAGTTTGCCTTTGTAAGGGCTATCATGTATAATTAATGTTTATATATAATTTTTTTTATTTTTCATTTTTAGTGGAGATTAAGGTTCTGTTTGTCCTAACTTTTGAACACTCAAAAGTGTTTAATATGAGTTTAAAAGTTGAGGCTAACCTGTTTAGCCCAAGTTTGAAAGTGTTTTTAGGTAAAAGTTGAAGTTGAAAAAAGCTAAAAATTAAGAAGCTCCAAATTGGAGCTTCTCAAAAAAAGTTTTTATGAAGTTGTTTTTACATTATGCGTAAAACTATTTTTCTTTTTCTTTCTCAAATATATCTTTCTATATTTTTTAAAGTCCAATATTGTCCTCAAATATTTTAAAAGCTCACAATTGTCAAACATAGGTCAAACAGTTAACGATTTTTATTTAACAGCACTTTTAACCAAAGTTCTACTGCTAAAAGTTCTACGGTTCAAAAATTAAAATTTCACAATTAAGTCAAACTGAGCCTAATCAATATTTCAGACTGAAACTACCTTAAAAATATTATTATATTTAAAAATATTTCAGGGTCAGTAGGGGCTTTGGGGTTGGCCCTCCCCAGTGTGCATTTGCCTATGTCCACCTCTCAAGTCCTGGCGTTTTGAAATATTTTAGACATTTTTAATTTTTTTTAAATTAAATCCTAAGTCAATAAGTCAATAGTATATCACTTTCAAAAATGATCCACAAATCGAAAATTAATCTTGAAATTTTTCATACCCAAATCAAAAATTATATCATTAGAGTAAATGTCTGGGGGCATGTTCAAAGTGTTTTAAAGGTCCTTTTATTGCCCCAACTTGTTTGGTGAGACAAACATAGAAATGTGGGAAAATCTCACATTTAGTTCCTATTATTTGCAAAAAAATTTAGTTTGATGTCTCAATTTAGTTCCTATTGTTTCTTTAAAAATTTCAATTTCATCCGATTTGTTTAAAATGTCTCAATTTTGTCCTTATTGTTTACTAAAAAGTTTCTATTTCGTCCCTATTATTTTTCAAAAAATTTAATTTAGTCATTGAATAATAGGGATGAATTTAAAACTTTTTTAAAAATAATAGGGACAAATTGAAACTTTATGGAAAATAAAAGGGACGAAATTGAGAAATTTTAAATAATATGGACGAAATTAAAACTTTTGGTGAAACAATAGGGACTAAATTGAAATATTTTAAACAATGGAGACCAAATTAATTTTTTTTGCAAATAATATGGACTAATGTGGAATTAAAGAAAAAAACAACAACCCATTCCTGCTAGCAAGACCAATGATTTCAAAAAAAAAGGGGAAAAAAGAAGAAGAAGAAGAAGAAAATGCAAGATCATACAGGTTTTTGTTCTCTTTTTAGGTTATGACTTTTGTGGGTTCAAAAGTTTCATCTATTATATTTGCATAATAAATTTTGGAGAAAATTATGAACTTATCATTAATTTAATTTATTGGACATTGTGTTTCTCTTTACTACACTTAATATTTTGTTCTTTCAAATTTATACTCTTGCATTTTTTTGTGAGGTTGTAGGCAAAATGTAATTTGCAGGGCTTGCGAATTCCCTTGTTAATTTACTAAACTTTAAAATAATTATAAATAAAGCAACTAACTCTACAGTGTCATCAAGTCGAGTTAGCTCAAACAAATATCATATAACTTCTTCTTCTTTTTTTTAAGAAGAAAATCGTGTGACACAGAAAAAATCTAATGACTTCACTATTTTTTTGTTTTGTCCAACTTCTATCTCATTTTCTATATACTTCAAAGACCATTGATTTAGTTTTTTTTTTTATTTTTCCTTTTTGAATCGTTGTACTTATTCTTACTTCTTGGAAAACAAAAAAGAAAAAGTATGGATTGGAAGCTTCCAACTTGATCTTGTGTTTTTTTTTTTTGGGAATCATTGGTCTTGTTAGTAAAGGGTTTTTTTTTTTTTTTGTTCTTTAAGAATTATATATTTTCATATTTGTTTGCTAATTAAATATAGTAGTTTAGAATTTGTATTTAATGATTTTTAACCATGGTTGGTAATTTAGTTTAACAAGATTAAATATAGTCTATAGATGAGATTTATTGACACGTGATATTAATCGAGAGGAGTATTGTAAGAAATTGTAGAGAAGCCAAATCCCTTATTAACATGTCTCTAAAACAGCAACGGTTAAAAGAGTATTATTATATACCATTTTATCTTTATCACTCAAATACTATTTTTTACATGAATATTTAATTAACATGTTAAAATAACAAACCCAAATAAATAAATAAAAATAATAACTTGTTCGCCACTAGTGTCGCGATGTAGAGGAAAGCCTAAGTAAAAGGCGTTACTTGGACAAGTGTGCCAAGTAAGGGATGAGTTAACAAACTGTACCATAACTTCTTTTTTTCTGGGTTGCTAACCGATTCAATTTCATTTCACTATCAAAAATTTTGACAAACTAGTATAAATTTATGTCTTAACCAGTTAAAACAAAAACCTTGAAATAACTAAAGCAAATTACAAAGACATCATCGTTTACAAAACTCTCTCCACGTTGATGTCCCTGTCCATTACCAAATGCCTCATCCCATTCAAAGGAAAACACCTACTGGTCCAAACAAAAAAGCTAGAACACAGAAAAAAGAAATCCCAGCAACAACAACTTCTCCCAATAGTCCAATTGATCAGGTTTCGAGTGTTGTCCTCAAACAGGCTCAAGGGCCCTAATGAGTTACATGGCATGGAACTGTCAGGGACTTGGGCAGTCTCTGACAGTCAAAAGCTTGAGGGATCTTCTCCTTCAACACAAGCCCAACATCTTTGGGCTTCTTGAGACCAAGATGAAGCAAAATAAAGTTGCTAGAATTGCTAGAAGAATAAGATACAAGCTTGTCCATGTGGTTGATCCCGTTGGTACCGCTGGAGGCTTGGCTGTTTTTTGCCTTGATGATCAAGTTGTACATGTCATCAATGTCAATCAATCTGTTGTTCACCTTCGGGTTTCCAATCCTAATTGTGATCCTTGGGACTTATCTTTTGTCTATTGTTACCCCTCTGAATCGATGATAACAAAATTCTAGAATGATATCATCGAGGGTCTTACTTGCTCCTCAACTCCTCATGTGTTTATTGGAGACTTTAACTCTATTAGAAGCCAAGATGAAAAGAACGGTGGTAAAGCCAAATCCAAAAAAGATCTCTCATAATTCTGTCAATTCCTCAATGATGCAAATCTGGCTGAATTTGTTAGCAAAGGTGCAGAATTTACCTGGTCAAACAAGAGAGAAGGTAACCTCATTCTTCAAAAACTGGATAGAGCTTTGGTTAATCAACAATGGCTTGGTCTCTTCCCAAATTCTTGGTTGGCAATTCTTCCTGCTGTTGGCTCTGACCATGCCCCGATCGTGCTCCATTCTGATAACAATTTTGTCAAGAATACCAAAAAGCGTTTCTTCTTTGAATCTTCCTGGGTTGATGAAAGCTCTTGCGATGAAGTTATCCTTAGATCTTGGAGGCCTGTTTCATTACTCTAAGGTCTTAAGTCTTTTAAGTTCAAGTTGAAGAACTGTAGAATGACTCTAATCAAATGGAGTAAAAAAAAATTCAGTTTCAACAAAGACCGTATCAATAGCCTCAAACTGAAGATAACCACCTTAATCAGTCAGCCTGTGCACTTGTTCGATCAAATGGAGTATAACCCTGTTGTTGCTGAGCTTGATCGTCTTTGGAGTATTGAAGAATTATTCTGGGCTGACAGAGCAAGACTTAAATGGCTTCAAGCAGGTAATAAAAATACTTTGTTCTTTCATGCCTCTGTTAATCAAAGAAGAGCTAGGAATAAAATCCTAAGACTCAAGCTTGCTAATAGGGATTGGTCTGAGAATCCCTTAGACATTAAGAACACCATCTTTGATTTCTATCATAGTCTTTTTAAATCTGTTGGTCCCCGTAACATTGACTTTATTCTAGAATGCATTAATCCTCTTGTGTCGCATGCTACCAATGAGGAGTTGATCAAACCCCTGTCTAGAGAGGAACTGAAAGCTGTTGTGTGGAGTCTGGGTGCCAACAAAGCCCCAGGTCCTGATGGATTTTCTGGTATCTTCTACAAGAAATACTGGCACATTATTAGCGAGGACCTTTTTGATGTTGTTAATAGCTTTATGTTTGGTGATAATTGTATTGAGCTTTTGAATGACACTTTTATTACTCTTATTGCCAAAGTTAAAGCTCCTCTGAATGCTAGTGATTTCAGGCCAATAAGTTTCACTAATTTCTTGTATAAGGTTTTATCAAAAATCTTTGTTCTCCGTATTAAACCTTTTATGTCTTCCATTGTTGAACCTTCTCAAACTGCATTTGTTCCTGGTAGAGCTATCCAAGAAAATATTTTTATTGCACAAGAAATTGCACATCATTTCAGGAAAAAGGAAAAATCCAAACAGTTCTTAGTTGTGCTCAAACTTGATATTGAAAAAGCTTATGAAAAAATCGAATAGGATTTTCTTAGGCTTGTCCTAATCAAGATGGGTTTCCATTCAAAGTGGGTTTCTTGGATGATGAGTTGTGTTTACACTATGTCCTACCAGATTCTTATCAATGGTATCCCCTCAGACCCTTTCAAACCTACAAAAGGTTTGAGACAGGGAGACCTCATCTATCCCTTCCTTTTTACCATTGTCTCACAATGTCTTTCTAAAATTTTGTCTTCATACCAAAGCAGAGGACTCCTTCAAGGTATTAAATTTTCAAAAAATGGTCCCCCACTTTCTCATTTGCTTTTTGCAGATGACATTCTTATTCTCTTTGAAACGACTCATGAAGCCACTTTGGCTATGAAGGAAATTCTCTACCTCTATGGCTTTGTCTCCGGGCAAAGAATGAATCACCACAAATCAGGGGTCATGTTCAATAAGAACACCCCTCTAGAAATTCGATCTTTTATTGCAGATTCTTTCAATGTTCAACAATCTCATCACCTGGGCAAACATCTGGGACTTCCCACTGAATGGGGTCACTCTAAAGTGCAAGCCCTTGGTTGGTTGCATGATAAGTTCAACGCCAAAATGGAAAACTGGAAAAATGTGTTTCTATCTGAAGGAG
Source organism: Ehretia macrophylla (assembly GCA_037974665.1). Lineage (NCBI taxonomy): Eukaryota > Viridiplantae > Streptophyta > Magnoliopsida > Boraginales > Ehretiaceae > Ehretia > Ehretia macrophylla. The sequence goes on along the minus strand of CM075777.1, from coordinate 48,321,422 downwards.
GTAAAGAGGTTCTCATCAAGTCAGTTTTACAGTCTATACCCTCTTACATTATGTTTGTTTTTCTGTTTTCTAAATCTTTATGCAGGAAAATGGCTGCTCTTGTTGTTGGAGGAATATCCGCTGTGGGACTTCACAAGCTCATGCCATCAAAAGTCAGCTCTTTCGGAAGAGAAAGAGTTGCATATAGAAAGGCTGTTAGCAAGTCAATTGCTTTACCTAGGTAAGGGGCGGGCACTTGAGACTTGCTGTAGAACTTTCACTTGAACCGACTTTTGGTGGGAAAAAAGTGGAAAAAATGGCACTCACTGGCTCAACTAGGACTCTCTTTCACAACCTAAATTCAAAGGTGGTATGGGTTTTTGAGATTTCCATCTTTTGAACCTTGCCACAATTGCCAAACAAGCTTGGAATCTTCAGCACAACCAGTCCTCCCTCTTATTTCAGACGCTCAAGGGTATCTATTTCCCTAATGATAAATTCTGGCATACAAAGTCCAAGAAAGATGCCTCATGGAGCTGGAGGAGTTTGCTGCAAGGTATGGATTTTATTAAACAGGGTGCTTTTTGGATGATCGAAAATGGGAATTCTATTCACATGTCTGAGGATATTTGGCTCCCTAGTTTGAATCAGGTCATTATTCCTCCTTATGTTGGGATTTCAAAAGTTTCTAATTTTTTCTTGAGTAACTCGCGAGAATGGAACCTTGATCTCATTGTCTCTCTTTTTGGTCACCATTTAGCCAATGAAATTGCTGCAGGTTTCATCCTATCCTCGACGCTTGATGACTGCCTAGTTTGGCCCCCAATAATTTTGATATTTATACTATTAAATCTGGTTACCATTTTGCAAAGGATTCGAGTTCGCAAGTGTCCAATCTTTGTCTCTCAAGAGGCAACTCTTCTAGTCACACGCCTATCTCATTCTGGAAAACCCTGTGGAATATCAATGCTCCTACTAAAATCAAAAACTTTCTGTGGAAAGCAGTGAAGAATGGTCTCCCAACCCAAGAATCTAGATTCAAGAGACGATGTGCCTTTAATCCCTTTTGTGCTATTTGTCTACAACACTCAGAAACTGTTGAACATGTTTTGCTTCTTTGCCCGTGGGTTCAGAAAATTTGGTGTGCATCCCCTCTCCAAATTGCAATCAACCAAGCTCAAATTTTTAGGCTGGATTCGTGGCTTCACCAAACATTGTCTAGATGTAAATCCTCAAGTTATCCTTTTGGGGAAGCTGAAACAAAAATTGCCTTCTTCTGCTGGAACATATGGAAGGCTCGTTGTCCTGTCATCTTTGATCATCAAGCCATTGACATCCCGAAGATTTTATTGCTCACAAACAACCAGATTGCGGAATTTCCGAATGTTTCCTCTGGTCATGATCTCCCACCATCACATACACTTGATTTCACAGCAACTGATATTTGGTCTCCACCTTCTATTGGATCATTGAAAATTAATGTCGATGCAGCCTACTCTTCCACTCATGCAGCGATTGCAATTATCTGCAGGAACCACCCAGGCTCTCTCATTCATGGAAGAGCTGCTCCTATTAAGCGTAATTCTGCACTTGAAGCTGAGGCTTTGGAAGTCTGGAATGCCTGCCATTTTGCTAAGTCTCTCTCCCTCGACAACATCATCATCAAGAATGATGCATCCGTAGTGTCTCAAGCAATCCTATCATCGGGTCAACCCAACTGGAAGATTAAACCCACTATTGATGATATCAGGTTCATTGCCACTGGTTTCAATTCTATTTGTTTCCAGTTTAAAAAGAGGACTACAAATTGTATCGCAGATTAGGTCGCTAAATATTGTGCTAGTAGGAATCTTTGTTTAGACTGGATTTTCAATGTTTCCTCACCCCTACAAGACCTTTTGTACTGTGATTTCTAACCCCAAGGGGTTGGGTAACTCTATTTTTATCTTCAGTCTTTTAATGCATTTTCGTTTCACCAAAAAAAAAATTAAGGCTTTATCTTTTGAGAAATTACTCATTTTAGAAATAAATTTACCGTGATTGGCTCAACTTTTCAAGAGAATTATTACAAAAATAAGAATCTAATTACCATTACTACTTTATAAGAGACTATATATGAATCTGAATATATAGCAAAACTGATGCAAATTCATGCTTTGAAAAAAATTTTAATTGATAAAATCCATTTTATTAGGCACAAAGAGTTTTCGCTTGTTAGTTTTTTTTCCCCCAAATTAACACTTCTTTTTAAAATATTCCTAAACTACCACTCTTTCAAAACTAGTTCCTTCTTCAATTTTTTCACTAACATGTCATGATATTACTTTTCTTTTCCAGGTTCACTTTTCCATCTTCATAAGCATATCCTCCTCCCTTGTAAAGCCATTTAGGAACTTGAAGAACAATTTATTGATAGCTTTGCCGTATATGGGATAAATTTCAAATTTAATCTCTATAGTTTACATATTTTTTTAATATTGTCTCTAATATTTACAAAAATGATTCAAAATAATTCTTATTATTCAAAATTAGTCAATTTAATTCTTATTATTTCTCAAAAAATTCAATTTAGTCCCCAAATAAGAATCCCATGTGGGACTAAATTAAATTTTTTAACGAAACGATAGGAATTAAATTGACTAATTTTAAAAAATAAAGACAATTTTAAATCAATTTTTTTAAATATTAAAGACCAATTTTAAAAAAAATTAAACAATACAAACTATATGCATAATTTATCCTTTATGCACAAAACTCAGAGCTTATTGTCCTTGTAACTTGATTGATTTGAATAAGGATTTTTTTTTTGTTTTTTGTGTGGTCATACTGGATAAGGATGTTGGTCTTGAGAGTTAAGTAAGCTCTACGGTTCAATGTTTGATTTCAGAGTACTATGATGCCTCAGATCCATCTCTTCGTTCTTCTCTTGGGTTTTCCAACCTTGAGGCTAATAGTTCCCTTATTGTCTGGTCCCCTCCTCTTAGGGATTGTCTAAAAATTAATATTGATACCTCGTTTTGTAGAGATCGAAAAGCTGCAATAGTTTGGGACTAAATCAAATTTTTTTACGAAACCATAAGAACTAAATTGACTAATTTTAAAAAATAAAGACAATTTTAAATCAATTTTATAAATATTAAAAATTAATACAATCTTTTTAAAATATTAAAGACCAACTAAAAAAAAATAAACAATACAATCTATATGCATAATTTATCATTTTTGCACAAAACTTAGAGCTTATTGTCCTTGTAACTTGATTGATTTGAATAAGGATTTTTTTTTTTTTTTTTTGTCATATTGGATAAGGATGTTGGCCTTGAGAGTTAAGTAAGCTCTACGGTTCAATGTTTGATTTCAGAGTACTATGATGCCTCAGATTCATCTCCTCGTTCTTCTCTTGCGTTTTCCAACCTTGAGACTAATAGTCCCCCTACTGTCTGGTCCCTTTCCCCTAGGAATTGTCTGAAAATTAATGTTGATACCTCTTTTTAGGGATGAGAAATCTGTTACAACTTGGGACTAAATTAAATTTTTTTAGGAAATGATAGAAATTAAATTGACTAATTTTAAAAAATAAAGACCATTTTAAATCAATTTTATAAATATTAAAAATTAATATAATCTTTTTAAAATATTAAAGACCAACTTAAAAAAAATTAAACAATACAAACTATATGCATAATTTATCCTTTCTGCACAAAACTCAGAGCTTATTGTCCTTGTAACTTGATTGATTTGAATAAGGATTTTTTTTTTTTTTTTGTGGTCATACTGGATAAAGATGTTGGTCTTGAGAGTTAAGTAAGCTCTACGGTTCAATGTTTGATTTCAGAGAACCATGATGCCTCATATTCATCTCCTTGTTCTTCTCTTGGGTTTTCTAATCTTGAGGCTAATAGTCCTCCCACTGTCTGGTCCCTTCTTCCTAGGGATTGTCTGAAAATTAATGTTGAGACTTCTTTTTGTAGGGATGGAAAAGCTGTTACAGTTTGGGTTTGTTGTAACTGGAATAGAAGGCTGGTTGATGGTCATGCGGCATTTTTCAGATGTAGTTTTGTTGCTGAAGCTGAGGCCCTAGCGATCCGTAATGCTTGCATTTTCGCGAAGAACCTCAAAGGTGTTTGCATCATACTGAAAAGTGATGCTGAAACGATTCTCAAAGCAATCAATTCCTCAAGACGTGTGCCCTATTGGAGGATTCGTCTAATTATAAAGGATATTCAAAAGATTGTGACGGAAATTTTTACTATTAAATTTCAATGCATAAGAAGAAGAGCCAACCAAGTGTGTGACTGGATTGCCAAGAGCAAAGCTAGAAATAGTCTGACCATCGATTGGATGTCTAATTTACCCCTTCCCCTTTGTTCCTTACTTAAGCAGGACATTGAGCCTACTGGTGTTGGATAACTTTTGTATTTTCCCTTTGATTGGGTAAATGTATTGTAACATCCCACTTCGGAGGAATATAGTGTATTTGTGAGTAATTTATAAGTGGGTGTTGTGAATATAAGAAATAACTTGGGTTAATTATTTTGGACCAATAGAAAAGCGGGTCCAAGTAATTATTTTCTTATACCTACAACACCAGTCTCGCCTGTGAGCCTAGGGGTCTAGGCTCGGGATGTGACAAAATAGTATTCAAAGTAAGTCATTAACCGGTGCGGGAGCTAAGTGCTATGTGGGACAAAGTGCTACACCTAGAAGGTTAGTGTGAGCCACCTCTTGAACCTGTAAGAGTCACTTATAAAATCTTTCACCGTCTGGTTGGTCATGGGTATGTGTGCCCCTGACGAGGACGTTAGGTCCTTAACGGGGGGTATATGTGACATCCCACATTGGAAGAATGTAATGTGTTTGTGTAGTTTATAAATGGGTGTTGTGGATATAGGGAATAACTTGGGTTAACCATTTTGGGCCAGTAGAAAAGTGGCCCAAGTAGTTGTTTCTTATGCTTACAACACCAGTCATGCTTGTGGGCCTGGGGGTCTGAGCTCGGGGCGTGACATGTATAATTTAGTCCATTATTTCTTATGTAATTTTTATTTTTATCTATTATTTTTCAAAATGAATCTTTTAGTCCATTATCTTTTGTGTAAATGACACTTTCACCTATTATTTTTCGAAATGAACTTTTTAGTCCAATATGTTTCACATTAGTGACGTTGTTAGTCTAATATTTTTCCTCCAATATATTTTAAAATTAGACTAACTGCGTCACTGTTGTGAAATATATTGAACTAAAAGGTTCATTTTGAAATATAATAGATAAAAGTGTTATTTACATCAAAAATAATAGACTAAAATATTTATTTTAAAAAATAATAGATAAAAATAAAAATTACATCAAAGATAATAGATTAAATTATATTTTTACCCCCTTGGATTTAATATTTTTCTTTTCTCATGACCAAAAACAAAAATAAAGTAAGCTCTGTGGTTGTATTCTTGAATCTTGTGGATAAAAAAAATAAAAAAATAAAAAAATAAAAAACACAATCCAAAAGGATAAAGTTCCGAGAAACTCTTAAAAAAGTCAGACTGACCGGTCAGTCTGGCTTTTTACACACAAAGCATTAGACCAAATACATGTGGGGACCATGCATTGTGAGTAAAAAAGCCAGACTGACCGGTCAGTCTGACTTTTTTAAGTGTTTCCCGTAAGTTCCTGATACGACAATGAAAGCAATCTAGAAACTTCAATACAGCTAGCCATGTGATGGTCTAGGCCCCAGGAGTTAGATTTCACAATGTGCATATTACTAAGTGGTGCATGAGCTGTACGTGGTCAGTCTAACTTTTTTAAGTGTTTCCCTAAAGTTCCCGATACGACAATGAAAGCAATCTAGAAACTTCAATACAGCTAGCCATGTGATGGTCTAGGCCCCAGGAGTTAGATTTCACAATGTGCATATTACTAAGTGGTGCATGAGCTGTACGTATATGTAGAACTTATACCCTATTCTAAGAACGAATTCCTGACATGTCTCTGACGGCTCTCTCAAAAGTTAAAAACGCTTATATTACTCCAACAGTTTTTCTGTTGCATCCCCACATTTTAAGGGAGTATGCATCTAAAATTCATATCCCACAAAGTTGGAGGAGCTCCCACTCCCCTACCACAACTGACATTTAAAAATAAAAAAAATTATCGGAGTAAAATTGAAATAAATTTTTTATAAAATAAGAGTTTAATTAAAGATAGAGGAGTTGTTGAAATAAACTTGAAATAAAATATCTGTAAAAATAGAAGAAATACTTCAAATGCTCTAAATGTAAGAAAAAAATAGAAGAACTGTTGGAGTTAGCCTAAAGTAAGGGTTATAATGTATATTTGATGCTTATATATAATTTTTTATTTTTTTAGTAGAAATTAATTAATATTTCAGACTGAAAATACCTTTAAAATATCATTATATTTAAATATATTTTAGGGCTAGTGGGGGCTTTGGGGTCTGCCCTCCCCAGTGTGCATCCGCCTATGTCCACCCCTTAGGTCCTCACATTTTGAAATATTCAGACATTTTTAATTTTTTTTAAAATAAAAATCTAAACTAATAGTATATCACTTTCAAAGATAATTCACACCTCAAAAATTAATTAATTTTAAAATTTCTTGTACCCAAATTAAAAATTATATTATTAGAGTAAATGACCAGGGTCATGTTCAAAGTGTTTTAATGGCCCTTTTTATGGTGCCAACTTGTTTGGTGAGACAAACATTAATAACATTTCCCTTTCTTCCACAAGCGAAGTTTCAACAAACAAAACAAAGAAAGAAGCGATGTTGGGCACCATGGACGCGTGTAACTTGCGAAGTTGGACTACTACGATGGATATTTATGAGAAAGATATATTCCATTTTTATGTTGAAAAAGAGAAAATCAAATATGAGCCACTTTTTTCACCTTATCTTCATTCTTTTTTCGTATTTTGTTAATCAATAGGAAGAATGGAAGAACCAGGATTTTAATTCAAAATCTTTCAATTAAGAATATGACTTTTGTAACGAAAATATCCTATTATGAATTACTTATTCATTATCAAAAAAGTAAAATTTGAATTAAAATACTGACTCTACACACTAATCATCATTGAGCAAGCAAGAGCAAATTAACATGATAAGTTGAAGTACTCTTTCTAATTAGCTTTTTGCCACATATGATGATGTTGGGCTTGGTCCTACTTTCATGCCTTGTCTTAACTCAGCAAATTTGAAATTTTTCGTATTATAAAGGTTGGAACAAGCGAGATGATGTACAAAAGAAAAAGATGAGATAACTCAAACATTTTTACAAGAAAAAATTTCAACGGTCAAATTAGGTTAAAATATAAATTAATCTTTCAGAGTTGTAAGTTAGAAATTTTTGTGTGTACGTGTACGGGATTATATGTAAATTCTCAGTAGCATCAATCAAGTGTAGTTTGTTGTTCAAAGAGTATTTAGAAAGACTCTTAGGAGCTCAATTTTAAGAGGTGTGGGAGGCCCTTTTTATAGTCTGTCATGGGTCCTCTAATTTCATCAGTACCCATCTTGCGTTTACAGTTAATTTATTTTTTATTATGGTGTGCTCTCCGAGGAAAAATATAAAAAAAAAACATATGGCGTTCTCTAGTTGGCGGGTCTATTTGGCTATTTTTCCATCATCATATGACATAATTATTTAACAAAAAGATACGACATAATAATAATAATAATAATAATAATTGGAAAAAGGCGCTTTTGACCATAAGCTGTAAACTAAGAAATCAAAGAAAAACAGTATTTTACCAGTTTTTTTAGGAGATATGTAATTTTTTTTTTATAACGATAAATTTATTTTAAATAAAATTATATTAATTAGATAAATTCAAAATTATAAAATTTGTGATAAAATAATATATTTTATTGTATATTTTAAGTCAATCAAAAATAAAATAATATTTTCTATTATAACAAGTACGTTAAGAATTTATAATATTTAATTATAATAAATCAATACTTGACTAATTTATCCAAGTTTCGAACACTAAGAGAGAATGCAACTTGTTATAATTATATTCTAGTCGACATATATATATATATATATGTATATAAGAAATTTCTTTAATTAATCTAAACTAACGAAAGAGTAAAACTCACATATATATATATATATATATTTCACTTTACATTAAAAAAAAAACGGTTATTAGTTCCTAATTGAAGAGTTTCTATATATATATATATATCCCCACTACGATTCAATATTTTATCATTTCACGCATGACAAAGCTATCTCTTATCGGTCATCACTATGTGCACGTTAGAGAAACGGGGCAACATCTTCTATCTTACGCTAACCGGCGATGATGAGCACCGTTTGAACCCAGAGCTGATCGCCACCATCCGCTCGGCTCTAGCTGAAGCCAAGTCTCAAGCCGTCAATGGCTCGGTTCTCATCACCACCGCCCATGGCAGGTTTTTCTCCAACGGCTTTGATCTCAGGTATGCTCACTATGCAAAACCTGTTTCTAGAAAAGGGATTTTATTCTTTGTTCTAGTGATTTACTCCGTGAGTGCGAGAGATTCCGATATTAATTGTCGTGAGTGGCCATCGGCTTAGGCTCCCTTAAATTAATAAATATATTTATAATGTTTATCGGATCGTTCATATTTCATTATATGGTAAGAATTAAATATTTAATGCAAGAGATTCTTACGAAACATTTGCTAGGCCTTTCCGGGACGGGAAATTTGTATTTTTTTTTTTTTTTTATAGAAATGAGAATGGCAATTTTTTTCATATAAGTGAAAAGTAATCAAATGAATATTTGCATGAATAAAAAGAATTATAATTTTTGAGATTTTCTATTTGTAAGTGTATGTTAGAAAAAGAAAAGTTGACAATTACTAGTAATGGTTGCGTTATTGAATTCTCTTTGTAGACTTATATACCGCACCAGAGCTTCAGTAATTTTTTCAATGGGGTTGTAGCGTATAATTTAATGTTCATATACAAATAATTTTTTTTTCTAGCAAGTTAATTAATTTTTCAGATTAAAAGTATCTTAACCATACCTTTATATTTAAAAATTTTAAGATAAGTGAGGTTGCAGCTCTCACCATCTTCCATATATATCCTTCCTTGTGAAGTGTTTGAAGTATTAATTGAGATTTTTTTAAATTTGCCTGCAACCTCACACTAAGGGTTCCTCCGCAAGGATTGTCCACGAAGGGTGAGTCAAGGCCTAAAGATTGTTATCGGTTCAAGAACATAAGGTGTCTCTGCTTTTTCAGAGTCAGAAGGGGTAGAAAAAATGTCTCGAATCAATGCTAGATCTTGCTTTTACAGAAAAGAAAGTATGTTATCAGTTCATATTAATACTAACATGCTTTCGATCTCTAATAATTAAAAAGTAAACGGTTTAATTGCGAATGTGATGCAAGTTTTTGTGCGCGAAATGTAACAACTACTTTGATCTAACAACTGTAATGTATCATGGGTGGTTATGAATATTTGGCATGGTAAAGCAAGATTAATTCAGGTTCTTCTTGTACCATTCATTGATGTATATGACAATCTTAACGATAACGTACTATGAACTTGTGTAAGAATGTTGTCATCGTTCTCTCGCTTGATCTGAATCAATTACTTTGTTTACAAACACCGTTTAGGAATGGTTTGTCATAATTTCCTGGTCCAAAAATGAAAATTTGGATTTTCTTATCATAGGTATGCCCAAGCAGCCGGGTCGGCTAAAGACGCCACAGATCGGCTCCTCAACATGGTGGACTTATTCAAGCCAGTTGTAGCTGATCTCATCTCCCTCCCAATGCCTACCATTGCGGCCGTCACTGGCCACGCCGCGGCTGCTGGGCTCATGCTAGCCATGAGCCATGATTATGTTACAATGAGGTCAGACAAGGGTATATTATACATGAGTGAACTGGACATCGGGATGACATTGCCAGATTATTTCACAGCTATGTTCAGGTCCAAGATTGGATCGCCTTCTGCTCGACGTGGCTTCTTGTTGAAATGCATGAAGATAAAGGCCGAAGAGGCAGTGCAAATGGGGATCATCGACTCGGCACATCTTAGCGCCGAAGAAGCAACCCAGGCTGCCGTGCGGCTAGGGGAAGAGCTGGCCAAGAAGAGATGGAATGGTAAAGTGTATGCTGAAATACGCAAGGCATTGTATCCGGACGTGTGTGGCGTGTTGGGATTATCTGATACGATAGTATTGCCGTCAAGTCTCTGAAAACAGTTCTTTTGAAAAGCTTATCTCATCTTTTTGTTTTCATAAATATTTGTGTGTTGGTTTAGGGAAAATTGGATGAGGACATCCACCAAAGTGGGACAACATAATATTGAAATATCTTATCTTGAAATTTTTTGGGTTTGAAAAGTACTTTCATTAGTCACAAGGTATTTGATTTAATGGTATGATTATCGTTTTAAATATAAAAAAAATTGAGATTAATTTTTAGAATTTACATTAATATTAATTTGTGAATTAAAAAAAAAAGTACTTATTATCATATATAGATGTTTTTAAACTTCTATTTTAATATTTTAGACGCTGATAGGGTTAGATGAATTTTAGCAACTTAAATTATTCTAATATGATTTTTTTGTCTTTAAACTTACTATAACAACTTTTGCGGTGTACGTAATTTTGTAGATTTTCATTTTCTAAAATAGTCGTGTCATATTTATTTATCACAACCTGATCTGGCTTTAAATGTCATTTATCATGTGGTAGAACAAAGAGGGGAAATCGTTTACTCATCTTTAAAACTACTTGATTTTCTCACTCCCAAACCTTAATACCCACCCACCTTTTATGATTATGATGCAGCCTTATTCACACATACTCACACACAAACACACGCAGACAAGCACACATACATGTCATCATTAAAACTACTTGATTTGTCCATGGATTGAAATGTCAAATATCCCTCCACTTTTGCATAGTCTTTTGTTGACTGACTATTGAATTTAGGAATTGGTAACCCCACGCAACTGTATCTTGTCAGTGTTAATTGTTTTACAATAGGAAAAAAGCCAAAATGGTACCTCAACTTTGCATAAAAAAAAAATTTTGTCCTTCACGTATGCAGACCTGGCCCAAGCTATGGGCAGCTTGGGCCGCTGCCAAAGCCCCCTTAGATTGGGGGCCCCAAGTTAAAAAAAAAAAAAAATACTAACTTAGTAAAAAAATACTAAACAGTTAGCATTTAATCAATTTTTGAATTATTAAAGATCAGTACTTAAACGATTTTTGTTTATTGTGATATTAATTTTGCATATAATATAAGAAAGCAGGATTAACCTAAGAAAGAAAGCATAGAGGTATACATTCAACTATTCTTTTTATTTTTTTATATGAAAAATTTTGATATTGTTTACATACTTATATATATCTTAACTTGAAATTATAATTTTTTTACTTATATTCATTTTGTTATTAATTTTTCTTATATGCAATAGACTTAATAAAGCTTAATTATTAAGGCCCAAGAAATATGCTGAAGAAATACTTAATAAAGAGAAAGAACATTGGAGAAATGTCCTTTTATTTGTAGTGATTATTTTAATAGAAAATTTATAATTTTTTTTATTGAGAAAAAACCTAATTATTAAAGTCCCTATTTAGATGATCGCCCAAGGTCCCATATTGTTTGAGACGGCCCTGCACGTATGAAAAATACTCACTTTAGTTTTTTATTTTAACTATCGTTAATCTCATGTTAACGGTCAAAGTTTTGACCATGTTAAAAGACATAATTACCCATATACATCTTGGGCATGAAAGAAAAAAAAAAAAAAGAAGAAATAACTAGTGAAATAGCAGTTGGGTTTAGCCATTGAAACCCAATGACTATTCTGGCATGGCTGGGAATAAACCAAAAAAAAAATGATGCCCAACTCTTTTTCTCATTTCTCTTTTTCCTTTTCCACAGCGTTTCTTTCAATTCTGTTAGCATTCTTGCTGCATGAACCCACAAAAAAAAAAAAAAAAATTCTTGCAGGCAAAAAAGTCACAAAAATAAATTCCAAGAAATTAGCTCAAATGTCTAAAACATCATTATCATCATCAATTGTTCGAGAAGATGTAAACGACAATTTGATTAAGTTAAAAAGATAAAAGATGCTACTGTGGATACAAAGCAGGTAAACATTAATTTACAAAAACCAAATGTCATGTCATTTAAAAAAAAAAGTTAAACAACAAAGTTGAGGGATTTGCCGACAAAAAAAAAACTTCTCAAGCTATCCGTTTCAAACCACTTTCTTGCCTCTTTTTTATTGCTAAAAGACAAATTTGTTCTTATCACAATTAATTTTAAAGGAGGGGCATTTAACGAAAGAATTAAAGTGGACATTTTTCATACGTGAAGGACTAAAATGACTTTATACGCAAAGTTAAGGGAGTTTATTTCCCCTTTCATACGTGAAGGACCAAAATGACTTTTTACTTATTTCCCCTTTGAATGACACGATCAACTCCAAATTTATATTTATGACAAAAAAAGAAACTACCCCAGGTTAATCTATGCACGACGAGTAATCATATGACAATTAGAGGAGAATTTATCCTCGCATTCCCTGTATTACAAGATTGCATTAACTAGATTGAGGCACTCGAAGCATTTACTTCGATTAAAAAAATACAAACAAACAAAAAACATTGAGGCATTAACTACTTGCTAAAATTAGCTTAAATGATTCGTACTTGAAGTGGAGGGTCGGCCACGCGAGCCAACCCTATTGGTTCCCCACAAATTATGTCAGCCATATGTCTTGATAGCCATACAGCCCTCCCCAATCGCGAGTGAGAGTGGCATATTTAGCCAACCGACCCTTTTTAAGTTAAAATAAGGGCAAGCACCTCATGTTTATAATGAACTAATCGATTTTGGATAGTTGATATTTTCGATGTGGGATGTAGAAAGTGGACCTCTTTCTTCTATCCTGGGCGTCCAAGCAAGGCATTCGCAAACTACATTATACCAGAAATGACTCAGGCACGGCACTTGGATCAAAAGCCTTTTCGAGCACTCGGTCAATGACGGATCTAAAAGTTTTTTTAGTGGGATTATAACTTATAGTTTTTCAACTCTATGAATATTTAAATTTTTTAGAGTCAATGAATATTACAATTCCGACTAACGATGAAGTGAATCCGCCCCTCAGACTAGGTTAGGTGAAGCGAAGGAGATCTTAGTGAAAACATTGGATATCCAAGTAAACCTCCATTAACAAAGAGCCAATACAAAGATATTCTCAGATTGGCTGCCAACATCAAGTGCTGGCGAAAAGCTTAACTGTAGGTTTTCTCTTCTTGCAGAGACGGAAAAGAGCTGCCAAATATAGCTCTATTTCCTCTAGTTTAACATAAGAAATGGTAAGAATAATCTAAAGTTTAGTGGACTTGCATGAAAAAAGGTTTAGCGAGTAACTTAAAACGCGTCGTGAGAGCCAAGTCAATTCGGAGACGGCCCTAAGGAGTAAAGGGGAGCGGGTTAATTGTCGCACTCCTTGCCTTTCAACGGTACTTAGAGGACGGACCAAATGTAACAGAGTGACAACTCAGGAACAAATTCCCCACTTTATTGGGTTGCTTGGTGTTTAGCCATTTTAGCAGCAATTGATATAGCTAGGTGCAATTTTGAACAATATGCATGCTTTACCATAATCCCATCCAATTTACCTATTTCTCCAATGTGTTGCCATCCTTGACCATATGCATGCCCTTGTGAGAGACAATGAATAATACAGAAGAATATTACTGAAAAAGACCAGTGAGGTTCAAAACTCATGTCCATCCTCAAGTATCGATTCCACATGTTAGATTAAGAAGACAAAAATCAATGAGAAAATGTGCTACAACATGAAACATCGAAGAAATCTTCGATGTGCAAAATATTTGGGTGTAAAGTGGGATTCAATGCAGCAATCACTTTGAAATCTCAATCCTAACTGTTCTCCCCAATTTTCACAATATTCCAATCTTATACCAACCCTTTTCGGATACCTCTATGCTGTCTTTGGCTTGGGGGTCTTCTTTTTAATCTGCCTCCTTGCGATAGACTTCTTCATTCCGAGGAAAAACAGCAATGCACCAAAAAATGCAACACACTACCAAGAAGGCAAATAATATTAACGAAAAATCCCAATAATACAACCAATACCAAGATTTGATCAAGATATACATACCTGTAGGAACTCCTGTAAGAGCTCAAAAAATTCTGGCTCACCAAACTTGTAGTTGTAGAAGTCATACAAAATAGGAGTGGTGAAGAGCAAGTGATAGATCTGTAGTATTGAGGGGTAAACGCAGATAATGAGTTCCTTAACGAGTGTCGACATGATTACTCTAAACTTCTGATACTTTGAATGACAGAGGTACTTACCAGCATATAGGCCCCCAAGGAGCTGCCAAATACAAATAGAAGGCCTCCCAACCCCTTCAGAGCAATAGAGGCTGCCACAAAATGCCTTACCTGAATCAAGTATCCTGAGTTGCATGAGTATCTAAGCATAAGAGTGAGAACAACTATCCAATAGATAAATGAAAAAGGGAAGTATAACAAGAACAAGACCGGCCCCTTACGTCAATGTTTATTCCACCTTCCCCGAACTTAGAAGTAAGAAATTTCTGTATACCAGCCAGTTTGGGAGAAAATTCCTTTGCCGCAGGGCCCCCATCAACACCAAATTCATTGAACCTATGACATTGCGTGCATTATCAGTATGTAGCATCAGTGTTGAAAAGACCAACTGAATTAACCACATAATTGAAGATAGTCAGGTTCGTGATATTGGATATATTTGTTAAGAAACATGCGAAAGACAGGAGCATGAAGAGAACATAGATATCAGCATCTGTCTCCTTAAATGATTTAGACTAGAAATTTCAGCATCTGCTTTCATAAATGATTTGAACTAGACTTTCAACATTCTTTTCTTGGTAAGTAAATCTCAATATTTAATCAGTAGAGACACAAAAGCAAATTTATAATTAAACAATTGCACTACTTAAAATTTATTGAACAATTGTAGAAAAACAAGGTGCAAACGTTGCTGCAAAATATGAAGTGGCAAGGTGTGGGAAACACATATGAGCTGGTTGGATCGTTGGAAATGAAAATCAGGGCTATCGGCCTTGGGGAAAGTTGAGAAAGATCCTACATGACATGCACTCCAAAAGCAAAATGTTGCATCCAATTTAATGTGATCAATTTGAGCACCAAGAAGTTGCAGAGAAGAATGTGCATGAAAGTGTAACAAAAGCACGAGCCTCCCTCCAGCTATGGGTTTAGAGAGGTTATAACACGTACCCCTGATTGTGCTTTAGAACCCACAATAGAAAGAATAACAAATAAAAATCTTATCTCAACCTTTTGCAGCCTATTAGCCCCGTTTACTTTCCAAACTGGAACCAAAGCTCAATAAACGTTTCTCTGTTTTAATTCCTAACTCTGAGCGGTGAAGATGTTATTACTAGAAAATACAAAAGGGAGCATCAAACTTCTTTCTAATAGATCTCTGAGCAGCGTCTCACAAATATGAAGCTGGGCAATATACTCTTTCAATTGCACTTCTTCCATCTCTTTTTTACCATTCAGCCTTCTCCAGACACGGATCAAATTCCATAATATGAAGATTAAGATCCTAATATATGGAAAAGATGGAAATCTAAGATCCTATTAAATCTGTACCATGGGGGTTTTCCCTCTTTGAAAACCTCTCTTCCTTCACCCAGCAACTCCTATAACTGATTGGTACTCAATCCAGTATTTATATACTCACAGAGATCCATCAATTCATTCATATGTCTACTTTCAGGTGTACTACAAATATTCTCTTATGACTTCAAACATCTCAATTAATTTTCCATCCATATATACTATTGTTTCACCATTAACAGCCTCTTTAGCAACGGGCTAAGCTTGTCGACACCTACGTTCCACCAAACAAGAGCGCGGATATAGAATTTTTTAACTAGTGAAGGCTAGTGGGGTTGTTGAAGTTACTCAAAGAAACCAATGTTAATGGACCTAAAGGGACTAAGTGATTTCGAGAACCAAAACTAGTAGACCAGCGGGTCTGAAGGATCCTAAACCATCTTTTAGACCAAAAATACCGATACATTTAGAGTATTTTGTAGGGTCAGTGGAAACTAGCTACGCAAATGGCCCGACTCTGTTAGTTCCAGGAATCTTGTATATTAACTACGACATACTAATCTAGCATTCAGAAATGATTCCATTGTCAACTTACCCGAAAAAAACCAGATTAGATTCAAATAAATGAAACATCAAAATCCTCAAACATTACTATAAGCTATCTAATGTGCAATAAAGCATTAGAAACAAAAACAACAAAAATTAAGAAAGAAAAAACGCAAGTGTCTATTATTACAATAAAATTTCACAATCTACATGGAATTTAGGGAACAAGACTAGTAAGAAAAGATTGCTCGGTATATGAAAATCTCGCTACACGCGGGTGAAAACAGAGTCAGACCCACAACTCTGACCTGATTACCCCAAACAAATTATAAGCAAAGTAGCTAGATCTAGCATTATATAGTACGCATACTCAAGTTAAAATACACATAATCGTATACAACAAAATACGCACCAAGTCAACTATACATAACAGATCTATATATATATATATATAGATAGAGAGAGAGAGGGAGAGTACATTTGCCAAGCGGAGAGGATGAAGATGGAAGCGAAAAGCACACGACCCATGAACGAAAAGAACCCCATTTTTGCTGATTTTTGCTCCCTTTTTTGCTTTGCTTATGATTATGGCTGGCTTTTGCAAAGCTATGGAGGTGCTGAGTACGAAGAAGATGGATGATTAATATGGCTTCTTTTTTTTTTTTAAGCCTGTTTTTAATGACAAAATGGATTTATTTATTAATTAGGAGTGGGGAGTAATAGTATGGTGGTGGTTTATTTATTAGTTTAGTTGATTGATGTAGACTTCGCCAATGGGATTCGTTTGTTTTCGACTTTTGGATTATTGAATTGTATCTTTTTTCTCTTTTTGGTTTGAACCAATTTCTAGTCGATTTAACTGATCTAGCACAATATGAGATACTCGATTACATTACGAGTTTGAGGGTCTATTTGATTTAATTTTTAAATATATAAATATATATTTTTTTAATTTATAAGTTGAAATTAAATTATTTAGTCTATTTTTTGAAAAAAAAGTTATGTAAAAGTTTAAGCTATAAAAAAATAAAAACTCTAAATTAGAGCTTTTCAAAAAAAAATTATGAAATTATTTTTACTAAATATGAAAATTTATTTTTTATTTTTGTTTCTAAATATACATATCTATATTTTTAAAAACTCAATATTACCCTTAAAATTTTTAAAGCCCAACATTACTTAATATATTTCAAACAATTAATAATTTTTGTTCAACAATACTTGTAACTAAATCTCTATTATTAAAAATTTTATAATTTAAAAATTATAATTTTACAATTAGACTGAACAAAAACTAAATTCAACTCCAATAGCTCCCTTAAAATTCCAAATCTCCTTAAATGTAATGTGATCCCTAAACAAAAAGAAGATTATCGGACTAATATTTACCACTGCAAATTTGGGAGAGTTGAACCATTCCTGTCGCATTCCAATACTAATTTTTTTAAGATAAGAAAGTTGTGGAGTTTAAATTAAAATATAATTTAAAAAAAAAAATGACTTCAAATTTCAAAATGTTGAAAAAACACAAGAATATGATAACTCATGGACTTGGACTAAGAGATGTCCAAAAACAATTGGAGGGTTGAATGCCAATTGGGAATTGGTACATAGCGCACTTTCTTCGACTTTGCTTAATAAGCTTGCGTGGCTGGCCTTTTAAGTTGTTTAGAAATTAAAATTAGAAAAATATATGAAATAATTCAAGTCAATACGAAATTAAAGTTTGATTCCTATTACTACAGTGTGCTAATATTTCTTTCCAAACATACTAATATCCCAATTCACACTGATTTTGTATTATTGTATAGAATTTAATTTCATTTTAACAACTTAAGTTCTATACTTTTATTGTGTTAATGTAAGTTTGAATATTTTGAATTAATTGATTAATTAATACGTATTACTTCTATTGTGATTCTATTTTATTTAATACGTATTTTGAAAGTACAAAATCATATAGATTTGAACATTTTGAATTAATTAATTAATTTCAACGCGTTAGTAAGTTAGTAGTACCAATAAAAAGTGATCACAACTGCAAGTAACAATCCGTGGCAATCCCAATACATCTAGAGTCTTTTGATTGCAAGCAAAATTTGCAGAAGTTTTCGTATATTAGATGAAACCTTTAGATTGTAGAGATTTTATCCTAGATCTTTATGTTAACATTGATATAATGTGATAGATTAAATTAGCTTTCTATGTATGGTCAAATGAAGAGCATACCTTTTTTGTTTTTTCGAACGAAAAAGTATACTTATAGTAACTTCAAATCATAAGTACACAAACCACACCAATTGATTAAAAAACAAAATACAAGATATCTGATGAGGGTGGAAAATATATCTCCGTCCAAGCTCAGCGATAACCTGCAAAATAAGGAAAGAAACTGTGGGGATGAAGACCCGTGTTTCTCTTCGGGTGCAAGAATTAGTTAGTATATCCAAGTTGAACTAAAAGCTAGTGGTTGAGAGTATTTAATGAGAACGAGTTACCTATGCTTGGAGTCATTGGCGGACTATATATACTAGTATTCAAGACGGACATTCATTAATGGTTTGATACTATCCCGTACTATTCATGTCTGACCTTAACCTTTATGTCATATCTGACATTAATGTCAAGCTGGGAAACGAATGTCAGGTTGGGTCGACTTAATGGGTCGAATCTCTCATCCGGGTCGAGTCAGCTTAATTGCACCCATATCAATCTCAAAAAGTTCCATTAGAGGAACAACCATCCAATTAGAGGGGAACAAGCCTAATCTAATGTTCCTTGCTAACCAATCAACCACCTCTTTTGTTTTCCTATAAACATGTTTAATCAAGAGCACACTTCAACAATTTATTTAGATAAGTAAAGAGTAAAATTAGAAGAAACATGTTGATTGGCTCGCAAATTTTAGACTGATCTTTTCCTTTAAAAGTTGGCTTTTGAATCATCTACCAGATATATTGATGAAATTGTTTAAGAGAGACAAGAGAGGTGTTTCAACCCCTAAGATTATTTTATAATAGCACGACTCTAAGTCTCCTTAATCAACAAAAAAATAAAATAAAAAAATTAGAAGAAACATTTCAGAAGTTACAAGAAGATCATAGGGGAATAACTTACGTGTTCCAAATTGGTTTCTATTCTAAGGTTTACACAATATCCATTTACATAAAGCAAATCTTCAAGCTCGAACCGAACAGACCTGTTAATATAGTGTACTATCTGTCTAATCATGTGTACCTCGGTCATGAATTATACTTCCGACAAGAAAAAATAAAATCATGGATCAGACTTGGATCTCATCGAACCATATCACAATGCCGGTGGGTGGGATGCGATTGATTGAAAAAATAAAACAACATTATCAAGTGGTCACCATGTGGATCACTGAGTTGCGGCACACTGGTGGAAGGAACAAAGTGGAAGAATTAATACCATCTCTATTCATTATTATTCGTACCCGGACACCAGTGTTGAATTTAAAAAATTTTTTAATAAAAAATATTATATATAATTTAATACTTGTATATTATTTTTAATTTTTATAATAAAATTTTAGATGAAAAATACATTCAATGAGGATTGTATTATTTGCTATCCTCTATATTTATCTGTCTTTAAATATGTTACGAACTCTTAACGAGTTTAAGAAGAACTAAATCTATTTTGAGGTCTATTTTATATAATTTTGCACAAAACTATTTCCATAATTCAAAATGATAATTTTCAAGGGACACAATTAAACCTTAATTATCATTGCACTAAAACACTCCTTCTTTCATTATTATTTATATATCTTTTAGAAAAGGAAAAGACCATATAGTAGATTTCCAGCCTCATAAATTGTCACGTTCACCTGCAAATCCATCAACCTTCTCTTAATAAATAAATTAATACTGTCAAAGGCAGCATGGAGAAGGTGGTGATCCTCCTGTGGCTTCACGTCCGTTGTTCTTGAAAGCAAAAACTAGTCATAACTAGCCAATCAATTTTCATGGAGAAAAGACAGCTTGATTAAGAAATGCATCTAAGGAACGTTGCTTAACTAAAGCCCAGTCATTGGCTTGTGCATGTATCAATCTATGGACGGCTTATTCTCCTTTTGCTTTTTAAATTTTTTATCCATGAAATGTTCCACATCGTAAAAGATAGTATATAAGAATGGTTCATATATAAGTAGAGATAGTATATAAGAATGGTTCATATATAAGTAGGTGTTGTCTCGTAAACAATAATTCGAATTAATCATTTTGAACTAGTTAATTTGAGCCGTAAATAGTTATTTATTATATTTACAATACCAATCTTACCTTTAGACTTAAAGTTATGGATTCAGAGCATGATACCATGAGTGAATTCACACTTTGAATTGTGGAGTTATAGTTCTTATCAACCATTATATATATATATATATATATATATATATACACACACATATCTTTTCCTTTATAAGGAGGTAAAGTCGGTATACTAACTAACATTAATTTATGAGAAAATTCATCCATGCAATCCCTCTCTAATAGAGCTACTAGAGATCTTGGAGAGTTGATCGGGATGGCGACCCTACAATGTGTGTATATATATATTTGTTTATAAGGAGGCAAAGTCGGTATGCTAATAACTAATTATTTTAGGGAAGTTTCACCAATGGGATCTCACTCTAATAGATCTATTAGGGATCTCGGAGGTTGATCAAGATGATGAGTCTCCAGAGATCGCTTAATGTTAAGATTGGCTAACCAGTTCGTACACTTGTTTACCTTTCTATAAACATGACTCAGATTGAATCAATTATGCTACAAAATAATTTGGAAAATCTTGATAGCTTTAGTTTATAAAATTATTTGCTTTTATAGTACCACTAGTCTAATTTTTCAAAATTATTTAATTCCTCTGAAAAAGACATCCTAAATCCACCCAACCCATTGCAACTTTGAGTAAATCACTCAATTTACAGTTTGGCAACCACAATCTTTTAATAAGTGGATCCATTAAGAACGATGCATATCACTCTCTCTATTGCTCATTGAACTTTCCCTATAGATCTTGCTATGCCTTGTGTTTTAATAATGTCTGTAGTAGCATTTGCATTATGGCAACCATTTTAATGTTCCTCAATAAAGAGTTGAAGTTATATTTATAAACTAATGAGTTAAAGTTATATTTTTTGTAAATGTGTGTATTTTTAATGTATTTATAGGTTAAAAAATTAATTTAATCCCCACTCAAAAAATTCTCTATATATAAATATTAAATTATTAGCTCCCACAAAATAAAAATTATGAATTCACCCCTACATGCTAGTTTTGAAATTTTATTGTTTGTCTTTCAAAAATAAAGTAACCTTTTACCTTGTCTTGTACCTTCCTTACAAACAAAGTAATAACTTGGCCAAACGATACATTAGTAGAAGAGTAGATAATTAAGCCCTTTGCAATGGCATATCTACTTTTGAGATTGTGAGGTTACAACTTCTATTTATTTTATAAAATACTTTAAAGTAATTTGTTGGTTTTAATCTACGAAATGATTTACCTCAAAGGCGGATCTAAGATTGCTTTTAGGTAAGAATTATAATACATAGTTTCTCATTTGTAATAATATGCTTTGTCTCCATTGGGGACTAATTAATTTTTAGACTAAAACTACATAGGTATTTAAACGAATATTTAGGGCCAATAAAAAAATTACATAGATATTTTTAAAAACTAGCCCCATTGGATATGAGTTGAATTCGCATATGATTTGGATTTGATTTAACTTTCACAAATCTACTAAATTTAGTCACTAAAATCATTTAGCTCCAATGACAATATTTTAGATTCACCAATGGTGTATTGGGCTGAAAGATGAGTTGCAAATGGAGCACACCAGAAAATGTCCTTGATTAGGAAAATAATCCAAATGCCGAAAATCTTCTTGATTCGATACTATATTACATAAATCCATGTAATTCAAAATGATACCAAATTAAATAATGTATTTGTAAATTAACATATCATAATAGAACTTACTAGAAAATATATTGAATGAAATTGGAGCTTGGACAATTTTTTTTTTTGTCAATGAGCTTGAACAACATTGATTAATAGTTTTAGCTTCAACTTTTTTTTGGGTGGTCAAATAGCTTCAAATTTCATTATCCATCCTTAAATGACAATAAATATATTTAAGAAAAAATAAAAAAAAATGACAAACATCGACTAATAGTTTTAGCTTCATTTTTTTTTTTTGGTTATATAAGAAAAAAACCGACAAAGATTGACTAATAGTTTTAGCTTGAGCTTTTTTTTTTTTTTTTGTCAAATAGCTTCAAATTTCATTATCCATACTTAAAATGACAATAAATATATATAAGAAAAAAAAAACCGACAAATATCGACTAATAGTTTTAGTTTCAATTTTTTTTTTTGTGGGGGGGGGGGGAGGAATAGCTTCAAATTTCATTATCCCTCGTTAAAATGACAATAAATATATATAAGAAAAAAAAACGACAAACAAAAAGATCTTCGTGGTCCATTTTGAACATAGAAAATGTAAGGAGTTCCAATTCCACTACTTTGGCAAAATAAAACAACAAAAATAAAAAAATCCACTACTAGACCAAAAAAGAAAAAAGAAAAATCCAGAACGATTTAAAATTCACGAGGCCTCCCATACCATGTCATGTACAATTACTTGCTACTCGCTCTCCAAGATCGCCACGTGGACTCGAAATGAATCACCAGACAGTGACTGATTGGTCAATCGTACGTGTTCACTCTCAACAATTTTTTTAAACTCCGCGCACCGCTCAACCAAAACGCGAGTACATTAATTCTACACTCTCCTTCGCGTGCTTCCCTTGCCACCTAGACTCTTGAAACACAAAACGCGGCATGGCCAATTTTCACTTGGAGGGATTTTTCACCGCGGTAAAAATTGTGAAACCGCAGTGAAAAGGAAGAGACCTCTAATTTCTCAAATAATCCCTATACTTTTCAATGAATCTCATATTGCATCATAAATTTTCAGAAGCACTTTTTTTTTTCAGAATAGTAATAGAGCATTCCGAGAGACACGAGTAACTTTGATATCTCAAGTTTAAGTCTTATTATTATCGTTAATTCTGTACTGGAACATAAATTGATTTGAAACATCACTTAATTGATGAGTATTAAGAAAAAAAAGTTGAACACCAATGGAGTTATATTATTAATCATGTAGACCAACTAAATCTATGACATTGGGCATTAAAAGCACTGCAATCATGAAAAAAATCTCCTTATGGATGCTTAGATCCCAATCAAAGAACATGTTTAGTAGATCCCAATCAAAGAATATGTTTAATTGCACATTTTAGTCTCTAGTTTTAGCACTTGCATCAAGTTTCTTCTAAACATTTACTTGAACAAATGTATTCATTTACCAAATATTGCTTCACAGTCTAGTGTAGTTGCACGCTCCAATGTGTGTTTAAGTCAATAAAAGGCTAAATAATATTTATAATTGAAAAAAATATGTTCGAATTATAATATATTTTATTATAACAAATTATTACCCGACTATTCACCTAACCCTTGGGGTGAGTTTTTTATTTTTATTTTTTTGGGGCCAATTATGCAACTTACTAAAAAAAATTACTATGTTTGGATAACGTGAAAATACAGATGACGAAACTCAATTATCGAATTATCTAGCAGAACTCAACTATCAACTAATAAACTTTTAAGTATAACGATGCGCCTTTACATATATACTAAATCAATTAAAAAAAACTCCAAAATAATAAATCAAACTTAGGATTTCGTAAAAATAATTTCACCTACTCCTTAGGAACCAAAAAAAAAAATTTACTTACCAATTAATAGAAAGCCCCCCGCTTTTAAGTATAAATAGTCTCTCTCTCTCTATGTGTTTTTTCCTTACCGTGTCTCTTGTTTCTCTTTCTCTCTCTCTCTATTTGAATCTCTGTCGTGGCCCTTGTTCCAAGAGAGAGAAACAGAAAAGAGAGGAAAAAACTTCGGAGAGACCAAAAAATCTTAACGAGAAAGAGGTGTCCGTACAACAATGGCGTTTGTTTCATTTCTGGGTAGACTTCTCTTTGTCTCAGTCTTCGTTCTCTCCGCTTACCAAGAGTGAGTACTAACAAACACACTCATCTTTCTCTCAGATCTACTATCATTTCACCTTCACTGTGCGTGTTTTACACACACTCACACTTTCCTTACCTATATATGTATATATATTTGGTGTGAGTAATGAATAGCTGTTTAATTTTTTACTCAATTTTGTTTTTCTTTTACTTATTTTTGAGAATTTTGTACTGGGTATGTGTTCTGTATGCTTGGATCTTTTTCTTAGTTTTAGATTTGGAATTGAATATGCAAAAGAACACTAAATTTTGCTTTTATGAACTCTAATTAACATCTTTTTATTTTTATTTTACTTTATCTAGATGATTTTTATTAGATTTGTAATTAAATATGTAAGGTAACGAGAGCTTCGTGTACCAGGCTATCCTTATTGCATATTAGTTTGGAACTTCTTAATACTATAGTGTCAAACATGGTTGCTTTGAATATTATATTTGGGGGCTCGGTTATACGGATCTGACTATATCATTCATTCATGTCGAGAATAATCTTCTTTCCTCTCTGTTCCGGTAGATGTGGTGACTTCTCTCTATCTGTTTCGGTGGATGTGGGTTGCTGGTTATTAAATTGAATGTTATAAATCTTTTCGGGATGGAGTATGATGGGATCGTTGCTTGGTGATTAGTATATTTTTGTTACGTAAGAGTTAAGCTTGCTGATAGATGGGGCTCTGATCTACTAGAGTAAGATAGAATTTATCAGGTTTATGATGGTGGGTGATTTATGGTTGTCAGCTTTGTGTTTACTCGCAGTGTTAAATAAACCTGGAAAGTGGTCTGAGAAGCTCATTTAGTAATTTTTTTCATTTCACAAATGATGTATATAGATATGTTAGTGATTCAGGAAGTTCAAAAATCTTTTCATGTTGTGTTTCTTAGGGAAATTTAGCTGGATCTTGTGGTTGGTTTAGGTGATGGCCTAAGTGTACTTATTTCAATGAGTAAAGATGTTAGAATTAGTCCGAGTACCTCCAACAATTGCTTGTGTCATCTTGTGTCGCATGTGGAATTGTGGGTGACTTTGTAGCCTCGATACTTGTATAAAGCAAATCGTGCTTGAGTTTAGCGTGTTTGTTTTCAACTCATGGGTCTTTGGAAAAGACTGTACTAATGCTCGATTGTGAATTTCTAATTTTGGAAGGCTGTAATCTTTTGTTTCGTTTCTGTACATTTTGGTGAAATATAATTTTCTTGGTTTTTTCAGCAGCTTAGTATTTCATTGTTGAAGAGGGTGATTAATATTATACACTGGCTTCAATTTGCTAATTTTTTTTCCTCAAAACAAATTTGTTTTGCATACTGTTTTGGACCTGGTTAAGAGATTGGTAGCATGCGATGTATAGTGCTACTTTTGTTTCGTTTCTGTACATTTTGGTGAAATATAATTTTCTTGGTTTTTTCAGCAGCTTAGTATTTCATTGTTGAAGAGGGTGATTAATATTATACACTGGCTTCAATTTGCTAATTTTTTTTCCTCAAAACAAATTTGTTTTGCATACTGTTTTGGACCTGGTTAAGAGATTGGTAGCATGCGATGTATAGTGCTACTTTTGTTTCGTTTCTGTACATTTTGGTGAAATATAATTTTCTTGGTTTTTTCAGCAGCTTAGTATTTCATTGTTGAAGAGGGTGATTAATATTATACACTGGCTTCAATTTGCTAATTTTTTTTCCTCAAAACAAATTTGTTTTGCATACTGTTTTGGACCTGGTTAAGAGATTGGTAGCATGCGATGTATAGTGCTATTAGTGTGATGCAGTATTCTTGTGTTCATGTGACTCACATGTCTTTCAGACAATAGGCTACAATCATCTCAGTTATATGTTTGTATATCTATTCTGAAGCTTCCTGTTCCTGCTTGTAGATTTAATGAATTTGGCGTTGATGGTGGACCGGCTGCGAGGGCCTTAGGACCAAAGTTTAATGTCTTCTCGAAGCATGTTACTACCCATACCGGTTTTGAAGTCCCAAAAGTAGAGGTAAGAAATCATTATTCTATTTATTGTCAGTTTTGTTATAAATTTTGTTGCGATATTTCCATTGTGTGTATTATAAATAACTGGGTATCTGTGTTTTACAGTTGAAACTTCTAGTTTTGGGTGCTCTTATTGCGAAGGGAATTGGCAGCCTTCTTTTCGTATTTGGCAGCTCTCTTGGAGCTTATCTCCTGGTTTGTGGTTAACTCTTCTTTCTAATTTATTGCCAGAAAATTGTTTTTGTCAAGCATTGCTTGACTTCCGTTTTCTTTTCATTTTCCTTTTGCAGCTTTTGCATCAAGCAATCGTTACTCCTATCTTGTATGACTTCTACAACTACGATGTTGACAAGAAAGAATTTGGTCAACTATTTGTCAAGTTCTCACAGGTATAGCTAGGCTATCTGCAAGTCATCGGTTATCTTCTCTAAGTCAGTCTATGCGAATTTGGCTTATAATCATGTAAGTTATCAGGTGTAATTGTATTGAGTTGTGTTTTGTCTTGTTCTTGTTGTTGGGCAGAATCTGGCGCTACTTGGGGCTCTACTGTTTTTCATCGGGATGAAGAATTCAATGCCAAGGAGGGTGCCCAAGAAGAAGGCTCCTAAACCAAAAACTAACTGAGAAGGGCGAGGTTGAGTTTTGGTTGGTAAATTATGTTCACAGTGCCAATACCTGCAATACTTGATGGGCCCTTTTGTTGTAAACTTGTATTCTGCGGCATCACAGATCCTCATCTTTATCTTATTCCTTTTTGTTGAACTTCTTTTCATTAATTTATAGGGTCAGGTTTGGTTTCGTTGAAGTTGGAGTCGTGAAATTTTGAATTACGATTGAGAAATTTACAGTTGATCTTCGGTGAAATTTAGGGATTATCTTGTTGATGCTCTTAAATCTCTTCATCTTCCTCTTCCCCACTGCTAGATTTTGCTTCATATCTTTCGGATTCCTCCTGGTGATGGAGAACCATAATGGTGTACTTTTGCTGGAATTTGTTACGATTGTGACGAGGCTAGAAGAAAGTCTTGTTTATTGTTAATGTCTTAAAAGGCTGAGAGTAAGAGTATTGATCCTGAACCGATCTTTTATCCAGGATTGCAAATTCCATATGGAATTTGTTACGATTGTGATGACGCTTGAAGAAAGCCTTGTTATTTTTAATGTCTTCATGGGTGAGAGTGAGCGAATTGTCACGATCCATTATGCATTTGTAGTCCATTTTCCTTGTTAGGTAAATATTTAGCTTCCTGATGTTACGGCATTGTTAGGGTATGGATTTTATTATCATTCTGCTAGTTGTAGGCCTGAATGAGATTAGCATAAAACTTGTTAAACGAGGAAAATTCTTTCATCCTTATAGTCGAAGTTGAGGGAGACGGGAGATGGGTTTCACATGTATGTGAGCACATTTCATGTGAAAGTCACTGTTTGGCTGTCCAAATTGTTATATTGTCACATGTTGTACATGGAATTTGGATTAATTCAGGAATGTTAGGGAGAATGTATCATTTCACTTGTTTTTGGGTCAGGCTCCAACATGTTCAGGTCACACAGGTGTATGGGGCCCACGTGCAAAAAATTAATGGTCTGATCGTTTTAAAAAAATTTACCTTGTTTCTACTTCCTTTCCTGACAAAGGCTGTGAAGTAAGGTGTAGCAGGCACAAATGCATGTATTGGTCATGAGTTGGTTTTTTATGAGGTCACTTTTTACTCGGAAAGATGTGGATCTTATCATTATATGCACTTTTTTTTATTTCACGGTTTCACTTGAGGTTTACCTCATAGAAGAAGAAATTTTCATTGGCCATGGTAAAAACTGTTATTGCCACTGCTACATAGGTAATAGATGCCACATTTTTAGGGTCTATTCACCCCTTTTCTCGTTACTAATGTAAAATCTTTTACTATTCTATTATAGTGTGTAATGATGATGTTTTGTTCATGGTTGAAAAGAAATGCCTTGAACGGTGGAAAAAGTAATTTGTATGTAAATCGAGCTTTGAGCAAAATACCCTCTAATCAACCTTCTCATATTACTTACCTTATATAAATTAAATCCGCAAAATATTCAAGAAATTCAAAGTTCAGGCTTTTTGCAGTGTAAAAGCTGTTATAATTAATTACTAAAAACAAATCAAGAAAAAAAAAAGAAGAATATTGTTACAACAACTGCTTCCGTCACAAGAAATGTCACACAAAATGGCAATTACCAGCTGGCACCACCAATTCGTACCACCTCTGTAAAAAATGCAGAGTATTAATTGGCCAAGGATATCCTAACGAGTTGGATGGAATGGTAATGAATTAATAATATAATTATAATAAAGTGAATTTATCGTTTACAACCGTTAAATATCGTTATGAATGCATAGTAACAATTATGAGCTGATCCTTACATGTGTTTTTTACCTCTCCAGCAACAAATATAATTTCACGTCACGTCCCATGCAACCACAAACAATGGCGTTGCTCACCATCTTGGGAAGGCTTCTCTTCGTCTCCATCTTCGTTTTCTCTGCCTGCCACGAGCTGTATGCAACCTCTTTCTCTTGCATATGCATGTATATTTATTACAAAAATCGATTTTCAAGTGAATATTATTTTGCTTTTTTGGTATTATTTTAGTTATTTATATCAACTAATAATCTTCTTGATTTACTTTGCTGAACTACTGTTAAGCATAGTTTAACCATTACAAGTTAAAATCTAGCTACTTCGATTTCATTTTTCTTTCATATCTTGTCGATATTAGAAGGTTGTGCTTGTCGTGATGGCGAAGTGTTCACTTGTTAAATACTTTAGTCTCGACTTTGTGTTATAACTCTTGCAAACCAAATATCTGACAACAGAATTAGCCCGTGTACGTAGGGGCGTAGCTAAGAATTTAACATGGGACCAAAATATTTTTTTAATGATATTATTTAATTTTTTTTTAAAAAAAAATTGGAGGGTCGATAATTTTTTTAACAATACTTCATAGATATTTTTAAAAAATTAAAAATCCCAGCCCCCCTTGGTGCCGCCCCTGTGTGTACGCTTAGTATTGCGAGAAATTTGATTAGTCTGTGTACGCATTCTCTTTATAGAATAAGGGTGCGACTTTTGTTTCTTGTTGATGGATAAGTGTACAACACTCGTGTAATAAAAAAGAAATAGTCGTGTGTGTGTGTGCGTTTTTATTATTTTTTTCTTTTTTCATTAGGTAGAGTTTGGTTATATGAATTTATAAAATTTCTTTAACAAATGAAGGGCGAGTTTATGTGTTGAAAATGGAATGTTTGTTCAGTTGTTTAATTTTAGTTTTGGGGCCTCTGAATCTATTTCTTAATAAATAAATAAAAACATTGTTCCTTAATAAGTCTTAAAATGAGTCTTGAAAAGAGTGTTTAGTAACTAAGTGCCCGTAATCAACCATTAAATTTGATTCATATACCCGACATTACCTAGTGGATAGAATTAATTTGGTACGGTCAAATATGTACGCAGTTTTAGTTAAATTTGCTTTGGCTGACAAGGTTTCTCTGTATAACTTAATATTCCAATGTAATGATTTACTGATTTGTTGTTTGCTTTGTTTAATTTTGCCAATTGATGAATAAGTTCCTGGGATGCTCTGTTTTTAATGATGCTCTACTGGATTTATCTACTTGCAATCAACTAGCTTATATGTAGAATTTGGACTCATCTTTCTGCATTTTGATTTGAAGACTTTGAAAATTAATTTTTATTTATTTACATATTAACTAGGACTTCGCAACCTTCATGATGACTCATACCGGTGAGAATTTGATCTATAAGTTGATGTTGTGGGATTAAATAATCACTCGAGTTAGTCCTTTTGGGGTTAACAAATAGTTTTTACTCAAATTTAACACAAGTCTCATTTGAGGTCCGAGGTTTTCAGCCTGGGCATGACAACCCAATTCTGTAAGCTAGAGTACATGTGTTTGACAATATTTTGTATATGCACTGCCATTACAATTTATCTGTTCCTGCTGCAGGTTCAATGATTTAGAGTGGACTACAAGGATCTGGAGGCTTAAGTGTCACCTTTTAAAACTGAGGTTCTACAATATGATTGGAGATCTTGATCCACCATTAATTGAAAATGTAAGAACTTCCTATTGCTTTATGTAAAATGTATCCCTTGGTGTTGTGCCACACCTTCTAAGTAATTAAGATTTTTTTCCAGATGCAAGAGGCGGTATTGTTCTTTATAAACTTGAGGTTGTGTGGAAGCCTTCTCTTTGTCCTTGACATCCCTCTTGGAACTTATATGCTGGTCTGGAAATTAAACCTTACTTCTGATCATTTTCACTTTCCTTCGTTTATGTTTTCTTTACTTTAAACTTTAAATTGCGCTCGTTTTGTTACTGCAGCTTCTACATCTGGTGATCTCCACCCCTATTTTGCATAACTTCTACTCCATGGATGTCAATAACATACGGTTTACTATTACTCTTTTCAAGTTTATGAAGGTCAGTTATTCGTCTGGATATTTTTGTTCTAGTCTTACGTTAAACATGTTGATTTTGAAAAAAAAAAAAAAAAAAACTTATTGTCTTCCATTGTGCAGAATTTGGCACTCATTGGAGCACTGATCTTTTACATTAGGATGAAGAAGGCTATTGAAAGGAGACAGTTAAAGATTATATGGGTACACATTGTGTTTCCGGATAGATTAAACTAGTAGCAGTAGTTGGAAAATGATCTTAACAATGCCAATGTTACAGAACAGCTATTGATCTTCTTAGTAGATTCTAACATGTATTGTTGCCACATGTCAAACGTCTATGTTACTAAAACTCTTGAGCCTCTTTTAAAATGGGATCTCTAAATATTGGATGGAATTGAGAAGTTACACTTCATGAAATATTGAGTGTCACATAATGATTTATCTGTTTTATTTTTCTGCTGCACTTTACTCAATTTTTTTGGATTTAGGCTGGTTTAGCGAATGACTGTTGTGTGCCGTTGGCTAATACTCGAATGGATCTAATTCGTATGAGTTAAGCTCAAAGCAATGGAGCGACTTGGTTGGGACAGAGAGAGTATCTTATAATGGTATATCTGGTTTTTTTTGCTGCATTTTACTCTATTTTGTTAGATTTATGCTGGTTTAGCGAATGTCTGTTGTGTGCCGTTGGGCGTTGGCTAATACTTGAATGGATCTAGTTCGTACGAGTTAAGCTCAAAGCAATGGAGTGACTTGGTAGTGAGAGAGAGAGTATAACATGATGATATATCTGGCTTTTTTTCTGCTGCATTTTTACTCTATTCTGTTGGATTTAGGCTGGTTTAGCTAATCTCTGTTGTGTGTCATTGGCTAATACTTTAAATGGATCTAGTTTGTGCGAGTTAAGCTCAAAGCAATGAAGCTACTTGGTTGTGACATTGAAAGTATTACACAATGATAAATATCTGGTTTTTTCTGCTGCATTTACTCTGTTTTGTTGGATTTAAGCTGGTTTAGCTAATGACTGTAATTGTGTGTGCCATTGGCTAATACTTTAATTGAAACAATCCAGGCTTGACTATTAGGCTGCCAATATATTTAGCCTAATTAAATAACTCAAAATGTTTAAACTTGCGTTGATAGTAATATTAAATTCAAGTCATTGATGTGAGATGAAATGTCACGTGAATAGATCAAGCAATGAAGCAACTTGTTTGTGACATTGACCTGAATTGTCTATTACTCTATTTGGCATCAGGGATTTATCAATCTGACTTGGCCCCTACCAATAATTAAAGTTTTATACATCTTCTGGTGCCAATTGGCATTTCAAAGTATGAAAAATGGAAAGGCCCAGAAGATTTGAATTGTTATAACTCTCATGTAATGCTCTGACCATTGGCATGTGGTCATTGAAGCGACAATAACTCTTTGGACTTTGAATTGGAGATTCAACGAAAATATATTGTATATGCAGTTATGATAAAATAATTTAGTTAATTTATTATCATTACGTTATTATATTTGATTAATATATTACTATTGGACCATTAGATCTAGTTAGTTTGTAACGTGATGAGGGGATTCAAATCTTTAACACAACCCTGCTTAAATTCGATATTATCTTCAATTTTTCTTTCAAATTGCTAAGGCATGAATTTAACTTTGGAGTGGTAGAGGAAGTAAGGACTCGAGTTTAATATCATTAGTAGAGAGAAGATCAAGTGGAGCAAAATTCTAAACACCATTTTGACCACTCAAGTTTTGTGAAGTTGGGTGTAAACGATAAAGTTGTTGACTTGTTGGATTAAATATTTCAAATTTAAACTATTTTTTTGACTGAATTAATATATGTATTGGGACGTAGTGTTACACTAATATGTGACATTAAGTTAGATTTAATGTGATTCTACTTAAAACGGATTCTTAGTTAAAAAAAAAAAATTGAAAGTCGTACATTCATAAAATCCTAAGGATTTTATTTTCTTTTTAGTATATGATCTAATTTAATGTAATTTTACTTAAAACGAATTCTTAATTTAAAAAAAAGTCTTGAAAGACTACATTAGCAAAATCTTATGGATTAGGTTTTCTTTTTAGTATATGACCTCTTCTGCTCAATTGCTCTAGTATATCTTTCTAAATATTTTTTGTTAAAGGTCGTTCAACATCTAGGATGAAATAAGCTTTGATCACCTAATCTCGACAATAATTTATTGCCCCAATTTTTTTATTTATTTTTGCTAAGTAAAATATATTTCCCCAAATGTTATATATCTTTACTCTATCTTTCTTATATATATATATATATATATATATTTATTTATTATATAATAAAAGAATATAAAATGGGTAAGTCTTTGTCCAAAATGATATTTATAACTCATCTGCATGCATGAAGAGATTTGTACCATTCGTTAATTATTTTACCCTGCATTATTTTATGACCATAATGCCCTTCTCTTATGTTAGTGGAATCTGACATCACCCTCATCATCCAATAACTAAGATCTACGGCTAAGATCTTTCCTAGGTCTAACACAAAACTTTATCTTACGAACAATTCACTACCCAATTCTCTAGAATTTTCCTCTCTTTGTTTCTCTCTTTTTTTCTCTTCTACGTACAAACACATCTTTACTATATCTGAATCCAAACCTTCGCACTCCAGCTTTTGATCTGTTTTTTGTTTTATCAAGGTGTGTCTTTGTTTTCAGTGAATTGTTTCTTTGAGAGAAATACATCAGGGAAATGAATGTATCTTAATATTAAAATAGAGAAATATGTGTATATATATACAGACCTAATTGTTATTTTGCAGGATGGGAATTATGGGAAAGATTGGATCAAGCATTCGCCAGAGAAGTGCTAACGTTTGGCAGACTTACGTTGTGCTTGGAGTTGGGACCAGTGTCACTGGTGCCTTTATATGGGCTTCCCGCCAAAAGAAGGAGGCCCTCAAAGAGGAGGCGGCCCACCAAATGGAGGAGGTGGCCGCTGCTACAGCGCCTCTGTCCTATTTGGCCAATCTGAGACATCTCGAAACTATTGCTGGTATTTTTCTTTAACTTTTTTTTTTTTTTTTTTCTCTATCTGTTTTTTAATAGTTTTAGAGCATTGAGGAGCAGAGCACAGAGGAGAGGAACGAGAAAAAGCAGGACAAGATAGATTAGACGAGGATCTTCAACTCTTTGAGCAATTAGACCTAAACCAGTCACTTCTGTTGGTACTTTTCTTTTTATTTTGTTTTAAAATTGTTACCGACTTGGTTCCCCATCAAGTCAAGAAAAAGTTAGAACTTTCCAATGTCCAGTTATTTGAAGATCCCAAGACAAGCACAGAATGACAAAAAGATAGAATCTATACAATCAAGCATCTTGCCTTGGCTTTTTAATTATGGATTTGGCTAATTAAACTGTCATTAGATACCTCCAACAGGCGCATTTTTAAGCATCAGCCACGAAGCTAGCAGCATTTCGGGCGAAAGTTTTGTAAACGTTAAAATTATACAATTTAATACCTATATGTAATATAAATTAGCCACGTCCATGTCATCCAAACAGTTATCATCACTCAGTTAGTGGAGAATTTATGTATCAGACAAGGAAATAAGCTGAGAATTAATTAAGAATTGGTTGATATCTTATCCATGCCAGTTTTTTTTTTTTTTTTTTTCTCCCTCCATGTGCATGTAAGTTTGTGTTTGGAATCATCTTTTCACGGAGAATATAACAAGGCTGTTGAACTTGCTCCACAAGTGTTTGTGACACTTTATAACTCAATCACTAAGCTATGTCACTTTCATGGAGAAGTTGCTTTTGTTAATTCTCTGGTCAAATTCTTAATTTCATGATGTCCCATATTATGTGAACCATGATAGAAGTAATATTTGTTAAAAATATCGTTGTAGGTTTAAATTATAACTCAGAGTTACTTACTTTGAACAGTGGGTTTGAGGTTCAGGAAAGAAATTCGTAAACTTATAACACTAATTTCATTTACGGGCGTGAAAGTCCAAACTTAAGATGTAACATCTTCTTGTTATCTCTTTTATATATTATGATAAGATACAGTTATTTAGATGTGAAGAAACGTAGGACGAGGTGAAAATGAAATAAAGTATAAGGAGACAAAAATGCATAACATTCATTTATCAAAGACCAAGAGATGATCATGCTGGACCATTTGAAAGGAGAAGACTCAAAGTTGGCTTGCATATATGAACGTTGCTAAAAGTATGCAAAGGTAGAAATTTCTATTTCTTCGTCAATACGAAAGTATAAACACAAAAACGCGTCTAACACTTCACAAATTTTTTGGGCAGCTGACCTAATTTGGAATTAGCCTACACCAACTATTAGTTGCTGTCCAATACAATGCAATTCTGTTAGGTGAAATTAAATAAAAAAAAAAAAAGAACTAGTCAAAAGGAGTGTTTATAACAACTTGAATTGGCAAATACAAAGATGACAATTTTGAAATCTTAAAATTCTTCATTGAATTTTGATGGATGGTTCTTTGGTTTGTGTCTCCTTTCTGCATTGGGTTGATCTTTCCATCCCACCAGTGGAGGATCCAAACATCCAAATTCAGAGTGTATATTTGTATAATGAGAAAGGTTAGGATATGCACTCGCATACAGTAATAGTATACAATATAATAATTTTAAAAAAAACAAAAGAAAAATAAAAAAATTATTTTTTCTTCAAATTGAGGGTGTGCACATTCACACACTCTCTTATATATAGGTCCGCCACTGCATCCCACGTATGCACTGGGAAGGAAGTTATGAATATATAAGTAGGTTTTATGTGTTTGTGTATGACTATAGATTTTACTTTGGCCTAATAAATTTAAGGTTTAAAACAATTATTTATATTTTTTATGCCACTCTTCTGTTCTGGACTTGGGTACTCAATAGGAGTGATTGTGATGTCCCAAACAATAAAATTAATAAAATAGTAGTACTAGTACTAGTAAGAGTGCATATGCGACAACAAAGCTACTATACACTTGAAGCTTGCATGAAACAACAGGAAGGGAAATCAGGCTTCTACAACTGGGCAATGAGTAAATGATAGAGAAAAACCTATTACTTGAATATGTTCTTTGTTTGAACATATAGATATTCGTGAATGAAACAACTGCAAGGTGAATGAGTAACCATGCGTGTAATCAGTTGACAATAAGAATCATACTTTCATGGCATTAAGACAAATGCAAAATGCTTGCATCTAATCTAAGCAAACCGAGACTTCAGTTACCCATCAGTAACAATAACGTACATTATAATGCTTGTGTAATGAACATTCTGTGAAAATATTAAGCGTTAAGAAATTGAGGAAAAGTGGTTTATGATTGAACTTTGCTAAAGTGGTTTATAAGATAATGCAGTTAATATTAGGTAGGTGCCCAATAAAGGGTGATTGCAACATTGCATATATATCAGTAGGAAGAAACTAACCTTTCGACAAATAAATTAGGGGTGCGTTTATTGTTCCCATCAACCTGAAATAATGGACCTCCAGTAAAGACTGCTAAAATAAATTGAAGGATAATAAATACCCCACCTAAGAGTAACTAGACTAACATTTGACAAATAAATTAGGGATCCAAAACTATTATTTCTCAAATTCTATTGTAAATTTGGT
The DNA here is from genome assembly GCA_037974665.1 of Ehretia macrophylla. NCBI lineage: Eukaryota > Viridiplantae > Streptophyta > Magnoliopsida > Boraginales > Ehretiaceae > Ehretia > Ehretia macrophylla. Next base: position 48,285,020 of record CM075777.1, on the reverse strand, counting down.
TACAAAATATTTTAACATTTGAAACGTCACTTTCATAAAATCATGAACCATACATAACACGTAAGTACACACCACAAATAAATTATAAAGTCCAAAAATATTTTATATCCAAACCCTCTATTGTCACTCCACAAACTCAAAAGGCCCTGGCACTTTGGTCAATATGTATAATTTATCCACGGAAAAAAGAAGTGCAGAAAACCCTTTTTGGTCGGTCTTCGAAAACTCCACTTCCAAGATAAAGCATATTGGACACGATCTATGACAAAGTTCAAAGACATCATTGCGTTTCCATGCAATTTCTAAAGTTTCCATGAAGAATATAAAAAGTATAAAGAAACTACATGGACCTAATCTTGTGGAATTGGATAAAATCAATATAAATTACTCGGTTGACGAGTTTTTCTAGTCACCAGTAGAGAAAGAAAGTTTTTTTTAATTACTTATGAAGAATCTGGATTAATTCAACTTTCCAATGTAATAGCTATAAACTTTTTATTGATTTAATTTTTTTTTAATGACGAGAAACTAATTTTAAGAAGGATTATATTGAATTCACTCGAAAATTATAATTTTCGTAGTGTAGAAATGCGTCCCAACTTGATTCAAAATATTATTATGTCACTTCTGGCACGATCAAGCAAGTTCTCAAATATTAGTCCGACTTTTTTTTTTTTCAATCAAGGGGAGGGCTAAAGTCTTAGAACATAATTAACGAAACTCAAGTTCACAATTTCTCACATATATAACGAGTTATATATCACTAAACCAAAAATCTAGGGGTAGCCTTACCTTTCTTACATAACAAAAGGGTTAAGGGAGAAAGCCAAAGGAGGTAAAAAGACATAAACAAAGGGTGCCATGATCCTTTTGTTCATCAAATTCAAGGCTAAGAACAGCAGAACAAACATAGTTCTTCGATCTTTACTTTTTTTCTTTTCTTCTCCATGCCCAATGGAACCTTATTAGCACATCTAAATTCTTGTGAGATATACACTGAAATTGTTAACTAATATTACTTTTCTATTCAAACCAAACTACTATTTTCGAAAACTTAGATGAAATCAAGCCATCTTGCATAAATTAATCATTTAGCTGTGTCTGCTTTTGCCACATTTCGAATCCAAAATTCCAGGCCCGCAAACGAAACTGGTGTTGTAGGCATAAAAAATAACTAAACTATCTCCCACCGATATGGAATATCATAATTTTTACCTCAATATTCAAAATAAAATTGTCCCATATGGCATTAACCACTTTCTGACAATAACATCACTTTGGAAAAATTAACATTCTCCTAATAGACGGTTGTAAATTAATCCCGACTGCTACGACCATTTTATTAGACTTATACAACTACAAAGAATCATTTTTAAAGCATTTTCCAAGTTAAGAATGTCTTATCCAACAATGACCTGGGCCATGTTGAGCTGAAAATGCCCTTTTTTATGAGGTCTTAAATCGATTTGAAGCTTGCCAAGAATGAAACTATAAATGGGCTTAGACAATGGTCATTCATTGTTGGGGGCCCATAAAAGTTTCTGGCCTGTGGGGTGTAGTGTGCTAACTACATTTTGGAGAGTAACATACAGATCTTTATAGAAAATTCTTACATATGTCGAGATAGATGAGTCCATATCTCACATGGATAGAAGGACTTGTGCGTATGAGTTTCAACAACATGTGAAAGACTGATCTATCAAGTGAAAGTCCAGACTGGTTAGCCCAAAAAACAAAAACAAATAATGCATCTTCGACATTTTAGCATAATAGGTAGAAAAAAAAACCAATTTAAGATGACACTAAAAGAGAGAGGTTTTACCGGGAGTCGAACCCAGGATGCTAATTCAAAGTCCAAAGTGCTAGCCACTACACCATAGAACCTATTTGTTGATCATTTTATTCATGTCCTTATGATCATATAACAAACCGCTAACCAAGAGAAACAAAAGAAATTAAGAACGAATCCTCTCATAATCAACCGTAATTATTGTGTGATACAGTAATGATAAAAATGATTTGAACTATTTTTCAAGTGCACATTATCTATTTTTACTCTATTCACAATTTATTGTAGTCGAATTATAACGTTATGAGAGAATCTATTATATATAAAAAATTATTTATTTATTTATTTTTGTAATTATTATTTTACTAAGATGGTACTCTTGACATGGTGAATAAGACACTACAATTTAATTTATTCTTCGAAATAATCTCTTCATCGTAAATTTGATATTGTAAACAGAACAAAAACTCTTAATAGACATGATGAGATCGAATTTAGTGTTAATAACAGCAACCCACTTAGAATTTTAGTGTTAATAACAGCAACCCAATTATTGAGACTGATTCAGAGGTTCTTTTTCAATCAATTACTTCTAACTCAGTTGCACCCCTTGGGGAGATTAGTCACATCCTTATAATATCCACATTTCGCACCATCATACATACGGAGTCACCTCCTCGCTCACTCATAGAGATAGAAACAAGATTGCAGATTGAATACTAAAAACTTGTATGACTAACAATATTCTTCAAGATTGGTATTCTATTATATTACCCTGTCTTTCAAATGTATTCGCTCTGACTTTGAGCAAGTCGACATTGGCTAATTACTGTATTCTGTTATCTTCTTATTTATGAATATCCTTCTCTTCGACCAAAATAAAAAAATTAAAAAAAAACTTGGAGAAACTTATTTTGACAAAAAAAAAAAAACTTAGAGAAAACTTTAGACAGCCTATATAATATTGTTTAGCTTAATTGAAAAGTAATATTACTGTGGTCAGGCCGGCAGTTAAGGATATGAAATGTTGAAATATTTGTATAGAATAAGAGTATTTCAAAGTACAATAACTTCAAGAAGATAGAAACAATGGACATCTAACCATAATTGTGTAAGCTGAAAACTACATTCCAACATAGATTGTCTAATCCGATAGTGACAATAAATATAATACCATGTTACAAGTAGTTTTCAGTGGATCAACAACTATATGTGTCTTCAACATTTTTTTTAAAATAAAAAATCTATGTATTATTATTTTTTTTTAAATACGGTGCCTCTCCCTTTATTATTATTATTTTTTTTGTCAACGGCCACCTTAATTGAATCTTGACTCTCTAATATTAAATTTCTGGTTTCGCCCCTCTTCTCATGTTCAATTAATTTACATGCAAGATGTGAGTAAATATTATAGCTACTTGATCTTCACATTGGAACAAAAATAGTTGTGTTGAAAGTACTAAATAAATATAATAAACACTTATATAACAGTTTAATTTTTTTTAGATGAAATGGTAATTTGATATGAAATTAAAGCCTAAGTTACCACAAAATTTTAGGTTTAAATTTCATCATTACCTATTTAAAAAATAGAGAAATTATCTACGTGCAAAGATAGAGGTATGTACAGCCCCCAGTGGCCCAAATCTTTTTAAAAACTATGTGGTACATATTTTAATTTTTTAATTTAGTATAAAAAATTAAATTAGTCCCCATAAAAAAATATTAGTGTTATCTAAAACACCTCTACCACACTTAGAGAAAGTGACAAGCCCACTTAACCAATATTGTAAGGCTAAAAAATAAATATTGTCTATAGATGTGGAGTGTGTTAATAACAAATGACTCTTTAACAATTTTATCTTTAATGAGATTGTAATCTAATAAATTGAAATGAATCGTGGAGAACAATGTTTCGATTGGTAATCAACTTTATTCAGAATCTTAATCATCATGTAAACTCATTGTCATGATAAACTTGGTGTGACTGAAGATAGATGAAAGAGTTTGACCAAAAAAAAAACCAAAAAGAAAGATGAAATAAACGTCAAATCTATAAAGAATTTGATCCCCAAAAAAAAAAAAAACCCCTATAAAGAATAGGTGAACCTTCATACTTTCGGTTGAACGAATTGCCCACTCATTAGTCGTACACGGTTGGCGTTTAGTTCGCGTTCTTCAGGCTTTTAGCTGGTAGCCTACCGTGATAGATATTCTTGGTTTGATTAAAGTTTTGAGTATGTTGAATCATTTGATAGGGACAACTAATATAGTACCAAATTTCTTTGTGGTCAGACGTATGTACATATGATTTTTCTGTGATCTCAAAATCTCCTCCATACCTTTTTATAATTTGACCTTTGGTGCACAGCGTCCATCCGTCAAATTTTTCGTCACTTTTGACGGTATGTGCAATACATTCACGTAAAATATAATTTTTATTAATTTTTAACGTATTTGATAATAAAATAATAGTAGTAATTAAAAAAAGTAATAAAAACTAAAAAATAAAAAGAAATAGAAACAGTCAACTCACCACCACCATCTCCACCTCCGGCCACCAACAGTCAACTACACCATCACCATCATCTCCGCCACCATCTCCACCTCCGGTCACCATTACCGCCACCACACACACGTACATGTCAAAATTTATTACCCAAAAAAAAAATAGTTGGGTTTCGTTGTCTTCTCTGACGACTCTCGTCATCAACATCACCGACAATGACAACGTCATCTTCTTCTTCTTCATACCGGCGTTGAAGAGAAATTGTACCGTGGCTGAGGATGGCAACATGGAGAAGCTGGGTTTCGTGGTTGTCACTAGGTGACCCATCGCCGGAGAATATGCGAAAGCTGTGAAAAAAAATGGTGAAGAAGCTGACGCGGGTCCTCTTCGATTCAGGGGTTTTAGGTGATTCAAAATTAATTTTTAATACACCAAAAGAATTGCAAGGGGGAAGACAAATCTGTTGATGAAGTCGATTCTCATGATTTTCATTGAATTTGTATTACAAGTTGAAGCTAAGATAAATTTGACAATAATGGCTTTGTGATGATGTACAATAATAGTTTATGAAGCAATCAGAAATGCTAATTGATTAATTGGTCATCATGAATGTTGGAAGCTCACAACGGCAACAATGGCAGTGGGTTGTGTGCTTGTGAGGAGTGAATGAAATCATGAAAATGTGAGCGGGTCAATTCGTGGATCAATCAAATATATATACACACATATATATGAATGTTGTTTCTTTTCAGTGTTATTAAATCTCAAAATGAGGAGTTGGGTGAGGGTGGTTGTGGTGGAGTTTGGCGGTGAGGTGGAGGAAGGCGGAGGAAGGGAAGAAGAAGAAGGAGGTAGTTTTTTTTTTTTTTTTTTTTTTTGTGAAAAATGGTATTTTGGTCAATAAACATATTTATTTTATTGACAAAATTATTAAAAACGAATCCAAGTTGCAATAAGCGTGAGTGTGCTGCACATACCGTCAAAAGTGACGGAAATTTTGACGGAGGGGGGCGGTGTGTACCAAAGGTCGGACCATATGGGGGTCTGGAGGAGGTTTTGAGACCACAGGAGGGTTGTGTGCACTTACGTCTGACCACAGGAGAGTCTGGTGCTATTCACCCTATATAGTATCCAATGTGTGTGAATTTGGTCGGGGAAATGCAAAATAGTACTTCAAAATTCACTACGTGTCAATAAAGTATTGTGATATTTCATTTTTTACAACTTTTTCAAATAGGGGAAACTCTTTAATCGGTTCGAACTGATGTCAGTTTCTTACATATTGATAGAATTCACACGCATAAATTTTATTTATTATGTGAGAGACTGATCCATTAATTCGGTCTGATAAAAGAATTTTTCTTCAAATAGATTATAGCTTGGAATACCGACTAAAGCCCTTAAATGGTCAATTAGTGATAAAGGAGTAAGGATGCAGAGACAACTACAAAATTTGCCTAAAAATAGTCACCCTGAGCGAGGGTTAAGTAGTTTTAGAGAAAAAAAAAAAAAATTACTAGTATTGCAGAGACTAACTAGATTTATATACTAAAAACCTCGATATATTTCAAAGTATGTTGTGGTATTAAGGAGAGGGAGTTGCAGCTCCACAATACCAAGTGCGAATCCGATCATGAATAGAGTTATACCCGATTGATAGCAGCAAGTAAATTGGGGCAGTTAAACTACCAATTAATTAATTATAATAATTCTAAGGATTACAACAGCAGGAAAATGATACCATGATGTTACTAGTATAAGAACAGAATATCAAAAGTGTTCAAAGTTATAGATAAGATAAAAAAGAAATAAATAAATAAGGACCTTTCAAATGTTATCTAATTTAAAAAGTGATTGTTAGTAAAAAAGTTAAAAATTAAAAAGAGATCAACCTAATTTTCAAAATTTATTTTGCAAATAGTATATATTAAATATAAGCGTTTTCCATGCTGTAAATTCTTTATTTAGACCATTCAAATCAAAGTACGGCCAGTCTATTGCCAGCAATATAATATAATATTATTCTAAATGGCCGGTGCTTAGACATGGCCCCTCAGATTTGGAATCTTCAGAAATAAACCTAAATGTTACGTTTTGTTGTTATTATGGTGACATGGTAAGCAAATATTAATAATTCAACAAAATGTTGCTTGCATAAGGCATTGAGATTGAAAATTCAAAGCTGTTCCAAGTTAATAAGGCATTGCATGGTGTCACTAATCATTGGAAAAATCTTAGGTAGTCTCTTAAATTATTGGTGAAATTTACACGTATAAAGTCTTATATCAATTTAAATTGATTGAAAAGTCTTTCGTAATTACTATAGCACTACAACAAAAAAATATATGTTTTCCTAGTCATTATAGCACTGCAGCGAAGAAAAGATGTCTGAGATTTTCTTCCATCTTTTTTCCTTTTGGATTTTTGGGTCCTGTCGAGGTTGAAAATCTCATAGTTGAGGTTGGGCAACTCCGCTTGCCAAGCTGGACTTTCAGGTCGGCCTCCGAGTTGAACTTTCAGGTTGGCCACTCAATCTGCACAATGAAAAGGAAGGAAAAGGCGGGGTGACGACCCGAATTTTCCCCTCGGGTGTACGAATGATTAGTATGTCTGAGCTGGAGAAGTAGCTGAGAGCATTTAATGACGAGTTACCTCTGAAATGAAGGGGTGGAGCTCTATTTATACTAAATTCGGACCTGATAGCATTTAATGCGGTGCAGTTTTATGTCCCATCAGAACAGCTGTCAGCCGAGGTCGGGGTTTTTCGGGGTCAGATCAGCATCCACGTTGGGCATTAGCTGAATGTGTTGGGCTTGGCTCGGATTAGCCCACCTCAGCTCGGAGCGGACATCACACCTCAGCTCGGGGTCCCCCTCGTCAATCCCCCTCCCCTCCTCCCAAGTCGAGATCGAGAAGGTGAGATCTAGATTTGGGAGTTGATCCTGAGCTGAAGGTACCCAACCTTGTCAGAGTGGGGATGGCCATGTCAGCGGTGCATACCCTTCAGATGGCTAACACGTCACCTAGCAGTTATGACAAGATGCGATGTTTGGGATTCCCGAGGCGGTTACCAGAGTTGCCTATAAATAGGGCCTTGACATCCAAGATTCATTTCACACTTTGCTTACGAAATTTGGAGCTTTCAGGTCGGCAACCAGAGTGGTCGGACACTTTTAGCTCAGAAAATATCTTATCGGGGTATTCAGCTCGGAATCTACCAGCTCGAAGCCAATTAGGTCGGAGGCAATTAGGTCAGGTCATCTTCGTCAACTAGTTTGGTAGGTACGTCCCGACTCTCTTTAGTTATTCCTGCACACATATTTTAATTTGTAAACAGGATGGGGAGGTCGGAGTCGAAAGATTCCCAGGCGATAGAGGTGAGGTCCTATGGAGGGGATGACAATCCGTTGAGCTCGGAGTCGACTTCAGATAAAGGCCGCGGGGATGACATCAAAGGTGCATCTCAAGAATCATCTCGACAATCTGGGCTCAGGAAGAGTGATGACGATTGCCAAGTGATCGAGGTCAGGCGAGTGCAAGAAGAAGCCGAGGTAGATCCTTTAGCCGACCTGGGAGACTTGGGAGATAGGGAGGACGAGAAGCCATTGAACCAGTTGGAGGGGGTTGAGATACCACATGAGTACTTAGCTGGAGTTTCCGCGTTGAAACCGATTGAAGTGGTCCCGGTTAGGGCGGTCCAACCTCGGAGCTTAGCTACAGCCAGCAGTTCGTTGGCTCGGGGAAAAAGGATAGAGCAGTTGTTTGCCTGCTGTAGGCGCGAGTGCCACTCTACCATCCAGATGGCTAATGCTAGGTTAAGGGACTGGTCGGTGGACCAACACCACAAGCTGAAAGTTCCAAGTCGGACCGAGCCTGCCTACTATCCTCCACCCGACCATTTCACCATCTACGACCTCGCATTCAATGTCGTTCGGCTTCTACTTCCCGACTTCATCGTCGGCATTTTGAATTACTTTGAGCTTAGCCCGGGTCAGATGTCACCTAACGGTTAGGCTGTGATGGTGGCATTTTATGTGTTCTGCCTTGAGAGGAAAATAAAGCCGACCCTGCGTCGGTTTAGGCAGTTCTTTGTTTGCAAGCCCAACCCGAAGCAGCCAGGGTAGTTTCACTTCGCAGCTCGGGTCAACAATGCCATATTTACCAAGTGGCACTCCTCCAACAAGGGATGGCACAACGACTATTATTGAGTTAAGCCGGCCGTGAACCCGGGGTGCAGAGTGAATTGGAATCTTTCCTTGACCCGAGCCGGGTATGCTGATTGATATTGATAGTGTCCTCAGGTGGGACAGAATCTGAAAATCAAAGTTATTCGAGAGAGAACCCGACCTGAGGATGGAGCACCCTCACCTACTTCCCGAGCCCGAAGAGAATGCGGAGTCCGGCTCAGAAGAAGGTCAGTTCGCAGGATCAATGCCCGACCTCCCCACCTTCTTGTCTACTCTTGTTCTCTTCAGTTTATATTTGGTTATATCTCACCTTTTTCCTCTACTCCTTTGCAAATATGGCGGATACGAGAAAGCTTGTGTATGCCCAGATGACGAGGAGGACCGAGGGCAGTGGCGAAGTCTTGGCTTGGTCTGGCTTGGGCTCCACTGTCCCTCAGGATCAAAGGCAGCGACCCGAGGTCTCTTCCAAGGGGATGTCGGCGTCTCCCCAGACCAAAAGATCGAGCTCGGGCGTGGCGATCCCTGAGCGCTCAGAATCCTGCCCTGATAATAGAAAACGGTCTCTGCCCGAGTACTCCGGGAAAGGCAAGGCCATGGAGGTAAGCCCTCCCAACAAGGATTTCATGGAGGCAGCTAAGGTCGCCCGCGATCCCTAGCTGGCATCGATCCTGGCGGAGCAGATTTCGCTCGACCTGAGGACGACTATAGTCACGGTAAGGCATATTTGACCGCGTTGATATGGTTAAGTTTTCGGCTTGGCTGATTATTTTGTCATCTTTCGTGTAGGCCGAGTCCCACATCCTTTCGGCACCTGGCTTGCTCGCCCATGCCCAGACTCACTGTGTCGAGCTCGAGCAGCGATTCATCGACTCTCGAGCCGAGCTAGAGGCCCTGAGGGAGGATGCCGTCCAGAGGCGCAAAGCGAACAAGACGGAGATCGACCGGCTGAAGAGGGAGCTCGAGGCGGAGAAGTCCCGACGCGAGGCTGCGGCCAAAGACGTCGAGCGCTTAAAGAAGGACAAGCGCGAGGCCGAGGCGAAGCTTAAGGATCTGTTAGATCGGGTCGGGGAGAAGGTGGTGGAAGCCTTCAAGTCCAGTCAAGAGGCCGTGGACTAGTTGGCCACAGAGGGTGGGGCGATGGCCTGATACGCTGAGCTGGAGCACAACTTTCGGGGCCAAGTCGCAGCTCGGGAGAGAATGAAGACCTTTTTCCCTACCACCAAGAATGATTACATCAAAATCTTGGAGGCTTCACCGCAGGAGTTCTGGGAGATTCCTGAGCTTCCTACCGACTTGACGTCCCAAGCCAAGGAGGTGATTGATTTTGTTCAAAAGAGCATGAATCAGGTCGGGGATGAAGCCGACGCCACCACCTCTACCGCCGCTCCTAAATAAATTGTTATAAACTCGCTCGGGTCGGGCTCTTGTAATCTCGCCCAGTTTGGGCTTTTTGTAATTTGTATTTCAATTATAATGAAATGAATATTTTGCATTTTAGTCGAGTTCGTACTTGTGTACTTTTCTCTTCGCAAATTTTTCTTAAGTAAGTGGGGTCAGACCAATATGATGGACCATTCAAACTTAATTTAAATATAAAGAACCAAGCTGGACGCGATTAATGAATTTTCATCCTAATCCGAGCTGGTTAATCCGGACAACTATCATCGTTGCCGACCTGGACTCATCAGTACGATTTAAAATTGGTCAAACTAATGTTGACAAACGTTGAGTTCGAGTTTAGACTCAAACTAACATACCGACCTGAAGCCGGCTAACACCGAGTTGGACCTTAATCCGAACTGGCAATACTAATCAAATTGTTATTGATTATACCCGAGCTGGAACCTAGTCCGAGCTGATTTACTTAATCATCAGCTCGTAATTAAGCGTGGCCACCACGTTAATCCGAGTTGGCAATAGCTAAGTAGCTGAGGTGCTTGGGCCTGGGTCGGGCATTGCACTATTTTACAAAATACATTGTATTGAATTTGTACATGGAGTATTTGGGCTCGAGGCCTCAACAAAACGTTTATAAAATGTCTCAGCTCGGGGGCCGGCGCAAGAGAATTCTGCTCGGGTTCCATTACAAGAGATTTCGGCTCAGGGGCCGTTAACAAAATATTTTGGCTCGGGGCCTTAGACAAAATACCGTTTCAGGTGTTCTGAGTGCCATGCATTCTTCAGTGGTTTTTCGTACTTGTCGCGGAGGTAGAAGGTTTCAGGTCGAATTTCTTTCATGACTTCGTACGGTCCCTCCCAGGTCGGGGAGAGCTTGTTACCCGAGCGTGGCAAAAAGATGGCCTTTCTGAGTACGGGTCACCAACCTTAATAGGATTAGGCTTGACTTGCTTGGCAAAGGCTCTTTGCATGGCTGCTTTACTGGCCAACATTCTAATTTGAGTTTTAGCTCGGAGCTCTTCGACGAGGTCGAGCTCTTCACGGATCAGGGCTCTATTTATTTCTGGATCATGGTGGAGGGTTCTACTGGTCGGAGACCAGATCTCCACTGGCAGAACTGCTTGAGTACCGAAGGTCAGCTCGAAGGGCGATTCTCATGTTGCCTTGCTGGTGGTGGTCTGTTGAGCCCACAGCACCTCGAGAAGAATCGATGCACACTGGCCCTCTGCTTCCTCCAGCTTGGTTTTCAATCCCTGCAAAATGATTTGGTTAGTCCTTTCGACTTGGCCATTACTTTGAGGGTGAGCAACATATGAGAATCTAAGGTCGATCCCAATCTCAGCACATTTGCCTCGAAAGTATGCACTATCAAATTGCTTGCCGTGGTCGGTAATAATGACCTTTGGTACCCCAAATCGACAGATGATGTTTTTCCATACGAAATTCCAAGCTGCCTTTTCTGTTATTCTAGCAACACCTTTAGTCTCGGGCCATTTGGTGAAGTAATCTACAGCTACAAAGGCATGCTTCTTTTGGCCAACACTGGTTGGCAATAGGCCGATGATATCTAGACCCCATTGATAGAATGACTACGGGCTTATCATCACTGTCAGGTCTACTGAAGGCTTTCTTTGTATACTGGCGAACCTTTGGCAGGTATCACACTTTTTTACATAGTCTTTGGCATCTTATTACAAGGTGGGCTAGAAATAGCCTTGCATCAATGCCTTCCGAGCCAGAGCCTTGCCACCCAAGTGGTTTTCATATACCCCTTCATGAATCTCTCGGAGTACATAGTTTCTCTCCTCGAGCCCGACACACTTTAAGAGAGGCCAAGTGTAGGCTTTCTTGTAGAGTTGCCCAGCTATTATGACAAACCTCGAGGCTTGTTTCATAAGTTTTTGAGCCGTTTTTCCATCCTCCGAGGTCATACCCCCCTCCAAGTAGTCCACGATTGGTTTGGTCTAATCTGGGCTTAAGTTGAGCTCGGCTACAGCTTGTATACCCAGCTGGATACTTGGTTCGAAAACTTCTTCCACATGGACTAATGCAGGTCAGCTTTCGCCCAAGGCCAACCTGGACAGAGGGTCAGCCTTTATATTCTCCTCCCTCGAGATTTGCTGCACCTTGAGCCTCTTGAGCCCTGAGGTCAAATCCTTTACTTTGTTGAGGTAGGCCAACATAGTATTGTCATTGGCTTCGAACTCTTCTGATATCTAACTAGCAACCAATTGAGAGTCGGTGCTCAGGTCGACTGTTTGCGCCTCAAGCTGAGCCACAATTTTTAATCCTGCGATCACTGCTTCGTACTCAGATTCATTGTTCGAAGCCGAGAAGGTGAACTTGAGGGAGTATTGGTGCTCATGCCGGGTCGGGTCGAGGATGACCACTCCGGCTCCGCTTTCAGACTTCTCTGAGGCCCCATCCACATTGACCTTCCATACATTCTCTGGGTCATGCTCGGCTCGGCCAGTGCATTCCACCACAAAGTCCGCGATGGCTTGGGCTTTGATGGTTGTTCTAGGCTATTAGGTGATGTCAAATTGACTCAGCTCAACTGCCCATTTCAGCAGCCTGCTCGACGCCTCCGGCTTATGCATGATGGACTTGAGCTGGGCATCCGTCATGACCTTAATTGGATGAGCATCAAAGTATGGCTTCAGCTTCCTTGCCGCCGTGGTGAGCGCTAAGATGAGTTTTTCCAAGGAGGAGTACCTCGCCTCAGCCCCTTGCAAGATTTTGCTGACATAATAGACCGATTTCTGGTCCTTCCCTTCTTCGCGGACTAGTGCTGCCGCCACTGCTATCACTGAGCATGCCAAGTAGAGTACCAGCTCCTCCCCAACCTCAGTCCTTCCCTTCTTCGCGGACTAGTGCTGCCGCCACTGCTATCACTGAGCATGCCAAGTAGAGTACCAGCTCCTCCCCAACCTCAGGTTGGGATAATAGGGATGGCGAAGCTAGATACCTTTTCAGCTATTTGAAGGCGTTCTGGCATTCCGTAGTCCATTCAAAGTTCTTAAGATTTCTCAATATTTTGAACAGAGGAACACACTTGTCGGCCGACCTGGACATGAATCTACTCAGCGCCGCGACCTTGCTAGCGAGCACCTGGACGTCCTTCACGCAGGTCAGTGACGCCAGGTCAAGTATCGCCTGAATCTTTTTCGGGTTAGGTTCTATTCCAAGGGCTGTGACCATGAAACCCAAAAACTTTCCTGCCTTGACGCCGAATGCGCACTTTTTCGGGTTAAGCTTTATCCCAAATTGCTCCATTACGGCGAAGGCTTCAGCCAGGTCGGCTACATGGTCTCTGCCATTCTTCTCTTGACCAACATGTCATCTACATAGATCTCCATATTTCGGCCAATCTGATTTTTGAAAACTTTGTTCACCATCCGAGTGTAGGTAGCTCCAGCAATCTTAAGGCCAAAAGGCATGACCTCATAGTAGTAGAGACCTTTATCGGTGGTGAAGGCAGTCTTTTCTTTGTCCTCAGGAGCCATATTGATTTTAGTTATAGCCTTTGAAGGCATCCATGAAAGAGAGTAGCTCGAATCCGGAGGTAGCATCCACCATCTGATCAATCCGAGGTAGGGGAAAGCAGTCCTTGGGGCAAGCTTTATTGAGGTCGGTGAAGTCAATACACAATCTCTATCCGCCTGAGGACTTGGTCACCAGTACCACATTGGATAACCAAGTTGGGTATTGGATTTCCTTTATGTGGCCAACGTCTACCAACTTATCCGCATCTTCTGTTATGATTTTTTGCTTATCATAATGGAAGTGCCTGCGCTTCTGCTTTACCGGATAGTGGTTCGGGTCGACATTCAGGTGATGCTCAATCACTCTCGGGTTAATACCTGTCATGTCCAAGGCAGACCATGCAAATATGTGTTCATTTTTCAAAAGAAATTGGCTTATACCTTTCTTGAGGTCATTGGGGAGTTTACTCCCGATCTTTGCCCTCTTTGTTTCATCGGAGAGCTCCACCTCTTTGAGGTCTTCAGCCAAGCTCCCTCTCTTAGCATCCCTTTTTCTCATATGGTAAATCAGGTCCCCAGCCAACCTGATATTTGGGTCGGAGAGAGCTTTCATAACATTCCCGAGCTGAGCACTGGGCTCCTCGGATGGTGGCCGTACCGGCCGGGGTCGGGAATTTCAAGGCTTGGTTGTAAGTTGAAGGAACGGCCCTGAAATGATTGAGTACCACCCGACCCAAGATCCCATTATAAGTGGAGTTGCAATCCATCACAATGAAGTTGGCTTGCATCGAAACCCGCTTGTCTCCGTCTTCCAGCTTCAGTGGGAGGTTGATAATTCCTTCAGCTCGATGGGCATGCCCGGTGAATCCAGCCAAGGTGCCCCTCAAAGGTCTGAGCTGGCTCCTGTCCAACCCCATCTGCTCAAATGCTCTTAGGAATAGGACTTCTGCCGAGCTTCCGGTGTCCACCATCAGCCTATTCACGGTGAAGTTGGCTATTTCAGCGCTGATCACCAATAGGTCGTCATAGGGCAACATCACACCCTCCACGTCTTCTGAGGTGAAAGTGAGCTCCTTCACCTCCGGAATCGAACCTCAAGCCGGCCCATATTCTCTTCCAGCCCAAACATAACCCTTCCTACCAGCCGAGGTCTCTCCACCTGACGCCAGCCCTCATGCGATAGTCTCGATCACAGCCAAACGTCCGCCCCTAGCCTAGCGCCTGGGTGGACTTCTTTCTCTGTCCCTCTGATCATGATTCCGGGTCGGCTGTTGATCTACGTACCTTCGGAGATGGCCCCGGGCTATCAGTGCCTCAATCTCTTGTTTCAAATCTTTGCACTCCTCGATGGTGTGGCCGTAATCCATATGGTAGTGGCAATACTTGGTCCTATTGCGCTTTTCAGGTCGGCCTTTCATCCTCCGCGCTAGAGGTAAGTGGTTCTGGTACTGGATCTCCATCAGGATCTGCTCCTTTGGGGTGTTGAGGGGAGTGAACATGGTGAACCGAGGGTTCTGCTTTGGCTGCTGAGGCTGCCTGCCTGCCTCGGTCATTTTGGGTCTTACCCCCAGGTTGGCCTCGGGAGGTCTCTCCCTTCTTACCGGCTTTCTTCTCCTTGTCATCGTCCCTCTTCGCTTGATGGATTTCCTCTGAGTGTATGTACCCTTCTGCCCATACCATCAGTTCGGCTACAGTATCCACGGGGTCGATCGCCAAGGAGGATATGAGGGGACCCAACCTGAACCCGCTTTGGTAAGCCATTAATGCCATGGAGTCCTCAAGGTTGGGGATTCTGAGTGACTCTTCATTGAATCGGGCTGTGTCAACCATCAAATTTTCCCCTTTATGCTGCTTCACCAACAACAGTGTAGAAGTGTGGTGGGTGGCGTGTCAGCTTCCCGCGAAGCGGGACAGGAAAGCCTCAGCCAGCTGATGAAAACTTGCAATAGAGCCGGGACGAAGTTTTTGGAACCAGTCCAAGGCGTTGCCAACCAGGGTAGTCAGGAATGTCTTCATCTTCATCAGGTCGGTTATATCATGGAGAGTCATATGGTGATCGAAGTTGAGCAGGTGGCTGGCTGGGTCTCCGTCCCCATTGTAGATTACCAGGTTGGGCATCCAGTTGGTGGGCAATGGCGTTGCCAATACCTCGGGCGAGAGTGGGCTTACGCTGAGCTGGTTAATGACCTTAGCTATGGCAGCCGCAGTCTTAGCCTGCTCGGGGTCGGCATGGGCTGCCCTTTTGCCTCTCGCCTTTGCTGGTCTCGCCTCCGGCTCCAGGGAGCCTTCTCTATCTTGCGTTCAGGTTCGCCCCGAGGCTGGGATACAAAACTGTGGACGCGGGGGCCGCGACATAGCTGCTTGTGGAGCTGGGGGTTCCGCTGCTAGCTTGGCTACCTGCTCCTTTAGTTCCTGGAACATCCTGAGCATCATTTTCATCTCCGGTGACAGGCTGGAGTTGAGGTCTCCATCTGTAAAAAGGTTGGTTTCTGAGGCTAAGTATATACACTGGCTAGTTCCAACGTCGGTTTGGGTTGGATCTTGGCTTGGCATTTGAATGGTTCGAGGTCCTCGTCCAGGTTGCGTGAGTCATCTACCAGTGCGCTGTGGCTTCTGGTTTGTACCATGATGGTTTCTTAATGAGTGGTGAGGAGAGTGATAGAAAGAACTCCGCTTCCCACAAACGGCGCCAAACTATCGAGGTTGAAAATTTCACAGTTGAGGTTGGGCAGCTCCGCTTGCCAAGTTGGACTTTCAGGTCGGCTTCCGAGTTGAACTTTCAGGTTGGCCACTCAATTTGCACAATGAAAATGAAGGAAAATGCGGGGTGACGACCTGGATTTTTCCCTCGGGTGTACGAATGATTAGTATGTCCGAGCTGGAGAAGTAGTTGAGATCATTTAATGACGAGTTACCTCTGAAATGAAGGGGTGAAGCTCTATTTATACTAAATTCGGACCTAACAGCATTTAATGCGGTACAGCTTTATGTCCCATCAGAATAGCTGTCTACCGAGGTCGGGGTTTTTCGGGGTCAGATTAGCATCCAGGTTGGGTATTAGCTGAATGAACTGGGCTTCGCTCGGATTAGCCCGCCTCAGCTCGGAGCGGACATCACACCTCAGCTCGTGGTCCTCCTCGTCAGGTCTTTTTACATTTAAAAATCTTAAGGTGTCGGCACTCACTAAAGATCACCATTAGTAAAAACATTCAATTTGATGAAAATGCAAAGCTTTACGTGTATAGGAAAATTATGATTACACTTTTAAAGGAACTGAATTTCTAAGCTGGGAAACAAACTACCCCACTTTAGGCCTTGTTGTTTAGTCTTCAATGCTGACTTGCAGGCGCAAGTTCATTAACTTCCCTTAAAGTACGCCATGACTTTCTTGGGTCTATAATGCCTCCATATATATATATATATGGAGGCGCATCTTATTGGGCCTATCAAGCCTGCTTTCTTCGATGTAAGACCATAAAACGACCTTTATTATTAGTTCGAGTAGTCACTGTTTCTGGTGTTTTAGTCACCTTGTATAGAATATCGATGAGAGGCTCATTGGCTAGGACACGTGTGGGATCTTACTAATTGTAAATATTTTTGTAAAGTTTATTTGAAATGAAATCCTAGTTTATTTAGCAAAAAAAAACAAAAATCATAAGTGTGTCTTTGAGACATCTATTCTCCAATGTTGAATATATATTTTGTTTTTCCCCTCAGGGTTTGTTTTTTTTGACCCCCCAACCCCCACTTGTCCCCTACCCCTATGAAATTCGAACTCTCGTCTCTCAACTGGTAAAATGAGTAACTCATTATTAGATTACTCATGAATTTCTTGTTTTTGCCCTCAATTAAGTGTATAATGTTTGAAAGCTTCCAAAGATGTTTGGTTAAGTTGTGTTCATTAGATTAAAGTCGGTCCAATCCCTTTTTAAGATTATGTGCATAACGAGAGTTTAGTACACATAATTCACTTTTAGTAGCACTCAAGAGCTATAGGTAATCCTGTAATTTATATGTGAACTCCATCATTTATGAGAGAACTTTCGAATCCAACTAGCGAGACTCAATAACAACTATGCAACAATATAGCAGGACCTAACAAGGCAGCTATAGCAATAAAGAGCATGTCTTTCTTTACTTAACTTTGTTCTAACAATTTATGGTATAACAATGATACTACGATAAAATAATATTGTCTCTCATACCACTAGACCAAAAATTTTGACCGTGACTCTAGAGAGAAGTGGTAATAATGCCATTAAGAAATTTAATTCCCTTAACAACTTCTCAACTTTGGATTGTTTTTTTCTTGAAAATGCCAAAAATGATCGATTGGACATGAAGGGAAAGAATGAAAAAATAAATAAAAATAAAAAAATAAAGAAAACTGGAAGGGAAAGGTTTGGTTTCAGCAAAGACTTTGTATCATTGACATTGTGCCAATTGCTTTAAATTTCTGACGAGGGGTTCCCGAGCTGAGGTGAGTTACCCACGCAGAGCTGAGACGGGCTAATCAGTGTCAAGCCCAGTGCGTTCAACTGAATGCCCAACCTGGATGCTGATCCGACCCCGAAAAACCTCGACCTCAGTGCCAGCTGTTCTGATGGGATATAAAGCATTGATGGGACATAAAGCTGCACCGCATTAAATGCTGTCAAACCAGAATTTAGTATAAATAGAGCTCCACCCTCTTCATTTCAGAGGTAACTCGTCATTAAATGCTCTCAGCTACCTTGTCAGCTTGGATATACTAATCATTCGCACGCCCGAGGTGAAAATCCAGGTCGTCACCCCCTGTTTTCCTTCCTTTCTCTTGTGTAGGTCAGGTAGCCGACCTAAAAAGTTCAACTCGGAGGCCAACCTGAAAGTTCAGCTTGACAAGCGTAGCCGACCAACTCAACTGCGAGAATCCGACCTCGACAGTTTGGCGCCGTCTGTAGGGAATGAGATTTTTCTATCACTCTCCTTCACCACTCACTGAGAAACCATAATGGTACAAACGAGAAGCCATAGCGCACCGGTAGAGGATTTGCCTAACCCGGATGGGGACCTCGAAACCACGCAGGTGCCTAGCCAAAACTCAATCCAAGCCGACGTTGGGACGAGCTAATGTATACACTTAGCCACTCAAACCAACCCCACGGCGGATGGAGACCTCAACTCCCGCCTGTCACAGGAGATAAAGATGATGCTGAGGATGTTTGAAGAACTTAAAGAGCAGGTAGCCCGGCTAGCTGAGGGTTCCCTGGCTCCACAAGAAGCTACGCTGCGGCACTCGGGTCCATAGTTCCGCATCCCAGACCCAAGGCCAAAGCGGACGCAGGACGGGGAGGGCTTCCTGGAGCCGGTGGCAAGACCCGGTGAGGCGAGAGGTCAAAGGACGGCTCAA
Source organism: Ehretia macrophylla (assembly GCA_037974665.1). Classification (NCBI taxonomy): domain Eukaryota; kingdom Viridiplantae; phylum Streptophyta; class Magnoliopsida; order Boraginales; family Ehretiaceae; genus Ehretia; species Ehretia macrophylla. Next base: position 48,266,260 of record CM075777.1, on the reverse strand, counting down.
GCCGACCCCAAGTAGGCCAAAACCGCGGCCGCCATAGCCAAGGTCATCAACCAGTTCGGCGTAAGCCCACTCTCACCCGAAGTACTAGCCACGCCACTACCCACCTGCAACCGGATCCCCAACTTGGCCGTCTATAATAGAGATGGAGACCCAGCCAGCCACCTACTCAACTTCGATCACCACATGACCCTGCATGACATGTCCGACCTCATGAAGACGAAGACATTCCCGACCACCCTGGTTGGCAATGCCTTGGATTGGTTCCAGAAACTTTGTCCCGGTTCAATTGCAAGTTTTCATCAGCTGGCTGAGGCTTTCCTCTCCCGTTTCGCTGGAAGCCGGCGCACCACTCGCCACACTTCCGCATTGCTACTGGTGAAACAACATAGAGGGAAAAGTTTGAGGGCTTACACAGCCAGATTCAATGAAGAGTCCCTCCAAATCCCCAACCTAGAGGACTCCATGGCGTTGATGGCTTACCAGAGTAGGCTCAGGTCGGGCCCCTTTATATCCTCATTGGCAATCGACCCTATGGATACTGTATCCGAGCTGATGGTACGAGCAGAAGGGTACATACACTCGGATGAAATCCATCAGGCAAAGAGGGATGATGACAAGGAAAAGGAAGATAGCAGGAAGGGAGAGACCTCTCGAGCCCAACCTGGGGGTAAAGTCCAAAATGACTGAGGCAAGCAGCCCCAACAGCCAAAGCAGAACCCCCGGTTCACTATGTTTACTCCCCTCAATACCACAAGGGAGCAGATCCTGATGGAGATCCAACACCAGAACCACTTGCCTCCAGCTCTAAGGATGAAAGACCGACCCGAGAAGCGCAATAGAACCAAGTATTGCCGCTACCATATGGACTACGGCCATACCACCGAAGAGTGCAAAGACTTGAAATAGGAGATTGAGGCATTGATAGCCCGAGGTCACCTCCGAAGGTACGTAGACCCGCAGCCGATCCGGAATCATGATCAAAGAGATAGAGAGAGGAGTCCACCTAGGAGCCAGGCTGGGGGTAGACGTTTGGCTGTGATTGAGACCATTGCAGGAGGACTGGCTTCGGGAGGGGAGACCTCGACAGGCAGGAAGGGTTATGTTCGGGTTGGGATGGAGTATGGACTGGTGCGGGGTCCGGCCCCGGGGATGGAGAAACTCACTTTTTCCTCAGAAGACTTGGAGGGGGTAATATTGTCCCACGATGACCCACTGGTGATCAGCGCTGAAATAGCCAACTTCACCGTAAAGAGGCTGATGGTGGACACCGGGAGCTCGGCGAAAGTCTTATTTGTCAATGCTTTTGAGCAAATGGGGTTGGACAAGAGCTGACTTAGGCCATTGAGGGGCACTTTAGCTGGTTTCACCAGGCAAGCGCACCGAGCTGAAGGGGTCATTAACCTTCCGCTGAAGCTGGAAGACGGAGATAAGCGGGTTTCAATGCATGCCAACTTCATTGTGATGGATTGCAACTCCACTTACAACAGAATTTTAGGTCGGGTGGCACTCAACCATTTCAAGGCCGTCCCTTCTACCTACCACCAGGCCCTAAAATTCCCGACCGGCACGGCCACCATCCGCGAAGCCCAGCTCTCAGCCCGGGAGTGTTATGAAAACTCCCTCCGACCCAAATATCAGGTTGGCTGGGGACCTGATTTGCCCGAAGAGAAGAGGGATGCTAAGAGGGGCAGCCCGGCTGAAGACCTTCAGGAGGTGGAACTCTCCGATGAAACAAAGAGAGCAAAAATCGAAAGTGAACTCTCTGCCAACCTCAAAAAAGGTATAAGCCAATTTCTCCTAAAAAATGAACACATATTTGCATGGTCTGCCTCTGACATGACAGGTATTGACTCGGAAGTGATTGAGCATCACTTGAATGCTGACCCGAATCACTATCCGGTGAAGCAGAAGCGCAGTCACTTCCATTATGATAAGCAACAAATCATAGCAGAAGAGGTAGACAAATTGGTAGACGCCGGCCACATAAAGGAAATCCAGTACCCATCCTGGTTATCCAACGTGGTGCTGGTAACCAAGTCCTCAGGAGGGTGGATATTGTGCATTGATTTTACCGACCTCAATAAAGCCTGCCCTAAGGACTGCTTTCCCCTACCTCGGATTGATCAAATGGTGGATGCCACCTCCGGATTCGAGCTACTCTCCTTCATGGATGCCTTCAAAGGCTACAACCAAATCAAGATGGCTCTCAGAGACAAAGAGAAGACTGCATTCACCACCGATAAAGGTCTCTACTACTATGAGGTCATGCCTTTTGGCCTCAAGAATGCTGGTGCCACCTACACTCGGATGGTGAACAAGGTTTTCAAAAATCAGATTGACCGAAATATGGAGATCTATGTAGATGACATGTTGGTCAAGAGCAGAAGGGCGGGAGATCATATAGCCGACCTGGCTGAAGCCTTCGCCATAATGGGACACTTTGGGATAAAACTGAACCTGGAAAAGTGTGCATTCAGCGTCAAGGCAGAAAAGTTTCTAGGCTTCATGGTCACAGCCCGTGGAATAGAAGCCAACCCGGAGAAGGTTCAGGCGATACTTGACCTGGCGCCGCCAACCTGCGTAAAAGACGTCCAAGTGTTGGCAGGCAAGGTCACGGTACTCAGCAGATTCATGTCCAGGTCGGCTGATAAATGTGCTCCCCTGTTTAAAATATTGAGGAATCCTAAGAACTTTGAATAGACTACGGAGTGTCAGAACGCCTTCCAAGAGCTGAAAATGTATTTAGCTTCGCCACCCTTGCTATCCCGACCTGAGGTGGGGGAGGAACTGGTACTATACCTAGCATGCTAGAGGACAGCAGTAGCAGCGGCATTAGTCCGAGAAGAAGGGAAGGAACAAAAGTCGGTCTATTATGTCAGCAAAATCTTGCAAGGGGCTGTGGTGAGGTATTCCCCATTGGAAAAACTTGCCCTCGCACTCATCACGGCGACAAGGAAGCTGAAGCCATACTTTGATGCTCACCCAATTAAGGTCATGACAGATGCCCCACTCAAGTCCATCATGCACAAGCCGGAGGCGTCAGACAGACTGCTGAAATGGGCAGTTGAGCTGAGTCAATTTGACATCACTTACCAGCCCAGAGTAGCCATCAAATCCCAAGCCATCGCGGACTTTGTGGTGGAATGCACTGGTCGAGCCGAGCATGACCCGGAGGAAGTATGGAAGATCCATGTGGATGGGGCCTCAGGGAAGTCTGGTAGCGGAGCTAGGGTGGTTATCCTCGACCCGACCCGGCATGAGCACCAATACTCCCTCAAGTTCATCTTTCCAGCGTCCAACAATGAAGCGGAGTACGAAGTGGTGATTGCAGGATTGAAAATTGCAGCTCAGCTCGGCGCACAGACAGTCGACCTGAGCACCGACTCTCAATTGGTTTCTAGTCAGATATCGGGAGAGTTCGAAGCCAAGGACAGTACAATGCTAGCCTACCTCAACAGAGTCAAGAATTTGACCTCAGGGCTCAAAAGGTTCACGATACAGCAAATTCTGAGGGAGGAGAATATGAAAGCTGACGCCCTGTCCAGGTTGGCCCTGGGTGAGAGCCGACCTGCCCTGGTCTATGTGGAAGAAGTATTCGAACCGAGCATTCAGTTGAGGGTGCAAGTCGTATCCGAGCCCAATTTAAGCCCAGATTAGACCAAACCAATCGTGGACTACTTGGAGGGGGTATGACCCCGGAGGATGAAAAAGCTGCCCGAAAACTCACGAAACAGGCTTCAAGGTTCGTCATAATTGCTGGGCAACTCTACAAGAGAGCCTATACTTGGCCTCTCTTTAAATGTGTTGGACCTGAGCAGGGAAACTATGTACTCCGCGAGATCCATGAAGGGGTATGTGGAAACCACTTGGGAGGCAAAGCTTTGGCTCGAAAGGCATTGAGGCAAGGCTATTTCTGGCCAACCTTAGAACAAGATGCCAAAGAGTATTTAAAAAAGTGCGACACCTGCCAAAGGTTTGCCAATGTACAGAGGAAGCCAGCGGTAGACCTCACGGTGATGATAAGCCGTTGGCCATTCTATCAGTGGGGTCTAGATATCATCGGCCTATTGCCAACCAGTGTTGGCCAAAAGAAGTACGCCTTCGTAGCAGTAGACTACTTCACCAAATGGCCTGAGACTGAAGGTGTTGCTAGAATAACAAAAAAGGCAGCTTGGGATTTTGTATGGAAAAATATCATTTGCCGATTCGGGGTGCCAAAGGTCATCATTACTGACCACGGCAAGCAATTCGACAGTGTCTACTTTCGAGGCAAATGTACTGAGATTGGGATCGACCTTAGATTCTCATCTATTGTTCACCCTCAAAGTAATGGCCAAGTTGAAAGGACTAACCAAATCATTTTGCAGGGCCTGAAAACCAAGCTGGAGGAAGTAGAGGGCCAGTGGGCATCGATTCTTCCCGAGGTGTTGTGGGCTCAACGGACCACCACCAGCTCAGCAACGGGAGAATCGCCCTTCGAGCTGACCTTCGGTACCCAAGCACTGCTGCCAGTGGAGATCGGGTCTCTGACCAGTAGAACCCTCTACCATGATTCAGAAATAAACGGAGCACGGATCCGTGAAGAGCTTGACCTCGCCGAAGAGCTCCGAGCTAAAGCTCAGATCAGAATGCTGGCTAGCAAAGCTGCCATGAAAAGAGCCTTTGCCAAATAGGTAAAGCCTAAGCCTATTAAGGTTGGCGATCTCATACTCAGAAAGGCCATCTTTTTGCCACGCTCGGGTAACAAGCTCTCCCCAACCTGGGAGGGACCCTATGAAGTCGTTAAAGAAGTCCGACCTGGGACCTTCTACCTCCGCGACAAGAACGGGAAACTATTAAAGAACGCATGGCACTCAGAAAACCTGAAGCGGTATTTTGTCTAAATGGCCCCGAGCTGAAATTTCTTGTAAACAGCCCTGAGCTGAAATATTTTGTAACGGCCCCGAGCTGAAATCTCTTGTTGAGGCCCCGAGCCAAAACATTACTTGTAATCGGCACCCGAGCCTAAGTACTTCGTATACAAATTCAATACAATACATGTTGTAAATCAGTGCAATGCCCGACCCGGGCCCAAGCGCCTCAGCCACAAAGCTACTACCAACTCGGATTAACGCTGTGGCCACGCTTAATCACGAGCTAATGACCAAGTAAACCAGCTCGGACTATGTTCCAGCTCGGGAATAATCAAACGAAAATGTGATTAGCTTTGCCAGTTCGGATTAAGGTCCAACTTGGTGTAATCCGGCTTCGGTCGGTATATTAGTTTGGGTCTAAACTCGAAATCAACACTCGTCAATATTAGTTTAACCAATTTTAAATCGGACTGACGAGTCTAGGTCGGTGACGATTATACAGTTGTCCAAATTAACCAGCTCGGATTAGGATGATAATTCATTAATCGCGTCCAGCTTGGTTCCTTATATTCAACTTAAGTTTGAAAGGCCCATCTTATTGGTCCGACCCCGCTTATTTAAGAAAAAATTTACGAAAAAGAAAAGTACACAAGTACAAACTCTTGTAAAATGCAAAATATTCATTTCATTAAATCGAAATACAATTACAAAGAGCCCAACCTGGGCGAAATTACAAAAGCCCGAATCAGGCAATTTTACAAAATTTACTTGGGCGTAGCAGCAGAGGTGGTGGCTTCGACTTCATCCCCGACCTGGTCCATACCCTTCTGGACAAACTCAATCACCTCCTTAGCCTGGGACGTCAGGTCGGATGGAAGCTGAGGAATCTCCCAGAACTCCAGCGGCGGAGCCTCCAAGATCTCGATGTAATCATTCTTGGTGGCTGGGAAGAAGGTCTTTGCTCTTTCTCGAGCTGCAACTTGACCCCGGAAGTAGAATTTCATCTCGGCATATTTTGCCATGGCCCTGCCTTTCGTGGCCAACCAGTCCACGGCCGCATCACTGGACTTGAAGGCTTCCACTGCCTTATTTCCTTCGGCGCCGACCCGGTCCACCAGATCCCGGAGCTTCACCTCGACCTTACGCTTCTCCAGCTTATAACGCTCGACGTCCTGGGACGCGGCTTTGCGCCGGGACTTTTCCGCATCTAGCTCCTTCTTTAGATGGTTGATCTCCGTCGTGTCCGCCTTGCGCCTCTGGACGGCCTCCTCCCTTAGAGTCTCAAGCTCGACTCGGGCATCAATGTATCGCTGCTCGAGCTCGATGCAATGAGTCTGGGCCCTGACAAGGAAGCTGGGAGCCGAAAGGATGTGGGACTCGGCATGTTTAGAAGAAAGCAAAACAATCAGCCGAGCTAAAAAACAACATTACCAGAAGTTAGATAAGACTCACCGTGACTATGGCCATCCTCAGGTCGAGCGAGAGCTGCTTTGCCGGGACCGTCGCCAGCTTGGGGTCGCGGGCTACCTTGGAGGCCTCCATGAAGTCCTTGCTGGGAAGGCTCACCTCCACGGCCTTACCCTTCCCGGAGTACTCGGCCTGAAGCCGCTTCCTACTCTCATGTTGGGATGTTGAGCGCTCCGGGATAGCCACTCCCGAGCTTGATCTCTTGGTCATGGGGGACCCCGAAGCCCTCTTGGAGGAGACCTCGGAGCCGACCTCCCGCACTTGGTCGCTGGGCCGCTGCCTCTGACCCTGAACAGCACCTCCCAAGCCGGACCGAGCTTAAGCGTCGCCGCTGGCCTCACTCTTCTTTCGCACCTGGGCATACACCAGTTTCCTCATATCTGCCATATCTGCAAAGGGTAGAGGAAAGAAATGAAAAAGAGCTGGAGACCAATCTAAAAAGACTGGCATGCAGAATAATGGGGAGGTCGGACGCCGATCCTGCAAACTGACCATTTTCTGAGCTAGACCCTGCGTCCCCTTCAGGCTCGGGAAGCAGGTTGGGATGATCCCTCGAGAGGTCGGGTTCTCTAGCAAACAGCTTGGAATCCCAGATCCGCTCCCATTTAAGCGCACTGTCAATATCTATCAGCGTCCCGGGCGCGGGCCTGAGCACTGCGACTTCCTCAAGTTCCTCCTTTGAGAGCTTGGGGTCATCATTAACGGTTTTCCTCAAGCTTGGAGTCCAGACCAACCTATACCCAGAGTTCACAGCCGGCTCCACCCAATAATAGTCGTTATGCCAGCCCTTGTTTGAAGAATGCCATTTGTTGAATATGGAGTTGCCGACCCGAGCTGCGAAGTGGAACCACCCTGGCTGCTTCGGGTTGGGTTTGCACACAAAGAAATGCCTGAACCTGCGCAAGGTCGGCTCCATTTTCTTCTCGAGGCAGAACACGTAGAAGGCCACCATCACGGCCCAACCATTCGGCGATATCTGACCTGGGCTGAGCTCGAAGTAGTTCAAGATGTTGACAACAAAACTATAGAGGAGGAGCTGGATAACGTCGAATGTGAGGTCGTATATGGTAAAGTGGTCGGCCGGAGGATAACAAGCTGATTCGTTCCGATCTGGAACCTTCAGCTTGTGATGACGATCCACCGACCAGTTCCTCAGCCTGGCGTTGGCCATTTGCACCGTGGAATGGCACTCACGCTTGCAACAGGCGAACATCTGCTCAATCCTCTTCCCCCGAGTTGAAGCAGCACTGGCTGTGGCCGAGCTTCGAGGTCGAACAACACTAACCGGAACTGCTTCGATCGGCTCGGCAGCAGAAACTCCAGCTAGATACTCTTGTGGCATCTCAACCCCCTCTAGTTGATACAGCGGCTCCTCATCCTCCCTATTTTCTAAGTCTCCCAGGTCGGCCAAAGGATCCGCCTCAGCCTCCTCTTGTGCCAGTCTGACTCTGATAACTTGGCAGTCATCATCGCTCTCCCCGGGCCCAGATCTTCGAGCCGATCCATGAGACGCACTGGTGCTCTCTCCACCTTGGTCTCTATTCGAGGTGGACTCTGAACTCGACGGACTCTCATTCTCACCGTAGGACCTTACCTCCATTGCCTGGGAATCTTCCGACTCCGACCTCCCCATCCTTTCTACAGACTAAATATAAATGTACAGGAATGACTAAAGGGAGTCGGGACGTACCTACTGCTCTTGGCTGCGGAATATGACCCGACCTAGCTGGCTCCGAGCTGAAAATCTCGAGAAGATTCTTTTCGAGCTAAATGCGTCCGACCACTCTGGTATCCGACTTAAACTCTTGAAAGTTGAAAGCGAAGTGTGAAATGAATCTCGGATGTCAAGGCCCTATTTATAGGCACTTTTAAAAATCGCCTCGGGGAGCCCAAACATCGCGTCTTGTCAGATTCGCCAGGTGACGTGTCAGCCATCTGAAGGGCATGCACTGCTGACATGGCCATCCCTACTCTGTCGGGGTCGGGCACCTCCAGCTCGGGAGAAACTCCTAATTCTAGATCTCACCCTTTCGATCTCGACTTTGGGGGAGGCGGATTGACGAGGGGTTCCCGAGCTGAGGTAAGTTACCCACGCCGAGCTGAGACGGGCTAATCAGTATCAAGCCCAGCGCGTTCAACTGAATGCCCAACCTGGATGCTGATCCGACCCCGAAAAACCCCGACCTTAGTGTCAGCTGTTCTGATGGGACATAAAGCATTGATGGGACATAAAGCTGCACCGCATTAAATGCTGTCAGACCAGAATTTAGTATAAATAGAGCTCCACCATCTTCATTTCGGAGGTAACTCGTCATTAAATACTTTCAACTACCTTGCCAGCTCGGACATACTAATCATTCGCGTGCCCGAGAGGAAAATCCGGGTCGTCACCCCGCATTTTCCTTCCTTTCCCTTGTGCAGGTCAGGTAGCCGACCTAAAAAGTTCAACTCGGAGGCCAACCTAAAAGTTCAGCTTGGCAAGCGTAGCCGACCAATTCAACTGCGAGAATCCGATCTCGACAATTTCTTTTAAGCTAAAGGGTTGTGCTTACAAACAATAAATAATAATAAAAAAAGACGGCGAGATTGAAAAAAAAAATGGCTGAAAAAATTGGACACATGTCATCATCTAGCTTCATCTCGCCCGACTATTAAGTGTTCTAAATTTTTCCTAATTTAAATTTGCGCATTTGAATTTATGCAAAATAAACAAAAGTAAGAGAAAATGTGTCCTGTCGAGGTGTAAATGGAACTAATGTCATAAATTTAAAAATAATTATCTTGTATTTTAAATTTACTAATTCATAATAGTTAATCAAGTTATTATATAAACTCATAATGCCATAACATTTACTTATCGTTGACACTCATATCACACACCACGCTAAACTTGCTTCAAATCTTATTGATATTCAAATATGTCGAGAATGATACCGAGATATGGCTTCAAATGGGTCTTGCTTGGTATTGAAGTCTACTGTTTCTGGTCCATGAAAATTGATGTGGATATCTCGCAAAAAAAACCAATATATTAATGGCCATGAGAAGGAAAAATGAATTTCTATAGCAACATGCATAGAGATATGACCCTACTTTGATACATATCCTTCACACATGGGCATTAAATAATGTTTCGATGGTAATATTCTTATCCAACTAAAAAGATTAATGATCGAAAAATATTAGATATCATATTCTTTTCATCACTCGTTTATTAAATTCTTATTTTATATGTATGCTTAGTCGGTATATTTATTTAACAATTTTTTTTATATTTTCTTTTGATTGATTAACTGAGTATACATATAAAAAAAAGTGATAAATAGATAATAAAAAATAACAATATCTAGTAATGCTCTCTAAATGATTATTCTCACGAATAGGATGGATACATATATCCAATTAAGCTAAACTATAGGGGTTAAAGGTTTGACCCTTTTTCTTCTATTCATTTCTTAAAGACAAACTACTAAGTAACCACCTCATTAAAAAATTTAGGGATTAAAAAGAGATTTATTATTTATTTATTACATTCAACACGTCCTTGTAAATATATGTGAAATTAGTTTTTAAGTCTTGCACTTGGACAATTTTAATATTTTTAAATGAGTGACGATGAATTTTGAACACATGACCTTTTAGTATGTAGACTCTAATACCATATTAAGTGAACACCTCATCTAGAAGATTAACGTGTTAGAGATAGATTTATTATATTATTTTTTGCAATCCCAACAATATTAAATGTTTCTTTTTTCTTTTTTTAAGTAAGCATAATACAACATAACGTAATCAAAACCAAATGTAGATAATCTATGTCCAAAATGTAATCAAATGTTCATAATTTCAGTGTAAATCATCAATGTATTGATAATTGGATCCTCAAAATTCAAAAATAATGGACCATGGGCAAACCAAAGGGACGAGTTCTCTTAGCATTATAACAATTAGTGATCCTAAATTGATGATTCATTTATCATTAAATGTCGAGTAAACAACTTAACATTTTTTTTATTTTGTTAAAAATACACAATATTTTTATGTATTTTATAATTAAGCTGATTACCTATGTATTTTAAAAAAGTAGTTGAATAGCTCCATATGTTTTATAAATAAGTTGATTACCGCTAAATACTCGCTTTCGTTAGAAAAATCATTCATTTTAACAGGGGTGACTCAACTACGTTTTTTAAAACACAGAGAATAATAAGTTTACTTATAAAATACAGAGGGTATTCAGGTTTTTTTTTAAAATACATGGGGCAATCAGTTTAATTATAAAACACAAAAAATATTGTGCACTTTTAACAAAATATAGCATGTCAAGTCGTTTTACTATAATAATGTTGTATATTATGAGGGGTCACTCTTCAGAAGGTCGAGACATTCTGAAACGTCTGGACGTTCTGGCCCTACTTTTTTTTAAAAAGATATAATATATATGTTGTAATGACTAAACTAACTCTTCAGTTATTTAAAATTATTAAATAATTCAATGATTATGAGCAATGTCAAAAGTCTACTTTACTTTTAAAGCAAAATTATATTCTTGACATTTTCATGATTTATGAGAGCAATACTAAATCCTCAAGATGACTAGAGGAAACTTGTACGAATTGGTCTTATAGGTTGTATCAAATACCAAAACATCCCTGAATACTGCGTACTCAGGGGCGGAGCCAGAAATCCAACGTTGCAATAGATAACAGTTATAGTTTAGTGGTTAGATATTAAATAAGATGTAATGAGTTCGAACCTAATTAGAGGTTATGTTCTTTATATATTAATTCTTTTTTCATCTATAACTTAAACTACAAAATAAATACAATTATGGTGATTTGAACCCCTAACCAATAATATAATGCTATTTATGACTAACAACCAAGCCAACTCCATATTTTTAAAAGCTTTTATCACTTTTTTTAATTTTTTTTTTTGGGGGGGGGGGGGGGGGGGTACAAATCTAATTTTTTTTTTAAATTCCATTATATTTTTTCTTTTTTCTTTGGAGGTCGGGGCCCCGGCCCCCCATAAATCCACCCTTGTGCGTACTTATCTCTTGACCTTCTATCAGTCCAAGGTCAAGAGCAAACAAACAACCAATTCCTTATAGGAACAAACAAACATTCGTTGTCTATTAGGCATCTCCAATAATTCTTTCCTTCACACCCCTAACATGAACAAACAAACAATCGATTCCTTACTACTTTAGTAATTTGAATTATCTTATATCGTGTCTCTCCTAATAGTGAACCCATTTGCACGTGCCTAATTATTGTAGAACTCATATGCCTCATCTTCAGACCCAAATGTCATGTTTTGTTTATATACGTTACTAAAATCGTCATCCATCTTGTATCCCTACAATAATGAGCATTCAACTTAATAATATCTACTTTATAAAAATAAAAATACAAACAAATAATTATGGTGAAATACAAAAAATACTCTTAACAATGTACTAAGGAATATATATTATAGAGATAACTAAAAGGCGTACAAAATTAATTTTATAAAGCATAAATATATACAATCTCAACTATAAAGTAGTAAGAATTAACAACAAATCCAGTTACAATACTTATAAATATTATGAAATAACTAAACAAACTCTCAATTATTACAATATAAATTAAATACAACTTTTATATCTAAAAACTAACTTGTAATTCTCTTTGTTTTGTAAAAAAATAAAATCGGCTACTACAAAACAAACATTAAGAAAAAAAAAAACTCTCAATACTTACAAAATAAATTAAGTACTTATAAATAATATGAAAAAAAAATACAAACTCTTAATACCTACAAAAAAAAATAAATACAACTTTTTTTTTATCTAACCTGTAATTTCTCTTCTTCTTTGTCTTTGTCTTGTTTAACAAAATCGGATACTACCATTCATTATAGTTATAAAGGATTAAAATTCATGAGTTTAAGAATACTTAATAATTACATGCATTAAAATTTTCCTTGTATTGATCACATTTTAATTTAATTTGATGTTTATTTAGTAACAGTAGTTACGTTGTCATTTAATTAAGGGTGAAGTGCACCAGACCCTTTCTACTTTAGCAAAAATGCACAACACCCCTTATAGTTCAAAAACCCCCTGAGCTAGTCCTTGTAGTTTTCCAAAAGTGCACAACACCCCCTACTGTTAAAAAATCTGTTAAATTTAACGGAGAGTGTACTTCACACACATTAAGTGAAATTTTTTTTTTTTTTTAACAAATTTATTCATTAAATAATTTATGAATTGACCAAATTACTTTTTTTATAAAATAATAATAATAATAAAAAGTCATATTCCTCAACCCTCCCAACCCCTCCACCCCAGTACCCCCACACCCCCCAGCCCCTCACCCACCCTCACTTCCCACTACCTTTCCCTCCCCTCCCCCCCCCCCCCCCCCCCCCCGGTCACCCACCCCTACCCCACCCCACCCCACTCCCACTCTCCCACTCCCACTACCACTACCATTGTGTTGTGTGTGTGTGTATTTTTTTTTTTTAATGTCTGTGTATATATATATGTATATATGTATATATGTGTGTGTGTGTATATATATATATATATATATATATATATTCCTTTTTCTTTTTTTTTTGGCCTAAACAAAAGAGGAAATGGTAAAAGAGAGAAATGAAAAAAAAAATTAAAAGTATTTACGTCTTTTTTATAAAATTCGTTAAATATGATAAATTTTTTAACTATAAGGAGTGTTGTACACTTTTAAAAAACATAGGAACTAATTCTTAATTAATTGGACAATTAGACATTGAATGTTTTTTCTACTCGTAATGAGTCGTTAACAACATATGAAAGTACCCCTTATACACATTCAATTCAAACCATTTCAGATTTAGTGTGGGCGGAATTATTTTTAGTTCGAGGGAAACTAACTTTTATTATATTTAATGTTGCAGAAGCCTACTTTAGTCATTTAACACTTATTTTGTCTTTATGCACATTAATATTCAGTCCAATATAATAATTTTGCATGATTCATTGAGGGTAGGATGGTAAAAATATTCACTCAGTTGGTGGATCTCATGACCAACCAAGGTCAATGTCAATGGGTCCCACAACTAAGTTTTTCCTCAGCCATTAATTTTGCATTAAATGGACAAAGGGTAATTCAATAAAATATGCAGTTCAAACATTTTGAAAGCTGAAACATCAAGATCATTGGGTCTCATGCAAATCGGCACGTGGCACTTTGTTATTGGCCATTCCCTGTCATCCAATAGGACGTTTTAAAGAGTTTTCCTATTATGAACTATCTAAATCCGTACTGAAAAACCAACATTTCAACAATCACTGCAAAAGAAAAATAAAAACTGAAATTAGAAAATATAAAACTCTTGCTTTTTAAATTTTTTTTTTTTGGTCTGAATACAAAAATTTGTCAAAATTTATAAATACAAAACTCACTACACATCATGGGCCCAAAAAAGCAAACTGAAATCTATTAAAATAAAATAAAAAAACAAAAAATGTAAATCTAAACGCCGGTTAGCGTTAATCATCATCTATCTACACGTACAAACAAACGGCACTAACGGCGCAGGCTCGTAACAAAACGGCGCCGCTTGCCATTTCTTGAACACTACCGCCGCAGCCTCCGCCGCCGCCGCTTTCTTCTCTACAATATTACCACTCCTCCTAGCCTCATCTTTCCTATCATTAGAACAACAAGCAAATCCAATCTCAGCCACTCGATCAGGTGACGCAACCAACGGCGATAAAAGCGGTATCGCCACATTCCACTCCACTTCCCTGTTTATTTGCAACAACGCCGGCGCTCTCCTCTGCAATCGGCTCGGCTCGCGTCTGTCTTGTTTCCTCTCTGCCATAGCCATATAATTTAGATATAAACACGTATATAAGATCAAGTATGCGTATATGTATATATATTCTTTAGGATACTCTAGCGTATACACATATATGTATGTACATGTATTTGTGTTTTACAAGTGATATATGAAATGTTGTTGAGATAAGAAGAGAATGTGAGGTGTGTGTTAACAAAGAAAAGGGGGTGAGGGAGAGGGGTATATATATATATATATATATATATATAAGGGGGGCACGTGAAGGACACGTTCACGTGTGAGGAGGTGGAAAAACTTGTGAAGTTTGTTGAGGGAGTAAAATTGGATTTGGTCAACGGTCAAAGAGGAGAAGGGAGAAATTTTCTCTGTTGCGGAATTGGGGCTCGGCTTTAACGGCAGCTGGATGTCGACTGTGTGTGATGCGTGTATTGCAAAATAATGGGAAAATGTCACATTTAGTTACTATTGTTTTTTTTTTAGTTTTAATTTGATTTTTATTGTTTAAAATATTTCAATTTCATTCTTATTATTTTTAAAAAACTCTTAATTTTGTTCCTATTATTTTCAGAAAATCTCAATTTCATTCTTATTATTTTTTTAAATTTTCAAAATCGTCTTTATTATTTAAAAGTAGTCAATTTAATTTTTATTATTTTCTAAAAAAATTTAAATTCATCCCTATTGTTTCTCAAAATATTTTAATTTAGTCATTGAATAATAGGGACGAATTTAAAATTTTAAGAAAATAATAGGGGTGAAATTAAAATTTTTAGAAAATAATAGAGACGAAATTGAAACTTTTTAAAAATAATAAGGACTCGATTAAAATTTTTGGGAAACAATAAGGATGAAATTGAGAAATTTTAAATAATAGGGTTGAAATTAAAACTTTTAAAAAAATAATAGGGACAAAATTAAGATATTTTAAACAATAGAGACCAAACTGAAACTAAAAGAAAATAATAGGGATTAAATGTGAAATTTTTCCAAAATTAATTTTAGGCAACCACCCCTCTTGTATGTCTCAAGTAGTTTCATCAACGTATTTGGTGGACGATCCATAAGCCAATTCCCAAAGGGATGGGTCAATTCAAAATTTGTGAGTCAATTAACACACATATCAGATTGTCTGTAAATCTATTTCACCTCATATTCCTTATGTCTGGAGAGTATATCTTTGCATTCCTCAATCATAGACCCAAGTAGATAGTTGCTCGGCAAGGCATGTTTAATCATGGTAGGAGAACTCCAGGGTCAATTTCTACACGGAGTTTTCATTTTGTTTTTCTTTGTTTTTTGAACTTTTTAGTGGAATATTAACAATAATAAGTGATAAGTTCAATGTAAAAGTGAAAGGTTCAACATAAATTAGGATAACTTGATATTGATTATCTTTTTTCAAATTTTCATAACATTTTGTGGATTTGACTCTCTTAAAATATGTAAAAATCAAAGAAAGTATCAATTTCTTCAAAATTTGAATTTGGAGAATAGTTATCTATAAAGTTAATTCACACTAGATGACAAATAATTTACAATAGCATATCTTGAATAGTCAAAATAACAATTAGAAGAATAAGGATAAGATTCAATTGTTTGGCCTCAATTTAAAGTGTTAATGATTTATCTATTATCAAGACCGATATCAATTACATCGACCATTTTTTTTTTTTTTGTCAAACTACATCGACCTCAAACAAAGAGAGATTATGTCTTTCAACAATAACATAATGATATTTAGCTTTAAACCAAATACAAAAGTATTAAACGTGATCATGGTTGTGCTAAGTACATAAAGAGCGATCAATTACATCTTGTTAATCAAAGGTTGAACATGTTGAAGTTGAATTACTTCTATTCATTTTGAATTAAAGAGCATTTGTTACAAAATTTTTGACCTCCTTGGATATTAAATCTATGCCAATGTTTGGTTTCGTTGATAATGGAATGAAATTTTAACTTGCTGACCCAGCCAAAAAAAAAATAAAAATCTATCATTTGCTAATTTGAGAGATTAATTAACCTTTGATTATTAAAGGTCTAAATAAATTTCTAAAACTTCATGTTATTGGACAAAAAATATTTAGATCAATATATGCATGCCAGAAATCAAATATTTGAACTCTAATTATGTCTCAGGGTAGTGTTTAAGCACCAAAAAATTGAATAGCCAAACTCGTTGGGCAAAAGTGAATAGAATCATGATTAGGCGCATTCAACACCAGCCAAGCCGAGCAGAGAATTATTGTAGCGCCAAGCTGAGTGAACCAACTTGGCACAACTACAACTACTTTTTCAACCGAAAGGCTCTTTCTGATGCGTCGAAGCGCTACTGCTGACTGAATCCATACATATTCTGGTAATTGACCCTCCATACTGCATTCAAAGCTCATAGTTTATTTCGACTAATTGCGCGAAGGAGTTTAGCTACAAAACGTTTTGATATTTGAAATGTCATTCTTATAAATTGTGAGTCTCACTTGGCACATGAGTGCACGTGCTATAAATGAATTATGAGATCTATGGAATATTTCATAATCAAACTTTACGGTAGATCGTACTTACAAATGATTAAAAATATAGTGAAATTCACCAAAAGTATGCGGGGTCATTAAAAACAAACACATGTCAAGGTTATGTTCGGCCGTTTAAATAGCTGAGCATTACTTTTCCTTTTTCATAACCTTCCTTATACAGTATATGTGACTTGGCTCTTAAGTGACCTTATATTATAAATGTTATAATTTTAAGGTGAATTCAATACGATCATGTTTAACCAAAGTTTTTAGTTATGAAAGAAAGAAAAATTTGTGCAAATGATTCCTATTACTTTCTTAAATTTTAAATTCATCTATATTGTTTAAAATTAGTTAATTTAATTTTTAAGTTAGGACTAAGTTGAGCTTTTTTTTTAAAACAATAAAAACTAAATTGACTAATTTTGAATAATATAGATGAATATAAATTTTTTAAAAAAATAATAAAAACTAAATTAACTAATTTTAAATAATAAAAATAAATATAAAATTTTAAGAAAATAATAGGGATTGTCTGTGTAATTTTCCTTAAAAGAAAAGTGAAAAAAACACATAGTTCTTGAATCTCTCTCAGATCCAAACGGGCGTTAACATTCACCGTTAATCAATCAACTATCCACGTTGCTTCTGTAGTCCTGTGATTGAGTTGAACGGCCTTGATCGAAGCTACGTGGTCATTTCTAAGTCTCCTATCAACTAATGGTCCAAGTTCAAAACACGTTAGATTGAGATCGCTTGTTATCTCTTTTGTCTCGCTATGACTTTTATTATCCCAGCCATATTACCCTACATATTTGCTAAATTTTACTAAGCTGACGTCAGATTCCACTAAGGACCATTATGGTCATAAAATAAAAAGTATAAAATACGGAGCACATGGTACAATCACATTATAGCATTAGATGAACGACAAATATACCTGTACGGACGATTTTGACCCTGCATATTCTTTTATTATATAGTACTAGTTTAAGGTTGTGCACGGGCTATGCCTAATGTATATTAATAAAATACTTTGAATAAAATTATTTACAATGAAAATAAACTTGTATCAATAATGTTAATTATATAAATTCTAATATAGTTAATTTAAGTTAATATATTTGTTATGTAAATGAATTTTATTATCTCCAGTTTATAAAAATAAATGAATTCAAAATGCCAATAAGTTTTAAATAAATGCAGAGAAATAAAAATAATAATTTTAAATCCATAACAAGATATTGTGAAAAGAAATCAAAAAACTAAAATGATTGCCAAAGTAATAGGTAGAGTAATGGGATGATACAGCTAACCAGAAACAATTTCACCATTGATGCATAAGAGAATCATTGATTTGACGGATGCAAAACCATAAAGCAAAAGGAAAGACAAAGGCTAATCAGATATTTGGACATGATGCAAAATGTTAAAGAGAAGGGGAGATCCTTCAACAAGAGTATTAAACATCCACAAAGATAGGCAGTACTTGTATCCAAACACTGGGAAAAATAACACAACATTTACGGAGCAAAAGGAAGTTGAAAATTACAGGTAAAATGAAATCATTTGAATTTACAGACTTCCGTTACAAAATGTAGCTAATTACCTCATCTGGTATTTGATTAATAACAATGGAAATCAACATCTTACCTTCCAAAACTTGATGGTTTTATCATTAGTAGATACAAGAAAGAGAGCACATTAGCTGTCTGGCACCAGCAGATCTTGTTTATTTTCTTCCCAATTTCCAAACTTCTGAGATAGTCAAATTGAACAAAGAGATGCACACCATATTAAATGAAAGAGGAACAACAAAAGAAAGAAATGAAAGCATGGAGAAAAAGAAATAAAGTCACATATGGGGGAGTGAAATCCATACAGAGAAAACAATATAATTGTTGTTCCACCAAAAATAATTCCTTTTAACAAAAACTATCAAGGTGTTCACAAAGTTGTCCAGATCTCTATATCCAGTTCAGAGCTTTCTAACTGAAATATTTTGTTTGTATTTAGCCCAAAAAGAAAAAAAATTTGTTTGTTTACACCAGAATGTTCTTCATAGTACAAAAGCGTATCTAGGATTTTTGCTCCTGTAAAGAATACTTAGACCAGAAAGAAAAAAATCAGATGAATACCTCAGCTTCATGGCTTTGAAACTCTGGATGTCAACTAATTGAATAAATCCATCTTCCCCAGATTTATTTGATTTTCCCCATGCTAGAAATTAAATGTTATAGCAAATAAAGAAAGATAGGTTGATTATTGATTCCATTTCTAATAAATAAAATCCTATTGATGCAGACACCCACCTCTTTTGTATCAGTCCTTGCAAATAATACCACCCTGCTTCCACAATCACCAGTAGCAAGCTGGTCACCAGTTTTATCAAACTCAATAGCAGAGATGATAGCAACTGCAAAACCAAAAAAGAGACTGATATCAAATTTCAGGCCAAAGTTGTCAAGAATTGCACACCTTCAGATCTTTCTGTAACAAAGATGCATACACTTTCGTATAATAAATATTCAAGATAGATATTGTTTGATCCCAGAAAGCACTATAAAACAATAAAAAGAGTATTTACATGAATTGTCAAACCCATATCAATTATTCCAGTTTTGAGACGTTTTCTAAATGCATACTATGGTGTGTGGGAAATAGAACTCCAGCACAAAACTTACTTAGCTGTGACAGTGTCTGAAACTCATCCAGCAGTCTTCAGGGCCGTACAATATAAAAGTTGTGCCGTAGAATTAAACGTTTATTTACAGAGAATATCAACTTGTTTTGGATTTCAAACGATACTAACTCAAAGAGGATATGATAATATTGTGTGTACTCTTTAAACACTTAGTTGAGTTATGGATGAGTCATATTCCTTAAAAGAGATGGATTTTTCAATATGAACTCCTTCCATTCTTCTTGATCAATGCTTTCATCACCATTAGTATCTGCATCACTGAATGTCAAAGAGGAGAATAGAAAAGTTAAACTAAGAAACTTAGGCACGAAGTCACATGAGACAAAGTTGAATCAATCTTTATCTTATAAAAAATAATTTGATCAACCATCGGACAAATCAAGATCTAATTCATGCAATAGTGCCGATACCATCTCTTTCAACTGTCCAGATGTAAAAAAAAATTAGAACCATAAAACAAACAAAAACATAAGAGTGGCAAGCAATAATTCCATATTAGAGTCAATGTTGAGTATAAGAAGAAAAAATTCCACATAAAGAAAAGAAAAAAGATAATGAAAAAGGAAAGAAGAACTACATTTTAAAAATGGAAAAGGAAAAGGAAAAAAAAGTTGCAACTCTTACCTCTTCTCTCTCAATATATCCTGTTTGCCTTCGATCATACAATTTGAATGCAACTGTCAAGAGAACATCTCTAGCTAAGAAATAAAAGAACTAAAACAAATAATGATATATTTCATCAAGTAATGATATAAATAGGATCCTAAACTGCTTGGATTGCAACATATGAAGACAAGTGTTACTTACATGCAATTTCGTCTACTAATGGTGCATTTGGATGGAATACCCCCAACGAATGGACAAATTCAATGACTCTATTCTGTTTGTAATCAAACAAATTGAATATCTGTATTAAATGTTAATGAAGATATGCAAAATCAATAAGGATGATCAACTATGCAGATTTTGAAGTTGTTATATTCATTTTGAGTCGAAAGAACAAACTACTACCCTTAACCAGCAGCATGAATGACCAACCAGAATTAAGTTATAGTATGCAGAATTGGTTATAGGATGTTGGAAAATAGCATTAAGGTAATAATCATAGAGCTAGTGTAACTATGTATAACAAATTGAAAGAATTGAAGGACTTGATGAAGATGTCAGTCAAAATGACATACCACAATGTTATCTAAGCCATAGAAGGTACCTTGTGTATGAGACCATCATCAATTATAGAGCTGTTTATCTTCTTAAATGGCTCATATAATGTCTCTACTTCACTCATAGTAACTACAAAACATGATTATTCTTATTCATTCAGTAACTGCAATCAGGAAACATAGTGTGTGATTCTTAGCAATGTATAGATAGAAGAAAGCTTGAAGATATGCTTTAAATATGTACCTTTCTTCCAATTATCTGCTGCGTAATGACATATATAATCCATGAGAATAAGCAAGAAATGGAATTTTACTTTTGGAGTCTAGAGCTATGTTATCTTATTTTTCATTGCATTCAAGCCAACAAACAAACAAAAATATGACCAGAAACTTTTCCAGAATCCTTCCCATTCCCTGAAAATTTATTTTAAGAATCATCATTTAACATAATTTATTGATGCCCTAGAGATACTGACACAAAAATACATACATTCTGAAGATGTCTATGTGCATATATCTTCCAGTTAGAGTGTGATTATTCTTTGATTTCAAAGTAGACAAAATCATAGAGTTCAAATATGAATACTGATACAACTCAATAATCAAGTGGCTTTAAAATGAAAGAAAATAAAATTTCAACTACTTGACTTTGCAACAAAGATGCAACACGAATTGTTTCAATAACAAACTAAAGGAAATATTTTCACCAGGAGATTATCACGACTCACGCACACATACTTCAAATTTAAAGATTTGATGATAAAGAGAGGAGAAAAAAAAGAAGAGAACTTACTGATACTGATTGAGAGAGAAGCGTAAAGAAAATTGGGTAGATAATTGTTCGTAAGAGAGACCATAACTTTTTTTTTTTTTGGTCAAGAAGAGACCAGAACTTTCAAGATAAAGTTTTTGTGTCAAATCTAGGAAAGATCTTAGCCGCAGATCTTAGTCATTGGATGAGGTTAGGGTGATGTCAAATTTCACTAACATAAGAGAAGGGCATTATGGTCATAAAATAACGCAGTGCAAAATAATTAACGAATGATACAAATCTCTTCATGCATGCAGATGAGCTACAAATATCATTCTGGACAAAGACTTACCCATTTCATATTCTTTTATTATATATACTAGTTAGGGTTGGCTGGTGAATATGCACGGGTTGAGCCCAATGTATATTAAAATCATATTATAAATAAAATTATTTACAATGAAAATCAACTTGTATCAATGAATTAGATTAAACAGTGTCACATATAAAAATTCTAATATAGTTAATCAACTTGTTATGATACTTCTACCACTCTGTATTCTTAAAAAAAGGATAGACATGCGAGGGTAGTTGACGTTCATAGTAACAACCATAAACAAAGTGCAACCTTTAGCTGTAGAAACACTGACAAAAAATAAAAGCTACCTGAAGTCCAGTATTTTTCACAAGCTCTTGTACTTCAATTGGTGCCTTCCCTCATGAACTTGTATAATTGATCAACAACGAGGAAGATTCTATTAATTACCCATTTAAGAAAGAGCTCAAACAACAAATGATTAGTGCGATTTATAGCTGCTTAGAGTTTTATGTCAGCATTTGCAAATAAGTAATGTTATGTCTCAAATTTCTGTCTCCAGAGACAATGTCTTACTAATATTGCTGTTGCTTGACGCAAAGAGAAGATAACTGATAATCCAGTCCAGGAGACGATTATACTAATCTTGATCTATAAATAGAAGCATTCCAAGTCATGCCATCATAGTAAGCAAGCTTAAAATAGCAATCCAACAACAATAGTGGGAAGAATCAGGTGGTGCTAATACATAGGAGTACTGGAAATCATAAGAAATTTCTAAAACATACGGAAAGAACATTCTAAAAGAAAAAAGTGTAACTTCAAGAGCTACATCCTGAATGTAAAAACTTATATTAGGAACAGGAACAATAACTGATTTGTCTTGCATAGCTACAAATTTAGACGTACTAACACAAGGCATATTATTCAGGCTTCTATACTTTCCAAAATATTGCACAAAATATATTGATATTTCAATAGCAAACACTTCAAAGTACTCCTCACAAAATATTTATAATTTATAGCTCAGGCTCATTTCATGAAAACTAACTTACTCGAGACTTCCAAAGCTGAGAGAAAACAGAAAACATATACTAAAAAGGAATGCAAAGGATCAAATATACAACAGAAGCCATGTTTTCTAGCATAAGGATAACATCTAGACATA
The DNA here is from genome assembly GCA_037974665.1 of Ehretia macrophylla. Lineage (NCBI taxonomy): Eukaryota > Viridiplantae > Streptophyta > Magnoliopsida > Boraginales > Ehretiaceae > Ehretia > Ehretia macrophylla. The sequence continues at coordinate 48,243,486 of CM075777.1, read as the reverse complement.
ATTGGGGCAAAACGAACAAAAACCACTACGATTGCATTTATCAAGAAATGACTAAGGAAACAGTCGAACTATAGAATTATAACCAGCTCAAATTAAAAATGGAGCATAAATTAGTACCCCTAGATGGAATTTGTACTTGATGCCAAAGGGATTCGAAGATTTAAATTTCTGAAATGCAAAATAGATAAAATTTATCAACTAAATGATATTTAATATCTTGTTGCAGTTCCTAATGACATTTTTTAAAAAGAAAATTGAAATATCACATTTTCTGAATATGCTTCATCAAATCGTATCCAGTAGACACTATTAACAAATTCCAACCCTTCAGCTGCATATTTCTTGAAGATTAGAGAATTAAGTTAAATGTAATTGCAAGTGCAAAATTACCATTGCATACATCGAACATTTGAAATTGGCAGGCAAGAAACACCAACATTTTATAGTTCACACTTTACAGAATACAAATATAACGATGTAGCTTAAGTACACCACTTTAACAACCAAAGTTGGACATCTGTATATTTATGAGAAGCTGGTCCAATACATCCATCTCCTTGTCAGAGTTTGGCATATTCAGAAGCCCATCAACAACCATCAATTCTGAGACATTTGTTTATTGTCGTTAAGAATATAAATTATTCCCCAAGGAAAACTGAAGAACACCAATACTATCATGTTATTATTATAGGCTGTTCCACCTAATGCCAATTGTTTTTAGAATGACACCTCTTGATCTTAATTGATTATCAATAAGTAATCATGAAGTAAGGAACATCAGCATCAAATCTGAAAAAAAGAAAAAGAAACCATTCACTGAACACTAACTTTTTACTTTTCAGCGGTGATATACTTCTTCACGCCCGGTACCAACCTGTGTTCACAAAATAAATCACCAACAAAAAACATAAATTCAGAAACAAAAAAATAAAAATAAAAAAGACACATTTTTTTTCTTACATGCAAAAGAACATCTTGCATCTAGAATTTCAAAAAATTTGAAAAAAATAGAAACAAACAAAAAAGACTGAGTGTTTTTTACACACCCAAATATATCTTGCATCCACAACCTTAGTACCTATTAATATATAGATAGAAAGCCCCAAATAACATAAAAGCTATATTTAAGAAACAATTATTTTGAATCGAAAGAAGGGTGTAAAGTAGAAGAAAGGAAAAGAGGAATAATCCGCAATTTTTGTTCTCTTTCACTGTTCTGCAGAGACAAAAACAATATCCTATCTGGGTTCACACTTAAATTGAGAAAGCATATACGAACAAGAAGGCTAGAAGATGTGTGACAACTTGGTTATGACAGTGTATAATTTTTTGCATAATCACCAAAAAAAAAAAAACTAAAATTCAGAAACAAAAAAGAAAATAAAAAGAAGACACAATTCTTCTTTTAAAAAGCTAAAACTTCTTTGTTAACACCAAAATCAAAACCAAAAACACACCTTGATAAACAAAAACCAAATCAAAAGCTGGAAGAAAAAGAAGAAGAACAGCAAGTGAGAAGAGGGTAATACCGTGTGTTGTAACGCGTGAGATTTGGATTAAGATATAGTAAAGATGTGAGTGCGTGTATGTTGGCCTGAAAAGGTTATAATATTTATTTTGATAATAACAAAACATCTTAATTGTGATTTAGAATTCTTATTTGAACATTGGGTAAGTTATTCAATCCATCAACACAAAATGGCCAAGCAAGCCCACTCCAAACATGAAGTTAATCAAAAGGATCAAAGGCATGTTTCAACCCATTGGATCAAGTCAAAGCCCATAAGGTATTCTTATATCGTGTCCCATTCAAATGAAGTCTCTCAAGAGGAATCAAGTTATGAAGACCCGAAAAAATGAAGACTTGACGTTAACAAGAAAAATGAGTTACAAGGAAGGAGAAGTGGCAATATAAGGGGTACCGGGTATTAAAATGTTGATTGCCTAAATATGACGTGTGTAGCTCATGATCTCTCCAAAAGGTTTTTCATAAAAATTTTATTTAAAAAATATTTCCAAAAGGTCATTACAAACTCATATTTGATAAACAAGACTTTTTGGATTTCAAACTCTTGTGATATAAAAATTATTCTATAAAGAGTTTTTGAAAATATTTTGGGATGTTAAAAATGCTTGAAAAGACTTTTTATAAGTATCCTCAAAAGTGCCCAAATGCTTTATTATTTAACAAATTATTTTGAGGCTAAAAAAGATCATTTTCAGCAATTTAAGCATCCAAGCGTTACTAGCTTTATCTGGTCGACCGGATGAAGGCCACAACGCCCAGCAGAGAGCTTTGGTGCTGGTGTTACCTGCCCATCCGGTCGACCGGATGAAGGGCTCAACGATCGGATGGCTTAACGGGAAAAATTCAAGATTTTTGCATTATATTCGTTTTGTGTCTTACTTTTAATTCTTTTTAAGCCATGCTCTCTCACCATATCAAACATCTCTCCAAGCCTTAATCTTCATATTTCAAGCTAATTCAAAAAGCTTTTCAAATCATTCTTATTGAGAAATCTTGAGCTATCATTTTCATATCTTTGAGCATTCAAAGTTTTCCTCAATTGTAATATCAAACTCAAATAGGAGTTGCAATTGTCATTCATTTTTATCACACATTCTTTGTAATATACTCTTTCACATAGATTGAGAGAATCATTGTGAGAAGAAGTATTATAATCCTTTGTGGACTCAAAGGAAGAAATGATGGTAGGTTAAGGCTCACCTACACTTCAAGGAGCTTGTGTAACTCTTGTGAACTCAAGAGTAATTGTAGTTGGTTTTTTGCTTCACCAACATTTGAAGAAGCATTTTAGTGAAGAGTTATTAAATCCTAAGGGAAGGGATGACCTTAGGTGGTGGACTAGGCCTCTGGGAGTGCGAACCACTTGAAAATCATCGTGTTTGATTTCTCTTACTCTATTCTCTTTATTTTCAAGTCATTTACTTTCGTGTAGATATTGCTTACATTAATTGCTTGATAATTGTTGAGTTATCTATTTGGAAGTTTATTTTAAAATTCTAATTGCTTATCTAGAGTTATTTACTTGTATGCTCACTGAGTGTTTGATAAATTGCTTACAAGAACTTCTTGAGTATTATCATCTTTCACTAGACATTGTTTCCGCATTAAGAATTTTTAAATTGCTTAAACTTGCCTAACAACCTAATTAACCCCCTCTCTTAGGTTATCTAGGACCAACAAGTGGTATCAGAGCTAGTACTCTACATATAGCTTAACATCTAGTAGAGGATCCCTATGGCAAGCTCATCAATGTCTAATATAGTTGAAGGACAATCCTCCTCTAAACCACCATTGTTTAATGGAATAAACTATTCCTTTTGAAAAACTAGGATGAGAATCTATATTATAACAATTGACATAAGAGTTTGGAATATGATAAAAAATGGACCAACCAATCCCACTTTAACTAAAAAGGAATGAGAACAAAGCATCACTGTCCCTAAATCGGAAAAAGATTATAATGATGATGATTTCAAAATGTGTGAAAGAAACTATAAAGCTATGAATATGTTATATCTTGATTTAGATTCAAATGAGTTCAACAAAATTTTCGGATGCAAAAGTGCTAAAGAAATTTGGGATCAATTAGAAGTCACATATGAAGGAACTAATCAAGTTAAAGAAACTAGAATAAACATGCTTGTTCATAAATATGAAATGTTCAAAATGTCTTTTGATGAAAATATTGAACAAATGTTTTCTAGATTCACCGATATTGTTAATGCTCTAAAATCTCTTGGAAAAGAGTATTTTAACGAAGAATTGGTAGGAAAAGTTCTCCGAAGCTTAACCGAGCTATGGTAAGCTAAAGTAACGGCTATTGAAGAAGCTAGATACCTAAAAACTCTCACTCTTAGTGAACTAATGGGATCTCTTATGAGCCATGAGTTGAAAAAGAAGGATCAAGAAGAAGAAAAAAGAAGCAACAAGAAGTCACTTGCACTTCTTGCATCAAAGGCTTACTCAAGTGATGAGGAGGAAGAAAACAAAGAAGATGATGATGAGATAGCTCTTCTTACAAGGAACTTTAAAAAATTCCCCAAATTTAAAAAGGTAAGCAAAGCTCCTTACAATAAGTTTATGAACAAAGGAAGAAACAAACCAAAAGAAGAAGGAAGATGTTTCAATTGTGACAAGACGGGTCACATAAAAACAAATTGTCCAAAACCAATCAAAACCAAGGGAGGAAAAGCTTTGAAAGCAACATACGTTGATGACGATGCATCAACCGGTGAAGAAAGCGAAAATGAAGAAGTGGCAAACATCGTTTGTCTTATGACAAAAGAGGATGATGAGGTATGTTCTTCTTTTAATTCCGAATATTACACCTCTAGCTCATTAATTGAAAATGAATGCTCGTTTGAAGAATTACAAAATCAATTTTCTAAAATGCATGCTAGTTTTGAAATTACAATTATCAAGATACATGAACTTCAAAAGGAAAATAATACCTTAAAAGTAGAAAATAAGTTGCTTGAAAAATATCGAAATTTTGCTCATGAAAAGGCACTTAAAATTCATTTTGAAAATAACAATCTTCAAACAAAAATTGAAAAGCTTGAAAAAAAAAATCAATGATTAAATGGAAGTCTAGCAAGATTTACAAAAGGAAAAGAAAATCTTGATAAAATGATTGGCTCACAAAAAATGGCTTTTGATAAAAGTGGATTAGGATATGAACCTTCTTCAAAACAAAAATCTCTAAAAAGTTATTTTGTAAAAGCATCATCTTCTACAAATGAAGCATCAACATCTAAAGGATTTCAAAAAATATGCACCTATTGTGAAAAACAAGGTCACATAACATCACAATGTAAATTTTGAAATATGGTAGGTAGAGACTCTAAAATTCCTTCTTGGCTTAAACCAAAATAAATTATTAAATGTGTTAAAAGTCAATACTAACAATATAGGACCCAATAGAACTTAGGGACCTAAATTTTGTTTTTGTATATAGGTTACCTTAAGGATGAAGTATGAAGGAAATTGGGTCATTGATAGTGGATGTTCGAAACATATGACCGGTGATCCATCTCTTTTCTATGAGCCTATCAAAAATTACAAAGGTTTTGTGAGCTTTGAAAATAATGAGAAAGGTAAAATTATTGGTAAAGGTAGCATTGGAAATAAAAATAATATATATATTCACGATGTGCTACTTGTGAAAGGATTGCAACATAATTTGTTTAGTGTAAGTCAACTATGTGATAATGATTATCTAGTTGAATTTAAATCATCATGTTGCACCATTTTTTACAAAATGAAAAATATGTTGTTTATTGCAAATAGACATGAAAATGTCTATATCATTGACTTTGAAAGTATATCATGCCAAAATATTGATTGTTTAATCACAACTAATGAAAGTTCTTGGTTATGGCATAGAAGGTTAGAACATATTAGCATGGATCTTCTTGGTAAACTTACTCAAAAGGATCTTGTAAGAGGTCTTCCTAAGACCAAGTTTGAAAAAGATTATTTGTGTGATGCATGTCAATTTGAAAAATAACATAAAGCATCTTTCAAAATCATTAGCCATGTGACTATATCAAAAGCTTTACAAAAACTTCATATGGACCTTTTTGGATCAATAGATGTAGTAAGTGTAGTAGGATCTAGATATGTTTTTGTTATTGTTGATGATTATACTATATACACATGGGTAATTTTGCTTGCTTTCAAAAGTGATGCTTTCAATGAATTTGCAAAATTCTGTAAAAGAGTGCAAAATGAGAAAGGATACTACATTTCATACATTCATAGTGATCAAGGCACGAAATTCATAAATGCATCTTTTGTGGAATTATGTGAACAAAATGGCATTAAACATAACTTTTCGGCTCCTAGAACTCCTCAACAAAATGGGGTTGTTGAAAGGAAAAACCGAACTCTACAAGAAATGGCAAGAACAATGTTGAAAGAAAACAATATGCCTATATACTTTTGGGGAGAAGCTGTTAATACAGTTTCCTATGTTCTAAATAGAGTTTTAATTAGACATTCTTTTAAGAAAACTCTATATGAACTATGGAAAAGACGTACTCTAAATATTTCACATTTTAAAATTTTTGGATGTAAATGCTTCATCTTAAATAATAAAGATCATCTTGGTAAGTTTGATTCAAAATCCGACGAAGGTATTTTTATTGGTTATTCTTCTAGAAGCAAGGCATATCGAGTTTACAATAAAAGAACCTCCGTAATTGAGGAATCTATGTATATTAATTTTGATGAAACTAACCCCTTTTATGTCAAAAAAAGATGAAGATGATGATGTAAGCTTTCAACAAATTGAAGAACAAGGTCAATCTATTCCTACAAGTGAAGAAGTCCACAAGCAATCAAATTGACACTCCAATAGAGGAAGAGCAACCAACTTCAAATGATCAAATCATATCAACAAATCAAGATCTTTCAAAATGTTGAAAATTTGTCAAAAATCATCCAAATGATCAAATCTTTGGGGATCCATCACAAGGTGTAAGAACTTGTTACAATCTAGATATTTTTTGTGAACATGTTGCTTTTATATCTCAAATTGAACCTAAGAATATAAGAGAAGCAATTATTGGATGTTGATTGTATTTTTGATAAGAAAGAAGAGCTTAATCAATTTGAAAGAAATCAATTTTGGTCCTTAGTTGAAAGACCTAGTAATTACCCAATTATTGGTACAAAATGGGTTTTCCGAAACAAACTAGATGAATCCGGTAATGTAACTAGAAATAAGGCCGGATTGGTTTTTCAAGGGTATAATCAAGAAGAATGAATAGACTATGAAGAAACCTTTGCTCCAGTAGCTCGGCTTGAATCCATTAGAATGTTACTAACATGTGCATGTTTTATGAACTTCAAACTTTATCAAATGGATGTCAAAAGTGCTTTCTTAAATGGTTATCTTCAAGAAGAAGTTTATGTTGAACAACCTCCCGGTTTCGAAAATACAAATTTATCAAGTTATGTATTCAAACTTCAAAAAGTTCTTTATGGACTTAAACAAGCTCCTAGAGCATGGTATGATAGACTAAATAATTATCTACCTGAAAACGGCTTTTCTAGAGGAAAACTAGACTCTACATTATTTGTAAAAAGAAAAGCTAAAGATATCTTGTTTGTTCAAATATATGTTGATGATATTATCTTTGGTGCTACTAACGAATCCCTTTGCAAGTATTTTTCTGAATGTATGCATAAAGAATTTGAAATGAGCATGATGGGAGAATTAAATTTCTTCATTGGGCTTCAAATCAAACAAACAAAAGAAGGGATCTTCATAAATCAAGCCAAGTTTATTAAGGAACTCATCAAGAAATTCGGGCTTGAAATCGCAAAAGAAATGAGCACTCCTATAGGAACGTCAATCAAACTTGACAAAGATGAAAAAAGTAAATCGGTTGATGAAAAATAATATCAAAGTATGATCGGAAGCCTTCTCTATTTAACTGCCTAAAGACCTGATATTATGTTTTCCGTTTGCTTAAGTGCTCGTTTTCAATCTTTTCCAAAGGAATCCCACTTGAATGCTGTAAAAAGAATCATTAGATACCTTAAAAGTACTATCAATCTAGGACTCTTTTACCCAAAAGGCACATTTTTCGAACTTCTAGGATATTCCGATGCCGACTATACGGGTTGTAAAATTGATAGAAAAAGCACTAGTGGTAGTAGTCAATTTCTAGGACTTGCTTTAGCTTCACGGTCTAGCAAGAAACAACATAGTGTAGCTCTTTCAACGGCTGAAGCCGAGTATGTAGCTATGGGTAGTTGTGTCGCACAAATTCTTTGGATGAAACAAATCTTGCTTGACTTTGGTTTAGAATATGATCGTGTGCCTATCAAATGTGATAATACAAGTGCTATAAGTTTTTCAAAGAATCCAATTCAACATTCTAGAACTAAGTATATTGAAATTCGTCATCATTTTCTAAGAGATCATGCAAAAAGGTGATATTGAACTTGAATTTGTTGATTCTTTGCACCAATTGGCCGACATTTTTACAAAACCATTGCATGAGAATCAATTTTGTGCCATTAGAAGAGAGTTAGGAATGCTTTGGATCACTTAAGTTTTTGAAAAATTCCATTTTTTTTTCAAAAAATAAGGGATTCGGGCGTTACTGCATTCATCCGGTCGATCGGATGAAGCATGCAACTACCGGATCGCGCTTCACTGCCAGGACCGGATGAACATGCAATGATCGAATCGCGCTTCACTGCAGGGCGTTACTGCCCTTATCCGGTCGATCGGATCAGGGCCCTATTGTAAAATCCCAATTTTTCATCTTATCTCGATTTGCGTGTTTTACCACGTTTTGCGTGAATTGACCTGTTTATGTACTATATGACTTAGAATGTGCTAAATAAGTGATTAATACTCCTAATACATGCTAAGTGTGCATTCATAAAATTTTCATCAAAAATGAAATCAGAAATTTTATCGTCAGTTTTGGTGAATAGTATTTTTGAACACCTGTCTGCTAAAATTTTTACAGGGGTGTTTTAAACATTTTAAAACTTAGTACTCGAGTATTAATAGACCCGTGTTTGATTAAAACAGATTTGGAATCGGTTTTGAAATTTTAAAGATTTTTACACTTTCTTTTACAAGAAAACGAGTTTTAAACCGATTCGGGTGAAACTATTTTAATGTAACCTTCTTTGTCACCTAAAATATAATGTCTAGAATTAATTTAAGTGTTAATTTGTTAGTTGAGTAAGAAATACTGAAGAAATTAATTAAAAGACTAAGAAATGAATTAAATGACTAATAAACTACTTTGACTTTGCATTTTAATTGTTTGACTTCTACTTATAAGCATCAACACACACTTACAAAGCACAAAAACACCCTAAAAAACACCTACATGGCCGAGACATCCATGGGAGAATAAGCCAAGGTTTTCTTCAAGTTTTCAAATCAATTTTTCATAGAAAAACCTAGTTTTTGTCTGTAGAACTTCGTGCCGAGTTGGATTCCGCTTGTTGGGCACGCATTGCACGCATATCTAGGCTTATATCGCATCTAAGGTGAGAGAAAAATTCTAGATCTCAAAACTCATTTTTTATGTTTTTGCTCATAACTGCATTTTGAACCGTTAGAATGTTAATTTGAAGTTATATTATTGATCAGTGCGTGCTAGGGATCGTTTATGTGTATTACTACGAGATTTGAGCCATTGTAGCAAAATAATTTTTTTTCGGGTATTTAAAGTTGATAGATTGGCTATTTGAGGATTATCTTGAGTTGTTGTGGTTGAAATCGATTGCCGTCGATTTCTAAAAGTTTAATAATTACATGGTAACGCCGTTATAATGGCGAATTTTCAATTGCGATGTTTGCGTGAAAATACAGAAATTTCAGCCTTGGTGCATTGAGGTTTTTGGGTTCTTGGGCTTGATTTTGATGTGTCTTGGTTGGTTTCCGAGAGGGCTAATGTAGTTGATTGAATGGGTGAGTGTTTGAAACTGATTTGGAGTTGTTTGGATTAATAGAATGTAAGATATAATTATTTGAAGTTTAGGTTGTTTTTCTTTAAATTGTTGAATTGAGCCTTTAGATGATTGGGTGGTATTTGAGTTATTGAATTGTGAGTTGTTAATGGTTAGACTAGGGTTAGATTACGTGTTTCATACATGTTAAGTTGGATGGCCTACTTTGTCATCTAACTTAGTTGTTTTTCGTTTAATTAAATATTGATGTTATATTGATGATTATTGGTTATGGGAATCGGGCACTTTCGTTGCTGATCTCTCGGAATATTGAGGATTATTGAGTATGGGAATCGGGCACTTTCGTTGCTGATCTCTCGAAATATTGATGATTATTGATTATCGGAATCGGGCACTTTCGTTGTTGATCTCTCAGATTATTGATTGATTATTGATTACGGGAATCAGGCACCATCGTTGCTGATCTCTTGATTTATTTACGTTGAGTCTCATTGTTGTGAGCTTCGATAATGTTGTGTCACCTCGGGAGGCATCCTGGGCTGCGGGCATAGTTATCATGGCTAATTCCTATCTCGCATGGGCGGAGAGGCCATGGGGTGTGGGTCTAGGTCAAGGTACCTTAGGAATTGTGTCATTGAGTTTGAAGGAGTTGTTGAGCATGTAATTGGTGTATGGAGCTTCATTAGTAAATGTATCGTATCTTTATTGTGTGTTTACAGTTGTTACTATTGTTGCATTTATAATGATTATTGATGTTTATTTGTGTGTTTACTTGCTCAAAGGATCATTTTTAAGGAGTTTAGTAAATACTGTTAGAGATCTATCGGATCCTCACTGAGCTTCTTTATATAAGCTCACTCTCTATTATTGCATGCTTACAGGTGTCCTTTCGCAAGATTTCAGGTATGTGCCTCCGGAAGGGGATAATGTGCCGTATATGGACGAGTCCTATGTGCCAGAGTCTTGTCCTTGATGCTTGAGATGTTGTATACTCTATTATCATGTATATTAAACTAGTTGTCTCTTATTTTTTTTCCTTGTAATTTATGATGTATAAGTTGTAGTAAAAATAATGAACTAAATGATGTTAACTTAGTAGTGTCTCTTTTGTTATGATCTAGGTTGGTAAGGTGGTTTATAATCTATTTTGATATGTATGTTAAAGTTAAGGTATTATGTTGGAACGGAGGCGTATAACTATGAATGGATCGTCTAAGAATGATTGTTGTATAATATGGTTATGTTGTATGTTGTTAATGGTTTTAAGGAATTGATTGGTGTTTGGTTGAGGAGTTTGATTGTATAATGTTCTGAGAGGGTGGTGTAGAGCCTCGGTGTTTTTATTACTGTCGTTATACTGCTAAAATTCCGTTGCATCCTAACTGATTGTAGGTGGGGTCGAGTTGGGGCATGACATTTAAGTGGTATCAGAGCTTATGTTTAGCTGTCAGCCGGGGTATCCTCGGAATGTGGGTAGTGGTCCAAGCATGCAAGTATGTATGAAGTGAAAGAAAAGTGAAATATGTGTTAATATGATTAAGTGATTATGCGATTTAGTGACTATGTGATTATGTGAACAATTTGTTTATGTGATTGATACTTAAGTGATTTATATGCTTTATATGAGTTTGTTGTTTATGTGTTAATAGTTGTTCATAGTTTGTTTATGTGCTATAACCTATTCTAACTCTTTGGTTAGAAGAATGACTGGTAGACCGAGGACCAGAGGTAGGCCTGAGGTAACTGATGAGATTATGAGAAATGTGGCACCAGGCCAAGTTAGGGATGAAGATCGTATAAGTGCAGCTTTTGATAGGATGAACGAGATCATGGTCAGTCAGGCACAGTTACTGGCAGGGCAGGCTGCCCAGAATCAGGCATTATAGAATCAGTTATTCAACGCACAGGGTAGGTACCACGGTCGTGGTACACTGAAAGAGTTTTTAGGGTATTATCCACCACGGTTTCAGGGGGAGCCGGATGATAGGAAGACTGAGGCGTAGATTAGCAAGGTGGAGAATATTTTTGACCCTCTTGATTATACCGATGAGCAGAAGGTCACCTTTGCCGTGTACTTGCTAGATGATGAGGCAGAAGAATGGTGGCGCACGGTGAGAACTAGCTGGGCGACTCAGGGTATTCCGTAAGTTTGGGGTACCTTTCTGTTCGCTTTCCGAGCAAAGTATGTCCCGAGGATCGCGAGGGAGCGGAGAGAGGTAGAGTTTCTAGCCTTAGTGCAGGGAGATGCTTCAGTGGCTTAGTATGAGGCCACTTTCACTAGGTTGTCCTGGTATGCACCAGAGTATGTAGTTGACGAGGAACGTAAGACTCATAGGTTCATGTTAGGGTTGAGGCCCGAGATTCAGGATACAATGGCCTTGAATCGGTATGATATACTTACGGAGGCCTTTGATGCAGCTTCTAGACTGGAGAAGAGAAAGGGGGAACATATTGTATCTAGCCAGCCTAGCAAGAGGCCATTTCAGCCTCAGGGTCAGCAGGGAGTGTAGAGGCGTACCGTACAGCAGGTTGTGTACAGTCCGCCAGTGCAGTAGGGTTCTTTCGGACCGCAGGGTCAGCAGGGTTACTAGCGGCCTTAGTTTTAGCAGGGGTCTTATCAGGCTCAGCCGCAGTTTAGGCCAGCCCCGTCTCAGGGTTGGTACAGGCCTAGTGTTGTTAGACCTCAGCAGCAAGCTGGTTCAGCTGCTTATTCAGCTTCTGGTTCTTTAGGAAGTAATGTCAGTGCTCCGACGCCGCAATGTGTTTATTGTAAACGTAAGGGCCATCTGGAGGCCGACTGTCGAAGAAAGGCAGGGACGAGTTTAGGTTGCGGCAGCAACCAACACCGGGCGAGGGATTGTCCCAGGTATCAGGGTTCTACGGGTCAGCCAACAGTCCAGGGTTATCAGGGTGGACTTGCAAGCAGTACAACTCAGCAGCAGCGGGCTCAGGCTCGGGCCTACGCAGTGGACTTGGAGGAATTGCCAGAGGCGACAACAGTGGTGAAAGGTAACCTAATTATTCTCAGCCAATTAAATATCATATCTCCTTGAGTGCAACGTGCTAAAATGTGAGTAGAGAGGTTGCCTTATACGATTAAAGTTAGCATGGGCAGCATATCAGTTGGTGACTGAGTAGGATGTGACGCTAAGGCATATGGAATTCCGATTAGGGGTCAAGCTACTTTATGACTATACATTGATTATTGGGATTCTTATTTGGTGACTTTATACGACATTCTTCCTCGAGATTTCTGTATGGAGATTCTTATTCAGCATACTTCTTTGGACATCTTCTATGGTATTTTCTATGCGGTATTCTTACGTGGAATTCTGATACGGTATTATCCGGAGTTCTTATATATTGGGATTATTATTTGGTATTCTCGTTCGGTGATCTTGTTGAAGCTCTTACTTGGTATTCTTGGTTGGTGCTTTATTACGGGATCTATGTTTGGCATTTTCTTCAGTAATTATTTGAGATTCTCATCCGGAAGTCTTAGTCGGTGTTCTTATTCAGCGTTTCTATTCAAGCTTCTTGTTCGGTATTCCTAGTTGGCATACTTAGTTGGTATTCAGAATTTGATTTCGGTCTTTCATTCCGTATGTTTGAGCCAGTAGTACTTGAGTGAAGAATTGCGAGGACGCAATTGTTTTAAAGAGGGGAGAATGTGAAACCCCACTTTTCTATCTTATCTCGATTTGCGTGCTTTACCTCGTTTTGCATTATTGACTTGTTTATGTGCTATATGACTTAGAATGTGTTAAATATGTGATTAATACTTCTAATACATGCTAACTGTGCATTCATGAAATTTTCATAAAAAACGAAATCAGAAATTTTATCGTCGGTTTTGGTGAATAGTATTTTTGAACACCTATCTGCTAAAATTTTTACAGGGGTGTTTTAAACGTCTTAAAACCTAGTCCTCGAGTATTAATAGACCCGTGTTTGATTAATCGGTTTTGGAATTTTAAAGATGTTTACACTTTCTTTTGCAAGAAAACGAGTTTTAAGCCAATTTGGGTGAAACTATTTTAATGTAACCTTCTTTGTCACCTAAAATATAATGTCTAGAATTAATTTAAATGTTAATTTGTTAGTTGAGCAAGAAATACTCAAGAAATGAATTAAAATACTAAGAAATGAATTAAAGGACTAATAAACTACTTTGACTTTGCATTTTAATTGTTTGACTTCTACTTATAAGCATCAACACACACTTACAAAGCACAAAAACACCCTAAAAAACACCTACATGGCCGAGACATCCATGGGAGAATAAGCCAAGGTTTTCTTCAAGTTTCAAATCAATTTTTTCATAGAAAAACCTAGTTTTTGTCCGTAGAACTTCGTGCCGAGTTGGATTCCGCTTGTTGGGCACGCATTGCACGCATATCTAGGCTTATATCGCATCTAAGGTGAGAGAAAAATTCTAGATCTCAAAACTCATTTTTTATGTTTTTGCTCATAACTGCATTTTGAACCGTTAGAATGTTAATTTGAAGTTATATTATTGATCAGTGCGTGCTAGGGATCGTTTATGTGTATTACTACGAGATTTGAGCCATTGTAGCGAAATTATTTGTTTTCGGGTATTTAAAGTTGATAGATTGACTATTTGAGGATTATCTTGAGTTGTTGTGGTTGGAATCGATTGCCGTCGATTTTTAAAAGTTTGTTAATTACGTGGTAACGCCGTTATAATGCCGAATTTTCGATTGCGATGTTTGGGTGAAAATCCAGAAATTTCAGCCTAGGTGCTTTGAGGTTTTAGGGTTGTTAGGCTTGATTTTGATGTGTCTTGGTTGGTTTCCGAGAGGGCTAATGTAGTTGATTGAATTGGTGAGTGTTTGAAACTGATTTGGAGTTGTTTGGGTTAGTAGAATATATGATTATTTGAAGTTTATGTTGTCTTTCTTTAAATTGTTGAATTGAGCCTTAGTTGATTGGGTGGTAGTTGAGTAATTGAATTGTGAGTTGTTGATGGTTAGACTAGGGTTAGATTACGTGTTTCACGCATGTTAAGTTGGATGGCCTACTTTGTCATCTAACTTAGTTATTTGTTGTTTAATTAAATATTGATGTTATATTGATGATTATTGAGTACGGGAATCGGGCACTTTCGTTGCTGATCTCTAGGAATATTGATGATTATTGAGTACGGTAATCGGGCACTTTCGTTGCTGATCTCTCAGAATATTGATGATTATTGATTATAGGAATCGGGTATTTTCGTTGCTGATCTCTCAGATTATTGATTGATTATTGATTACGGGAATCTGGCACCTTCGTTGCTGATCTCTCGGTTTATTTATGATGAGTCTCATTGTTGTGAGCTTTGATAATGTTGTGTCACCTCGGGAGGCATCCTGGGCTGCGGGCACAGTTATCATGGCTAATCCCTATCTCGCATGGGCGGAGAGGCCATGGGGTGTGGGTCTAGGCCAAGGTACCTCAGGAGTTGTGTCATTGAGTTTGGAGGAGTTGTTGAGCATGGAATTGGTGTATGAAGCTTCATCAATAATGTATCGTATCCTTATTGTGTGTTTACAGTTATTACTATTGTTGCATTTATAATGATTATTGATGTTTATTTGTGTGTTTACTTGCTCAAAGGATCATTTCCAAGGACTTTAGTAAATATTATTAGAGATCTATCGGATCCTCACTGAGCTTGTTTATATAAGCTCACTCTCTATTATTGCATGCATACAGGTGTCCTTTCGCAAGATTTCGGGTACGTGCCTCCAGAAGGGGATAATGTGCCGTATGTGGACGAGTCCTATGTGCCAAAGTCTTGTCCTTGATGCTTGAGATGTTGTATACTCTATTATCATGTATATTAAACTACTTGTCTCTTATTTTTTTCCTTGTAATTTATGATGTATAAGTTGTAGTAAAGATAATGAACTAAATGATGCTAACTTAGTAGTCTCTCTTTTGTTATGATCTAGGTTGCTAAGTTGGTTTATAATCTATTTTGATATGTATGTTAAAGTTAAGGTATTATGTTGGAATGGAGGCATATAACTATGAATGGATCATCTAAGAATGATTGTTGTATAATATGGTTATGTTGTATGTTGTTAATGGTTTTAAGGAATTGATTGTTGTTTGGTTGAGGAGTTTGATTGTATAATGTTCTGAGAGGTTGGTTTAGAGCTTCGGTGTCTTTATTACTGTCGTTATACTGCCGAAATTTCGTTGCGTCCTGACTGATCATAGGTGGGGTCGAGTTGAGGCGTGACATTTAAGTGGTATCAGAGCTTGATTAGCTGTCAGCCGAGGTATCCTCGGAATGTGGGTAATGGTTCAAGCATGCAAGTATGTATGAAGTGAAAGAAAAGTAAAATATGTGTTAATATGATTAAGTGATTATGTGATTTAGTGACTATGTGATTATGTGAACAATTTGTTTATGTGATTGATACTTAAGTGATTTATATGCTTTATATGAGTTTGTTGTTTATGTGTTAATAGTTGTTCATAGTTTGTTTATGTGCTATAACCTATTCTAACTCTTTGGTTAGAAGAATGACTGGTAGACCGAGGACCAGAGGTAGGCCTGAGGTAACTAATGAGATTCCGAGAAATGTGCCACCAGGCCAAGTTAGGATGAATATCGTATAGGTGCAGCTTTTGATAGGATGAATGAGATCATGGCCAGTCAGGCACAGATACTGGCAGGGCAGGATACCCAGAATCAGGCATTGCAGAATCAGTTATTGAACGCACAGGGTAGGTACCACGGTCGTGGTACACTGAAAGAGTTTTTAGGGTATTATCCACCATAGTTTAAGGGGGAGCCAGATGATACAAAGGCTGAGGCATGGATTAGCAAGGTGGAGAAGATTTTTGACCCTCTTGACTATACTGATGAGCAGAAGGTCACCTTTGCCGTGTACTTGCTAGATGATGAGGCAGAAGAATGGTGGCGCACGGTGAGAACTAGCTGGGCGACTCAGGGTATTCCGTAAGTTTGGGGTACCTTTCTGTTCGCTTTCCGAGCAAAGTATGTCCCGAGGATCGCGAGGGAGCGGAGAGAGGCAGAGTTTCTAGCCTTAGTGCAGGGAGATGCTTTAGTGGCACAGTATGAGGCCACTTTCACTAGGTTGTCCCGGTATGCACCAGAGTATGTGGCTGACGAGGAACGTAAGACTCGTAGGTTCATGTTGGGGTTGAGACCCGAGATTCAGGATGCGATGGCCCTGAATCGATATGATATATTTACGGAGGCCTTTGATGCAGCTTCTAGACTGGAGAAGAGAAAGGGGGAACAGATTGTATCTATCCAGCCTAGCAAGAGGCCATTTCAGCCTCAGGGTCAGCAGGGAGTGTATAGGCCACCCGTACAGCAGGTTGTGTACAGGCCGCCAGTGCAGCAGGGTTCTTTCGGACCGCAGGGTCAGCAGGGTTACTATCGGCCTCAGTTTTAGCATGGGTCTTATCAGGCTCAGCCGCAGTTTAGGCCATCCCCGTCTCAGGGTTGGTACAGGCCTAGTGTTGTTAGACCTCAGCAGCAGGCTGGTTCAACTGCTTATTCAGCTTCTGGTTCTTTAGGAGGCAGTGTCAGTGTTCCGACACCGCAATGTGTTTATTGTAAACGTAAGGGCCATCTTGAGGCCGGCTGTCGGAGGAAGGCAGGGACGTGTTTAGGTTGCGACAGCAACCAACACCGGGTGAGGGATTGCCCCAGGTATTAGGGTTCTACAGGTCAGCCAGCAGTCCAGGGTTATCAGGGTGGACCTGCAAGCAGTACACCTCAGCAGTAGCGGGCTCAGGCTCGGGCCTACGCAGTGGACTTGGAGGAATTGCCAGAGGCGACATCAGTGGTGAAAGGTAACTTACTTATCCTCAACCAATTAAATATCATATTTCCTTGAGTGCAACATGCTAAAATGTGAGTAGAGAGTTTGCCTTATACGATTAAAGTTAGCATGTGCATCATATCAGTTGGCGACTGAGTAGTATGTGACGCTGAGGTACATGGAATTCCGATTAGGGGTCAAGCTACTTTATGACTATACATTGATTATTGGGATTCTTATTTGGTGATTTTATACGGCATTCTTCCTCGAGATTTCTGTATGGAGATTCTTATTCAGCATACTTCCTTAGACATCTTCTATGGTATTTTCTATGCGGTATTCTGATGTGGAATTCTAATACGGTATTATCCAGAGTTCTTATATTGGGATTATTATTTGGTATTCTCGCTCGGTGATCTTGTTGAAGCTCTTACTTGGTATACTTGGTTGGTACTCTATTACGGGATCTATGTTTGGCATTTTCTTCAGTAATTATTTGAGATTCTCATCCGGAAGTCTTAGTCGGTGTTCTTATTCAGCGTTCCTATTCAAGCTTCTTGTTCGGTATTCCTAGTTGGTATTCAAAATTTGATTTCAGCCTTTCATTCCGTATGTTTGAGCCAGTAGTACTTGAGTGAAGAATTGCGAGGATGCAATTGTTTTAAAGAGGGAAGAATGTGAAATCCCACTTTTCTATCTTATCTCAATTTGCGTGTTTTACCTCGTTTTGCGTAAATTGACATGTTTATGTGCTATATGACTTAGAATGTGCTAAATAAGTGATTAATACTCCTAATACATGCTAAGTGTGCATTCATGAAATTTTCATAAAAAACGGAATCAGAAATTTTATCGTCGGTTTTGGTAAATAGTATTTTTAAACACCTGTCCGCTAAAATTTTTACAGGGGTATATTAAATATTTTAAAACCTAGTCCTCGAGTATTAATAGACCCGTGTTTGATTAAAACGGATTTGGAATCAGTTTTGAAATTTTAAAGATTTTTACACTTTCTTTTGCAAGAAAACGAGTTTTAAGCCGATTCGGGTGAAACTATTTTAATGTAACCTTCTTTGTCACCTAAAATATAATGTCTAGAATTAATTTAACTGTTAATTTAATAGTTGAGCAAGAAATACTCAAGAAATGAATTAAAAGACTAAGAAATGAATTAAAGGACTAATAAACTACTTTGACTTTGCATTTTAATTGTTTGACTTCTACTTATAAGCATCAACACACACTTACAAAGCACAAAACACCCTAAAAAACACCTACATGGCCGAGACATCGATGGGAGAATAAGCCAAGGTTTTCTTCAAGTTTTCAAATCAATTTTTCATAGAAAAATCTAGTTTTTGTCCGTAGAACTTCGTGCCGAGTTGGATTTCACTTGTTGGGCACGCATTGCATGCATATCTAGGCTTATATCGCATCTAAGGTGAGAGAAAAATTCTAGATCTCAAAACTCATTTTTTATGTTTTTGCTCATAACTGCATTTTGAACCGTTAGAATGTTAATTTAAAGTTATATTATTGATCAGTGCGTGCTAGAGATCGTTTATGTGTATTACTATGAGTTTTGAGGCATTGTAACGAAATTATTTATTTTCGGGTATTTAAAGTTGATAGATTGGCTATTTCAGGATTATCTTGAGTTGTTGTGATTAGAATCGATTGCCGTTGATTTCTAAAAGTTTGTTAATTACGTGGTAACGCCATTATAATGCCGAATTTTCGATTGCGATGTTTGGGTGAAAATCCGGAAATTTCAGCCTAGGTGCCTTGAGGTTTTAGGGTTGTTGAGCTTGATTTTGATGTGTCTTGGTTGGTTTTCGAGAGGGCTAATGTAGTTGATTGAATGGGTGAGTTTTTGAAACTGAGTTGGAGTTGTTTGGATTAGTAGAATGTAAGATATGATTATTTGAAGTTTAGGTTGTCTTTCTTTAAATTGTTGAATTGAGCCTTTAGATGATTGGGTGGTGTTTGAGTGATTGAATTGTGAGTTGTTAATGGTTAGACTAGGGTTAGATTACGTGTTTCATGCATGTTAAGTTGGATGGCCTACTTTGTCATCTAACTTAGTTGTTGTTGTTTAATTAAATATTGATGTTATATTGATGTTATATTGATGATTATTGAGTACGGGAATCGGGCACTTTCGTTGCTGATCTGTCGAAATATTGATGATTATTGAGTACGGGAATCGGGCACTTTCATTGCTGATCTCTCGGAATATTGATGATTATTGATTATGAGAATCAGGTACTTTCGTTGCTGATCTCTCAGATTATTAATTGATTATTGATTACGGGAATCGGGCACCTTCGTTGCTGATCTCTCGGTTTATTTATGTTGAGTCTCATTGTTTTGAGATTTGATAATATTGTGTCACCTCGGGAGGCATCTTGGGCTGTGGGCACGGTTATCATGGCTAACCCCTATCTCGCATAGGCAGAGAGGCCATGGGGTGTGGGTCTAGGTCAAGGTACCTCAGGAATTGTGTCATTGAGTTTGGAGGAGTTGTTGAGCATGGAATTGGTGTATGGAGCTTCATCAGTAAATGTATCGTATCCTTATTGTGTGTTTACAATTATTACTATTGTTGCATTTATAATGATTATTGATGTTTATTTGTGTGTTTACTTGCTCAAAGGATCATTTCCAAGGAGTTTAGTAAATACTGTTAGAGATCTATTGGATCCTCACTGAGCTTGTTTATATAAGCTCACTCTCTATTATTGCATGCATACAAGTGTCCTTTCGCAAGATTTCGGGTACGTGCCTCCAAAAGGGGATAATGTGCCGTATGCGGAGGGGTCCTATGTGCCAGAGTCTTATCCTTGATGTTTGAGATGTTGTATACTCTATTATCATGTATATTAAACTAGTTGTCTCTTATTTTTGCTTGTAATTTATGATGTATAAGTTGTAGTAAAGATAATGAACTAAATGATTCTAACTTAGTAGTCTTTCTTTTGTTATGATCTAGGTTGCTAAGTTGGTTTATAATCTATTTTGATATGTATGTTAAAGTTAAGGTATTATGTTGGAACGGAGGTGTATAACTATGAATGGATCGTCTAAGAATGATTGTTGTATAATATGGTTATGTTGGATGTTGTTAAAGGTTTAAGGAATTGATTGTTGTTTGGTTGAGGAGTTTGATTGTATAATGTTCTGAGTGGTTGGTTTAGAGCCTCGGTATCTTTATTACTGTCGTTATATTGTCAAAATTCCGTTGCAGCCTGACTGATCATAGGTGGGGTCGAGTTGGGGCGTGACACCTATCGACCGGATCGCGCTGGTTGGAAAAAGGGATTTGGCCTCATTTTTTCAAAATATCTCCCATTCAACCTCAAATTCTCTTAATCTCTTTCAATCTCTTCTATTTCAACTCATCAAAACCACTAATTCTTCATCACAAATTGATTCACAACATATATATTTCATCAAATCTTTGTCTTTGCATCATCAAACCCGTCAAAATAGTCACAAGAAAAGCTTTGAACTCCTTTGCCCGCAAGGTGTTCGACAAATTTCCTCAAAGACAATCTTTTCTTAAAAGCTTCAATCTCTTTCAAATTCTCAATGGCACCACCAAGAGCTGACTCTAGGAAGCGCAAGTAAGGAGAATCTTCATCATCCGGGCCTCAAATCATTGACAGTCTCGATGCCTTTCCTCAACAAAACATGTTATGGGCTAAGACCTTGGACCCTCCTACATTTCTTGATGGCACTAGAATTTTGACGATTTTCGATGCTCAAGGTTGGTTCCCTATGCTAAGTTTCGTTAATAAGGGTTATACCTCTTGGATTCGTGAATTTTACTACTATGCACATCTAGACTTTAACACCATGAAGTTGCAAAGTCAGGTTAAGGGTAGGGTGTTAGAACTTACTACTAGTGATATTGCTAGAGCTTTTAGAATTCCAAATCACGGTACTAAGCTTTATTCCTACAAAGGCATGCTGGAAGGCATTCATGATGTTCTAGAGGCAAGGGTTGTAACATTCCTTTGGGAAGGAACAGGAAATATTATTACTCAATATCCTAAGAAAAAGGAAATCACCCCTGAAAATAAACTTTTATTCTACATCCTTCATGAAGTAATCATTCCAAGGGAAGTTAAAGATGGTTTTATTCTGAAATTTACGGCTTTATTGATGTATTTAATGTATGAGGCAAAGAGGATCAATATTCCCTACATCATTATCAACTAAGGAAGCTAAAAATCAACTTGCTTATGGGGTGCCCTTAACACATTTCTTTGACTCTTTGGATGTTCCCCGTGATCAAGAGTTTGAATCTGTAAGTGCTAGATCTTATCTTCTGAACCAGACTAGCCTCTCTCGTCAAAAGTTGAAACTTCATAACAACCAAGTCCTTGATGCTCATGAGGATACAAACGGTGATGCTATTGTGTTTGAATCTCTTGATATTGATCCCGATTCCTTCAGAGATCCAATAGAAGGACAAGGCACCGGCCGAGGTAGAGCTGGTAGTTCTCGAGGAACTGGATCATCTTCCTCTCAATCCTCCACACATGATGAAATCATTGCTCGCCTGAATGCTCAAGATGTTCGTTTGGATCATATGGAGCAGATGTTGAAAGCATTACACGATCATCATCTTGGTTCTTAGTTTGTGGATGCCTTGTGATTTGTTCTTCAAACAATTCCTTTTTAGCTTTCTAGTTTTATTTGCCTTAAGTACTCCTTTGTATTCTGCATCTTATTTCAAACTTTAAATTAGATATTTTGATTTTTTTTTGCTTTGTCAACTTGCTTTTGATTATAAATTCTCTTATGACTATTTGTTCTTCTATGGTCTATTATCTATATTTTGTTGATGTCAAATAGGGGGAGAAAACGAGAAAAAGATATTGAAATCTATCATGAAAATACTTGTGTATGATTGAATGACTATACTTTCATTATTTTACTTTATAATGCTATGCACCTATTCAGGGGGGGCTTGCTTTTCATGTGCAAGCAAATGATTCAATCAAGCACAAATGCACAATTTGAGGGGGAGACCTCATATCCCGTTTAATTTTCATGTTGTCTACTATTTCATGTCTTCTAAAATTTCAATGTTTTGTCATCATCAAAAAGAGAGAGATTGTTGGCCTGAAAAGGTTATAATATTTATTTTGATAATAACAAAACATCTTAATTGTGATTTAGAATTCTTATTTGAACATTGAGTAAGTTATTCAATCCATCAACACAAGATTGCCAAGCAAGCCTACTCCAAACATGAAGTTAATCAAAAGGATCAAAGGCATGTTTCAACCCATTGGATCAAGTCAAAGCCCATAAGGTATTCTTATATCGTGTCCCATTCAAATAAAGTCTCTCAAGAGGAATCAAGTTATGAAGACCCAAATAAATGAAGACTTGTCGTTAAAAAGAAAAATGAGTTACAAGGAAGGAGACGTGGCGACATAAGGGGTACCGGGTATTAAAATTTTGATTGCCTAAATATGACGTGTGTAGTTCATGATCTCTCCAAAAGGTTTTTCATAAAATTTTTATTTAAAAAATATTTCCAAAAGGTCATTACAAACTCATTTTTGAAAAATAAGACTTTTTGGATTTCAAAGTCTTGTGATATAAAAATTATTCTATAAAGAGTTTTTAAAAATGTTTTGGAATGTTAAAAATGCTTGAAAAGACTTTTTATAAGTGTCCTCAAAAGTACCCAAATGCTTTATTATTTAACAAATTATTTTGGGGCTCAAAAAGATCACTTTTTAGCAATTTAAGCATTCGGGCGTTACTAGCTTCATCCGGTCGACCGAATGAAGACCACAATGCCCGGCAGAGAGCTCTGGTCCAGGCGTTACCTGTCCCATCTGGTCGACTGGATAAAGGGCTCGACGACCGGATGACTTAACGGGAAAAATCTGAGATTTTTGCATTATATCCGTTTTGTGTCTAACTTTTCCCTCTTTTTAAACGATGCTTTCTCACCATCTCAAACACCTCTCCAAGCCTTAATCTTCAGATTTCCAAGCTAATTCAAAAAGCTTTTCATATCAGATTTCCAAGTTAATTGAAAAAGCTTTTCATATCATTCTTATTGAGAAATCTTGAGCTATCATTTTTATATCTTTGAGCATTCAAAGTTTTTCTCAATTGTAATATCAAACTCAAATAGGAGTTGCAATTGTCATTAATTTTTATCACACAATATTTGTAATATACTCTTTCACATAGATTGAGAGAATCATTGTGAGAAGAAGTATTGTAATCCTTTGTGGACTTAAAGGAAGAAATGATAGTAGGTTAAGCTTCACCTACACTTGAAGGAGCTTGTGTAACTCTTGTGGACTCAAGAGTAATTGTAGTTAGTTTTTTGCTTCACCAACATTTGAAGAAGCATTTTAGTGAAGAGTTATTAAATCCTAAGGGAAGGTAAGACCTTAGGTGGTGGACTAGACCTCCGGGAGTGCGAACCACTTGAAAATCATCGTGTTTGATTTCTTTTACTCTATTCTCTTTATTTTCAAGTCATTTACTTTCGTGTGAATATTGCTCACATTAATTGCTTGATAATTGTTGAGTTATCTATTTGGAAGTTTATTTTAAAATTCTAATTGCTTATCTAGAGTTATTTACTTGCATGCTTACTAAGTGTTTGATAAATTACTTACAAGAACTTCTTGAGTATTATCATCTTTCACTAGACATTGTTTCCGCATTAAGAATTTTTAAATTGCTTAAACTTGCCTACCAACCTAATTCACCCCCCCTCTTAGGTTATCTAGGACCAACAGTGTATGTAGAAGAGAGAAGAGAGAAACAGAGAAAGGAACATTCTAGAGAAACTATCGTGTGTTTGTGAGAGAGAAATGAAGATAAGAAAAAGCCAAGAAAAGTTGTCAGATAACACAAAAGGTATTATGGTCATAAAAATAAAAGTACAAAATTATTAAGACATGGTATAATACTTTTAATGCATTCATAAGTCCCAAATATGCATGAGTTGCCAACTTTATCCCAAGGGCATTATGGTCATAAAAACAAAGGAACAAAATTATTAGTACATTGTACAATATACTTAATGCATAAGATAAGCTACAAATGTACCTGTGCAGACAACTTTGCCCACGGATATTTTCTTATTATATAGTTAAGATATATATATATATATATAAGATACTAAAAGAATATCAATGGCTAAAATTGTCTAATAAAGGTAAAATGTTTGGGTCGTCATGCATTAAATGCATTATACTATGTCTTAATATCATTGTACATTTGTTTTTAAATGACTATGATGCCCTTTCTCCATCAACGGTTTGGATCTGTCCACGTGTTTACAATGAACAAATTTGATCAGTTGATCAATGTAGTGGAATCTGACAAAAGAATGGTGAAGTCTAACACAAACAAACGTAGAGCTTTCTCGATTCTTCTTCCCTTTTCCCATCTTCATCGATTATTTCTCTTTCTTACCTCAAAGCTTCGTTAGTTCTTTCACACCTGAATACTTGAATCAGTTCTCTATTTCTTTCTTATTCTTTCTTTTTCTATGCTTCAATTGTTTTTTTTTTCCTCTCATGATCCCAAACCCCCTATCTCCAACAGTCCCGAATATTTATATCTTTCATATTCAACAGATCTAATTATATCTTTTGTTTACTAGTTTTCATTTTTGGTTGCAGATTGCATGGATGTTCATAATAGCTAACCTTTTTTGTAATCTAATCATATTGAAGCAGAGAATAACAATGAAACTGAAGAGACTGAGAATGATGATGACTATGATGATGATTATGGTGACAACTATGATGATGATGATAGAGACGATGATGATGAAAACAAGTTGAAATTGGGATGTGCATATTATACAGAGAATTTGGACATCAACTTTCTTGGGGTCGAAAGCCAGAGAATAGACAAGTAATTTTCTTCTCCTGAAGGAGTTTGAAAAGGTTTCATCACTGCTTAATTTCTCTATGGACAAGCAGCAGGTCTTTCCATTTTTGCTATGTAGCATTCTTGTACTCACACTCACTATTCTTTCTCATTCACCTCCTAATTCTCAATAATTGACACTTCTCCCCCAAACAAAACCAAACTATTTGTTTCAGGATGCTTTTCCCGTTGTTCCAGGGTGTTCAACCAGAAAATCCTCATGCTATCCAAGATTTCACTGCCTAGGGGAAAACTGCACTTATTTCAGTTGGAATAATCAGATACTTGGTTCGTGGTAGTCTCTTGGTGAAAAGATTTCCTTTAGTTTGTTATAGAAGCAATTCATGTTGCATCTTTGCTGCAGAGTCAAGCAGTTAAAATTTTATTTTCTTTCATTTTAATGCCACTTGATTATTGAGTTGTATCAGTATTCATATTTGAACTCTATGATTTTGTAGTCACACTCTAACTGGAAGAAATATGCACATAGACATCTTCAAAATGTATGTATTTTTATGTCAGTAACTCTAGGGCATCAATAAATTATGTTAAATGATGATTCTTAATTTAAATTTTCAAGAATGGGAAGGATTCTGGAAAAGTTTATGGTCATATTTTTGTTTGTTTGTTGGCTTCAATGTAATGGAAAATAAGATAACATAGCTCTGGACTCCAAAAGTAAAATTTCATTTCTTGCTTATTCTCATGGACTATATATGTGTCATTATGCAGCAGCTAATTGGAAGAAAGGTACATATTTAAAGCATATCTTCAAGCTTTCTTCTATCTATGCACTGGTAAGAATCACACACTATATTTCCTAATTGCAGTTACTTAATGAATGAGAATAATCCTGTTTTGCAGTTACTATGAGTGAAGTAGAGTCATTATATGATCTATTTAAGAAGATAAACAACTCTATAATTGATAATGGTCTCATACATAAGGTACCATCGTTGGCTTAGATAACATTATGGTATGTCATTTTGACAGACATCTTCATCAAGTCCTTTAATTCTTACAATTTGTTATACATATTTACACTAGATCTATGGTTATTACCTTAATGCTATTTTCCAACATCCTATAACCAATTCTGCATACTATAACTTAATTCTGGTTGGTCGTTCATGCTGCTGGTTAAGAGTAGTAGTTTGTTCTTTTGACTCAAAAGGAATACAACAACTTCAAAATCTGCAGAGTTGATCATCCTTATTGATTTTGCATATCCTCATTAACATTTAATACAAATATTAATTTTTTTTTTGTTACAAACAGAATGAAGTCATTGAATTTGGAGAATTAGTCCATTCGTTGGGGGTATTCCATCCAAATGCACCATTAGTAGACGAAATTGCATCTAATACTCGTCTTCATATGTTGTAATCCAAACAGTTTAGGATCATATATTTATATCATTACTTGATGAAGGATATCATTATTTGTTTTAGTTCTTTTATCTTTTAACTAGAGATGTTCTCTTGACAGTTGCATTCAGATTGTATGATCGAAGGCAAACAGGATATATTGAGAGAGAAGAGGTAAGAGTTGCAACTTTTTCTTGGCATGAAACTATTCTTTTTCTTTTTCTTTTTCCTTTTTCATTTTTAAAATGCAGTTCTTCTTTCCTTTTCATTATCTTTTTTATTTTCTTTATGTGGAATTTTTTCTTTTTATACTCAAGATTGACTCTAATATGGAATTATTGCTTGTCACTCTTAGGTTTTTGTTTGTTTCATGGTTCTAATTTTCTTTACATCTGGATAGTTGAAAGAGATGGTATTGGCTGTATTGTATGAATTAGATCTTGATTTGTTAGATGGTTGATCAAATGATTGTTGATAATATAAAGATTGATTCAACTTTGTCTCATGTGACTTCATGCCTAAGCTTCTTAGTTTAACATTTCTCTTCTCCTATTTGACATTCAGTGATGTAGATACTAATGGTGATGAAAGCATTGATCAAGAAGAATGGAAGGAGTTGATATTGATGAATCTATCTATTTTAAAGAATATGACTCATCTATAACTCAACTAAATGTTTAAAGAGTACACACAATATTATCCTATCCTCTTAGAGTTGGTATCTTTTGAAATCCAAAACAAGCTGATATTCTCTAGAGATAAACGTTTAATTCTACTGCGAGTGTCTTTATCATTTCATTTACTTCACCAACTTCATATCCCTACAAAAGCAACTCAACATTAGCCGTTACTCCTCTGCATTTGACATTATCAAGTGTTTAGTAGACATTTTAACTTGGAGTTACCTGAACATTATATTTTGGTCACTTGGTCATGGTTCATTTGGCAAATTGGTAAGGTAGGATGTTGATTCCCATTGTTATTAATCAAATCACCAGATTTTGGAAGTAATTAGCTATAACTTGTAATGGAAGTCAAAAAATTCAAATGATTTCACTTTACCTATAACTTTTAGCCTCCTTGTGCTCATTATACATCAACGTTGTGTTATTTTTCCAATATTTGGATAGAGTAATTGATGTGTGCTTAGCTTAGAGTGTAAAACTTAAGATTAGCTATGATGTTTGCTGCTAGAATGTAGAATATATATATATATATATATATATATATATATATATATATATATATATATATATATATACTGTTGCAAAATTCATTGGTGTATAATTTGTAGTGTTACTTATAATGAAATTTTTAAGGTTTTCTTCCTTCTGCTCTCTGAAATATCCAGTTTTCACATCTATAAAAGTGTCTTTGTACACAGCTCAAATTTTCAGCGTGATTCCCATTATGCAAATAACACTCTTCACCACATCATAAATTATAGTTAATATCTTATGCTTATGTCTTATTTCTAATGCTCCAGAATATATGTATTTGGTGGACTAAAGGAAGATTGATGATCTATGGTTGAGGAACAACAGTTTCACTATCTTGCATGTGAAAATTCTGACAAAGGAACAAGAGCAGAATACAAAGAAGCTTTTCACTGCATCCATTGCACAAAAGACACAATTCCTGTCCCAAGGTAAAGATAAATATTATTTTAAGTTTTCTTAAAGATATTATATATTTCTTTTTCATGTTCAAGGTTTAATATTCATCTCTTTCACATTAATATCTTTCTTAGATTCAAATTTGAAGCCGACACCATTGACGACACTGAATCCATCACTACTGCAGTCTTTGGGGAAAATGAAAAAATAATTTTCTCACTTGAACCTGATGAGATACTATCAAGACAAGCAGCTGTAAGTAATAATACCTCATACTCATAAAACAAGGTCATACTCTTATACTATTTTTTATGTCTAATAAATAAGTGCTTCAATTCAGGGTCAAACATTGCAAATTGATCAAATCAACAAAAAACTTTGGGAGAAAACATTTTTCATCCAATTACAATCATATAGCTTTGACATACATGGAGAATCACAAACAAAATACAGCATTGCATGGATGTATGATGAAGAAAATGTCTCTCAGAAAAGAAGCAACAAAAAACAATCTCCAAGCTCCAATGTTTCGAGATCTTTGAAGTTTCTTGACAATTCTTGCTCAATTGAAGATTCAAAATTTGATGAAGATCCTATTGCAAAAAAGCAAAAGCTTCAGTAGGAAAAAACAAAGAAACTTTCACTTTTTGAATGTCATACTCTTTTCAGGGGCGGATCTATGTAGTGTGGGAGGGGGGTTGTCGATTTAAATTTTTTTAAAAATATCTATGTAATATTGTTAAAAAAAATTATCGGCCCCCTCAATTTTTAAAAAATTATATATAGTATCATTAAAAAAATATTTTGACCCCCCCAAAATTAAATTCTTAGATCCGTCCTTGAGTCTGTTTTGACACACATAATCATCCTCCAAAATCCTTAATCTCTACCTACTAACAGTCACCTTAAAACCCTTAAATAGGATTCAGCTGTATAATTTTTGCAAATGGCCACTTTTTTATACAGGTAAGATTCAAATGGCCATTTTTTTGTATAAATTTTTGCTCACTCTTACTCCAAAGTCCTTACATCTATGGCTATGTTTTTGTTAATGCTCAATTTTTGTAAGAATGAATTTTGTACTCACTCTTTTGTAAGCACATGCTAATGTTAATATGTAATTGTATTAGTTATACCAGTATTTCTTAGTTACTATTATATATGTGTTATCTCTTTTTCACAAATTTTATTTAGTTCTACAAATATTTTTTACTTCATATTATACTTGTCATCTTATTGTAATCAAACAAATATGAACTTTTGTAATTTAATAAAACATATATATATTTTGATATAATTTCATTGGGCAATGCACGGCAGCCATGACTAGTATATATATTTGTATGTATAGTTGGGATGATCTGGGATGATAAAGTCATAGCTAGACAAAAGAGGTTACAAAGCGATCAACTTGGACCATTCGTTGATTGGAGACTAGAAATGACCACGTAGCTTCGATCAAGACCGTTCAACTCAATCACGGAATTACAGAAGCAACGTGGACAGTTGATTGATTAACGGTGAATGTTAACGTCCGTTTGGATCTGAGAGAGATTCAGGAACTATGTGCCTTTTTGCACTTTTCTTTTGCAGTGTATTTGGATTGAGGGGGGAAAATTTATTAAAAGAGAGGAAATGAGAGAATCATAAAAGAGAGAAAAATAGAGAATTAAATTATTTTTGAATTTGATAATTTGAGAAAAAGAAAGTATCATAAATGAATATGAGTATTTTTTGTTTGAATTAGAAAGAAAATGGAAATAAAAGATAAATCCTATGTGTAAAATGACGTTCATAAAATAGACTTACTATCTCCTCTCTATTTTACCCCAAATTGGGGAAAAAGAAAAAATGAGATTGAGAGGGGTTGTTTTGACCCCTGCACTTCCTTCCTCTTGAAAAACTTCCAAAACAAATAAGGGAGAGAACTTTCTAATCTCTCACTTTACCTCCCTTTCCCCTCATTCCCTTTAATCCAAACAGACCCTTAAGAAAAATTACACAAACAGTCCTTATTGTTTTCCTTAAATTTTAAATTCGCTTTTATTGTTCAAAATTATTTAATTTAATATATATTATTTTTTAAAAAGATTTTAAATTCATTCCTATTATTCAAAATTAATCAATTTAGTTTCTATTGTTTCAAAAAAAAAAAAGTTCAACTTAGTCCTACCTTAGAAACTAAATTGACTAATTTTAAATAATATAGATAAATTTAAAATTTAAGAAAGTAATAAGGATCATTTGCGCAAAATTTTATTTCTTTAATAACTAAAAACTTTGATTAGACAGAATCGCACTGAGTTTACCTTAAAATTATAACATTTATAATAAAATGATGCATCTTATCGCAAACTAAGGTCACTTAAGAGCCAAGTCACATATACTGTATAAGGAGGGTTATGAAAAAGGAAAAGTAATGCTCGGCTATTGAATCGGGCAAACATAACCTTGACACGTATTTGTTTTTAATGACTCGTATATTTTTAGTGAATTTTATCATCTTTTTAATCATTTGTAAGCACAGTCCACCGTAGAGTTTGGTTACAAAATATTTTAGAGACCTCACAATTTATTTATAGTACGTGTATTCATTTTCCAAGTGAGACTCACGATTTGTGAGAGTAACGTTTCGAAGAATTAGTCGAAAGAAGCTATGAGCTTTGAATGCAGTATGGAGGGTCAATTACCAGAATAAGTATGGATTCAGTCAGCAGTAGCGCTTTGACGCATCAGAAAGAGCCTTTCGGTTGAAAAAGTCGTTGTAGTTGTGCCAAGTTGGTTCACTTAGCTTGGCGCTACAATAATTCTCTGTTCGGCTTGGCTGGTGTTGAATGCGCCTAATTCTATTCACTTTTGCCCAATGAGTTTGGCTATTCAAATAAGCACCACCCCGAGACATAATTAGCGTTCAAATATTTGATTTCTGGCATGCATATATTGATCTAAATATTTTTTGTCCAATTACATGAAGTTTTAGAAATTTATTTAGACCTTTAATAATTAAAGGTTAATTAATCTCTCAAATTAGCAAATGATAGATTTTTTTTTTTTTTTGCTGGATTAGCAAGTTAAAATTTTATTCCATTATCAATGAAACATTGGCATAGTCATTTACATGTTAAAAGCAAACATTGGCATAGATTTAATAACCAAGGAGGTCAAAAATTTTGTAACAAATGCTTTTAATTCAAAATTTATGGAAGTAATTCAACTTCAACGTGCTCAACCTTTGATTAACAAGATGTAATTGATCGCTCTTTATGTACTTAGCACAACCATGATCACGTTTAATACTTTTGTATTTGGTTTAAAGCTAAATATTATTATGTTATTGTTGAAAGACATAATCTCGTTGATATCGGTCTTAGATAATAGATAAATCATTAACACTTTAAATTGAGGCCAAACAATTGAATCTTATCCTTATTCTTCTAATTGTTATTTTGACTATTCAAGCTATGCTATTGTAAATTATTTGTCATCTAGTGTGAATTAACTTTATAGATAACTATTCTCCAAATTCAAACTTTGAAGAAATTGATACTTTCTTTGATTTTTATATATTTAAGAGAGTCAAATCCACGATTTGTTATGGAAATTTGGAAAAAGATAATCAATATCAAGTTATCCTAATTTATGTTGAACCTTTCACTTTTACGTACATTGAACTTATCACTTATTATTGTTAATATTCCACTAAAAAGTTCAAAAAACAAAGAAAAACAAAATAAAAACTCTGTAGAAATTGACTCTGGAGTTCTCTTACCATGATTAAACATGCCTTGCCGAGAAACTATCTATTTGGATCTATGATTGAGGAATGCAAAGATATAATCTCCAGACATAAGGAATATGAGGTAAAATAGATTTACAAACAAGCTAATATGTGCGTTGATTAACTCACAAATTTTGAACTGACCCATCCCTTTGGGAATTGGCTTTTGGATCATCCACCAAATACGTTGATGAAGCTACTTGAGAGATACAAGAGGGGTGGTTCTCTAAAATTATTTTGGGAAAAATTCCACATTTAGTCCCTATTGTTTCTTTTTAGTTTCAATTTAGTATCTATTATTTAAAATATCTGAATTTCGTCCATATTATTTTTTCAAAAGTTTCAATTTAATCCCTATTATTTAAAATTTTTCAATTTCATCCTTATTATTTTCCAAAAATTTTAATTTCGACTCTATTATTTTAAAAAAATTTCAATTTCGACCTTATTATTTTCCTAAAAATTTTAATTTCGTCCCCATTATTTTCTTAAAATTTCAAATTCATCCATATTATTCAAGAACTAAATTGAAATCTTTGAGAAATAATAGGGATAAATTTGAATTTTTTTTAAAAAATAATAGAGACTAAATTGACTAATTTTGAATAATAAAAACGGATTTAAAACTTTAAGAAAATAATAAGAACGAAATTGAAATTTTTTTAAAATAATAAAGATAAAATTAAAATTTTTATAAAAATAATAGGGACGAAATTGAGATATTTAAATGTGACATTTTTCCATTATTTTGCAATACACGCATCACGCACAGTCGACATCCAGCTGCCGTTAAAGCCGAGCCCCAATTCCGCAACAGAGAAAATCACTCCCTTCTCCTCTTTGACCGTTGACCAAATCCAATTTTACTCCCTCAACAAACTTCACATTTTTTTCCACCTCCTCACACGTGAACGTGTCCTTCACGTGCCCCCCTTATATATATATATATATATATATATATACCCCTCTCCCTCACCCCCTTTTCTTTGTTAACACACATCTCACATTCTCTTGTTATCTCAACAACATTTCATATATCACTTGTAAAACACAAATACACGTACATACATATATGTGTATACGCTAGAGTATCCTAAAGAATATATATACATATACGCATACTCGATCTTATATACGTGTTTATATCTAAATTATATGGCTATGGCAGAGAGGAAACAAGACAGACGCGAGCCGAGCCGGTTGCAGAGGAGAGCGCCGGCGTTGTTGCAAATAAACAGGGAAGTGGAGTGGAATGTGGCGATACCGCTTTTATCGCCGTTGGTTGCGTCACCTGATCGAGCGGCTGAGATTGGATTTGCTTGTTGTTCTAATGATAGGAAAGATGAGGCTAGGAAGAGTGGTAATATTGTAGAGAAGAAAGCGGCGGCGGCGGAGGCTGCGGCGGTGGTGTTCAAGAAATGGCAAGCGGCGCCGTTTTGTTACGAGCCTGCGCCGTTAGTGCCGTTTGTTTGTAGTGGTGGTGTAGATAGATGATGATTAACGCTAACGGTGTTTAGATTTACATTTTTTATTTTAATAGATTTCAGTTTGCTTTTTTGGGCCCATGATGTGTAGCGAGTTTTGTATTTATAAATTGTACACAAATTTGACAAATTTTTGTTTGTAGCATTATACTAGCAAGAGTTTTATATTCAGAACAAGAAAATTAAAAAAAAGCAAGAGATTTATATTTTCTAATTTCGGTTTTTATTTTTCTGTTGTATTGATTGTTGAATTGTTGCTTATTGGGCACGGATTTAGATAGCTCATAATATACGATATTATTATAGTAAACGACTTAAAATCTATATATTTTGATAAAAATTGTACAATACTCTTTATATTTTATAATTAAACTGATTACTTTCTTGTATTTTAAAAAAGTAGTTGAATACCTCGTTATTTTATAAATAAACTTATTACCCCTGTGTTTTAAACGTAATTAATTCATCTTTGTTAAAATGAACGATTTTTTTAACGGAGGCGAGTATTCAGCGGTAATCAACTTATTTATAAAACATATGTGGATATTGAGTTACTTTTTTAAAATACAAAGGTAATTAGTTTAATTATAAAATACATAAAGATATTGTACATTTTTAACAAAATACAAAAAATGTTGAGTTGTTTACTTGACATTTAATTGTAACTGAATCATCAATTTAGGATCACTAATTGTTATAATACTAAGAGGACTCGTCCCTTTGGTTTGCCCATGGTCCATTATTTTTGAATTTTGAGGATCCAATTATCAATACATTGATGATTTACACTTAAATTATGAACATTTGATTACATTTTGGACAGAGATTATCAGCATTTGGTTTTGATTACGTTATGTTGTATTATGCTTACTTAAAAAAAGAAAAAGAAACATTTAATATTGTTGGGATTGCAAAAGATAATATAATAAATCTATCTCTAATATGTATGTTAATCTTTTAGATGAGGTACTCACTTAATATGCTATTAGAGTCTAAATACTAAAAAGGTTATGGGTTCAAAATTCACCGTCATCCATTTAAAAATATTAAAACTGTCTAATTGCAATGTTCAAAAACTAATTTTGTTTATATTTGCTAGGGCGTGTTAAAGGTAATAGATAAATAATAAACCCCTTTTTAACCGTTAAAACTTTTTGATGAGGTGATTACTTAATAGCTTGTTTTCAAAAAATGAATAGAAGAAAAAGGGTCAAACCTCTAACCCCTATAGTTTAGCTTAATTGGATATATGTATCCATCAGAGCATTAATAGATATCGTTGATATTTTATTACTTATTTATTATTATTTTTATATGTATAGTCAGTTAATCAATCAAAAGAAAATATAAAAATATAAAAAAATTGTTAAATAAATATGTCAACTAAATATACATATAAAATATGAATATAATAAACAAGTGATGAAAAGAATATGATATCTAACATTTTTCGATCATTAATCGTTTTAGTCGGATAAGAATATTACCATCGAAACATTATTTAATGCCCGTGTGTGAAGGATATGTATCAAAGTAGGGTCATATCTCTATGCATGTTGCGATAGAAATTCATTTTTCCTTCTCATGGCCATTAATATATAATATATTGACCTTTTTTTGTGAGATATCCACATCAATTTTCATGGACCAGAAACGGTAGACTTTAATACCAAGCAAGACGCATTTGAAGCCATATCTCAGTATCATTCTCGACATATTTGAATATCAATAAGATTTGAATCAAGTTTAGTGCGGTGTGTGATACGAGTGTCAACGATAAGTGAATGTTATGATATTATGAGTTTATATAATAACTCGGTTAATTATTATGAATTAATAAATTTGAAATACAAGATAATTATTTTTAAATTTATGATATTAGTTCCATTTGCACCTCGACATGACACACTTTCTCTTACTTTGTTTATTTTTGAAACATAAATTCAAATGCACAAATTTAAATTAGGAAAAATTTAAAAAGCTCGGCAGTTCCCACTTTGAATGGCCAAGGGAGATGAAGTTAGATGATTACATGTGTTCAATTTTTTTTTTGAGCCAATGTTTTTTTTTTTGAGTCTCACCTTCTTTTTTTATTTTATTGTTTGTAACCACAACCCTTTAGCTTAAAAGAAATTTAAAGCAATTGGTATAATGTCAAGGATACAAAGGCTGCAAGCACAAGTCACCATTGCTGAAACCAAACCTTTCCCTTCAACTTTTCTTTATTTTTTTATTTTTATTTTTTTTCATTCTTTCCCTTCATGTCCAATCAATCATTTTTGGCATTTTTAAGAAAAAACAAATCCAAAGTTGAGAAGTTGTTGAGGGAATTAAATTTCTTAATGGCATTATTACCACTTCTCTCTAGAGTCACGGTCAAAATTTTTGGTCTAGTGGTATGAGAGACAATATAATTTTCTCGTAGTATAATTGTTATACCATAAATTGTTAGTACAAAGTTAAATAAAGAAAGTCGTGCTCTTTATTGCTATAGCTGTCTTGTTAGGTCCCGCTATATTGTTGCATAGTTGTTATTGAGTCCCGCTATTTGAATTAGAAAGTTCTCTCATAAATGATGGAGTTTACATGTAAATTAAAGGATTACCTATAGCTCTTGAGTGTGACTGAAAGTGAGTTCTGTGTACGAAACTCTCGTTATGCACATAATTTTAAAAAGGGATCGGACCCACTTTAATCTAATGAACACAACTTAACCAAACATCTTTGGAAGCTTTCAAACATTATACACTTAACTGAGGGCAAAAACAAGATATTCAGGAGTAATCTAATACTGAGTTATTTCTCTTGCCAGTTGAGAAACGAGGGTTTGAATCTCATAGGAGTAGGGGACAAGTGGGGTTTGGGGGGTAAAAAAAACAAACCCTGAGGTGAAAAGCAAAATATATATTCAATGTTGGATAATAGATGTCTCAAATACACACTTATTATTTTCATTGTTTTTGCTAAATAAACAAGGATTTCATTTCAAATAAACTTTACAAAAATTCTACAATTAGTAAGATCCCACAGGTGTCCTAGCCAATGAGCCTCTCATCGATATTCTATACAAGGTGACTAAAATACTAGAAACAGTGATTACCTGAACTAATGATAAAAGTCGTTCTATGGTCTTACATCGAGGAAAGCAGACTTGATAGGCCCAATAAGATGCGCCTCCATATATATATATATAGAGGCATTATAGATCCAAGAAAGGCATGATGTACTTTAAGAGAAGTTAATAAACATGCGTGCAAATAAGCATCAGTGCCTGGAGACTGAACAACATGGCCTGAAGCGGGTAGTTTGTTTCCCAACTTAGAATTTCAGTTCCTTTCCCCGCCCTAAATGGCCCTATTTAAAAGTGTAATCATAATTTTCCTATACATGTAAAGCTCTGCATTTTCATCAAATTGGATGTTTTTACTAATGGTGATCTTTAGTGAGTGCCGACACCTTAAGATCTTCAAATGTAAAAGGACCCAAAAATCCAAAGGAAAAAAGATAGAAGAAAATCTCAGACATCTTTTCTTCGCTACAGTGCTATAATGACTAGGAAAACATATATTTTTTTGTTGTAGTGCTATAGTAATTATGAGAGATTTTTCAATCAATTTAAATTGATGTCAGACTTTACACATGTAAATTCTACTAATAATTTGAGAGACTACCTAAGATTTTTCCAATGATTAGTGACACCATGCAATGCCTTATTAACTTGGAACAGCTTTGAATTTTCAATCTCAATGCAAGCAACATTTTGTTGAATTATTAATATTTGCTTACCATGTCACCATAATAACAACAAAAACGTAACATTTATTTATTAAATATAGGTTTATTTCTGAAGACTCCAAATCTGAGGGGCCATGTCTAAGCACTGGAAAAGGTGGAAAGGTTTCCCTGGTCCATTAAACCAATCATTGACGATACTCTATTGATTGTAACTGAAATTAATCATGTTAGGTTTTAGTACATAAGAAGAATAGTCAACAAAACTGTAGATTAGGTGACAAAACATCT
The DNA here is from genome assembly GCA_037974665.1 of Ehretia macrophylla. Taxonomy (NCBI): domain Eukaryota; kingdom Viridiplantae; phylum Streptophyta; class Magnoliopsida; order Boraginales; family Ehretiaceae; genus Ehretia; species Ehretia macrophylla. Next base: position 48,206,000 of record CM075777.1, on the reverse strand, counting down.
TCTTCACAACAAGTTAGGGGTTGACTGGATTTCTAACATTCTTTTCCCTTTGTGAAATATTTTTATAAATGACATCGCCCCTACAGGAGTTGGATAATTTTTTTATACATTTTCTAGTTTCATATTAATGAAAGCTGTCTGTTTGCACAAAAAAAAAAAGTCCAAGCACCGGCCATTTAGAATAATATTATATTATATTGCTGGCAATAGACTGGCCTTACTTTGATTTGAATGGTCTAAATAAAGAATTTACAGAATGGAAAACACGTATATTTAATATATATTTAGGTGTAAAACACTATCATATACTATTTGCAAAATAAATCTTGAAAATTAGGTTGATCTCTTTTTAATTTTTAACTTTTTGACTAACATTCACTTTTTAAATTTGATAACCTATGGAGGGTTCTTTTTTATTCATTTATTTTTATCTTATCTATAGCTTTGAACACTTTTATATTATTTTCTTATACTAGTAACATCATGGTACCATTTTCTTGCTGTTGTAATCCTTAGAATTATTATAATTAATTGGTAGTTTAACTGCCCCAATTTACTTGCTGCTATCAATCAGGTATAACTCTATTCATGATCGGATCTACACTTGGTATTGTGGTGCTGCAACTCGGTCTCCTTAATCCCACAACATACTTTGAAATATATCGAAGTTTTTAGTATGTAAATCTAGTTAGTCTCGACAATACTAGTAATTTTTTCATCTTTAGAACTACTTAACCCTCTTTCAGGGTGACAATTTTTAGGCAAATCTCCTAGTTATCTCTGTACCCTTACTCCTTTATCGCTAATCGACCATTTAAGTGCTTTAGTCGTTATTCTAAGCTATAATTTATTTGAAGAAAAATTCTGTTTTCAGATCGAATTGATAAATTAGTCTCTTACATAGTAAATAAAACCTACACGTGTGAGTCCTACTAATATGTGAGAAACTGACATCAGTTCGAACTGATCAAAAAATTTCTCCTATTCAAAAAGGTTGTAAAAAATAAAATATCACAATATTTTATTGATACGTAATGAATTTTGAAGTATTATTTTGCATTTCCCGGACCAAATTCACACACATTGGATACTATATATGACGTTCAAAGGTATTAGTTGTCCCTATCAAATGATTCAACATACTCAAACTTTAATCAAACCAAGAATATCTATCATGGTAGGCTAGCAGCTAGAAGCCTGTAGAACGCGAACTAAACGCCAACCGTGTACGACTAATGATTGGACAATTCGTTCAACCGAAAGTATGAAGGCTCACCTATTCTTTATAGGTTTTTTTTGTTTTTTGTTTTTTTTTTTGTTTTGTTTTGGTCAAATTCTTTAAAGATTTGTCGTCTATTTCATCTTTCTGTTTGTTTTTTTTTTTTTTGTTCAAACTCTTTCATCTATCTTCAGTCACACCAAGTTTAGCATGACAATGAGTTTACATGATGATTAAGATTCTGAATAAAGTTGATTACCCATCGAAACATTGTTCTCCACGATTCATTTCAATTTATTAGATTGCAATATTATTAAAGATAAAATTATTAAAGAGTAATTTGTTATTAACACATCCTGCACCTGCAGACAAAATTTATTTATTTTGTTATTAATACATTCTGCACCTACAGACAAGATTTATTTTTTAGCCTTACAATAATGGTTAAGTGGGCTTGTCACTTTTTCTAAGTGTGGTAGATGCGTTTTAGATAATACTAATATTTTTTATGGAGGCTAATTTAATTTTTTAATTTACGTACCACATAGTTTTTAAAAAGATTTGGCCTATTGGGGCTGTACATAGCTCTATTTTTGCATGTAGATAATTTCTCTATTTTTTAAATAGTAATGATGACATTTAAACCTAAAATTTTGTGGTAACTTAGGCTTTAATTTCATATCAAATTACCATTTCATCTAAAAAAAATTTAAACTGCTATATAAGTGTTTATTATATTTATTTATCACTTTCAACACAACTATTTTTGCTCCAATGTGAAGATCAAGTAGCTATAATATTTACTCACATCTTGCATGTAAATTAATTGAACATAAGAAGAGGGGTGAAACTAGAAATTTAATATTGGGGGGTCAAAATTCAATTAAGGAGGCCGTTAACATAAAAAATAAATAAATAAATAAGGAGAGGGGCACCGTATTTAAAAAAATAATAATAATACATAGATTTTTTTTATTTAAAAAAATGTTGAAGACAAATATAGTTGTTGATCCACTGAAAACTACTTGTAATATGGTATTATATTTATTGTCACTATCGGATCAGACAATCTATGTTGGAATGTAGTTTTCAGCTTACACAATTATGGTTAGATGTCCATTGTTTCTATCTTCTTGAAGTTATTGTACTTTGAAATACTCTTATTCTATACAAATATTTCAACATTTTATACCCTTACCTGCCGGCCTGACCACGGTAATACTTACTTTTCAATTAAGCTAAACAATATTATATAGGCTGTCTAAAGTTTTCTCTAAGTTTTTTTTTTTTAATTCTTTTTTTTTTTGTCAAAATAAGTTTCTCCAAGTTTTATTTTTATTTTTATTTATTTATATATTTTGGTCGAAGAGAAGGATATTCATAAATAAAAAGATAACAGAATACAGTAATTAGCCAATGTCGACTTGCTCAAAGTCAGAGCGAATACATTTGAAAGACAGGGTAATATAATAGAATACCAATCTTGAAGAATATTGTTAGTCATACAAGTTTTTAGTATTCAATCTGCAATCTTGTTTCTATCTCTATGAGTGAGCGAGGAGGTGACTCCGTATGTATTAGGTGCGAAATGTGGATATTATAAGGATGTGACTAATCTCCCCAAGGGGTGCAACTGAGTTAGAAGTAATTGATTGAAAAAGAACCTCTGAATCAGTCTCAATAATTGGGTTGCTGTTATTAACACTAAAATTCTAAGTGGGTTGCTGTTCTTAACACTAAATTCGATCTCATCATGTCTATTAAGAGTTTTTGTTCTGTTTACAATATCAAATTTACGATGAAGAGATTATTTCGAAGAATAAATTAAATTATAGTGTCTTATTCACCATGTCAAGAGTACCATCTTAGTAAAATAATAATTACAAAAAAAAATAATAATAATTCTCTATATATAATAGATTCTCTCATAACGTTATAATTCGACTGCAATAAATTGTGAATAGAGTAAAAATAGATAATGCGCACTAGTTCAAATCATTTTTGTCATTACTGTATCACACAATAATTACGGTTGATTATGAGGGGATTCGTTTTTATCTCTTGGTTAGCAGTTTGTTATATTAAATGAGGACATGAAAAAAATGACTTACAAATAGGTTCTATGGTGTAGTGGTTAGCACTCTGGACTTTGAATCCAGCAACCTGGGTTCGACTCCCGGTAGGACCTTTTGTGTCATCTTAAAATGGTGTTTTAAATAGGTCTTTTTTTCTACCTATTATTGTAAAATGTCGAAGATGCATTATTTGTTTTTGTTTTTTGGGCTAACCAGTCTGGACTTTCACTTGATGGATCAGTATTTCATATGTTGGTAGAACTCATACGTACAAGTCCTACTATCCATGTGAGATACGGACTCATGTATGACAGATGTAAGAATTTTCTATAAAGATCTGTCTGTCATCACTGTATGCTAATCTCCAAAATGTAGTTATCACACTACACACCACAGGCCAGAAACTTTTACGGGCCTCCAACAATGAATGACCATTGGCCAAGCCCATTTATAGTTACACTAATTTTGCCTGTAAACTCATTCTTGGCAAGCTTCAAATGGATTTAAGACCTCATAAAAAAGGGCATTTTCAGCTCAACTTGGCCCAGTTCATTGTTGGATAAGACATTCTTAACTTGAAAAATGCTTTAAAAAATCATTCTTTGTAGTTGTACAAGTCTAATAAAATGGTCGTAGCCGTAAGTAATTACAGCATTTAGGAAACCTCGATTAATTTACAACCCTGTCTATTAGGAGAATGTTAATTTTTCCAAAGTGATGTTATTATCAGAAAGAGGTTAATGGGACAATTTTATTTTGAATATTGAGGTAAAAACTATAATATTCTACATCGGTAGGTGATAGTATATATGTGTAATTTATAAGTAAGTGTCGTAGTTATAAGAGATAACTTAAGTTAATCATTTCGGATCAATGAAAAAGATGCCAAATTAGTTATTTTTTATGTTTACAACACCAGTTTCGTTTGTGTTTCTGGAATTTTGGGTTCGGGATGCGGCAAAAGCAGACATAGCTAAATGATTAATTTATGCAAGATGGCTTGATTTCATCTAAGGTTTCGAAAATAGTAGTTTGGTTTGAATAGAAAAGTAATACTAGTTAACAATTTCAGTGTATATCTCTCAAGAATTTAGATGTGCTAATAAAGTTCCATTGGACATGGAGAAGAAAAGAATAAAGAAGAAAAAGTAAAGATCGAAGAACTATGCTTGTTCTGCTGTTCTAATTAGCCTTGAATTTGATGAACAAAAGGATCATGGCACCCTATGTTTATCTTTTTACCTCCTTTGGTTTCAATGGCGGATCCAGACACCCACACTTAGGGTGTGCATTAGTACAATGAAAGAGTTCATGATGTGTATAAAATGTTTAATATAATGATTTTTTTAAAAAAAAAACCAAAAAACAAAGTTTTTTTTTTTTTTTTTTTCAAGGTGTGGATGTACACAAAGACATAGATCCGCCACTACTTGGCTTTCTCCCTTAACCCTTTTGTTATGTAAGAAAGGTAAGGCTACCCTTAGCGTTTTGATCTAATGGTATGTAACTCGTTATGTATGTGAGAGATTGCGAATTTGAGTCTCGCTAATTATGTTTTACAACTTCAGCCCTTCCCTTAATTGAAAAAAGAAGGTAGGGCTAGTATTTGAGAACTTGCTTAAATGTGCCAGAAGTGACATAATAAGATTTTGAATCAAGTTGAGACGCATCTCTACACTACAAAAATAATAACTTTCGGGAAGATTCAATATGGTCATTCCTAGAATTAATTTCTTGTCATAAAAAAAAAAAAAAAACATGAAAGATTTTGAATCAATAAAAAGTTAATAGCTATTAAATTGGAAAGTTGAATTAATCCAGATTCTTCATAAGTAATAGAAAATAACTTTTTTTCTCTACTGGTGACTAGAAAAACTCATCAACCGAGTAATTTATATTGATTTTATCCAATTCCACAAGATTAGGTCCATTTAGTTTCTTTCTACTTTTTATATTCTTCATGGAAGCTTTAGAAATTGCATGGAAACGCAATGATGTCTTTGAACTTTGGCATAGATCGTGTCCAATAAACTTTATCTTGGAAGTGGAGTTTTCGAAAACCGACCAAAAAGGGTTTTCTGCACTTCTTTTTTCCGTGGATAAATTATACATATTGACCAAAGTGCCAGGGCCTTTTGAGTTTGTGGAGCGACAATAGACGGGTTTGGCTATAAAATGTTTTTGAACTCTATAATTTATTTGTAGTGTGTGTACTTACGTGCTAAGTGTGATCAATGACTTTATGAAAGTAACATGTTAAATGTTAAAATATTTTGTAGCCAAATCTACAATAGAGTTTGAGAAACAATAGTTTTGGATCCCTAATTTATTTGTCAAATGTTAGTCTAGTTACTTTTAGGTGGGGTATTTATTATCCTTAAATTTATTTTAGCAATCTTACTGGAGGTCCATTATTTCAGGTTGATGGGAACAATAAACGCACCCCTAATTATTTGTCGAAAGGTTAGTTGAGTTACTCTTAAGTTGGGTATTTATTATCCTTAAGATTGTTTTAGCAATTTGTACTCGAGGTCCAGTATTTCATATTGACTAGAACAAAACAGACTCTAATTTATTTGTCAAAAGGTAAGTCTGAGTTACTTTTAAAACTGTATACATTTATTTTGTAGACCATATATATGTTTCTTCCTACTGATATATATGCAATGTTGCAATCACCCCTTATTGGGCACCTACCTAATATTAATTGCATTCTCTTATAAACCACTTCAGTAAAGTTCAATCATAAACCACTTTTCCTCGATTTCTTAACGTCTAATGTTTTCACAGGATGTTCATTACACAGACATTATAATGTATGTTACTGTTATTGATGGGCAGCTGAAGCCTCAGTTGCTTAAATTAGATGCAAGCATTTTGCATTTGTCTTAATGCCATTAAAGTATGATCCTTATTGTCAACTGATTACACGCATGGTTACTCCTTCACCTTGCAGTTGTTTCATTCACGAATATCTATATGTTCAGACAAAGAACATATTCAAGTAATAAGTTTTTCTCTATCATTTACTCATTGCCCAGTTGTAGAAGCCTGATTTCCCTTCCCTGTTGATTCATGCAAGCTTCAAGCGTATATCAGTTTTGTTATCGCATATGCGCTGTTACTAGTACTAGTACTACTATTTTATTAATTTTATTGTTTGAGATATCACAATCACTCCTATTGAGTACCCAAGTCCACAGAAAAGAAGAGTGGCATAAAAAATATAAATAATTGTTTTAAACCTTAAATTTATTAGGCCAAAGTAAAATCAATAGTCATACACAAACACATAAAACCTATTGATATATTCATAACTTCCTTCCCAGTGCATACGTGGGATGCAGTGGCGGACCTATGTATAAGAGAGGGTGTGAATGTGCACACCCTCAATTTGAAGAAAAAATAATTTAAAAAAAAAAATTATTATATTGTATACCATCACTATACGCGAGTGCATATCTTAACTTTTCTCATTGTACAAGTATACACTCTGAGTTTAGATGTTTGGATCCTCCACTGGTGGGATGGAAAGATCAACCCAATGTAGAAAGGAGACACAAACCAAAGAACCATCCATCAAAATTCAATGAAGAATTTTAAGACTTCAAAATTGTCATCTTTGTATTTGCCAATTCAAGTTGTTCTAAACACTCCTTTTGACAAGTTCTTTTTAGATTTTTTAATTTCACCTAACAGAATTGCATTGTATTGGACAGCAACTAATAGTTGGTGTAGGCTAATTCCAAATTAGGTCAGCTGCCCAAAAAATTTGTGAAGTGTTAGACGCGTTTGTTGTGTTTATACTTTCGTATTGACGAAGAAATAGAAATTTCTACCTTTGCATACTTTTAGCAACGTTCATATATGCAAGCCAACTTTGAGTCTTCTCCTTTCAAATGGTCCAACATGATCATCTCTTGGTTTGATAAATGAATGTTATGCATTTTTGTCTCCTTATACTTTATTTCATTTTCACCACGTCCTACTTTTCTTCACTTCTAAATAACTATATCTTATCATAATATATAAAGGGTCAAATGCAGCAATGGTCCCCATTGTTTACTCAAAAGTCAATATAGTTTTCATTGTTTCAAAATACTCAAAGAGGTCCCCAATATTTGCAAACATGTTCATTGTGGTCCTCATCGTTAAAAATCTAACAGAAAATGCATAAAATAACTAAACTACCCTAACCAAATCAGAAAATTACAAATTTATCTTTCCCCTCTTCTTCCAGTCACCATCCATCTTCTTCTTCCTCTTCCACCAACCACCACTAGCCACCACCCCATGCGAGTACCACCACCAGCCAACACCCACGAGAGCACCACCACCAGCCACTATCCACCATCTACGAACACCACCACCAGCCACCATCTGCCAGTCACCATCCACCATCTACCATCTACGAGCACCACCACAGCTAACCACCACCAGCCACCATCCACTATCTACGAGCACCACCATGGCTAGCCAACACCCACGCGAGCGCCACCACCCGCGAACATCAACCCCACCCACGTGAGTACCACTACCAGCCACCACCCACAAGCCTATCGCAAGCCACCACTCGCGAACACCACCCCCCACCCACGCTAACACCACCACCAGCCACCACCCGCGAACCCCCTATGTTTTTGTGTGTGTTCGTGTGTGTTTTTGTGTATGTTTTGGTGTGTGTTCATGTGTGTATGTTTTCAGGTGTATTAGTGTGTGTTTTTTGGTGTGTTTGTGTATTTTTTGGTGTGGTCGTGTGTGTTTTTGTATGTGTTTTGGTATATGTTCGTGTGTGTGTTTTTGTGTGTTTTAATGTGTATTTTTTGGTATTTTTCGTCTGAGATTTTGTGTTTTTTGTAATTTTCTAATTTTACCCCTAAGATACTATTCACATATGTTAAAACTAATCAAATTTTTAACGGTGGAGACCACAATGAGTATGTTTACAAACATTGGGGACGTCTTTGAGCATTTTGAAACAATGAGGACTATAATGATTTTTGAGTAAACAATGGGGACCATTGCTGCATTTTACCCATATATAAAAGAGATAACAAGAAGATGCTACATCTTAAGTTCGGATTTTCACGCCCGTAAATGAAATTAGTTTTATAAGTTTACAATTTTTTTTTCTAAACCTCAAATCCATTGTTCAAAGTAATTAACTCGAGTTATAACTTAAACCTACAACGGTATTTTACAAATATTACTTCTATCATGGTTCACATAATATGGGACATCGTGAAATTAAGATTTTTTTTTTTGTAAATATGCAATTAATAAAAAATTACATAAGTGCTATTTAGGGGAAATTAATTGCATATTCTTAGAGATGGAAACCTAGAAATGACATTAAATCTATAAAATGCAACGCAAATCAAACGTGAATCCACAAAACTCACACTTGGCCCGGTCAAATAAAAAGAAAGAATAAAAAAGGAAGTGGTCATTTTCTTACTTATATTAAAATATATAATCCTGATCATTGATTGTTTTACATTTGTTAATAAATTGATGACTTTAGTGTCAATCGTTGGCTACAACTTGTCAAAAGATGTATTTAAGAGTTGGATGAAATAATTATAGAAATGACTTATTGTAATAAAAGATTATGAATTCATATTACGGCTTTGATATTCGTTGTAAAACCAAAAAAAAAAAAAAAATATATATATATATATATATATATATATATATATATCAAAAGACGTATACCTAGGAGAATATGACCAGAGAATTAACAAAAGCAACTTCTCCATGAAAGTGACATAGCTTAGTGATTGAGTTATAAAGTGTCACAAACACTTGTGGAGCAAGTTCAACAGCCTTGTTATATTCTCCGTGAAAAGATGATTCCAAACACAAACTTACATGCACATGGAGGGAAAAAAAAAAAAAAAAACTGGCATGGATAAGATATCAACCAATTCTTAATTAATTCTCAGCTTATTTCCTTGTCTGATACTTAAATTCTCCACTAACTGAGTGATGATATTGTTTGGTTGGCCAAATGAATGACATGGCCATAGTGTGTCCTAAAATTGGAGAAAACACGGTTGTTTAACATGTGAACTAGTAAAGGTTGCATGCATTATTCAATGGAACAGTGTTGGCTGCTCATTACTATATCAACCTACCATTTTATATGATTTTTTTTGGATAACATAGGAATTCAGTTGGTAGAGTCTCATCACCAGATTATCTAGTAGAGTCTGATTATTAACCGGTAAATCATCGAATACAGCGGTGGATCTCCATACATGCATTAGGTCAGTTAAGGACAGAACTCCAGAGTAATGTGGAGTGTTGAACCTATGACCTTGCATGCAAGAGCAATTAGTTGATTTGTTATGTGATCATGTCAAATAGTTTTTGAGTAAATGAGGCAGACGGGAGGAAGAGTGATTCTAATCCTGAGGAATTTAAAGGTACATCATACATGCTTTCAAGGGAATAGATGTGGAGCTGATAATTCATGCTCTCTTGGTGAAAATTAGGAGATACAGGTATATCTTGAAGTTTTAAATTTGAGTTTTTCCGTCATTATTATTTACATCTTTAGAGAAGTATAAGACAAATTGTGTAAATTTAATCTTTACAAATCATAAATCTTGAATTCACCTCTGTTAATTTCTTGACTAATGCTTAAAAACGCACATGTTGGAAGTATCTAATGACATTCTTTCTTTTTGTCATTCTGTGATTGTCTTGGGATCTTCAAATAACTGGACGTTGGAAAGTTTTGTCCTTGTGAAATCAAAGCTAACAACTCCCACTATAATCTTCTTTTGACAAGATTATGCTTAGTTTAGTCAATTTTACACCTGTAAATTGTCCTCTCCTCATAATTAAACAATATATAGCACATCCAATTTATAGCCCCAAGTGTAAGCTATGCTTCTCGTAAGTATGAATCATGTTATTAATGAGTTTTAACAGTTTTAAATTATTGATATAATTATAATAAAATAATGTAAATAATTTATAACTATTAAATTTTATTAATTATATTATAATATTATAAAAAAAAAATTTACTCACTTCTCATCATCTACGCTCTTCAACCAAACAAGCTAGTTCTATTACTCTACGTCAACATAAATTGATTTGCACGGTAAATTTTTTCAGTATATATATATATATATATATATATCTAGTATAAAAAATTAAATTAACTCCCAATAAAAAAAATATTAGTATTATAACCTTGTCTAAAGTAATACTCTAGATATGTGCCTATATATTTGTGTGTGTATTTGTATCTGAGCACGATTCACGAAGAGAAAAGTGTATTCTTCAACTTTTAAAATGGTTGCTTACAAATACCTGGCCTACTAAGAGAAATAAAATATTTTATTTTCACATAAAAAAGTTTGGAGATCAAGCACAAAAGTAACAAGTTACCTTAGACCTCAACCTAAACACACAACAACAACACTACTCCCACTGTATTCTCTCTTTTTTTTGGTCATACTCCACTATAATATCATTAGATCTAAGTATGCACTTTCAACATAGTATTGTTTTTTAATTCAAAAGAGCCTTAAAATATTTTATATCACTCAAGATATTACGTCATTTTTTTATTTATCTTTTATATATTCTTTTTGGTGAGAGGATGGTATCACCAAATTTATAGTTTTTTTGTCAAGACCAAATTTATAGCTTGAAAGTACATCCGTATCCCAATTTTCCTGACCAAAATTTAACATCAGCAAATAATTACTTCAATATGTCTTTTTTTTTTTTTTTCTGACTTTTGCCTCGATGAATTATTGCAGATTGGGTATCATATTCAATTTGGCCAGTTTCCCAACTATAAAAACTTTCCTTCTCTATATCTTCATTAATGCATGTCTGAATAGCCTGATTTCTGACTTTAAAAAAAAAACTGTTGTAGCTAGTTCTTTTGCTTAGGAGGTGAGAATAAATGATAAAGATGATAGTTCGTGAACCAAATGTCTTGAGTTCAAAATTTTTTTTTAACTTAATTGATGTATGTATTTGGACATATCACTGCATCACATGCAATGGCAAATCCATTTGCATATGAGTGGGGTAGTGCAGTCTCTACTAAACTCAATATTTTTTAAAAATTTGAGTATTTTTAGACTAAAAAATTAATTTAATTTTTTCTTTGTGTGTACAAATACTAAATTGTATGATTTTAGCTCCCATTAATATAAATCGTCATTTCCCTCATAATTACACAATTTGTAATTTTAAAGCAGATCTAGTGGGATCCCGATTTTTTTTTTTTTTTTTAAGATGGATTCATTACAACTACCAAACAGTACAAGAGGTTCAATAAAAACCAGATACTGAAACAGCTAATCGTACACTCAAAGCCAACAAAAAACATGCTAGGGGGGATTGAAACACCAACTATGGGAGATGAAACTTATCCTAATTTCTAAAAACAATTTTGACTGTCACATGAATGGCTCGTGCAGACAAGAGTTAAGAATAATTAGACGAGAATGATAGGCAATGGGATCACGATTAGAATGTATACCAATGTAGTTGTTGACCCTCCTTTAAAAGAATTTTCTTCAAAGACTAGTTTCAAACAAAAACACTGAAAGTTCAAATACTACAAAAAATCAACAAGGGTCCAACTGGTGATGCAAACAAGTCAAAAACTTTCATCTCATTCAAGACCAAAACAAGATTTGAAAAATATATAAAATAAGTACAAAAAGAAAAGTTTTGCTGACATAATCCTCTCAAAACCACTTTGGCCTCTTTCTAACTAAACCTTTGCCTTTTGATAAAAATCATTACTTCAAAATCACACACATACAAACACATAAAAGTCCACCTTCATAGCAATCCATTCTCACATTTTCTTTTTCCCTCCATTCATTTTCTCTGTTCAACAATCAATTACACCTTTGCACAACTCTTCACCAAGCCTGCAAGAAACCACTCAAAAACACAAACCCCTCTTCACACCATGCGCATTCCACACTTCTCTGCATTGTGTTCCCTTTTTTAAGCGCAAAATCAATGACCCTTCTCAACATTACTGAAAAAAACCATAGTTTTATGCTTCCATTTTCACAAGTTGCAATCTTTAAACCATCCAAATGCTAATGAAAAACGCTACCCTTTAACCAGATCTGCATAAAGCTTCAAACTTTACCTTATTTTCACATCAAACAAGTCCAAAAAGAAGAACAAGAAAAATGGTGGCTGAGCCTTGGATATTGAAAATGGGGAATCAAGTAAGTAACAATTTTAAGAGTGCTTTACTTTTGGAGAATTCAAGAAATTTGAAGAAACAAGGCCAAAAAGGCCATCAAGAAAAGCATGTTATTGGTATACTTTCATTTGAAGTAGCTAATGTTATGTCTAAGATTATTCATTTACATAAATCTTTAACTGATATTGAAATTTCAAAGCTTAAAAATGAGATCTTGAAGTGTGTGGGGATAAAGACCCTTGTGAGTGATGATGAAATGCAGCTTTTAGAGCTTGCCCTTGTGGAGAAACTAGATGATTTGAATAGGGTTGCTAGTGTTGTGTCTAGATTAGGCAAGAAATGTACAGTACCTGCACTGCAGGGGTTTGAGCATGTGTATGGAGATATTGTTTCAGGGGTGATAGATGTGAAGGAATTGGGGTTTTTGGTGAAGGATATGGAGGGAATGGTGAGGAAAATGGAGAGGTATGTTAGTGCCACGGCGAGTTTGTATAGCGAAATAGAGGTGTTAAATGAGTTGGAAGTGGCAACGAAAAAGTTTCAGCAGAACCACCATGAGGAAAGTAGGAAGGCCTTTGAGCAGAAGGTGGTGTGGCAGAAACAAGATGTGCGGCATTTGAAGGATATTTCGCTGTGGAACCAGACTTATGATAAGGTTGTGGAGTTGTTGGTGAGGACCGTGTGCACGATTTATGCACGGATTCGTGTGGTGTTTGGGGATGCAAGGTTGAGGAGAGGTTTTTCAAGTGTTTCTGATTCCGGGATGCAGATTGGTTCTAGTGGGATTTTGCATCATGTCAAGCAAGGATTTGGGCAAAAATCTGGTCAAATTGATCCAGAGGTCAAGTCTCAAAGATCAGCTGATGCCATGAAGCCTGTGCTTAGTAAGAATAATAGTCAATACCATTCAGGGCCAATTGGAAGAACGGTGTCAGTAAAAAGGAATATGATTATTAGGCCGCAGGTTGGACCTCAGAGAAGTGAAGGAGGCTTGTTTGGTCCTGAAGATTTCAATTTTGCATGTGGAATAGGGCCAGGGAGGCTGTTCATGGAATGTCTAAGTTTGAGTAGCTCTGCATCGAAAGTGGATGATGATGAAGAAGTTGGCAATGACGATCAAATTAGTCAAATTTCCGGTTGTAGTGTTGCAAGTGGTTTTAAGAGAGAGCAACATGATATATCAAGTTGCTTAAGGCAGTCCGTAAATGGTGTTCATTTCAGTGGAGATCATAGGCAGCTCAAGGGTAGTGCTACAAACAGCGCAAAATTTGGCCCCAAAAGTAGGATTATGGTGTATGCTCCTCCTAGCACTGTTGGAGGGTCTGCTCTAGCCTTACATTATGCCAATGTTATTATTGTCATAGAGAAGCTGCTTCGGTATCCGCATCTGGTTGGTGAGGAAGCTAGGGATGATCTATATCAGATGTTGCCAACAAGCTTAAGAAAAACCTTGAAGACTAATTTGAAGTCTTACATGAAAAGTTTGGCAATATATGATGCACCTCTGGCCCATGATTGGAAAGAAAAACTAGATGAGATACTAAAGTGGCTTGCTCCGCTTGCACATAACATGATCAGGTGGCAAAGTGAACGTAACTTTGAGCAGCAACAAATTGTTAAGAGGACGAATGTTCTCCTGCTCCAGACATTGTATTTTGCTGATTGGGTGAAGACAGAGGCAGCCATCTGTGAACTACTTGTAGGGCTAAATTATATATGTCGATATGAGCAGCAGCAAAATGCTTTATTGGACTGTGCAAGCAGTTTTGATTTTGAAGACTGTATGGAGTGGCAGATGCAATTCGGTGCTTCTTTCCATTCTTGATTAGATTGTTGTAGCCAAATACATGATGATGGTGGTAAATTTCTTTACCCTCCTGCACTTGTATCATAATTAGGTGACAGTCAACACGAAGTGAATATGTGAGCTTTGGTCATCGATATGTTTATTGTACATTGGAGTTGATAACTGTGCTTCAATGAAAGTTATGTAAAAGTCTGTACGTCTGAAGTACACATTCAACTTTGATAGTAGATGAGCTTTCTTCTTTCTAGCTTATTGGTGAATTGAACGTCAAAATCTTTAAACTTTCTGTATATTTTTGCTAATTTATTTTTTCATATAGTTGCTTGCTGGAAGAGTGTTTGATATTAACAATGTCACAGTTAAATATGCTTTCAATTATTGATGATTGCAAGGCTAGGCCCTTATGCAGCCAAAAGTGATAATATGTTGAATTCGCAGCTTGACAGGATCATTGGACGAGATTTAGTGCAAGAGTGCTTTGCTCTTGTTCTATGATCTTCTCTTTATCTCAATGCAGTTCTTCCACAATTAACATCTGTTCTAAGATGAAGGATAAGAAATGTTAAGCGTCCAGCTTAGTGAAAGAGTTAAATGCTGGACATAGGCATTATTTGTTTGCACTGATGATGAATTATTTGTTTTATATTTCCATACTAAATGTTTTCCCCCACTTCTTAGCCTTGATTAACATAGATTAAATAGATAATAGCTCTTCTTATTATTTCATTACCGAGTTGTCACTTTAATCTTCTCCGGTTTATGCTCTAGTCTGGGTAAAGATCTGCCCGATTTTGATTATTCTATTTGTACAGATATGTTAGTGGGCAATATTTGCAGCTTCTACTCCGGGTAAAGATCTGCCTGATTTTAGGTTCCTTGCAACATTACCATAAACTAAGTATGTTTATTTCTTGAAGCATGACTGTCCATGGTGATCTCCTTGGGGGATCTCTCCAGTCAGCACCTGATCTTCTAATGTATTGCAATTCATATCTGCTCGGGCGATCAGCGAAGATTGAAGGATAAAAAACCAGGCTACAACGTGAAGGTACTATGTTTCATGATCTCTGATTTATTGATTTTTTCTAGCATCAAATTGACAGGCAAAATCATTTATTCTCTTTTCTGTTAAAAAAACTATAATTTTGAAAAACTATAATTTTTTAGCTTGGCTTTTGCAAGAGTTGAATCTGGGACCTTAAACTTGAGCTTGAAATTATTTGCCACTAGGTTGAGGATATCCCCAAGAACTAGGTTGAGGATATCCCCCAAGAAGATAAATTGACGGACAATATTATTTATTCTCTGAGACCTTTAACTTGTGTTTGAAATTGTTTACCGCTATGCTGGGGATATCTTTTAACATCAAATTGACAGACAAAATCATTTGTTCTCTTTTCTGTTAAAAAAACTAAAAAAATTTAGCTTAGCTTTTGCAAACCTGGAACCTTAAACTTGAGTTTGAAATTGTTTGCAACTAGGTTTGGGATATCCCTTAACTTGAGTTTGAAATTGTTTGCAACTAGGTTTGGGATATCCCTTAACATTAAATTGATAGGCCAAATTATTTACCTTAAACTTGAGTTTATTCTCTTTGCTGTTAAAAAGACTAAAATTTTTTAGCTTAGGTTTTGCAAGAGTCGAACCTCGGACCTTAATATGGAGCTTGAGATTGTTTGCCACTAAACAAGCGATATCCCTTAGTATTAAATTGGCAAACAAAATTCTTTATTCTCTTTACTGTTAGAAAAACTAAAATTTTAAATTTACTGTTAAAAAACTAAAATTTTAATTATCTATTTAATATGAAAAAATTAAAATTAAAAGCCTACTGTTTGAGAATTAACTTATTATTCACTTTACTGTTAAAAAACAAAATTTTAATTTAAAGTTGTAGTCCATTGTAATTTTATTAGAAATAAAACGCTTAGTATTTCAAAATTTATTGTGTATCATATAACGTAACAATAATGTTCTATATTATAGTTGGAAGTTTTATAAAGATGGCTGAGATCCCGATTCCACCTAATGATGTTGACCACTCATCAAACATGCAATATCTAAGGAAAGAAGAAATATGTCAAATGACATTTTTATCTGAAAATGATGCATTCAACTTCTATAACAATTATGAGCGCGGTGTTGGATTTAGTATCCGAAAAGGTACGATTCATAGAGATAGATTAACTGGTGAAGTGTTGAATCGTCAATATATTTGTCATTGCGAGGGTAAGCGGAGTAAGGATTACTTAAACATGCCGAACAGACAGCAAGAGTATCGTGCATTAACAAGATATGGTTGTAATGCAAAATTTTGTATAGGCTCAACAAATTAACTATGCAATATGTTGTTACTACATTCATTGAAGAACATAATCATGAGTTGGTATGCACCTACGGCATGTCATTCCTCCGTTCACACAGACACGTTGATGATGCACATAAGGAGGTAGCCCATGCTTTGAATTGATCCGGTGTAAAAAAAAAAAAAAAAATTAGTCATAGATTTACCGTGAAAGATCTTGGCATATACCATCTCTTCGGCCATCTAATTTTCTTCCTAGCAGCATTTGTTAATGATCATGCGAAAGCGTCGATAATCTGACATATAAGAAAAATAATAAGTTAATATAAATATACCAAAATATAAAATATAAGCCATTAGTAGTGCATATTCGAGACAATACTCACGCTATCAGGAATCTGTCTACCAGGCATCAAACAAAGCATCTCATACCTAGTGATGATACACATACGATTTTCCACAACTAATTCCCTACAAGACAAGTAAAAATATTAATTAATATTTGAAGTAATGATAAAATGCTAAATAGTAAATGAACGTCTTACTGTGGGTTGTCTGTATGAGAAAACAAGAATGCTAAATAGTTTGTTGATCTCACTAGCAGGGGCAGCGACATCATCGTCTTTTGAGCTAGTGAGATCAACAAACTGTTCACTCATCTTCTCTGCATGTGTCTCAAAATTGAACAGATCTTAAAACTAGAGTGTAGGCAATTAGCATATGATGTAACCAATAGCTATATAAAAGCAATAGTGAGCATTAATAGAGCAAAGCATCGTCTCTGTTATTTCCTTATTTTTTTTCTCTGAATTTTGCTTTCAATTCTAGCATTCAATACAAGTTACTTTACAGAGGCTCAATTCTTTCTTGTTTTAGCTCCCTAAGAATCCAAAGTCCTAACATAACCACTCTACTCATTCTGTTACAACATATTCCTATAAAAGTTATAGTGTCTTATGCCGCTGGGCATTTTGTCTAATGACATAATTTCATTTGTAAACGTAGCTATCCATATCCCCAACACATATACATTGTTTCACCATTTGTGATAATTATAGATTTTATATGAAATTTGGACGCTAATTTTACTCAATAAAATCAAACCAACTGATGACCATTTTTAAAGATCCTCAATATATATTGTTGAAAGTTTTCAAGTTAGATTTACGAGAATCATAACTCCTAGTGTAATTACTTATGTATTACAATGATTACCCAATGAGTTCATAATACATTGATAAAAAAAAAATTTAAAAAAAGAGCCTTTGTGTAATAGAAAATTAGTGTAACAATTTTATACAGTTGAATCATACCAATAATACACTGAATTCCTTGATTTAACGTTCATCTTTTTCTCTTTTCTTCCAAATCTTAGTTTTTATAAGGTCCAAAACTACAAGTACACAAGTGAGATATGTCCAAACCCAAAACCTCAAGTTGACAAATGATAGTATAGTAAGCTTAAGGATAGTCTTGGGCCTTATATTCACTAGTTCAAATGATTAATCGTAATTATTACTACTCGCAATACTCATTTATAAATCGATTACTTATCAGGTTTTTCACTAATACGGGACATTCCACATTGTGAGATGGTAGTGGCTAGTGCCAATATTACTGAATATAAGTAATTAATGGTATAATATTTTTACAACTTTATTATAAACATATACAGTAGAACATCTTTAAATTAATATTCGATAAATTAATAATCTCTTTTAAATAATAAAAATATCCAGTCCCAACTTGGGACCAGTGTAAAAAATTAACAATTTCGATAAAATTATAAAATAATACATTTAAAATATCTTCTTTGTATTTTATCGACCCAAATATTTTATAAGTTAATAATTAGCTTAAAATTACATAATAAATTGACTATAAAATTAGAAAAACTTGTTCTGATCCTAATCTTGATACGAGATTAAAGAAAATTATTTTAATCCTACTAAATTAAATTATTCTCTTCTATTCTTATTAGACTTTTCTTCTTATCTTTTCAAATTTGCCTGAATAAATGAGTTACTTTTCAAAAAAGATCCCTTAAATATAATATATTTACTATTAAGCCAATAAACTTAAAAATATCTCGATAAATTAATAATTATTAATTTATCGATAAATTAATATTTCGCTAAATTAATAGATTTTGGTGGTCCTAACACTATTAATTTAAAGAGGTTATACTGTATATACAACAAAGTAAAGACCTAATAGCATAAGTGACGAACTATTACACGAAATATAATCTGAGGATGAAAGTCAAAAGGTAATAAAAACAAAAATAGAAGGGGGAAACATACATAACCTGAGGGAGTACACTATTTTCCAAAAAGGTTGTTAAAGTAATTCTTTGAAACTGAGCACGTTTAATTAGAAATTTTCAAAACCTGAGGGATCAATTAGCAATTTTTCTTGACTTCTTCTCTTCTTTTCTAAAATATTTTCTCTTTATGATTATGAATAGTAGTATTACTATATAAACTTAACCATTTAAAATTCTCAACTCAAAGCTTCCTCATCTCCATCACACGCAACGACTACAAAACCACAAGAGCGCGCGCACACGCACACGCACACACACAATGGCAACAAATCAGTCGACTGCTTTAAAATAATAATTTTTTTTTTGCTCAAGCTATCACTTCTAGTTCAAAACTATTACCTTTTTTTTTTTGAAACATTGAATTGGCACATTGAATTACCAAATTAAGAAACAAAATGATTGACTGCATTAAAACATCGCAGAGAACAAAATAAAATACATGAATTATAAACCTCTTAATCTATATCATTATCAACATTATCAATTTAATTGATTAAACTTCAGATACGCCATACTCAGCAATCAGTTTCGGCTCTATCACCATAGTTCTACCGTGCCTAATTTCCAAACACGTTTAAAACAATTTTCAAAATGGCTAAAAAATAATATTCAAAATGGCTCTATCACCATAGTTCTACCATATGCATTTTTCCTATTCTACTTCTTCTCGCTATTCAGCTCTTTCTCCCTCTTTCAGCTCTTTCTCCTTCAACCCCTTCACACACTCTGTTTAAAATAAAAAATATACCTGCCATAGGTTCTAAGTTTGATAAATACACCAAATACGAAAGATATTCCTCTGATTTCACCGCCTCCGCCTTGGACTCTGTCGCCTCTGCCTTGACTATCTCTGCCCATTCACGTAAAAAAATGGCCGATGTCACGACTGTGCTTGCCGCTAAGCCGCATGCGTTCAAAGTGCTAATAAACCTATTGTTTGTCTCTGAAGCAAAAAGTTTGCCTCTGGCAATGATAGCGGACTTGGTGCCCTGCCAAGTCTGGCGAGCAAAATCTCTTGTATCAAGTCCCCTATCATTGTCGAAGGCAAACATTCAGAGTGCTAATAAACCTGTTTTTATTATTATTATTATTATTATTATTTATTTTTAATAATTTCTAATTTCTGTGAACAGAGTATGTTAAGGAGAAGCAGGAGGAGAAGGAAATTTTGCAGAACTCTAGCGAAGCATTGTAGTGCTTTGGCGAACCATTGCAACAATTTTTTCCACAAGGCCCATCTTGCAAGTAAGGTAAGAAGAGACACATGAGATAACTTGTCACGCTCTTGGCCTATCCCAAACGCTACATGCGACACTTAGACACTTTTTCACACAAAATTGGCTAAGTCAGCCAAAGAAACCAACATAATATGAAATAAAGGAACTTGCAAGGTGTAAAAGAAATGTGGAATAGAGAGTTTGGGGAGAATGTAGTTCTATTGATTTGAATGATACAATCTCTTGTGTGTTTTACAAATGAAATGCCTACATTATTTATAGATCCCTCTAGGCCAATGGATGACTAGGATCATTCTAATCTAATAGCTACAATACATCTTCTAGAACTTTCTGAAATACTCTAGATAGGAGAAGATATTTTCTAGGGAATTTGTGATTGATTGTAATCACCATAATTGGGGGATAACTATCTCATGCGTCTCTTCTTACCTTATCTTAGGGTTCGTTTGGATTCAAGATGGATCAAAATAATATAAGAAAATAGAAGGATAGAATCATAAAGGATCATTAAAGAATTATATATATCCTCTTTGTTTGCATTGGAGTTCTTTTTGGTTTTTTTGGTTTTTTTGGTCAGAGTTTGAATTAGGACTAATTTGACTAATTTTTAATAATAGGGATGAATTTAAAAACTTCTTAGAAATTATAGAGATTAAATTAATTAATTTTGAATGATGCTAACAAATTTAAATTTTAAAAAAAACAATAAAGACTATTTGTGTAATTTTTCTGTTACAGAAATATCACCATTGGAACTTGACTCCACTGGAGTCCACAAACTAGTGAACTTATCATGAGGATCTATTCCAACCCAACTCGCATTCAGTTTGAGCTCATGAGGCTCAATATTAATCGGGTAGCAAATTGGCTAACTAGAACATTTAGTAGTTGTTTACTTCTTTAACTGCGAAGCTGACATCCCCTGCAACTCCTACTAATCCTCTTAATCTATGTGTATTTTTATGGGTATTTTTAAGATGAGAAATTAATTACTCTCCACTAAAACAATGTTGTTTGTATGTTTTTCAAATCGTATTTTATATCTCCACGTTTGAAAAAAAATTCAGATCCACCTTGATCCTCTAAAACTACAAATCATTCTCTCTTCTGATTTCATTCCAAGAGTTAGTTTATTTACCATCTCATGACTTTTGATGTACTCATCTCTTTCAACGAAAAAAAGAAAAGGAAAAAAAGTCGACATTGAATAGTATATAGCACCTGACTCAAGTTCTTTCAGTAATTAGTTTTCAGTGCATGAGACCCATGAGAAGGTAAAATTGCTGATAGATTGTATATCAATTATGCTTGGGTTAGACTCGGAAACATTTAAGTTATTAGTGGTGACTCTATACGCACATACGAGATTCATAAGTTATACACATTCATATTCAGGCATGTCACATTTTGATGTGTCTTGATATTTTACGGAATTTTCTACTGCCATTTGTGGCATTTATAGTGACATTCTTCCTAAATTGTCCTGGAAAGAGCATTTATGCTTCCTGACCTCAATAGCTAAGGAAATGATTGTATGGCTACAAATTTCACTTTCTCGGAAATGGCTACAATCAAATTATTTGTTACCTGATCATTCTATACAACTTCTGGATATAAATAATGCTTCCTGACAGGTATAAAAATACCGATTAATATTTCATCTAAAAAAATGTTTTACTCCTTTTGTAAACAAATCCTAATAATGAATCTCGTATAAGTTTTAAATTACATATTAAACTTCATTCATAGCAAGTTTATACCTTACGAAAACTTGATTTGATTTAGTAAATCCATATAACCAATGTTATCTCTTGAATTAAAACTTGATTTGATTTAGCGAAACATAAATAATAAGTAATTCTGAAACGAAGTTCCGGATTAAAAATATAAAATAAAGGGGCTAATTGCATTTTCCAAGTAATAAAATGCCTTTTTGACCAAATCTAATGCCACAAGCATTTAACCAACCAAAATCTGACACGTCAGCTCACGTCTCACCAAAATCCAATAGTCAACTCAAAATGTACACTTTTCAACTGCCACACTCAAGGTCAAGAATAAATTCTTTAGCTATATTTTATCCAATTTTCCTTTTTCTTTTTCCAAATAATAAATTATTTTTTCCCTAAATATTCATTTATTTTGTTTTTTCTTTGAGCTTAAAAAAATTTACTATCAGTCACGCATTGAAAATTATCCAAGCAAGTTTGAAGCTTCAAGCGGCAAGTTGTTGCATGTGCCATGAGCAATCGAAGATTCGTCTATTTTATACAAACACATATTCATTTTCTTCTTCTTTTACATTATTTTATCTAAATTATATATATATATATATATATATATTATTTACATTTTTATAAGATATTCTTTTGATTGATATAATTATTTGTGATTTCACTGAGAATTGATAGTGCTTAATGAAATTTCTCGAAATTGCATAATGCTGCATTGAGAGTTTGAATAATAAAGTGAAGTAACATAAAATTTATAAATAGAGCTAATTGTAAATATGAATTGAAGATGTTAGTGAATTATTTAATATAGAAATGTAGAAATGTAAGAGTAAATCTTTGTTAGATTGCTTTTACTCGAGTAATATATGGCTTGATCTCGGTCCTTTCAGGCTGTTTGATCATTTTTTTTAATTCTGAGAATTGTTGTTTAAGCCATCCACAATTTCAAAAAAAAATTACAGAAGTAACCGACTTGACACGATGATAAAATTGTTGCCTTATGACCTGGAGTTCATGTGTTCAAGTTGTGAAAAATGCAAGGTAAGGAAGCACATAATAAACTCCTGTTTACTGTAAAAGTTTCGTACAATAGTTTGCCTTTTAGAAAATAATCTTGGTGGGTTTAAGAATTACCGTAATTTAAAAATAGAATTGTTGAATGTGTTCCTTTGAGAAGTATTATTTTACAAATGATTTCAGGAAATTGCCCATATGCATTTGCATTTGGAATTTGTAACATAATCAACATAGAAGTTACATAATCAAAGAAGTTGCAGAACTAGTGTCGTCAAAATGTTATATTAGCTGTTGCAGATCAAGGTGTGGCATAACCTTGTGAATCTTTAGTGTTATGTGAAAGTCAAAATCCCAATTTCAAATGCAAAATTCTAGCTAGACAACTTGAGGACTTGATCCGTGGACTGTATTTGTGAACTGTACTATGTTATCTTCGCATTTCTTGATTATTAGTCACATAGGGATTACGGATGGGTTACGACCACTAATAGTATGTATTATAACTTATTAATAGATAGGAATAACGTATTAAAACATGTTAATATCTTCATATTTTTCTTGTTTATGAAGTTTAGACAAATTTTGTGAGAGTTTTTGGACCCCTAGATTGAACGTTTATTAACATTAACACAATGTTAAATGAGAACGTGATAAGTTCGATTTAAACGGCTATTGATTTCCTATGAGATTTCTCTAAAAATGTACACACGCTAATGAAATACGAAACAAGTTTATTTTTATTTGAAAAATTTGCAACTCAAGTGAAGTGTACTACGTTCTAGGTAGAACTACAATTCCATAATTCAAATTAAAATTGATAAATTTCATTTTTGTGTGAAAGTTCGTAGCCCATCCGTAGTTATTGGCTACGTATAGGAAAAAGTCCATAGCCAATCTGTGACTATTTGGCCACCGCATGACTACGGACATGGTTATGATTTTTTTTTCCGAACTAATTAAATAGTTTGTTGCTAGTCCGTAGCAAAGTTGTCCCGGTTAGGCTTCGGCTTTTTATTTTATTTTTTTTTTTAAAGAACACATATTTTTCCGTAGCTAATCCGTGATTATTTTGTCATCGCATGGCTACAGAATATTATTATTATTATTTTTTAATAATTAGAATTATGTTCCGTAGCCAATCCGTGACTAATTTTTGTCGCCATTTCAATGGGGCCTAAGTTGGCTAAGAAAAGGCTACGGAATTAGTTGTCTGTAGCAATTTCGTAGCCTGGCAGTAGTCAATTGGCTACGGAAAAAATCTTTCGTCTAAATCCATCGCTCGAGCGCTATTTTCTTATAGTGGATATTTGATTGTCCAAATAAAATTGAAGCTAGACTAAGTTTGGTAGTTAGTAATTACAGTTCTCATAGAAACGATTTTTACTTATTACTTTATTACTTGTTGCGATACATACACTTGCGTTAAATTTTACACAACAGTATGTGTAGCCATGAAGAGAGTTTATGCATGTGTTTTTGGTTTGTGAAGAAGCAGTCGTATGTATTTTCAGCTATAAGAATGTGTGTATGTGAGTGCTATATGATCATTTTATCATCGCTTGTGCTTGTCGTTTGACTTCCTCTTTTGATTGGTATCGTCCTAAGCGTCTCCATTATGCCTTAATTATGATCCAAAGATACTACACCTTTTTAACCTATAAATTTGTATCTGATTCTTTGCGTCTGAAAATTCGTGATTATGTGCTCTGTGTTGTTACTAACAATATTTGTTACATACTTTTGCTGATGTTTAATAGTTCTGCATAAAATGGGGATGCTGAAAGTGACATGCTACTAGATTTAATTACTATAGCCTGTAAAATAAAAGAAATGTTAAAAAAAAAAAAAATGTTCCTTGAGGCCACCTTTTGCTAATTCTTTCCTGGGTTTGTTGAGAATTTCTTAAAAGTTCAGTGCACATGATTACTGTTTCATGTGTGTGTTGTTTCGTTGGACTTTTATGATTCCAGCATGGGATGTTAATATAGTATTGAAAATTATGCAGTAAATTCCAATCTGATTCCTTTTTTTTTTTTTTTTTTTTCTTCTTCAATGTGATGTTATAATTCTAATCCTGATAGATTTGAAGAACTTTTAGTGCCCAATAGGAAAAATTACATGCTCAGAAATGATCTTGGCATATTAATACACACAGTTCTATGGAAGTTAGTGGGACTTTTGGAATAAGTAAATTTTCTCTCTTGGTGACGATAGTAAATGTTCTCATTCATTATTGATATTTTGATTTCGTTGTACACGACCAGGCTTGAGATTTTTCAGTTTCAGTCTTCATCTTACACTTTCTAAATGCAATTAGAAACACCAGACCAGGAAGTAATGAGTGCCTCTAAAGCTAAATCTCCTTTGTATTCTTCTTTATAGTTTTTATCACTACGTAAAATGTTTAAGAATATTTATGAAATTTTATGCCTGTCCTGTATTTCTCTGGCTTTGACGTTCCTTCTTCCTAGTCTCAGCAGGGTTGGGGGGTTACAGATGTGTCGCTATTTTGTTCTTCATAAAAGTTGAACAACTTGAAAGGAATTGTTGTTGCAATTTAATTTCGTAAAGGAATTATTATTGCGATTTATTATCTTAAACTTTCACCGGGTATAGCGAAAGTTTCTTGTATCGGGCTTCCTGTTGTTGTGTGATCTCTTTTGCTTCTCGGGAAGTGTAGAAAAGAGAGCAAAGATAAAAGATTGAGAAAGGAAAACTTAGTATCTTTGAGGAAGAAAAAACAAAGAAATTGTAAAAGGTGTCTTTTTTTTTTTTTTGCATTTCATTTTCTTTTGCTTTTTTGCACATCGACCATTCACAAGGTCGATGACCCTGTTTCAAATTTTTTGAAGGGAAAATCTCACATTTTGACCCTATTATTTATAAAGTGTCTCACTTTACTTTTTATTATTTAAAATATCTCAATTTAGTCTTTATTATTTTCCTTAAAGTTTTAATTTCATCTCTATTGTTTAAAGTTTTCAATTACATCCTTATTATTTTTCAAAAAGTTTTAATTTCATCTCCATTATTTTAAAAAAAAATCTAATTCATCCCTATTGTTTTTCAAAAAATTTTAATTTAGTCATTGGATAATATGAATGAATTTAAAACTTTAAGAAGATAATAGGGATGAAATTGAAACTTTAAAAAAATAAAAGGGATGAAGTTAAAACTTTTTAAAATATAATAGTGACTAAATTGAGACATATTAAATAATAAGGATGAAATTGAAATTTTTGGTAAAATAATAGGAACTAAATTAAAATATTTTAAACAATAAAAATAAAAATAAGACATTTTACAAACAACAAGGACTAAATGTGTAATTTTCAATTTATGAGTGCTGATTGTTTGGAATATCCGTGAATCTTTGTCTTTGAATTTATGCGTGCTTCTTGTTTCAACTTATAAAAATATATTTCACTTACTAAATGGACTTTTGCTGTGACATTGCCTAGTTTGCAGTTGGCCCAAGTTACATATCCATATATCCTTGGTTGGGCTAACATTTTATATATACTTATTTTTATAGGGCCAACAAATGGAAAAAATGAACACTCTAAATATTTGGGCTTGGAGGACTAGCCATGACTTAATATATTGATGAAGAGATTGGTTTATTGCCACTTCTAGAAATAAACGCCCATCAAGATTAACACAAGCCCATTTAACTTGGTGTTTAAAATGTCCATGCCACATATGTTTAACAACCATTAATTCAACAATGACATTTTTAAAGACTTACTAAACATACCTTGTTTAAAATTGAATATGGTTTTTTCACTACAATCTTAGCTATGTTTAACATCAATGGAGCGATTTAAAATTAGGCTATTAGAGAATAATATAATGATTCTTGTGATACTCTTGTCTTTTCTTGCTTCTCTTATTTTTAAATATGAGACATTGTAATCATTGATCAATAGATTAGATTCACACATTACTTTATATATAAATAGAATAGAGTAAAGAAAGAACAAGATTTAAACGTTAATTGCTTACTTGGATATTAAAGGGATCTAAGTATGATGTTGCTTAATTTACTTTATTCATATTCGTAGGCTTTGGTTAAGTGTAAAGACTTGCATGCACATTCCTATATTCTTTTTTAGTTATTTAGAAGAACCTAGACATGCATATTCGTAGATTTTGAAATTCATTTCATATTTTTATGATAACGTACTATTATTTAATCTTTCTTGATATTGCAATTTATGATCACCCATAAAAGGTCAATTTCACCCTCAACTTGGTTAATTCTAACGGCTCTCCTCTGGCGGCAAGGACTAAAATAATTTATTGTTAAAACTCAGGTACTAACTTGTCCTTTTTGAGAGTGGCCCAAAAAATGATCTGGTCGAAACTCGCCTGATTTATATATATATTTCATGACCTAATTTTCAAAGGAAACTAGACAAATAGTGTCGTCATTGTCATCGCTATCGTTGTACGTATTTTTCGGATATATAATATATATTATTTTTACTTAATACTCATGTATCTATTGGAGATGGGTCTTGTTGGGGAGTTTTTCGCAACTGTCAGCCAGAGTAGCGCTATGGTTCGCCACCGTACTTCCCAGCTTCGCCACAATACTGTCAAATTTTGTCATGACACAGAAGATATTGTTCATAGAATGTGGCAGGGTACCAAGTCGGCTGCGATGGCAAATTTTTTGTCTCTGAGACTAACAATCGTTTCATTAGCAATTTGAATTCATATACCATAGCTGTGAGCATTGTCCTCAAAATGTTTGTTCTACGTGAATAGATAGAGGTGGCCAAGGCGAAGGCGGAGGAAGCCAAGGCAGAGGCGGCCAAGACAGAGGCAGCCAAGGAAAAGGTGGCCAAAAAGGAGTATTATCTTACATTTTTGGTGTACTTGGCATACTTACAAACTCTGGTTGGTGATTTTCTTTTTTATTTATTTATTATTATTATTTATTTTTAATAATTTCTAATTTCTGTGAACATAGTATGTTAAGGAGAAGTAGGAAGAGAAAGAAACTTTGCAAAACTCTAGCGAAGCATTGCAGTGCTGTGGTGAACCATTGCAGCAAATTTCCCCATAAGGCCCATCCTGCAAGTTTGGTAAGAAGAGACACATAAGATAACTTGTCACACCCTTGGTTATCCCAAGCGCTACGTGCGACACTTACACATTTTTTGCACACAAAAGTGGCTAAGTCAGCCAAAGAAACCAACACAATATGAAATAAATGAACTTGCAAGGTGTAAAAGAAATGCAGAATAGAGAGTTTGGGGAGAATGTAGTTCTATTGCTTTGAATGATACAATCTCTTGTGTGTTTTACAAATGAAATGCCTACATTATTTATAGGTCCTCTAGACCAATGGATGGCTAGGATCATTCTAATCTAATGGCTACAATACATCTTCTAGAACTTTCCGATATACTCTAGATAGGAGAAGATATTTTCTAGGGAATTTGTGATTGATTGTAATCACCATAATTGAGGGATAACTATCTCATGTGTCTCTTCTCACCTTATCTTAGGGTTCGTTTGGATTCAAGATGGATCAAAAAAATATATGAAAATAGAAGGATAGAATCATAAAGGATCATCAAAGAATTATATATATCCTCTTTGTTTGAATTGGAATTCTTTTTGGTTTTTTGGGTCAAGTTTGAATTAGGACTAATTTGACTAATTTTTAATAATAGGGATGAATTTAAATACTTTTTAAAAATTATAGAGATTAAATTAACTAATTTTGAACGATGTTAACAAATTTAAATTTTTAGAAAAATAATAAAGACTATTTGTGTAATTTTGTCTGTTACAGAAATATCACCATTGGAACTCAACTCCACTGGAGTCTACAAACTAGTGAACTTATCATGAGGATCTATTCCAACCCAACTCGTATTCAGTTTGAGCTCATAAGGCTCAATATTAATCGGGTAGCAAATTGGCCAACTAGAACATTTAGTAGTTGTTTACTTCTTTAACTGCGAAGCTGACATGCCCTGCAGCTCCTACTAATCCTCTTTTTTCTTTTTCGTTTTTTTTTATGTGTGTAATCTATGTGTATTTTTATAGGTATTTTTAAGACGAGAAATTAATTACTCTCCACTAAAACAACGTTGTTTGTATGTTTTTCAAATTGTATTTTATATCTCCACGTTTGAAAAAAAATTCAGATCCACTTTGATCCTCTAGAACTACAAATCATTCTCTCTTCTGATTTCATTCCAAGGGTTGGTTTATTTACCATCTCATGACTTTTGATGTATTCACCTCTTTCAACGAAAAAAAGAAAAGGAAAAAAAGGCGACATTGAATAGTATATAGCACCTGACTCAAGTTCTTTCAGTAATTAGTTTTCAGTGCACGAGACCCATGAAAAGGTAAAATTGCTGATAGATTGTATATCAATTATGCTTGGGTTAGACTCGGAAACATTCAATTTATTAGTGGTGCACAAATTCTATACGTATATACGAGATTCAGAAGTCATATACACATTTATATTCAGACATGTCACATATTGATATATCTTGATGTTTTACGGAATTTTCTACTGCCATTTGTGGCATTTATAGCGACATTCTTCCTAAATTGTCCTGGAAAGAGCATTTATGCTTCCTGACCTCAATAGCTAAGGAAATGATTGTATGGCTAGAAATTTCATCTTCTCGGAAATGGATACAATTAAATTATTTGTTACCTGATCATTCTATATAATTTCTGGATATAAATAATGCTTCCTGACAGGTATAAAAATACCGATTAATATTTCATCTAAAAAATGTTTTACTCTTTTTGTAAACAAATCTTGATAATGAATTAAGTATAAGTTTCAAATTACATATTAAACTTCATTCATAGCAAGTTTATACCTTATAAAACGACTCTCTATAGAAGTAAGTGTCATATAGTAAATCCATGTAACCAATGTTATCCCTTGGATTTTAACTTGATTGGATTTAGCGAAGCGTAGATAATAAGTAATTCTAAAACGACCGGCTTAAAACTATAAAATAAAGAGGCTAATTGCATTTTCCAAGTAATAAAATGCCTTTTTGACCAAATCCAATGCCACAAGCATTTAACCAACCGAATCTGACACGTCAGCTCACGTCTGACCAAAATCCAATAGTCAACTCAAAATGTACACTTTTCAACTGCCACACTCAAGGTCAAAAATAAATTATTTACCTTTATTTTATCCAATTTTCCTTTTTCATTTTCCAAATAATAAATTGTTTTTTCCCTAAATATTCATTTATTTTGTTTTTTCTTTGAGCATAAAAAAATTTACTATCAGTCACGCAGTGAAAATTATCCAAGCAAGTTTGAAGCTTTAAGCGGCAAGTTGTTGCATGTGCCATGAGCAATCGAAGATATTCGTCTATTTTATACAAACACATATTTATTTTCTTCTTCTTTTACATTATTTTATCTAAATTGTATATATACATAGATTATTTACATTTTTATAAGATATTCTTTTGATTGATATAATTATTTGTGATTTCACTGAGAATTGGCAGTGCTTAATGAAATTTCTCGAAATTGCATAATGCTGCATTGAGAGTTTGAATAATAAAGTGAAGTAACATAAAATTTATAAATAGAGCTAATTGTAAATATGAATTAAAGATGTTAGTGAATTATTTAATATAGAAATGTAGAAATGTAAGAGTAAATCTTTGTTAGATTGCTTTTACTCGAGTAATATATGGCTTGATCTCGGTCCTTTCTAGCTGTTTGATCATTTCTTTTGATTCTGAGCACCGTTGATTTAGCTATCCACAATTTCAAAAAAAAAAAATTACAACAGTAACCGATTTGACACAATGATAAAATTGTTGCCTTATGTCCTGGAGTTCATGTGTTCAAGTCGTGAAAAACGCAAGGTAAGGAAGCACATAATAGACTCCTATTTACTGTAAAAGTTTCGTGCAATAGTTTGCCTTTTAGAAAATAATCTTACTGGGCTTAAGAATTAGCGTAATTTAAAAATAGAATTGTTGAATGTGTTCCTTTGAGAAGTATTATTTTACAAATGATTTCAGGAAATTGCCCATATGCATTTGCATTTGGAATTTGTAACATAATCAACGTAGAAGTTACATAATCAAAGAAGTTGCAGAACTAGTGTCGTCAAAATGTGATATTAGCTGTTGCAGATCAAGGTGTGGCATAACCTTGTGAATCTTTAGTGTTATGTGAAAGTCAAATTAGAATGCATTTTAGATGATACAGACTCCCAATTTCGAATACAAAACTCTAGCTAGACAGCTTGAGGACTTGATCCGTGGACTGTACTCTGTTATCTTTGCATTTCTTGATTATTAGTCACATAGTGGCTCATTTGATAATTTAAGTGAAAGTGGTACTAACTCGAGTAGCTTCAAATGTTAAGTTTGCATTTGCGTTTGATCAGTAATATTCACTTGACAGAAGTTTTAATGCCAGAAAACTAATATAAGGCGTCTGACCTTAGCTAACAGGTCCCAGGGTAAAGACATAGTATTGGGAATTCCCTTAATCGAGAGGGAATTTCCTTTGGTTGTCGGTCCAGTTCTAGTATGAATAAATAGGGGCAGCCTTCTAGGATGATGACCAAGAAGCTGTCTTTCTAGTATGATCGCAGAGCTTCAGTCAGCTCCCCAATTCATTTCTGGGGAAGGGGCCTTGTGGCTCCCTACATGCATAATCTATCCCGAGCTAGGTCTCACATGCCGGGACCTCCTTATTTATGAAGCATGCTTATCAGAGATGTCGAGGGAGCATTTCGTTGCAAGTTTCCAGCCAGCCAATGAGAGTTTGCTTAGGGAGTTTAATTTTTAGTAGTCGATAAGTACGTGAGTATATGTTAAAGTGTCTGTAATTTCTACCAGACATGCTTTTCTATGGTGGATTATCTTAATTAGGTGGAGCTGAAAGAAATTTTTAGTGAGCTTCTTCAGGCCTTTGGTCTAGAATACGGGTAAAGCGAAGAACAGAAGAGACAGTATGACAGTATGACATCTTCGGCTCCTATTTGTTTTACACACGACCCACAGTTGTCAGAATGCATAACCACAAGAAAAAAACAGAGGAAGTTCTTAGATAAACAACTAGAAAGGAAGGGATCAATTCACTATTGATCTGGAATACATGTACAAGCTTCAGAGCTGGGATCATCTTGTTGTAAATGTTAGCCTTCTTCTACATTTTTGAGTGTAAAAGGAGAAGTTTTTTTTCACAAGGAAAATGGTAAATCATATACACATATTTTAATTAGTATATCATCATTTTACGTTTCTTTATGCTCTCAACCTATGGAAATTCTTAAATGGTCACTTGTGCTCTTGCTGTTCTATTTGTTGCTCTAGGTTCTGGGAAACATATATACATTCTTATATTGCAGAATGGGATTACCTGGAATGAAAATAACCCAAAAAAGGAACAAATTCCTTCACTTATAAAAAGTTATACGGAATGTGCTTGAATCTGTTGCATGAAGTTTGCTTGTAGGGTTACAACTCAATTGTTTTTAGCTTCTTGGAAATAAAATCTGCATTGTTAATTGCACTGTTCATTGATCTTAAACTCGATCTCTCAATGTGCAGAGATCATCGAGTCTCTAGAGCTGCTCTTTTCGATACCTATGATAACCTCGAAGCGCGTGGCTTCAGGGTCTCCACTTATCCTCGCTATATCAGTGAACACGAGAATGACAGAGCAATAGACAGCTTACAGGATAGGGAAATGAGATGGACGCATCAAGAGGTATCATGGCAGGGACCATAGATCGATTCCGGATGGTAAGTACTCTTTATATTCCTGTTCTGATTCTTCATCATGCTTGCGTTCTGAATTTACTATATGATTGCATTCTCTGCTAAAGACTTGTTGTATTTCTTGTTAGGTTTTTGAGAAGAAATCAAATCGAAGAATGTGCAAACTTGTGGCATGTTTTGTCATATCTTTCTTTACGATTTACTACTTTATTAGGTAAGGTCTTATTTCTATCACATGGCGATCTTGATGCTAAGTATTTTGTAAAGAGAATTGGCTTGTTAAAGCAACAAAGACACGCTGCTATGATGTTGAAAGTTAGATGGATATACTGTGTATGCAAGAGATTGTGTGAAAAATCGAGATAAAGAGTACTTTTACTTGGATAAGTATCTTGAAAACATGTATCAGAAATTGAATTGGAGTGATCCCGTACTTCTACTGCGCGCTCGTTAATCCATTCTATGCAGGATTCTCATGTATTTCGCGCTCGGTTAAAGTTGGATTGTGAAGCTTATCTGGAATTTCCAGAGCTAGATGCAGGATCAGATGCAACCTCTTGTTGTCATTATAAATATGTCAAGCCAGCATGGGGGATCTATATGGCAGCCCCATTGATCCCATAAGTGAAGCTATTAACGAGTGAGTTAGATCTGTAATTTTAAGCTAACAAATTATTAATTAAGCCCAATTCCATAGATTTTTTTGGTTGCTGCAAAATGTTCAGTAATTGACAAAGTACCCAAATCCATAGATCTTTTTTTTT
Organism: Ehretia macrophylla; assembly: GCA_037974665.1. Classification (NCBI taxonomy): domain Eukaryota; kingdom Viridiplantae; phylum Streptophyta; class Magnoliopsida; order Boraginales; family Ehretiaceae; genus Ehretia; species Ehretia macrophylla. The sequence continues at coordinate 48,172,553 of CM075777.1, read as the reverse complement.
TTTTTTTTTTTTACATTCGAAAATTTGTTGTATCGATAATCTTCAGTTGTTTCTTTCTATCGCTCAATATTTAGACGAAATTACGCATGTATTAATCAATGGTTTCATTGTTGGAAGAAAACAATATGGTTATTTTTCTTCTCTCTCTGTGTCTTGGCTGTGTATAAGTGTGAGAATTTTCGGTTTCCTTCAATATGTTTTCTCTAAATTAATCGAAGATTTGATTGATCACGTGTTTCGTGTAACTAGTCTCTCTCTCTCTCTCTCTCTCTCTCTCTCTCTGGCTCGCTGACATGTTTAGAGTAAGGAAAATTTTTCCATCAGCCATGATTGATAGTCAACCAAAGTTATCTCAGTCATTGAGATGATTTATTGATCATCTCAGTCATTAAAATTCTCTAAATGCTAGTCTCACAATAATGATATGTCACAATTCTATTTATTTATTTTTTGACTGATTATCAACCATAACTGATAGAAGACTTTATCCTAGAGTAATACAATAAATGATTGCATAAGCTAGCACTGTATTATCTACCCTCATTAAGAGATGTTTATTCTTCCGATTGACAATCAACATTCCAGGTGGAAGATAGCCATCATCTGTGGGCACCTTTCTTCAAGTTCACGTGTTTTCTTACGGTCAAATTCTGCTACCTCATGGCTAGTTACTCAAGAAAAACCCGGTCGATCCAACCTGTCCATGCGGTCAAATATGCACGTGAACTCCCATACGCCTCTGGCCCCATGTAAGTGAAAGCAAAAAAACAAAAAAACAATGACATGATTATCTGAAACGATTTTGTCGTTTTAAAGCATTTGTCAAAAAAGATTTAAATATAATAAGAAAGAGTTCTAATTAGCATGTTCAACATGTTTGCCAGCACCTAGAATGTGCGAGCACTATATATATATACAGCGGTGGTAGATATAATGGAATGGTCAAACTTTCTAACTAGTTCTGCAGGTTAATATGTCCTACTAGCTAGCTACTACATCTAAGGTTGTTGTAACTTGTTAAAAAGGATGAACAAAAATCAAGAAATATATACATTCCAAATACAACATATTCACATTTGTTGGCATAAGAATAAGAATTACTACTGCCCGGAGTACAGAAGGAGGAGCACAAGAGGGAAGAGGAGGAATCTGTCGCTACCATAGTTGCTTTTTTTGTCTTTATTTGTCCGATATTTCTTTTAGTTGTTAAATCTTTTTTTAATTGATTATCGTGTGATATTCTGAATTCTTATTATTAATGGAATCCAAGTAATTTATACAATGTATGTGTTTAATGTTGTTTCTAATCTCCCAGTGTCTAATGTATCTAATTCTGAATGACTCTTTCCGTGATCATTTTAAATTAAAATAAAATTTTTGGAAGAAATATTCACAATATGTATAGTATCTTCACTCTCAACATTAATGACACATAATTGAAAATTTTAAGTGGGTTTTTTGTCAGATTAGAACACAGAAGGTATATTGCGAGGTTCCGAACTTATGTCAGTCATTATTGCTCACATCTTTGGGCTAGCTTCGTAGAGAATAAAAGGTGGATTAGTTTGAGGTGGGCATAATTGACTGCAACCTTACCAAAAAAAAAAAAAAAAGAGAGAATAAAAAAAGGGAAAAATAACTTTATTTGTCATTAAAATAAAAGGAGTTAGCGACGAATGACTGAGTCTCGTATATTTATTTCTTTTTTGTTTAAAATTGACTCTTCACAGTTTAAATACTGTTAATATAAAATTAAAAAAATTCCATCAATTAGTGCCCCCAAAAAAAAAATCAATTTTGACAAGAAAATGTCAAGACTTCACTAAATAAATGTATACAAGTATAAAACTTTCAATAAGAACTCTAGAAGCTAATAGCAATATACATTCTAGGCTCTATTGTCTATAATTGAGTAACAATTTAGTAATTAATGTAGAAAGAGAGATTGCATAATTTTAGGAATTATAATCCTAATTGGATGTATGTATTCTTGTATGCCAAGAAATAAGGGCACCAAGTCTATCCATCTTTTTTCTTTCTCTTTTTCGTCATTGAAGTCTTGTTTCAACGGTGAAAAAAGGTAAATTAATTTTAGTATAATAAAATGAATTTACACAAGAATAGAAGAGGGTTAATGGAACAAGTAATATAAGGTATTTTCAATGGGAATAGCCATTCTTGTACAATTGGAAGTTGTACTAGAAAGGAGCAAGGCGTCTACATTTACTAGACACTATAGAATTAACAGTGAAATATTTTAGATTATGCGCTAAATGGGAAACTGTAAATAATTGGTTTGTTAGTCGATCTAATACATGAGCTCTACTTATACCACCCTCCTCACCTCACCCCCCCCCCCCCCCCCCCCCGCTCTAATTTTTTTGTTTTGTTTTTAATTTATGAGAAATGCTATATACTGTTTAAAAAAAATATAGGCCCCCTAATTGGTTAAATTATTTTTCCCATTCCCCTTTTTCCCAACTTTTTAACTAAAGAAAAAGGAAAATTTTCTACAGGCCACATCTAACTGTCCTCCCCCTTTCCATAAACAGCCCTCCTCGCTCCCCTTAGTTCGAACTTTCAAAACACACTCATACAAAGCTAAAGTAACAGATTATGAAGAAAACTTTGTATTGTGCTTCATTCATTTTTTTGGCTATGGTAATTTTATGCATAACTTTTTTTTCCATGTCATTGTTGTTTAGTTTGTGAATATCACGAGGTACGTCACCAATAAAGTGATTAAGAAAAGCAATTTGTTCATAGTACTTCTCGTTGTAATATTATAATGTGCACATTTTTTTTTCTTTCTATTAGATGATATTTTAATGATAAAATTTCTGTAATAGGTTGATAATTATAGTGGATAAATCTCAGTAATGCTGATACAATATAAATTTAAGCTAGTTTCTTCATCCAGGATAATTTTTGTTGGATATATATACATAATTAATTAAATTAAGATTAATCATATTCATCTGTTTAATTATTCTAATTGATATTGAAATTATTTTCAAGCTGAAGTATGCATAATTAGTAAAAAAAAAAATATATTCCTTTTTTCAAAAGAAAAGAAAAAGATGTTGATTCAGATTCCGACTGCTATAACATTTACTTCCATAATCTCATCATTTTTTTTTTTACTTCGCAATAACTCAAGAGTGAAGAACCTTCTACATTTGACTAAATTGGTAAACTTTAATTTACATAATCTTGTATTTTTTTTTTGCTAAATAGGATTCTTTACTATTTGTTTATGTTTAAAATGTTTAATATCGTCAATATTCTCAATTAAATTTTTCCGTGAAATATTTTTGTTTTTCGAATTCAAATTAGTAAAATTGAGGTTATACAAAACAATTAAACCAGAGCCAAAAATAAAAATTGTTTAATTTGGCAAAGAATTCATCAAATTCTTGGCTCCGCCACTGCACCTAATACACATAAGTTATGGCACTATTGCCATAAATAGGAATTAGAGTTCTAAAGGTAGACGGGATTTCCTTAAGATTAATTAATTGATTAAAACCTTGTTCGAATGTTCTTCATTAAATCATAAAATTAAGCTTGAACATAATATGAAATATATATATATATATTAATCTATTAAACTTGACTTGGAACTTTAGTCTTGGCTTGAGAAGTTATTCTCTCAATTAGGAATGTCTTAAAAATCAACAAATATCTTGAGCATGATACATAATACGTAATTAACTTAATTAAGTCTTTTTTCATGTTATTTTGCAACGTAAAGTAACCAAAATTTTGGGGCTACTTCGGGTAGACCAATAATGGTCTTATCCTAGTAATAAGGCTAAAGTCCAAAGTCTTGAGTTCCTTCTTTTCACCACGTGTGAGTCACTTGTTCAAACTACTACTTTCGGCTTCGTTGATCCTTTGCTGAGTTGTTATTTGAATATAATCGTAATATGCACGGTTTCTTATACTGATCAAATACCCACTGTGTGGATTGTGACGTATAGATTGAAATTTGAAAGTATGGTATTGATTTATTTTTCTTTTAATGACAAGCAGTGCTGGAAAGTTTTTTGAGTTTATACTAAAGTTTAAATTAATTTTAATATATGCAAACGAGATATGGTTTGGATTAATTTGTTAGATAAAAAATTTATTTTAAAATTTTTTTTTCTTGACTGATTCAAATGTAAGACGTAAACAAATATTTTACTCACATTTCAAACGTTACACTACTAAATTAAATATTATTTTTTGTTGAAGTCATGGTATAGACTTCTTTGCAATTTTAACTTGACTCATTGCAAACAATTTCGATTAGTATAGATAGTAACGTGAAACCATCGTCTAGACTTTCTTGCAGTTCTTACCTGGCTCGTTGCACACTACTTGCTTATGTATTGTACTGTGATGTGAACGTATAAGCTTCTTTGTAATTTGTTTTTGGATGACGTAAGTTCTGTTTGGCCTAATTTTTAGATAATTAAAAGTGTTTTTTGTGAGTTTAAAAACTAAAATAACTTATTTGACCCATTTTTAAAAGTGTTTTTAGATAAAAAGTAAAGTTAAAAAAAACTAAAAACTGAGAAGCTCTAAATTAGAACTTTTCAAAAAAGCTTTTACGAAACTGTTTTACATAATGCAGGAAATTATTTTTCTTTTATTTTTTCTAAAATTTATCCTTCCATATTTTTAAAGTCCGATTATCCTCAAAATTTTTAAAAGCTCTACGCTGTCTAACACATGTCAAACAGTTAATCACTTATATTCAATAACACTTCTTGCAAAAGCTCTACTTTAAAAGCTCTACAGTTCAAAAGTTGAAATTTCACAACTAGGCCAAACAGAACCGTAGAAATTTAACTGACATAACTTAATCATTGAATTATTCTGTGGAGTTCAATCACTAACTAATAAATTTCTTAATATAATGATACACCCTACACATATACCAATTAAAAACAAAACTTCAAAATACTAAAAATTATTAAACACATAAACTCACAAGATCGATTTCACCCTTAATACCGGTGTATCATGCCAGTTGGGGCTTCTTTGCAATTTTAACAGCTTGGCTCATTGCACACAACTTGCCCTGTCTTCATATCCCTCTCTCTCTCTCTCTTCCCACTGTCCCTCTTACTCTACCCTCTTCGTCCAATATGTCGGGACACGAGACAGCGACATGCTTCCCACCTGTCCACGCGCACGCGACCCCACGACTGAAACCCTAATTTCCATACATGAGAGAGAAGAGAACTCAGAATTCTATAAAGAAATCAAAATCCCTCAATCATTCATATGAAAACATAAGCAAGCTTTCATTGTTGTTGTTTTGTTGTTCTCGTTGTCCTAAAGCAAATATTAGTTACATACAAAGATTATACTATACTAAATAATTTTGTTATCTCTATGAGCTTTATGCTTTTCCTTTGCGTTTGATTCTATTGAGGGTTTTCTTCTATTGCATATCTTCTATTAGATCACTTCTTTGGCTTCTTTCTTTTCATTTTTAATTCTTCATCTTACTTCTCTTCTCTCTTCTCTCCTCTTCTTTACATCATCCTACTCACCACTCTCTCTCTCTCTCTCTCAACAACTGAATTGTGCAATTTTTTTTAGTATTATCTGTATATATATATATATATATATATATATTTTAATTATTGAAAGAAAGTGAAGGAGAGTGAAGGTATAAACATTTCTCAGCTTTGATTTTGTGAAAAAAGTGCAGAAAACAAAGAAGGGTGTCAAAAACAATTGCGAGAAATCAAATTAATTGTTTAGTTTTTTTTTTTAATTTTGGCTGAATTCATCGCAATTGCAAGCCTGGCTAATAAGTGGTGGACTGGCCAGGTGGCCTTGCCGGCCGCCGTCGAACCAGCTTCTTGCTTACCGATGTTGGACAAACACGATCTTCAAGAATTATCCATGGCCAAAAACTGCAGAAGAAGTAATGGTAGAGGTGACCATGAAGATGAAGAAAAAGACCACATAGATGAGCCTAAAGAGGGTGCTGTTGAACCAGGCTTGCGTAGACCTCGAGGTCGCCCTCCTGGGTCCAAGAACAAGCCTAAACCACCAATCTTTGTCACCCGAGAAAGCCCTAATACTCTCCGTAGCCATATCATGGAGGTAGCCGGCGGCGTTGATGTTGCCGAAAGCATAGCTCAATATGCTAGAAAGCGTCAAAGGGGTGTTTGTGTACTAAGTGGAAGCGGCTCCGTGGCCAATGTTACCCTAAGACAGCCAGCAGCACCTGGTTCAGTTGTTGCCCTTCACGGACGGTTCGAGATTCTGTCGTTGACCGGCACGTTCTTGCCCGGTCAGGACCCGCTCGCCTCGGCAGGGCTAACGGTGTACTTAGCTGGTGTACAAGGGCAAGTGGTAGGAGGAAGTGTGGTCGGATCACTTGTTGCAGTAGGGCCAGTTATGGTGACTGCTGCCACTTTTGCTAATGCAAATTATGAAAGATTGCCTATTGAGGATGATGAGGAGGCGGCTGGAGGTAGCGCCGCCCGCGCTCAACCGCCCGGTCCTGCTGGAAATTCACCACCTGCAATTGGAAACATTGGAGAGCAGCATCATACTGTGATGCCTGATCCTTCATCACTACCTATCTATAATTTTACACCAAATTTTTTACCTAATGGTGCACAATTAAGTCATGATGCTTATGCTTGGGCACACACTCGGCCACCTTATTGAGATGAAGAGAAAGATTTGAAGGTAAAATTATGTATGTGAAATTTTCATGTTTGTATTGCAGAAAGAATTTGGAATGAGATATATATATTGAGAGAAAGCATAGTTCTCTATGTATATTAAACTCTTTTAATTCAATTGTGTTTCAATAAAATATGTTTGCCTTTTCAGAAAATTTTTTTTTATCTCTCTCTATATTTTATATAGTAATTGTGTAAATATGTGTCAGAAAAACATATGCTTTTACGTTGTGCTTGCATTTTTATATTCATTGATCAGTGAGTTGTTGGTAACTTTTAATGATGGTTAGAACTTCAAAGATTTATAAGATAATGGTGGGTGAACACTTCATGGCAGAGATTTTCATAAAAAATTTACCAAAAATTATTTTATATATACTTCAAGATACTTGTAGATAATTTTGTAGTTATGATTGGTGTCATTTTTTTGGCTAATAATTAGTGGAACAGCTTCATCTAATTAACTTTTAAACAGAAAATTGACTTATAATGCATGTTGCTCTGAAATTCATTTTTGCATATCATGCTAATGAAGACCTAGAGCTTCCATTTTTTTTCTATACTTTTTCATGCCCTAGATAATTCTAATTTGGATGTTATAACTAATTTCTCATGAGTCAAGAATAATAATTCAGTTTGAGATTGTTGCAAGTGTCATGGCTATCTCTCTTGCCTAATATGATTAGGCTTAAGGGATACCTATTATCTTATCCCTTTGATTTTTGTTATTGTTGAACAATCTTTATGTCTTTGGAATCCGAAATTAATTGATTACTTGGTTACTTAATAAATAAATAAATAAATAAAATCGTGAGTCTGGTAATTATTCTAACTTCAGTACTTGGAGTTCTATTTGTGAGTCTTTAGTGAAAATGCATTGGGCAGAACTTATTTGGAATAGGATCAATATTCCAAGACAAAGCTTCTGCTCATGGTTAGCTTGTATTAATCGTTTGCCGACTAAAGATCGGCTTCTTTCTTGGAGAGTTACTAGTGAGGCAAAGTGCTTATTTTGCTCGGGGTGTAGAGATCATTTATTTTTTCAGTGCTCCTTCACCAGGCGAATTTGGTTATTCTGTGATTGTAAGCTTAGATGTGGTAATCTAAACTTAGATTGGGATCCCCTCCTTCAAAAGCTTGCAAACCTTTGTAGAAGAAAATGTTTGAGATCAGATCCCATCAGAGTCACATTTTGTGCATGTCTCTATCATATTTGGATTGAACGTAACAATCGAATCCACAATATGTCCGCTTGTTTGGAAGAACGTATTATTGATAATATTATTTTGGATGTTAGGTGAAAAATTTGTATACAAAGTAAATATAGAGATAGTTTAGAGAATAGTATTTTGTTTACAGACTAGAACATCAACTTCTTTTGAACTAATTGTTATCTCTTGTATCTGTTTTTTGAGGTTAGAATGAAATGACTTACTTGTTTAGTAAAAATAAACAAATAAAATCGAAGATGAATGTGATCTGCTTAAAGCCACTGCACTTTGAAACAACTTTGGTTATATATTTCTTATTAATGGTTGTGCTGGTCCATGGACTTTGAGCTTGCTATCAGCAATTGATTGGCACTCGTGTTTCTAAGTTTATCAAAGCTGGTTCAATCTATGAAAGAATGGGAAAAGTTGGATTTAATTACATGGAATTTTTTTTTTTTTTTTGCTAAAAGCAAGCAAGTATATTAATATCAACTTCCAAGAAAAGAGGTACAACATCTTGATCGAGCTAATCAAACAATATTACAAGTTACACAAGTTAGCTTTCGTCAAAATCCAAAAATAACAGATTTCTCTATTAACAAAAGTATTAGGGAATTTTTCTTCTATATTAATTTTTCTCCTAATATCATTCTTGATTCTTTGCAAAAGTTGATCTTCAGTTACCCAAACATTGCTAAAAACTCGTTTATTACATGGAAGTTAACCATCTTGTTACAATTGCTTTCCATTTGTGCACAAATAGCTTAGAATCAAGATATAGATGCATGACTCGATTCTTGATGAAAGTTATAGAACATAATGGTAATAGTAAAAAAGGTTTTTAATTTCTTACCTTTGACAAAATTGTTTCAAATAATGTTCATATTAAACATGTGGTACAGTATCATTTTAAGATTTGATGACCATGGTTCATAATAATGGGGTATATTTTGTAGACTGAAGTTACTCTAATCACTTAGAGTATTAAAAATAGAAAAAGACAATATGCAAGCATTTCCCATTGACACTAATGCAACAAAATGGTCAATTAAATGTTAAAAATCTCTATGGAACTCCATAGAAAAACACTTTCTTTTTGCTTGAGAGGAAGATATTTTCGAGGAGGACCACAATGATCTGATACTTGTTTCTAGTAGCACCAGTTTTAACTTTTGATGCGGAACATGATTCAAAGGAATTGATGAAAAAGATTGACAAAATAAAATCCAAGAAAAAGAACAAATAAACCTTCGTATTTTTTCTTATGTTATGAATAATATCCTTTAGTTTGTTTTATCCCACATAGGAAGTTTAGCAAATTTTAAGGCCTAAGAGCTCCTATAAATAGATAGCTCCCCAAGCTCATTAAACACACTTCAATCAATACAAAGCTAGTATTGTATACTTCCTCTCTAGCATTCTAGAGTTGTAATATTTAAAGTTTTCCTTGTATCAAGGACGTTTTGCTAGAACGAATCTAGTGTTTCGCTTCCGTTCTGCGTCAGTTGGCACCAGAGCCAAGTTCGAGAGTCCTAGTTTAGAGGGTTGTAGTTGTAATTGAGCCGTATGCTCTGCACTTGCCACTAATAGTGGACCCTGTGCATCAGAAAGCTTGATTGGTCGATTGAGTCGTATGCTCTGCACTTGCCACGTATAGTGGATCCTGTGCATCAGAAAACTTGACCGATTAAATTACAAACCTATAAGCCGGAGAATATGGCGTCCAAGAACAACAATGGTGGTGGAGATAGTGGCAACGTCGACATCAACATTGCTGGTAGTAGCCATAGCAGAGGCGAAGGCAGCCATCCTATTGACGGTGATCGAGGGATGGAGGCCCTTTGGGCGGCGATACAAGCTCAAGAAGAAAAGATGACCCGTGAACTCCGAGAGATTCGTGACATCCTTTCCAACTTAAGCCTAAACGCCAATAGGACTCGTGACGATGGTGGGATCAACCGTGCCAGAGAAGATGCTTGTGGCCAACCTATCAATCAACACGACCTTGCAATTCATCATAGGCAACCAGCCTATGAAGATGAATCTGATGAAGAGCTCCTAAACTACCGAGGAATCAACCAAGCACAACCACGAGCTAGAAATCAACCACAACATCCTCATCAACGTGGTTTTGCTCGACATCGCAGACCACCAACATATGAGGAGGAATCTGACAGTGACGAAGAAATAAATCAAAGGCATCAACGTGCACCCAGGAGAGGACAAGGCTTTGACAAATATCGTCCTAAAGCCGACATTCCCAACTTCAACGGCGATCTTAATATTGAAGCATTTCTTGATTGGTGCTATGAAGTTGAAAAATTGTTTGACATGATGGATGTACCGGAGGACAAACAAGTAAAACTAGTCGCCTACAAATTAAAGGGCGGTGCAGCTGCTTGGTGGGACACCTTGCAAAACAATAGAAGGCGACAAGGAAATGCACCCGTTCGGACTTGGAGAAAGATGAAACAACAACTGAAAGGAAGATTCCTTCCTCCAGATTATGAACAATACTTGTTCCAACAATACCAAAACTGCAGCTAGGGTCATCGATCAGTGAGAGAATACACTGATGAATTTCTGCGCCTTACTGCTAGGTGCAATATATCAGAGTCGGAGGAATAGCAAACATCACGATACCTCAACGGCTTGAAATTTGCAATCCGGGATAGGATGACATTAGCTCCAATATGGACCGTTGATGAAGGTTACAACATGGCATTAAAGGCAGAAATGCTTTTGGCTCGTCCTTCCACTCGACAAACTCCTTTTGCACCAGTCCATTCGAATCCTGACAGAGGCAAACAAGTTACAGAAGAAGCAACTCGTCCTTCTACTCACAATACTGGCACTAGCAATCAAGGGGTGGCCAAATCAATTAGACAGACGTCGAATACCACCCGACCCAATAATTCATATGCTAGGCCAACCATTGGAAAATGTTTCAAATGTGGAGAACCTGGTCATCGTTCCAATGAATGCCGAGCTCGCAAGTCTGTCAATCTAGCAGACTATGATAATGAGTGTGATGAAGAAGTTGAGTACAATAATGATGATGACTTGGAGGATGCTGAAATTGCAGACGAAGATGGAGAACAAGTGACGTGTGTCATTCAACGATTATTGTACACCCCGAAACAAGAAGACTCATCCCAGCGCAAACACATCTTTCATTCAAAATACAGTATTCAAGAAAAGGTATGCAACCTTATTATTGACAACGGGAGCTGTGAAAATATTGTTTCAAGAGCTTTGGTGAATCACTTGAAGCTGCCCACAGAACCTCATCCAACACCATACGAGATTGGGTGGGTCAAGAAAGGACCTTCAATAAAGGTCACAGAGGTGTGCAAAGTTCTTATTTCTATTGGAAAATCTTACCATGATGAAATCATGTGTGACGTAATTGACATGGATGCCTGTCATATTCTACTTGGGCGACCGTGGCAATATGACGTTGATGCAACTCATCGAGGAAGAACAAATGTCTACTTTTTCTGGTGGAATGGAAAGAAAATAGCAATCCTCCCAACCAACAAAGATAGACCCAAAGCTTCTAAAGTGGAGGGGAAGTCTTTCCTTATTATGGCAGATTCTGCAAATGAATTCTTCAAAGAATCAAATGAGACCGGAGAAACTTTTGCTCTTGTAGTCAAAGGAGAGGAATCGCATGAAGAAGAAGTCCCAGAGGAGGTACAACACATATTGAAAGAATTTAAAGAAATTATTCCGGATGAATTACCTGATGGACTTCCACCAATGAGGGACATCCAGCATCATATTGACTTAGTCCCTGGAGCAAGTTTGCCAAATCTACCTCACTACCGGATGAGCCCAAAGGAGAATGAAATACTAAAAGAGAAGGTAGAAGAATTAATGCGCAAGGGGCATATTAGAGAAAGTATGAGTCCGTGTGCAGTACCAGCTTTGTTGACACCCAAGAAGGATGGAAGCTGGAGAATGTGTGTGGATAGCCGAGCCATCAACAAAATTACAGTCAGGTATCGTTTCCCTATACCTCGACTGGAGGATATGTTGGATCAATTACAAAGGTCAACAATCTTCTCGAAGATTGACTTGCGTAGCGGCTATCACCAAATATGTATAAGGCCGGGAGATGAATGGAAAACTGATTTCAAAACACGGGAAGGCTTATACGAATGGTTAGTCATGCCATTTGGACTATCCAACGCACCAAGTACATTCATGCGCCTTATGAATCAAGTCCTCAAGCCATTTATCGGAAGGTTTGTCGTGGTTTATTTTGACGACATTTTGATCTATAGCCACAACAAAGAAGAGCATGTGGACCACCTACGTCAGATTATGAAAGTCCTTCAAGACAACAAGCTATTTGTCAACTTAAAAAAATGCAGCTTTATGACAAATCGCTTAGTTTTCTTGGGCTTCATTGTAAGTGCTGAAGGAATCCATGTTGATGATGAGAAAGTTCGAGCAATCAGAGACTGGCCGACTCTAAAGACAGTCACTGAAGTTAGAAGCTTTCATGGCTTAGCCATATTTTACAGGAGGTTCATCAAGAATTTTAGCAGTATCGTTGCTCATATCACTGATTGCTTAAAGAAAGGGAAATTCCAGTGGAATGAGGCTGCTGACAAAAGTTTTGCACAAATCAAAGAAAAGTTGACAACTGTACCTGTCTTGGTGTTGCCGAATTTCGATAAAGTTTTTGAAGTGGAATGTGATGCAAGTGGAATTGGCATTGGGGCAGTATTATCTCAAAAAGGCAGACCTGTTGCATTCTATAGTGAAAAGCTTAGCGAGGCACGTCAAAAATGGTCAACCTATGAGCAGGAGTTATATGCTGTGCTTCAAGCTTTACGACATTAGGAGTATTACTTAATTCCATGTGAATTTGTAATATATTCTTATCATGAAGCCTTGAAGCATTTCAAGAGTCAAAAACATTTGAACAAGATGCATACAAGGTGGGCTTCGTATATGGAGCAATTTCCTTATGTTATTAAACATAAATCAGGGGCTTTCAACCGTGTTGCCGATGCCTTGAGTAGAATGGCAACTTTGCTGGTTACTTTAAGTGGCGAAGTTGTAGGGTTTGAATGTCTGAAGGATCTCTATCCAGAGGATGAAAATTTTAATGAAGTTTGGCATAAACACTTGTCAAAGCAACCAACTGGAGACTTCCACGTCCATGATGATTACCTATTCAAAGGTAATAGACTTTGCATCCCGAGGACATCCTTAAGGGAGAAAATCATTCGAGACTTGCATGGAGGAGGATTCGGTGGACATCTTGGACGAGATAAGACTATTGCAAGTGTGGAGGAAAGGTATTTCTGTCCACAAATCAAAAGAGATGTGGGCAAGTTCGTGAGACAATGTCCAATTTGTCAAACTGCAAAGGGCTAGACACAAAACACGGGACTCTATATGCCGTTGCCTATACCAGAAGATATTTGGGAAGATTTGTCTATGGATTTCGTCTTGGGATTGCCAAGAACCCAAAGAGGAGTAGACTCTGTATTTGTGGTCGTGGATAGATTTTCAAAGATGGCGCATTTCATCCCTTGCAGGAAGACTTCAGATGCAGTGCACATTGCAAGACTATTCTTCCAAGAGATTGTGCGACTCCATGGAGTCCCAAAATCCATCACTTCTGATAGAGATTCTAAATTTCTATCTCACTTCTGGCTCACATTATGGAAGCGCTTCGATGCAAGTTTAAAGTTCAGTAGCACAGCTCATCCTCAAACTGATGGTCAAACCGAGGCAACCAACAGAACCTTGGGAAATTTGATTCGTTGTATTTGCCAAGATAAGCCGAGACAATGGGATTTTGCACTTGCACAAGCTGAGTTTGCCTATAATAGTGCAATCCACAGCTCAACTGGAGTATCACCATTTTTCATTGTCTACAAGAAGGTACCAAAGCATGCTCTAGATTTGGTTAAACTGCCGAAATTCTCTGATAAGAGCATTGCAGCAAATAAAATGGCGGAACAAGTGCAGTCTATTCAAGAAGAGGTGAAACAGAAATTGGAAGCCTCAAATGCCAAATACAAGACTGCAGCTGATAAGCATAAAAGGGTGAAGGTATTTAAAAAAGGGGATATGGTCATGGTCTACTTGAGGAAAGAAAGAATTCCAGTGGGTACCTACAACAAGCTGAATCCGAAGAAGTATGGTCCCTACCAAATTTTAAAGAAGATCAATGACAATGCTTATGTGGTTGATCTTCCGGATGATTGGAGAATTTCATCAACCTTCAATGTTGCTGATTTATATGATTACTATCCACAGAAAGGTTCTTTATATCCGGAAATTAACTCGAGGACGAGTTTTTCTCAAGTAGAGGAGATTGATGCGGAACATGATTCAAAGGAATTGATGAAAAAGATTGACAAAATAAAACCCAAGAAGAAGAACAAATAAACCTTCATATTTTTTCTTATGTTATGAATAGTATTGTTTTGTTATGAATAGTATCCTTTAGTTTGTTTTATCCCACATAGGAAGTTTAGCAAATTTTAAGGCCTAAGAGCTCCTATAAATAGATAGCTCCCCAAGCTCATTAAACACACTTCAATCAATACAAAGCTAGTATTGTATACTTCCTCTCTAGCATTCTAGAGTTGTAATATTTAAAGTTTTCCTTGTATCAAGGACGTTTTGCTAGAACGAATCTAGTGTTTCGCTTCCGTTCTGCGTCAACTTTGAATATAGTTGTATACTATTCCTAAGTTTAAATATTCTTAGCATACAATTTTATTGGTGCAACTATGTATATTTGTTGTTTATCCAATATGTGTCTTTATTGTAGTCAGATATTTTTTGTTCTTTTTTGTTTTTGGTTAAGTAAGCAAATTGTATTTTATTCAGTAATAAAAAGTATAAAGGTGGGTCTAACGACCATTACAGTGAAATAAAAAGAAGAAGAAGCTAGCCTAAGATACTATAGTCCTTATGTAGTTATGTTGAGATTAACAAAATATGGTCATTTATCACCAATAGCACCATTAATTTGCTATAGTCTGATTACAATTTTCACTACTTTTGCAAATTTTTAGCACCTTGATCTCCATGAAAGAATGAGCTCTCATCCATACACAGCTACTTTTCAAACTACCAATAGGAATTATTATCTTTCAAATTAGACCGATTAGTGCTTCTAAATATGGTGAAGGAGGCTCTCACACTAAATTCTTTTGGGGTACGATCATTGGTCCTAGGGTTCCCCTATTGTTTTCTTTTACATTTAGTTTTAAATTAAGAAGCTGAAAAAATTGTAATATCGATTTTTAAGTGAAGGGGAATAATTTAAATTTAAAGAAGGATGAGGAGAAAGACAATAACTCCTTATACTTAAGCACCGTACCTAAGTGCAAGTACTCGTCAGCTTAGTTATCAACTACTAGTCGTCCATCACTTTTCTCAACAAAAGGAGAAAAAGACAAAGATCTAAGAAAAAAGGAGTAAAACATAAAAACTTTTTATGGATCGGAGAAACTTTTATCCCAATAATAATGTCAAATAAATAGTGCAACATCCGCCAATTGAATAAGAAAATTGCTTCAAAGACACCTTATGTCCCTCAGAGGCCAACAACCATTCTAGAAGAATAAGTACAACTTATAACCCTAAGTCATAGACTCAGTGACTAAGTGATTAGAGAGTGAAGTTGAAAGGCACCCTCCTCACTAGCTCCTTCCAATTGATAAGGATTGAAATTCCATATACGTCAACTTTCCAATATCGAACATGAATAAAGAAAGATAACATTAATAATAACAACAATATTAAGAGGAGAAGATCAAAGAGTAAGTGAAATTAAAAATAAAAAATAAAAACTTGCTTACGTATAGCTTAAAAAAGGGAAAAGAACAAAAAAAAAAAAAAAAAAAAAGATTACAAGGATAAACATGAAGTGTTCTAAAAGAAGTAGCTCGGTTTCAAATAATATGAGATTTTACATATCTTTCAATCTAATGTGGAATTAGAAATTACATAATTTTAGGAGACAGAAAACCCACACGAGAATGAATAGTAATGACTCCACAATAATAATAATACAGATCAAGATAAATCAAGAAATAAACAATGAATTCATTCATCAAATGATGTTAACCATAGTCAAATATGTATGTGTGGATGTAGTATACAACTTTTTAGTTTCAGAAGTGTCATAGATTAAGCATAAATTCTAGCCATATGCAAGATGACGCGAGCTTCTTTGTGTAGATATTTATAGGAACTTTGCAATGTCTACTATTATAGAGTGGAGTGAAATGATGCTGAAACTTAACTTAAAAGAATCCTTTTTTTTTTTTTAATTGAAAGGGAATTCTAAGTTAATTTTATTTCAATCTCAGAACCTCTCGTACTTAGAGCGAGACTCACCACTAGACCAAATGACCAATAACTTAAAGAATTTTAATGTTCACTGAATATGGATTTAATTTTCAAAACTTTATAATTTCCAAGAGGTATAATTTTTTTTTTTCTGGAATGAATTGTCTTTGTACAAGTTTTCGTTGGAATAATATGTCTTTTGGACCATAAGGCTTTCAAATTGTTCAACTTAGGCATTTAGTGATCTCATCATAATGCACTTGCCATGAGATCTTATAGAACCAGTGATTAGTGCCTAACAAAGCAAATGGAATATTTAATTTTTGTATTAAAGATGTTTGATATTAATGCCATTTAAAAGTATGTTGTGCTAAGCACTCATGGGATCCTAGAGGTGTAGAAACATGGAGGGCCCTCTTCACATGAATTCACGTGTCAAAGTTAATTAATCCAAACTAGCAACTAAGATACATCATCCCAACCACAAAGTCTAAATATGATGGGCCCTCATTTGTTCAATAATTACTTCTTTTTCGATTAAACTAATTTTGTTAGAGGCCAATAAAACAAAATGATCCTTTGCTTTTGTTCTCATTTGCCTTTCCATGTGTAGACATAATGCAACATAAAGGATTAGTCTCGTGGTAAAGTATTAAGGACGTGAGTGAGATATATATATTCACGTCTTAAGGGTTCACATTAGTGATGAAATTAACTTTTTTGGGGCCACTCTCAATAAATTCTATACTTAACTAGCTTAGATCATGTTTTCTCTAGCGTTGTCATGCGTTATGGAATTTGAGAATTCTGACATGAACTAACCCAAAAAAATTTCAATAGAGAGTTTTCTGTCATGTCAAAGAAAAGGATAAATGTAGGCACGCCACCACTAATTGTATTTGCAGCAACTTAGCTCCTTCGAGACACTAAAAAGCCAAGAAAATAATACATCATCTTGAAAAGAAGTCCACTAACTTGAATTAATGAAATGTAGACCACCCAATAACGCCGAATGTATTATTGTGAGCGCAAGAAATCACTTAATGTTGCTGGTAGGGCAGCGGCATAATCAATTTAATCACTGCTACGATCCAGATTTTTAGGTTTTATATAGAGTCCATGTTGATGCTGATATTCATGAACCTTGTCTATGTCGTGGAGTACATGTCATTTTATGGACCCGTGAACTCTTTCTTGCGTTTTTTTTTTTTTTTTTTTTTTACAATTTGAAGTCAAAATTGTAATTTAAACTAAAAAAATTTGATTACCATCATTCAATCAACTCTTAGGTGTTGGACCATGAACCCTAATTGACTATTTTTGTACTCTCTCTCTCCCTCAATCTAAAACCCGTCGATATCACTAAGATAGAGCTATACCTTTCTGGAGCTTTTGTTCAAGATCAATAATGTCTTTTCCTATTAGCTTATAACAATGACTAACCCATTGACCCCATTTTCCCTCTCTTTAATTTTTTTTTTCTTTTCTTTCTTCTTCTTCCGTTTTTTCCGTTGGAGGATGAGGGATAAATTAAAGAATGGAACCCTAGCATATAAGTAGTTGTGAAGTGTTTTTTTTGTTTTTTTGTTTTTTTCTAATTCTCCACCCCATGAAATTCGAGCCCCTGATCTCCAATAGTCAAGGGGAGTAACTTACTACTAGATTACTCTTGAATATGAATCTGAGTAGTTGTGAAGTTCTTTACTTCCTAGTGCAGCATGTAACGCAGCTAATTAAAGCTTTTACTGGCGTCGGGCTTTTTTTTTTTTTTTTTTGCTTGACAAATAATAATTTCATTCCACGACCAAAAGCTTTGTGTGTTACGCTTAGTAGTTACATTCCCTATCTATTACAAAAGCCTATTGTTAATATTCCATGAATTGCATATTTACTTCAAAGACTAATTAATTCTCTAATATTCAGAAGTATTTTCTCAATGATATGTTCATCAGTGTTAGCTCCCAACTTATGCACTCAGACTTGCATTACACTCAAGAGCCTCAAACTTCTATGCCATTCTACATGATACAACATATCAAATGTTAAAGAGATTAGTAAAAGATTAACATGGTTTAAATAACTACGTACGCAGGGAAAAAACTTTGAAATGGTTAGCCATTTGAAACAACTAGTCCTTGTTAAATCTGATTATAACATGTGTCATTATTACTACATGTGATAGTAACACGTGTCCATTTTAGTGAGACTCACATATATATTTTTAGTGAGTCTCGTATGTCTTTTTTACACATTCTTAAACACACACCTCTATGCGAAACATAATTCCTCGAACATACATAAAAATTCTCAATCTTAAACTTGACATTTATCATGTGTAAAGATCATATTTGATATACCTAAACTCATAATCTTCCAAATTCTAGTCTTTGCTCATCTTCCATTTTAGAGTATTACATTAGTTATTATATGTGTATATATATATATATATATATATATATACATATACATATCAAGCCCATTAATTCCTAGTACATATAGGTGACTGGTAATGTACTTGTATTTCATTTTTCTTTTCCAACACAAGATCAAACTCTTTGAAGACTCGCACAAAAGTTCCAAAAACTCAAGTGGGGAGAAAAGAATTGTTACAAAAGTTGGGGACAGGAACATGTCACAAGACTAGTGGGAGTGTGGGACCCATTTCTAACCTCTTTTCAAGGGGACACGTTGACTAGCCTGTTCTCACTTTTTAGGTGAAAAATCTTTTCCCAAAAAAGAAAAGAAAAGAGAGAGAGAGAAAAGGAAAGAGGTTACAAAATTGCAACTGCACCAGCCGGGAATCGAACCCGGGTCTGTACCGTGGCAGGGTACTATTCTACCACTAGACCACTGGTGCTTGATGGCAGTGCCGCAAACTAATATAAAAGTAGATACGACATCAATTTATATATTTGTGTATTACAATTAAATACCAATTATTGATTTTTGAATTCTTTCCTTTCAACACTGTGTTCACTAATTTGTTTATGCTCTTTAAATCCCACATTTAAATTTGATCTATTCGCTAAACAAATTGAAGTTGATGTTAGTGAAAGATGTAATGCTCTCATATTTTTGCGATTCTCGATGCTTATTAATTAGCATTTGCTTGGTTAAAAAGTAATCCATAAGAGATGCATGTAATGCAATTTTATTTGCCATGAACATTAGCATTTATAGATGGGATTCTAATTGAATATATATCTAATATAGCGCATTTTAATAATTTTGGAAATACCATATGAAGATCTTTTAGATATGGATCATTTTCATCCATGTATGCTAACTAAAGACATCTATAAAAAGATAAATTATGAGCATTATGAAAGTATAGACACTTTTCGAAGTATAATTAGATAGCATATTTATTGCATAAGAAACAAATACTGTAACATTAATCACAATTATTGAATGTAAAGTACAATATGGAAATTAAAAGTTACGATATTATCTTAATATAGTGGGTGGGGTATCTCTATGTGAAACCATAAAATCCATTACCAGATTGATATTAGTCTTCTAGATAAACTCTATTTGCAAAAGAGGGTTAAAACAATTTTTCCCTACACAAATCTCCTTGTTGTAGTGCTTTCAAGTATCAAATATGTTGGAGTATCTAATTATTTTATATAGATAAATTAGGACATTGAAAACTAATATATAAGATTATTGGTTACACCACTTAATTCTAATTGATTTTAGAATACAAACTCATGTGATCTATATACATCATCCATGCCTTTTATTTTTTTATTTTTTTTCAGGGGAAGTCTAAGGTCATATAATGTAACCAACGAAACTCGAACTCGTAACTTATCACATACAACGAGTAACCTTCCCACTTGACCAAAGTCCCAGTGGCATATCATCCATGCCTATTGTAGTCTGAGAAATGGAGTTATTTCTTATCAAATGGGGGTTTAGCTTCATGATTTCCCTTGACAAGGTTGATAATTGGCAAGATCTAACCTTTATAAATAAGGTTGAAATGGAGTTATTTCTTATATAGCTATAGGCAAGTCTTAAGCCCGCTATAATACTTGTCAAAGCCCAATTAATATATCTTAAGACAATTGCCTCACCATACTTCTTAGACATGTGGGTCTGAAAGGCCAACCAAAATGCATAATTTCAGGTTATTTCCTTGCTTGTAACTACTTTTCATTTATCCGACATCGTAATTAGTTGGAATGAGTTTTGAGGGAGTTCTTTACTAATTTTGCAATGGTTGTTGCACATTCTTATTTTGATTCTGCTTATACGTAAAACTAAAAGAAATCAAATCGTTTAGTCACACTGAACATAGTATGATGTTAGGATTATGGCCCGTATTCTTAATAGATGTGTTGTTTTAGTCCTCACCTATGTAAAAATTCTTTTTCTAGTAGAGATAGGATCTCCTTGTACTCTATAAATATTAGCTTATTCTTATTAAATTGTGTGAGACAGAGAGAGGAGAGACAAGAGTTATGGTGCTCTATCCTGTGTATTCGTTCATCAACATTATAAAATCTTCTCTTGTCTGGCCGTGGATGTAAGATTGGCCGAACAATATTAAATCTCGTGTCATCTTATTTCTCTTTTATTTTTCATTCTAACACCCTGATCCCCAACAGTCTAATACTGTGATAAAAACACAATCTCAATCAAAATGCGATACTAACCATATAAAAAGGGTAATTAGCGGACCATATACATGATACAAAGTCTGAAAATAATGAACCTACCGATTGCCCAAAATTCTGTAAACCAATTATAAAAAACTAAAGACAAGTATTGTTATACGCTATTCGAACATAAATATATTCTTACTATATAAAGAGCATGAAACATAGGTATCAAAAAACATATCCTCATTTAATTTAATTTTTTCTGACTTTCGCCTCCCTCGAAGAAGAAAAAAAAAAAAAAAAAAGCATTACCAACTAAAGGATGATCGCCCATTCACAAGGAATGGAGACCCTATTCGTCATGTCATAAGTAGTGAATTTTTAATGAACTAAACAGAATGGATCACTTCCAAGGAGCAATAGAAAATACTCCAAATGGTCGCCTCATATGCCCCCATGATGACCTTATTTTATCCAAGACCTAGGATTTCTAGGTCTTGATCTTGATGCTAGTCAAAGGAGGTTACTTATTAAATTAAGGACAACAAAGTCCAAATATTACTCAATTAAGCAAGCTTTTGCTTCTCACAAAGCTCAAAACGCATTGGTAATACCCATTTTTTTGGCTGTTCCGAGGCGTATTCTAATGTTAACGGGAATGGATTTATTTATATTGTTATAATATTTACGGATAAAATTTAATAATTACAAATTATTAATATAATCATAATAAAATTATATAAATAATTTATAATCATAAGATGTGTTATGATATTATTAAATGATCCTGACACGTATTGTGATCAAGTTCCTCTCATAAAAGTACCTTTTGGTTCTAGGTGATCTGAATCAAGCCTTTGTCTTTTTAATCTCAATCTCAAGGTAAACTATCATTTTTTTTGTTCCAATTTGCTGTCTTTTTTCTGGACTAAGCATCAAAGTTGGCAAGGGTTTTGCATAGTACCTCGCTTTTTTATATTGTTGTTTTTGTTATCGGATACTGAGATACAGAGCCCTTTGCACATAGTTCATTTTTCCACGTAACAACAAAGGTAAATCATTCTACTAGTGGAGATTTAGCTGATGTCGATGTTTTAACGTTATAATAGAGATTTAATGATGATAAATTATTTATATTTTTATGATAAAATAATTATATTCATTCATTATTATTGAATCTCTATAAACGTCATGCAATACGTCTAGATCTTCCTTCCGATTGATATATTATTCTCTTGAAAGCTCGTGTGATGAGAAGATAACGAAGTTTTCATGCTATAATAATATATAACATCAGCATACAGATCCCTTGGCACAAAACTTTAGCCTAAATCAAAAGACAAAATAGAAAAAAAGCAAAAAAATTAATAAAAGAGATATCCCATAGAGTACAATATTACTCTTGTCTTATCTTGTAACGCACTTCCTTCATATACTTTAATTTGGTCAAGTTGTACTCAGAATTAAGGATTATTTATTTTTATTTTCTCAAGTCATAAAAGGTATACATATCTTAAGTCACTGGTCCTTTTATTAATCAAGTTTTATTTTTGCACTTGGAAGATTTAGAGTTTCCTTATATACCGTGACAACATAATTATATTATCATCCATTTCAAATGTTAATTTAACAAGTTGACAATCTAAAGGTGCTTTCCCCCACCTGTGGCCATTTGGTCTAGTTTTATAATTTTCGTTTTAAATGCGAGATGTCTTGAGATCAATTATCGTGTGTAACATCCAAGTGACTTAAAATAGTTTAGGCCTCCCCTTGAATAAAAAATAAAACAAAAGGTGCTTTTGCCCCAGTGTTTTAATTTGAAAGTTCAAAAGCATGTCTGAATTTTGATTTTGATTTCGAAAAATGTTTGGCCTTTCAAATTTAGATATTCAATTTCAATTTTGATTTTTAAAAAAATGTTTAGTCTTTTAAATCTAGATATTCCTTCGAGTTGCAAATGAAAAAATCTCATGTTTTCCAAAAGATAAATATAACCAACTTTAGAAAATATAATTTTTTCAAATATGTTTTTGAAATGCTCATTTAATTTATGAAGGTTCAAAAGAAAAAAAAGGGTCACATTGAACCAGGTGCAAATTTCAGGTAATGTAATTACAAGAGAAATTTAGAATGTATTCTCTCAATTTTAAATTTTGGAAGTCCAAATATCATGCAGGTATTTAAGTATGCCTAAATTTACTCGAGAGCAAATAGGCCAACTAGGTTCTGGATTGTATTAAGAGGTTGAGATCGGCTACACTTAGTGAATACACTATTTATGCATTAGGGAGCGTGTTTATTTACTAGGGTTGATCATGGATAAATATGTATCAAAAGTGTGGATCGGGATGCTTTAGAGAATTAAATAAAGTGATTGAATAATAATTTATTATAATTAAATATTTTGAGTTTAAATTTATACCTTCTTGTATATCAAAAATACTTTCTGACCCTTAATTAACTCGGATTTTAGAATGCGCTGCACTACGGAATTTATAATTTTGAAATGAATCCAACTTGATATTGCCTTATGCGAGTTCCTCAAAAAAATAAAAGAGAAAAAGAAAAAGTATGTGGACCAAGAGTATTAGAAAAATGAAATCAAATCTTACACTCATTCACATTAGTTCATCTTACTATGTCCTGAGCCTTTTGCTCTTCTAACATAAAAGGTGACCGGTAATTCGTCAAGGCCTAGGAATCCACTGGACATCTTAGTAGCGGGATTTAATGATACTTGTAAAGAAGCAGACCCGATGGTGCTGATTTCAAAAGAAGAAGACGAGGGGTGAGAAGTCCCATGCTAATTCAGCAGGTTCAAGGCCATCATACAAGGGAATCGAAATAGCGAAGAAGTCGTGATCATATCAACAAAGAAGAAATTTATAATCTATTTTTATTTATTTATTTAAGGGAGCTACTAAAGTATTTTATATTACAAATAAAAAAAAATTTCGAAACTTCTTTTATTTAAAATAAGATTCAAATCATTAGACTAAATGGCCAATGATATTTAAGATCATTTTCAATAGTGTATGAGCATGTAGGGAATGAATTGAACGTAATGTACTTGAACAAAATCCACCTCACAATGTTGACAAATGACAAGATATCACCAACCTAGGCTGCATTTAATAATTCCACATACATCACCTAATGCCACCAATCCAAAGTTTGGATTTGGAGTGAAATTGACTGACAATAAGTGATGGATAGCCAATGAGGAAAAAACGAATTGCGATGTTGGGAGTAGTCATAATGTTCCAAAAAAATCTAAAGTAAAGTCTCCTTAGTTTAATGATAGAACATAGAATATGCAATGGTCAATTAGGTGAAATTTAAGCAACCTTTTTTTTAAAAAAAAAAAAAAATCACTTCATTTAAAAATTATGATATTTATTTATTATTTTCAATTCATCTCATATTTAAAAATTTAAATTATTAAATAATAGTCTAATTTATATATTTATTATCTAAAATATGCCTGTCAATGAGAGACATAATTGAATCTTGCACATAAACATATTATTTTTAATAAGTGACCGCCAGACTTAGTAATTTAAATTTTAAAATCATATTTAATTTACTATTTTATCAAAAAGTTTAAAACGTTAATTAATTAACACTTTTTCTATGTATGGTGACCAAAAATATCTATAGATCATCTAGTGGGCTTAAGGAGACAATATTATGGGGTCCACTTGGTGCTAGAATTGATGCAAAGAAGATAAGCAATTGTCCAATGTACGTACTCAAATTCATGCATGATCTTTGTTTTTGTCACACAAGAAGACACTTGAAAGGAAGAACATCATGAGATAAATCTTTGACTGATATTCACCCATATTCTTCCATAACCTTCCCACTTCCAATGGCTCCCCTAGAAAGAACACACACAACATACCTCCCAACTGGGGGCACATGCAACAGATGGACATGAGACATGGATGATGTTGGCTCATATGAAAAACAGTAGAGAGGAACGAAGAAAAGCATTTCAGTGTTGAACGATCGTGCGACTGTAAGAGAGAGGTGTTGGTCTTAGACATATTAGTGTCTTACGGTCCGACTAATGAAGACTGATTCAAGAAAGAATAATATCACATAATGTGTTCAATGAAACTAGATGCCATCAGGCCCATCACAATAAGAACCAAAGCTAGGCGGAAAGTAGTTCGAGGCCCCAAGTTCATTCTAGGGAAAGTTAGTTGCCGTTAGCCCACGTACAAAATCTCAATTCACAATAACATAGTCGGACAGATTTAAAATTCTTTTTCAATGGGACTATAACAAACAATTTTTTTTTCCTTGTGAGGACTAATTGAGTTTTTAGACTAAAAATACTTATATATTTAAAAAGATTTAGAGTCAGTAAACACCGACTCATTTGTATATCGGTCCCGAAACACAACAACTGTGAGGGCAGATGAACGACAACCACCACTCCTTAACTATAGGATTAAAATGAACGAGAATTGAACGATGCACAATAAGGTACCAATAATGATCAACTTTTGATAGTTTGAATCAGATCATGAAAAGCATAAACCTTGACAAACCATACAATGATGCCAGTAGCTATAGGTTGAACATACAAAGCAACATAAAATCATTATTCAATTTGTTTCCTATTCCAAAAAAGATAGCAATGCAGCATCCGAAATTTTCTGTTCTAGCACAGTTGTGCTGTATCATAATCTACTCAACAGCATAATTTTACGAGAAATACCGAATCAAACATGGTATGAAGACATACTCACCATATAGAGTCAACAAGAAGGTTGGTTGTGAAATTTCAATTATATGCTCGTGCATTATCATATATATGGTAAAAATCCAATAATATAAGGAAGGGTAAAGCGTGACATAGAGCAATGCTTTTTCATATTTGTGAAATTTGTCCCGGAACCAAATTTTAAATTGAAAATCTTCGTTTATAAGTATTCCTGAGAAACAAATTGAAGAAAAGAATTCATCTCCGGGAGACTCTTGTAATCTTTCTACTATTGATAGATCTTTGATCAACTTATCAAATATTTTTCTGGATGGTTTTTTTCTTAAAATTTGTATAAATTGTCTTATTGACTTAATCTGTTAATATAATAACTGGCTATCAATTGATTGTAGCGTTTAAAAAGAATGTACACAGAAAGATAATGAATTTCCTATACCGATTTGAGTTTGACTGTTGTGTATGTAACATCTGCATGCGCGATTTTGGGCGGAAGAAGCATTTTCATCCCGAAGTATTCTGTCCATGTTTTCTAACCATGATTCACGCTACCGCGCAATGCTAGCTCCCACAACGTTATGCTCCAAGGAACTGCAATATCAGCATCATGACATAACTCTCTTTGCCTGCATCAGCACTCTCCGAAGCTCATCAGCAATTCCTTGTAAGAGAACTGGTTTTTGAATAACTCCATTCATTCCAATCTGCAAGCATCTTCTCCAAACATCTTCATCATCGTTTGCTGTTAAGGCAATGATCAAGGGCCAGCTGCGGCTGCAAAACTTACGGATCCTTGTGGTAACTTCAAATCCATCCAAGTCAGGCAGATGAAGATCCAAAAGGACAATTTGGAACGGAGAAACAGCAGGGCCAAAAGCGCTAAGACATTCATGTCCAGATGTCACAGCAGAAACTGTGCATCCCAGTTTCTGAAGCAACTTTCTAGTCACAGCCCTATTCACGTCATCATTATCAGCTAAGAGTATCTGAAGGCCCCCGAAAAGAGAGTCCGAATTTGAGCGATCTGAAGACTGCACATGTTCACATATCCCTAGTATAATGGATGGTCGAATTTGAAAACGAAGGAGGAGTGCCATGCTTTGATCAAAACCCTCAGGATGCGGGACTGCCCAAATCTTGCCTTGCATCAACTGTCAAGTAATATGATTTTCAAAAGGGTGTCAAACAATAGTACAAGAATAGTAGATAATCAAAGAAAATACACAAGAAAAGAAACTTAAGATTGTTTCCGATATACACAAATTTGTTTTCCATTTCCTTAAATGATTTGTAAAAGGATCTGAAATTGAAAAGATTAAGCAACTCGAAACATTTCCTAATTATGTGTGATCCCTTCTACCAGAGTCTCAGTGTCTTATTATAGTTTCTTGATTTTGATGACCTTCAGAAAGATAGTCTTCTGGCTAATATTAAAGAATGAGCTGGCATAAGATTCTCCAGCGAAAAGGGAAAAGAAAAATAATTGAAGAGAAGAAAAGAAGAGAACATCAATCACCATAAAAACGAAAAATTATATGTAAGCAAAATTACAGCCAAGGTTCTTGCGACTATTCGACATCCCTATGCTGACAAATGCTATAGGAGATGGCTAACTTTCG
The DNA here is from genome assembly GCA_037974665.1 of Ehretia macrophylla. Classification (NCBI taxonomy): domain Eukaryota; kingdom Viridiplantae; phylum Streptophyta; class Magnoliopsida; order Boraginales; family Ehretiaceae; genus Ehretia; species Ehretia macrophylla. The sequence continues at coordinate 48,145,346 of CM075777.1, read as the reverse complement.
GGCATATAAAACTAGATCAGCAACTGAGTAAACCTTAGAGCTGATCGAAAATCAGGAACTGCCAGATCTATTTATGCAAGTTCTTCAAGATCAAGGCAACTTCAAACATATAGGTGAAGTGGAAGCTTAGAGAATCCCCGCAATTTTCCATTAATTTAACAGTAATTTCTCATATGAAGATGAAAGGGGGAGTTCGGCAATGTACTACGCAATGTTTTGATGGGAAAACGAATTTAAAATCCACTAATATTATGATTACCTGAACTAGCTTTCGGCAGACACCGAAGCTCAAGCCTTCCTCAACTCCCCCACTGCAATATCTCTGGTAAGGGTAATCCACACTAGAACTCAAGCCCTCCTTCTGATAACCTTTGTTGCTAACTCCAATTTCAAACCTAATATAAACATAGCCATCAGATGAATCTGGTCTCCATGGTCCCCATCTTTGATCATTATTTTCCTGGTTCCCACTTGCTGAGCAGACCCGAAAACAGAGAATTCCTCCTCCAGTACTTTCATTCAAGAGATTCCCAACTATATGTAAAATAACTTGAAGAACTCTCCTCTCGTCACCCATAACATGATCAGGCAAAGACTTATCAACTTCAATGGAGAACTTATAACCCCTGTAAACACATAGACATTTGGCAAGGCAAGCAGCTTCTCTTATGGTGGAATGCAGATGAAAATGTCTCATCTCCAGCGGAAGCCTTCCACTGCTTTTTGTTGAAGTATCCATAACATCATTTATCAAGATTGAGAGGACATTGCTAGTCTTAACCATAGCATCAATGATAAGCCTCTGTTCGGCACTCAGGTTATTATCTTGCATCACGGAGAGCAGACCCAAAATCGAGTGCATGGGCCTTCTCAACCCATTGCTCATGACCATCTGAAATGCATTCCTGGCCTGGCTTGCCCTCAACGCTTCCTGTCTTGCTTGTTGTAAAGCTCGGTTTTGCTCAACTAATTTGTCTCTCATTAGCTGAGACTCTTCAAGCACCGCAGCATGCGAAAGAGCCACAGCAACCTGATCCGCGACAACCTTCACTATTTCAATCTCCTGGTCGCTCCAATATCTGCCCTGTCCACCAGGAAGAACCAGCACCAGGATAGCATAGCAGGCCTGAAAACTTTCTGGAGTCCCACCTTTGAAGTTACAAGCCCGCAGCATTGGCATCCTATTTGCAGCAACAGCCCCCGGCTCGGCAGTCCCTCCGCTACTTGCTGCAGCAAGTGGGGAAGCAGGGTCAAGTATTTTTACTCCACTGTTCCCCTTGATCTCTCTTACATCCGGGTCACTGATTGGTATAGGAAGGTTGTGCATATTTGGGAAATTCCTTTCTTTCAACTCATGAGTTAAGTGCATTTCGGTTTTGTTCTCATTAGGCATCCAGACAGCACAATTCTGCAAACCCAATGTCTTGGATAGTTCAACCAGAGTTGTGTAGAGTATAGTATGCCGATCAAGTGACTTGCGGATCTCCTGTGTAAGCATTCGAACATGCAATGCAGCTTCTTTCTGCTTCATTATGATCCCAACTTCCCGACCAAGATCCCTAGTTTTTTTTCTTAGCATGAACTCTCTCACTTTGACTTTGAGCAGCAAAGGAATGAGGGTGATGAGGGTAATAGCAGTAGCAACAGAGACCAGAGCAGTAAGAATTTTGAAAATGGTGAGCGAAAGCATGAGTTGAAATGGATGAGGGCCATAAGTCCAGCCATTGAGCAAATGAGTCATCCCACATAGAACGATGAAGGCAATGAATTGAAATAGCACCCATTTAAACGGAACATTCGAACAACTGACAAAGTAAAGTAGCTCAATTGGGATCGAGAAATAAGCCACTGCAATCAAGAAATCACTCACTTTTTGACATGCCAAAATGCTCTCAATGCTCCAAAATCCCTCTTCATCACAATTACATCGCGGAAACCCTGTATCAGCGACCGAAACAGAAACAAGGAAGAAGCAGATGACTATCCAAGATACTAATGTCTTCAACATTGCATCCATTTTAATAATTCTTCAATCCATACATGTAATACAGTAAAAATCTTTCTTGACACCTCAATGCAGCATACTATACATATAAAGAGCTGATCCCTCCAACTGAAATCTCACAGCACAACCATCTAAAACTCATTTCCTGTTCCATAAATGTCAAATTAAATTAAAACTAAATAAATGAAAATTTGTGAAAAATATTCTGCCAACAAAATTATAGAAACATCATAATTGAAAAAAATCAATTCACACAGTCTATAATGCAAGACACCAAATTACCATAAACTAAAGCTGCAAAGTTACCTACCAATCTTGAAATTAAAAGGATCTGACACACCAACCAGCTCAAAAAGTAAAAAGTTCAAACCTTTAAATTCAATATTTTTTTATTTTTTTCTCTCCAAAAGATTACAATTAATCAAATTCTAAGCATTAACTATTAGTATAAAACACAGATGAAAAAAAAAAGAAAAAGAAAAAGAAAAAAACCTACTTCAACCATCATTATCAACCAAAAAAAATTGAAAAATAAGCATAATCCACATACAGACAACAATCGAGAAAGCCAAAAAAAAGATAAAAATGCAGCCAAAGTTTAAAATTTTACCTGGCCAAAAAAACATCCTTTGCTGACAATACAACTCAGAAATTATTCTCAATCCAAAACCTCCATCATCCTTCATCTGTACATCTGCAGATATTCCACCGTCACCTTCTTATCCAAAAACTCAATCATCATTCATCAACACCAATGCTCCTCACCTCCCTGCATTGATACCATCACCACTAAGCCTTATACCACATCTTTTCTAGATAACCAAATCCCATTAACCTCATTAAAAAAATCCGAAGAAAAACCCATGATCAACCTTAAAAAAACTTAGCAAAAATTACCCAGAAAAATAAAAGCTTTTTTTTTTTTCTTTTTTTTTGTTTTCTTGTTCTCTCTTCCTTCAGAAAACTGGGTTTTCACCTCCCTGAGCCCAACTTCAACTCTCAGTTCTTACTCTATCTATACATGTATATATATATATATATATATATATAATAAGTTAAGAACCATACATGCATGTAAAATACATCTGTCTATATCTATCTATATATAGAAGAAACTTCCTATGGTTCTTGACTAATAGTACACGACTTTTCTTTACCTGCTTTATCCATTGCTTGTTAGTACCATGTATTTGTACTATATATGCCACGTTTGTGTGTGTGTGTGAAAAGCTTTCAAACGAGAAATTTCTGACGAGTTTACAAGAACCGTTTTATTTTTATTTTTTTCTTTTCTTTTGTTTCAATGTGAACCTTTGAGTGCATGTATGTTCATGTCTATGTAGGGTTGGGGGGGGGGGGGGGGGGGGGGGGGGGGGGGGGGGTGTGTTGTTTGCGCCGTTGTTTTAGTAAGAGAGGATTTCTGAGATGGAAGAGGCATAAGAGAGAGAAAAATATATGAAAATTTAACGAAGGGGTGTGTGGGACCCACGAAGATTAACATGAAGAGAACTTCGGCGCCTTCTTGTCCTGCTGTCCCTCTGTGGAAAAAAATCCTCCTCTTCAGTCGCCCAGTAAAGTACGTTATTGTCTGAATATATCAACAATGTGTGGTGTGACATTGCGAAACTATTACCCAAGAATTGGGTTGAATTTTCACATAATATTTATTATAATTAAAATATTTTAATTTTATTATGTCAAAATTTATACATATGAATTTTTTTAATTGTATGAAAAAATGATAGGTCAATTTAAATTGATTCAAAAAAAATTTGTGACGTGTATTAATATGTACTTTGTTTTTGGGGTATTTATTTAATTAGAATTACTCTTTGTTTTTTCTATTAGGAGGGTAAATGACTTTATTTTAGATATATAAGTATTCAATTGTGATTTGCCTGTGAAAAATCAAGTTAAGTTTGACCATAAATTTGTGTTTGTCAATATATTTCCACATAGGCGTGTAAACAATCTTAATTAGAAGCATCGCTTTACTTTTTGTATGCCATCAACATTTATTAAATGAGCTTTATATTGTTATTCAAGTTTCTTATTCCCCAAAATTAGTTATGGCCATATTTGTTAAATTTTGTTAGTATAGAGAATCTAGCACCCTCCAACAAGCACTAGAATAAAATTCCTTGCACATTTTAATTGTTCTCTTGTAAGGAAAATTTTGCAAAATGACTTGATCGTCCAACTTAATTATTTGGACGATTAGGTCATGTTGTATCATGCGTGTGAATTTCACGTGCCTATTGGGTTCAACGCGCACTCTTAAATCAATTAAATTAGACTAATCGTTCACCAACCTGACGCGACCCTTCTTACAATGTTGTACTCAAAATTTGTCTTGGATTGAGTCTACCATCTCAAGGCCCAACGATATGTACATGGAAATATCTGCAAATATCATTTTTCAAGTTTGGCTTGTGTTCTTAACGAGTTATAACAAATTTATGTTGAAAACTTAAATAGAAAATGAGAAAGGCAAGGTATATTAGCACAAGTGCTTCGCTAAAGATGCAAAATATCCTCTATATTTTCAAGATGTTCTTTTTTTTTTGGTTCGTGGTTTTAAATATTCAAAATGGCCTTACATAGAAATTTAAACATAATTCTTTAAGTAAAACTCATAATTTGCATTCCATATATGATTTTAGATAGCCTTTTACCTTAAAGAAAAGAATGATAGACACCATAAGATCTAGGTAAACATCAATTAAATTAAATAGGGAGCCTAAATTATGCATAAAGTAACTGAGTATATATTATTCCTAGGTGGTTTTTTCTAATGTCCTATATTGCTGGAGACAATACACAAATATGGTTTATAAGTAAGTATCATGAGTATAAATAATAACTCATATTAATTATCTTAGAATAGTAAGTTTGTGGTGCCAAACAATTATTTTTAGCCTGTAAAATTATTTTATTTTTTATTTTTTTAGATTCTGAGCTTAGGATGTGACTTACAATATTCAAATTGAGTGAGGCTCTCAACGGAGTGTGATTTTAATGTCCCATATTAATATGAAATATGATATAAAAGTATTTTATAAGTAAGCGTTATAAATTTAGTTAATAATTTTCTGATAAATTTAAAGTCTAAAATAATTATTTTAGGACCTATATAATCAAATTTACTTTGCAAGCTCGAAATTCTAATCCCTACAGAGTATTTGGAAACCTTTATGGTGTGGAATTTATTTGATTTATAAATGAATTCCGTGAGAATTTGTATTTAAAAATGAATTTCCTTATTTGGAACTAGAAAACAGTATTAAATCAATTCTAATATTTGTAAATATATTTATTGTAGTCATTCCTTTTATGTTCCTATATTGTGAAGTTTTGTTTTTGACAGGAAAATATATTTCATCAATATCACTAAACATTTTTAAAATTAAATTTAATTAATCAATATTGATGAATAAAGAATACGAATAGATAGATGAATAAATAATTTGTGATTTTTGATGTATAATTAAGTAGGTAAGATAACCTAAAATTAAATATGGATGAATAAATAACTTAGAATTTGAACTTTTAATTTGAAGACAAAAAAAAAGACTAAATTAAGAAATATGAAAAATAAATTTATCATGAAGAAGGTTGCAAGAAGAATAAGAAAAAATAATTACATAAAAAATGAGAGCAAAAGATTAAGAGCAATAAAAAGAAAATAAAATTTAGAGGATAGTTTAGTCTTTAAAAAATGATTGACGAATTTGTGGCTTAGAAATTGTAAATTTCGGTTCTTGAGTAAGGATTTTGGTAAAGTTTGAATAAATTCAGGATTTGTTAATATTGAATTTCTAATTTCTTAAAAAGGTACTTTCAAATATAAAAAAATTAAATTTATAAATAAATTTTATAAAATTTATTTGTTTCAAACGTAAGTGCAATAATTTTTTCATTTTACAAATGAGCTCTATTATACATACACTAGCCAAATGTGATGCGCATGGTCACCGACCACTTACTTTTTGCGTATGGGCCCACCTTCGCGTGGTTATAAATGAAAAGAAAGGTGACCGCACGGGGTGGCTATCAAGCTTCCAGCGAAGAGCCAGAACCAAATACGGAGATCTTCATTACTAAATTTGACCATACAATCTTTCTATTAAAAGAATTGTATGTATATAGAAATTGGTATATCTTTTTGAAGAAGGCTCCATACCCATTCCTTTATTTTTTTTTTTCTTCTGTGAATATCACTCAACAACAAATTCTTTGGAGATGCCAACCCCTCAATTTTTTATTTTCTTAATCTTCAACCTAGATAATAATTATTAAATATCACCTCAATTAAAAGTTTAAAATACTAGAAAATGATTTATTATATTTATTTATCGTCTTTTATATATCCTTCACGTGCATACAAGATTAGTCTTGAACCTTCTAATTAACAATTATATTATTTTAAATGGGTAATAGAGATATGTGAATCCAAGACCGTTTGTTAACTTGAGTTCTGACTTATGATATTATATCAAATTATCACATCATCTAAAAAGTTTAAAATGTTAGAGAATAGTTTTTCTTTTATTTATTTATTGCCTTTTATAGTAGTATTCAAACTCAATTTGCAAAAGGGAACTCTTTATGCAAAAAAAAGAAAAAGAAAAAAAAAGAAACAAACTAAATTTCTAATTTAACCTCCAATTCAAAAATTGATTTAAGGATCACTATTCTCGTACAGGCACTTCTCTACCAACTAGGCTATATATAATTCTCTAAAATTATTAATGAAGTTTTGTTGAAAAAAGTGAACATATTCATATAGAAAGTGGAAAAATGCAAAATATCTTTGGCTTTAATTGATGATTATTGTTACTATGTTGTGGAATTATGTGGTGCTTACGCAACTAAATAAAAAGAAAATTAGATAGATTAAAATGTAGTTTGTTCAAAATACTTATAAATATGATATTTAATTTGATTAAAATGTAGTTTGTCGCGTGAAGTATCATATAATCACGTTGTAAGTACAGAATACAAGAATTCCATTTTCCGCATTCTTTCACTGTGATATTTTATTCGATTAAAATGTAGTTTTTTTTTCAAATATGTATAATTCTACATTTTTAGGGTATTGTTAAGTTAAAAATTAATTAAACTTCATTGGTTAAAATTTAGATATTAATGCTAAATTTGGAAAAAGAAAATTAGATACTAATGTTAAATTTTGTACTGAAATTAATCCACCCCTAGATGCCGTGAGATGGTGTAGATTCTAAGCAATGATAGCACAAATGAAGTTGGCAAGATTAACTTTGTTATGACATGCATGCCTTGTCTTATTAATTAAAAGTTTATGATAATTTAGGTCATGGATAATTTGTGGGTTATGGGATAAGCAAGCCAAAGAATCCCTCCAATTCCGATGACTCGACGTTCTTTTAGCATACAAAGAGAAAGACATTCAAGCTTTTTGTTTCTTGGCATGTCCACCTTAAAACTGTATTGATTAAATGATTTGTCACTTTTAGTGAAGATTTTTCTTTTTTGGATTGGTAAGAAAAATTAAATTTAAATTTTTTAGACTTCAATTAGTTCTAGCTAGCTAGATGATTATCAAATGATCTAAATTGTTTCAAAATACCCAACATTTATTTTTTTGCATTGGGCTCTTTTGTTAAATGATAGATACATTATCCAATCTATCGTATTTGTAATAGAAAAATAAGTAAGGAGATGGCTCCATGTGCTCCAATTCATTATTTGGGTAATTCTGATTCAAGAGTACTAGCAGCAGATCTTAATGCTTAATGAATTTATATTAATGGGTGAAGTGCATCAAATCTCTCTATACTTTAACGAAAGTGTATAACACCTCTTATAATTCAAAAATATTATGAACTAATCTTTGTGGTTTTTCAAAAGTACACAACACTCCCTACCGTTAAAAAATTTGTTAAATTTAACGGAAAATGTACTTCATACGCATTAAGCGATATTTTTATTAATTTTTAACTATTTCATCCATTAAATAATTATAAGAATTGACCAAATTACCTTTTTAAAAAAATAAGAAAATAAAAAAAAAAATAGTAATCTTCCCCAACACCACCCCCCCAGCCCGCCACCCCTCCCCCCTATCCCGCCCTCCCCTCCCCTCCCCTAACCATCACTCCCCTATCCCACCCCCCAATTCGTCACCCACCTCTTATCCCCCACCTAGTCGTCACCCCTACCCCCATACCTAACCCGTCACCTATACCTCCCACCTCACCCAGCACATCACCCACCCCCCCATACCCAGCCCCATCAGCACCCCCACGTAACCTCACCCCAACCCCTACATTCTTTTTGCAATGTTATATACCACACGCGTGCGCGCGCGCACACACACACACACACACATATATATATATATACATATATATTTCTTTTTTTTGTATATATATATATTTCTTTTTCTTTTATATTTTTGGTTTAAACAAAAGAGAAAAGGACAAAAATAAAAAATAAAAAAAGATTGAGGGTATTTAAGTCTTTTTTATAAAATTCGTTAAATATAACAGATTTTTTAACAATAATGGAGTGTTGAACATTTTAAAAAAACACAGGGACTAGTTCAGGGGGTTTTTGAACTATAGAGGGATGTTATGCACTTTCGCTGAAATACAGGGAAGTTTGGTGCATTTCACCCTATATTAAAGGATAATTACCGAAATAGTCCTAGATTTTTACCTTTTTTGACATTTAAGTATACTATCTTTCATTTGGACAAAATGTTCCTTCATTTTTAATTTTGGTGACAATCGTTAGTCGTTGGAGCAAAATCCATCCAAAAAATAACGTTAGTGAGCATGTGGATAGCACATGGCTACAAAATTCACAAATTCTCAAGGATAAAATTGTCACACGGTAAAATATTAGCATCCTAAAGTTTATGCATTTTGCAGTCAAGTGTCATTCATATGCTCACTAACGTTATTTTTTAACAGATTTTGCTCCAAAAACTAATAGTTGTCACCAACATGAAAGATGAAGGACTATTTTATTCAAAATTAAAAATAGGGAACTTAAATATAAAAAAAGACAAAAAATTTAAGATTATTTCAATAAATTACCCTATATTAAATGAAGTCTTTATCGTTCTTAAAGTCGATAAGAGGTGTAAATAGTTGCATTCTTTTCTTCTTCAGTTAACAAGTTATAATCAACCGCACCACATACTTGTTTCAATACGAAACCAATGTATACTTGGTTTTCTATCAACTCTTTGAGAGCAATAATAATTTATAAACTATAAAATATGCAAGAAATTAGGGATCCCTAAGTACAATAACATAACCTATGCATATAATTACAATAACAAAATTTTGTGATATGATTGCAAATATAATGTACAAAATATTTCAGTCATACTCATGTAGAATTGACAAATATAATTTAGCTTCAACCCTTTCATATCAATTTGATATTAACCTAACTAGATATTATGGTGTACGCCTTCTTTTGACAGTCTTGTTACTGTTCCCGTCTTCTTCAGTTTGCAAATACGAAAGCTGAATTATTCAAAAACTTTTCAATTCTTTTTATAAACTCATCGATAAGTTAGTGGATAAAACATGATTCTATTCTAAAATTAACTAGTAGGTGACGTAATCGAAGATCTTATATGATGATCTTTAAAATATTCATGAATCATGATCTATCTATGAATAGGAGAGAATTATATGTCGATGTTGCTATCAACAAACATTTGATCTTTAACATTCTCCTCATGTGTGACTTAATTGAAGAAACATATAATTAAGAAATATGAGATTTTATCTTCAAATTAATTTGTATTAGCTGATGATGTAATTCGGTCAAGATCTCATATGCTTTTTATTTTTAGACTTAATTATTTAATTGAAATAGCTTAAAATCTTATGTGATAATTTTTAAATTTATAATTTGTTAACGTGAGATAATTATATCTTTTTAACACATAATATAACTACCATTGTTGTGTCTCCCATGCATCTTGGTTCCATCTGTCTGTCTTAACGGCTAAAATTCTGCCCATTGTTTTTGACTTACGGTCGTTTTAAATTAATCAGGCGACTTCAAAAGTTAATCATTATCAGAATTGTGAGGAAAAGAACCCATCCACGAATTGTCCTATTGTTTATGAATGATTAATTATTTATTAGAATATATATTTATTTTATATCAAAAAATTAGAAATAACAAAATTATTCATATAAGATTTTTGATTACTGTACTTTACACTAATTGATTTTGAAATGAAACTCTATGATTCACAATAATGATACCTCTACTGAAATGTCTTTTTCCACTAATCACATTCATTAGAAATTGACTTTGATATTCCTATATTCAGCCAAAATGATCCAGCCATCGGCAAAGCACTGTCTGGATATAATCATGCTGTGTAATGAAAAAGTCTCAAAGGATTAGAAGAATCAATACCATGTTCTTAGTATTGAGACAATTTTTCCAATCCAAGTGGGAATTCTTCTGCTTTTGAATTAACTGATATGGTTGATGCATGCATGCTTACTATTGATGGTATGGAAAGGTCCATACGTCTCAAATATATCTGAATAAAGTTTGGTATTGCTGTCGTGCTTGGATTGATTGACCAGTCTAGTCTTATTAACCCCTTTTCGAAAGTTTTGCCTTGTCCTGCGATACCTTAAAATTTGTTCTGTGATGGGAGGCTATTCTAATTAATTTTGTTACAAAAATCGTTAATAAAGATTTAACTAAATTGATCTTAAGTTTCAAAAATTTTAATAATCGAGAAAATTTTCAAAACTAACTACGGAAATAAAGAACAATTTTATTTTGAAATTCCATATGTCTCAAATAATATGTTTACATAGATTTGTACTTCTGTCTTGCTTGGATTGATTGACAAGGCTAGTGGGATAAATTTTCCACAACTTTTTAGATCATTTCAAACTAGTAACAGATTGGATGGACCCTAATCATCTTTTTCTTCGTAAATCAACCTTTTTCAGCTGTTGGAACTAAACTTGTCAATTTAAACTCTCACATCTTTTTTTTTTTTTTTTAAAAAACTTCAACACATATTAAATGTCACCCATAAAAATTGATCTTACAACTTCTCGCACTTACGACAAAGAACATATCACTAGACCAATTGCCAGATAACTCTCACATCTTTTTCTACCAAACTATTTGATCATATGTGAATATGAGAAAGTACGAGTTCAAATTAATGGGCTTTTGCCCTTTCATCACTCCTTAATAGCTTCGATCTATGGCTCCCACTGACCCTTTTGTAAATCTGTCCACGCTTATATATATTTACATATATATGTATTTATATATATATATATATATATATATGACTTCCACCACGATCTATAATATAGTTAAAGGGGCAAATGGAAAATTATTAGTAGGAGGGGCCAAAACTTAAATTTGAAAGGGACCTTCCTGAAACATACGAATAAATGGTGGGGAAAATGGAGGGATTTTTGGAATGCAATGGGGGAAGACCGCCATTAATTGTTCATATGACCGTGCTTGTACGAACGTGTACAAGTTTGTTCTAGATCTGTAATAAACACGTATACTTTTTTTTTTGAATAACAAGGAAACTCAGCTGGTTGAGCCAGATCACCAACTAGTAAAATCTCGAATGCGAAGCCTCATCTTAAAGATACACTAAATGAGTCAGGAACGGAATATTCATACCTATGACCAACCATAGATTTTCTTCAAACTTTAACCACTCGAGCCATGCTCTTGGGGCATGTATACTTAACTCCGTCAGTTTTGTGCTTGTACTAATTGGTGGATCGATGTAAAATTCGATTGTTTGTGTTTGTCGTTGTTTGTGTCAAGCTCAATTCATCGCGTTCACATTTTTACCTTTGTAGTTCGTGATGGAATGGATTATTCAAGAATGTTTTTGTCTATATCGGACTAACTTACATTATGTCTTTTTCAAACAAAGTCATATATACGTCTCAAAACTTAATATTTTAGATTTGAGTTTGAAAAAAGAGAATTCTTGTTTTAAAAATAATAATAATGTGAATGTCACAAATGTAAAAGTGAGTGGCTATTTCCCCTCTGGACTAATATTTGCGACACATTTGGACTAAACATACGTCCCTTTTTTATATTTGTGATACATTTCGATTAACATTACGACCCTTTATTACCTTATGCAATAAGTAAATTTTTCTACCCAAGGAGCAGCTCTGTCTGTGTTCCACAACCAGAGTTTTCTCACAACAAACAGTCACGAGTACTGCCTCATACCTGTTAGAGAGAAATTTTTATTTTTTGAGTCTTACACATGAATAATTTAATATTTATAAATAGGATGATTATAAAATTTGAACTCAATATCTAGACTCTAATATCATATTAAAATTTAAACGGTTAGAAATGAATTTATTTTATTCGTATATTATCTTGAGAAATATTCTACCACTTGTACCCTAAACACCCAGACTCTTTAAGTCAGTCTTAGGCAAAAGCAATAGCCGCTATCTCACCACTTGCAAATGCCAATTACCATAATGACAACAGGAACAATGAAATATGTGTTTCCTCATGGTAGTTTCACTATTTAATTTAGAAGTTTAATTTGTTATAAAGTTCATGCTAATCGGGTCGATTTATGTCCCTTATTTTGGGTTGAGAACCTTGATTAAATAAATGCATGTATTGGAGACGTATCGCTGCACTTAGAGTTTACCAGTTGATGGTCGGGTTCTGCCAACTGGGTTTCTCTTATCAACAAAAAAAAAAAAAATTTGTGCTAATCTAGTTTGATATGTCCAACAAATTACCTCACATTTAAATGCAATTTTTAAACTAGACGCGTAAAACGAAAGGATAATGGCGGAACTTGTAGGCCTCCAACACTTATGTCCAATTAAAAGATGAATGGAGTCATAAGAACTAGACAAGGAATTAGAATTATATCAAGTGATAAGTTTGCAAATAGTTGTTGCCTAGATTAGGGGGAGATTAAGCATCCTGCAGGTGATACATAGTGCCTACCCTCGGGCCTCGACCCTCAAGCATTTGAGTTTAGTATTCCTTGTTGAGTGCGTTGGGCAGAGGATAGGGCAATATAAGAAGGAAAAAGAAATATGTTATTTAACTAACTGAATTTTGGGCTATTTATGAATTTTTTATATAAATATTTGGTTTATCTTTGGTAAATATGGTTTGTTTTAAATAATTGAAAGAGTTGATTTAGTTGATATTCTAGTATTTAATACGTCAAACTATGGTTACAAGATTAGTATACGTGGAAAGAATAGTTTAGTTTGTAGATTATATTTGGTGACACGTTGATATCAATAAAAATGTGTGAAATTGTAAACAAAATTACTATAAGGGGCCAAATCCATAAATAAGCTCTTTCAATATATAACCGTCTTTTGTTATAGTTTGTGTTAAGAAACACGTACGATGTGTGACTCAATGGTGCAACCCAATGCCAAGTGGAATGACAGGGTTCGAGTCCTGAGAGTTGGGGGCAGAAAAAAAAAAAACACGTACGATGTGTGGTTTTATCAACTAAAGTTGATTAGATATTGTATTGTCTTTAACCATAAAGCTAACAAAAGAGTAAGATTCATGAACATCATAGATCACTTAGAAAACCTTCTAATCTCTCTCTTTAATTCCAAAGTTCCACCGATTTAGCCTGGTTTAGACCATATACATATGACTTTGGCATAGTCTGATGTATCCGTGTGTACTTCAAATGGCTTAGTGTAATCTAACAAATCTGTGGGCTAATTCCCACAAGGTTATGTCTAACGTTGATTCATTTTGGTGAGACGTCGTGGAGACATTAGATCATGCATTTGTGTACGATGATGTGGTATAGTAAATTGATTTTCATAACCCCATTATACTCCCCTTTCTATATCTCACTTATTAGATTGTCATATCACGTTATAATTCATAATAACCGCACTAAATACTTTCTCGAAGAGTAAACTATCTTGTTATCATTACTAAAATCTAGCTCCAATTATTTAGAATAGTAATTTATATCACCCGTTCATTTATACACCTCTACTATGTATGATAATAATTTATTTATTAAATACTAAATCTCTTATACATATGACAAAAATTTAACTATATAAAGAAGGGTAAAGGCCTGAAGGGGTAATATATAACAATGCTTAATTATTTATTACATTGGAGGAGCAAAAAATAAACACAAGTTTAAAGGAAAATACTAAAAAGAATTTCTAATGTAATCTATACATAAATATAGAAAATATTAAAGTGAGGGCGGGGGAATAGTGAATTTCCTTTTTAATCTTTTAACTTAATTAAACTGAGTACTAACTATATATATATGGTAAGTAAGCAAATTTTATTGATAACAAACAAGCCAATTACAAATTTTGAAAGACGCTTATATGTTGTACAAAATAGTATAACTTTCAACCTATAAAAAAGCTACTTAAGATAAAGAAAATATTTTCTCGTTTATAAAATGACTAATAATTTCCAATTCAACCTAATAGGAGTTATCTTCCTCTATAAGATTGTCTTTTTTTTATTGTTTCTTCACCATATTCCTGACATTCTTGAGAATTATTGTCACAAACTTTTTCTATTATATGAAGATCTAGGGTTTCTCTCTCGACATATATGATAAACAGTGACTCTAGACTCGGGGGCGGTTGATCACCAATTGCACTTTTTAGTATAGTACAACTAGCAAGGATGATACTTTCTCTTGAATAGGTCTTTTGGTGCATACATGGGGCGCATTCTTTTGCCGAGTATTTAGTGGTATCGCTAATCAAGTTTTTTTTTTCTGTTTTTTTAAGACGATGAACTTATCTTAGGGTCTTTCAAGCTTATATCATGAATATCAAATTTCAAGACACATAAATTTACTGAAAAGAAAATATGATTTAAATTAGTCAGATACAAAATTGATATAAAAAAATTAACTATTTGATTAATTTAAATTTACAACGTGAAAATCTATTCAAGTTAGTAATCCATAATAGCATTATTTGGCCAGATGTAACATGTAAGTCGTCTCGCCTAGATTGTTTAGGTTCAATGTACGATCTAGAAAATTCCTATATATTTGTGATTGCAACTTTCAAAACCTTCCTTTCATATTTCCTCCTGAAAATTGAAAAGTTGATTGAAAGACTAATTGAGGCCTTGTCATGATGCAAAATTCTGTGGCCTGCAATTGCCCAATGATATGCAGTACAGAGGATATGAATGAATTAGGGCTGCAAAAGTCAAGATCATACAAGACTTGGCTTTCCCTAATTCATGTGCTCTACTCATTAGAATCAAGAAGTGCACCAAAAGCGGGTGCATTGGGTCCCTGAAAATTTCACTAGACAGTGGTTTGGCACATGTCCATACATCCCATTTCTCGGACAAAAAAGTGCTGAAATATATGCCTTGTTAAAAGCTAGCTAGGTAACCTATAGTCAATAAGTACATCTCCTCTCGAAAACAATTGTTGTTAATCAAATTGTTATTTTTGCTGCCTAGGGGTATGATCCATTACAGTGAGGTGAAATCATTTCAGCAAATTTTTAATTTTTTATTTGATTTTATTATTTTGGAGTTTTGTTTAGGCTGATTTAATATACGTGTGAGAATATATCGTTATATTTAAAAATTTATCAATTAACAGTTAAATTTTACTGAATAGTCCGGTAACTGAGTACCGCCAAATAAATTCACACATCATAAAAAAAAAAATGCTATTTTTGCTATCGTTTTTTCCCTCTCTTTTTAATTAGCCGCGTTGTTATTTTTCTTTAATAATAATATAGACACTTAGACAACTGTTTGGAAAACATTTCCTATGTTTCATTATAGATATAGTGTTTTGGCTAGTTAAATTTATTTCACTTTTGCTAGCTAGTTGAATACATCGATAGTAACGGAAGTAATTTAAATTCGAAAAAAATTTGGTTACGTTTTCTGAATTTCATCAATTTTTTTTGTAAATTCATGCTTAAATTATTTCAACAGCAGTGGCTTATCCTGAAATAAAGAATATTTATATTTTCGTATAACAGCTGAAGTATCCATGCTAGTCACTTTTATTTGTTGCAAAAATCTCCTAAAGGAACTTTTTGACGCATGTTATGGATGATATACTTAGACTAGATACTCCCTCTTCCTCTTTAACTTCTGTACGATAATTCTTATTGGAGCAAGCCAACTCTAATAGTCTAATATATAGATTATTACTATTTTGGATTGGAAAGAGTGCCTAACTTTAGAATTTTATTGGACCCCTCATCATACTATCCAAATATTTAAACAGACTCTACAACTTATATACCACATCACTTAAGTCATTAGAATAATATTAATGAGACATATGCAGGCCGTATTGGGGTGGATCACCATAAATTATATGTTGCAATGGCGTACCTATGTTAAGTTGACGGTATGTTTGTGTACACCCTCAACTTAATTTTTTTTTTTTTAAATTATTATATTGAATATTTTTGTTATATGAGTGACACACCCTGACTTCTCTGACTGCACAATTGCATACCTTAAATTTCAGTGTCTAAATCCGCTCCTAATTGTTGGACTTTGCTGATCAATCTCCACCCGCTTTTCAAAATAACAAAATATCCCAATCAATAACAAATTATTTTAAAATTCTAACTTATGTAAACAGTACTAAAGTCATAAAATCACGTGTTAAAAGATATACCTTTCATGGAGTAGTTATTGATCATTTTAGAAAAACAGGGTTTTGATGTTCCCCACGTGACCAAATTCAGATAATCTGAATTTGGTGATGTTGGAAAAATAAATAAATAAATAAATAACTTTGGACCATCGAAACACCTTGGTTAAGTGTCCTTATCCGTTGGACTCATTCTGTGAATTTGGACTCATTCTGTGAATACAAATTCGTGCAACTCCTGCACAGTTGATTATATTTGCCTATTCCATCGCCATAAAAGCTTTGAGCTGCGCTGCATTAATGAAATATTGCTGTCTCAATACATGAGGCCGATGTGGTCCTCATGGTTGGCATAGTAGAATCATTCAATATGGCCTGCAAAAAGAGATCCCTGAAATTCGATCTCAGAATAAGCAAAAAACGACTAACAAGCTGGTTGATTGGATCGTAAAGTATAAAGTTAGTGACAATTTACCGTATGATCAGAATATTCAAATTTTTCCATTTTTTAAAAGTCCGATTTATGCTGACATCTAACCCACTGGAGGTGGCTGAATGTAATTTATTTTCTATCAATGAATGAAATTTATTTTGACAAAACAAGAAAATATGACCTGCAACAATTTGGTTGATCAGGCTGCCTATTAGTTGGGTTGAAGGTCCACTAGTCAGCAAACCTTTTGTGATAAATATTTACTAAATACTACTTTGAGCATTGTATTTGTTAGCATATATATGAGTATAGTAACACAACAAAACTAGTCTAATAACCAAAATAGAAAACTAATTTATAATACTGCATCAATCAAGCACAAACTAGTGTCATAATATAAGAAAATATTATATAACTCCTTAATATATGTTAAAAGTTTTTCGTTAATAGCTTTGTGTTTTCAATCTTGGGAAGAAGATAAATTCCCTAGTTAATCCAACACTATTATACTTCATATTCATAGATATATGTACCATTTGAAAAAATGAATAAATTTTTGGGACATAATCCAGCGGAGATATCTCATCTGCACATTTTAGTCCTTAATATACAAATTTTGTATAACCCTGGTTCCTTTTTATGATTTTAATTCTGTACAATTTTTCACGGAAATAGTCACTAAAAGGCACGTGCAGATTAGTCTTTTATTTCAATCAAAGACATATTTTATTAGAATTTATGGATATTTTCATACATATGTATAGATTAAAGAATACAAAATAAAATTATGGTGCACTTAAGCCAAACGATCTTTTAAAGGTTGAAGGACGATTTATAAAATTTGCTCAAAAGCTTTTCTAAGCATATTGGGTATGAAATAACACACAAGAATGAAATTTATGTTTCCTGTTAAAGAACCAACAGTTACAGAAGAACGACAATGGCAAAAGTTTGAAGAATTTTATGATATGGTTCATGGGCCCCAGCCTTGTCTCATAAAGCATGAGGTGGCCCAAGCCCATCTTAGACTATATCGTTGCTAAAACCCAAAGATTATTTCTTCGTTTAAGTATAAATGGGCTACAAAGTTAGTTCAGATACTAGCTATATTCATGTGCAATATAAGCTTGATAAGAATTTTTATTTTATTTTATTTTATTTTATTTTAAATTGAAGTGAGGTGTAAGTCATTTTACATTATTTAAAATATTATACACGATACTTGATCAGAAAATTTAATTGTCTTCTTCTTTTCTGATGGCTGAAGGGTTACAGGTGTATTGAAACATAATACGTTTTTATAGATGTTGCAAAAAGTTTTAACGATTATGGCGTCATTTTTATCCTGAAATCCACAAACTAATATGTGCCTAACGTCAAACTTGAAATAACCATTAAATTATCCATTTTCCCATAAAGTAAATAGAGTAAATCTGGGGCAAATTTAAAATTATTTACAAGTGGGACTATTGAATTTATCCAAACAAACCTAAGTTAGTTAACATATAAGAATTGAGTGTTCTGAAAATTTCAATCAGTAGATCAGTGATGACTAATTAATTTTTTAAATTAAAAGTACTCATATATTTAATGTATTTTAGGGCTAGTGACGATTACAACTTCTACTAGTCCTAGGTTCATTGACTAGTCGAGTGGATCCTAATCCTTCAAGAAGAATGTAAATGACGGACCTTTTATGATAAAGTTATATCTTCCCTTTGAAGTTTCAAGTTCAATATCACGATTAACACGCCAGATTAAAGATGAATGAATATAATTAATATAGTAATCGTGTACCACTATATTTCCATATGGCTTTGGCTAATCCTTCTTGATATGTACATCAGTTGGCCTCCAAATTGCTGCAGACAGCATCTCCTCGGGTCAACATCTGCCGAATTTATTTCCTCAAAATAAGCTACAAAAATGTCATTTCGAAATTTTTTAGAGTGATGACTAATTAACCCCACGTTTTTATATAATTCAATCAGGTTCGGGTGACTATTTATAAAAAAACATAGGTCTTCGCAAAATTGTAAGACTATGTATAAGGGCTTGTTAGTACTATATATCTAGTGCAAAGGATGACCAAAGTTTTTGTGTAGCAAAGTAATCAGAAGATGATTGTTCCATTTCATAGAAGACGGGTAAAAGAGATCTTATTTGTTGCACCATATTACCGTGCAGTAGATGTATTGAAGATTTTCTCACTAGGATGAAAAGACATTATATAAGTTAACTTGATGGATTTTTCTTTTCTTCACTTTTACTTTTCTATTTTTAAGATAAAATTACTCAATTACGTACAATGAAATTGTATATGTTTATGAACTTAATTTTCAATAATTAATGTGATTATTTTTCATGAGAATCATATTAGGAAATCATTTCAAGAACAAATTAATTAATTACTCGTGAATTACAAGGCATCTTTTAGAAAATAAAGATTCACAAGATCAGCTGAAGTAATTGTGTAAGAACATTTTTGTCATCATTAAAGAGTATTCACATCGCATAAGCAACATCAATGTCTCCTAGGCAGCTTCTATTCTAGCTGCCAAGGCATATGCATAACAAATGGTAACTTTGCTGGTGAAGTCATTGTCAAAAGAGATTTTATCATTCCTATGAACAAGCAGAAACTATAATTTTATTACATCAAATGAGAGTATCACTTGGCCATGTCCGAAATAAAAACGAAAGATATATATGGTTCAATTATGCATTGCTATGAAGGAGATCAGGAACTTCTGTTTATAGATTGAATTACAGTTTCAAAGCTTATAAATAGACAACCCAAGGGCGATGTTTTGCTCAACTTTATAATATATAGTATAATTATGCTATCTGTACGTAGACCTTCGTGTCTATAATCAAGACTATAGATCTGAAACTTCGCAATTCCTTTTTTCGGATAAATACCAACAACTTACACTATTTAAAAGACAAAGAGAATAGAGCAACCTTCAAAACTGCTATGGTATCAGTCAAAGAAGTTCCGACACTGAAGTCAGAATATCAAAAGGCATAAAAAAGGTAGAGGTAAAGCAAGTGCAAAAGACTAGCAGGATAAGTAAAAGAGTATAGGGAAAGATAATCACAAAAGATAATTGAAATTGGTTGAGTAATGATTTTGACAGAGTTTCAATATATTGGATAGGTTGCCTTTGACAAGGTTGGGGGTAGGCTATTTATAGATGTTCCATGCCATGTGGTCCAAGCAGAACCATTTGGCACATGGAATCACCTTTTTAGCGTAAAATCCGAGATTCAAGTACAATGATTAAGGCAATAACCATCACCAAAGTATCATATAATGCGGTTATACTAAATTCATGTGTTTATGCTTCACGAGCATGGAGTAAATTGTTAGTATCACCTTTCCATCATTACGCGGTCATCGGGCATGATTGAACCATATCGATTATGAATCTAGCTTGTCATGCTAACTCCGCATCAATAAGACAGGGATGAGACGAATTGGCCTAAGCTGAAGATGTCCTGATCTGTTCCTTACGCTTATAAAGACTTTGAACCTCCTACTAGGTCAATCAAGATGTGCTGATCAATCCATCATCTGCTAATTTTATTTTTATCTAGCCTAGAATGGGGCTGTTCACCATCAATCAACAGGTTGAGCTTCGGTCATAATATTTTAGTCACTACAATTTTTCAAAGAATTTTTTTAACAAATCACCATGAGATTTTACATTCCTTTTCGGGATAATTTCATTTCACCCTTCTTATCTTTCACCATAGATGCATCAAAATGAACAAAAAATGACTAGAAGACCAAGGAAATGACGAGATTAGAATTAAGTCAACACTCGTGAACAAAATTGATGTTAAACGTTTAAATAGAAATAAGAAATGTCCTAAAGTAATTGATAGTAGCTTTTAATCAGTTGTCTCTAGTCCCTCCCTATCTTGTTTAGGAATATATTGTAATTCTCTCAACTTAGTTATGGGGAAAACACTAAGCAGATTTTGATAATCCCTAGTTTTTTAGCTAAAGAAAACAGTCCTTGCCCTCGTGGTTCCCTATTAAACCTCACTAAGATACTTCAACATTTTTCAAACAAATCCACAGAAGCAACAAAAAGGTCACCAAAGAGTCATACTCACCACAAAAACCAAAGTGAAAAGAAGATGAAAACACGAAATGCTAGTAAGTTACAAAAATGTACAATTATAGGTCATAGTGGGTCGATCACTACAATTATATCTACTTCAAGCATCCAATCTTTTTTTAAAAAATTATGTATTATTTTTTTTTTATAAAAAAAAATAGCCCCCCTCCCCCCATATTTAATTCTTTTTTTTTTTTTTTTGGTTAACGGTCCCCCTAATTGAATTTTTGACTCTCCAATATTAAATTTCTGATTTCGCCGCCATGCGAACAAGTATACCAATTTGGGTGATCATATATTAGAAAATCTCAGTTCCACATCTTTAAGAAGAAAGCTGCAGAATAATAACTCCACCATTGGAGAAACTCAGTTTTGCATCTTTAAAGAAAAATTCAACCATTACTAACTTATATCGTATGTTTTGAAAAGAGAGGCTTTTTCTCTTTTGGGGGAGGAGGGGTGGTCTGAACAAGTTCTCAATTCTCTACCCCTAGATGTAACAACCATGTGCAATGATCTTCATGAGACATGAATTGATACAACATAAGCAGCCGCATGATACAATGGGATGTTACACTTAGCAAGAAATATGCAGGCTTCTGATTTTTCTACTGATGAACTCTATTTTAGGATAGTTCCATGACTGCGAAAATTCCAAGAAATTACTATGATAAACTGATGTATACATAGGGAAAGCCGCGCGCACAATGAAATAAATATAAGCACGGCTTGAGGAATGGCCTTAATTTATCC
Source organism: Ehretia macrophylla (assembly GCA_037974665.1). Taxonomy (NCBI): domain Eukaryota; kingdom Viridiplantae; phylum Streptophyta; class Magnoliopsida; order Boraginales; family Ehretiaceae; genus Ehretia; species Ehretia macrophylla. Next base: position 48,123,348 of record CM075777.1, on the reverse strand, counting down.
TTGTTTGACGGATGCAGTACTATAATTGAACTCGAGAAATCTTTTGCCATGGTATCTTTTTCGACACACGCAAAGGGTACACGAACATGAATGATTAATGAGATCAATAATGGCGAAAAAAATAAGTCTAAATAGTTCGTTAGAGAGTAATCTTTCGGCTTAGCAACATGACATCAAAATGTAAATAATTAGCAGAAAAAATTGGGCTTAAAAGTAATTGAAGTTTAAAAGACATACTAGTGATAAAAATAACTCATGATTTGTGTTACCAAATATAACTTGCCTATATAAAATAACCGGCATATAAATCTCCACTAAGTAACTGAAGTTTTACCAACACTTGAGAGAGGAGATCAATACCTGAAACAAGCTATAAATTAAGCAATAATACTTTCTTTCACACATTATAAAGCTTTTCTTTATGCACTCACTTTATGTACACACTAGCTTCATTCGATTCTCTCACCATAGATACGTGAATAGAACAGTTGATCATCATCGATGATGGCCAAGACGAAGCTCCAAATCCACTTCATTATCATCCTCATTTTCCTTTCTTCTTTCACCATATTCAACATGAGGAAAAAAATTCAGACCAAGACTTAAATCACCGTGATCTTCTTGCATACTAGGTTGTTCTCCCCTCGGTGCTTGCAGATTATAAGGATGATAACCATGTTGATAACTAGGGTTTGATGGTGGAATGTAGACTTGATAATTATTTTTTTTTGCCCCTATAGCCTCATGATGATGATCATAGTGGGGTACTTCACTTGAAGTTGTCGAAAAATACCTGGGATTAATATAGACTTCCTTAAAATTGCTTGTCAATGGAGTTGTCTCTTTAGAATTTTTCTTGGCCTTGGCTTTATCTTTCCTGTGTATGTTCATGTGGCCTCCTAATGCTTGAGCATTTGTGAACCCTCTCTTGCAGAAAGCACAATCATAGGAACGGCCTATTACGGTGTTTTCGTCGCGAAATTTCTCCGGCCGATCGTCTTCATCGATCGAGGGTTCCGGGTTGCTATGCTTTCCTGAATCCATCTCCAAGTGCTAGTAGCTAGCTAGCTCTTGTTTCTTGATCACTTCGATGACTTAGTTTCTAGATCACAATTTGTTTCCTAGTGGAACCACATATATAGTGATTGTGAAATTAGGGTTATAGAAAAAAGAATGATTGAGACAATGGGTCTTTTGTTTGTGTATTTTGGTTTGGAAAAATCTCACATTTAGTCCATATTGTTTGTAAAGTATCTCAGTTTAGTCTTTATTATTTAAAATGTCTCAATTTAATCCCTATTGGTTCTCTAAAAGTTTCAATTGCATCTCTATTGTTTAAAGTTTTCAATTTCGTCCTTATTGTTTTTTAAAAAGTTTCAAGTTTGTCTATATTATTTTTAAAAAGTTCCAAATTCATCTCTATTATTTTTAAAAAAAAATTAATTTAGTCATTGGATCATAGGGACAAAATTGAATTTTTTTTTAAAATAATAGAGACAAAGTTAAATTTTTTTGAAAATAATAGGAACTAAATTGAGACATATTAAATAATATGTATAAAATTAAAACTTTTAGTGAAATAATAAGGACTAAATTGAGATATTTTAAATAATAAAAACTAAATTAAGATACTTTATAAACAATAAGGACTAAATGTGGAATTTTCCTTTTGTATTCTAGAAACACATTATTTTGGGCCTTGTTCATGTTTTTTTCCTTGTGGTCGGCATTGAAACGTACCTTTCAGAAGTACTCACACGCGCAAAAGTGACTTAGTCTCCTTTGTGTTAGTAAATAGTAACAGCTTGCTAGTATAATCCAAGAACTTTCATTTCTCAACTTGACTATACTTTTCTGTGCAATTTGAAACGTAACTTGTTGCATATGGACTTGTAGAATTCAAGAATCAAGTTTAGTGCATTCCTTCCTAGTCAAGTTATATAATTCAACTTGCCCCAAAAGTATGATGGAGCGTACTGGTGATAACATATTTTAAATATCAAAAGCCTCAAGTTCGAACTTATCATCTCCCATCAAATTAATTAACTATTACTTCACTCTAAACTAAGCTAGAACACCCATAGATGTGGCCACTGCACCACGGTATTAATAATCATAACTTTTAAATGAATCTAATGTTATTCTCCTTAAGTTGACTTCCTCATCATCATAAAATAAAAATAAAAAGAATAAGTTTTAATTGAACTGCTTTTCTTTTTTCACCATTCTTCACGCCACAAAGATTTTACTAGCATCGTGTATAATATTTTAAGTGATATAAAATGCCTTAAGGCCCTTTAAATTTAAATAAATAAAAAAAGATTTTATTAGCATTGTTTCACATGGTTGCTGCTAACAACTTTATTGGTATGAAATAAATGTATCTTCCCACTCTCTTGGATATGGGATTTCATGTTAGAGGTGATATTGAGTTCAAACTAACTTTCTATTTTGAGAAATCCTGGTCTTTTGACTCATTGCATGCGGTTATGAACGTCACAAACACGAAATAATTTGTAGCTGATCAATTCTTAGGCTAATTAATTTAGATGTTGACAAACAACTATGAAAACATCATGTGAATGTATCTTTGAATATCTTTGTCATAGGCTAATCAATCTGGCACCTAGGATTTTCTATTTATAGACCAAACAACATGGAATAGATCAATTAAGAAGTGATGTTTATGTTTCCATATGAAGTGTAATGGCGTTCACATTTCATTAATGCTTGCTTGTTCCAACCACAATACTATTCCTATATCGAGTGATACAATTTGAAGGCATTATTTTGCTTATTGTTCTGCAAATATTTTATTAGAGTTTTATTTTCTTTGTTTTTTCATAAGCTGAATATGTTGTATATTTACGTTGAAATACATATTTCTCACACAGAGAAAAATCATAACCACCAATACCGTCATATAAGACACCTATGCTACTCAATTTACTATTAATTGGTTTTAAGATGGAACTGCAAAATTCATAATATAGTATCAGAATTGGACCTTTAGTCTAGTCATATATATCTACGCTTGACCTATTTGTTGTGTAATAAAAGTGGAAATGCTGTCACTAGAATGGTGTCAAAGAGTGACTTCTTGCGTTCCTGTAAAGGAGGAAGGATCCATGGCCTTTTAAGTGATGGTACATTATATTGGCTCCAATCGAGACTAATCGTCCCTCCTTTCCCAACTGCTTCTTCCGAAAGGAGAATGTAAAAACAACAATAGTTCCACAGTTTGGATCATAAGTGGGGGGTGCTAAAATATTAATATATATCCCTCCCGCAGAGAAAAATCATAAACGATCCAAAACTAATATATAACATCTAAAATATTCTATCTAATACCAATTGGTATGTTCTTTTGTCAAATACACACACAAGAAAAAAATGTCAGAATAATTAGATGTAACACATTGTTGAGACAATTTAATACAGAACATCACATATGTCTTGTTGTTTGTGTTAGGTTAATTAACTGGTTTCTTTTTGGATTCAACAGACGGCCAAACATTACGCGTCTAATGCAATTGTCTGTGAATTATGCCTTTGACCATTTCTTACAATAATGAAGTAAGCACAAGAAGACGGCCAAATTTTCACAAAAGTTTGAAACCTTTAAGAAGTACTAAATATTACAAGATGCTGTTAACAACTTGAAGCAGAACATCAACGATGTTTACACAAGTGGTTTGACAGCTTCTTCCACCAATTCATATTCAGCCGGGACTAGCATTCCAGAATGTTCCAATGCCGCCTGTCTCAGTGCGTGTACTAGGTGTAATTCTCACTGATATAGATAATATCTACAATCAAGAGAATCGCGTGGTCTATTCTTCTTGAGGCCTGTTCCGGTCAAACTTGTGTCTAGTTAATCCGAGCCATGACTTTTTCGAAAAGAATTATATTTGAAATGTGATTATGGACGGATTTAAAATGTAATGATATTTTTAAAACACTTTAGTTTGAAATATAGATTAGCCCCAACTAAGAAATCCTGAGTGGAGTATATTGATTAGGATTATTTAATGGAGATATGGCTTTTCCATCAAACGATGAAATAAATGGATTATACCCAAAAATTGTAAAACAACATCCTAGTTAGTGGTTAAAAACATAGTTGTCGAATAGTGAACTGTATCGTGAATTGAAATGTCATTTTTTTGAATCGTGAATTGTACCGATTCGGTCACAAATTTAAAACTAGATTAATTTGATATATTATGTTTATATTAATAGTTTTTAGTTGAAATTCTTCTTTTAAATGAATATTAATATATATTTTTTTGTTATTTTCTAATAATCATTATCTTGAAAACTAATATTAATGTTTTTTTTTTTTAACCACTGAAAACTCTCTCACAATCACAAGTCTATTATCTTCAAAATTGTAATAAAAGAACTTTTTAAGCACTACATCCTTGGTACATGCCCAAAAGGTATCAAACGAGCTAAACGCAAGGTGAGTTTAAGCACTACAATAGAGGAAAGCCCTGTTGGAAACTTTTAGGATGACAGATGCTGTTGTGTAACTTAATGGTGGAGGTGCATGGTTTGTTCACCTTAGTCAGTGCTACTTACTTCCATCTATCGCAACCCTTGCGGATGCAACAAAAATGAATATACTTTTGCCCCGATTATTTTTCTTCTGTTATTTTAAGGAACCACTGGTTCCCAAAAATCGTATTTGAGAAAAATCTGAAGAGAAGTAGTCTTGGCGGGCATACATCCTTCTGATAACATAACGAAGAAGCTTGACCATTCTTCCATTTTAGGAACATAATACAGAATTGAAAAAATTCTTAGTCACAAAAAGTAACCGAAAAAAAAGAGAAAAAGATACGAGTAAGAGTTTCTTTCATCTCTAACAGCTAAATGAATTGCTAATGATGCGTCTAATCACCCATTAGAAATCATATATCTGTGACCTTTCAAAGAAAGATGTAATGGTCCTGATACGTATCAGTTTGTATTAATTAGTGATAATTGAGATTCGGAAGAGTATTATCCATTATCCTTCCAGATTAATATTATTGACATAACTCGCATTTCATTCTTCATATTTTATTTGGCTTTTGGATGCATACATTATCAAATTGTCCACGTGACTGCTGGGGTAAACTAAGTCAACTCAGGTGTAAGCTCACATAACAATTTCCCGTGGCCTAATCATGTAGATACTAAGTTGGTTGATGGGGTAAGCAGTGAGCTAGCATATTTTGGGTGCCAGAATTATGTTGTCATAGGAAGAAAAAAAAATTTACTCGCACCAGGCTCGATAGTGATTGAGGTAATCTGCTTGACAACCTCTAGATAGCTGAAAATGTCAATTACTCGCTTGTGAACACGGAGTTCAAATTTGTTAGCTACTTTGAAATATTTTGGGTCTTTTTAAAAAAAAAATGACCCGAATCACGAACGATTCAGTGAATCATTCGATTCACTAACGATTCACACTATTCGGTTACGATTCACTTGCGATTCACATCGATTCACGATTCTCATATCCGATTCGTATCATTTTTTTAGTGAATCGTATCGAATCGTACGATTCGAATCGCGAATCGTACGATTCGAATCGCGAATCGTACGATTCTGATTACAGTGGTTAAAAATATAAGCTCCATGCATATTTGACTGTTTGTATTTGATCAGTGGGCTTTCCGTCCTTAAAGCTAATTGCTGCTAGGGAAGCCCATTGGGTCGTGATCTTACAAAGTTTTGATTGTCGAGTATTTTGAGAAGTCCAAATGATAGCCCATTGGGCTCAAAGAAATTCATGGTCCGAATGCAATTTCTCCACGGGAGAAAAAAAATATAAAAAGTAAGAAAGAAGTACCATATTTTGACTTTTATATTTGATCAAGTAGTCAATAGAAAAGTACATTAGAAACTTTTGCATTGAAAGAAATAATCTTAATTTTCAGACAATAATAATAATTATAATAATGATAATAATAATAAATTTAATTAGACAGAGGTTAGGTCTACTTCGTTCCCACCGCATCCTTAATTAGTAACATGACAAATGTTGAACCTACATAATTAATTCCAACTGCAACGTGTTCCATTAACTAAACGTTGTTAAAAAAACATGAGTATTTATCTTAAAATCAATTGATATTATAAAATAATTTTAAAATCTATAATTTTATTAATATGAGATAATTGTATTATATAACAAACTTAAGTGCATAAGCTAAAATGTTATAGCATATATATATATATATATATATATATATGTGTGTGTGTGTGTGTGTGTGTGTGTATAGTAGTACGCGTAATTATTCATTAGTTCTTGCATGTAACAAGATTGACAAATATTGCCTAAAAATATATAAGTACTCCACTATCTATATCTCTTTTTTCTCATCCGGTATATATCCATCCTAGCCATAATGTTATGTGTTGAAATTTGTATTTTCATTCTTTCAGCTTTATGCTATTCGCCATACTCCATGGAGTATGATAAAAATATTTAAGTTCACTCTATATCTCATTCTAAGAAAACTTTTTAAAAAATTTGACTGATATTCAGTCTCTCTAATATATGGGGTGAACTCTACATGTGAGTATTGTTTCAGTTTTGAAAAGTTTCCCCTCATTCTAGCTAGTAGTATATTATTGATCTCATATGGGGCTAGGGAGGCATGGTATTATATTGTACACCAAGAGCAGAGTCAAATGTAAGTTTATGAAAACTACAACTTTTACTGTTTTTCATAATATATTTCAAGTTAGAAACTCTGCTACTTTTTGTGAAAAACCACTTAGTCTCACTAAGCCCATTAATTTTGGTATGCAAGAATCATTTAATACTCAATGACGAAATACCCTAAACTCGTCTTGTTATCCATTATATTAACTTACAACCTTAATTAAAAACCTAAATTATTATAAAGGAGTTTATTATATTTATTTATTATTTTCAATGCGTTCTCACATGCAAACTAAAGTCATTTTGAATCTTACATATGAACAGTATTTTAATTTTTAAATGAATGACAACAAAACTTAAACTCAAAACCGTTTGCTATCCAAAACTATAATACATTATTAAATTATAATTTCATCTTTAAATTTATTATACTTATTTATTGCCTTCCACAATTATTCACCCAGTGGTCTCTAACTGTGTCTAGCTTTCGGTTAAAAATTGTGTAGTGTGTACAAGTTTTTATTTTTTGGTCGACAGATACAAGGATTTCATTTTCAAACCAATACTATTGTTAGCTGCATGGCTAATGCATACCATATGTATAGCTTTCCATTAATAGAATGTTATGACTCCTCAGCCATATTCCACATATGCGACCATGTGTTTTGCTTGTTGAGCACCCTAGCTAACCGTGTGCGCATCACTTAGTCATCACCATCTATGGCGGAGCCATACACGGGCCAACAAGAGTTATAATCTGCACTAATTTCATGAATGAAACTATCAAGGATTAAGTCAAAATTGTATTTTTTTAAACATGTGTATTTTTAAATTAAAAAATCAATTTAACGCTACTGCAAAACGTTATCAATAAATGAATACTCCTACTAAACAATAATTCTAAATTCGTTGGTGATCATCATCCTCTCCCTCATAACATCCATGTCGAAAGCACGTAGAGACTAGGGTAATACGAGCAACATAGAGACGTGCGCCGTTGGCATGCATACAACTTTTTTGCCATACTCTTTTCATGAAATTGAGCACTTTGGTAACTCCTCTGAATGTTAATTGTCTCTCCCTATTTCTATCAAAGTTCATTGTCGTCCATGTGACCACAACTGAAATGCCCTTCATGATGGTACTTGTTGACCTTATTTACTGATTTACAAAGACCACTGTTCTTCTACATATGGTACCTAGGTGTTACATATGGACATATATTCCAAATTTATGTAACAAATATTCATTCTATGAGTTCCAATGGTTCGTCGTTTAGGTTTGATCAATCAATGCGCTCTCTCTCTCTCTCTCTCTGTGTGTATATATATATATATATATATAGATCACCACATCGTCTAAAAGTTTAGATTGTAAGAGTACTGTTGTTGTTATTAAATTGTGAAATGAAGGGTTTGTTATATATATTTATAATTCTTAATACACATATATCTACTGTCTCTCACATTTGCTTTTTCCAAACAATAAAAACGTCAATACACAAAGTTTAAAAAAGGGTCGAATCTACTTTCCAGTTTTAATAATGCTGACGTTGAACAGAGTTCAAGGCAGCTTGGCCTCGAAGAAACTTGATTCGATCGATATTTTTTCCACTTTCGTAATTTGTTCATTCAGGATAAATCTCAAAACAAATTGTAACAAAACTAGGTATGATAAAGGCTCCAAAATAAAGTTTTATGGATATCATGTAAAGCCCATGCTTAAATAAATGCTAACTAACTCAGTTCTGATCATTTTAGCACCTTGATTGAAAATGCATTAATGGTTCTTTATTTGTTAAGTAAATACATGATTTTGAAAGAAATTTCTTTCGCTAGTCGATTCTTGTATTTTTGGATAACATTTATCGAAGAATAAGAAATTTTTCATGATGTCGACTTATTATGTCCGGGGTTTGAAAAGGTCATAAGGGTTCAATTATTTATCGATTCAAATAGTATATGAGTTGAATTTAGAACGAGATAAGACTCGCAAATGCAAACGATCCCTCAGTATTCATTTTCATTCTTCTGATTCTCCAATTGAAACAGGGTTATGTCTAACTGTACTATTAGGCCAAACATTTGTCGTGGTGCAATGAAGTTACTTAAAAAGCATCATGACGTGGGGGCTTTGGCTCATTTTCTTGTTCTCCCTTGTCTGACTGATGAATTAAGTGCACGTATAGTATAATAGTACAATATTTTATTTTTTAAAATTAATTGATGTTTGATAAAATAGTTTAAATTTTTATATATTAATATTCAAAGTCTTAATTTATTGATGTAAAATAATTGGATTCTTTAATACATCTTTCACGTGTGACCTATAATTTAATTATTGATCATGTGCAATTAATGTTAAATTAATAGTTGTGTGGTACATTGCTAATGAACTGAGAAGAGCAAGAAGATATTTGGCAGCTTGTAATAGCCAAATCTCTCACATCTATCGTGAAGGAAATCAGCCGGCTGATTACCTGGCTAACTTGGGTGCAAAGGCTTCGTGTGCTACAATTCTTCATGATGCGAAGGAACACAAGGAACTACAGGGAATGATCAAGATTGATAAACTAGGATTAGCTTGCTTTGATTTTCTACTTGAACTTCTATTTTTGTTATAATTCTAGTTAGATTTATCTTTTATAATTTCTTGTAAAAATGAGTATTTGTACTCTTTTTAGAATAAATGGATGATAGGGTAGGTAAGTTCCACATCCTTCCACAAAAGTTAGGCCTTATGTCCCCCTTCGTCTTTGTAATCTTTTTTTGATATTAATAAAATTTCTGAGGGTACCACTCCTCTTTCCTAATAAAAAATAAAAAATTGAAAGTTGTGTGCCTAACTCAATACTTGATGATTGATGAAGATGCAATGAATGTTGTAGGATAAGAAGCTGCAAAATCAATGCCTGAAATATGAAGCAGAAAATTAATGTCTAAAATACGGATGGATCAAATCTAGATGGATGAAATAGGACCAAGACCTAATATTAATATTATGCTAAATAACTTGAACTTTCCATTCTAAAACTAATTGATATTAATTTAATAAAATAACCCAAGATTTTATATAAAACTTTTAAAAGTCCTAATTTATTTATGTAGGATAATTAAATTATCCAACATGTATGTAGCATTTGAGAAAAACTAGCTACTATTTATTGTCTTTGGAATTTAAACTTATATAATACGCTGACAGAAGATTCTCGATCAATTCGGAATTTTTTTGTTATTTACCCATTTGTTTATATGGAGAGGACTAACAACCTATACCCAATAACTTATATATAATCTGAGAAAATCAATGTATGACAAGTGAATTCAGACAAATTATTATTATTAATAGATTCAGTACGTAATCAGATTAATATTTATATATTTTTCTAATAAAAACTTCGTCTTAAAAGTGATAGGGATTTGAACTCTCTTTCTTGAATCTTAACATGATTAAAAATCTAGTTCTAAAGCCTATAAAGTGAGTACTAAGAATTGCCTTCAGGACATGGTCCAATGGTAGTGGGGTGAAATGGTTTATGCGAGGTTGCGGATTTGACACTCCTTACTATTTTGAAGTTCTCTTGACTAATTTGATACATGTGTAGGAGTCTATTGCTGAATCCGGAAATTTACCAATTGGAGGTCGGACTCAATGTCATCTAACAAAAGTGAGAACTAAGAATTAGACAGTGGGAACTAAGAATTAGACTAAGATTCAGTTAAAAACAAAAAGATAGACAAAAAAAGCCACACTGTTAGTGAAGAGAGTTGATCACCTTAGAACATTTTTAACTAAACAGTGGCATCTTAACAATTATATCTCACACTAAATTTTTCACCACAAGAAGTCAACACGACATGTATAATGAAAGAAGAGTTAATAGCCTAGTGTCTTTGAACCTAAATGAACAGCTCACAACTATGATAACAAATCTTTGTATAATTTTGATATATAAAAATGGTCTACATCTAATTGGTGGTTACATACCTCATAATTTTTGTGAAATTAGCGAGGGATTTCTATACTACAATAATTTTAGATGCTAAAAATTTGTTTGGCCTAATTTTTAGACATTTAAAAGTGTTTCTTTTGAGTTTAGAAATCGAAACTAACCTATTTGGTCTGTTTTAAATAGTTTTTAGATAAAAGTTGAAACTAAAAAAGGTTGAAAAATAAGAAACCCCAAATTAGAGGTATTCTACAAAGGTTTTTCCGAAGCTGTTTTTACATAATGCAGGAAACTTTTTTTTTTTCTCAAATATACTCCATATTTTTGGAAGCCCAACATTGCCCTCAAAATCTCTAAAGTCTAACATTATCCAGCATACGTCAAACAGTCAACGACTTTAATTTGGATGATAATGGTAAAGATCATCTCCTTTACTGATTTTCTCAATTTTTAGATGAGGAGTATTATAGGTCATCAAATTTAGTTCTTTTAAATCTTAGTCATCAGATCAAGAGTTGTAAACTGATCATTTATTAAAATATGTTATAAAAGATATTTGAAACAAATGACAAAGATTTAAAATACACTAAATAGGATAACCCATATTACACATCTATCGTCTAGAAAATAAGAAGATCCAAACCCATTATATTTGTTGTAACAAATGTTTTGTTCCTAAATTTTTATTTTATTTTTTTATTATAACAAGAAACTCCTCTCAAAAATCTTTTAAACTCATTATGGTTGTCAAAATTTTGAAATACATGACATCGTCAAAACGAGTCTAAATTTTCTTTTAATTTCTTCGTCAAGTCAAAGATGTATTGTTGGAAGAGATGAAGTCATGTTCTAGACGTACTAGTTCACAAAACTATGAATTGACCAGGTTGGTTGGTTGTCCCATTCGTAGAAAACGAGGATGTCAACATTACTGATGAGTTCAACGTAGCTTTGATTATTTATGATGCAAGAACAGAAGAGGGTTGGGTTTGGGAGTATGTTTGTAAGTGTATAAATGTCCAGAATACTGTGCGAGGAAAGAATGGGGGGTCTTTCAGTTCTCTGTAATGCTTTGAAACTGAACAAAACATCTCATGCTGTTTAAGGTAATGTCATCATGACATTTGACACCCAGACATTGTCGGGAACATGCAAACTATCAGGTTTTGGGGAAAAGCAAGATGACATAACTCAAAATCATTGACATGGCCACCACCATATACTTCTTAAGTGTTTGAAGAATGACATAAGAATTCAACTGGTAGAGTTTGATCACTAAATTATTCGGTAAAATTTGATCATTAATTGAAAATTTTTCTTGTATAGCAGTGTGACTTCACATATGTACTAAGTCAATTAAAGACGAAACTTCAAAACAGTAAAGAATATTAAACTTGCGACCGAACAATTTTATTCTCATTATCGCTAAACCATGCCCCTAGGGCCATAGTTCTTCAAGTGTTGAAGAGTACAATTGTATAATACTACAGTGGACATGAATGACATAAATTGATTGTACCTTCAATTTGTACATCACATGTTCGATCTCCTGTTAAGCTGCTTAGGACATTTATATGTAAAGTTGAACTAATATATATGCTTGCACTATGGGAGTCGAATCTACTGAACATGTTTTATTAGTGGAGGCTAAATACATCTATTTAGTTAACTTTGACGACTTACACATATTTATATGTAAAGTTAACTTTCGAAAACTTTAAAGATAGGTTAACTTCCTATATCTCTATCATCGATTACCACTCTGTTTACACCATAATTTTACCTTATACTAAATCTTTTTGGGCAGAAGCTATAACTACAGCTTGTTTTCTAGTAAACCGTTCACCTTCTAAGGCTATCAATTGTAGGAAAGTATTGTCAGCTATTCCAATAAAGTTTTCCAAGTAAAAATGATAAATCTGTCACCATTTTTTGCACTTATATGACTACTAGTGTTGCTATTTACTTTCAATATGCTAATTCTTTTTAAATTGTATGAGGGCATTACTTTACAATAATGGCCTTCTCAATATTTATTCCAAGCTGGTGTTAGTCTTAATTGACTCGATCGAGGTATATCATGAATAATATTATTAAAATTTAGTTGATTAGTAAGCGTAATTTTAAGAATTAATTTCAAAGAAGGTAAAACTATTTAGTGCTCACGTCATCACTTTGAGATCTATGAGGCCACGTCTCCGCGAGAGAAGTATTCTAGAGATAGTCAGATGCAGTTAGTGGCAAGATAATTCTCGACAGATAATTCTTTGTTTCTGAATTACTAGTAATTACTAAAGCTTCTTCTTTTCATCTATTCAAAATCATCAAGTTAATTTCTTGAGATTCAAAACAAACTCAATCCAAACATTTTCATCAATCTTTGGGACGAAATTCTCCCAACACATTACACTGACATCTCACAACCATATTGCAGAACACCGAAAGACTTCGTTGAAATTTTCATTTGGAAATTTACTGAATAGCTAATCATATTACATATATAGGTTCTTCTCTCCATCGTAATAATAGGGTCGTTATGCTCATTACTAAACTTGTTGAAGAGAAGAATATAATTACCAAGATATATCTTTTTAATCAGATGTTGAATTGATTTTCACTTTCATTATTTGCGGTTTATGTGCATTCTATCATATGTTTTCATAAAATCTTCAGTACTTCTGATGCCTAATTAATCATGCATCACGTGTATCAATCATCTTCTAAAATAATTGACTTGTCTTGCTAAAAAAAGATCTTTTATTACTAGTCAACCATTCTGTATTTTGACATCTTGCTCCTCACTTTCCTACGAAAAAATTGCCCTATACAATTTCTAAATATATTAATGATCTCTTCCTTTTCATTTTACAGTTCGCCTTACCGTCAACAATCCTTCCTACTATATCAACAAAGAGAAAATTATTGATTCCGGGTTTAACTATAGTAAATACCCTTTTGGTTGGCAGGTCGAGTATATTCACTATTATAAACTTCTATTAATTAAGTTATTACATCATCTAAAAGTTTGAATTGTCCGTTAGATAGTGATATGATATATTTATTTATCGTGTTCAACAACTTTATCTCTTGTAATTTGTAAACCAATTTTATCATGTTGTCTAGTAAAAACCTTATATTCTCTAACAAAAAAAGAAAGTAAAAAACCAGATAAACTCAACAACGACAAGGAGCGCGGAGAAAAGTGGAAGAGCTATTCGTGGGCAAAACCTTGTTTGATGTCTAAAGGATTAAGATCTTCAAACAATAAAAGGAAAAGGAAGAAGAAGATGAAAAGTAGAAAGAAAATAAATTTTTCCCTTTTCCCTTTTATGTATGTAGACATGCATAAAAATGTAAAATTGAAGTGAAATCAAAGACTGCAATTCATGAAATAGCTAGTTGTAATATATTACATGACCATCTGTCATATTACTAAAAGAAAATGCACTTGAAGTGAAGCAGATGTTTGATTTGAAATGACAACATAAAAGTAATAAAAGCAATTGTAATCATGAGGATCTTATCACGATGCACCTCTTCACTCCATCTTCAATATTGTTCCTCACAAAATGCATAGCTTATGTTCATCTGGAAAGAACATTTCAAGAACCACTGAAAATCTGGGAATCAGGCTCGGCTAGACCTCCTTTCAAACCAAAAAAAGTACTGTTGATCATGAAAAATTTCAGCTAACTGTATCCAAGTCGAAGTTCCAAATCCAAATCCTGCTTTTTTTCACTGAACAAACCAATTTCTAAGTCCAATGTGACAATTTCTGCCTCCTTCATAATGGTACACCTTTTCTCATGCTTTGAAGAACCCAAATCTTCAACTCCAAAAAGTGCTTTAGTAGTTTTCTTTGTCAACACTGCATTTGGAAGACTAAAATGGTTGCACATTACCCCATCTTTTACAAATCTCTTCAGTTCAGTGGCAGAAGCAGAAGAAGCTGAAGATATAGTTGAAGGAGATGGAGACAATGAAGAAGGTAATGTGGAAGTGAAGGTTGGAAATTTTGTGAAAGGAGATGATGATGGTGGTGATGAAGATGAAAAACTAGGGTTAGGGTTGAACAGTAGGTTAGGGTTAGGCTTTAGATTGAGATTTAAAAGAGGGTACTGACCATCTCTTGGTGGTGATTGTCTCAATCTTGCTCTATCTCTTCTATGAACATTCATGTGACCTCCAAGAGCTTGAGCAGATCTAAATTCTCTTTTGCAGAAGCTACATGTGTAAGATCTAGGAGGCCATGGAAATCCACTTAACAAATCTCCTTCTGCAACATTGCATCCACTGCCACAATCCCATGTCTGCTTCATGTTGTTGTTGTTGTTGTTGTTGTTGCTGCTGTTGTTGTCTTTCATCTTTCTTGAACAAATGCTATTGGGTTTCAAGCTATTGCTCAAAAATGGTTGCTCTTTTGAGGATCAGTAACACCTAGCAAGATCAAACAAATAAGTCATGAAATCACAAGTATGAAACAATTAATTAATTTAACAATGCAAACCATCTCCAAAAATAGTGCACTCGTGTGTGTGTGTGTGTGTGTGTGTGAAAGTGAGAGGGAGAGAAGGAAGAGTTAAAAGAAAAGTCACTGACCGGCATAGAATTCTAAGCCAGAGCTAGTATTCTGATTGGAAAATATTTACCTGCAAATGTTCACAATATTTGGTCACTACTTACTATTTGTAGGACCTTGTCCTGCCAAGTTATACTTTTTTACTATTTTAAGGCAAAAGATCAAGTGGATGTTCTTTACTCCCTTCACAATTTGTTTATTGATCTCTGAATCAATGATTTATGATCATTAGGTTTCGACTCATTTAATTCTTTCACTTTAAGGTCAAGAACTATAAAATATTCCAATATTTTACTACATGTATACGGTAATGAGTAATGTTTTTATACACCCTTTGGAGGAAAAATTTTACATTTAGTTCTTATTATTTATAGAAAAAATTAATTAAGTCCTTATTGTTTAAAATGTTTCAATTGAGTCCTTATTGTTTTCCTAAAAGTTTTAATTTTATCCCTATTATTTAAAGTTTTCAATTGCGTCTTTATTGTTTCATAAAAAGTTTCAATTTCGTTCCTATTATTTTTAAAAAGTTTCAAATTCATCCCTATTGTTTCTCAAAAAAATTCGATTTAGTCCTTGGATAATAAGAACGAATTGAAAACTTTAAGAAAATAATAGGGACGAAACTGAAACTTTTTAAAAACAGTAAGGATGAATTTGAAACTTTTTGAAAATAATAGGGATTAAATTAAAATATTTTAAACAATAGGAATGAAATTGAGACTTTTGGTAAAACAATAGAGACTAAACAAAGACATTTTAAATAATAAGAATAAAACTGAGACACTTTGTAAATAATAAGGACTAAATGTGAAATTTCCCCCTCTTTGGACATGATTGGTCCATGGGATCTAGCTCAAGGATGGAATGCGATTTCTATACCCACTTATGACTTATTCCTGTGTTTGGACAAGCTACGTATGTAGGAATAACCACGTCTCACTTGTTTATTACCTGAAGATAACTTAGTAATTAATAGAGGCAATTAAAAGTATGTTTCTTTTACCCATTCTCATGTTATTATTATTCGGGACGTTAGGTTTACCGAATGATTTTTTATTAATTTTCGAGAATAACATTTTTAAAAATGATATTTTGAGAATATGATTAAAACTGTTTGGTACGTTAAAAATATTTTGCCAAATTCTTAGAATTATTATATTGTTATGTTTGGTTTATACTTAATATTTCAATGATTCTTGAGCAATTTTTCAATAATGCCTCTAACTCAAAAAAATAAGATGTCATAAAAAATATACAAGTCAGGATACACTTTGTATACTTTTTTCAATACACAAGCAAGAAAATATCTAACATATTTATAAAAGTAAAATAAATTTATTTTTATATTCGTAAATTTTAACTTTAAATCTCAAAAATTAAAATTTATTTTTTAAAATTTAAAATTTATTTTGTTTATTGATTAGTTTTATTTTTACATTTGAAATATAATTTTAAATTTTAAAATTTTAATTTAACTTAACAATTTAATAATTTTTTATATATTATTTTTATTTTTATATTTAAATTTTAAAAATTAAAAATTAAAAATTTAGCATTTAATCTTAAATAAAACTTCAAATTATAAAAAAAAAATATTTTAAATTAATAATTTAATAAATTATATTCTATTTATTTTATTTTTATTTTTATGTTCTTTTTTAATTTATTATATTTTTATTCAATTAATTATTTATTTTATTTTATTTATTATTTTATTTTGTTATTTTATTTTTATTTTTACTTTTATTTATACTTTTTTTGAGGTTATACATAAAAAATTATTTTATTTATTTATTTTTATGTATTTAATTTTTATTTTTTAAAATACAATATTTAAAATTTAGTATTTAAAAATTTTATTTTTAATATAACTTTAAATTATGAAAAATTAATTGGACTTAAAAATTTAATAAACTATATTATTTTTATTTTATTTTTTTATTTTTCTATTTATTATATTTTTATTTTATTGTTTCCATGTTTTGGCTTATTTTATTTTATTTTATTTATTTAAGATGAATATTTGCGTCTTTTATTTTTTCTCCAGAACATTCCCAAAACATGAGAATGTGATATTTTCACCCCCTCGCATGGGAATAAAAATTGAGTAAATTATGAGAATATTAATGCCCAAAAATATTTTTTTATTCCACGAACCAAACATCAGGATATTATATACTAGACTTCACATTCTCGGAAATCTTGTAAGATTTTGCGAACCAAACAACACAAAACTTCACTTCACCCGAAGAGTGTATTTTAATGATAGAGCATTTTGTGCATGAAAACAAAGATTGGTTTCCTCCTAAAATTAATTGGTATTAGGAGTAACTCAATATCCTATATAATTGGTTTTATAGTTTATAATTTTTATATGTTCGGACAAGTGTATATTGTAACTATCATATCTCGAGTTCGGATCACCCATGAAACTAATTTCCTCAGGGTTAGTTCTTGTAGATCTTGTACTTGACTAAACTAGACAATGCTTCCTATCAAAACCAAAAAGAACCCTTCCTGTATCACAAATATATTAATTTGGCACCATGCACCTATGTGATTGAATTATACACTGTTGGATTACACATTTCTTACACATAGAAAAAAATCATAAACTCTAAAATCATTATACAAGATACTAGGATACTCCACCTAATACTGATTAATTTTAGTATGGAACCACATGATTCCTAGTCTGGTATCAGAGCTGGGCTCTTTTTTTTTCTTTGCTAAATAAACAAGTGACTATATTAATTCTAAAAAGCTGTACAAAAAATAAAAAGAAGGGCCAGCTCAAACAAGGTTCCAAGCTATACAAATTGAACGATTGAGCATGGAATCACAAAACGCCTCCTGCTATAATTTCTAATATGAATACTAAATGTCAGCTCTCGATATTTCTTTCTAGGTAACATGTGGGGAAATGTTAGAATATATATGCCTCCAACATAGTCATAAACTGCAAGACTATTATATAAGATCTTGTGCTATTCTATCTAACACCAATAAATTTTAGAATGAAACCTCATGATTAACAATTGATAACATGGGGCTCCTCATATAGTACTAATTAGTTTTAGAGTAGAACCCCATAATTATTAATATGGTATCAAGGTTGAGCCCCTGACCCAATCATATCCTAGGTCTTTGATCAAGTCATATTCATTCACATGTGATGTATCTGTTGAATAGCTCTAGCTCCTCTCGATAACTCAAATTACCTTATATTTTCTCTAAGCTAATCTTACAAAACTTAGAATGTTAATTTCAAGAATTGATCTCATGACGGTTTGCACTTAAACAAAAATCTTATCACTAGACCAAATGACTAATGGCCCACTCTCAAAATTGGAGTCGGGAGGGCGCTCCCGTCTCCAATTTTGGAGACGGCAGTGACGGTTTTTTTCGTTTTACACTATGCCGTCACTATCCTGTCACAAAATTGGCCTCAACATATCCCTTCATCAAGCCATCGCCGTATTAGTGACGGGATGACGACGGCCCGTCACAAAATTCAATTTTTTTTTGTAGTGAATTTTACCTACCCCTGCCCTATTCTTCGCCTTCTTCCACAATTACTTCGACGGCTAATTCAGTCGACCGCCATCAACAAACAATCATGTTGATGCCAACAAATAATTACTTAGAGCCAAAACAACCATCGAGGACATAGATCATAGATGGTCTTTTGAACTGGTCTTGCATGTGTACTAGCTACTAGTATTCTAAACATCGAAGCACTTCTTTCATCATCGTCTAACCTTTGGCCATAGTTAATTTTTATCCACAGTTTCTGTAATGCTTTTGCATGCATCTAATGATGGCTAATGAGTAGTTGGCACACAACATTGTCAGCCATCTTTGCAAACAAAAAAGCTTTGATTACATGACTGAGAGATACATAACATAACCCTCTTAGATCTCAAAGAAAATGACATCCCAGTGAACCAAGATTTTCCTTTACCAATTTCTTTAACAAAAGAGAGTTGGATTTTTCAGAGCACTCAAACAAACAAAAGATTGTACCACATATAGCTATAGATTTACTGAATGACCAGTGGCCAATGAGAAGCTACCATGCGATACCATATATAGTTGAGATTTTATAAGGTTACATAGCCGAAGTTGCAGTGTTTACCTATAGTGTATCACATTGCCGTCTCCTATAAAAAAGGTTGAAAGGAAAGCATCGAGTGGCATCAAAAGCATTTATTGAAAATGGCAACAGCTCGTGAATAGTTACTATGTTTGCATATGACAAAAAAGAAGTAGAGAAAAAGGTATGTTAACTTTGCTAAACTTCATTTGTTGAATGGAGATGCTACTAGTAATTGATCTAGTATAGCTCTTTCCATTCTTCATGTTTAGACTAGGAATTTGCTTTCAACCGATCAGCCTTTTTCGAACATTGATCCTTATATTTTTACGAGTAAATTATTAAAATGGTCATTTATCTTATCGGTTTGTGATAAATTCATTTCTTCATTTCAAATCGTGACAAATTACTCTTATCTTTCAGTCCGTGATGCTGTTAGTCATTTTTTGTGAAAAAACATTAAAAATCTAACGGGAAACTCAGATGAACTGTACTTGACCACCATTTTTTAGAAATAATAAGGGCAAAATTGTCATTTCATATAATGGTCATGTGCAACTCATGTGAGTTACCCTTTAGATTTTTAACATTTTTTTTACAAAAAAGACCAACGGTGTCACGAGCTAAAAGATGAGGAACTAATTTATCACAATTTAAAGATAAAGAACAAATTTATCTCAAACTAATAAGATAAGGGACCATTTTCATAGGTTACCCTATTTTTTTTACATGGTGAAATATTTTACCATCATTACATGTGATTATATCACATGTTACTGTTAATAGGACCAACACGTATTTTATGAACCCTATATGTATTTTTATAGGTGTTATGAAATCTGACCCTTTAGATTAGGGTTGAGAATATTTACCAAAAAAAAAAGATTAGGGTTGAGAATCATCACTTTGCTATGTGGTTGCTGTCTTGTCTACACAGCACTAAGGTGTTTGTATTGAAGTAATAATATTCCATCAATCTCTCTTTCTGGTGTGGGATCGAGTGAATGGAAACAGTAAATTATATGGGAACTATCAAAAGGCGGTCAATTGATATTTATATATGCTTGTAATAATGTGTTTTTATGAGAGTTGACAGAAGAGTTATACACTTACAGCATTGTATTCTGAATTACGTTTTAGTTTGTGGTTGGTGCAAAACAGAAGAGCTTGACAAGGTTCACAATGGACTTCAACCTATTCTTCGTTTTTTTTTTTTTTTTTGTATATATATATTTTTTAAGGTAATTACAAACTTTGAAGTGCGTCATGCCTCTCATATATTATGCAAGAGAGTATAACTTTTGATCCATAAAAATATTTATAATCACGAATTTGTCTTTTCTCTCTCACTGTATTTTTTTATATTCTTGAAAATGATTGTCACATGTTTCTTTTGTTGTTTGAGAACTCTAAATTTCTTCTCTTGCCATATGTGATAAACGAAAGAGCCAATTTTTGTAGTCTAGACTGAAATAATTCAACAAAAAAAAAAAAAAAGGATATATTTAACAGACGCTCTAGATGGAAGTATGCAGAAAACCAGAAACTCTTCCAACAAAAACAAAATAACAAAAAACAGAAGAAAAGAAAGGAATTAGTAGAAACTCTAGTATCCTGTTTAAATTTTCTTTTTCTCCTTTTATTTCCATGTTCTTTATAAATAGAAAAATTTATTCAACAAAAAATTGATTAAATAGACTAACCTTTAATTATAGTTTTTTTTATCCACATCCCCTTAAAATTCGAACCCTAATCCTCCCAACTATCAGGAGAATAACCTATCACTAGACTACTCCTATATCTCAACCTTTATAGTTTATTCTTTCTTATAGTTGCATTTCAAGAATTATAATTCCTTCCCTTTAGTGCACTTTTTCAAGCATGTTACGAAAAAAAAGAAAGCAACAGATTTTCTAGAAAAAAATCTGTTTTTTATGTATAACTTAATCCCTTCCCCTTGAGTTAATCGATGAAAATGGCACTCATATATATTATGTTAAAATGTGAATGTACATAACTACCCTTTATGGGGATTAAGTGATGCAAACAAATATTGCAGAGTGAATAAAAATATTATTGCAAATTTATATTTCAAGGATAAATTAGAAGGAGCTTGTGCTTGTACTGTCATGGGAAACATAATGACTAAGCTGATTAATTATTGTACATTCTCCATCTGTCAAAACTTTGATTAATATTTAATTTGTACATCTTCTTTTCAGTTAAGTTGATTGCAATAATAGAATGTGTGCATTTTCTCGAAAAAGACTATTGCCCCGCCACGCTTCCCCTTTTTTATAAATATTTTAAACTAACAGTATAAAGTGTAACAAATTGCCAAGGATAAGCTTATTTCCCATATAGAGACTAAAAAGCACCATAGTGGAAATAATAAATAATAAAGAATAATTTTTTGTATCATTTCATAAATAAATATTCCAACTGTCGGCGTCTCATATTTCAAATACTGAATTGACAAAGTGATTTGTACAATATGTTGAAATTCTGCAAATTTATTCTCCTCTTAATTTTTTTACGTTTTTCAACTTCTAGAGAAAAAATTTATATTAAAAAAGAAAAAAAATGCATTTTTTTACAATATCTTTTATCTAAAAGCTCAATATTATCCAATATAGGTCAAACAGTCAACGGCTTTTGTTCAACAGCACTTCTAACCAAAGCTCTACTGCAAAAATTCTACAACTTAAAAGTTAAAATTTCACAACTAAACTAAACATAGCCTAAATTAAGATTGGGATAATTATTAAGGTACTAAGATACGATGAACATCTAGAAATAACCATTGCTTGTCAAGGGCCAAGTTTAAAAACTCACTCATGGTGACGAATGAGATTGTAATACTCCCACCATATGCTAGATTAATCTAAAGATTACCCTTTTTGCAATATTAGTTCATAAGCCCACGCCACATACAACTTGACAAGCCCAGTACCGATAAGTGTTACTGAATGGGGGCCTGGGTTGATGCTGTTAATGTGTTACTAATTGGGTCGATTCGGAGTAAATTTATCGATTTTTGGATATGAGTTTGATTAGATATTATTGGTATTCAAATTGGAGTTCAACTCGATTTTTAGAAATACTAAGTTTGAATTCTGTAAATACTCGTATCATTTGGAAAATTTAAATAGTAACATGTCCAATACTTTTGTTATTATCAAGAAAGGTAGCAGAATAAGTTTTTTGAAAATTAATCGAGTTATTGATATGGAACCTCTTATTCAATGTTTATTCAACCCGAAAAAAAAAAAAAAAAAAAAATCAAACATATTGTACACATATATGATAGAGAGAGAATAAAAAGAGAGTTTGTTTTCTTTTTTTTGCTGGGAGAGTTTGTTTTCTTTTTGATTCCAAAGAGATTAATGGTTTATATTATCGAAGGAAATTAATAAGAATATGTGAAAAAAGAAACTAATAGTATCGTATTGGGTCCATAATGAAATTATCTATGTTAGTTAATGAGCTGAAGATTCTAGCTAGAAGCTAGAATTAGAGTAAGATTAACTCAAAATTTGAATGTAATTTTCCTCACTTCAAATTTCAAAGAACGAAATCTATGCAATATTCCTTAATTTCTCCTACTTTAAGTTAGAATTTATCGTTGTTATGCTTCTGTGTCTAAATATTGCTTTTCTATTCAGAACTTATTAAATTTAATCCTCTAAGACTCAATGTTATCAACAACTAATACTTACTGCTTACAGTGTGGAAACTCTCGTACAATAATATTTCACAAAAATTACTGTATTAGAACATTGAGAGCCGGCACATTATTATAAAATTCTATTCCATCACGTTTAAGATCAGCTGTAAAATTGGAGATTGAAACATATACAAAACATTGACCCCGTAAAACTTTAGTGACACATGTCCCAAAAAATTTCGTGAAGTAGTCGAGTAGCAATTTGAGTCTAAGGTCTAAATTTTTTCATTACAAGTATTGTCTGATTCTTGACTAATTTGAAATATATTTTTGAATGCACCGTTGCACAATAGAGTTTATAACATTGAAATAAATCAAATGTGGTCCTACCTAAAGTGAATTTCTTGTCATCAAACATTAAAAAAATAAAAAACAAATAATTAGCCAAATACTTCCTAAGGGAGCGTTTGGTTTGCGAAATGATTTTTCATTCTCATGAATCACATTCCCAAGAATGTTATAAAAAATTGTTTGATACTTTAAAAATATTCCTGAGAATATTCTGTCAAATTTCTGTAAATGTTATTTGGTTTAAACTTAATATTCCTGAGAATTTTAAATAATTTTTCAAAAATACCCTTTAACTCAAAAAGAAATAAATACTCATTAAATAACCTTTTCGCCTAACTCAAAACAGAATGACGTGCACATTAGAAACAACACAATGAACATATCAATTTCGTTGAATTAAATATCACTTTTAAATTTTTTTGGTTCAAACAACCATCTTTTAATAGCAATTTCTTAATATTGAAGAAATTATTAAAGTAGATAGGAATGACTATCATTTGGACTGTGTATAATTCCAATAGTATGACATAAACAAATAACAAAGTTAAGTATCTTTGATGATTTTGCAAAGTCTTTTTATCCAAAATTATAAATTAGCCGATAAATTCTTTTAATTTACACGAACCCCGCATGACATTGAGCAAGTTATTACTTCGACGTCACAAACTTTACAGAAAAATTGGGATAGCCATTATAAATGAGTTGTTACCTGACAGTTTTTTTTTTTGTTTATATTTATTTTATCTTCTTTATTATATATGAGACAACATCTTGTTTATTGTTGATACAACTACTTGGATAAAAAGCATAAAAGTTGATAGAGAAAGCCATCAAAGAGCCAAACAAAGTTGTAATCTAACTATTTTATCTTCTTTGCCTCACATGAAGTTCATGATTCACGATTCTTCAAAAACAATCACACACATATACAACTAACTCTAAGACCAGATTTTGCTTTTATTAGTTATATAAAACTAGCTCATCTTTGACCCAAAAAACAAAAAATACAGATTGGGCAAACCTGATTGTGATGAAGAAGATGACAATGTTGGAATTGGGGGCACTAGGCCTAGGGCAACGATAGCCTGGAGAAGAAGAAAACGTTTCTGAGAAATAAAGGAAAGGTTATTTTATGGGTATTTTTATCTTTTTATTTTATTAAAAATATTTTCACAACTCGGGAATGTAAGATTCTCACCCTCTCACATGAGAATAAAAATTGATTGAATTATGGAAATATTGCATTCCTATGAATCTTTTTTTATTCCGTGAACCAAATATAAGAATATGATACTCCTATATTAATATTCCCAATAATTCTATAGGATTTCGCGAACCAAACGCCCTATAAATTATTTCATGCACGAAAGCAAATTAAGAAGATATAAGTGTAGAAATTAGTTTTTCGCATGTATACGTCCAAGCAATCACCAATGCAATTTTTTCTCTTCATTACAACAAATGCATATTCAACCCTGAAAGGCCGGGACTTAAATGTTCACCATAACCCAAGGAACAGCAGGAAGATTTAAGAAAGCTCACGTAATGTTTCTTGACCATTGAAGTATTGAACTAAAAATGTTAACGTATTTATCTATTACCGATGATAATTAATTAAGCTATGGAATCATAATTCATGAACAATTTCACCTTTTGCTTATGCTTCTAGTTACTGGAATTTGGTCGGTTACTATACTAGATTCAGGTAATCGAGGTATTTCTTTTTATTTTTCTGTGGGATTTGGTCATTAAATAAAAATATGTAAATATTTTCTCATTTTTTTGAAAGAAATTAACAAAGGTAACGTATTGTAGATTCCAGGACTTAGGCATTTAGCTGGGAGGCTTTTAACCACATGAGACGTTTTTATGTTTGTTGGGTATTAACGTGTGATATCTATAATAGAAATATTTATTGTTGCCGATTTTTTTAGACGGGTTATATTTAACTTATTTATACTTATTAACCCAATGTGGCTGGCTGACCCTGCCCCTCGTCTCTGGGGACTGGACGTTACATAGGCAGTTTGCGTTTTAGCTTGTATCAATATGCTACCTTTTTTTTTCCTTTTTAATGAAGGAAAACGCCTTCTCGAAGTCATTCAAAGTCACACTAGGATCCAAACCTTGAGACGAATAACCCAATCTAAAGAGACTCAATGTGCTTTAGTTAAACAAATGCTTTCAAGACTGGCCTCATGAAAAATTATCTTTTTGCCAATTCGAACATAAAATATAAGTAAGTTTTTTATCTAACGGTTTAAATGTTCCACCACTAAATCAACCCATTATTATTATTAGTATTTTGTCAAAATCCCTTGGGATTAGCATACAAGTTTTGTTAGTAATACTTATCTGTTTTCTTTAATTTCAATTAATATACCTTGACTATACATTCTCTTGGTATATTCAGAAATGATATGCATAGAAGCCCGATGTTAGATTACACATGGATTCATATTACAAATTCACCTTTACCAAGAAATTATTCAATGCTCCAAACTGAACCGCCATTGCTCTTTTCTATCTATTTCCACAAACAAAAAAACAATTGAAACTCACATGCATCAATCAATCAAACACACTTATCAGTGACACATTCATCACCGCTGCATAAAATAACTTTTCAATTTCTTCACAAGAATACCGGGTTAGCTTTTTACCCCTATCCTTCTTTTCCTCTCCATTCTTTTCTTTCATCTTCTCGAAAGAAAACTCCATTGCTGGATACAGATAAAGCTCCCAAAAAAGCCATATCTTTTTCCAAGAACATAAAAGACACAAAATCTCACAAAACCCATCTATCAAAACCTTCGTTGCTAAGCCAAAGTCCCAGGTCTCTGAGTCAGCCCGCCCAATGAAAAATAACAACACTTCAATGGCTCATGAAGATCAAGAAGAAAGAAGGAAAGTTTCATACCCTTTAGACACTAACTGCTATAAGCTTCTTGATGAAATTGGCCGAGGTGTAAGTGCCATTGTGTATAAGGCTATATGCTTTCCTGTGAACAATTGTGTTGTAGCCATCAAATCCATTGATCTTGATCAATCTAGAGCAGATTTTGATAATGTTAGACGTGAAGCTAAGACCATGTCTCTTCTTTCTCACCCTAACATCCTCAATGCGCATTGTTCATTTACAGTGGATCGTTGCCTTTGGGTAGTGATGCCCTTCATGTCTGCTGGCTCTTTACAATCCATTATAGCTTCTTCTTTCCCTGATGGTCTTTCTGAGCCATGCATTGCCATAGTTCTTAAAGAAACCCTTTGTGCTTTATCTTATCTTCATGATCAAGGCCATCTTCATAGAGATATCAAATCTGGTAACATTCTTGTAGACTCTAATGGTGCTGTGAAGCTTGCAGATTTCGGCGTCTCGGCTTCCATTTATGAGCCAAATCTATCTCATGGATCGTCGATATCTTCATCTTCATCGTCTTTGATGTTCACTGATGTTGCTGGGACGCCTTACTGGATGGCGCCTGAGGTGATACATTCTCATACAGGGTATAGTTTCAAGGCTGATATATGGTCTTTTGGCATCACAGCATTGGAATTGGCTCATGGAAGGCCTCCTCTTTCTCATCTTCCACCTTCGAAGTCTTTGTTGATGAAGATAACAAAGCAATTTCGATTCTCTGATTATGATAAAGCTAATAACAACAAGAACAAGAAGTTCTCAAAGGCTTTTAAGGACATGGTTGGGTTGTGTCTTGATCAAGATCCTTCAAAAAGGCCATCTGCAGAAAAATTGTTGAAGCACTCGTTTTTCAGGTATTGTAAAGGTCCTGATTTTCTGGTCAAGAATGTGTTGCAAGGGTTGCCTAGTGTTGAGCAAAGGTTTAAAGAGGCAAAGATCAAAAGAATTTTGTCAATGAACAAAAGTGATTATCTTGATGATGATAAAGAAGATGAAGATGATTTTTCAGGTGAGAATGTTAAACAAAGAAGGATCAGTGGATGGTACTTTAACTTGGAAGGGTTTGAATTGGACCCTGTTTTCCCAACTGAAAAAGAAGACGACGACGTGGTGAAACAAGTTCGATTCGGCGGTGAAAGTATCATTCAAGACAAGGGCGCAGGAGATCAATCTGATATATCAAGTACTGTGAGTTCACAAGGGCAGGTTGCAAATGAAGCTTCAGTATATGTTGATGTTGAAAGCCTGGCTAGTGCTATGGGTAGCAGTGGTAGTGGGGTTAACAAGGAAGCAATGTTGGGCAGCCTATTGATTTTGAAGAAGAGCTTGGAAGATCAAAGGCAAAAGGTGATGAATATCATTGCATTGCTTGGTGGTGGAGACAATATGGAGATGAGCAGAGAAGAGCAGTTGATGCAAATGGTTGCAAAATTGAGAATTGAACTGGAGAATGAGAAGAGGAAGAATTATGCATTGGAGATTGAGTTGGAGTTTCTGAAGTTACAGTCTTCAGATGATCAGTATTGATTTAGGCAAAATTCTTCCGAACTCACAATAAGACACCGATGAATTTCTTAATTTAGCTAGATTGGCACGATAATATGCCTTTGCACTCTTGTATAATGCATCTTTATTTTCCATAGTGCTTCTTTATATCTTTTTTATCTTAAAATATGATGTATCCTCACTTTGGTAGAGTATTATTTGTATTGTTGTGTTAAACACTATATCTTGATTTTTGACTTCTAATATGTGTTGAACCATTTCTATATTGATAAAAAATAATAAATTATTAAAATAAATCTTTCTATGATAATTTAAACTTTTAAATAAGATTATAAATTTATATGATATTAGAACCCAAATCACTAAAATGATCAATGGTTCAAATCCTGCTACCACCAATTAATATGTCCACATAAAAAATCATGCTCTCACCTCACGTATTAAGTACAATCAATAATATGTTAAAGACATCAAACTAATAACGTATACACTCTCTAACAGCTTACACTTTTGGATCAAATAGTCATTTACATGGTATCACTCTCTTATACGTGAACATGCGTGTTGGAGACATTAAACGAATCAAGTAATATACTGTCAAACGCTTAAATTTGTATGTTAAGTGGTCACTTATAGAGTCTACCATAGTCATCATATATGTACCAATACAAACAAATATTTATCCTCTTAAATCATAGTAGTCGAAACAGGACTGACGATTCCACTACTTACAGAAAAGAAAAGAGTTCAAACACAGAATAATTAACGAAAATGCAGATGAAAGTAGAGTGACTCGAAGAGGAATACAGCCTTTGTCCTTCCTGAAAAGCATCCCTTCAATTATAGGATAATTCACAACCAAGATGAAGAGTGCAAGCAAGATTTGCCCAAACAATTCTTGCCATAGTCCTGCAAGAATTGCTTGAATTGTCCCCCAAATGAATGAAACCATGTTTAGTATCACCAAGGTCACCAATGGAGCAAGCAGCATAGTTGAAGCTTGGAAATCGAAAATGTCCATTTGGTATCTCTTGAGTTGTTCATCATCTGCAACTTTATTTGTTGGCATGAATCTGGCTTCTGCAATGCCAACCAATTTCAAGATAGCATCCAGGCTTCCGTAGAAATAAGCTGTTACTGATTTTATCATCCATGCGCGCCATTCGTTGCACCATGCCTGTGGAATGTCCCTCCCGTGCGAACAACATCCCACAGATTTTTGGCCAGAGGCGAAACGAATACAAACGAATATATAACAAACCTTGGACTTGAAACCTGGAAAAAGAACAACAGTTCAGATTTTTATATATTGTAATGGGACATAATATTCATTTGATCTTCGTTTAGGACTTTAATGGAGAGTGCAATCTATTAACAGGTAAGTTTTACCTTGGGATACATTGGGATGGATTCCAATATGCACAACTGTGGCACAATGGCTAGACACCACACAGGGAAAAAATAAAGAGGATGCGCGGCGAGGTATGCAGAACACATACAATCAAGAAGAGGCATTCTGGGTAAACCATATATAAGAGGGCAAAACTTTGACAGAAAAACTTCGAGCATCCCAGAATTCCATCGCTTGCCCTGGACTAATGTCTCGTTCAAATTTGTCGTAGCAGTGCCCATGAATGCAGGCTTTGATGGATTACAAAACACAGAAATCCAACCTCTGCAGTGTAAGATGAACCCTGTAAAGTAATCTTCCACCACAGAATTATACAAGAAACCAATCTGCATTACGCGAAAAATATGTCACAAATCAAATATGTGTGACCACAGCACATGGAAAGACAAGGACACTGAATGTATCCAATTGATGCAGAGTTTACCTGTTTGCCCCATTGTGTGTCATTTTCATAGATACAGGACGCGACAAACTTTGCCTCGGTGAGCAATGTATCAATGGAATCCTCATTTTCTATTGTTCCATGTTTATTGCCATAACTGTTGAGCGATTTTATGAACTCATTTGAGGGACCAAACGATTTTCTAACCAGGCTGAGATCTTTTTCCGGATAAACAATGACAAAGAGATCAAATTACTTGAATTAGACATTAATAAGTATAATTCCAGAAAATGTTGTCAGAGGCAGATAAAGAACAAGAATACATTGATTTACATGAATTTTTCATGCAGATATAGGTGATTGAAACCTTTACTCTGTTATGTACGATAATTCAGCTATAAATACAATACACCGTGATGGTTCCCTCAGACTGTCCGAAAATTTTGTCATCATCCAATTGTTTCCAAATGAGAATCTATACAATAAAATTGATTTTCGACTGAATTTAATTAATTACCGCTTTTTTTGGGAGCACCCTAGCAAGGGTCACTCCAGCCCCAATTATTCATCATGCTTATCATATCTACAGTAACTAGTGTCTAATGATGAGGCCATAACAGAAGCTCATTACTTTTTCTTTTCCTATAATGAATTGAAATTGAAGCAAAGATATTACCGATCCCTTGGGAGAGTTTATAAACAAATACAGATATTTGGTATTATGGCCTCGATACTAAGATATATCATGAATAAGTTAATTTGAGATCTCGCTATCAAGCTCTTGGCCTAAAAAATATATTGCAACCTTCTTAGGACTTGGGAGTACCTTTCTCTGTGTTACTTCCATATAGAGCCTTCCTCTTCATGTAGAAACATGTACCAGACAGCATTGGTCCTCGTAGCCCGTCCATACCTGGCCACTTGACCTGGATAATCCTCGACAAAATTTTAACACATTATCAATAGCTCTCCCCGGACTGATTACCATATATATAAGAGTAATACTTTACGCCACACATTTTTGTATCGTAAGAATTCATATATCGCAAGAATTTATGCATTGTGTTAAGAATCATGGAGCTCTATACTAAAACCTATTAGTACTAGGAGGAGTAGCCCGAGATAATCCTCCTCATATGTAAGTAACCCGGCTTGAAGAAGCAATTTTGATGCATTGAAATGAGTTATTAGGATGTGAGCTGATATTGAGGTGAGTGAATCAGCAAGGAGTGTGATGAGTGACACGTGAATGTATATGATTGGACCAAAGACCCAACTCTAATTTCATGTCAAGAATAATGGATTCCATCCTAACACCAATTAATTTTAGGATAGAGTTTTCTGCTTCTTAACCTATTAAATATCAAATTTCTCGTTCTATAGTAAGAACTATTACTATATAGAGTGCACGAAACATCAGCTGATATATTACATGGTAAAGGAAATGATTGATTACATACCTTAAACACTGATCTCACAGGAGAACCATATAAGTCATTCTTGCTGACATTATGGAACAATTGAGGAAACTGAACAAAAGCTAGTGAGGTGGAAATTTTGTGATCAAGATGGAAGCACATTGCTTGGCGAGCTGAAGATGAATCATTGGAGTACATGTCACAATCTAGTACCAATATGTAAGGCGAGTTGCTCATTGTGGCAGACACACGAAGCTGCAATGTTAAAATGAACAAGTACATGGTCACATTAGACCTCAATAATAAAGTGACTTTACGTTAGAATGGATTTTCTCGTAACATTATATAACGGAAACCAATAATAATAAAGTGATAATACGATACCATTAAGTGTGGAGATAAAAAATAATTATATTCTCACTTATTGCCGTTTGATGTTACGGGGAATTCCAAATCTCCAATACATTGGTGCAAAAAGTGAGAATGTATAGAGATTGTTTAAATGTACCAGGACATTGAGGGCTCCAGCTTTGAAATGATGGGGATAAGAGGGGTTCTTCTCCCGGGAAACATAGACAAGAAATGGCATCTCATATTTAATAGAACCTCTGTCATTTATTATCTGCAGACAAAAGGCATATGAATACAAACTTCTAAAAGAGAAAAGCAAAAAATGGATATAAAAGAAAAGTAAAGCATGTATAGAAATGGCAATGGGACGAGTTAGGGGCAAGAGAGCTATCCCCATGCCCTACCCCATTACTTAAAAAGTTCACCCATCCACCGCCCCATCCCCACATTCTATACCCCCGTCCCCCGCCCCGTCCTCGTCCCTGCCCCCGCCCCCGAACCCGAATTCCCGTGGGGAATGGTTATTATTATTTTAAACCTTAAAAGTATGAATACAGTATAAGTAAATCTTTTATTTTGAATCATGCAACTTCAAAATATGAATTAAGATTATAGTAATGATAAATATAATAGGTCTTAAATAAAGTTTAAATATTAATTATATATTAAATCTTATGCTTGCAGTTAAATAGTAAAAATAATATTAGAATAATTGAGACTCATGTATTTAAAATAAATTTTGACTTAACTATTGTGTATGAGAACTATAATTGAAAAAGAACACTTCTTTGTGTTATTGAAATTGTATTGATTATTATAATTTTTTTTTATCGCATGTCACATATAATAGTAGTTGCAAATCTTTAAAATTCATCCTTAATTATATTATTAAAAACTTTTTGAAGTACAATTGAAATAACTAACAAATCTCTTAAATCAACTATGATCAATAGTAAAATTGAGGCATTTATATAAAATGATAACAAATCTCAAGTTACGACATGCAATAATGTTAAGAATTATTATAAAATCAATTTTAAATAATCTAATTTTTCTTCTCCATTTTTTATAATACTTTGTTTAATATCATTTTTTTTATACTTTTATATTTATAATTTTAAAATTTTAATACATATGTAAAACTAAAATAATAAAAACAACTATCTATATAGGCGGGGCGGGTTATATGGGGCAAGAAATGCTTATTCCCACACCCCACCCCGTCCTTACAGGAAAATTAAAAGTTAATCCCCATCTCCCGTCATATTTCCTACTCCAATCCCCGCTCTATTTGGGGCGGGAGCGGGGCGGGTACCCGTAACCCGTCTCAATTGCCATTGTTAAGCATGTAAGGCCAATTTCAATAACTCTCTTATTTTCTTTTCCTACATTTAGAGAATTTGAAGCATTTTTTTATATATACGGATTTTTATTCAGTTTCATTCTAGCAATTTATCTACTTTTAACTAATCCCTTATTTCAGGCATCTCTATTTCACTTTTATTCCAACAATCTTATTTTAGGGGTTTCTTATTATTTTTTTTTATATTTGTTTATTATTTATAATGATATTCTATTTTTAATTACTAACATTAATTTTTACTTAATATTATTATTGTTGGTCATTTGACTGTGGGGTGATATAAGGGATGGAATACGAGATTTGGAGAACTGCCCAAACTTTGAAGGATTTGGCTTTTAAGTTTAGGGATCCCTAAAATATAGAAGATCTAATAAGGCAGTTGTTGTAGTATTTTAGTACCAAATTGCTTCTTTATATACAGTAAAAAAAATTTAAATTAACACTAGATAAATTAATAATTTTTTTAAAATAATAAAAATATCTTGTCCCAAGTGTAAAAAAATACTAATTTCAATAAAATTATAAGATAATATATTTAAATTTTTTTTTTTTGTATTTTATCAACCCAAAATATTTCTTAAATTAATAATTAGTTAAAAAGTACATAATATATTGACTATGAGGTTTTCTCAAAATATAAATAAAGAGTAGTTTGTCTTTTGTTGAACTTCAAATCTAGCTAAATCTCATATTAATTTTGTGAAAAGTTCTAGGGTTGCTTCCAGAAAATATAAGTCACTTTTCAAAAAAGATACCATGAATATAACATGTATTATTAAGCCCAAAAAACTTAAATAACTTGATAAGTTAATAATTATTAATTTATCGATAAATTGATATCTCACAAAATTAATTGAATTTAGTAGTTTTAATGCTATTAATTTAAAAATGTTATACTGTATAGAGAATTTTAGTGTTTGGCGGAGCTGTTAGAGAGGGTCTAACACATCTTTTTCTAAAGATGCTTTTAAAAAAACAATATCATTCTATGTGGTCGCTAAATGATAACATGGTGCAATAAACAAATTGAGAAAAAAACAAATATGTCACAATGTGCATATACATTAGAACCTCTTTAAATTAATAATGTTAGGATTACCAAATTCTATTAATTTAGTGAGATATTAATTTATCGATAAATTAATAATTATTAATTTATAAATATATTTTTAATTTTTTTAGATTTATAGTAAACATATTATGATTATGATATCTTTTTTTGAAAAGTGACATGTATTTTTTCGATCCAATTTGAAAATATAAGTAATAAGAATAGAAGATAAAATTTAATTTTGTAGGATTAGAACAAAGTTTCTCTAATCTCATATCTAAGTTCTTGTAGAATTAGGATGAGAACTAATTTCTCTAATCTTGTACCCTAATCCTTGTAAGATTATTTCAATTTTTTCTCTTTAAATAATTAAATATGAGATTCAACTAGACTTGAAGTTGAACAAAAGACAAACTACTCTTGATTTATATTTTAAGATTACCTCATAGTCAATTTATTATATATTTTTTAGCTAATATTAATTTATAAAATATTTTGATCAATAAAATACAAAGAAATTTTTTTTAAATGTATTATCTTATAATTTTATTAAATTTATCAACTTTTTACACTGGTCCCAAGTCGGGACCGGATATTTTTATTAATTAAAAGAAATTATTAATTTATCAAGTATTAATTTAAAGAAGTTCTACTGTATATCGCGAGCTAGTCGGTCCATTCATGTCCAACCAAACATAATTTATTATATGTGATGTCCCATCTCACATCAATTTTACAAAAAATATATGTTCAATTTATATTAAATTAGATTTACTATTTATGTCAACACGAGTATTATACCTCTAGAGCAAAAGATATTTAGCTTTGCTTAAATCCTAGTGTTAACTTTTTGAATTAGCATGCCTCATTTTCTATTTTATACTGTTTTATTCCTCGACTTCCTAAAACAGAATATTTAGGCTCCCTTTGTTTGCTGTAAAATATTTTTTTAGAAAATATTTTTTAAATTTTATGATATTTAATAATATTAAAAAATTAATTAATTATAAAATATTTTTTGGTCAAAAATTACAGCTGTTTTTGCTTAATTTTACAGTGTTTGGTAATACCGAAAAATTAATCAATTATAAAATGTTTTTGGATTAACAATTGAGGCTAGTACAAAATTTTAAAAAATATTTTTATTTCCTTTAGAAGAAGAACACATTTTACGGAACTCACAGTATATTTAAATAGTAAAAAATATTTTTTAATATTCTATTTTTAAAAAAAAATATTTTCTCTTAATAAGTTATTTTACGACAAATAAACAAAATCTTGTAAAATATTTTTATTTTCATAGATAAATTATTTTACGACAAACAAACAGGGCTTAGACATAGCTTTTTTCTAACGCTTGCTGTCGCCAAAATTGACTTTATCACAAAAAAAAAAACAAAAAAAAAAGTTGGAATTTGACCCTTGAATATTTGTCTTTGATGTTCGCTCTACAGCTGTCACTTTGTTGAAGTTATCAAAATTATTACTATCACTATTTTTCTTCCCAGGCAATGAAAGACTAGGGCATGCTACACAAATATATATGCTAAGGCGGAATTAGACCGAGACAGCAGGACTTCAAGGCTTCAGCCCTTTAATTTTTTATTTATTTTTTTAATTATGTAGTATCATTAATAAAAAAAATTTATAAAAAATTTTATGTAGTATAGTTAAAAATAAATTAACGAGCCTCCTTTTTTTTTTTGTATGAATATTTTTATTTAAATTTTGACTCCCTTTAATTTTAAAATTTTGATTATGTCCCCTGTATATATGTTTGAGAATATATAGATAATTAAGCAGTGTTGCATAACAAATATGACATAAAATTATATAAATTTAACAAAATTAATCGACAGTAAAAATAATACACTGTATAAATACTTATTATCGTATGAGCGGCCTTTGGATCAGAGAATTGTATACCATCACCCTCCCATTTACTGTGAGCGACCTTGAAAACATCAGCTTTATAGACATGGGTGTTTACTATGTCCGCCTACGTTATTAACTTCATAAGTAGTAATTACTCAAAAACTAGAATATTAAGATAGACAAATTTAAACGGCTATTAAATTTAAGTTACATACCATCCTTCTCATAACCTCATGAAAGGGGGTGACACCCGTAGTGTACCGATTGATTTTTCTCCTTATTTTTCTTGGCCACATTTGATTTTATCCGTACAAAAAGACGAAGAGGTGATCAAGAAGTTACAAAAAATATTACTCTTGAGTATTACTCTTATTACCTGAACAGTGGGAGGGTGAATTCCACGTTTAGCACCGGTATTCTTCATTTCTTCCTTTTCACTGGCAACTTTCAAACGCTCCTTGAACTGCCAGTATCCCCCTGCATACAACCATTCAAGAAGCTCAAACTTATCCTAATTAACATGCACATCATAAACTCAACTCTCATTCCTTGTGTCACGAAAGTCAGTTCAATATATGAAACTTTATTATATGAGATATCCGGGCAAGGTATTACAAAAATATAATTATTTTTTATTGGGAATATTGAACATACGTCTGACATGAATTTAAGACGGATCACATATAGATAAACACGCCTGAAAGAGGAGCAAGATTAGATCATAAACATAACTCTAATACCATATTAACAATCATGGAGTTACATCCTAAAATCAATTGGTACTAAGTAAAGTAGCCCGAATTTTTATAAGGTGATCTTGAAATTTTTGATTTTTCGATATAAAACAAGTATATATTCTAATAAATTTGACCATTTCACCTAACTCTAAAATAAGTATGATATAATGAATGATCTTGATTGTAATGACCTAATATGAAGTAAGCAGACCTCGATCTTTTCTCTTTCTTCTTCAAACTCACGAGTACCACCATGGCCATCATCAAGTGCCGAAAAATAGGCCTCAGGGCACCTAGTCTTGATGTTGAACCTCCTACAAAAACAAACCCATGACCTTGCAAAATTCCAGGCCTCCTGAATCGCATACAATGTCAAACTGGACCCTCCATCATCTGACAAATACACTGAAAGCTTCTCAGGTGGATAGTCAAGCGCCATGGCTGATATCACAGTGTTCATAACCCCCAATGGTGGCTCCTTCTTAGGATCTGCAGTGCATATCAGAACATCAATCGCCGGAAGCTCATCATCTGGCGGTAGTCTTTCGGGATACAGAGTTCGAGAGAGAGGCCTCCATCCATAGGCTGTAGAAAGGAGCCATAGGAAGGCAAGAAGCAGCTCAGAAGCAAAAACTAGTAGCCATGGTATTAAAGGTATTGATATGTTGTCTATATGGTAAAGAAATGAAGCTAGTCTATAGTAAATCATGGCTATTAAAGCTAGAGAATGAACAATGGTGTGTGATCGGTGGATTAAGGCTGTCCATTTCTGGACTGTGTATTGATGTAGAGGAAGCGACTCCATTTGGAATTATGTATGCGTCTTTGCGAGGCATATGTTTCGGATTTGCTATCTATAGTCACAAACAATGTTATTTATCTATATGTTTTACCTATTTAGAAATAGTAAAAAAAATTATGGATGTTTTTGTTTAACCAATAAAATCATTCGAATGACATAGAATGTTATTATTATTGGCTGCGAGATGGGCAATAAAGACAACTTAAATTGACACATCCACTACTACAAAAGTCCTAAGATCCAAAATATTGAATAAAATAAAGAAATTCAAGTGTATTTCTTTCGGTATCTGAACTTTTGAAAAGGACATTTGAAGAATCTCGTCTAGTGTATTAAGAAATAAATGTTGGATTGTGTTGGAGTGCAAAACCCAAGCTCATCTTGAAGACAAGTTGGAAGTTTAGTCTAATTAGAGTAAAATTAGGAAAGAAGAATCCTTGTCTGAAAGGAAAAAGATCATTAGTTCCCTAAATAGTGGTCTTTAGCTTGTAGTTAGTTGTCTCAAAATCACTCGTTGTATTCTAAATTGAGTAAGGGTCTAATCGGGTCAAGAAGTGATTGTGAGCATAAAAGAAGATTTTCTTTAGAACTTTTTTTCTAAAAAATTGTAATCATAATTTACATGTTAATGAATAATTGTGAACGTATGTAGAATACCAAATCATAATAATTGTGTGTGTTCTTTCTTGTTTTATATGCACGTGTGGCCCGTTCTAACAATAAAAATTATATATTTGATAAAGATAATTTAAACTTTTAAATAAGATTATAAATTTATATGATATTAGAGCCCAAATCACTAAAATGATCAATGGTTCAAATCCCGCTACCACCAATTAATATGTCCACATAAAAAATCATGCTCTCACCTCACATATTAACTACAATCAAGAGTATGTTGAAGACATCAAACTAATAACGTATACACTCTCTAACAGCTCACATTTTTGAATTAAATAGTCATTTGCATGGTATCACTCGCTTGCATGTAGATATGTGTGTTGGAGACATCAAATGAATCAAGTAATATACTGTCAAAAGCTTAAATTTGTATGTTAAGTGGTCACTTGCAGAGTCTAGCATAGTCATCAAATATGTACCAATACAAACAAATATTTATCTTCTTAAATCATAATAGGCGAAACAGGACTGACGATTCCATTACTTGCAGAAAACAAAAGAGTTCAAACAAAGAATAATTAACGAAAATGCAGATGAAAGAAGAGTGACTCGAAGAGGAATACATCCCTTGTCCTTCCTGAAAAGCATCCCTTCAATTATAGGATAATTCACAACCAAGATGAAGAGTGAAAGCAAGATTTGCCCAAACAATTCTTGCCATAGTCCTGCAAGAATTGCTTGAATTGTCCCCAAAATGAATGAAACCACGTTTAGTATCACCAAGGTCACCAACGGAGCAAGCAGCATAGTTGAAGCTCGGAAATCGAAAATGTCCATTTGGTATCTCTTGAGTTGTTCATCATCTGCAACTTTATTTGTTGGCATGAATCTGGCTTCTGCAATGCCAACCAATTTCAAGATAGCATCCACGCTTCCATAGAAGTAAGCTGTTACTGATTTTATCATCCATATGCGCCATTCGTTCCACCATGCCTGGAATGTCCCTCCAGTGCGAAGAACATCCCACAGATGTTTGGCCAGAGGCGAAACGAATACAAACGAATATACAACAAACCATGGACTTGAAACCTGGAAAAAGAACAATAATTCAGATTTGTATATATTGTAATGGTACAAAATATTCATTTGATCTTCATTTAGGACTTTAATGGAGAGTGCATTCTATTAACAGGTAATTTTTACCTTGGGATACATTGGGATGGATTTCAATAGGTACAACTGTGGCACAATGGCTAGACACCACACAGGGAAAAAATAGAGAGGCTGCGCAGCGAGGTATGCATAACACATACAATCAAGAAGAGGCATTCTTGGTAAACCATATACAAGAGGGCAAAACTTTGACAGAAAAACTTCAAGCAATCCAGAATTCCATCGCGTGCCCTGGACTAATGTCTCGTTCAAATTTGTCGTAGCACTGCCCATGAATGCAGGCTTTGATGGATTACAAAACACAGAAATCCAACCTCTGCAGTGTAAGATGAACCCTGTGAAGTAATCTTCCACCACAGAATCATACAAGAAACCAATCTGCATTATGCGAAAAATATATCAGAAATCAAATATGTGCGACCACAGCACATGGAAAGACAAGGACACTGAATGTATCCAATTGATGCAGAGTTTACCTGTTTGCCCCATTGTGTGTCATCTTCATAGATACAGGACGCAACAAGCTTTGCCTCTTTGAGCAATGTATCTATGGAGTCCTCATTTTCTATCGTAGGATGTTTGTTGCCATAACTGTTGAGTGATTTTATGAACTCGTTTGAGGGACCAAAAGATTTTCTAATCAGGCTGAGATCCTTTTCTGGTTAAACAATGACAAAGAGATCAAATTACTTGAATTAGACATTACTAAGTATAATTCCAGAAAATGTTGTCAGAGGCAGATAAAGAACAAGAATACATTGATTTACATGAATTTTTCATGTAGATATAGGTGATTGAGACTTTTACTCTGTTATGTACGATAATTCAGCTATAAATACAATACACCGTGATGGTCCCTGGACCGCCAGGAAATTTTGCCATCATCCAATAGTTTTTGAATAGGAATCTATACCATAAAATTGATTTTTGACTGAATTTAATTAATTCTGCTTTTTTTTGGGAGCACCCTAGCAAGGGTCACTCCATCTTAATAATTATTCATCATGCTTATCATATCTACAGTAACTAGTGTCTAGAGGGGGTTGGTGCTTTGGTCAAGAGGCTAGAGAGCGTCTTGCTACCTCTATTAGTTGCCGCCCCCTACTTGCTCATTCGCAATTACTACCACAAGAAAGTCGGATGAGGCCATAACAGAAGCTCATTACTTTTTCTTTTCCTGTAATGAATTGAAATTGAAGCAAAGATATAACCAATCCCTTGGTGGAGTTTATAAACAAACACAGATCTTTGGTATTATGGCCTCGATACTAAGATATACCATGAATATGTTAATTCGAAATCTCGCTATCAAGCTCATGGCCTAAAAAATATATTGCAACCTTCTTAGGACTTGGGGGTACCTCTCTCTGTGTTACTTCCATATAGAGCCTTCCTCTTCATGTAGAAACATGTACCAGAAAGCATTGGTCCTCCTAGCCCGTCCATACCTGGCCACTTGACCTGGATAATCCTCAACAAAATTATAACACATTATCAGTAGCTCTCCTCGGACTGATTACCATAAATATAAGAGTAATACTTTACGCCACCTTAGTGATGTTACACGTGTATCGTAAGAATTCATATATCACAAGAATTTATGTTTTGTGTTAGAAATCATAGGGCTCTATTCTAAAACCAATTAGTGCTAGGAGGAGTAGCTTGGGATCTTATAAGGTATTTCTGGACTTTATGATTTTCCATGTAAAAAGAACATATATTCTACTATCCTCCTCACGTGTGACCCAGCTTGAAGAAACAGTTTTGATATGTGAACTGATATTGAAGTGAGTGATTAGGATTTGAGCTACATATGCAGTGACAGATTCAGAAATTCTAGTCAGTGGGAGCTAAAACACATAATTTTTAACTATATGTGTATATTTTTTTTTTCAATGGAGGCTAATAAATTTTTTAACTAAAAATACATAGATATCTAATTTTTCTTTTTGAGAAACAAAATTTTTAACTTTTTTCTAAACCAATGGGGACTACAATCCCCATTGGTCTCCATGTGCATCCGTCATTGTACATATGTGAGCTAACATTGAGATGAGTGAGTCAGCAAGGTATGTGATGTGTCACATAAGTGGATGTATATGACTAGATCAAAACCCCAACTCTGATACAATGCTAAAAATCTTGGGGTTAAATCCTAACACCAATTGATTTTCAGACAGAGTCTCATGATTCTTAACTTATTAAATATCAAATTTCTGTTTATATAGTAAGAAATATTACCATATAGAGTGCACGAAGCATCAGCCGATATAGTACGTGACAAAGGAAATGATAATTGATTACATACCACAAACACTGATCTCAAAGAAGAACCATATAAGTCATTCTTGCTGACATTGTGGAACAATTGAGGAAACTGAACAAAAGCTAGTGAGGGGGAGATTTTGTGATCAAGGTGGAAGCACATTGCTTGGCGAGCTGAAGATGAATCATTGGAGTACATGTCACAATCTAGAACCAATATGTAAGGAGAGTTGCTCATACTGGTAGACACCCGAAGCTGCAATATTAAAATGAACAAGTACATGATCACAATAGACCTCAATATGTGCCTTTATATTGGAATGAATTTTCTCGTAACATTATATGACGGAGATTAACGATAATAAAGTGATAATAC
Source organism: Ehretia macrophylla (assembly GCA_037974665.1). Classification (NCBI taxonomy): domain Eukaryota; kingdom Viridiplantae; phylum Streptophyta; class Magnoliopsida; order Boraginales; family Ehretiaceae; genus Ehretia; species Ehretia macrophylla. The sequence goes on along the minus strand of CM075777.1, from coordinate 48,081,791 downwards.
GAAACCATCAAGTATGGAAATCAAAAATAATTCTATTCTCACTTTATTGCCGTTTGAAATTACGAGGAAATCCAAATCACCAATACATTGGTGCAAAAGGTAAGAATAAGTAGAGATTGTTTAAATGTACCAGAACATTGAGGGCTCCAGCTTTGAAATGATGGGGATAAGAGGGGTTCTTCTCCCGGGAAACATAGACAAGAAATGGCATCTCAGAGTTAATAGAATCTCTGTCACTTATTATCTGCAGAAAAAAGGCATATGAATACAAACTTCCAAAAGAGAAAAGCAAAAAATGGATATAAAAGAAAAGCAAAGCATGTAAGGCCAATTTCAATAGCTCTTTTATTTTCTTTTTCTACGTTTAGGGAATTTGGAACATTTTTTTTAATTTATTTTTATCCTAACAGTTTTCCTACTTTTAACCAATTCTTTATTTTAGGGCATCCTCAATAGGGACTCTAAAATGTAAACTTTTTTATTTTTGGGTATTTTTAATGTCCCATACCTCCAAAAAATAGTACTATTTATGAAAAAAAATATGTGGAGTCTATCATTTTTGACTTAAAAGATATCAAAATAGAGCCCCATACTCTATTTTGTTCAACAAATTTGCTAAATAAAATGGAGCCAGTGGCTCTATTTTGACATCTTTTAAACCAAAAGTGGTGGACCCCACGTACTTTTTTCATGAATACTGTTATTTTTTGGATCATGGAACTTTAAAAATATCCAAAAATATAAAGTTTTACATTTTAGAATCTCTATTTAAAATAGCCTTAGACATCTATATTTCAATTTTACTCCAATAATCTTATTTTAAGAGTTTCTTATTTTTTAACTTTTTTTATTTATATTTGTTTATCATTCATGATAATATTATATTTTTAATTACTAAATTAATTTTTACTTAATATTATTATTGTTGGTCATTTGACCGTGGGGGTGATATAAGGGATGGAATAGGAGATTTGGAGAACTCCCCCAACTTTGAGGGATTTGGCTTTTAAGTTTAAGGATCCCCTAAAATATAAAAGATCTAATAGGTCAGTTGTTGCAGCATTTTAGTACATAACTGCTCCTTTAAATATAGAGGATTTTAGCATTTAACGGAGCTATTAGAGAGGGTCTAACACATATTTATCTAAAGATGCTTCTAAAAAACAATACCATTCTACGTAGTCGCTAAATGATAACGTGGTGTAATAAACAAATTCAAAAAAAACAAAAACAAATATGCCACAATGTGTAGTCGCTTATAAAGCACATTGCTCAACACCCAAATGTGACAAACTGTTTTAATCCTGAAGTGTTTATTCAACCACTGCCACCGCTAAACACACCACAACCACCAGCAGGTCTAGTACCCGTACAAGGAGCATAACAAAATGAAGACCTTTTGCACTAGCTTTCCTCAAGCATTTATGTAATATTTTATTTTTATATTTATATCACTAATGTACTCGTGTCTTATTAACTTGTAGTTTGTTATATAATATTTTATCATTTATGTTAATTATTAATGTTATCAATTAACTTGTGTATTGTCTCGTTAATAGTTAAATCAATTTGGATAGTAGGCTCGTGGGTCAAGTTAAGTCTTATATTTTAAAAAATAAGTCCAACCCACTAAATATCTGTGCCGAGTCGAATTTAGTTTTCTCAACTTATAATTCGATCGGGCTGTATCAAACTAACCCATATGCCAGCTCTAGCTGTGACTTTGTTAAAGTTATCAAAATTATGAGTATCACTGTTTTTCTTTCCCGGGCAATGAAAGACTAGGAATGCTACGCAAATATATATGTTTAAGAATATAGATAATTAAGCAGTGTTGCATAACAAATATGAAATTTGTACATAAATTTTATCCGTACAAAAAGACGAAGAGGTGATCAAGAAGTTATAAAAAATATTACTCTCGAGTATTACTCTTATTACCTGAACAGTGGGAGGGTGAATTCCACGTTTAGCACCGGCATTCTTCATTTCTTCCTTTTCACTGGCAACTTTCAAACGCTCCTTGAACTGCCAGTATTCCCCCTGCATACAACCATTCAAGAAGCTAAAACTTATCCTAATTAACATGCTCATCATAAACTCAACTATCATTCCTAGTGTCACGAAAGTCAGTTCAATATATGAAACTTTATTATGTAAGGAATCCTGACAAGATATTATAAAAATCGAAATCGTGATCCGAATTTATAATCTCTTATTATAACATATTTAATTATTTTATCCAACTCTTAAGTAAGTACGATCTTTTATAGATAATCTTAATAATGACATAACATGAAGTAAGCAGACCTCAATCTTTTCTCTTTCTTCTTCGAACTCATGACTACCACCATCGCCATCATCAAGTGCGGAAAAATAGGCCTCAGGGCACCTAGTCTCGATGTTGAACCTCCTACAAAAACGAACCCATGACCTTGCAAAATTCCAGGCCTCCTGAATCGCATACAATGTCAAACTGGACCCTCCATCATCTGACAAATACACTGAAAGCTTCTCAGGTGGGTAGTCAAGCGCCATAGCTGATATCACAGTGTTCATAACCCCCAATGGTGGCTCCTTCTTAGGATCTGCAGTGCATATCAGAACATCAATCGCCGGAAGCTCGTCATCTGGCGGTAGTCTTTCGGGATACAGAGTTCGAGAGAGAGGCCTCCATCCATAGGCTGTAGAAAGGAGCCATAGGAAGGCAAGAAGCAGCTCAGAAGCAAAAACTAGTAGCCATGGTATTAAAGGTATCGATACGTTGTCGATATGGTAAAGAAATGAAGCTAGTCTATAGTAAATCATGGCTATTAAAGCTAGAGAATGAACAATGGTGTGTGATCGGTGGATTAAGGCTGTCCATTTCTGGACTGTGTACTGATGTAGAGGAGGCGACTCCATTTGGAATTATGTATGCGTCTTTGCGAGGCATATGTTTCGGATTTGTTATCTATTGTCACAAACAATGTTATTTATCTACATGTTTTACCTATTCAGAAATAGTAAAAAAAAAACTATGGTTTTTTTTTGTTCAACAAATGAAATCATTCCAATGACATAAAAAGTTATTATCATTGGCTGCGAGATGAGCAAAAAAGACAACTTAAATTGACACGTGCACTACTACAAAAGTCCTAAGATCCAAAATATTTTAGGTGTCATGGACCCATCTAAGTTTCACACAACAAAACAAGAATTAATGATTTTAGTATGACATAACTTTGGGAAATGACTAGATTCTATCTATTAAATAAAATAAAGAAATTCAAGTGTATTTCTTTCGGTATCTGAACTTTTGAAAAGGAGATTTGAAGAATCTCGTCTTGTGTATTAAAAAATAAATGTTGAGTTGTGTTCGAGTGCAAAATCTAAGCTCATTAGAAGATAAATTGGAAGTTTAGTCTAATTACAGTAAAATTAGAAAAGAAGAATCCTTTGTCTGGAAGGAAAAAAATCATTAGTTCCCTAAATAGTGGTCTTTAGCTTGTAGGTAGGTGCTCAAAAGTCAAAATCACTAATTGTACTTCATATTGAGTAAGGGTCTAATCAGGTCAAGAAGTGATTGTGTGCATAAGAGAAGATTTTCTTTATGATTTTTGTTATGAAAAATTGTAATCATAATTTAAGGTTCCGTTTGTTTGTCGTAAAATATTTTTTCAGAAAATATTTTTTCAGAAAATATTTTTTTATTTTTACAGTATTTGGTAACATCGAAAAATTGGTCAACCGGAAAATATTTTTCAATCAAAAATGGTGAGCTACTTTTTGAAGATTTTCCGGTGTTTGGTAATACAGAAAAATTGGTCAACCGGGAAACATTTTTCGGTCAAAAATGATAGGCTACTTTTTAGAGATTTTCCGCTGTTTGGTAACACCGGAAAATTAGTCAACTGGAAAATGTTTTCCGGTCAAAAATGACGGTTAGTTCAAAATTTGGGAAAATATTTTCATTTCTTTGGGAGATGAAAACATTTTCCGAAACTTAATCACCCCTATTTTATGTGTATTTTTTTTTATATAAATCTCATGTCGAAAAATATTTTTTATTGTACATCCAAACACCAGAAAATATTTTTCAGTATTCTATTTTTCAAGAAAATATTTTTCTCTAACAAGTTATTTTACGGCAAACAAACGGAGCTCAAGAATATATTTTCCTCTGAAAACATTTTCAAAGAAAATATTTTCTACTGAAAATATTTTTTACAAGCAAATTATTTTACAAATAAAGAAAAATATTTTATTTTCCAAAAAAATATTATCCACTAAAAATATTTTTCACAAGTAAATTATTTTACGGCAAATAAACGGAGCCTAAGTGTTAATGAATATTTGTGAACATAAGTAGAATGTCAAACTATAATAATTGAGTTTGTTCTTTCTCATTTTATATGTGTGCGTGACCTATCCTAAAAATTATATATTTGGTAAAGAAGGTGGACTGTTAGAATCACTTGATTATATCACAACGTGACAAAAATGACTTCAGTTTATTATTGCATTATACGAAAGAATATTCTTATTCCTTTATCATACTCGTGAGTAGTTAAAGCTGTATTTTATAAATCAATTTGAGTTGTTATAAAGTCATGCCGAACAGCTAATTCTATCTTAATTTAATCGATTTGCAACCTATTAAAAATTTTCTTATCTACTTGTTATTTTGCAATTTCTTACACTTGTTAGGGATCATCAATGTTAAGAATAATAAGATTTTATCTTAAAATTAATTGATATTAAATGAAGTAGTCTAAAATCTTATAAGGTGATCTTTGAGTTGGTTATTATCTAATATGAGACGATTACATATTCTAACACCTCTTTTACATGTGATCCGGAGCGAGACAAAACGAAACGAAACAGATAGGTCACACATAAATAAATATGACTAAACTAAGGCCCCAATTCTTATACCATAATCATGAGTTTCTATCTTAAAATCAACTGGTACTAAATAGAGTAACATAAGATCTTATAAAATAGTGTTTGAGTTGGTAATTTTTCGATGTAAAAATAATACATATTCCAATAATAGATATTTCTAAAGAAACCCAAAAGCTACTTATCTCAAATAATGATACAAAAATGTACTCATTTCAAACAATAAACTATTTTTCTACTGTTGATATTTGAAAATATCTGGATATTGTTGGGTTATTATGAAGCTTAAAGTTAGAAATTTGTCCTTTGGGAGTTGAAGCTTGGATTTTAGACTTTATTGTCCATCCCATTGAACATAAAAGAACAAGGATTTTAATGATGCATTACCTCTGTCATCAGTCACTTCCAGAGCAACTCCAGTAAAAAATTATGTTTTTTCTTTGTTTTTATGATCAGGAAGTCATCATAGATAATACCACGTTAATTCTATCCAAACTATAAATTTTATAATATATTGATACTCTTTGACGTATACTTTAAATCAGTCAAACCTCAAGCAACATTATATATTTGTGATGAATTCAATAAATATGCTGCTGGTACTAGCATTTCGAAATTCTACTAATGACCCAAATACCTCCTTATATAGGACTTAGAGAATACTAGGAGGTTTATAATTAATAGGTTGCACAAAAGGGCAGATTTACTCGGGTTTAGTGGGGTTCGAAGAGAATAACTATACTTTTTGAAAATGTGTATTTTTAAAATATTTTTAATTTAAAAATTATTTTATTTCCTGTTAAAAAAAAAATTCATATACAAGTGTTTAATTATGTATTTTTAATTTACTGAGCAAAAATTCGAGAACTGCCCTTAATAACACGTGGAGTGTTTTTTTACTTATATTGTTCCTTACCAAGCCTATCTGCCATTCATTGCTTGGCCCCTCTCCATATATACAGAACATGCGAAAATTCATCAGTATAAAGACAAGGACGTGAGGTATAAATATCAATGGAAAGTACCATAATTTGTAGCCTAGAACATTTTGAGATTAAATCTTCTCGATTTTAATAACATAATTTATCAAGATAAATAAAACCCAACAAAAGTACAAAACCGTCTGCTAAATGTTGTCGTGCTTCCAAATTACCTATAAAAAAAAAAAAAAAAAACAATGGGCTCACAAAGTATATATATGTAGACCCTATTAAAAATAGACGTGTATTATCATCACATATAGTGTCTCCATCAAACTCGACCATAGCATTTGTAAGTTCTTTCTTTGCTTAAGGTTCGTGATGTCGCCAACAGCTAAATTATTGCACGAAGAGAACCCAAGGATCAAGAACCTAGCTCCGTCATGACATGTTAGTAATTTATATCGACCCAGATCCATTTCTCACTTTGTAGTTTCTTTTTTATTTTTTTCCTAATTCAAATAGTTAAATATCTATATATGTGAATGGAACTGGGACAAATTACTCATGATCAATGAGATTTTAAATTTTATGACAATAAATTATTATTATTAGATCTTTCAGGTTTTTTTCAGACATAATATTTGTTGAGACTGACTTAAAATTTATTTTTTTAATTAATTTAAATTTAAAACGTGAATAAATTTCTTATCTTACCAGTGAGGGGTCATGGTCTTTTCATTTTCGTCTCAAAATTGCCTTACGAAAAGTCAAAGAAGTACCCTTACCACCTTAAACAATGTCTGCATTAGATTACGTACGACATAACATTTTGGGTCCCAAAGAGACAGCAACCAAAGAATGATCCTTTCATGCGCTCGGTGGCGGATTTACTTGGGAATTAGTGGGAGTTGTAATTTTTTCTGATCTTAAAATTAAAATTATTTAAAAATAAGTTAAAATTATATTTTTTAAAAATATATTTATTTTTAAAATATTTTTAAATTAAAAGATCAATTTAATTTCTTACTAAAAAAATTATTCATATATAAATTTTTAATTGTGTTTTTTTAATCTCTACTAAGCAAATTTTTTTAAGGCAAAATTTTACAAATAGTCCTTATTGTTACTTAACTGTCTCAGTTTAGTCCCTATTATTTTATTTGTCTCAATTTCGTCCCTATTGTTTACAAAAAAATTCTAATTTTGTTTTTATTGTTTAAAATTTTTTAATTTCGTCCTTATCGTTTTTCAAAAAGTTTTAATTTTTTTCCTATTATTTTCAAAAAGTTTCAATTTCGTTCTTATTGTTTTCTTAAAGATTCAAATTCATCTATATTATTCAATGATTAAATTAAAAAAATTTGAGAATTAATATAGACGAATTTGAAATTTTTTGAAAATAATAAGGACGAAATTGAAATTTTTTGACAAATAATAAAGACAAAATTTAAAAAATTTAAATAATAAGAATGAAATTAAAATTTTAAAAAAAAAATAATAAAGACTAAATTAAAATATTTTAAATAATAAAAATTAAATTAAATTTTTTTTACAAATAATAAGAACTAAATGTGAGATTTTTTTTTTTTTTTAATATGCCCCTACATGCTATCATTGCTAAACAAGAACCACTGATTGTGATGATTGCAATATTAAAGTCACTTGGCAAAAAAACAATATTAAAGTACGAGAAAACCTACCATGTGCGATCGATCTTTGTAGTGGAACAGACAGGCTGATTTTCACTAGCAAATGAGATTTTGCCACATGCCACGAAACATGCATTAATTAAAGCGACTATTATTTAATTGAACCAAATCATCCATCATTTTTTTTTTTTTTTGGGTGAAAAATCATCATCCATCATTTGAGACGTATTAAAAAGGAGTACGTAATTAGCTTGTTTTCAAAGATTCCCTCATTTGTGATTATCATGGGGAAAAGGACATCCAGGTCCCAGTCTTTTTTCTTTTGTCTCAAATAGGTCTTTTAGTTTTTAAAAATGTCTTGAGAAGTCCTTCACTAAAGGGTAATTTAGTCTTTTTAATAATAATTAAATAAAAAATGATAATAAAAGTTTAATAAATTATACACACACCCTAAAAGTTTAATAAATTATACACACACCCTAAACACACAATCTCATACAAACACACCAAAAAACATACACTAATACACCCGAAAACACCCTAAATGCTCTCTCTAAAATCTTTTTCCTCTCTCTCTATCTAAAGGCTATAGTGTTGCTTGTTATATAGAGAGGTGTGTTCGTGTGTGTTTTGGTGTGTGTGTTTTTGGGTGTATTAGTGTGTGTTTTTTGGTGTGTTTGTGTGAAATTGTGTGTTTTTTGGTGATGGTGGTGTTGTTGTGTATAATTTATTAAACTTTTAGGGTGTGTGTATAATTTATTAAACTTTTATTATCTTTTTTTATTTTTTTATTTAATTATTATTAAAAAGACTAAATTGCCCTTTAGTGAAGGACCTCTCAAGACATTTTTAAAAATTGGAGGACCTATTTGAGACAAAGGGAAAAAGGCAGGGACCTGGATGTCCTTTTCCCGATTATCATGTAATCATTATTAAATTTGAATTAATAAAGTAATAAATTTGGAAAAAAGGTGAAAAGAGAAGTAAAAAATAAAAGAATTCAAATTCGATGGGGAAGTGTCACGATGAGTCCCTTATATGATAATTATCGGATATTTTCATGTCAGTTTGGATTGTCTGCTTGAGAATAGCTTCGCCATTGATGAAGGATTAGGTATTTGCAAGATAATTAGTTTCATGGTGTTGAAAAAGCAGATAGTCATGTTCACATGATTAGCTTGACTATTACGAGAAAGATTAGGAATTTCATGATAATTGGTTTGGATTAGGTATTTTCATGATAATTGGTTTCACCTACCATGATGTATATCATTCTTTTGATCTCTTTATCCTTTTTTGTAAGATAAAATTTATATTTCAAATGTCATAGTAGTAAGAATGACGACTATATATAATATGACTCTATATCAAGTAATGAGCGATAGCGAAGCTGGGTTCTCCCTTTAGAATCGACTACAACAAGCTATCTCTATTTTTTATATGAACAAGTAAAGAAATAATATATAAAAATATACAAACGTATTTAAGAATGTACAGAAAATGTTTCTATATGTTTAATAAGTGGGAGAATTACACTCGAGGTCCTCATTGTTTTCAATTTTTTTCAAATTAGTGCATGTTATTTAAAATAGTCCAAATCAGTCCCCGAATATTTTTAAAAAGTTTTAACTCAGTCCCAAGTTTCAAAAAGTGTCAAATCAAGTCTCTAATATTTCCAAAAGATGTCAATTTAGTCGATGATATTAAATATTTAACTAAAAATTTATGAAATGACTAAAATACCCTTACGAGTAAATTAAAATTACTAAATTACACTTTGCCCCTACCCCTACACCCACCCACCACCGATGAATTTAAAGTCAAATTTTTTTACAAGTTTAAGAATTAAATTGAATTTATTAGTAAACTTTGGGGATTAAATTGAAGTTTTATAAAGATATTATTAGGTAATTTTCCTTTAGCTTGTAGTAGTATTATCTTTTTGGGTGTGCCTATCCAGTGTAACTATTCGGGAGAGAACGTATGTAGTTCGTATTGACCCAAAAAAAATTACCGAAAATATCAATACTTGTGAAGATAATTTTTTAGTTTGAAAATAAGAGGGTAGATTACTCACAGAAAATAAGAAAAAGAAAAAAAAAATTATCCTTTGGCATGTCAATGTTTTGCAATTTGCAGGATCTTTATTAGCAAGCCACTGCTACTCCTGTAAGGGTGTCTTTAGTAGAGTCTCTAAAATAGAGACTCTACTATTGTATAATTATTACGTAATATAGTTTATTTGGTGAAATAAAAATTTATAAAGTAGAGATTAAAATCACCAAAAGTAGGCCCAGGTCTCTAAAAAGTACAGAGTCTCTAAAAATATTAACAAATTTGTTAACATTTTTAGAAACTCTGTACTTTTTAGAGATCCGGGCCCACTTTTGATGATTTTAATCTCTACTTTATGAATTTTTATTTCACCAAATGAACTATATTACGTAATAATTATACGATGCCAGAATCTCTATTTTAAAGACTCTACTAAGGACAGCCTAATAATGACAGAAGCAACCAATTCGTTTTATATCAACAATCAACAGCATCAAGCATCCCATACATAATTATATCGTACATAGTGTTTAAGATATAATTCAAAATTGAGAAAAATCACTTGTTCTTATTCTAAAATCGTGATTGTTCTCTCAAAGTCATGGAGTAAGACATCGAGAAAACTAGATAAATCAACTTTAACAATTCTTCCTCATTCCTTCAAATGATCCACGTATTTGATACAAGGACCTAACTATGTAAGTGACGAAATAAGCTGGTGAAGCAAAAACAGGTATGTACTTCCAATCATTCAAAAATGTCTCCGAAGAATTCATTACATATGAAAATCTCAGAACACTGGAAAGTCCCAAATTTTGATGACCTTTCAGCTATAAAACTTCTGAAATCAAAAAGCATTATAGCCTAAAAAAGATAAAATTACATATTTTCTACACGTAAATGTAAGCTAGGTTAGCCAAGAGGGCTATGCACATACGCTACGTAAGCATTAACAAGTTATCTTTCAGCTTATAGCTTCTGTAATAATTAATAGTCGAAGCAAAAGACTCACAATGTGGATGGATCAGTACAAGAACAGCAGGGATTTCGTAAAGGGGAGCTGAACGGTGTCTCTCCAACTGCAACAAGCAATGCAGCGATACAACTAGGAAAGTTACCATCTGAAAGATCCAAAGCAAGTAATTTGCGATTCCAAGTCGTAACTTTCCATAAAACATAATTTATTTCCGCCATTCTCCATGCTTTAGACACAACATCCTTGAGAGGTTCTTAGAAATGTTCATCAGCAACGCCAGAAACTTTCTTTCTTCAATCCATGGAGCAAGTTAGTTTCCAGGCCACCTCAACCCCATTCCATATCTAATCATTTTCCTTTGTCCTTCTTATGATCTCAACTGATCACCATATGATGAATGATAGACAGAGTATACATCACATCAAGATTCAGTTTCCAGATACCTGTCCACATCTAGATTTAATGACAGCTTTTCAAGATAATTTTCATGGCACTACATTCACAAAATTATAATATAAATAACCTACCACCTTTTTTCAGCAATACATACTCAGAAGTTCGAATGCTGGTGTACAATGTCTAGTGCCACATATATTATTGCCACTTTACTAAGTAGGCTACAAAGATATAAAAGATAGAGAAGTATCAACAAGAGAAATAAAAATGCAACCAACATTAAAACGCAATCCCTCAAGGACAAGAGCTACGTATTCAAGACAATTGACTTTGATGATATGCTCCACCAATAGTAGAGATGGCTGTCCAGGAGACAAACTGCCGCCATTGACGCCGAGAATGTTTCCATTTCAAGTACAATAGAAAAGTCTATACATAATTACTTTTACCCAAAGGAGATTGGTTGTCCCAATTCCAAAACAACTCACATGATGTGACCACAAAGCCTGAACCGCTGATAAAATTTATCGTGGATTTTGATATAATTTAGTTATACGGCTCACAATAGTCAGAATTATGATTCTTGCGATTCTTATTCATTGAGGCAGCCATATCTGTACAATACACAGGACATAAGATACTACACTAAAAAAAAATTGAATGCAACTAAGCAGATAAAAATGTCACCACTATCATACATGTTACTTTTCTATTTTCTGATTCGCTATACACAATTCAAGTTTAGAAAGTAACATAGCATCACATATCAATAACTTTTCCTGGTAAAATAAACACCAGATGATCAGACAAAAGTTGAAAATTACCATGTAATTCAAAAACTCTAGTGATTCCCTTGCGCTCTAACCAATAGATACTTCATCTTTTTTCTTCACAGCCTTCTGCTGCAACATGAATTCATGGAATTTCTCCGCTCTGTGCCTCATCCCTAAAATCATATCTTCAGTCTGATGGATAATTTGTTTCGGCAAATACTCCTCCAAATAATCAAACCACTCCCCTAACGACATTTTCTCCAGATCCACCTGAACACCACTCTCTTTTCTTCCAGACGTACTCGCCAATCCATCAGCGCCCTCACTTCCCAGATTCACGTCTTCTTTGTTTTCCATCCCATCAGCTCCATCCCCTTCTAAATTCCTTTCCTCTCCTTCACAACCTTCTACCACATTCAACTTCTCCACCATTTCCTCCTCTCTCATTTCCCCATTATCAACATTCGACTTCTCCCCCATTTCCTCCTCTCCCATTTCCCTATTCTCAACACTCTCCGACACCTCTATCAGTAAACCCCTCCTCCCTCTTGTACCCTTTCTAGTCCTTCTCCCTTCAACCACACCCAAATTCCCAACTTCTCCACCCTTACTCCGGTTTTCTACCAAATTCTCCTCTTTTGTCGAACTCCTCGTTTTCCTTAAATTCATTGTCTGTCCTTTCTCCTCCTCAACCACCCCTACATTCCCAATCCCCTCACCATCTTCCACCCCATTCTCCACCTCCTCCTCCTTCTTCCCACGCCTCATCCTCCTTAAACTCACTTTCCTAACCACCACATTCACTGTTCCTTCGCCATTTTCCAAACCTTCCTCCTTTTTCGAGCTCCTTGTGCTCCTTACATTGACTTTCCCACTTACTACATTCCCCGTTCCTTCGCCATGCTCCGAATCTTCCCCGCTTTTCAAGCTCCTACTCCTCGTCACACGTCCACCCAAATTCTCCGATCCTTCGCCTCCAGCTCCACTCTCCTTATCCTTAACCTTATCTTTCGAAACCCTTCCTCTTCTACCCCTACCCTTCCAATCATTCTTTTCTACTAATTCTTCACCATACTCTGACCCTAACCCTAACCCTAATTCTTTATTCTCATCAATTACCCCCAATTTACCCGCCTCCGCCGCAGCCCGCCGCTTAGGGTTTCTCCTCGGCCTACTTTCCTCCTCCCTTTTCTCTTCCTCTTTGACTTTTTCGCTCACTTTGACTTGGACTTCGATTTTGACTTCAATTGCTGTCAGCTCACCGATCTTGATGACGTCACCGTCGGAGATGGAGTATGGAGCGGAAGGTTTCAAGGATTTGGTGTTCAATACGGTGCCGTTCGAAGAGCTGAGATCCGTTACAGTCCACTGACCCGACCCGGACTCGAATTCGATGGTTAAGTGTTTGGAGGAGATGCCGGCGTCTTTGATGGCTAACGTGTTGCCGCGGATGACCCGACCGATTTGGATCTTGGATCCGGGCTTGAAGTCCATAACTCGGCCCGATAATGGCCCTTTCTGCATAATTAGCTTCAGCATTGGTGCTTCGTTCATTTTTCCTTCTAGTGTTGCAGTTGAAGTGTTGTGAAAATTTGAAATGCTTATGAGAGAGGGAAAATGTATAGAAGTGCTTATACGAGAGGACGTCTGGCTTAACGTGCAAAAAGTTGCTTATATGATAAAACGGTCCAGCGGTACGTAACTCAGCAGTGATTAATCGAGATTGTGCGTTCGAGTCCCGTTAGTTATATTTTTAATATATATTATATGGTGTTAGGTTTTTTTTAAATTAAAAAAAAAAAATGGTGTTATAAGCATTTTTTTTTTTTGGGTCAAAAAACTGCTTCATGTTGACAAAAGAAAAGAATGTAATATTCTAAATGTATTGGTGAAACTTCTTAAAAGGTAATTGATTGTATTTATTTATAGATATGTTGGAAAAAAATTGGTAGGTGTATTTGAAGAGTTCTAATACAAGGGATTTGGGTTGGCGATGTGTATGTCTCTTTATGGATAATGTTTTTGGATTTCAACATCATGGAATACGCTATAACAATAATGTACCTTGGAAGGAAAAGGAGTATGGCTTTTATAGTCCACTTTTGATAGCGTACATTACATTGAATTTATTATGTATAAAAGTTAATAAGTGACTTGTAACTACTTTATTAGGGGTTCGTAGAGTTGTATTAGAAAATTCATAAATTCTAAAAAAATTGAAGTAATTTACCCAACTAATTGTCACTCCAATAATTAATCTCAATTTGGATAGAGCCCCTTAGACAATTCGGAGACATATATCCTCTGATTGACTTGTTAACGTCAGAAAAATAAGTTTAGCAAAATGTAGTCTTAAAAATGAAATAGACTCTCAATTTATTTGTAACCTCCTCAAGAAAGTTCCCTCAAGCAACAGTCCCTTCAAGCTTGTCATTGAAATCTGGTTCACTGCTTGGGTATTCTCAGCAATAAAGTAGGCTACCGTGTTGTTTATATCTATCATGAGGCTAAGAGATATACAGATTAATTAGCGAATTTTAGTCTTCATCAATCTCTCGAGCCATTCAATTTAGATCAATCTCTAAGTGCTCTTCATCAGTTGATAGAAAAAGATAAGAGGGACGAAACATCTCCAAAATAGTTAGTTTGTAATGAGACAAAACACAAACAAAAAATGAGTAACGTTTTGTCTTATGCCAAAAATATGTTAGATTTTCTTTTAGCTGCTTATTGATCAGTTTATAAGCCAAACCAACATATACTTTGTATTTTGCAATTGATGATTTGTTATTATACTTTACGCTTTTTTTTCGTTTTTTGAATCACTTTCATCTAAAATTCGTCTTTGTCAATTTCGCACATTAACGTATCAAAAAGGCACGATAAACTTTTTTATGTGAATATCACCAACTATTTAAACTTTGTGATTTCCCTCATCCAATTCATTACATTTCTTTGCAAAATTATTACATGAAATATTATTTTGTTAATATGGGTTTTTATGTTTAATCACATAGATAAATCTCATTGGGGCATCAATTATGCATTATGCATTTTGTTAAGCATATATGGTAGGGAAAATACTTAGATATTTTAGCATGTGGGTAAAGCTAGCTTTTTTTATTATTATTTCTCTTTTTTCAGAAAAATCTTACCATATGACGATCATTTGACATTAGCATCCTATACAAAACAATCCAAAATCTTAGACAAATCCAAGTTGATCTTGGACATAATTGACATTGAAAGTAACTAATCACCCGGTTTGCATTTCGAGTAGGATAGAGTTAATAACCTTAAATATTTCACTTATGATGGTATTTACTTTTCTTTTCTTTTTTTTTTCCTAAATAAGCAAAGTATTCATTAAAACTCAACAAAAATCATTTACAATATCCTACCAAAACCAAATTGAAGCTATATAAATATATCCCCCAGGATCCAGTTTGCACTAATTATTTCGTTAACCAAATTTCTCCTAAATTTCTTATCCACCCAAATACGCAATCGAACCAGCTGCAACACTTCGCACTTGATTTGCTCTTTCGATTTGAACTCTTCCCGATAGATTCTATGGTTATGTTCCCTCCAAATGATGTAGATTAAAGTGCAGAAGAATAGCCGAATAATCATAGGCCAAAGGTTATTACCTTTGCAAACCCTCTGAAACCACAGTCCAATACTATTCCAACTAGGGAATCGGTGATGAACAAGAGTACATCGGCAACCAAACTCCCAAATATAGTAGAACTTCTTTAAATTAATACTCGATAAATTAATAATATCTTTTAATTAATAAAATGTCTAGTTTCAACTTGGGACCAGTGTAAAAAATTGATAAATTCGATAAAATAATAAGATAATACATTTAAAAGATTTTATTTGTATTTTATTGAACCCAATATTTCATAAATTAATACTTAGCTAAAAAGTACATAATAAATTGACTATGGATTTTCTTAAAATATGAATCAAGAGTAGCTTGTCTTTTATTGAACTTCAAATCTAGTTGAATATCATATTTAATTATTTAAAGAGAAAAAATTGAGATAATCCTACAAGGATTAGAATACAAAATTAGAGAAATTAGTTGTCATCCTAATCCTACAAGCACTTGGATACGAGATTAGAGAAATTTTTTTCTAATTTTACTAAATTAAATTTTATATTCTATTCTCATTACTTATCTTTTTAAATTGCACCGAAAAAATATAAGTCACTTTTCAAAAAAGGATATCATAATCATAATATATTTACTATAACCCAAAAAAAATAAAAAAAATATCTCTATTAATTAATAATTATTAATTTATCGATAAATTAATATCTCACTAAATTAATAGAATTTGGGGATCTCAACGCTATTAATTTAAAGAGATTCTACTATATGTCTGCAAATGCCACACTGAAAAAATAGATGTTGTCGGTCCTCCACATGAACCCCACAAAGAACACAAGTGCAATTGTCCGTGATGCGGGTTCATCAGTCTTTCTTTAGTTGGGAGCATGTCGAGAATAGCAACCCACGCCACAAAGCTGCATTTCGGGATAAAAATTTTACCCTAGATTAAGTCGTGCCAATCGACCCTATCGCCTCTATCTCAATGGTATAACACCAACAATTTGTTTTCAATTATGTGTCATGAGGCAATTTCGAAGCATATTGTTATGGATCATGCTCTTCTTATATCCAAACACTTATCGAGAATTCTTAATCACAAGGGCCATACTTATGTTTATTGCAGATTAAAAATATATATAATATTTATTTTTGTTTATAAAAATATATGTAATATTTTAAAAAATAAAACATTTGGCCCCCCAACTTCAATTTTTTGTTAAATAGTATTATTGATTTAATCTTGACCCTTCTCCAACTTCAAATTTCTAGGTCCACCCCTATATACAATAACATTGAGAAGAAACAAAATTAAATTGTTCAATAATTATGTTGTAAGATTTTCTATTTATTGAAACTTGACCTATTGGTCCATAGATTTGATGAATCTATAAGGCATAATTTAAAAATAATCCACTGCAAGACTATTAAAAATGTTGTACATGTTCATATTTGCTATGTAATACTACCCATATCAAATTTTGTATATAAATTTAATCATGCATTTTCATCTTTTCTTTAATCAAATCGAGTGATTATTACTGCATTGATAGCGAATAGTACTACTTCATTACGATCCATAACCGGATCATAAGACAAACAAGAAAACCGATTAAGTCTCATCTGATCGTTGACTATCTAATGGAACGTCCTTCTTTATCTAAGCTAGAAATCAATTATAGGAAAGAATAAGCCCTGACATAGTTGGAGTTGATTGATAACCGAATTATATCACTTCAAGTTACTAAAGACAAATTGGCTAACTAACATCAAAGGTTGATTTTGGAAACATAACATATGTTGGCCTTATGAGAGACCAACGATCATCCTATAAATTTACTATTGCATATGAATGCAATATCGGTGTTTAACAACTCATTATGTCTGTGTGCTTTGTGTGTATTGTGAAGCCCTTTAGTTTCACCCACAGCACGCATAGACGAAGGATTTTGCACTGCCACAATAAAGAAATAAAGTTGTGTTTCTATTAACAGTTTTATCTTTTAGTCTAGTGATAATTGCCTGATCCTAACAATTGGTATCAAATCGAGGTTACAAGTCAAATCTCTTGGGTGTCGCTAGGGGGAAGGGGGAGGGGGACTAGAGATCATCTTATGGATTCACTATCGTGTATGAGTACAGTATTGGTGCTTGATAGCGGGGTGAGATTGTTAGGGGACTACAGATCACCTTATGTATTTGTTATCGTGTATGAGTACAGTATTGGTGCTTGATACCCATCTTGATTGCTGCTCTTGGAGTAATGATGCCCTGCATATCTTGTGATCAATGACTTATGACTCTATAAGGGTGTATTGTGCTATATTGATTCAAATTGAATCGTATCCAATTCACACTATGAAAAATAAGCCTAAGCTTAGGCCAAAATTTGACTAATGTACCAAAGAAATTTACACACCTATTTACTTCACAATAAACGTGTTTTGATTTGTATTAGAATGCAGCCTCAAACTGCATTGGCATTCTCATTGGCTTTCTTTGTAGCTTGAGTAGGGCTATGTTCTTGAATGGGAGCTTTCTATGGGCTCCAAACCTGAAAACAGAATCCAAGCCCCTGACCCGACCCACCAAAACCCTAAAATAGCACAAAAAAATGGGCCCCATTTAGTGTTCATCCAATAAAAAATAATCATCAGGGCACCCCCAAAACCCAAAACTCTTTCTCCACCCCCACACTGCCACCGCCTCTATTTTTTCCTCTTACAATATGTACGTACATGTTATAAAATAACTGCAAAAAATAACATATAATATCAAGAGAAAACTGAAACTCTTATTCATTTCTGAAATAATTTACATTACAATTATTATTCTCTATTTATAGAGTTTCAGAAGCTAGTAGCTGATGACTGTAAGCTGCTTACACTGTTGCTTGTAAGCTGCTGATGACTGCAAGCTACTTACGCTGCTGCTTGTATGCTGCTTAGTAGCTAGTGACTGCAAGTTGCTTACGCTGCTGCTTGTAAGCTGCTTATATTGATAGTGAATATCCATCAATCGATATTTCATAACACTCCCCCTTGAATATTCATTATAAAAATATATCTCATTAAAATCTCGTCAAAAAAACCCAATGAGATAAAAACTTGACTAAAGAAAAAGAGTACATTATCTTTATGAGGAATACTATTGTATTTCGCCTCGTTAAAACCTTACCAGGAAAAATTCAATTGGGATAAAAACCTTGGTGAAAGAAAAAGAGTACAATGCACAGATATCCTCTTCCCCTCATGACAAATCTTTCAGGCGGTGCATTCCATATCTTTGTACATGTGATTTGAAGATCGTTGGTGGTAATGCTTTAGTGAATAAATCTGCTGGATTTTCACTGACCGTACTTGCTGAATATCAACTATTCCACTTGTTTGGAGCTCATGTGTGTAGAAGAATTTCGGTGATATATGCTTTGTTCTTATCACTTTTGATATAACTACCATTGATTTGTGTGATACATATTGTGTTATCTTAATATAGTGTGGTTGGTCGGTCTTTGTCGGAAGGTAATCCACATGATTCTTGAATATGTTGGATGACAGATTTCAACCAAACACATTTTTGGCTACTTCATGAATAGCTGAAATTTCAGCATGAATAGAGGAAGTGGCAGTCATTGTTTGTTTCATGGACCGCCATGATATAACAGTGTCACCAAAATGAAAGACGTATCCCGTTTGTGACCTTGCTTTATGAGGGTCTGATTGATAACCAGCATCAGCATGACCAATTAATGAATATCTTGATTGTCTTGAATAGAATAAACTCATATCTAGTGTTCCATGCAAATAGTGGAATATGTGTTTAATTCCGTTCCAGTGTCTGCGAGTTGGAGCTGCACTATACCTGGCTAATAAGTTAATAGAAAAAACAATATATGGCCTTGTATTATTAGCTAGGTACATTAATGCACCAATGGCACTCAGATATAGTGCTTCAGGACCAAGTAACTTTTCTCCATATTCTCAAGGGCAAAAAAAAAAACTTTTGTCACATTAAGTGGCCTAACAACCTTCGGGGTTGTTAGTGGATGAGCTTTATCCTTATAAAATATTATTATAAACTCAACCACTGTCTCATTAAAAACCTTACTAGAAAAACTCAATAGGATAAAACCTAGGCGAAGGAAAAAAAAGTACAGTGCATATTTGTCTCCCCCTCATCTGAGCATAACAAGAGTATTCTTTGAGTTGACATAAATCAATCTTTAATGAATATATGTTTTACTTCCACTTGGAGTTCATCCATGAAATAGAACTTTGACTCGACATGCTTCTATCATATCAAACATATTTGCCCTACCTCGTTAAAACCTTACTAGGAAAAACCCAGTGGGAGAAAAACGTTGGTGAAGGAAAAAGAGTACATTGCATCAATATATTCTCTCCCTCATTGCAACAAGAGTCATGGTGACAGGTATTTCAGGCGCGATGCATTCTACACTTCTGAGTATGTACTTTGTGTTCTCTGTTGGTAAAGTTTTGGTGAATAAATATGCTAGATTTTCACCTGAGTGTACTTGTTGAATATCAACAATAACATTCTCTTGAAACTCATATGTGTGGAAATATTTTGACGAAATATGTTTCATCATGTCATCATAGCCATCTTTAATGAGACTAGCTCTTTCAAAAGATAAACCGTATGATTCCTGAATGTATTATATGACAAATCTTAATCATATATATTCTCAACTAGCCTCATGAATTTTCACAATCTCATCATGATTTGAAAGAGCAACACTCATGTTCTGTTTCATGCAGCCATATTTCAAGTAAATACATGAAATGTCTGTGATATTTCTTTGTGGGGGTCAGGTAACTGGTCAGCATCTGCAGGGCTGACAATGATAAGATCAACATTCTTGGATAATATAAGTCCATATTTGATTTCTACATAGATAGCACAACAGGTGCTTATTTTCATTCCAATACCTTCAAGTTAGAACTGCCCTATATTTCACTAATAAATTAATGGAAGACAATTTTCTGGCCTTCTATTATTAGCAAGATACATTAGTGGATCAATAGGACTGAGACATAGTACTTAAGGACCAATAGTTATCTCATTATCATCCCAAGCATCCTTTTGAAGATTAGGACAGTAATCATATCATTCTAATGCTTTCCATATAATATTATTTTGTTAGTGAGTACTCGATCTTCAGGTCGATAAACTCTCACTTGTATAAGCTCTTCAGGAGCGTTTATGACGTTCAAGAATTATCAGCATATATTTCAGCAATAATTGACAAATTTAAATTATAAAACAATAAACAATTGATAGCAAATAAAGATCTACAAGGAGATAATACTTCTTAATAAGGTATATGACCAGCAAAATATCAATATATATTAAGAATGTTATACAACATTCTTCTAGAATGTTTTCATTTGTACAAAGATCTTTGTAATCGATTACATTTCCCAGATTTTAGTCATATGCTTTAGGTAGAGCTGGCAAATGGGCTAGCACGGCATGGCCCGGCCCGGCCTAGTCGAATCATGGGTTAAGAAAAATTAGCCCGGTTCGGCACATATGTTTAGTGAGCTGAGCTGGGCTGGGCTCAATTCTTGAAATATATGACCCAGCTCGGCCCACGAGCCCGCTACTATGAGTCGTGAGATGGTCTAGGCCAGCCCATTTTTTTTTTTTTGTGATTAGTATGTTCTGAATTTTGATAATTGGATTAATAACGAAAAAAACTTAACCTTAATCTTTTTTACGAAAAAGTTAATTTAACGATTAACAAGACATAAGTTGATTGATAATATTATTATAAATGATTAAACATTACTTGACAAACAACAAGTTTACGAGACATAGATATGTTACTAATAAACATAAAAAAACGAACATTACATAAATGCTTGAAGAAAATTGGTGGATAAGTGTTTCTTGTGCGGGTGCTAGGCCTGCTGGTGGTAATGGTAGCGGTAGTTAAGGATTGAAATAGTTTCTACATTTGAGTGTTGAGATACAAGATTTCTTACAAGCGTTCCAGTTCTAAATTAACGACAAAATATATATTTACATTCACAATAGTTACAAATTATATATCCATGTTCTTCAAAGTAAGCAAAATGATTCCAAACATCTGAGCTTATAGGTTGAGTTGGGCTCGAGCTAGGCCGGTGCTGGGTTCGAGCTGGGCTGAGCTGAACTGGGCTGGGTCAAAAAATATATTACCCAGTTCGGCCCACCTATATGTGGTGGGCTGGACCGAGTCAAGCCTACTTTCAATCGAGCTGAGTTGGACCCGAATTTTCGTGTGTTGAGCTGAATTGAGCTTGTGTCGGCCCAGCCTAAATGCCACATCTAGCTTTAGGCATAGTAAGTTCTTCAAGAACTTCAATATCATATGCTTCAGGCATAACAAGTTCTTCAGGAACTTCAATATCAATATCACATGATTTATATTGGCAAGTTGTTGTCATTTCTATAAGAAGCATAGGAACTCATTAACAATGGTATTACAGTTACCATATGAGGATATAAGCCAAAGCGTACCCATATAGCATACTAACTCATTCCGTGCAAAGCTTTAAGCAGTTTAAGGGATATATACCTATATGGTACAGTACTTGCAAGTATCCAAGCATTGTGGGATTGAAAATGACATAGGGTTTGCTTCACAATGCTCCCCCTCAATCCCACATACGAGAATTTCACATTTGTCATGTGAGCTAAGTTTCTACTATATTACTTCTCTCTCGTTGACCGATCAGGTATTTGTCGACATTCATCCACACTTTGTGGTTCAGGATCCTAATCGTTTTTTTCCAAGCGTTTGGCCTCTCCAAGGATCAACTATTCTGCAATCACTTCAGGGATTGTGTATTTACCAACGTCGGTTGGTTTTGCTAGTTCTGTCGTGCTCCTTAAAGATATAGAATCTACAGGATTCATAATTCTTATATTTGTTTCCATGTGTTCTCCCTTGTCAAATGTATAATATCTTTTGCACCAACAGATACACTACGCTTCTAGCATGTCTCAGATGCATATGCTATGGCGCTTACTATATGTCATTCAGGCACAACAATTTGTGTCGACACATTCATAGCAAATATTTGTGATTTCACAATATTTTTTGCATTGGGTAAATTATTTGCAATACTGTGCAAATAAATAATTCTTTGAACTTCAAGTTCACATTACTAATTCCTTAGATTCAAATGAGATAATAATATTTTCCTCCAACATATATTATATCGAGATATCAAAGATGTATCACAGGGAACTTCACGTTCCTCTCAAATATATCACGCTAACTTCAAGTAGCGATTTTATGTTCCTTTAATGAAGGGAAGAAGTCCTCATTAAATAGAAAGCACCAAAGCATGCTTTAACATGATCATCAACTAGGGGTGTAAGATATGAATACTACCCCTAGGTAGCCAAGTTGATTATGTCAAACCATGAGAACAATTAGATTATGATATCTTTGCTTTTTGCACAAGAGGTGATTCAATTACTCATATAATTGTATGATACAACTCATAAGAAAGAGCAAGAATTTTGAAATACATGCTTCTGGCATGGATTCAAAAGAAAATGCAAAGATATTCTTTATCACCTTCATTTGTGGTCTCAATAAGATATTCGTTTCGACAAATATCTTTAATCTTAGCAAAAATCTTATGGACTTGCTAAAATATAATGAATTCATGATTCGAAATTATAGGTCACAAGGTTATGTTATATTAGCTCTGCTGGAGTAAGTTAGATTAGTAAAATCAAATAGCTAGTACATGTGCCTTGGGCCAAGTGTACGACAGGTACACACTTAATGTGCATTCAAACCACAAATGTTTATAGTAGTTTTGACTTCTCATGCTTTTCCTCATTATTCCACTACTGGTGGTGAGGATTATAAATTTTAGCATTGTTTGTGGGACATATTATCTCAACCACGGTCATGACTATGACCAATTTAATATTTAGATATTACAGTTAGTACAAGAAGTGCAATATTAGTCACTTTGGAGAACACAACTCTATTAATTTCGGAGAATGTAGTTTCATTCGCTGCAGGGAATGTAATTTTATTTTCTTCAGGAAAATAAATATTATCCACTTCAGGGGATTTCAAATCCATTTGGTTCAGAGAATTTAATTCCACTCACTTTGAAAAATTTTCAATTATATTCCTTCAGGGAATTTCTATTTTATTCACTTCAGGGAATGTAATTCTACCCATTTTAATTTCATTCACTTCAGGGAATGCAATTTTTGATTCACTTCGGAGAATCTAATTTCAATTCACATCAGGAAATTTTAATTCCATTTATTTCAGTGAATGAAATTAAGCCAATTGAAAATTTTGGCTTTCTATAAATTCCAGTGGAGTTTTTACTATAACAATGTGAATTTCAATTCTTCAAATGATAAGATAATAAAGGAAAAATATTTTTCTATAAATGATATACATAGGGTATAATATTCA
This sequence comes from Ehretia macrophylla, assembly GCA_037974665.1. Classification (NCBI taxonomy): domain Eukaryota; kingdom Viridiplantae; phylum Streptophyta; class Magnoliopsida; order Boraginales; family Ehretiaceae; genus Ehretia; species Ehretia macrophylla. The sequence continues at coordinate 48,058,052 of CM075777.1, read as the reverse complement.
TACCTCCATCTGAAATAGCTTCAAAACTGTGGTAAGGTTTTTTTTTCTATATTAAAAGAGTAAGATTTTATTCCCACCATAACTTTCTACCAAGTAACTCAATGGTAGAGACTCGTGCTGATAACGTGTTATAAAATAACTGCAAAAAATAACAGATAGTATCAAGAGAAAATTGAAACTCTTATTCATTTATGAAATAATTTACATTACAATTATTCTTCTCTATTTATAGAGTTTCAAAAGCTAGTAGCTGATGACTGTAAGCTGCTTACACTGTTGCTTGTAAGCTGCTAATGACTGCAAACTGCTTACGCTGCTGCTTATAAGCTGCTTCTTATAAACTGCTTAGTAGCTGGTGACTGCAAGCTGCTTACGCTGCTGCTTGTAAGCTGCTTAGTAGCTGGTGACTGCAAGCTGCTTACACTGCTACTTGTAAGCTACTTATATTTATAGTGAATATCCATCAATCAATATTTCATAACAATACACACATTATATATATATATATATATTTCCTATGCTATTATGAATATATCTCAAATATAACTATTTATTACGTGAATTTTATCCAAAAAATTGGTAATTTGTTCTATTTGAAGATATCCCAAATTAAAATTATTTAGTATTCAAGAATTGGAGATTCTTCTAACATTTAAAAATATAGCGAATACAACTATTTAATAACGTATTTATTCAGACCTCGAAAATCTTTCATTTCTTATGATTTGGCCACTTTTACACAACCAACTTTATATAGAAAGTTGTACATAAAATAAAAATAAAAATACTTATATGGTATATACCTTAAATGGAAATAAAAACCACAAAATTAATAAAAAGTAACTTAATTTACAAATGAAAATGAAAAGAATTCTTAATTTCATCTCATTTTGACTTTTTTACACATACGTTGTTATTTGTAAACAAAAGAGAAAATAAGTTAATTAGTTTCAAATGTTTGTTTGTTTTGACATTTTAATCGCAAACATTTTAAATCGGACACTTTAGTCCTAAACGTTTTACATAAGGAACATCGTTAATCCATTAACTCATTTATGTTAAATTTGCTCTATTAAAATCACATGATTCACACGCCGTGAGTAAAAAAAAATATACAAGGTTAAATTAGTCATTTAGATCATAGTGATCAATTTAAACTAAATGAGTTGTAAGTTAAATAACTAATTTTACTTTGTGTGTTTTTCTTTTTTTACACGCAGAAGGTAAATTACGTGACTTTAACGTAGCAAATTTAATATAAACGAACTAATGGACTAACTGTGTCTTTTATATAAAATATTTAGGACTAAAATATTTAATTTAAAACGTTTAAGACTAAAATATCAAAACCAACAAACATTTGAAACTAATTGAACTATTTTTCCTAAACAAAAAAGAGAAAAAGAAACCAAAAAAAAAAACACATAATAATGTATTGATGTTCACATTAGACAAACGCAAACAGTTCACACTCCCACACTATTATATACAAATTTAATTACTATTCAAATAAAAAAACCTTTTTTTTTTCATCTCATTTTTGTACAATCCATTTTTCTTATAAAGAAAACAAGACAAAAATAAAAGAAAAAGCACATACTATAGAGAAAACAAGACCAAAAAAAAAAAAAAAGAAAGAAAAAGAAAACACACACACAAACACACACCCCACACGTACCCTCACCTATATATATATATACATATATAATTTCACAACTAGTACTATAAAGCAATAGAGAAAAATATATAATACTTAAAAATAATTATTTTTAATAATTATTTCCTTCTCTTCTCTGCTGCACCTTCGACCTCTCAAATCTCTCTCTCTGCAGCTTTTCCTTTCGGCCAATTTGACACAAAAAAAGCTTTTTCTTTTTTCTCAAGGTCTGCCTTTTAATCTCTCTCTCTCACACGATCTACACACACTTTCACATCTATTAGTTTTTTATTTTTATTTTTTTCAAATTAAGTAATTTTCTCGATATGGGCATTTTTGGAATTTTATTCTCGATCAATATTTTTTAATTGGATTTTGTAATCTTAATTAGATATTAATTTGTTCGAATTGGGTTGGTTTTGTTTTGGATTGTTCTCGGGTTAAAGTTTCGATTTTTTTTTTTTGTTTTTTTGGTTATGTGGGTGGCGTTGAGAATTGTTTTTGCTCTTTTTGGTTTAATTGAGTATTGAATTAGGGTTTATTGGAAATTTGAGTAATTTTTTATGTGGGTTTTGAGTTTGAAGAGTTTTAATGTAGGGTTTTTTTAATTAATATTTTGGGATTTATTGGGATAATTTATTTGTGGGTTTTGAATCTGTTAACTTTAAGGAATTGAAAATGTATGAACTTGAGAAGATCCTTGATTTTTATTTTTTATTTTTTTTAAAATGGTCAATGTTTTTTTGTTTTTGTTAATTTATGTTGTCCCCGTCTCATCTGGAGGTACGGGTTTGAGTTGTGGAAACATAATCTAAGAGTAAGAATGGATATGACAGATTACAAACTGATTATTTTCTATAGCCCGTGCACACCGGGAAGCTCCATGCACCGAGTTGTCCTTTTAAGTAAATAGTTGAAGATATTCTTGATATAGAATATTGGACGTATTGATTGTAAATTATTGCGAAATGTGAAGATTGTAGACTAAATATTTGCGGTTATATAGTGAATAAGGTTGTTTGTGTATGAATTCAAAAGCGGTTTATCTGAAGTGGTGTTTACTATTGTGTTGAACAGGTGAAGTAGGAGGAGTTGTGGAGTGGGGAAATGGCAGGGACTGCGACCGAGGAGTCTGGAGTGGGGAGGTCTTTGGAGGGTGTCTCAAGTGGGCAGCAGCGATACCAATCCGGGGAAGCATTGGCAGAATGGAGGTCTTCTGAGCAGGTGGAGAATGGGACCCCATCAACTTCTCCGCCTTACTGGGATAGTGATGACGATGATGATGGTGGTGCGCTGTTTTTTCTCTTTGAGTATTTTCTGCAACCGTGTTTACAATCTTTCTTCCTTTTTTTTTTTTTTAATCTATAGAACTTGTGTAAATAAATGTTTGCAAAATTTGGTATCTGATGTCGTTGAAAGGAAAAATAAGTATTTTCTGTTGCTTCTTGTGCATCTTTCTTTCATTCTTGCATGGTGGTACATGGACACGGGTTGAGTGTCAGATACGGGTACATGTCCATTGTAAGAGTGATCAAATGTATGATAAAAGAGATTTGAGGACACGGTTAAATTGTCGTATTTTTAGCTGAAAAATGTAGTTTATGCAACAAAGAGTGGTTGGAAATGTCACTCCACCCATTTGGGATAGGAATATGCCAAATTGAACACACTAAAGACACTTCATGTGTTATATCATACAGCTTTAACTGGCTTGCTGTGCCTGTACTAAATGGGAAGTTTCCCACACCCTTGTCAGTGTCCATTGTTCAACACGGAACATTCATAGTAGGATCAATGTAGCATATCTTTTCTATTAGTATCCTTCTGTATCAGTTGAGTATCTTGTGAAGTGCAGTTATCATCCAAAGGAAAAGCCTTTCCTGTAGTTGATGTTTTCTGAAGGTTTAGTAAAACCAGTAGCACAATCGGTAATCAATTTTTCATTGTTGGAAAGTGAATTTGCGGATATATGTGTTGGTGTGGTATCCGCTGCAGCAAGTAGCTTTGTGCTGGTAATGTGTTTGTGATTGCCACAAAAAGTTAATCAGTCACCAAATTTTATCACCGGTGTGCACTCTTCTGAAAGAAACGAGCAGCAATTAATCTTTATCACTTTGTCGTGGAGTGCAATTTTAAATACTTTGGACATCCATTTTGGGCACAAAATTCGACACACGACATACCTAGAGGTTTTCAGCCTGAGCATTGGTCACATTAAATTGCCCTTCTACTTGTAGGTTTGGGAAATAAAATAATGTTTAGTTCAAAGACGAGGATGGGGAGGGGGAGGAGGTGGATGGGGCTGAAATCCTTTCTTTGCTGATAGATGGGTTTCCTTTCCCTGGCATTGATTGACAGGCTTGTTAAGTAGTTAATGGAAAGTGCTTCCTTTCTTTCTTAGTTGAGGTAAGATGTGGGAGTCATGTGAGTTATTAATGTGGTTCACAGTTTTAAGTTGAAATAGGCTGACTTCTATATATCAATAATCTTTCCATAGTTGTGTTGAATACTTGTAAAAATTCTGTCCAAATTGGGAGATTAGGAATTAACTAAGTTGATCTGGAGGCTTTGCAGCCTCTCCTTTTCTCCCGTGCTTTTTTCTTTTACTGCCTTGACAAGCATTAGGAGCTGCCCGTTTAACCTTCACCTTTAACTTCCTCTATGTACCCCTTACGTTTCTGCAACCTGACTGAAAACATCGTTTATATAGCTTTTCCTTTGGGGATATTGAATTCCTGGACGTCAGTAATTAGCACTAAAATCTAAATTGATTAAGGCAACTCCTAAGGTGTGGAATTACTTGGTTTTTCATTATACTTAAAAAATTCCAGGTTAATCATGTTTTGAATTGTTCCGCAATATGCTATTAGTTAATTATTAAAGTATGTGGATTCGGGTATTGGTGCTGACGCGATTCTTTATAATTAGAAATCATGGAATTTGATGTGATTCATGGGGATATCGATGAGGAACCATGAAATCTGACTACTGTATAATAAATGGAAAAAGATTTATGGAAGATGGTGTCCTCTAAAACGATGATTTTCTTTCTCTCTGTTGCTATTTTTCTACTTACTTCTTTTTCCTCTCGGAATATGTACATAAGGTTTATCTGATTTGATGTATTGATTCTGCATTTACAATTCATTAACTGCTATTTGCTATTTATTACATTGCAGGGCCGAAACCTTCTGAATTGTATGGGAAATATACGTGGAAGATTGATAAGTTTTCACAAATCAACAAGAGAGAACTTCGCAGTAATGCATTCGAGGTTGGCGGCTACAAATGGTATGTGAGCAAAATTATGTTTTCAAATGATTTCTTGGGGCAATGGTCTTGTTTTTTCTCTTATCACCCAGTATGGTACGCAGTTAATAAAATGCAATGGTGTTTTTTTCCCCAGTCAAGCTGCTAGCTACAAGTAGATTTCTATAGTTGCTTTGTTTCATAGGAATACTGAAAACCAAAATTTGTAAGTCATATACTTGTGTCAACTGCCATGTATCCTCCCCTTTCTGTAGAGAAGCAATGGCCTATCTACAAGCCGTGGCCCGACTTAGCCTGTTGTGGCTCTATAATTTCCTTTTGAGACCTGCGACTGTCCAAGTCAAGGAACTGTCTGTAGTTAACTTGATATTATTTTTCTCTTCCTTGTGTGGTGGTCTCTAGTTAGATTCTGTACTTCCAAATCTTTATAGATTTCTTGTGTTGGGAATAGGCTGTTGTCTTCCTTTGCTTTCTTTTCTCCCTCTCTTTCAAAGTTTACTTACTGTGGAAGCAACTTGTCTTGGTATTTGTGTTTCTCAAAAGAGCTTGTAGATTTGATTATAATTCCCAGTATTAATGATATTTAAGAGGTTATACAAGTAATTAGGCATAGATAGAATATTGTTCAATGTTGAAGTTGAGCTGGTCGATGGATCAGTTTATGCACTTCATTGTTTCTCGATAAAGCTTACCTGTTTGACCTTGCTAAACATCCATTATCATGATAAGTACTGAGATTAAGGATTCTTGCAGGTTTGCTAAGTTTTGCTTTTTGTGCTGCTTCTACATGATGAGGATTGTGTCCTTATTTTGGTATTTGGTCATGCTATAAATTTTGTTTTCAGTATTATTAGTACACATGTAATCTCCCTGTGTGAAGGGGGTAGATGCATTTATCTGATCTAAGCTTTGCGTGATAGGTATATTTTGATCTACCCTCAAGGTTGTGATGTCTGCAATCACCTTTCTCTGTTCCTTTGTGTGGCTAATCATGACAAGCTTCTTCCAGGTAGGATGATTATAGGATCCATATAGCTTCTCCAATCTTATGCTTGAGAGTTTATCTAAATGTTTCTTTTTCATTTGATTTGGTCAAATAGGGTGGAGTCATTTTGCCCAATTCACAATTGCTGTGGTCAATAAAGATCCGAAAAAGTCTAAGTATTCGGGTTAGTTGGTTTAATAATTCTTTAATTGTTGCGATTAATTTTCTGAAGGTCTATCATTTCAGTATTATGCATAACTTGCAAAATCTGCAGATACATTACATCGTTTCTGGAAGAAAGAGCACGATTGGGGATGGAAGAAATTTATGGAGCTATCAAAAGTGCTAGACGGGTTCATTGATGCTGACACATTAATAATCAAAGCTCAAGTTCAAGTTATCAGGTTTTCTGCAGATTTCTTATTTAAGGGAGTTCTCAATTGATATTTGTACCTTTTTCAGGATCTCTTCAATTGCCTATGTGGTTATCTGATAGCACATTTCCAAGTTTTATTTTTCTATATACTGTTGTCTCTATATATTCTATGATTAGTAACTTGTACTGAATCATGTAAAGTTGAGAGATTTTCTTTCTTTTCCTCTTCATCTTTTTTTCATTTGAATATCATGCACAGAGTTGATCACCCATTTCTTATTCATTCACTCATGCATGTCACATGTTGAGTATTTGTGTATTAATTGCTGTGGGTCAAGATAAATGTAAAACAGTGAAGGATGAACTATGGAAGCAAAGTAGGCAACAACAGATCTGTGACCCATAGCACAATATTATTGTCATTATAGCAATATATATACACATAAATACCGGGTAGATGTCTGCATGTATTGGAAGTATACCCCTCTTCAACTGTATGTGCAACTCAAAAGAAAATTACTCACTGTTTTGTGAAGAATTATCTAACTCATACTTTGTTTCTATTAATGAAATTGGGTAGGCCATCTTGAATATAATACTTGGCTTGATACCAAGTAGAGGTGGAAGATATAGATTTGGTAGTATTTGCAAGTCCTAGAAGTTTAATATTAGGTACATGACTTTGTCGGTATCTTAGTAGCGAATGTTCATTTTAGTTGCACTACAGAGATTGACCATCCTACAAATTGATTTTGAACTCTACTGTTGGTTTTCAGGGAGAGAGCAGACCGTCCTTTCCGTTGCCTTGATTGTCAATATAGGAGAGAACTTGTTCGGGTATATTTAACAAATGTCGAACAAATTTGCCGTCGTTTTGTAGAAGAAAGACGAGGCAAGCTTGGGAAGTTGATTGAAGATAAAGCTAGATGGGCAAGGTAGGAGCATTGAGTTCTATTGATGTTGTTTTGACTGTTAAATGTGTTATGACTTATGTCTAAGGAGTAAGGATAATTGTTTGAGGTACTTCCAAGTCAAATCGTCATCTAGCTCCTCTGGTTGGAGCCTTTTGACATTGTTTTGCACCTCTTTGGGTTGATCACCCAGAAGCGATGTGATCCATTTAGTCACTTGTACAATTATTGGAACATTTTTATCTGTCCCAAAATTTTCTTCCTGCCATTTTGCTTTAGTTTTCCGCCATTTCTGACTTGCTAAAATATCATTTGGCCCTATTGTTTTCATATAAGTAGATTAACTTGTAATGTATTTCAGCTTTTGTGCATTCTGGCTTGGGATGGACCCAAGCACTAGGCGTCGCATGTCTCGGGAGAAAATGGATTCAATATTGAAAGTTGTTGTAAAGCACTTCTTCATTGAGAAAGAAGTCACATCCACCCTAGTAATGGATTCCCTATACAGTGGATTAAAGGCTCTTGAGGGCCAGACTAAGAGTAAGAAGAGTAAAGGGAAATATTTGGATGCTGAAGAATTACCAGTTCCTGTTGTTCGTATGGAGAAAGATATGTTTGTCTTGGTAGATGATGTATTACTATTACTTGAGAGAGTTGCTATGGAACCGTTGCCTCCAAAGGATGAGAAAGGTCCACAGAATCGCACAAAGGTGAGCAAAACTGTGTGAATCCTAAACAGACTGTTTTTGTTGTTGTTTTCCCATTATTGTGGTTTAACAGGCGAGGAACGGAGAGGTTTTCCTTTATAGTTCATTTGGTTCTATGTAACTTGGCTTGCACGTGTATTGTTTGTTATACTAACTATGAGCATTAATCTATTCTGCTTTCTTCTAGTTGTTAAACTTAACTAATTCAAGATCATGTACCAAAACATCATGCTAATTACATGTGTCTTAGGATGGCTCTTCCGGAGAGGATTTCAACAAAGATTCCATTGAGCGTGATGAAAGACGTCTTACTGAGTTAGGACGTCGGACTATTGAGATATTTGTCCTCGCTCACATTTTCAGGTAGTAGTTTTATAAATCATGTTCCTTTCTTGGTCTTTTAGCACACAGATATGGTCTATTTGTTTTCAATTATTTTTTTTGCTTACTGAAATACATCTTCAGACTATTGAAATACATGTTGCAGCTTATATCTGAAATTAATCCGTTTGCGGCTTCAGTGGCTATATTGGCTGTTTTATCCTGCATTTCTTGGTTTTATATTGAGAACTTATTGCACATTCTGTCTGTTGGTTGCCTTCTTGTCATCCAGATTCTCTCCTGCATGTTGTTCCATTCTCTTGTTTATTTTGTCTTTGATTTTATTCTTCCTAACGTTTTTTGGTGGTGGTAATTTATGTTTCAGTTTTTAGCTGCAGAAACAGCATTCACCATAAGTCAGTTTTTCTCAAACTTACATAGGTTTTTTTTGATGTAAATTGCTATATGAAAGTCTGTTGGACAAAATTTTTACTTGCTATTAGACAAAATGTTTGCCTGCTGTTGGACAGAACTTTTGCTTGCTGACATGTTCTGTTCTTGCTAGCTGAAACTCTTTTCACGCAAGATGTTCTTTGAATAAAAAACCTTGTTGCTAAAGTTGGCGTTTTGCTTCGCCCTACATATATGGAATTTGTTTTCGTAGCTGTGGTTGTGCTCATAACTTGAGGATGTGTGTTGCTCATAACTTGAAGATGTATGTACATATTTTGGAATATTAATAATCAGCATTGGCCAGTGCTGACAGCATGATATCAAGGGTGATTTGCACTAGACGTGTAGAGAACTCCAGCCTACTGATGATTTTCTTAATGCAATACTGGTTGAGAAGTTGGCCAATCTTCTGTTTGGGAAAGCAGGTTGGTTGTGGCCTTAACTGGTTTAGGTCATTATTCTGGTCTATTGGAGCAATCATTGGCTTTTATTAAGTAAAAATATTGATACCCAGACTTCTATCGGGGTCCCACCAAAACCTCTAATAGATTCTGTCATGTTCTTTGTGTTGTTGAGGCTTTGACACAGTGCAATGTTTGTATGCTTCTGTTGAGATGATTTCAACCTATGTGTTGATTTGGATCTAAGAAACCAGATGGATGCTTTAGTCCGATTACTTTATCATTTCTTTGTGACAGTGCTCTATTTACTCTTTCACTCTGTGATTATTAGTTAATCACATCTTTATTACATTTCTGAGAGCTTAGATGTTTCCCCCTTTGCTTTTTATATCATACTTTAATTTTTCTGTTCTCTTCCGTGTTACAGCAGTAAAATTGAAGTTGCATATCAGGAGGCTATTGCTTTGAAGAGACAAGAGGAGCTCATCCGTGAGGAAGAGGCAGCCTGGCTGGCAGGAAGTGAGCAAAAAGCAAAGCGTGGGGCAGCAGCTGAGAAGGAAAAAAAGTCAAAGAAAAAGCAGGTATGTCCGCATGATTGATATGATCTTCCTTGAAGGTCTATAAACCTATAATGGTTTTTAGACTTCCTGCTTTTCAGTTTTGAGTACGAATTAACGACATCATTTTTTACCTTTTCTCCTCCCACATTTTTCTCCTCGACATACCCCTGGTCCCCCTTGTTCCAGACAAAGTTCTGTTCCTTTTTTTTGTCCTCTAAAATTCCTTTTGGGTTTCTGCTTCTTCGCAGTAGCCAGGTTTCCCACCTTCTTGAAAAGGGGGACTAGGGTCAACGATTTAAATAAGCTTCATTTGCCTAGTGTCCCCCTCTACTTTGTTGTTTGATACTGGCAGAAAGGGAAGTGGGTACTTTAACAAGAGGTAATTGGTTTGATCAACCATTTTCTTTGTTTCAGGGTAAGCAAAAGCGAAATAATCGTAAAGCCAAGGACAAAGGAAGAGATGAAAAGTCTGATTTACTGGTAGAAGATAATACTGAACAAGAGAGTCCCACTGGTGAAAGAAAAGAAGACTTAACCGAGGAATCGGAAGTGGTAACTGCAAAACCTGACACACCAGAAGATATTTCAGACATTTCTGATTCACTAGACTGTGTTCCCGAAGTACTTCAGCCTGATTCAGAAGAGAGAGAAGCAAGTCCTGTCAACTGGGATACTGACACATCAGAAGTTAATCCTCCTACAGAAGCCAGTAGCAGTGGAGTAAGTGCCCTCTCAGCTGTACAGAGTGGAATGGTGGGCAGAAGTCCTTCAGTGATGGATGATAGTTCATCTACATGCTCCACAGATTCAGTTGCATCGGTAGTAATGAATGGGCCTTATAAAGGGGACCATAAAAAACAGAAATCACCAAGCAGGTAGGTATCATGTTATCCTACTCTGAGTAGGTGTTTTGTCCTTAAAAAGTTTGGTTGATAACTAATAGTTGGAGCCGACCCACTTGTGGGATAAGGCTTGGTTTGATTTGGATAACTAACAGTTCAGCATGTCAAATTTTTAAGAGGGCGGAACCAGCGCAGCAAGGCTACTTCTGGCAGAGCTGATTGGGCTAACGGAACACATATCGAGTCATTTGAAGCTGTATCTGATGCGAGGAAACTGAATGATGCATCTGGGAATCGCAAGATGGCTGAACCAGGGTCCCAAGCTACTGTTCCCTCAAAAGAACGTAACAAGAGTCATGAGCAGCGTGTAACAAAGGTTGCTTTTCTCTTGCTAACATTAATTCTAATTGCAGATGCACGCAGCTTTAGCACATATAACAGATAAGATTTGACTTTCTTAGGGGCATTCTTGAATTCCCTTTGTGGCTTGCTTGTGTCTGGTCGCATTTCTGATATCAATCAAAGGCACATAGGTTTTTGCATTCACTTTGATCCTTTGTTGGTTCCTGTTGGTCTTTTTTTCTCTCATGGAATTGTCCTTGTCACCAATGTTTTCCTGTCAATGTTAAGAATTGCCTTTATTGGTTTGGAGGGGTGCTTGTTCTTTTATTCAAATTGTGAAAAAGGAAAAAGAAGAAAGAAGGGGAAAATGAGTTCGCGTATGCTTTGTTTCCCCTGAACTCTTTGTTAACTGTTGTCTATGTTCATTTTGTTGCAGCACAAAGACCTTATTTGGCACTCAGTATCCTTTCTGATTAGTGACTGGAGGGCTACTTTATATCGTGTCCTGTTCTTTTTGCTTAAACACCGTATGCTTTGTGAGTATGCTTCTGCTGTGAATAACTGCTGCCTTTTTGTATGATAGGCAGAAGAAGGTTCACTGCTGCGGAAAGGCAATGCTAAAACTGAGGGAGATGCAGAAAGACCCTCTATGGAGAAGAGTTTGCCACATTCTGCCAGGAGTCACTCCAGAGATGTACCAGCCGTGGCACAGTTGAACTCGGAGTTGAAGAACAATGCTGCCGCTGATCCTATTCCAGCTAGAAAACCAGCTTCAGAAAGCCCCAAACAAACTAATGAATCAGCTCAACTGAAGAATTCAGCTGAAACAGTGGTCATCTTGAACAGAAGTGCGACTCCAAAGCCGCTGGAAAAACCCTCTTTGCAGCAAGTGCCTGTCACAACTGAAAAGCCGTCAACCTCCCAAGTGCCTACCATGTCAAGACCTTTAAGTGCTCCTCTTGTTCCTGGTCCCCGGCCAACTGCTCCTGTTGTGTCCATGGTTCAGTCAGCACCATTACTTGCACGTTCGGTCAGTGCAACTGGCAGATTAGGTCCTGACCCATCACCTGCATCACATGGTTATATTCCACAGTCCTATCGTAATGCTATGATGGGTAACCCAGTCACTGGAAGTTCAACTGGTTTTTCCCAACCTCATTCTCCAAGTTCAGCCTTGAACCCTTCACATTCATATTCACAACCGGCTGCTCCGTTGTTTTTACCACAGGGCCCTGAGAGGATGGAACCAAGCTCAATTAAACCAAGCTTTTCCTTTGGAATGCTAAATCATGATGTATTGCATAATGGGCCTCAATGGATTGATTGCCCTCCAAGGGATTCTGGCAGGAGCATACCGTCTGGTCATCCTTCCCTTAATGAGATTAGAAACTTTGATTTGTGCAATCCCGTACTTAGTAGATCCCAGGATCAGCTCCCATCTGAGTTTCAGGCTTGCACATCTGGGCGTCAGATCCAGGGTGCAATGGCTGATGAATTTCCTCACCTGGACATCATTAATGATCTGCTGGACGATGAGCATGGAATAGGGATGGGTACCAGATCAAACTCGAGCTTTCAGAGTTTTAGCAATAGGCCTCAGCATCTGAATCGACAGTTTAGTTTTCCTGGTGAGATTGGCATGTTAAATGACCTTGGTCCCTCGACAAGCTCTTGTCGGTTTGAGCGCACCCGAAGTTATCATGAAGATGGATTCCAACGTGGCTATGGCTTTTCTGGAGCCCCATTTGACACAATGAGGGATACACTTCCCCATTCTAATCCACAACCTTATCTAAACGGGCAGATTGATGGTCTAGTTCCTAACCAGTGGCAAATGGCTGGTTCTGACCTATCCTTTCTTAGCATGAGGAATACAGAAAATGATGGTTACCCACCATATCATATTCCAGATTATTCAAATCTTGCCCGTGGTGTCAATGGCTACGCCTTATTCCGGCCTTCAAGTTGAGTTTGATGACGGAGCTCGCCCAGAAATTCGTGGGCCGTTGTCCGTTGTAATAGATTATTTCAGGGAAGTCCTGGTGCTCAGAAGATTGGAGTGAGGTTGTACCCATTTGGTAAGAGAATATTTTGTAAAGAGTGTTTCTGCTTTCTTTCCATTCTTAGCTTTTACAGTTGTGGAATTTCTGCTCCCCGGATTAGGGTTTGAAGTTTGAAAAGTTGGCCGCGTACTTGCGATATTTAATCGAGGCTAACAACATCTCCTTTGTTTAATAATCTCATGCATGTTTCTTGGTTTTAGTTCAGACAAAGGGAGAGTGAAATGGAGAACAGTTCTGGACACAGTTTATGCTCAGTTGGTATTTGTCAAACAGAGAGAATAATAGGCATCTGCTTGAAGTGGACTGCCAAAAGTTAATTATTGCCTAGGTACATGTTTTTCAGGTTTCATTCTTGCGAGCTTTATCGTCAAACTAAATCAAACCAAGTCTTATTTTATTAGGACAGGTTTGCTATGTGGATCTGATGATGTTATTCACTCGAGTCGAAGGAAGAAATGTTTTTTTGTTTGTTAGTTTCATGCACGGGAGAGTTTGTCTCTCCAGTTTTCTCTCTCCCTCTCTTTTTTCTTTCACCCTTTTCCATCACATATTTCTGAAAGCCAAGTAGACCACTTTTCTTCCACCCAGAAGACCATGGGACATAGCGGACAGCTATTATGGCGCCTGCCTTTCAATTCAAAATTATATAAAATTTCCTACATTTTGGGGCATAATGTAGTTTGGTGCTTTTGTATGTGGAGTATGATTGACCTAAACTTTATAATATTTTATGTTTAGAAACATAAACAAACTCAAAAGGCGGATTGGTTGAGTTGTTGAGTATTCAAATTTTCCAATTTAGGTTGTGGGTTGACCATTCTGATAGTTGTGAATATGAGGATTTAAAATTATTATTGTTGTACTTGAAAAGTAAAATTTTCAATTTAGGTTGCGAGTTGACTATCTTAGGAGTATGAGAGGTTTTAGAATTATCACTATCGTATTTAATAATTAAAACAAAATTTCCAATTTAGGTTGTGAGTGTAATGATCTTAAGAGGTAAGAGTAGAAAGTTTTAAAATTATTATCGTTGTACTTAAAAAAAAAAAATAAGAAGAATTTTCAAGGCTTCAAATAATCCTCCGCTACCAAGAAATTTCCTGAATAGGAATTCCAACCAATTCCGCGGCTGGATCCATTAAATAAAAACCATACTCACATGTTTAAATAGCAATGGTGGAAACAATGGACAAAATAATAAGAATAAGAAACTCAAATTCAAATCCCATTTGTATATCTTAGCTTCTCTTATGACCTATTCAAAATCCATGAAATTGCGCTCATAGCTAACAAGAACAAAGAAAACAAAGGATAGCCTCGTAGTCAATAGTCAAAACCTTTCAATAAGGAAGATAACAGGAAACATCTCATAGATCAATTTTCTTATAAATAGACACCCTCCACATAAATATTTTCAACATGTTGTGTATATCTCGTAAACGCAAAAATATGAAGAGCCTAAGCGTAACGATAATTTTGATAATACTTGTTCTTGCAAGTGTCCAACTAAGCAATAGCAGTAGGATCTTGCATGAAGAAGTGGATAAGTTGAGGAAAAAGCAAGATTTTAGGGTGCAGTCACTTCAGAGGGGTCCTGTGCCCCCTTCTGGACCATCTGGTTGCACCAACATCCCTGGAAATGGAGGACCTGGCTGCCCTATCAATGCAATGAACTTTGCTGGTGATGCTTTGCGGGTATAACTTTATGAGTGAGATTAATATTGATGAAGTGATGATACAGTTATTTTGATCTTTACAATGGTCCAAATCTTTTTATTACAACTGCATTATCACTTTACTATTATCGATCTCTCGTAATATGATGCTTTGCCAAATGAAAGCGCCTATCCTCGTCTCAAGATTCCATTTGGTGGTGCCTAATAATGGGAGATAGAAACTCATCAACATTGAAGCCATTCAAATTTAATTGCTCATAGGAACATTATAGGAAGAAGATGTTAAACAAATTATGGGCTCCTGACTCAAGAAAAAGTCATGGATTTTCTTTTTGTTATGCTTTCGTTTTTTTTTTTCCCTCTGTAATGCTTCATTTTCTTCATTCTTATGTTCATTTTGTACATATATTTACCTAGATATTCTTTTAAACGAAGAATAAGATTCAAATTTATACTTTTATTAATCCATTAAGCTTCTTTTTATTTATTTATTTTTATGACGTGGGAATCTAGTTGGCTGAACTCGACCACTAAATTATCCGACGGAGCCCGACTATCAACTGGTAAACTCTTGGGTATAACGGTACGCCTCTACACATGCATTAGGTCAGCTAAGGGTAGAACTCCAAAATATTAGAAAGTGTCGAATTCGCAACCTCATAAGAACAATTTCACTCTACTATCGTTGGACTATGCCCTTGAACCTAATCCATTAAGTTTATGACATTTCCTTAATTCCATTAGTATAGTTTTTGAAGTTTGTCATATCAATTATGAAGCTTAAACATCAAAAGGAGTGCGAATATGATTGCTGATTGGTGGCATAATGGTCATGAGAGATTCTCTTCCTCTAGCTTGGATGTTCTCCCCTCCTCTGCACTGCATTCTATTGTAATTGTTGATATGCCTCCTTGGCGTAGGCTCAAATTTTGTATGTTTAATTAATCATATCAATGAAGCTTTTACTTGACCAACAAGGAAAAAAAAGAAAAGAAAGTTTGTCCACTAATCGATGATACATAAATAATCCGTAAACAAAAGCAAAAGAACAAGTTTTTGACGGGTGCAAAAATATAGAGATAATATTTTCAATAGATTAATTTGTCTTGCTTAACAAATTGATAATTGCATTCTTGTGTAGTCATTTTCTACCCGTTTAGGGTATACTTGTTATAATTTTATACAATTTTTTGAATGAATGGAATACTTGCTTATTTATAAGCATTTTGAATTAAGTTCAATCACAATTTATTTTCTTACATTTACGAACTACATAGCCAATTAACAAACTAGATACTTTTGAGCTTCACATAACTTTAGCTATTGGTTGCCAGAGAAAAGGGACGAAGAAAGTTATTTTTTTTAATAAAAAAATTATTTACTCGATATTTTCTCCGTCCCATTAATCCAAATCTGGACTTTTACCGTCGAAATTCACTTTTCATGAAAGAAGTTTTCGATTTTTTATTTTTTAACTTTAGGAAAAATGCCAAAAGAATAAGAAGCTAAATAGAAGATAAATTGAATTGTATATTTCATGATTTTGAAAAAAAACAAATTTATCATTACGAAATATAGCATATGAAAAGTAACTAGAGTAGTAAATATTAATTGCCATTATTCTTAAGAGCCAGGGAGTAATATATTTCGTGGTGTTGTTTTGAAAAAGTTAGACCATGACCTCATTTGTGGTTTGAATCAACTACTTTTTGTCATATTATTACCCTATATATAATTATAATATTTTTTATAATTACTAGAAATCGACAGTCGATAATATGTTAGCTTAAAAAAAAAAAAATTAATAATATGATAAAAAATAATTCGTACAACTTACAAATGAAGTTATGATCGTAGTCTATACAAGAATTTTCGGCCGCTCAAGACAGGCGGCTATCCGCATTGATCCGATAGGACTCTTTTTAGTGGAGGATGAGTAAGTCCGCAGTGTATCATTTATGGTTACGTGAATTAAATTGTGTTGTGCGCTTTAGGATGTTGGTTTCCGGAAAGGAGACGGAAATGCATAGTAGCTGAGAATTGACCATTTTTGTGAACCATGCTGCATTCAGTGTACACATTTTTCTGTCGAAGAAGAGCTGATCAAGATCTGGTTTTCCCATCGTGTTAAACGTTTTTTTGCTAAGTAAACAAGTATATTATTAAAAACAACAAAAGTCAAAAAAAGACAATGTCCCCAACATAGAAATATCTCGCAGTCTCCAATTATTGCGTATATAGTCATTTACAACATCGATGACCATTTGTTAGTGATAAAAGTGTAAATTAATCACCTTATTTAACAACTCAAATAGTTGGAGAGAGATTTATTTTATTGGCTGATTGTCTACGGTCATTTACTTACAAGTGAGATTCTTTTAATTGAGGATTGCATGGGAAATTTTTTTTTTTAAAAGCGTATACAGTAATAAGACTTGAACCTAACACCTTTTGATAACTAGAGTAACATGTAAATTAAACGGCTCATTCCAAAAGTTTAAACTATTTGAAACAGTTTTTTTTTATTTTATTATTGATTTATTGTCTCCAACAAAAAGCACTAAGATAGGAATTTATTTTAATGTGAATATCACTTAAGAGTATGTAATGTTCAAGTATATATATGAATAGAAGGAGAAAAGTATCCAAATAGTGCAATTAACTTAATCCAAAAGCATATTTAAATGAACCAAAATTATGTTGAAATTTTTTCCTTTTAAAACTTTGAATTACATCATCTTTGAAAACAAGAGATATTCAAATATTATCCTCATGAAAAGAATAAGTCATTTTTGACAAACAATATCTTGACCTGTTCCATAGTCACTTTTGAATTTTGTTCTCGTGTTAGACATATTCTTGCTCTGCAAGTCCAGTTTGACTTACAAGAAGAATTGAAATGAAGAATATTTTACTATGGATTGGAATTTTTTCCTACTAAGAAAATAAAAGATCTTTCTTAACTCACAAGGAAAGGATAAATCACAATAAGAGCTGCCTTTTTTTGAAAAAAAAAAATTCTAATATATATTTTCTTCATAGAAAATGAACTGATTAACAATAAAGAAGGATTTGGGAATTACGCCCTCTAATTGCTATAGTATTATAAGAACAAAGTCTCCAATATGGACGTATTTATGACAAAATGGTCAATATGATCTTTCATAATAAAGTGGTAGAGGAAACTGGCATTACAGGATGAGTCGAGGTTATAGGTGCTCAAATTTGCCTCAATGAGAAAGGTTGTTTCTGTTTTATTTTTGCATCCTTTTTACTTTTGTAAACAGAAAAACTTAGGAGGGAACATTAAGAAAAGAGCATAAAGAAATAAGCATATGAGCTTAAAAATTATTCTTATGAGTGTTAAATTCCGTATGGCAGAGAAATAAATAATCCTGGTAGAATATGGCAGAGATTAGAACACTAGCTTGCAGTACTTTTGAAGTAACACAAAGAATCGAGTATGCGACAACGGAGAAAAACTTTCAGCAAAACAAGGGCGGATGCATTTAAGAGTGAGGCGGTGCTATATCTTAATTTTTTTTTTTTGGAAAACTTATATATTTTTAATCTAAAAAAATTGATTTAATTCCTACTAAAACAAAAGTATTCTTATGAGTGTTAAAGTTCGTATTTTAGCCCCTAGTGAGCGGAAATACTAAATCCTCCCCAGAGGAAAAATTTGTCTTCGTGGCTTGGAAGAATAAGAAAAATTGCATTGGAATTAAAAATACAAATAGCTTGTCATATCTACGCTGCAGCATTTCATTTCCGAAGAAATAACTTTATTGCCTAATTACATTACACGGATTAAGCAACTCAACTTTGTTGTGGTTGCTCCGTGTAAAATATATATATATATATATATATATATAACAAAAACTATACACCAAAAATAATAAATAAATAAATAGATAACAGCTAGCAAATCGGGATGAGCCACATGCAGGAAACTTGCACGTGTGGATCTGGCTAGGCTTTCTTGAAGTACCTAATAACCTTGTTTTTACTCGCTGCTGGTGCACCTCTCCTAACTATTACCCATTTATTCTGGAATAATCTTTTTAGTAGGGACAATTTTATGTACCGCAACTACAAAATCAAGAACTTGGATTCCTCCTGTAATTGGCTTCATTTGATTTGGTAGCTGCTGCAAAGTTTTCCACAGCAAGCTGAGGATAAGCTGGTGGTGCATGAAACACTCGGCCTGCAACGTTCATTCCATTTAAGGTGCATGGGCCACCGCCCTGGCCGGGGATGTTAGTGCATGAAGAGCCAGCAGATGGTGGCACTGGACCTCTCGGAAGAGACTGCAGCAGAATAGCTTCTTTTAAAGGTCTCGTGGCCACAGCAAGTTGCTGATTAGGTGAGATAATTAACAAGATTGGAAAGATCAATAACAATGTAATGAATCTCTTTAGCAGATCCATACTCTTTTGTGGTAATCCTATTCGCTTCCCTAGCTTTCGTATCTCAGAATAGCTTTCGTCTCTTAGAATAGTCTGGCAATAATCTTTTTTACTTAGCAAGAGATGCAAATGATCATAAAAATGTTTTGATGGACAATGACAATATATGGGTAGGTGAATATATGTATATATATAGAGGCCTGGTTTAGTTAACTTGTTTGAACAAATGGTAGGGTTGGTTTGACTTGACCTCGATGTGTTTTTATGGTTTGACTTGGCCATGGTCTTGAGTTTGAACTTTGAATAAACGCAGTAAAATATATTCTAAATCAAAGACGCGGATTCTTGGACGGCAAACTAGTATTGGTCTAAGTTTACAAGTTTGGAACAGCATAGCGCAAAAATGTTTCTTTCGCTCAAAGTGTGAAAACAAACGGTAAGGTATTAGTTTGTGGATTAAATATTTTGAGTTCGATTCTCTCTTTTAATTGAATTGATCCATATATTAAGACTTACAATTTATAATCATGAGTGGACTGAGTTTATAGTTATAAAAAAGGAGAATAACATGAATAGTATCCATTGTTTTAAAAAAAAATCAGTTTAGTTCCCATTGTTTTAAAAGGTTCAAAAGATCCTTAATAATTTTTAAAAGATTCGATTTAGTCCCCATTATCTTAAAAGGTTCAAAAAGATCCCTAATATTTTTTAAAAGATTCGGTTAGTCCCTATTATTTCAAAAAATTCAAAAAGATCCTCAATACTTCCCAAGAGACTCAAAATAGTCCTCACTATTAAAACAATCATTAACTTTTACAGACTCTCTTTCATAATACAGTCTGACACGTGGTAGAATTTAATTGATTTGCTACTAATATGCAAAACAACGTAGTATGTGTTATCTTCTTCCTCATGCTATGCGAAATTTTTTTTTACAGATTATGCATAATCTTTAAAAAAATGTAACTCCTTTAATTATTGTCCAAATTTCATAAAATTTGGTTCGTTAGAATGAAAATTTCAAGGAGAATTCATAATCTATAATGGTTACGTGATTCAAATTTCAAAAAAATTATTTTTTTTACTGAAATTGCCCTTCAAAGACTGGTCACGTCACATGCACGTAGCTACTATTATGTCAAAGTTAATGATTGTTTTGACAGTGAGGATCAGTTTGAGTCTTTTGAAAAATATTGAGGATCTTTTTGAACCTTTTGAAAAATATTGAGGACTAAACTGAATCTTTTGAGAAACATTAAGAACTTTTTTAAAATAATGGGGACTAAACTGAATTTTTTGAGAAACATTTAGGATCTTTTTGAACCTTTTGAAATAATGTGGACTAAATTGAATCTTTTAAAAAATATTAAAAATCTTTTTAAATATTTTAAAATAATGAGGACTAAATTAAATTTTTTTGAAAACAATAATGACTATTCATGCTATTCTCCCTTAGAAAAAGGAGAAAAGAACTTTTACTTCGTTTAAAGTGATGGAAAAGGTCAGCGGCTCAAAAATACTGCCACTTAAGCCGTGCCATCATTCTAGCTCCTTCGATATTATCTCTTAAAATCAATGCATGGGTTAAATGTAATTCCATGTCTGATTCAAATCGACAACTTCGCCTATATGTTATTTATTTATTTATTTAGAAAAGAGCAAATTTCACAAATGACTCACAATATTTGCATATTTTTTCAATTTTATTTGTATTGTTTTAAAAGTGATGCGTTTTGTCCTAATTATTTACACTTTTTTTAGTTTCATCCTATTATTTAAAAAATTAACGTGCTTGGTCTCCAGAATTTAATTTAAAAAGTTTCAATTTAGTCCCCAATGTTTTCACTTTTTTTCAATTTAGTCCATAAAGTTTCACGTGCATATAAAAAACAACATGGATTAAATTGAAATTTTTGCAAACTTTGGGAATTAACTGCGTCACTTTTGAAATAATATAGGGATGAAATTGAAAAAAAAGTATAAACATTGGGTCCTAAATTGGGAGTTTTTGCAATTTTTGAGGACGAAGCGCGTTATTTTTGAGACAAAAAGGATAAAGTTGGAAATAATTATAAATATTGTGGACCATTTGTGAAAATTACCCCGTAGGAAATAACTTTAGAGAGAAAATATTGGATTAACTTCAAAGTTATAAGTTTCATAAGGTCAGATGTTACATTATTTTCTCCAACTACAGTTTTATATGTCAGCATACTGCTGGAAAAGCAATTCTTCTTCCTCAAATTGTGATCAAAACCGATATGGATCACCACGATAAATCCTCTTATGCACCCGCAGCTTGGCGACATGATTCATCAAGTCATGGAATGATTCTGTACATCGATTTATTGGTAAAAGACCTTTTCCAGCTTCTAAATTGTTGAAACAAGAACTTTTTGTAAGAATAGAAGCTCGAAAAGAGAATTACGAATTTTTCTAATAAGAGATTAGAGTGTTTCATCATATGAACCTCTCGGTTCAAATAGGCTAGCCTAGGTTTTTGATCGCACATAGAGTTACAAATTACAACAATATTAGCAGATGAAATATTGTTCAAAATCATAGAGAGAGATTTTTTAAAGTTACGACGGAAAATTAATTAGAGCACCAATCATGAGGTATGTTGCTATTCATATAAATCTTTGTTATTCAATCAACAATTTTATTTTCTTAATCACGAATAAAAGAAAAGAAGACTTGAGACATAGCAAGGCTAAAAGTATCGATATTATCGAGAATATGTTGGATCTCTTACCTCAAGACTCACTGATAGATCTGCCCGACACAGGGGTGACCTTTGTTTTATTGCTAAAATATATGCGTACATATTTAGAGAATTTACAACATACAAACAAAACAACAAACAAGCAAAAAGCAGAAAATATGACAAAATACACTAGACCAGAAAGTGTATATCCTCCTCTGCCATGCCCTTCATATTCCCTGATGGACACTATTAAGAGGCAAAGAATTAAAAGAGTTGCGAAAGAAAATAGACACATGGATGAACCCCAATTAGCAATAGCAAATTTCAGCTCTTCTGCATTGAGGTGCTCATCATCCATATATAATCTTTCTTGCGAGTATCTTTTTAGCTTTTTTTTTTCCTCACTTGCCTATGCAAGACTCTAAAAGCTTGTAGATTTTTGTGTCAACTTTATAAGTAATTACCAAACTCAATTAACAGAAACAACAGATCATGTGTGTAGCACTTAAACGAAGATAAGCGTGCACCATGAATAAAGTACACATGCAGGCTTGATTTCCATTAAACTATTCATTCGGTTATGAGCATGATCTGGTTATTTCTTTGTTTGCGTGTGCTCCCGTCAATTTTTTTTGAGTTTTATTCTTGTGAACGTACTCCTCAATCGGGATACTTAACGCAACTACAGTACTGCATGGGTCAATACACACAATGCTTTCTTTTTTATTTGTTGTTTTATTTTCTTTGATGAATGGGAACACCCTATGTTAAGCATAAAACTTATTTACACTACGGATGTCAAATATGGTGACATATAACTTTGCAAGAAGGAAGTATAATTCAAGTTAGTAAGGTACTAGTCACGGAGACTGACCAAATAAGAAAAAAAAAAAAAAAGGCTTCTGAATGCATTGGCCGAAATAACCCAGCCCAGAAAAGGAAAATAACAGATTGGTCATGGATCCAAAAACCACCTTCGCAATCCAAGTGCCGAGGGAGGGCTCAAAAAGTTATTACTAAGAAAGATATTCTTGTAGATAGCCCATGCATGACGGCCCAAAAAGAGTTTTCAAGTATTCTAACGAGTCTCTATGATTCCAATTTTTTTTGGATCAAAATAAAAGTAGAATGCATTAAACGGAAGAGAAATTATATCAAGTTTAGCCAATTCCAATAGGCTCGTTGTCAGAATTAAGAAGATTACGAAGTTCGGAAGGCATATTAGGCATCCAATTAAAATTAAGTGTAGCACACAGCTTACTTTTGACTATCCAATCAACTGGTTTATTTTCTTGCTTCATAACCAGCGAAAACTCAATAGTGGCATATGAAAGGTAGGCTATTGAAATTCACTCACATATTCATGACATTTCTTCTAATAGAAGTTGTTAATGACCCAATAACAAACAAAAAAGACCAAGGGTTCTTGGGCCTTAAAGTCTTAATTATAAATTATTAAATCTATACTTGACCGATACGAATCTGAGACGTGAGTTAATTTTTCCCGCACCCTTAACCATCGGTCACTAAGTTAGCCCTTGGGATTACATGGACCATCTACTTCGACTCGAGCTTATTTCCTAATCCACCATCCATGAATTGTTACAATTATAATTTTATTGTCCAACAACCTAACATTCTAACAACGAGATAAGATTACAAATTTCAGCGCAAGTGCTACGTGCAGCCATGCATCAAATGGTGCATAGATTCCGGGTTCACCTAATTCTGAGCACTCTTTCTCTAATTTTGTGCATCTTGGTTTCCTCTATTTAGCCACGCATGAACTGTTTTGTGTTTTCGTAACATTGCATATACAAGTAATCACTTTCAACTTCGACTCAAAAGAAAGAAAGGAAAACGAAAAGTCTATCAATTTCAACTCGGCAATCTAATTTTATATTTGAATGGATTTTGCAATAGAGATGTACTTAGTCAAAAAATAAAATAAAAAAGGTAAAGACGTATACAAATGGAATGTTGAAAGTATCTTACCACATAGGGATATTCTCAGTTCTATTTCCCTGTCTCCCTTTAGTTTTTTTCAAGAACTTTTGAGATATATAAGGTATTTATATCTAGAGGACTCGGAAAATTGAATTTCATACATGTGAAGTATTCATTTAGAAGTGCCAAATGGATATTCTCGACAAGCTCAAAATAGGGAAAATGGTAATTGGAGCTTGTTATTGGAATTTTCTTGTTCATCTCTTGCATTCCTCCAATGCATAAAAGACAAACCATATCATATGGATTGTCAAATTATGGGGTTCTATCATATGGGATGTTAAATTATGGGGGTGCTATCATATGGGTTGTTAAATTATATATGGGGTTTTATTTTAAAATGAATTAGTGCTATATTTGAACTCTATTATTCTTAAAATGATATTAAAGTCGGGCTTTTTGTCTAGTCTTCTATTCATGTTTGACTCAATCTACGTGTAATATATCTTTTCTTTGACTCTATTCTTTTAAGCCAGCTCACTTATGCAACTCTTCTCTAGTATTCAAAAAGCCGCTTTTCAGTTCGGCTAACATGTGAGGAAAAGATGTTAACGAATAATTATTCTACTCTAATCCGAGTCACATATGAAAAGAAGAGTTAAAGAATAATTTTCACATATTAACTAATCATAAATTCCCAAATTATCTAAAATCTTGTGGTTTCTAACTATATATGTAGACACATGCAATTCATAGCCAAGGCCATACATGTGTACAGGCAGACATTTTCTTATTCAGACAATGCTTTATGTCACATCGAACTATGCTAACCTCTCGTATATATTGTAAGGATCCATACTCTAAATGTCAAATTTTTCATTATTTACTAAAAATTAACTCTTAACATATAGAGAAAGATTAAACATCACCCGAGTAATACATAATAATACTCTTTGTTACCCGAATCTCCAATTTCTATGGTAGGATTTAGAGATAGCACATTTAAATATATACTTTTTAGAACGACAAGTGCATAAATGTTGTCATGAATTTGAATTTTGCTCTTGGAGCTTCTAAGCATCACCAATCGGTCGCGCTATAATCCAAAATTTCAGACTAAAAAATGTAACTTGTCATTATATATATATTGTAGAAGCATTCCACAAACAGCAATTATATTTTATTCAAATGAAAATTCATCACAATGAAAGAGAGGTGTACAATATAAGCATAGATAAATTTTGGGGAATTGCTTCAAAATATTAAACTTCTCTTTAGTGTGTGGATCTCACACGTTGTTGCAACCCAATCAATAAGAGAGACGTTCAAACGTTAATGCGTTTTGAAGCAATTTCCTAAGTTTTGATCCATTTTAGCCAACTTTAGGCACCTCAGCAACGTTATTGCTCTTATTCACCTAGACACGGACCCTATCGCAACGAAAATCAGTTGTTACAAAACTTCCTTCTTTCACTATGTCAGCTTTTACTTTAGGGTTTTCACTCTCAATAACAGCTGCAGCTGCCTCCCCATACGAGCCCACCAGCTCTGGCCATGACTTCTTAGCGTAACCTAACAGGAGGGATAAAAAGAAAAGCAGAAGTAAATCAAATCGACGATATTAAAAGTGAACCAAAGTAAGTCTTATTTCATTAGTTGAGATCGGTTAATACAATAATATCCCAAATTCATAAAAAAAATCTGGAAAAAATGGCACAAATATATAGTCCTTATTGTTTCTCTAAAATTTTAAATTCGATTCTATTATTCAAAATTAGATGATTTAGTCCTTATTATTTTCTAAAAAATATCAAATTCGTCCCTATTTTTCAAAATTAGCCAATTTACCCTTATTATTTTTAAAAAAAATTCAATTTAATCCCAATTATTTTCATATAAAATTCAAATTAGTCCTCAATATTTAAACCATTGTGACTAAAATGAAATTTTTTATGTAAAATAATAAGGATTAAATTAACTAATTTTGAACAATATGGACGAATTTAAATACTTTAGAAAATAATATGAACTAAATTGACTAATTTTAAACAATAATGATATATTTAAAATTTTGGAAAAAAATAATAGGGACCATTTGTGTAATTTTTCAAAAAATCTGACAATATTTACGATAGTGGTTGGCTACTAACGCCACAATTCTTTCTTTATTCAATTTTGGGATCGATAATGTCTGAGATAAAATTCTTTACCCAGGCGACATGCCGGTGTTATCTAATTGAAGATATTATTATTCTAAAATGACTCATCTACGAAAACAAAAATGTAAAGATGTATACAAATAGAATGCTCAAAGTCTTACCAGAACAACTAGCCATTCTCTTTTCTATTCCTCTATCTCCTTTAGTTTTATTCAAGAACTTCTGAGAAATGTAAGGTATTTATAGCTAGAGGGACTCGGAAAATTGAATTTCATACATGGGAAGCAGGCAGGCCGGCAACTTTGAAGCATGCATTTAGAAGAAGCAAATGGATATTCTCGATAAGCTCAAAATAGGGCAAGTCGCAATTGGAGCTTGTTATTGGAATTTCTTGTTTAACTTTTGCATTCCCCCAATCGATGCATAAAAGACAAACCATATCATATGGGTTGTTAAATTATGAGTTTTTATTTTAAAACGAATTAGTGCTATGATTGAACTCTTTGACATTAAAGTTGAGCCTTTTGTCTAGCTTTTCATCCACGTTTGATTCAATCTACTTGAAATCTATATATTGTCCTTGACTCTTCCTATAAATCAATTCACTTACGCAACTCTTTTCTATTAATGAAAAAGTTGCTTCTTCAGTCCGACTCACACGTAAGGAAAAAAGTTAAAGAATATTTTGTCTGTTGGATTATGACCTGTATTTGTGGATAGTGTTTAATGAGTTTGTAAATCTAACACTTAGAATCTTTTTAGATATGGTACAGTTACATTTAAATAAATCTCATTGTCTTTGTATTCAAAATTGTGGATTTAGCTCCTTTACAATTCAATTCTCTACAATTTAATGCAATACTCATTTGGATTAATGCCACGTGTTACCAAATATTATGTATAGACTATATTAATCTTGATAAGTAATCTTCCAACTATGGTTAGAAGGTATTAAGTACCAAAATCTAAACTACCATATTTAGCAGAACAAATATGGTATCCATATAATTCTAAAAAAAAAAAACAAGTCATATGATATCAATTTTAGAGAAACTAGCCGTTTTATAGTGTTTAAGTGTGATCAAAGTGAAAAGATATGAAAGGGTATCTCTAAAATTGAATAAATGAACTTCATTTAATGTTGTTTCTATAATTGCTTCAACTGTAAGAGTAAAATAATTTTAGAGAATCATATGGTTTATTTATTTATTGTCGTCTGGTTCTTGGAGCCAGATTAATAAGTGAAGATTTTACATTTTCAGTAAGTATCTTACCTTTACGCAATTTACAGGAATTTATACACATTTATTTCATTTATTAATTTTTACATAAGTACATATGCATGTTATAAGATGTGAAAGGATATGATTAGTATATATTCATCCAAGAGAGAGTAGAGGAATATTATAATTTATAACTTTAACAAGCTACACTTATTTATAATTGATTCATTCACGTACAATATATCAATAACAAGATCTCCAATTTATTTTTAAGGCCATTTTTGGAGAAATTTTATTAAATTACTAGCTAGAACGATGCTTATTTCATCATCCCCCTCTTGTAAATCTTCAACCAATCACAGGGACCCTTGTGACAACGTTGTTTTCATCAACCCAAACACGAACCCTGTCGCAGCGAAAATCACGGGAGACCGACGAACCTTCCAAAACAATCACTGCATCAACAAAAGAATTTTCTCTCTCAATTGTGTCCTTAGCTGTCTGCCCTTGAGCTCCAAGGAGTTCTGGCCATTCACTCTTACCTACAAGCCCAAAAAATGTTTAATTGGATATACCACATTATATATGTAAACTAATATTAGGCGTCACCATACAATTTATCATCATTTGTTAGAGTATACATTCTTCCAATATTGAAAATTAAAATCACCCATTCCAAATTTACCATATAAGGTCCTGGATTACTCCACCTGATACCAATTGATTTTAGGATATAACCTTATGATTCTTAACATAGTCGATGTATATGCTTACCCGATATGTTCAGAAAAATTGAAAAAGATGCAGCCTAACTAGTATACCAAGTATGCATATACATTAGCATTCATAAAGATATGATGATATACCCAATATGTTAGTTTGTGAGATATTAAAAAAGATGTCGCCTAACTAACATGCCGAGTAGACATATACATCAGCGCTGATAAATATATGATGGTAAATATGTGATGATTTGTGTGGCGATAGTAACAATATTCTCTTATACAAACGATGATTAGCCTTTAAAGCTAGCTCTTACCTCTACATTCTGATGCCATCCTCTATAATATGATATGCTCTCTGTAACGAGCCCAACAGAATTAGCTCAGTCACCGAATGGGTTGAATCAAACAGTGCTAGAGGAACAACTACAAGGCCCAAGTGAGTCGAGCCCAAGCTAGCCAGCTAGTAGTATAAATAGCTGAAGGCTTAGAGAGAAAGGCATGAACGAACTCAGTTATAATTTTCTTCCTATTTTTTGCACTTTTGTTTACTGTTTTTCAGTTTTGTTTTCTTGTAATTCCACTTTCAATCAATATCAATCTCTTTGTTGAGATCATTCTAGTTAGTCGTATGCTAAATCTGTTACATTGATGGTTTCATTGAGTCCATGGCCGATGGTACCAGATTATACGCCATGGATTATCAGTATCAGCAATACTATCCACAGTATGTTGGGTATGACCCTTACATTCCACTGTATCTACAATACTATCCCTATCAACCGCAGGCACCGACCCAGTTGCTATATTATTCTGATCTCAAAACTCCGTCGTATGCTCTGCGCGAATTGCTTTCCACCTTAGATGCGAAAGCCGATCAATTGTTACTTCTCGCGGAGCAATTCACCAATTTGGTGAATATTGCCGACTCAAAGGGTGAGTACGAGAAGAAGGTTGAAGTGACGTCAGCAGACCAAATATCGGCGGTGTCGCAAAGTGAAGATGCTTTACAAGATGGCGAAGTTGTGAGTATCCATAATTGTGAGGGCGTTTCAGCAATGAATATGTGTGAGGTTAATGGTAATGTTGAGATGACCTCGAATGATGAAACCGTATATGTTAGTGGTTCGGAGGGTAATTTGATAATTAAGGAGAATGGAGAAGTCGCAGACAAGAGTGGGATGGTGGACGTCGTAGTTGAACAGAAGGCGATGGCTAGTGCTAAGGAAAGTAATGTGTCGAGGCGGGTTACACAATCAACAGTGATGTTGAAGGTGGAAACTATAGAAAATGGGGATGCGAAAGGGTATATGGATGAATCAGTAACGAATGTAGAAATGGTAGAGGAAGATATGGAAGCTGAGCTGCGTTTCATTAGTACGACGTCAACTGAACCTGGCTTGCAGCATCTGGATGCAATCGTAGCTGAATTAGAGAAAAGTGCAATAGAGTTTGTGAGGAAGGTGTTTGATGAAATGTCTCAGAGAAGTTTGGGGTATTTGAAAGGTGATATGGTAGAGGTGAAGGGGTTAGTAAATCCTCCTTGGTGGATTCCGTTGAGTGTGTATTTGAAGGGGACAATTATTGCAATGACTAGGATTTTATTGGCAGAGTTTGCGGAAGCATCTATGAATGGTGAGACTATTCAGATTTTAGCATTAGGTGCTCTGGATAATAGTTTCCTCGTGAGTGATTCTGGGATTCAGATTGTGGAGAATTATAGTCATGCGTATAATCTGACAGAAGCAGAGGTTGAGACACATACTATATCTGCTTGGAAAGAAGTAAAGTCATACGTTAGCACCCAAATGGTTGAAAATGGGAGTGCAGCTACAAGACAGCTTGTCCATGATGGATCAGATGAGAATTTGAAAAATGTTGCTTTGAAGCTTTTGCAAAATAAGGTGGCCACAATTCCTGTTATTAATTCATCTTCAGAGGATGGATTGTGCCCACAGCTGTTACATCTTGCTTCACTTTCTGTAATACTGAAAAATATTTGCAATATGTCACAAGGAGGCGACAACGGCTCGACACAGTCACAGTCACCTTATAATGAAGCAATGGAGGCATTATCTTTTCTTATCATGAAATGCAGTCGTGCTGATAAGAGCAACTCGGGCAGTTGATTTGATTTACTCTTTGATTATCTCAAGATATTGGAGTTGGAGGAACCGATTAAGCTACTCAAGATTATCCATGTTGTCGGTACTAAAGGTAATAGATTGAATTGCGCATTTGCAGAGTCTATATTACGTAATTGTGGCTTCCAAACTGGACTTTTCACATCTCATCGCCTCATCGATGTTCGAGAAAGATTTCGATTGGATGGCGTAGACAATTCTGAAGAAACGTTTCTAGCATATTTCTGGTGGTATTGGGATAAGTTGAAGCAGAAAACCAGTGATGAAGTACCAATGGCTACCTATTTTCGCTTCCTTGCCTTGCTTGCCTTCAAGATAATTGTAGTTGAGCAGGTAGATGTTGCAATCTTGGCTGTTGAGTTGGGTGTAAAGTTTGACGTGACAAATGTGGTGGACACACCAATTGTTTATGGTATATCTTCCCATAGATACAACTACATGGAAATTCTTGGAAATAATGAATGTTTTGAGTCGTATTCATCCAATATCTACAACCGCAGAGTTCTAAGTGGTGAATTTGTTGTGGTGACCAAACATCTTCTTCATGAATTAACCGATATGGGTCTTTGGTCTCCTGCTATGATGAATAAGATAATATACGAAGGTGGTTCTGTGCAGAAAATCCTTAAAATTCCTGATGAACTTAAAGAAATCTGCAAGACTGTTTGGGAGATAAAACAGTGGACCTTGGTGGACATGTATGATGATTGGCTTCTCGTGGCGTATTTTGGGGATGGTGTGATTAACTGATTGAGTCTGATTAATGCTGTGAGGGGGCATCAATGTGTTCTTGCTATGTTAGCAATCGTTTCTTTAAACCTTCAAGAAGCTCCTGTAATTGAAGTGGAAAAAATGCAGCGTAACGCTAAATCTGAAACTTTTGCTTTTGTTGAGAAAATGCAAAGCAGTGGAGACCTTAACCTCATTGGGCAAATTGGTGACGGGTTCTACTCGGTGTATCTGGTCGCCGACTTTGTTGAAGTTATCAACAAGCACAATAAAGACAAACAGTATAATTGGATAAGAGAGTTGCCTTCCTTGCTTATCCAGTTAGGTGATACACATACATCAAGTCATTATGTGGGAGATATAATCATTGTACTACCTAGAGATTGCAATTTTCCTCCTTCGCATTACGATATTTTGGGGATTAAGAGGCATAGCTCTATAGAAGAAGTGAATAAAGCCTACGACAAGCTTATCGAGAAGTAGAATTTAGATGTAGAACTCCCTTCTACCATTGATTTTATCAAGCTGTTATGCTTGCTTGGTTTTTCGTTGGTTATGCTTCCTATTTTCAAGCTGTTATGCTTGCTAGTTTTTCAGCCTAGAAGATGGTTGGTTGTAGATTTCAAGAAGGTGGATTGGAGGGGATCCTTCAATAGCATCTTTTGGAATCTGAATTATTGGGACAAAGCGAGTACACTAGTAGGGCAAATTGAGGATGCAAGTAGGACCTTTCTAAAGGTGCTGCTCGGGGCCGTGGTTTTTGTGGTTAATTCATATTTCATTCCACTTCTTGCGGGCACGGGAGTTTATTTTGCAGAAGTTGGAATGCTGATTGGTGGTTTTTGGCTAAAGTGGTAGATCCAAGCAGCATCTGCCAAGTCTAACTTGGGATTAT
Source organism: Ehretia macrophylla (assembly GCA_037974665.1). Classification (NCBI taxonomy): domain Eukaryota; kingdom Viridiplantae; phylum Streptophyta; class Magnoliopsida; order Boraginales; family Ehretiaceae; genus Ehretia; species Ehretia macrophylla. Next base: position 48,026,553 of record CM075777.1, on the reverse strand, counting down.
TTGAGGCAAAAAATAAGTATTGATGCTTTCCAACAGTTTGGAATGACTGAGTTGGGAATGCTTCCATCTATATTCCCAGACGATGAATTTTTTCAAGCGTATCCCAGTTGGAACCTTGAGGACAAAGTTCCTTTGCAACAGGGAGGTAATGTAACGAGCCCAATAGAATTAGCTCAGTCACCGAATGGGTTGAATCAAACAGTGCTAGAGGAACAACTACAAGGCCCAAGTGAGTCGAGCCCAAGCTAGCTAGCTAGTAGTATATATAGCTGAAGGCTTAGAGAGAAAGGCATGAACGAACTCAGTTATAATTTTCTTCCTATTTTTTGCACTTTTGTTTACTGTTTTTCAGTTTTGCTTTCTTGTAATTTCACTTTCAATCAATACAAATCTCTTTGTTAAGATCATTCTAGCTAGTCGTATGCTAAATCTGTTACACTCTCTTCGATGTGTTGACTTGCTTTTCTTTATGATTTATTATGCTTCATGTAAAGAGTATTTATAGAGTTTTTTTTGGCTAAGCAAGTATTTATAGAGTTTGCCTTCTAATAACTTGTACAAGTTTCTCTTGTTCTTTTCGCACTTCTCATACTTTTCACTCCTTTGACCATAGAAATTTTTAACATTTTAAGCTTATCATGCTAAAGAAGCTTACGTTGGCTGCTATATGAGAGACACTTTTCTTTCCTACTATCTTTCTAAATCATGCTTATCAAGATTTCATGGTTTGAAGACGTTTAATGACATTCTTCTCCCTTCGATTGATTGCAATAGCCACTTTGATCTACAATGTACAATTTGAGAAGAGGCCGCCGTGAACTCAACTTTATGAGTATTCGGTGTGAAAAAAAATTAAAGTGGCGTTCATTCAAATAAATTTATGTAAGCCAAAACTAAAAAGGAAGGAAATTGATTTTTAAATACAATTAAAGCTTTCATATTCATATCAAAAAAGCATTCTCATCATCTAGTTAGATTGTATATTTTGTCAATTATGAAGCAATTCTTCTTTTTCTCTTTAATTGTTTGATAAGGCACGTTCCAGAAATGGAAGTTAATGCATATACTTTGAAAATTTTTCTGTTAAAAAAAGAGAGAGAGACTTTTAGAAGATTAGGTTGTTTGCCTGCGGATTGATAGCTTTTTTTTTTTTTTTTTTTGCTCGGTCAAACATTACTGCTTAAAAGTCCACTGTCTACATGTGCCTACGTGGCTCCAGCGTGTCGCTTACATGGCTTAATAACAGTCACTCATCTCGGACGAATCTAGCGCTGGAGGATAGAAGAAATTTTCCCATACAGAGGATAAGAAAATTATTTTACATTGATCCATAAAAAAAAAGTTATTTTATTTCGAGTTCTAGCTCATCGTACAAAAAGGGGTTTGTTTTTGGTGTTAAAACTACGAGAATTTATAGTTCGACTTCAAAGGTTTTTTGTTTTTGGGCACCCCAAAGTCTGACTTCAAGTTCAAATCGTATATATGGTGATTAGATCGTATATATGGTGATTAGATCGTAAAGGAGAAAGGAAAAAAAATACTTTAGTCAGTGCCGGCCCAAGTTAAGTACCGCTTGAGCCTGTGCCTAAGGCCACCTTAGTTTGGGGGTCCCAAGTTAAAATAATATTAATACTAACTTAGTAAAAGAAGGTCAAACGGTCAGTATTTCATCAATTTTTGAATTATTAAAAGCCTAACTATTGAAGACCAGTAGTTAAACGATTTTTATTTATTGTGATATTAATTTGCATATAATATAAGAAAGCAGGACTAGCCCAAGAAAAAAAGTACAGAGATATACATTCAAGTCTTCTTGTTATTTTTTTATGTTATAAATTTTGATATTATTTACATACTTATATATATCTTAACTTGAAATAATTAATTTTTTTACTTATATTCATTTTTTTTTATTAATTGTTCTTATATGCAATAGATTTAATAAAGCTTAATTATTAAGGCCCAAGAAAGATGCTGAAAAAAACTTAGTAAAGAGAAAGAACATTGGAGAAATGTCATTTTATTTGTAGTGATTATTTTAGTAGAAAATTTAGAGTTTTTTTATTAAGAAAAAATTTAATTATTAAGGCCCCTATTTAGATGATCGCTCAAGACCCTTAAATTGTTTGAGACGGCCCTGACCTTAGTGCCACTGTTAATTTAAGTACCACAAGGAAAATAAGTTTACGGTGAAGCGATGACCAGTATAAGCATGAATGGAAAAGAAACTAGTGCTTTTCTGATTATAGTCGGTCTACATCAAGGATCCACGTGTCTTGAGCCCATATCATTTCATACTAATTAAGGACAAATTTACTACTAATATATGGACTTGGTGGCTGGGTCTAAAGAATGTGTTAATGCTAATTTTGATTTTAGAGGGAGAACTAAGTAGATTAAAGACGGAATATATAAAATGCAAGTAATTAGCAAGATTAGGTCGGGAAGTGAGTTAAAAATAATTATTGAGTAGAAAGTGTTTTCATATAAATATTGTGTGTCCACTGGAATGATAGCTGAATAATAATAATAATAATATAAAATCCAACCTTGCTTTATCCACGACAATTAACATAGCAACTGTTTTTGTCCAAAAAAAAAAAAAAAACATAGCAACCGTATATATGCCAAAAGATAGATACTTTCTTGAAGTCAATCAAGTATTTATTTTTTATTTTTTAATTTAGAGAGGCCTAAGATTGTATAACGTAATTAGCAAAGACACAATTTAAAGTGGATGACGTATTTGATGAAGATACACAACCTTTGAAAATGGTGTAACGTAAAAAAACACTTAGAATATCAATGACACTTCAAAATTTTTTGTTGCCGTGGGGCTTGGGACAAGGTCTCCGTCGCTCCGGTGCCCATAACTTTTGATCCGTAAGGAGTTACGCGGCGCACAGCATACCGTTCGAAAGCCCTCTGAGAGCTCTACGACGGGGGGCAACAAGCCTACAAGAAAGAAACTGAGGACTTTTAGGCGTTTGCGCACAACTAAAATGAGATTCAACTAGATTTAAAATTCAGCAAAAGACAAGCTATTATTGATCTATATTTTTTGAATCTCATGGTCAATTTATTATGTAGTTTTTAGCTAATTATTAATTTATAAAATATTTGAGTCTATAAAATACAAATAAAATATTTTTAATATATTATCTTATAATTTTATGGAGATTAGTAATTTTGTACACAGTTCCCAAGTCGGGGCCAGACAATTTTAATTATATAAAAAAATTATTAATTTATTGAGTATTAATTTAAAGAGGTTTTATTGTACTACTAAACAACCTAATATAATCCAAACAACAAAATAGAAGGATAACATTTTTTAAGTGGAAAATTTCAGCTGAATTAAAAAAGAAAATTCATGACACCTATAGTCTAGAGAAATCTTCTATTATGGGAATGATGGGATTATAAAGTCTTCTATTTAATTGGAGGCTTCTTATTTTTTAATTTTGACTTTTATCTAAAAGTTTTTTACAAAATAAGCTAAATAAGTTAGCTTCAATTTTGGAACTCATATAAAGCGCTTTTAAATATCTTAAAGTTGGGCCAAACAAACTCTTATTTTATCTCATTAGATGGGATTGATTTTGTGAATTTTACTACGTCACTCATTCAACAAAATACTAATATGACAAAAAAAATATAATTTTGAGCAAACATATATAGTCTACGAATCATTTTTGGATTTCAGCCAGAAAGAAAAATGATTTTTCTATCGCATTTGAAAATCAGAATTTATTTGACATTAATGCATGCTTTCTTTCGATCGAGTGTTGACATTCGATCGTTGAAAGAAAAAAAAAAAAAGTGTTGACATCGGGTCCATATTACCAGAAGCTGCTATTTAAAACTATATAAATATTAATAATTTGTTTGATTGCAATCAAACTTATAGCTTAGTCTCTTCTTTTTTCTTTTGTCGTTAAACTTATAGCTTAGTCAAAATCAATTAAATGCGAGAATTTTGTACCACGTAAGATAAGATGCAGTGGATCGATGAATTCTACTGGTAGAATATTAATTTGACCAAAAAAAAAAAACAAAAGAATATAAAAATGCATTGATGTGGAATCTATTTTTGACTTGAAAATCACTTAGCCTCTTAATTTAAAATTTGTCATGGTTCCAGATAATTCGTCTTATGCTTCTTTGTACAATTAAATTAAGAAAATAAATGAAAATTTTAAGTACGAATCAGTTCAAAATTTTGCTTCATACTAGCGACTACATTCTGTTTATTTCAGACTATATATAATATGTTTTCATTTGATCTCCGTAGGTGTTCGTGTTAAGGCAAAGGTAATAGTAGAAATGCATGAAATTCCTGAGGACTAGGGGACGCATATTGGAGATATTAAATTAATTAAATATATATTATTTAATATATATTTTCAACTTTTTAATAAAGTAATAATTTAAAATGGTATCAAAGCATTCTTACCTAGAAGTTCATGAGTTCAAATTGTACTACTATTATCCGTTTATCTCGTACATAGCTTAAATACCGCTTGCACGTAAGAATTGGAGACAGAGGACTAGTTAAATATACACTATAATTTACTCATTCAGATTAATTGCTCATCTCTACAGCTTTTCGCGTAGAATTTGATTCTTCACCCATCTTAGTGGATATTTATAAAGCCTAAAGGGACTTGAAAAATATAGTAGCTTCTTGGTTATCAATTCAAATCTTGGATTTTTGAATTGGGAGAGATCAAGAAATTTCATTATTTCTTAGATTTATGGATTCAATTCAATTCATTGAGATCTTTCATTCACATTTTTTTTTTCTATCAAGAACATTTTATAAAATTCTTTAACTCCTGAATTTGAAATATCTTACTTTCACGCAATTTACATGAATTTATACACATTTATTTCATTTATTAATTTTTACATAAGTACATATGCATGTTATAAGATGTGAAAGGATATGATTAGTATATATATATATTCATCCAAGAGAGAGATCATGAGGAATATTATAATTTATAACTTTAAAAAGCCACAGTACTTATTTATAATTGATTCATTCACGTACAATATATCAACAACACGAGCTCCAATTTATTTTTAAGGCCATTTTTGGAGAAATTTTATTAAATTACTAGCTAGAACGATGCTTAGTCGTTCATCATCCCTCTCTTGTAAATCTTCAACCAATCGCAGGGACCCTTGTGACAACGTTGTTTTTATCAACCCAAACACGAACCCTGTCGCAACGAAAATCAGCGGTGACAAACGAGCCTTCCAAAACAATCACTGCATCAACAAAAGAATTTTCTCTCTCAATTGTGTCCTTAGCTGTCTGCCCTTGAGCTCCAAGGAGTTCTGGCCATGCACTCTTACCTACAAGCCCAAAAAATATTTAGTTGGATATACCATACGTTGACAAATGTTACACGTCAACATACAATTTATTATTGTCTGTTGAAATATACATTACTCGCATTGTTGAAATATACATTACTCGCATGTATATCGGAAAATCATCAATCCCAAATTAATACACTATATAAGATTAGTAACTCACTTAGTATCAATTAGTTTTAAGATTGAACCCCAAGATTTTTAACATCGTCGATGTGTATGCTTACCCGATATGTTAGTTTGAGAGAAATTGAAAAAGATGCAGCCTAACTAGCATGCCAAGTTTGTGATGATATACCCAATATGTTAGTTTGAGAGAAATTGAAAAAGATGCAGCCTAATTAACATGCCGTGTAGACATACATATGAGTGTTAATAAATATGTGTTGACTTGTGTGGTGATATGCAACGATATTCTCTTACCTCTACATTTTGATGCCATCCTCTATAATATGATGCTCTCTTCGATGTGTTGACTTGCTTTTCTTGATGATTTATTATGCTTCGTGTAAAGGAGTATTTATAGAGTTTTTTTGGGGGTTAATATTATTTTTGATCCTTAATCTTTGACATTATTGATATTTTGGTCCTTTATATTAAAAAAGTGAAATATTTCAGTCCCTTATCTTTGAAATTGGGATATCGTTAGTTTTTGTCGTTGATTTCGTTAAAAGAGACGGAAAAAACACATGATTAACCAAAATACTCCTATCACCACCACCGCTACTACCACCAAATTACAGGGGTATTTTGGTTAACCATAAGCTTTTTTCATTTTTTTTTAACGAAATCAACGACAAAAACTAACGATATCCCAATTTCAAAGATAAGGGACTGAAATATTTCACTTTTGAAAATAAGGGATCAAAGTATCAATGAGATTAAAAATAAGAGACCAAAAATGGTATTATATTTATAGAGTTGCCTTATGATAACTTGTACAAGTTTCTTTTGTTCTTTTCGCACTTTTCATACTTCACTCCTTTGACCGTAGAAATTTTTTAACATTTTAAGCTTATCATGCTAAAGAAGCTTACGTTGGCTGCTATACGAGAGATACTTTTCTTTCCTTCTATCCTTCTAAATCATGCTTATCAAGATTTCGTGGTTTGAAGACGTTTAATAATGACGTTCTTCTCCCTTCTATCGATTGCAATAGCCACTTTGATCTACAATGTACAATTTGAGAAGAGGCGGCCAACTTAACTTTGTCAGTATTTGGTTTGAAAAAAATTAAAGTGACATTCATTCAATCAAATATATTCCAGCCAAAATTAAAAAGAAAGGAAATTGATTTTTAAATACAATTAAAGCTTTCATATTCATATCAAAAAAGCATTCTCATCATCTAGCTAGGTTGTATATTTTGTCAACCATGAAGCAATTTTTCTTTTCTCTTTACTTGTTTGATAGGGCACGGTTCAGAAGTGGAACTTAATGCATATACATTCACATTCCCTCAATAATACTCAAAGACACCTATATGCATTCACATTAGCGCTCATAAAGATATGATGATAAATATGTGATTATATACCCAATATATTAATTTGTAAGAAATTGAAAAAGATGCCGCCTAACTAGCATGTCAAGTAGACATACACATCAGCGTTGATAAATATATGATGGTAAATATGTGATGATTTGTGTGGCGATAATGACAATATTCTCTTATGCAAACGATGATTAGCCTTTAAAGCTAGTTATTACCTCTACATTCTGATGCCATCCTCTATTGTATGCTCTCTTCAATGAGTTATCTTGCTTTTCTTTATGATTCATTATGCTTCGTGTAAAACGGTATTTATAGAGTTGCCTTCTAATAACTTGTACAAGTTTCTCTTGTTCTTTTCGCACTTCTCATACTTTTCACTCCTTTGACCATAGAAATTTTTTAACATTTTAAGCTTATCATTCTAAAGAAGCTTACGTTGGCTGCTATACGAAAGATACTTTTCTTTCCTTCTATCCTTCTAAATCATGCTTATCAAGATTTCATGGTTTGAAGACGTTTAATGACGTTCTTCTCCCTTCAATCGATTGCATTAGCCACTTTGATCTACAATGTACAATTTGAGAAGAGGCGGCCATCGACTCAAGTTTATGAGTATTCGGTTTAAATAAAATTAAAGTGGTGTTCATTCAATCAAATTTATGCCAACCAAAATTAAAAAGAAAGGAAATTGATTTTTAAATACAATTAAAGCTTTCATATTCACATCAAAAAAGCATTCTCATCATCTAGCTAGGTTGTATATTTTGTCAATTATGAAGCAATTTTTCTTTTCTCTTTACTTGTTTGATAAGGCACGGTTCAGAAGTGGAAGTTAATGCATATACTTTGAAAATTTTTCTGTTAAAAAAAGAGAGAGACTTTTAGAAGATTAGGTTGTCTGCCTCAGTCAAACATCACTGCTTAAAAGTCCACTGTCTACGTGTGCCTACGTGGCTCCAGCGTGTCGCCTACAGGGCTTAATCACAGTCACTCATCTTGGACAAATCGCGTTAGAGGATAGAAGAAATTTTCCTATACAGAGGATAAGAAAATTATTTGACATTGACCCAAAAAAAAAGTTATTTTATTTTGAGTTCTAGCTCATCGTGAGACCATTGACTACAAAAAGGGATTTGTTTTTTATGTTAAAACTAGGAGAATTTATAATTCGACTTCAAAGTTGTTTTTTTTTTTTTTTTTTTTTTCTTTGGGGGCACCCCAAAGTTTGACTTCAAGTTCAAATCATATATATATATATGGTGATTAGATCCTAAAGGGGAAAGGAAAAGAAATACCTTTGAAGAGAAACTAGTGTTTTTTTTTATATTTATTATAGTTGGTCTATCCTCGTCTCTTCAGCCCATATCATTTCATACTAATTAAGGATGAATTCACTAGTTACATTAAATTCAGAATGAAGTGCCTTGGTACATGATTGTAGTTTATATTGTCTTGGTGGCTGGGTCTAAAGAAGGTGTTAATGCTTAGTTAGATTATAAAGTGAGAACTAAGTAAATTAAAAACGGAGTATATACATAGAAGAGTGAAGTGCACCAAATCTTTTTGTACTTTAACAAAAATGCACAACACTCTCTATAATTGAAAAACTCCCTCAACTAGTCTCTGTGTTTTTTAAAAGTGTACAACACCCTCCTACAGTTAAAAAATCCGTCATATTTAACGGATTTTGTGAAAAAAGACGTAAATACTCTCAATTTTTTTTATTTCTCTCTTTTGTCATTTTCTCTTTTATTTAGGTTAAAAAAATAAAAGAATAAGAAATATATATATATATATATAATATATATATATATATATATATATGTATATATATATATATATATATATATACACACACACATAAAAAAATAGCTATGCACGTAGGTACAACGAGTTTTCTCTATGAACCAAGATTCTTGAATGCATAGGAGAGCTAGGAATTGCTACGAAAGAAAGCATTCCTCGACAGAATGATGCAGGTAGTAAATTCTCCTCAATTTTCGCTCTTTATTTTTCTCCCTTGTAAGACTTTTTCGCTTCTTGAATAGAAGATAAGGAAAGTGACAAGTTAAATGCCTTTCCAAAAGTTTTATACTGAAAACGAACTTTTAATGGACATTACAACATATGTTGTTTTCTTTCTGATAATAAATTGTGGTTTTGATCCATATTGATCGAGGGACATCAATGAAGTAGAACACAAAATAAACTGCTGCATGATATGATAGAACACAATTTATTTTATTTTTTCCTTTTTTTGTTTATGATATACCGAATTTAGTTTAGTGATAGAAGATACATCAATATGTAACCAAATATTTGTATTGCAATGCCAAACAATGGGGGTGGGTGATGGGCTGGGGGGGGGGGGGGGGTAGGTGGGGTAGGAGGGGGGTTGGGGAAGATGACTTTTTTATATATATATATTTTTTAAAAAGGATAATTTGGTCAATTCTTATAATTATTTAATTAATAAATTCATTAAAATCAAAAAAAAATCTCACTTAACACGTGTGAAGTACACTAATTTTTTAACGGTAGAGAAGTATTGTGCACTTTTGAAAAACCACAAGAACTAGATCAGGGAATTTTTTAACAATAAAAGAATATTGTGCACTTTCGCTAAAGTACAGAGAAGTCTGGTACACTTTACACTATATAGAATACAAGTAATTAGCAAGATTAGGTCGGAAAGTGAGTTAAAAATAACTATTGAGTAGAAAGTGTTTTCATATCAATCTTGTGTGTCTGCTGGAATGATTGCTGAATAATAATAATAATAATAATATAAAATCCAACCTTGCTTTATCCACGACAATTAACATAGCTACTGTGTTTGTCCCAAAACAAAAAAAAAAAACATAGCAACTGTGTATATGCCAAAAGATAGATACTTTCTTGAAGTCAATCAAGTATTTATTTTTTATTTTTTAATTAGCAAAGACACAAATTAAAGTGGAGGACGTATTTGGTAAAGATACACAACTTTTGAAAATGATGTAACGCAAAGAAACACTCAAAGTATTAATGACACTTCAAATTTTTTTGTAGCAATACAAGAAAGAAACCCAGGACTTTTACGGGTTTGCACACAACTAAAATGAGATTCAACTAGATTTAAAATTCAACAAAAGACAATCTATTATTGACCTATATTTTTAGCATCTCATGGTCAATTTATTATGTAGTTTTTAGCTAATTATTAATTTATAAAATATTTGGGTCTATAAAATACAAATTAAATAGAAATATTTTTAATATATTATTTTATAATTTTATGGAGATTATTAATTTTGTACACTGTTCCCAAGCCGGGACCAGACAATTTTAATTATTCAAAAGAAATTATTAATTTATCGAGTATTAATTTAAAATAATTTTACTGTACTACTAAACAATGGAATATAATCCAAACGATAAAATAGAAGGATAACATTTTTTAAGTGGAAAACTTCAGCTGAATTAAAAAATAAAATTCATGACGTCCATAGTCTAGAGAGATCTTCTATTATGGGAATGATGGGATTATAAAGTCTTCTATTTAATTGGAGGCGTCTTATTTTTTAATTTTTTTTAAAATTTTGACTTTTATCTAAAAGCTTTTTACAAAATGTGCTAAACAAGTTAACTTCAGTTAATTTTCGAACTCACATAAAGCGCCTTTAAATATCTTAAAGTTGGGTCAAACAGACTTTTATCTCATCTCACTAGATGGGATTGATTCTGTGAATTTTACTACATCACTCATTCCTCAAAATACTAATATGACAAAAAAAATATCATTCTGAGCAATCATATATAGTCTACGAATCATTTTTGGGTTTCAGCCAGAAAGAAAAATGATTTTTCTGAAAATCAGAATTTATTTGACATTAATGCATAGTTCCAGATAATTCGTCTTATGCTTCTTTGTGCAATTAAATTAAGAAAAGAAATGAAAATTTTAAGTACGAATCAGTTTAAAAAGTTAATTTTTTTTTTTTGTAATTAGTCTAATAAATTTTTATTAGACGTGGACCATGCTTCTTCCGCAAGAGTCATATGTACCAGAAATAGCTGCATTGGCATAAATTCAGTTTGAGTAAGCCATTACTCCTTTCAATTTTAGAAAAGGTCAGTGTGGCTAATTTACATAATTAATTTTCTGTCATTCTAACAGAAAGTCCTAGGTTCAAGTCTCGTGTTGCCTATTTTAAAAAAATACGTTTTTATACAAGGCTCAAGAGGTGAAAAAATTTTCAGTCTTGCCCACCCTATGATGCTAGGAACTGTTATCAGTGAAAAATTTCATTATTTCTTAGTTTTATGGATTCAATTCAATTCATAGAGATTTTTCATTCACATTTTTTTTTTCTATCAAGAACGTTTTATAAAACTCTTTAAGCGCCGAATTTGGAGTATCTTACTTTCACGCAACTCACATGAATTTATACACATTTATTTCATTTATTAATTTTTACATAAGTACATATGCATGTTATAAGATGTGAAAGGATATGATTAGTATATATTCATCCAAGAGAGAGATCATGAGGAATATTATAATTTATATCTTTAACAAGCCACAGTACTTATTTATAATTGATTCATTCGCGTAAAATATATCAACAACATGAGCTCCAATTTATTTTGAAGGCCATTTTTGGAGAAATTTTATTAAATTACTAGCTAGAACGATGCTTAGTCGTTCATCATCCCTCTCTTGTAAATCTTCAACCAATCACAGGGACCCTTCTGACAACGTTGTTTTAATCAACCCAAACACGAACCCTGTCGCAACGAAAATCAGGGGTGACAAACAAGCCTTCCAAAACAATCACTGCATCAACGAAAGAATTTTCTCTCTCAATTGTGGCCTTGGCTGTCTGCCCTTGAGCTCCAAGGAGTTCTGGCCATGCACTCTTACCTACAAGCCCAAAAAATGTTTAATTGGATTTATCACATTATATATGTAGACTAATGTTACACGTCAATATACAATTTATTATTGTCTGTTAGAATATACATTACTCGCATGCACATCGAAAAATCACTAATCTCAAATTAATCCATTATATAAGATTAGTAACCCACTTAGTATCAATTAGTTTTAAGAATGAACCCCAAGATTTTTAACATTGTCGATGTGTATGCTTACCCGATATGTTAGTTTAAGAGAAATTAAAAAAGATGCAGCCTGACTATTATGCCGAATATGTGATGATATACCTGATATTTTAGTTTGAGAGAAATTGAAAAAGATGCAGCCTAACTAACATGCCGAGTAGACATACACATCGTTGATAAATATGTGATGATTTGTGTGGTGATACGCAACAATATTCTCTTACCTTTACATTCTGATGCCATCCTCTATAATATGATGCTCTCTTCGATGTGTTTACTTGCTTTTCTTTATGATTTATTATGCTTCGTGTAAGCAAGTATTTATAGAGTTTTTTTTGGCTAACCAAAAATTTATAGAGTTGCCTTACAATAACTTGTACAACTTTCTTGTCTTCTTTTCGAACTTTTCATACATCACTCCTTTGACGGTATAAATTTTTCAACATTTTAAGTTTATCATGCTAAAGAAGCTTACGTTGGCTGCTATACGAGAGATACTTTTCTTTCCTTCTATCCTTCTAAATCTTATCAAGATTTCATGGTTTGAAGACGTTTAATGACGTTCTTCTCCCTTCGATCGATTGCAATAGCCACTTTGATCTACAATGTACAATTTGAGAAGAGGCGGCCGACTCAACTTTGTGAGTATATATTTGATTTAAAAAAATTAAAATAGCGTTCATTCAATTAAATTTATGCCAGCCAAAATTAAAAAAAAAGGAAATTGATTTTTAAATACAATTAAAGCTTTCATATTCATATCAAAAAAGCATTCTCATCATCTAGCTAGGTTGTATATTTTGTCAACTATGAAGCAAATTTTCTTTTCTCTTTACTTGTTTGATGAGGCACGGTTCAGAAGTGGAAGTTAATGCATATACTCAAAGACACCTGTATTGACTTTGAAAAATTTTCTTTTAAAACAAGAGAGAGACTTTTAGAAGATTAGGTTGTCTGCCTGCGGATTGATAGCTTTTTTTTTTTTTTGTTCGATCAAACATCACTGCTTAAAACACTACAAAAAAAGTTTGTATTAGTGACATTTTTTTTGCTACGGTTTTAGAAACCGTCGCGAATTAAGCATTTTTATGCAATTTTGCTGCGGTTTGGAGAACCGCCACTAATACTTACATATAGCGACGGTTTTTTAGAACCGCTGCCAAACATTAGAAACTTTTAGCGACGGTTATTAGCGGTGGTTTTAAAGAACTGCCGCTAAAAGTCCAAGACATTTAGCGGCAGTTCTTCAAAACCGCCGCTAAAGGTTAAACTTTTATTCAACTTTCCATGCGTGAATTATTCCCACATTTTCTAATGAAAATTATTATATTATATTTTTTTATTTGTTTCATATGCATTTTATTATTACTGTTATATATGTAAAATATAAAATATATTTTTATTTTTTTGTCATAATATAGGTGGCGGCTAATGTGTGATAAATTATTTTTTAAAATTTTTTTCTAGTAAGTTCTTTGACAAGTATAAAAGTTAAATTTTTTATATTTTTCACTAAACTTCAACAACAATTTATTGTAAAAACTGCCGCTTATGAGTATTAAAGAAAATTTTATAGTAAACCACCTCATATAGACTAATATTAAAAATATGAATATACTTGAATATGATTTTAACTTGAAATATAATACATATAACAAGATAAATATTATGTGATGATGATAATAGTGATTTTTCAATTAAATTATTGAGTTTAAAACCATATTAGTTATCTTTTAAGTATTTGTTCAAATTTAAATATATTTTCTATAATTATAAATTTTACTAACCCATATATCGTCTTCATTCTATCTCAATTATTGTTTTAAGTACAATTACTTTAACTCTTATATAATTTTCCTCCAAATACAATCTTATATATATTATATATTATTTATCCAACTCCTCTTTTTCATGCTTTATGTTATATTTTTTTGTTAAATTTTATTCAATTTTAGTAAATCATAGATTCTTTATGTTCAAATTCATTTTTTATTCAATTTTATATATACATTTTATTAGTGAATTCTATTGTACTTCGAATGAAGGTAAATCTAAATTAAGTTCCAATAAAACATTTACTTCATTTTCAACCACCAAAGATTTGACCACTAATGCCGAATTGATATTTCAAAGCAAAATATGCTCCAATTCTATGTTTACTGCATGAATACTCCAATATGGCACTATAAACCGCCGCGAATAGCAATTAAAATCGCCGCTAATAAACTTTTTTTGTAGTGAAAAGTCCACTGTCTACGTGTGCCTACGTGGCTCCAGCGTGTCGCCCACATGGCTTAATCACAGTCACTCATCTCGGACAAATCTGGCGCTAGAGGATAGAAGAAATTTTCCTATACAGGGGATAAGAAAATTATTTTACATTGACCCAAAAAAAAAAAGTTACTTTATTTCGAGTTCTAGCTCATCGTGAGACCATTGACTACAAAAAGGGATTTGTTTTTGGTGTTAAAACTACAAGCATTTATAGTTCGACTTCAAAGTTTGTTTTTTTTTTTTTTTTTTTTGGGCACCCCAAAGTCTAACTTCAAGTTCAATAAATCATATATATATGGTGATTAGATCCTAAAGGGGAAAGGAAAAGAAATATCTTTGAAGAGAAACTAGTGTTTTTTCGATTATAGTTGATTTACATTAAGGATCCGCGTCTCTTGAGCCCATATCATTTCATACTAATTAAGGACGAATTCACTAGTTACTTTAATTCAGAATGAAGTGCCTTGGTACATGCTTGCAGATTATATTGTCTTGGTGGCTGGGTTTAAAGAAGGTGTTAATGCTAAGTTAGATTTTAGAGGGAGAACTAAGTAGATTAGAGACGGAGTATATAGAATGCAAGTAATTAGCAAGACTAGGTCGGGAAGTGAGTTAAAAATAACTATTGAGTAGAAAGTGTTTTCATATCAATATTGTGTGTCCACTGGAACGATAGCTGAATAATAATAATAATAATAATATAAAATCCAACCTTGCTTTATCCACGACAATTAACATAGCAACTGTGTATATGTCAAAAGATAGATACTTTCTTGAAGTCAATCAAGTATTTATTTTTTATTTTTTAATTTAAAAAGGTCTAAGTCCGTACAACATAATTAGCGAGGATATAATTTAAAGTGGAGGACGTATTGGTGGACGACGAGGTGCGTCACTTGTCCTTGTAGAAGGCCCTGATGGGGGCCAGAGGGTGCCCTTGGGTAGCATGCCTCGTACAGGGATGACATATCCAGGTGTTTCAGATGGCTTCTGACCTTGCAAGCTCTCTTCAACGGTGAACACCATGCTGGCCTCATCATCTTCTTCTTCCATTGTTCTCAATTGTCTAGCTTCAAGATTGTTGGCGACAAAGGCCAACGACATTATGAACAAAAATGTGACTAGAAATAGAGATCTAATTGCAGCCATGTTTGTTACACTTTGTTGTATGATGCATAAAGTAGTGTGTGACTTCTACTTCTATATATAGTGGTCAATTCTTTTTCCACTTTATTTTGTTAGTGCAAAAACTTAAATGATATTTACTCAAATAAATCATCAATATCAGATGGATATGGCAGCCATTTAATTTTCAATCCAGAATGAAAATAGATTAGAAAGTGAAAAATTAATGGAAATCTCGCTAATGCTAATCTTTCAAAACATCATTATGTTCCATACTTCCATAATCACATATGGAACTATGAGAACAACAAATCATAATGGCTTTCATGATCTTACGAAGGAAAAAAATCTACTACCAGGAAAGGACAAGATATAACAAATGCCTTCATATCATGCTGATTATGTTGAAAATAATCTAACAGTTTAAACTTTTAGATGAGATAGTCATTTAATACGTTACAACATTTTAACTTTTTTATAATACTTTAATTGAAAAATAAAAAATCATTGAAATAGGTGTCTTATTGTAACGGTTTTATTTAATTACAACAGTTGAATTTTTTTCACTTTTTGTAAATAATTGCTTATAAGTTTACTTTTTTGGAACGATTTTAAAATTACAGTTTAAATGCAACAATTTAGCAAAAAACCATTGCTTATTATTTACATAAAATTGATTAAGTAGATATTTGCAACGAGACTATATGTAATGGTTGTATAAAGTCATTTGCAATAATTTAATATTTTTACAACAATTTTAAGTTTTGCAACGAATTATAAATGTGTGGCAGTGTGAATTGTGTATATTGCTTAGATATACTTTATCTCCACTTTTCCTATATTATGACATCCCCTTCGATTGCTTATTTGTGATTTTATTGGTATCCAATTATGAATGTCTAAGTCTTTTCTAGTAATTGATAATTATTATAGTTAGACAAATTCGAGATGTCACAATAACATTTTAGATTTTTAACAACAATTCAATTAAAAAATTAAAAAAATAATTTTCAAAAATAAAAAGAATTCTTGCAATAAGTGTCTTATTGCAACAGTTTTTAACCGTTGTACAAACTAGAACATTTTGCAATGGTTTTTTTTATTCACTTCTTGTTAATAATTGCTAATGAAATTACATTTTGACAACAGTTTTAAAATGTTGCTTATTATTAATTAAAAAATAACTACAATAGAGAATTTTCAATAGAACCATATACAATAGTTAAAATTATTTACAACGGTTTTTAACCTTTTTTTAATAGTTTTAAATATCTTTGTGTTGAAATAGATCAAAAATTTTGACAATATGCTTTTAGCAAAAGAAAAAGAAAATTTGATAATATGCTCTTCATTTTCTAGCAACATATCTTGTAAATAATTAAAATAAATTTTGTAGGTAATCCGTCACCCAAAAAAAAAATTTCTAGTTGTTTCAAAGAAGAAATATCTGGCAACAACATAATCACGGTGCGTACAAAACGGCCCCTGATTCGGAAGCAACTGATCCTTGTACCTTTTTTGCTGTTTCAATAGAGAGAATTTCTCCCGGCAAAAAAAAAATATATATATAGAGAGAGAATTTCTCAGTTAAATCTCATAAATAGTCTCCAATATTAATATGTTTTTCAATTTCATCCTTATTATTTCAAAAGTAACGCTTTTAGTCATTAATGTTTACTCTATTGTTTCAAAGTGACGCACTTAGTCTCCAGAATTTGCAACAAGTTTTAATTTAATCATCGATATTTTTTATTTTTGTTCAATTTAGTCTCTAAAATTTCATGTACCGGTTACAATTTTGCTGAGTCTTTTTTTTTTTTTTTTTTTTTAGAGGTTTTCCAAGTTTGTCTACAAGAATTGTTGTTTGAAAAAGAAATATTAATTTTGTTTTTGCTTTATTGTCAACGCGCTATAAGTTATGTTGGATGTAAAGATCGATTTTTGGAGGTTTAATTTTAAGCTATCATAGACGTTGTAGTATTGTCATGGATGTATAAAGAATTACGTCTAAATCCTTTGTACTTGCATTCCAAATTCACCTCATTAAATTTTGGGACATGACATATTGTGCCTATGAGTTGAATCTTTCAAGTTTATGAAGATAAGGTATTTTCCATCTATTACTTCCCTTGATGTAAACGTTTTAGAGTTAAATCCACTTTGTATCTTTGATGTGTATAGTACGTGAAACTTATTATCTCTATCCTTTAGTAAAACATAAATAAATGCAAAATTGGAGTTAAGCTTTGGGCAATGGTAAATCTGAAGGTCACGTGAACATATATAAACCTTTGCAAAAATGCAAAGTAAAATTTGCGTAAAATAGACCTCAAAGTGAGTTTGATTATTTTAAACCCCTGCATAGCCAGAACTTT
Organism: Ehretia macrophylla; assembly: GCA_037974665.1. Lineage (NCBI taxonomy): Eukaryota > Viridiplantae > Streptophyta > Magnoliopsida > Boraginales > Ehretiaceae > Ehretia > Ehretia macrophylla. The sequence goes on along the minus strand of CM075777.1, from coordinate 48,008,793 downwards.
CTACACCAACTACCATTTTACAAAACGGTGTTGTCCATCGACTTGTTGATAAACATTCCATATTTATATCCAACCAAAATAAAAGAATAAAAATTAATGATATGGGTACGAAATTTTCATTTTCATTTTCATATAAATATTGTGTCCATACTGATCAATTGATAGTAAAAAGTTAAGATAGCAACTGTGTATATGCCAAGAATAGTTACAAATTAAGTCAATCAAGTATTTAAATAACTAAAGCTTAATACATGCTTCGTCATTCTCATGTTTTTGAACACAAACAGCAACAACACAATCTAAATTTAAAGTGGAGTACGAGGTACGGGTGGTTTACGAGGCGAGCCACTTGTCCTAGTAGATGGCCCTGATGGAGGTACTGGGGTGTCTTTGGGCAGCATGCCTCGTACAGGGATGAAAATTGGAGATGCTTCAGATGGCTTCTGACCTCGCAAGCTCTCTTCAATGGTGAACACCATGCTGGCCTCATCATCATCTTCTTCCATTGCTCTCAATTGTCTAGCTTCAACATTAATGTTTCTAACACTTTGTTGTATGAACAAGAATGTGACTAGAAATAGCGATCTAATTATTGCAGCCATGTTTCTAACACTTTGTTGTATGATACATAAAGTAGTGTGACTTTTACCCTTATATATAGTGGTCAATTCTTTTCCCACTTTATTTTGTTATTGTAATAACTTAAATGATGTTGACCCAAATAAATCATCATTATTAGATGGCTATGGCAGGCATTTAATTTTCAATGAAAACAGTTTAGAAAGTAATAAATTAATGGAAATCTCGCTTATGCTCATCTTGCAAAACATCATTATGTTCCATAATGAGATATGAAATTATGAGAACAACAAATAACAATGGCTTTCATCTTACCAGTCAAAGAAGGAAAAATATCTATATAGCACAAGATATAACAAATGCCTCCATATCATGTTTTCTACAACATTTTAACACTCTTGTAATACTTCAAGTGAAAAATGAAAAAATAGTTATAATAGGTATTTTATTTTAACAGTTTGTAACTGTTGAAGAAGCTAAAAAATTTTACAATAATTTTATTTAATTGTAATAATTAAATGTTTTAATAGTTTTGTTAATAATTGTTCATTAGATTACTTTTTTGTAATAGTTTTAAAATTATATTTAGTTGCTACAGTAAGATAATTTAAGTTCAGTTGTACTTATGTGTATTATTCTGTTATTCAGTTATAGTAAACAGTTCATGCTTCGATGTCACAGTTAGTTAGTCTAACTGATGTTGTATACTAGTGATCCTATAAATAGATCACTCATATGTACTCAATCATTTTTAAGCAATACCAAAAATATTTCCATCTTCTTTCTCGATCTCTCTACTCTCTTCTTTCATGGTACCAAGAGCTTGGTGCTCCTGAACTGCCATTAAAACTCATTTTTTTTCGAAAACAAGCTTTGTCTCAACCAGTTTTCTCCATTGCGAGTGGTGCTAGTCTTTTAAATTATTGCTTATTATTTGCGTTAAAACCACTATAGTAAATATCTGCAACAAGATCATATGTAACGGCCAAAAAACCAGTTGCAGAAAGTCATTTGTAATGATCTTTTTAAATTTTGCAACAATTTTAAACATTACAATAAATAACAAATGTGGTAGCTATGTGTATATTGCTTCTAGAGACTTTTACATAACTCGATTTTTCTTGTATTACGACATCCTTTTAGATTGCTTTTTGGTATCAAATCATGAGTAGCCTAGCCTTTTGTGGACTTCGATATTCATTGCCTTTGGATTGGACATCTAACATTCCCTTCAATTGTACTCTTAGTTATTTTTTGAGTAATGCTATATATCACCCCTTTTTTCATCTCCCTTTTATCACCTACTACGTGACGTCCTACATGGTATGCCAACTAGACAATATTTGTATTTATCTTTTTTCTTTTTAATTCTTTTTAAGGTTAATACTATTTTTGGTCCCTTATCTTTAACTTTATTGATACTTTGGTCTTTTATCTTAAAAATGAGACATTTCAGTCACTTATCTTTTAAAGTTAGGACACCGTTAGTTCTTGTCGCTGATTCCGTTAAAAAAGACAGAAAAACACGTAATTGACCAAAATACCCCTACCACCACCAAATTGCAGAGGTATTTTGGTCAATCACAAGTTTTTTTTTTTTTTTTACAGAATCAGCGACAAGGACTAACGGTATCCCAATTTTAAAAGATAAGGGACTGAAATGTCTCATTTTGAAAATAAAGGGTCAAAGTATCAATGAGATCAAAAATAAGGGACCAAAAGTGGTATTAATCCTTATTTTTATTTCTCCCTCTTAATTAATATTTACTCAAATCTTTTTTTTTTCTCTTTCTTTAACCATATTAAATCCAGTACAAAAACATCGATCCAAAGCTGCTCTCCTCCAGGACACCCTAATTCCTGTTTCCTTGCGGCCATTATTATTCAAAGAAGTCATATCACCACAACTCCATTACGTGTCGTAGCTTGAGCTCTCATTGAATGGCCATGGCCTCTAACTACTATCGCTAGAACCACTAGAGGCTGTTGATAGAACCATGATCAACACGAAGCCTAAATTGCTATATCATGCGAGAGAAATTCATATGGGATTGAATTATTAATTCCATGGCCCTAACTTGCCTATAATAGATATCTAACTGCCGAAGATGAGTAAAACAATAAAGTATGCAAGAAGATGAAATGCTTAGCCATTTTAATGGAGAGATATTGTAATGTGGAAAGTCTCTGTACGAAGAAATTGGTGATCTTGGAGAAGGAAAGATTTGCTACGATAGATAGTATAGGGAGGTAGTGACACCGTTGATGGAGTCTAATATGGTTAAAGAAGGAAAAGATTTAGCAAATATTAATTTAGAGAGAGAAAACGAAATTAAGAAGTGAGAGAAAAAAGAAAAAATAAGAAGAAAGAGGAAAAAAATATTATCTAGTTGGTATGCTATGCAGAACGACATGTAAGAGGTCATAAAAATGTGACGAAAAAAGAGGTAATATATAACATTACTCTATTTTTTTCCTTTCACCCGAGTGGCATTAGGTGATTTGATGTAATCTTTGTTTCATTCATGGAAGTTTTCTTTTGACTAAAAAAAAGTCTTTTTTAGTAAATATAATTATTAGTAAGATGAATTTGAGATGCTTTTCATTCACTTGCAACCGATCTGTGTTGAAAATTATTAAGATAAATTTTTGTTGTTAATCCATCACAAAATTTTGTTTTAGTCTTTTCAAAGAAGAAATATTCTGGGAATAACATAATCGTGGTGTGAAAAAAATGGTTCTTGATTGCAAACAACTGATCCTTGTACCTCTTTTATTGATTCAATACACATAATTCCTCCATAGAATATTAGAATATCTTGAAGTTACAACATCTGAATTTCCTAGATTATTAAAGTCAAAACTAATAGGGTAAAATGTCTAATACCTCCATGTGATTAGGTGAAAGCGCACATTTTTCCTATTATGGTTCCTAAACACGCTGATACTTCCAGTATGGTCGTGTGAAATAATAATGTAAACACTCACCTATAGTGGTTAATTTTTTTAACAACAACGTTAATTTTTTTATTTTATTTTTAATAATATGTGAAATGACCATTATATTTATATCGCCTGTTAAACACATTAATTATCTTTGACAAGTTTTTTAACGAATGAAGATATTTTGCACTTTTTTATCTGACCATATATAGGAGTGGTATTTGCTAGTTTTGGCACCATCTTGGTAACATATGTTTTCACCTAGCCACAAGGGATGTTTTGCTTGGTATAGGCACATTTCACAAACATGTGAATCCCTCAAATGTGAGGCTCACTTTTTATTTCATGGAATGGTTGTTAAATATAAGTATTTTTCTTAATTAGTTTATGACACGAAACAAGAAATATCTATTCACCTGAGCACACAGATCTTCACCCTATTGGCCATTACCACCCCCAACAACCCCTATCCAGTGAAAATCTAATAACTCATCCACACACTTTCTATCTTCTTCTTTCCATCCATAATGCCCAAATAGAAGCTAAAGATGAAGAAGAGTAATGTATTAGTTGCTATTGCATTTGGTAGCTTAAATATCTGCTCCCAATTCTTCTCTTCAGCTAAACAATGCAGTATGGATTTTCTTTTTCTTTTTTTTCTTTTTTTTTTTTGGGTGGAGGGGGTGGGTTTCGAAATATAGTTTTAATAAAACCACACGCAGTATGGACATACAGGTTTCTTTTCTCCTAAGCCATCTGAAATTTCATTTTAATATCTAGGATTGAAAATGGATCAAAAAATCAGATAGTTGTAATTGTAACTATTTACCATTAACTATAACCAAAATCATAATTCAAATCAGAAAGGTTTGAAAATTACTAATCATAAGAGTAACTAACTATTAAGTATACAAGAAATCACAGGTATCCATACCCGTAACTGTATAATTAATTTGAAAAAAAAAACATAAAAATTGATTGTATTAGAAAACAAACCTAAAATGTAAAAGAATTCAATTTAAATGTCAAAAAGGCCAAAAATAAAACGAATATAAACTCATACAAAATAAGATGACAATTTAAATGTCACGTGTATATATATGTATATGCGCAATCGAACTTCTTGATTTGTTTTTTTAATGTCTAATATATATTAAAATCTATTACATTACCTGTCAATTACACCTTATAAAAATTAAACCCTAAAAAATACCTGATCGGTTTCAGGATTAAGTTTGTTATCTACTAATACCCATCATTTTAAAATTTAATCCCTAACCGTCTTCATCCCGTCATATCTTTCTTTTCTTTTCTTTTTTTTGCCTTTTTCCTTATCGTCGATTGAAGTCTTTGCCTTTTTCTTTTCCTTTTCTTTTGTCAACTAAAAATTTTACATTAATAGGAATCACCTCGTACAAATATTGAGCCAACACATCACAATCCGAAAAAGAAAAATACAAACATTTAGACCTAGCGCAAATGAAAAACGAAATACTAAAGCCCAAGCCCAAGGTCCCCATACCTTTGGGCTCATATAGACTTGAGGCCATGTTGTGTCTAATCGTCAATTCTTTTTCTCTTTTTTTCTTTCAGTTTAAAAGGGTCCCTAAATCAATATTATATCATGGTATAAAGATAAGTCTATCGAAAATCAATTTCAAACCTCTTGCACACTGAGCGAAAACTATGTCATTAGAACCATACAATTCTTCTTTCCTCAATGCCTCTCCACACCCTTTTGTGCACCTTCTCCTCTCTAGCAGTCCCCATAAGGCCTAAACAGGAGCTAAAAGAAGAAGGTTAAGAGTAACGCATCACCTGCTAATAATAAAATTAATAGAATGAGACAGAGAAATAAAATAAAATAAATAAAAGAAAAGAGAGAAATAAAATAAATTTCTCTAATTGGCATGCCAACTAAGAAATGATAATTAAGTGACTAAAAGAGGGCGACGTCTAACATTTTGAAAGAAATGAGTATACGGAAAAAGGAAAAGAAAAAATGCAGCAAACGGGATTTTAAATCCCAATTAATTGTCATTCCTCAAATGCTCTTTCCTTCAATTCTCATCTTTCCATTTTGAAGAATAGCCTAGTAAAATTGTCGTCCCGTGACTCAGAGGTCCTTGTGTTCGAGCAATAGAAACAACCACTTAGCTAAACTACAAGGTGATGTTGCATACAACAAATTTTGAAGTATTGGATCCAATTTTTTTCTTAGGAGTTTGGTGAACCACGCTGCTTTTTTACTAAACTGCACTGTCTATACACCCCGAATCTGATGAAATAGGATGAATTGAGACTGTATTCTGTAAATACGTAATTATCTTGAATATATTAACCATTTCTTTATTTTTCGATCACGTGGAAGGGACAAAGGAAATATTTTGTTGTTTCTTCAGCTATTTTTGATCTTTAGTGGACCTCTCAGTACGATTCGAACTCAAATAAAGTTCTGACCATCTATCAGAGAAAAGAGAACGAACAAATCTTGTAAGATTCTCAAAAAAATATTCGATTTCCTCTGAAAGCAGATAATTAATCATCTGGTTCTCATGTTCCATAAATAGCCGGGACATTAAGGAATATCCAAAAAAATATTTCAAAAATCGGTCTGATTCTATCTCTGTTCGTTCCGTTTAACTTGTGGATAAATAAATAACTATATGGGTAAGAAGTGTTTTCATATTAATATTGTTTGTTCACTCATGAAATAATAGTTAAAAAAAACTTGCTTTAATTATTCTTGACAATTAACATCGCAACTGTGTATCTACCCAAAGATAGTTACTTTCTTGAAGTCAATCAAGTATTTACTTCTTATTTTTTAATTCAGAGATCTATAAGCCCATAGAATATAATTAGCAAGAACACAATTTAAAGTAGATGACGTATTGGTGGTAGACAAGGTGCGTGACTTGTCCTAGTAGAAGGCCCTGATGGGGGCCAGAGGGTGCCTTTGGGTAGCATGCCTCGTACAGGGATGACATATCCAGATATTTCAGATGGCTTCTTCTGACCTTGCAAGCTCTCTTCAATGGTGAACACCATGCTGGCCTCATCATCATCTTCTTCCATTGTTCTCAATTGTCTAGCTTCAAGATTGTTGGCAACAAAGGCCAAATACATTATGAACAAGAATGTGACTAAAAATATCGATCTAATTATTGGTGGTAGACGAGGTGCGTCACTTTGTTGTATGATGCATAAAGTACTGTTATTTCTAGCCTTATATATAATGCTCAAATTTTTTTTCACTTTATTTTGTTAGTGTAAAAAAAATTTATGCAATATCGTTAAAAATAAGTTAACGCGCCTCCTTCTCCCCTCCCATCTCCTCTATTTTTTTTTTCTTTTGTAATGAATGTTCTTATTTGAATCTTGACCTCTCCCCCCAATTTTAAAATTCAAAAAGGTCCCCAATATTTTTTAAAAAGTTCAAAAATGTCCCTAATATTTTTCAAAAGATTCAGTTAATCCCTATTATATCAAAAGGTTCAAAAATGTCCTCAATACTTCCCAAGAGACTAAAAATGGTCCTCAATATTCAAACAACCATTAACTTTGACAAAATCTCTTTCATAATATAATCTTACACGTGTTTGAATTTAGTTGATTTGTTACTAATATGCAAAACAACGTAGTATGTGTTATCTTCTTTCTCATGCCATGCGAATTTTTTTTTTTTACAGATTATGCATAATCTTTAAAAAATCATAACTCTTTTAATTATTGTCCAAATTTCATAAAATTTGGTTCGTTAGAATGAAAATTTCAAGGAGAATTCATAATCTGTAATGGTCACGTGATTCAAATTTCAAAAAAATTATTTCTTTTACCAAAATTGCCCTTCAAAAACTAGTCACGTGACACATACGTGACTACTATTATGTCAAAGTTAATAGTTGTTTTAATAGTGAGGATCAGTTTGAGTTTTTTGAAAAATATTAGAGACCTTTTTGAACTTTTTGAAAAATATTGGGGACTAAACTGAATCTTTTGAGAAATATTATGGACTTTTTTTGAAATAATAAGGACTAAACTAAATTTTTTGGAAAATATTTAGGATCTTTTTGAACCTTTTGAAATAATGTGGACTAAACTGAATCTTTTAAAAAATATTAAAAATCTTTTTGAACATTTTAAAATAGTGAGAACTAAATTAAATTTTTTAAAAATAATTGAGACTATTCATGCTACTCTCCCTTATAAAAAGGAGAAAAGAACTTTTACTTCGTTTAAAGTGATGTAAAAGGTCAGCGGTTCAAAAATACTGCCACTTAGGCCGTTGCATCATTCTCCTTCGACATCTCCTAAAATCAATGGGTTAAATGTAATTCCATGTCTGATTCAAATCGACAACTTCGCCAATATGTTTTTTTTTTTTATTATTTATTTAGTAAGGGCAAATTTCACAAATAACTCACAATATTTGCATATTTTTTCAATTTTATTTGTATTGCTTTAAGAGTGATGCGTTTTGTCCTCATTATCTACACTTTTTTTAGTTTCATCCTATTATTTAAAAAATTAACGTGCTTGGTCTCCAGAATTTAATTTAAAAAGTTTCAATTTAGTCCCCAATGTTTTCATTTTTTTTTAATTTAGTCCATAAAGTTTCATGTGCATGTCAAAAATAAATGGATTAAATTGAAATTTTTGCAAACTTTGGAAACTAACTGCGTTACTTTTGAAATAATATTGTGATGAAATTGAAAAAAGTGTAAACATTGGGTCCTAAATTGGGAGTTTTTGCAATTTTTGAGGACGAAGCGCGTTATTTTTGAGACAAAAAGGATAAAGTTGGAAATAACGGAAATATTGTGGATCATTTGTGAAAATTACCCTTTAAGAAATAACCTTAGAGAGAACACATTAAATTTATTTCAAAGTTATAAATCTCATAAAGTCAGATATTACATTATTTTCTCGAACTACAAGTTTATATGTCATCATACTGCTGGAAAAGCAATTCTTCTTCGTCAAATTGTGATACCTTTTCCAACTTCTAAATTGTCGACACAAAAACTTTATGTAAGAATAGAAGCCCGAAAGGAGAATTATGAATTTTTCTGATAGGAGATTAGAGTGTTTCATCATACAGACAGTTTCACAAGTTGATCTCTGTACCCTTAAAGGTTTCAATTAAGATAAAGAGTTACAAATTACTACAATATTGGCAAATGAAATATTGTTCAAAATCATAAAGAGAGATTTTTTTAAAGTTACGACGGAACATTAATTAGAGCACCAATCATGAGGTATTTTGCCATCCATAAAAATCTTTATTATTCAATCAACGATTTTATTTTTTTAATCACGGATCAAAGAAGAGAAGACTTGAGAAATAGCACGACTAAAAATATGGATATCATCAAGAATATGTTGGATCTCTTACCTCAGGACTCACTGATAGATCTGCCCGACACAGGGGTGACCTTTGTTTTATTGCTAAAATATATGCGTACATATTTAGAGAATTTACAACATACAAACAAAACAACAAACAAGCAAAAAGCAGAAAATATGACAAAATACACTAGACCAGCAAGTGTATATCCTCCTCTGCCATGCCCTTCATATTCCCTGATGGACACTATTAAGAGGCAAAGAATTAAAAGAGTTGCGTAAGAAAATAGACACATGGTTGAACCCCAATTAGCAATAGCAAATTTCAGCTCTTCTGCATTGAGGTGCTCATCATCCATATATAATATTTCTTGATAGTATCTTTTTAGCTTTTTTTTTTTTTTCCTCCCTTGCCTATGCAAGACTCTAAAAGCTTGTAGATTTTTGTGTCAACTTTATAAGTAATTACCAAACTCCATTAACAGAAAAAACAGATAATGTGTGTAGCACTTAAACGAAGATAAGTGTGCCCCATGAATAAAGTACACATGCAGGCGTGATTTCCATTAAACTATTCATTCGGTTATGAGCATGATCCGGTTATTTCTTTGTTTTCGTGGGGTCCCGTCAATTCTTTTGAGTTTTATTCTTGCGAACGTACTCTCCAAGCAAGATTAATGCAACTACAGCACTGCACGGGTCAATACGCATGCTTTCTTTTTTATTTGTTGTTTTATTTTCTTTGATGAATGGGAACACCCTATGTTAAGCATAAAACTTATTTACACTATGGGTGTCAAATATGGTGACATATAACTTTGCAAGAAGGAAGTATAATTGAAGTTAGTAAGGTACTAGTCAACTGACCCCCAAAAAAAAAAAAAAAAAAAAAGCTTCTGAATGGATTGACCGAAATAACCCAGCCCAGAAAAGGAAAATAACAGATTGGTCATGGATCCAAAAACCACCTTCGCAATCCAAGTGCCGAGGGAGGGCTCAAAAAGTTATTCCTAAGAAAGATATTCTTGTAGATAGCCCATGCATAACGGCCCAAAAAGAGTTTCAAGTATTCTCACGAGTCTCTATGATTCCAATTTTTTTTGGGTCAAAGTAAAAGTAGAATGCATTAACTGAAGAAAAATTATATCAAGTTTAACCAATTCCCATAGGCTCACTGTCAGAATTAAGAAAATTACAAAGTTCAGAAGGCATATTAGATATCCAATCAAAATTTAGTGTATCACACAGCCTACTTTTGGATATCCAATCAACTGGTTTATTTCCTTGTCTCTTAACCAGTGAGAACTCAATAGTCGCATATGAAAGGTAGGCTATTTTCTTCTAATAGAAGTTGTTAATGACCAAATAACAAACAAAAAAGACCAAGGGTTCTTGGGCCTTAAAGTCTTAGTTATAAATTATTGAGTCTATACTTGACTGATACGAATCTGAGACGTGAGTGAATTTTTCCCGCACCCTTAACCATCGGTCACTAAGTTAGCCCTTGGGATTACATGGACCAGCTACTTCGACTCGAGCTTATTTCCTAATCCACCATCCATGAATTGTTACAATTATAATTTTATTGTCCAACAACCTAATATTCTAACAACGAGATAAGATTATAAATTTCAGCGCAAGTGCTACGTGCAGCCATGCATCAAATGGTGCATAGATTCCGGGTTCACCTAATTCTGAGCACTCTTTCTCTAATTTTGTGCGTCTTGGTTTCCTCTATTTAGCCACGCATGAACTGTTTTGTGTTTTCGTAACATTGCATATACAAGTAATCACTTTCAACTTCGACTCAAAAGAAAAAAAGGAAAACGAAAAGTCTATCAATTTCAACTCGGCAATCTAATTTTATATTTGAATGGATTTTGCAATAGAGATGTACTTAGTCAAAAAATAAAAGAAAAAAAGGTAAAGACGTATACAAATGGAATGTTGAAAGTATCTTACCACTTAGGCATATTCTCAGTTCTATTTCTCTATCTCCCTTTAGTTTTTTTCAAGAACTTTTGAGATATATAAGGTATTTATATCTAGAGGACTCGGAAAATTGAATTTCATACATGTGAAGTATTCATTTAAAAGAGCCAAATGGATATTCTCGATAAGCTCAAAATAGGGAAAATGGTAATTGGAGCTTGTTATTGGAATTTTCTTGTTCATCTCTTGCATTCCTCCAATGCATAAAAGACAAACCATATCATATGGATTGTCAAATTATGGGGTTCTATCATATGGGATGTTAAATTATGGGGGTGCTATCATATGGGTTGTTAAATTATATATGGGGTTTTATTTTAAAATGAATTAGTGCTATATTTAAATTCTATTATTCTTAAAATAATATTAAAGTCGGGCTTTTTATCCAATCTTTTATCTATGTTTGACTCAATCTACGTGTAATATATCTTTTCTTTGACTCTATTCTTTTAAGCCAGCTCACTTATGCAACTCTTCTCTAGTATTCAAAAAGCCGATTTTCAGTTCGGCTAATATGTGAGGAAAAGATGTTAACGAATAATTATTCTACTCTAATCCGAGTTACATATGAGAAGAAGAGTTAAAGAATAATTTTCACATATTGACAAATCATAAATTCTAAAATTATCTAAAATTATGTGGTTTCTAACTATATATGTAGACACATGCAATTCATAGCCAAGGCCATACCTGTGTACATGCAGACATTTTCTTATTCAGATAATGTTTTATGTCACATCGAACTATGCTAACCCTCATTTATATTGTAAAAAAATATATTATAAATGTCAATTTTTTCATTATTTACTAAAAATTAACTCTTACCATATAGAGAAAGATTAAACATCACTCGAGTAATACTTAATAATACTCTTTGTTACCCGAGTCTCCAATTTCTATGGTAGGATTTAGAGATAGCACATTTAAATAGATACTTTTTAGAACGACAAGTGCATAAATGTTGTCGTGAATTTGAATTTTGCTCTTGTAGCTTCTAAGCATCACCAATCGGTCGCGCTATAATCCAAAATTTCAGACTAAAAAATGTAACTTGTCACTGTATATATATTGTAGAAGCATTCCACAAACAGCAATTATATTTTATTCAAATGAAAATTCATCACAATGAAAGAGAGGTGTACAATATAAGCATAGATAAATTTTGGGGAATTGCTTCAAAATATTAAACTTCTCTTTAGTATGTGGACCTCACGCGTTGTTGCAACCCAATCAATAAGAGAGACGTTCAAACGTTAATGTGTTTTGAAGCAATTTTCTAAGTTTTGATCCATTTTAGCCAACTTTAGGCACCTCAGCAACGTTATTGCTCTTATTCACCCAGACACGGACCCTGTCGCAACGAAATCAGTTGTTACAAAACTTCCTTCTTTCACTATGTCAGTTTTTACTTTAGGGTTTTCACTCTCAATAACGGCTGCAGCTGCCTCCCCATACAAGCCCACCAGCTCTGGCCATGACTTCTTAGCGTTACCTAACAGGAAGGATAAAAAGAAAAGCAGAAGTAAATCAAATCGACGATATTAAAGGTGAACCAAAATAAGTCTTATTTCATTAGTTGGGATCGGTTAACACAATAATATCCCAAATTCATAAGAAAAATCTGGGAAAAAATGGCACAAATATATAGTCCTTATTGTTTCTCTAAAATTTTAAATTCGACTATATTATTCAAAATTAGATGATTTAGTCCTTATTATTTTCTAAAAAATATCAAATTCATCCCTATTTTTCAAAATTAGCCAATTTACCCTTATTATTTTCCTAAAAATTTCAATTATTTTCATATAAAATTCAAATTAGTCCTCAATGTTTAAACCATTGTGACTATATTGAATTTTTTATGAAAAATAATAGGGATTAAATTAACTAATTTTGAACAATATAGACGAATTTAAATATTTTAGAAAATAATATGGACTAAATTGACTAATTTTGAACAATAATGACATTTAAAATTTTGGAGAAAATAATAGGGACCATTTGTGTAATTTTTTCAAAAATCTGACAATTTTTACGATAGTGATTGGCTACTAACGCCACAATTCTTTCTTTATTTAATTTTGGGATCGATAATGTCTAAGATAAAATCTTTTACACAGGAGACATGCCGGTGTTATCAAATTGAAGATATTATCATTCTAAAATGACTCATCTACGAAAACAAAAACGTAAAGATGTATACAAATAGAATGTTCAAAGTCTTACCAGGACAACTAGCCATTCTCTTTTCTACTCCTCTATCTCCTTTAGTTTTATTCAAGAACTTCTGAGAAATGTAAGGTATTTATAGCTAGAGGGACTCGGAAATTTGAATTTCATACATAGGAAGCAGGCTGGCCGGCAACTTTGAAGCATTCATTTAGAAGAGACAAATGGATATCCTCGATAAGCTCAAAATAGGGCAAGTCGCAATTGGAGCTTGTTATTGGAATTTCTTGTTAAACTTTTGCATTCCTTCTATGCATAAAGAATATTTTTTTGTTGGATTATGACCCGTATTCATGGATAGTGCCTAATGAGTTTGTAAATCCAACACTTAGAATCTTTTTAGATATGGTACAATTACATTTAAATAAATCTTTTTGTCTTTGTATTTAAAATTGTGGATTTAACTCCTTTACAATTTTATTATCTACAATTCTATGCAATACTCATATGGATTAATGTCACGTGTTACCAAATATTATGTATGGACTATATTAATCTTGATAAGTAATCTTCCAATCATAGTTAGAAGGTATTAAATACCAAAATCTAAACTACCATATTTGGCAGAACAAATATGGTATCCATATAATTCTGAAAACGAAAAAACAAGTCATATGATATCAATTTTAGAGAAACTAGCCGTTTTATAGTGTTTAAGTGTGATCAAAGTGAAAAGGATATGAAAGGGTACCTCTAAAATTGTATAAACGAACTTCATTTAATGTTGTTTCTATAATTGCTTCAATTGTAACAGTAAAATAATTTTAGAGAATCATATGTTTATTTATTTATTTATTGTCGTATGGTTCTTGGAGCCAGATTAATAAGTGAAGATTGTACATTTTTAGTGAGCCTACGTTTAAGCACTTGCCGTAAAAAAGGTGAAATCATTTAATATGTCTTGTTTTAATTAGAATCGTGTTAATATCATATTTGCTTTGCTAAATATCATAGTTGAGATTTTAGTATTTAATACTTTTTAATGATGGTTGGAAGACTAATTTACCAAGATTAATGTAGGCCATGGATTATATTTAGTGACACATGACATTAATCTAGATGAGTACTATGTAAAATTGTAGAAGATTCAAATTCTAAAATTGTCGATTTTATTCAAAATCGAATAATGTCTGAGATAAAATCTTTGACACACAAATTCTCACTATTTCTTAGATTCATGGACTCAATTCAATCCAATGGGATATTTCATTCATATTTTCTTTCACTAAGAACGTTTTATTAAACTCTTTGACCTCACGAATTTAGAGTATCTTACTTTCACGCAATTCACAGAAATTTATACACATTTATTTCATTTATTAATTTTTACATAAGTACATATGCATGTTATAAGAGGTGAAAGGATATGATTAGTATATATTCATCCAAGAGAGAGATCATGAGGAATATTAGAATTTATAACTTTAACAAGCCATAGTACTTATTTATAATTGATTCATTCACGTACAATATATCAACAACATGAGCTCCAATTTATTTTTAAGGCCATTTTTGGAGAAATTTTATTAAATTACTAGCTAGAACGATGCTTAGTCGTTCATCATCCCTCTCTTGTAAATCTTCAACCAATCGCAGGGACCCTTGTGACAACGTTGTTTTTATCAACCCAAACACGAACCCTGTCGCAACGAAAATCAGCGGTGACAAACGATCCTTCCAAAACAATCACTGCATCAACAAAAGAATTTTCTCTCTCAATTGTGTCCTTAGCTGTCTGCCCTTGAGCTCCAAGGAGTTCTGGCCATTCACTCTTACCTACAAGCCCAAAAAAATGTTTAATTGGATATATTACATTATCTATGTAGACTAATATTACGCGTCACTATATAATTTATCATCATTTATTAGAATAAACATTTTTTTTCAATATTTAAAGCTAGCTCTTACCTCTACATTCTGATGCCATCCTCTATAATATGATGCTCTCTTCGATGTGTTGACTTGCTTTTCTTTATGATTTATTATGCTTCGAGTAAAAGAGTATTTATAGAGTTTTTTTTTTTGGCTAAGCAAGTATTTATAGAGTTTGCTTTTCTTTTCGCACTTCTCATACTTTTCACTCCTTTGACCGTAGAAATTTTTAACATTTAATGACGTTCTTCTCCCTTCGATTGATTGCAATAGCCACTTTGATCTACAATGTACAATTTGAGAAGAGGCGGCCGTCGACTCAATTTTATGAGTATTTGGTTTGAAAAAAATTAAAGTGACGTTCATTCAATCAAATTTATGCCAGCCAAAACTAAAAATAAAGGAAATTGATTTTTAAATACAATTAAAGCTTTCATATTCATATCAAGAAAGCATTCTCATCATCTAGCTGGATTGTATATTTTGTCAATTATGAAGCAATTCTTCTTTTCTCTTTAATTGTTTGATAAGGCACGGTTCAGAAATGGAAGTTAATGCATATACTTTGAAAAATTTTCTGTTAAAAAAAGAGAGAGAGAGACTTTTAGAAGATTAGGTTGTCTGCCTGCCGATTGATAGCTTTTTTTTTTTGCTCGGTCAAACATCACTGCTTAAAAGTCCATTGTCTACGTGTGCCTACGTGGCTCCAGCGTGTTGCCTACATGGCTTAATCACAGTCACTCATCTCGGACGAATCTGGTGTTAGAGGATAGAAGAAATTTTCCTATACAGAGGATAAGAAAATTATTTTACATTGATAAAAAAAAAGTTATTTTATTTCGAGTTCTACCTCATCGTACAAAAAGGGATTTGTTTTTGGTGTTAAAACTACGAGAATTTATAGTTCGACTTCAAAGGTTTTTTTTTGTTTTTCTGGCACCCCAAAGTCTGACTTCAAGTTCAAATCGTATATATGGTGATTAGATCCTAAAGGGGAAAGTAAAAGAAACCTCTGTTAATTTAAGTAACACAAGGAAAATAAGTTTACGATGAAGCGATAAGAGACATGTATATGAAGCGATGACCAGTGTAAGGATGAATGGAAGAGAAACTAGTGCTTTTCCGATTATAGTTGGTCTACATCAAGGATTCTCGTGTCTTGAGTCCATATCATTTCATACTAATTAAGGACAAATTCAATAGTTACATTCAAGATGAAGTGCCTTGGTACATGCATGCTTGCAGATTATATTGTTTTGGTGGCTGGGTCTAAAAAAGGTGTTAATGCTAATTTAGATTTTAGAGGGAGAACTAAGTAAATTAAAGACGAAGTATATAAAATGCAAGTAATTAACATGACTAGGTCAGGAAGTGAGTTAAAAATAACTATTGAGTAGAAAGTGTTTTCATATCAATATTGTGTGTCCACTGGAATGATAACTGAATAATAATAATAATATAAAATCCAACCTTGCTTTATCCACGACAATTAACATAGCAACTGTGTTTGTCCAAAAAAAAAAAAAAAAAACCATAGCAACCGTGTATATGTCAAAAGATAGATACTTTCTTGAAGTCAATCAAGTATTTATTTTTGGGTAAAGGTCTAGTTTAGTCCATTGTGTTTGTTGTAATTGACTCTTTCATCTATTATCTTTCAAAATTATCTTTTTAGTCCATTATCTTTAATATAAATGACACTTTCATCCATTATCTCTCGAAATGAACATTTTAGTTTAATATGTTTCACATAAATAACGTCGTTAGTCCAACTTCAAAACATATTGGACTAATAACGTCATTGATGTGAAACATATTGGACTAAAAGACTCATTTCCAAAGATAATTGATAAAATTGTCATTTACACCAAAGATAATAGACTAAAAAGTTCATGGATGAAAGTGTCATTTACACCAAACATAATGGACTAAACTAGACCTTTACTCTTTATTTTTTATTTTTTCATTCAGAGAGATCTAAGATTGTACAACGTAATTTGCAAAAACACAATTTAAAGTGGAGGACGTATTTGATGAAGATACACAACCTTTGAAAATGGTGTAACGCAAATAAACACTCAAAGTATCAATGACACTTCAAAATTTTTTGTTGCAGTACGAGAAAGAAACCCAAGACTTTTAGGCGTTTGCGCACAACTAAAATGAGATTCAACTAGATTTAAAATTCAACAAAACACAAGCTATTATTGATCTATATTTTTTGAATCTCATGGTCAATTTATTATGTAGTTTTTAGCTAATTATTAATTTATAAAACATTTGGGTCTATAAAATACAAATGAAATATTTTTAATATATTATCTTATAATTTTATGAAGATTATTAATTTTGTACACTGTTCCCAAGTCGGGACCAGATAATTTTAATTATTCAAAAGAAATTATTAATTTATTGAGTATTAATTTAAAGAGATTTTACTGTACTACTAACAACGGAATATAATCCAAACAACAAAATAGAAGGATAACATTTTTTTAGTGGAAAACTTCAGGTGAATTAAAAAAAGAAAATTCATGACACCTATAGTCTAGAGAAATCTTCTATTATGGGAATGATGGGATTATAAAGGCTTCTATTTAATTGGAGGCTTTTTATTTTTTAATTTTGACTTTTACCTAAAAGTTTTTACAAAATGAGTTAAACAAGTTAGCTTCAGTTTTCGAACTCACATAAAGCGCCTTTAAATATCTTAAAGTTGGGCCGAATAGACTCTTATCATATCTCATTAGATGGGATTGATTCTGTGAATTTTACTTCGTCACTCATTCCTCAAAATACTAATATGACAAAAAAATATCATTTTGAGCAAACATATATAGTTTACGAATCATTTTTGGGTTTCAGCCAGAAAGAAAAATGATATTTCTATCGCATTTGAAAATCAGAATTTATTTGACGTTAATGCATGCTTTCTTTCGATCGAGTGTTGACATCCGATCGTTGAAAGAAAAAAAAAGTGTTGACATCGGATCCATATTACCAGAAGTTGCTATTTAAAACTATATAAATATTAATAATCTGTTTGATTGCAATCAAACTTGTAGCTTAGTCTCTTCTCTTTTTTTTTTTTTCTTTTTTTTGTCGTTAATCTTATAGCTTAGTCAATATCAATTAAATGCGAGAATTTTGTACCACGTAAGATAAGATGCAGTGGATCGATGAATTCTACTGGTAGAATATTAATTTGACCAAAAAAAAAAAAAAAAGAATATAAAAATGCATTGATGTGGAATCTATTTTTGACTTAAAATTCACTTAGCGTCCAAAAACCGAGCGTCGAGAAAATCTTTGTCACCATTTTGTCATTTGGTCGCATTTTGATGGCCAAATCGGAAAAAAAGTATATATATATAATTTTTTTACATTTCGTAGGCCCTTGGTCGCAATGTTTAAAAAAATAAAATATTAGTTAATTTTTATAATTAGCAATTTTATTAATTAATTCGTTAATTTTTGTATCAATTAATTATGCAGGATCACCCCATGGTGGCCAATTTTTGTTGCCATTAGGTAACAAATTATTTTTAATATTTTTTTTTTAATTATTTAATTTCATCTCCATGTGGTGGCCACAATTTGGTGGCCATATAGTAACCATACTTTCATCACCATTAGGTAGCCAAATATTTTAAATCTTTTTTTATTAATTATTTACATTGGTCGCTATTTGGTAGCCAAAATTTGTAGCCCATTTTGGTGGCCATATAGTAGCTATTTTATCGTCGCCACTAGGTAACCAAAATTTTTAATTATTATTTTTATTTATTAATTTTCATCTCCATGTGGTAGCCAATAATAGTCGTCATGTGGTAGATAAGTTTTTGTCGCTATTTTGTCACCACACAATAATTTTTTTAAAAAATAAAAATTAAATTTAATATTTACAAACCAAAATTAATTTAATATATGCATATTTAAGTATTTAAAAGATCTTCAAAATAAAGTACATAATATTAGGTTTAGAAATTTTTTTAAAAAACAAATTAAAACCTACTAATTATCGTGTTGGTTTGGATCAGGGGATGGGCGCTTGTCTCGCATCCAAGAAATACAGTGTACACCTATTTACACACACGTTAATTTTTTGGTAAGTCAAACCCAATGGCCTCAAATCAGTATTGAACCTATAGAAGTTCTCTAGCAATTTATTATTCTTAGGCAACATTCTTCGTATAGATTTAACAAATCGATTAAAACATTGCTCAAACATGTTCTCCTCTTCCTTGATATTCAATAACTCAGATACCGCTGATAAACGACTGTATTCATTACACCCATCCCACAATGGCTCATATGCGGCCTTTAATAGATCATAAAACCGTTTTGCTTGCATATTAGGTTCTTCTTCATACGGTTCATTGTTATTACCCGTTGGAGGTAATATTTCTAGCCTAGCAGCTTTGAATATCATTGTCCAATAGGTGTTTCCTTCATCATGCCCAAAATGATCCCCGTTACTACAATCGTCGTTATCCTCATTTAGATTTTCATATTTCCCATGTGAAGTCCATACATAATTATGACGCATAAATCCCTTTCTAAATAGATGAAGAGTACACTCTTCGGGTTCCTTAAATTGACAATTTTTGCATTTCACACAAAGACATCTAATTTTGGTTTTATCCATGTATTGTGGTTT